>CM061550.1:99271293-101671293 GCA_030864225.1 Capsicum baccatum var. pendulum | reverse complement strand
GCCACAGCACAAATATACGAAGATATTTACCCAGAAGGATATTATTCAGACCAAGATTGTGGATGTTAGAATATATTAGAAAAACTAGAGAAAATCAAGATAATTTAAATAACGAAATTAATTACAGAAACCGAATTAGAAAAATAATGGAAGATCTAAAAGAAAAGTTAATATGGATAGAAAAAACCTTAGAAAATTTAGAAAAAAGTACATGTAACAGTTTATATAACATAAAATACTCATTACGAGAAGAACAACACAAAATAATAAATGACATAGAAAATCTAGAATTAGATATACACTACAGTACAGAAAGAATAAGTTATTACACAGAAATTTGTAACTCAGCAGTTACTACAGGATAAAATAATAAACTAAAAATTAATGAATACATCTCACAAAAAGAATAACTTATTAAAACAAAATCTAGAAAATAACCACGCACAAAAAAGAATAGATTCATCAGCTATAATAAATCTATTTATAAATCTATTTACCAGCTCAGTTATCCGCACCCCCCTCCAACAATAGTTTTGCAATATCTGGTCAATAATTCTTCTGAAATAAATTTTTCTTTAATAGCTCTTGCGATAGGTTCTGTCTCCGGTTTAAGCAACGTCATAATCCATTGCCAGTCTTTTCGAAGTCTACAAATAAAGTAAAAGTTAAAAATGATAAATATAATAAAGAGATTAAAATTACAATAGTTTCCACCCAGTAAGAAAGACACAAGAAAATAGAAAACGTAGAGTGGTAAATGGTGTGACTTAATTTTTTTAACAGAAGCAATATAAAAGAATAAAGTAATAATAACTGAGATATGAAAATATAGAGAAAAAGGTCCAAAAATTCAAAAAACACCAAACTTAAACATGAACAATGACGATATGTGTCGTATTTCTACATTTTATGTATTCTCATTTGATGACATAAATGACCTATAATTAATTGCAAAATTAATAGTGATTTTTGAGTACTCAAAACTGAAAAAAACTAATGGGTTATTAAGAGAGAATGTAATTAAGAAATGAAGAAATGACTTTTAGATTTTTTAAGAATTAAATGTGACTATTTTTAATATTTTATAAAATTAGGCTGATGAAAGCCATGACCATCTGTTTTTTGAGTGCTCTTATTCGAGGCAGATATGGAGGAAACTGTTGTTATGGCAAGGCATCCAGCGACAAGTCACTATATGGAAAGAGGAGAAACAATGGGCAATTACTTATGCTACTGGCCAAAGTGTACAAGCTGAGATCTATAGGATGTGCTTAGCAGGTCGCGTTTATCATGTTTGGTTGGAACGAAACTCAAGGGTATTCTCGCAAGGTCGGAAAGAGGAGGGAGCCTTGGTGCACATCATTATTCAAGATGTTCATGTATAGGAAACCATGAAGACCAATCTTGCTCGGCGACTAGCATCTATGAACTTTTATCCTTAGGGGCTTATTTACTTGTAATATAGGATAGTATACTGGTTTTTGCTCAGTTAAGTTGTGAGGCTAATGCTCTAACTTCTGGAGATTGTACATACACTGTTACTTGGTAAATAATACTACTTTACTTACTAAAAAAAATATTCTATAAGAGTTTAAGATAGAATTTTCATCTTTTAAAGGAGAAAAAATATATGAGAAAAAACAGAAAAAATGCTAGTCATTGAAGGGCGTCACATCAGCAGATCCAGAATCCTCATATATATATATATATATATATATATTTCTCAAATTTATTCCGAAAATTCACTTAGACCCCTCAACTAAGGCTTGTACCTATCAGGCCCCTAACCCACCCAAATTTTGATTCAATCAGGCCTTTTTTGCCTACATGGCACACCGTGTGCGACGTACTCGAGGGAAGCGCAAGAGAAATATTTTTTTAACTTAATCAAGAATAGAAATGTGTCAAGTGGCACTGAGGGCCCCAAAATTTTTTAATAAAATAAAAATCTAATTTTCTTTACTAATTCATTGATTTGGATATTAATAAACCAACTACTAATTCTTTTTACTAAAACAAAAAGCACTGAGGGCCCCAACATATTCCCCACATTTGATACCCTTCTTCATCTTCTTCTCCACCCTTCTTCCTCATTTTTTTCTTAAAACTTAATTCTACTGGGTCATCCAAAAAAGGAATAACCCACCAAAAAACCCTCAAAAATTCACACAAATCTGAATCCATTCATCACCCGAAATGCTAACTCAACTAAATCACCGAAATGGTAAACAACCCAAATCGACCCAAAATCATAAAAAATCAATGAAATTCATAAGCAGAAACTCTAATTCACCAAAAGCATCATCCAAAAATGGGAAAATACAAAAAATAAATCAAAATCGAAACGAAAAAGGGGCATCCAAAATTCACTAGTTCCAAGTGCAGTAGTCTTTAAGTAATGTGTTTCAATTGTCCTAATTTGTCTACCAGTAGCTTGTATTGATATTTTGGCTTCATTATCTTTCGTGGGTATTTTAGCACCAAACAAGTTTTCTAGCTTGGAGTCTTAATTTAATTTTTTTCGCCATTAGTTTGCCGAAAAAAATGAAATTTTACAGAAAAAATGAAAATTTGCCGGAAAAATAAAAACTATGGCGTAACTTCATTTTTTCTGAAAATATTAATTGAATTTAGTTTTTTAAGCAAAATTTCATTCTTCTTCCTCTACAATGACAAATGAGATGGAGAAGGTAACTTAAAATGGGTTGATGAAGACAAAGTAAAATGTTGGTTTATGAAAATAACATTTTAATTTCTGTTTTTGAATCAAAGTTGCTATTTTGTTGATTTGTGATTTAAAAAAAAAAAAAGAGGTGATGACTGGGTGGATAGTTCCAACGAGACAAATGAGATGGAGAAGGTGACTTCATTTTTTCTTTTTTAACTTTTAATAAGAAAAAAATTTACTTTTATTGAAATGTGTTTTTTAAATAAATTTTTGTACCAAAATAACACATGTCATCATTTAATTCATTATTAAGCCATGTCAGCGCGAATGTGCAACACACACTTTATACTCTTGATTGATTGTCAAAAATGTGTCAAATTGGTATCAATTCGAAGGGGTTAAGGTATTCAATAGGTACAAGGGTGAGTTCAGGGACCCAAGTGAATTTTTTAGACAAATTTGAGGGTCTGACGTTTACTTAGACAAGTGGGAAGACCCCAAGTTGAAAGTTGGATTACGAAAACGCACCTATAAATTCATAATATTATGGACAAAAAGATAAATACCAACTAATTATAATGAATACTATCATATTTTTTTCCTGAAAATACTATCATATTCTAATTGAAAAATGTTTTTATATATCTATTGATAAAATATAAATATATATTAATTATAATAATAGTTGTGAATAAATGGTCTTAGTGATAGAAGTTAAAATGACTCACAATTAGTAGGCGTTTGACCATGAAAACTAAAAAAATTTGAAGTTGGACTTATACCCCCAACTTTTAAAACTATCAAAACTCACCAACTAACTAATTTACCTACTAACATACAATCAAATGTGATTCTTTAAATCTAGTTTAAAGCCTTTAAAGCTATAATAACTTTGAGTTTGTGAAAGATGGAGTCATGTCTTTCCATTAACGGTCACTACCAAAAATTACCCCTATGGCAACAGTTCAAAAATCATTGCGATAGATATAAAAACCGTTGCCATAGAGCTACCGCAACGGTTTTTATATGTGTTGCATATGTGGGCGTTGAGATAGGCCTATCGCAACGATATTTGCAACGGTTACAAAAAGCGTTGCAATAGGTCTATCTATTGCAACGGTTTTTGCAACTCCTATTGAGACGATTCAAATTATCTATCGCAACAGTTCTTCACCTTTGCAATACAATCTATTGTAATGGTTAGAAACCGTTGTAATAGACTGTATTGCAACAGTTGAGAGATATTGCAATAGAATCTATTGCAACGGTTCTATTGCAATGACACAAAAGCATTGCAATAACCCTATTGCAACAATTATTGATCTTGTGCAACGATTTTTCACTACCTAAGGCAACAGTTTTTGACACCTATTACAACGAATTTTTGAATCTTTTGCAATAATTTTGTCACCTATTATTGCAGCTAGTTTAAATATCAATTGATATATATATATAGAGAGAGAATTTTATTAATACACAATTATCCCATTTACCTCGAATCTCCACATGTGCCCTCGATTTGCTTCAAATGATTATTTCAGATAATTCAAAATATGAACAACACCTTTTCAGAAATTGTCAGCAATTAGTAGGTTAACAAAATGCTAAATCAAGCAAAGTAGAAAAAAATAGAAATTGGCCAAAGATGAAAGAGCAGATGAACCAGTAGAAACTAAAGATGATGGTTTTACAATCAAAAGTTGAGGGGGGGGGGGATTTTACCAATGAGACCACGATCCTCTTCAATGATTCAGTAGATTCCTTTCAATCAGAATTTGACAATTCTGCAAAATTGTACTATTTTAGAATAAATTTCTAAATAAAAACGATTAAAATGATATAAACAAGCATGAATATAAGATATGTATGCAAAAGGAAATTAACACTCATAAAAGATGAAAATAATGATGAGCATATATTCAAATAAACTTATTTGTCTAATCATCTACCTTCATCGAATCCCAATCAGTATCATCAAACTCATCTTCCTCTTTCGATGTTTCTACAACTATATCTTATGAACGTTCTTCAGTAGATGGAATATCAGCAACAACTACAACTCCATCTTCTCTTGACCATCTAAAGTCACCCTCATCTAATCTAGTTGAGGGACCAATGTCATCATTAGGCTCCCTCGAAATGTTTCTCCGATATTAGGGCAATTCTCTTTCTCTAGATCATACAAATCTATGGAGACTTTATTCCTTGCATAATAAACATCTTTCTCAATTAGATCCACAATATAAAAAACTTGATAAACTTGTGATGCCAACACAAAAGGATCATCTTTACAACATAACGTGTTAAAGTATACCCGGGTCAACCCATACTCATCTAATTTATTTTGATACCAATCAAATCTAAATAATACAACATTAAAACAAACATAGTAATCAATCTCAAGGATATCTTGAATAACTCCATAATAAACCACATCTCTATCTATGGGATTTTGGTCCCTAGCACTAGCAAAACTATCCGTTGTTGCTGATAAAGTCACTCCAGAATTCTGACTATTGTGTAGGGCATCCCGAGCTTTTGTATGAAATTGATATCCATTGATGAAATATGCACTATATCTCTTTGCCACCACATTGGGCCCCTTAGCTAGCCATTTTAAATGACGAGATACTTCCACATTTCTAACTTTCTGTTTAAACCAGCTGCTGAATTCATAACTATGATTCATTGCTCTTGCCTGTGTATTGGATCTACTATGATTACTCATTGAATTCTTATGTTCCCTGCAATCAAGAATAGTGCAAATAAAATTACTAGGTGTTTATAAATGGATGTTCATGTACCTTATAATAACCAAATACATGAAGTTTAATATGTAAAAATCTTACTCGATGAACTTTTCTACTTCTTCATATCCCGTGTTAAAAAAGGACATATCTATGTGCTTCATAACATAACTTTGAATCCATTAAGAAAGTGTTGGTTTTCTTCTCAGATCCAATTGGATTACCATTCTTTGAGAATATAGGTGACAAATTCTGAATGTATTCTTCATCTTCAGTTTGGTACCTACTAAATCATGTCTTCACACCATCATGTAGGTATCTTGAACAAAAAAATTAGGCACTCTTCAACCAAATAACCCTCTGCTATTGATTCTTATGGACAATATCAATTACGAACGAGCGCCTTAAGATTGCATAGGCTTCTTTCAATGAAATACATCCAACAAAGATGTATGGGACCCCCAAGCTTAATTTTATTCGCCAAATGAACAAGAAAATGTAGCATTATATTAAAAAATATTGGATGAAAAATCATTTCAAGGTTAGATGTAATTTCACCAATTTCAGACTCCAATTTTTCAAGATTTCTCGGCCTAATCACCTTACTATATATGGATCTAATGAAATTGCCCAACCTAATCAATGTCAATGAAATATTCTTGGGCAAAACTTTTCTAACAGCAACCTGGAGCAAGTGATGCATTATAAAATGAGCATCATGACTCTTGTACCCTGATATCTTCATCACCTTCATATGCACACGATCTGATATATTTGAAGCACACCCTTTAGGTAATTTGATATTTTTCATAACACTGCAAAACAATCTTTTTTGTTCTGATTTCATGAAAAAAGAAGATTGAGCCAAGCTTACATTTCCATTACTATCTTCTATTGGTTGTAGCTCCTTTTGTATTCCCATTTCTTGTAAGTCATATCGAGAATTTACATGATCCTTTGACTTCCTATTTATCTCCAATAAAGTCCCAAGCAAAGCATCATATATATTTTTTTCTATGTGCATTGGATCAAGATTGTGCCTCAACTTATTTCTGGCCAATACGACAATTAAAAAAATAGATCTTTTCTTCCAAGGACCTTTATTATCTCGAGACCTTTTATTTTTTCCCTTTTCAAAAACATTATTGAATTCACATAGCTCTTCAAGCACTTATATTCCCTATAAAGGAGTGGGTGCGGGTCTATGTTCCTCCCTACCATCAAAGAATTTCTTATCTTTTCGCAATGGATGATCATGAGGCAAAAATATCTGATGACCTATATAACACATCTTATGACTGTGTTTGAGATATCGAGTGCATGTGTCATAATTACAAGAAGGGCATGTCAATTTTCCCTTAGTGCTCCATCCTGAAAACATTGCTAATGCTGGAAAATTACTAACTGTCCATATCAAGGTTGCACGCATTTGAACTATTTATTTGGTTTCAGCATCATATGTTTTTATCCTAGGTTCCCATAGTTTATTTAGTTCATCAATTAGTGGTTGCAAATACACATCTATATTATTTCCAGGAGATGATGGGCCTGGAATGATCATTGACAACATAAGATACTCAGTTTTCATGCAAATCCATGGTGATAAATTATAGTTCATCGGCATAACAGGCCACGTGCTGTGAGAAATGCTCATTGTTCGAAATGGATTGAAACCATCACTTGAGAGACCAACCTGACATTACGAGGATCTCTAGAGAAGTCTGGATACAAGCAATCAAAATCCTTTCATGCTTTCCCATCAGCGGGATGCCTTAGATTTCCATTATTCGATCATTTATTAGCATGTCATTTCATTGCAACGGCTATTTTAGGACACATGAACATCCTATGAAGCCTAGGATTTAAGGAAAAGTATCGCAAAACCTTTGCAGGAATTTTAGACCTTGTATTGGTTGAGACACCATCAACACTCTTCCATCTAGAAGTCCCACATATAGAGCAGTTCTCAGCTTTCTCATTGTCCTTCTAGAATAACATGCAATCATTAGGGCATGCATGTATTTTTTCATAATCAAGACCCAAATCTCTTATCATAATTTTGGCCTTATCGAAAAACTCCGGTATCTGAGCAAAGAGAAATGTCTCTTTTATCAACACTAACAAATCTTAAAATGCTATATTACTCAACCCATGCAATGATTTAAACAAGAACAACTGAATGGTGAAGCTCAATTTACTAAAATTTTCACACCCCGGATATAATTATTCCTTTCTATCCTCCAACAATTTAAAAAATCTCTTTGCATCTTTAGGTAATCCCTCTCCATCCCCTTCTTCATGCCCCTATTCAGCCTCTACATTTCTAAATGTAACATAAAGTAGTCCATCATATCATCCTGCATATCTGAACCTTCATCATCATTGATTGGATGATGTGTCTTTTTTGAGGAAGCGTTTTCTCCATGGAAAGTCTATTTGGTGTAACCAGCACGAAACCCTCTAGAAAGCAAATGATCCTCCACCACATCTCTATAATACCAATAATGATTCTTGCAGTCTCTACAGGGACATAATATCTCATTTCCTTGAGAAACTCGTTCAAATGCCTTCTCAAGAAAGATTTTCACTTCGTGCTGGAACTCGTCAGACCGTACTAAACAATTCATCCAACTTTTATCCTCACTATCTATTATAATCCTACATAACACCAAATCACCAAAATTAAAATAAATTATGATCCACAAATATATCATATTCAACTAAAAAAATTAAAACAAATCACGCAATAATACAAGTACAAACAACAGTATAAACCTCTAGCCAACTAATCTGGACTCGCATCGCATAGGGTCTAGTAAAGTGGGAAGCACTCCATACCGGGAGCTCCTTCATTCCAAGGGTTGCACATAAGACGTGTGGTTAAGCATGGAGGAATCTCATCCATCCCACCACACCCCGTTGGTGGCATCTCATATGTGTAGTCTGTTTAACAGATTCTAGATTTAGAAGTTTTTATCCCATGGTTTAATGTTACTATTGGTCAATGACAAATGATTCATATTATTTATTTTGAACACTATCTGCATTGTTCATTAATAGCTCATTATTCATTTATGATGCAATAAATGCATCAAATTATACGTGTATGGATTCCTTGTCCATAGATTAAGCTTCTTTATAGAAGATAGGAAATAGATAATGCTATAAGGAAATAGATATTACTAGATGCTATCTTAATTTCATCACCCAATTATAACGGTTTGCAGATTCATTCTTGGAAAATAGATATTACTAGATAAAGTACGCATAATACAGAAAAACATGAACCAATTTGTCAACTGTGCAAAAAGTTGCCAAGTAACTAACATGTTGGAACTATATGATCCAGGTTATTCAGATATCAACCTAAATAAGTAGGTGAACTGCGCACTATGAAACAGTACAACATTTCAACAACTATATTTACCAGAATTTCTATCTACTCTAATTCTAGAAACAATATCTTCCTCAAGTCAAATTAGAACTCTGCGAATGGGTGATAGACTGACTTAACAATTGGATTGTGAACCTAAAAAGGATCATAGAACCTAAAAAAAAGACACCAAGTCTTCAATCACGATAGAAAATAAACTAAATTTCTCTAGCAACAAACTGTGAAGCACATTCACATACATCATATAGGACTTAGGAGAACATTAAAATAGCAAAATAAGAGATCACATGTAGTCTGGTCATAAAGAAAGATACAGAAAATGGAAAAACCAAAAATCACAGATAATATTTTGATAGATACGGCAAATAATTGATTTCATTGCCTTTGTGATGAAGATCTCCTTCATATAACGACTAACTCTTTATAGTTCTTAAGAAATCAAGCATATGTCACTTATTCAACTATTCTACCCCGTCTTAAATTCTACTCTAATACGGTTTTCTAAAAATATTAATTACTCTTTGAGTCTATGTGAACTTTTCAAATGTCATTATGAATCTAAAATAAAATGTGTGATACGATAAAACTAATTACCCTATGAACCCTAACAAGATCAGTAAAAGATAAGACACACTCTTCCCCAAGGATAAAAAAACAACAAAGGGCATAAATATTGAAAAGGTGTCTACAGAACTGAAACATTAAAACAGGACTAGAGTCAAAAATTCAAATTACCGACTTAGGAACTAAGAATCAAATGTGTTCAAAATTCTAAGTAGATGAACAGCTCCACAGAAGCCACTAAATCGGAGATTATTTTATGCAGCCAGATAAATGAGGAAACAAGCACATGTACTGATATACATCACATAGAAAACTGCTCGTTATACTTCCAATGACAGAACCTGGGCTGCAAGTAGATATCTTAACTTTACCTGAAGTTCAACTAATTTCTCACGGATTTGCATATATCTCAAATGAATCTTTCCTCCAAAATGATCAGCTAAGCGACGATCACTATCTAACAGAGGATTGACTAATGTTATTAAGACTTTAAAACTCTGACTAGTAAATCTCAATTGAAATATCCTTTTTCTGTAGGATTACTCAAGGAAATTACTTGTACTTTCTTTTGAATATTTCTACGCATGAAGTGTTAGTTTGATATAAATTCCAAGACAATGCTTACTTTAATTGACCATAAGTAAGAAATTGAACTGGAAAGAGGAAAAAAGAGCAAGCACAACATCTTCAATGAGCATTTCTGCCGAAAAATAGAACCCTAACAATGGTAAGCTATTAGGCATAAATTTATGGGGATTTAATTCTATCCAATAGACAATATAGAATAGTACCACTTACTATTAGGATTCAGCTACTAGATCTGGATGCTCTACTAATTTTTATCTTCTTGCTATTGTAAATTGGAGCGGCGGTTGGAACGGAGGTCGGAGAGGCCGTCGGCGCAAACGATGCTCACAGTCCTGGTGTTGCTAACGGCGCAAACTAAGAGTGTGATAGAGTAATGTTGAGAGTGAAATGTTTTGTATATATATTTTTTAAATTTTATTATATATTTTAAAAAAAATTGGCGGATTTTGTGAAAAAATAGGGAGGAAAAAATGAAAACGTTGCAATAGATTTTTTTTTCTCTAAAAAGGTGTTGTCATAGGTGACTTTATGGCAACGATTCAAGAAACCGTTGCTATAATACACCCAATTGCAATGGTTATCCATCAATAGCAATGGTTATAGAACTACTACAACAAATTTTTTTTACAACAGTTGGAACCGTTGCAATAGAGTATCCATCGCAACGCTTATGGAACCGTTACCAAAAAATTCATTTCAATAGGGGTAATTTCTAGTAGTGGGAGATAACAAAACATGTAAATAAATTGACATGTTCGGTTAGAAATAACATCCTTGTGCCTAAGTTGAAGCCCATAACAGTGACGAGGTATGCCAATTATGAATTTGAGCAAAGTAAAAGAGACGGATATTAGTTCTTAAGGGAGGAGAATTAATCATTTAGTAATAGCTTGCTACTAAATTTTCTGTGAATTGTAATAGATAGATAGAATCTATGTTTTCTTATCAGGACACAAAAATAGCAATATATATATAATGTATTTCAAAGTAAAGATATCTTGTATTGTCATTCAACCTTCATAACAATGAATTTGCTGATAGCAGTGTTTATGCTTCCGCATCAAAATTAATAACATGCTTCAGCATACAACCAATCTTAACAGTAGAGTACCAAAGAGAAAACCTTTCACTATAACACATGGTGCTTGCGAAAAGAGAAAAGAATGGACTTACAGGAACCAACTCCTTTAACCCAACCACAATTTGGAGAAAAGGAATAATTATTTTGCGTTGCCTAAGTAACAATACTCCAAAACCAAACAACAATGAATTGTTCACTGCACGTGGCAGCTAATTTAACAAGACTAATATCACAAACAGGCATGTTTACAGAGTTATTCTTATAAGTAGTCACACTATTTGGTCTTAATAGTTCAATATTAAAATTTTAATTTTGTAAAAAAATTTTAAAAAATTTGGGGAGTTTATATCAAAGAAAGAATCCTTTTCATAGCTAAAATCAGAATCAAAATATTAAATTAAGAAAAGAACAACTCCATTTACTATATCACATTTGTTGATGGTGCATCAAGTGATATGGAATGACTAAGAGAAGATTAAAAAAATCATTACTGTTTGTGGGGAGTTTAAACAATATCCATGCTTGCATTAGTTGGACGATGAGCGACTCTTCAAATATTGATAGAATTACATGAATTATATAATTTATACATATAATAAAGGAGAGTAGTTACTCTAAAATCAAGTGACATTTTGAAAATTAGACACTAGACATTTTCACAACAAAAAACGTATTATGTAGATTATTAAATAATTTATATTTATTTCATATATACATATATATATATATATATATATATATATATATAATTTTTATGTATAATAAAAGAGAATAATTAGGCTAAAATTAAGCCATGAGAAGTACCCACTAGATATTTTTACAGCAAAAACCTATTATATAAATTATTAATTAATTTATATTATATATATATATATATAATAAAAGAGAGTATTGAGATTAAAATTAAGCCATGTGACGAGAACTATAACTAGCCACAAGCTACATAAGCTAAAGAGACAGGCAGGCTTACTTGCTCTACTCCAATGCTCTTTCTTTTCAACTTGGAGTTTCCATACCATTATATTCATTCTCCATCTTTCCATTAACATGGCTTTATCCTCGGCTGCAAAATAGTGATGACAAAATCGCAATAGTGTTTTACCCCTATTAGCTATTTGCTTGTCTCCAAGAAATGATTGGCACCCAGGGACGAATCTACTGTAGCGGGTGTGGGTTCCCGGGAACCTACAACCGCTACCGTAAGACATATAATTAAATGATAAATATTATTAAAAGGTATAAATACTTAAAGGTGGGAACCCATAACTAAACTGATGGATAGCTCAGTGGTCAGAGGGAACCCATATGTATTTCCGGCGCTCCAATGCGGGTTTGAATCCCCTTGGATGCATTTTTTTCTTTATTCTTTTTTCAGCTAATTTTTAGAAGGTTTTTCTGCCTATGCTATTAAATTTTTAGAAGGCTTTTCATCCTATGCTTTTAAATAGGTAAAATTTTCTTTTTTTACTCTTTTTAGTCCCTATTTTTTTAAAAAGGTACATTTAAAGCTTTTTATTGAGAATCCACAAGTTTAAAATCCTGATCTGCCTCTGTTGGCACCATATACCATAGTGTACCAATTCCGGTTTTTCCATGGTATGGCTATAAAACTCACCTTCTTCTTCCTCTTTTTTCAGTATCCAAACTGAACTTTACTTACCAAAATCACTAGCTAGTTTAACTTTACTTACTAAAATCAGTAGCTAAAATATCTGTCTGGGATGGTAATTGTTACTCATACACGGATTCGAAAGGAGACTACGCTCTTCCTCTTCATCCTTCTCTTTCGCCGGTTAATCCACCAATACCAAAACAAGACCCGACGGAAGAGAAGGATGAAGAGGAAGAGCGTAGTATCCTTTCAAACCCATTTCTGAGTGACAATCACCATCCCAGGCAGATATTTTAGCTAGTGATTTTTGTAAGTAAATTATACTAATTACTATTTTTGGTAAGTAAAGTTGAGTTTGGATACTGAAAAAAGGGAAGAAGAGGTGGGTTTGATAGCCATACTATGAAAAAAATTCTTGCCATCATTATTTTGCAGCTAATGTGATTATCGAAATTGATACACTATGACATATGGTACCAATCATTATTTCTTGGAGAAAAGCAAATAGCCTATAGAGGTAAAATGTTATCGCTTTTTTGCCATCACTATTAGCTAAGGGTAAAACGACATTAATGAAAAGATGGAGAATGATAACGACGCTATCGATATGGTGTTTTTTCTGACTACTTTTTTTTAAAATTTTTACTAAACATCTACCAAGATAACCGAGCATAAAAATTGACCATCAAATTAAACAACCAGACAGAAGAACAATAAATCAACATCTGAAGAAGCACCAACATCAGTTGATGAACAACTTCATTCATCACAAACAAAACAAGCACAATCACTCACCAAACCTCTAACTTTTTATATATAAAAAGTAAATAAATAAACTGTTGGGTTTGATAGAAGTGTGAATGGAAAATGGAGAAAAAAATGGTAGAGAAGAGGCAACACCAATTTGGAAAGTGTACTCCCAAAATTAAAAAGTTCACTAATTCTCCCACATTGGTGGGAGAAAGGAACTTTGGAGTGTTTATAATGATGAACACTTACTCCAGATGGTAAGTGAGGCAATAAATAAGAGATGCCTCACGCCGTCACCGTCGTCGCTCGCTCGGCTCGACTTTAGATTTGGATTGATTGATGAGATCTATCTTTTTGGACAAAATTTATTTGAATTTTGAAAATACCAACAGTAACGCAGTAAATATTTTCTGTGTTTAATACTCCATTTATATGATTTCAGTTTCATTATGAAAGCAACGAAAGCATACATGCAGAAGCTATTTCGAACAGATGCTTCAGATAAATTTTCGAACTGATGTAATTTTTCACTGAAATGGTGCACAGTTTTGAAACTGAACTGATGCACTATTTCAATAACCTAATGCACTGCTTCAGAACTGATGCATTGTTTCAATGAACTAACACTCTTATTCATGAAATGGCATGCCTATTCAGAACAGTCACAATGTTTGGATGAATAGACATGAATTTTCAGAAAAGGTTACACCTTTTAGATGAACCTTTGCCACTTTTCAGAAGAGGCATCTTGTGGCTATAAAAACATGGTTTCATCCACAGGTTTTCATACAAAATTTTCAGATTAAAAACTCTCTTTTTGTCTCAAAAATATTTTGTGTGATCACTCAAAACGTTCTGTGAGTTCGAAGATATTCCAACCGTTTGAGGTACCGCTACTGTTGGTTTGGTTAGCCATTTTATTCTGAGAGAAAAAATTCCACAACTTCGGGTACAATGAGGGGATTATTTCCTTAAGGAAAATCCATGAATTCGGACGACTTAGCTATTTTTTGTTTCATTTTAATTTCTGCAAAATAAAATACACCTCTTGGAAAGGTCATTTTGATCTTGTGTTGAGGGTATTTGATATACTTCACTGTGTTCTTCTTTATACTTGAACTAAAGTTGAAGTTGGTGTTGTAATGTACAGATTCTGTGTACCCGAAGTACAAACTAATTAACAATCTTAAGGAAATAAGTTACTATTACAGAATCTCTATTGCTTATTTTTGGAGATTAAAGTTTTAACTTTCTACTCCGCCTGAACTTAACTAGTGATTTGAAGTCATAAAAACTTCGTCACAAGTTAAAGATCAGTTGGTTGACAATTGGAAGTCATAAAAACTTCATTGCTAACTAGAAACAAGAAGAAAAAAAAATAAAGTTGCTTAAATTTTATAAGTAGTACTCTGAAAATACTAAGTATTTTTTATCTTGTGGTGATAGAAAAATGGCAACTAAAAGTCAAATGATGGATGCGACAACGTCTGTGGGGGAAACTAATATTGCCACATCAAGTCGTACAAATGCTCCGCCAACAATGGCACCGGCAGAGAAGCCCAGAAAATTTTCAGGCATTGACTTCAAGCGGTGGTAGCAAAAAATATTCTTTTACTTCACCACTTTATGTCTACAACGGTTCACTAGCGAAGACACTCCTGAGGTGCCCGAGGGAACCTCGAAAAAAGACCGCTTCATTATTGTAGAAGCTTGGAAACATTCGGACTTCCTTTACAGGAATTATATTTTGAGTGGTCTCCAAGACGACCTCTACAAAATTTATAGTGGAACAAAGACATCAAAGGAACTATGGGGGACACTTGAACGAAAATATAAGATGGAAGATACGGGAATTAAGAAATTCCTTATTGCACTGTTCCTAGACTTCAAAATGATAGATAGCAAATCTGTTGTCTCTCAAGTGCAGGAGTTGCAAGTCATCACACATGATCTCCTAGCAGAAGGTATATATTTAAAAAATACCTTAGTTGAACAAATTAAAAATGTTCTTAATACTCACATAAACTGTTTTGAAGGTTTAATTGTGAATGATGTTTTCCAAGTAGCAGCGACAGTTGAGAAGCTACCACCTTTGTGGAAAGACTTTAAAAACTACTTAAAGCATAAACGCAAGGAGATGACTGTTGAAGATTTTATTGTCCGACATCGTATTGAAGAGGATAATAAAGCTATCGAAAGAAGGTCAAAGGGGAATTCTGCAATTAATGGAGCACATATTGTAGAAGATGACCAAAACAATTCTAAGAAAATGAAAAAAGATGAACAAGGAAGTAATCAACCCAAGAAAAAGTTCAAGGGAAAATGCTTCAACTGTGGCAAGATTGGCCACAAGTCCACAGATTGTCGTGCCCCAAAGAAAGGAAAGAAGAAGGATCAAGCAAATATGATTGAATCCAACAAAGAATGCAATGACTTGTATTCTATGTTCTCAGAATGCAACTTGACAGGAAATCCTCGCGAATGGTGGATGGATTCTGGTGCCACCCGCCATGTTTGTGCCAACAGAGAGCTGTTTTCATCATTTGCTCCAGCTCAAGTAGAAGAAATGATCTACATGGCTAAATCCGCTATTGCTAAAGTGGAAGAAACAGGGAAAATATGCTTGAAAATGACTTCGGGCAAGGTCTTGACACTTAACAATGTCTTGTATGTTCCCGAATTATGTAGGAACTTAACCTCTGTTTCCCTTCTAGACAAGAACGGATTCAAATATGTAACCATTTATGAAAAAATTGTAATTAGCAAAGGAGAAATATATGTAAGAAAAGGTTATCTGACCGAAGGCCTTTATAAGATGAATGTAATGACTATTCAAATAAATAAAAGTTAGAATTCTTCTAATTTTCTTGAGTATTAAGATTTATGGAATGAACGTTTAGGCCATGTTAATTACAAAACATTACGAAAATTGATTAACTTAGAAGTTTTGCCAAACTTTAAGTGCAATAAATCAAAGTGTCAAACGTGTGTGGAATCAAAGTATGCAAAGCATCCTTATAAGTCCGTTGAAAGGAATTCCAATCCCTTAGACTTAATATACACTAGCATTTGTGATATGAAGTCAACACCATCACGTGGTGGGAAAAAGTATTTCGTAACTTTTATTGACGATTACACAAGATATTGTTATGTCTACTTGCTAAATAGTAAGGATGAAGCAATAGATGTGTTTAGGTAATATAAAACTAAAGTTGAAAATTAGTTAGACAAAAAGATCAAAATGATAAAAAGTGATAGGGGCGGAGAATATGAATCTCCCTTTGTGCAAATATGTGTAGAGAATGGAATAATCCATCAGAGTACGACCCCATATTTACCTCAATCTAATGGACTTGCTGAAACGAAAAACCAAACTTTGAATTAAATGATGAATGCCTTACTTATAAGTTCTAGTTTACCAAAAAACTTATGGGGGAAGGATATCCTTACGGCCAATCGTATACTCAACAGAGTTCCCCATAGTAAGACACAATCAATTCCTTACGAAAAATGGAAAGGAAGGAAACCCAACTTGAAATATTTCAAAGTGTGGGGGTATCTAGCAAAGGTTTAAGTTCCTATACCTAAAAGGGTTAAGATAGGTCCTAAAACAGTGGACTGTGTGTTCATAGGATATGCTAAAAGTAGTAAAGCATGTCAATTTTTGGTTCATAAATTCGAACATTTGGATATTAATAAAAATACGGTAAGTGAATCAAACAATGCTGAATTCTTTGAAAACATTTACCCGTATAAAATTAGACATGAACAGTCTAGTGGAGGATATAAACGACCTTGAGATGAACCAAGTGAGAATGTACATAATGAATAAAATCCAAGACATAGTACACGTCAAAGAATGTCAACTTTGTTTGGGTTGGATTTTGTAACATTTCTCTTAGAAAATAAGCCTCAAACATTTAGAGAAGTGAAGTCGTCATCAGACTCATCCTTTTGGAAAGAGGCAGTCAATAGTGAGATTGATTCAATCTTAAGCAACCATACATGGGAATTTGTTGACCTTACTCTCAAAAATAAACCGTTAGGTTCTAAATGGATCTTCAAAAGGAAAATGAAGGCGGATGGTACTATTGACAAATACAAGGAAAGACTTGTAGTAAAAGGCTTCAAACAGAAGGAAGGCCTTGATTACTTTGATACATACTCGCCAGTAACAAGGATAACCTTGATTCAAATGTTAATTGACTTGGCGTCGGTATATGATCTTCAAATCCATCAAATGGATGTGAAAACCGCATTCCTAAATAAAGATTTGGAGGAAGAAATATACATAGAACAACCTGAGGGTTTTGTGTTTCCAGGAAAAGAAAATAAGGTGTGTAAACTTGTTAAGTCACTTTATAGACTAAAGCAAGCACCTAAAGAATGGCATACGAAGTTTGACCAAACCATGTTGGCAAACGGATTCAAAATAAATGAATGTGATAAATGTGTTTATATTAAAGACACTCCAAATCACCAAGTCATTGTTTGTTTATATGTGGATGATATGTGTATCATCAGTAGAGACATTTCTGACATAAATCCAACACAACGAATGCTCGACAGCAAGTTTGATTTGAAAGATCTTGGAGTTGCAGATGTGATCTTAGGTATAAGAATCTATCAAACTCCATAAGGGTTAGCACTGTCACAGTCTCATTATATCAAAAAAGTACTCAACAAGTTCAAGTATATGGAATTCGGTATTGCCAAAACTTCATTGGATGTAAACTTTGCAATTCGAAAGAATGAAGGTGAAAGTGACTTGCAATTGGAGTACGCAAGAGTATTGGGATGTTTTACGTATGTAATGAACTATTGATGACCAGACATAGCATGTGCTATCAGAAAATTGAGTCGGTACACGAGTAATCCCAACAAAACTCATTGGATGGCATTTAAAAGAGTTTTTGGGTATCTTAAATACACTCAAGATTATGCTTTGCATTATAATAAATATCCTACGGCACTTGAAGGATATAGTAATGCAAATTGTATCACCGGATCGAATGAAGTAAAATCCACAAGTGGATATGTATTTCCTATCGGTGGAGGAGTAGTTTCTTATAAATCATCCAAATAGACTTGTATCGCTCGCTCTACAATGGAATCGGAATTTATCGCATTAGATAAAGTCGGTGAAGAAGCGGAATGGCTCCGAAATTTCTTGAAAGATATTCCGTATTGGCCCAAGCCAATGGTACCACTATGTATAAGCTGTGATAGCCAAGCGGCAATAGGTAGGGCAGGGGGCATGATGTACAATGATAAGTCTCATCACATAAGACGGAGACATAATACCGTTAGAGAACTCCTCTCTGGTGGAATTATCACTATAGACTATGTAAAGTCAAAGAATAATGTATCGGATCCACTTACAAAAGGCCGATCTAGAGAAGAAGTAGAAAGGAAAACCAAGGGAATGAGTTTAAGGCCTAGGACAAGTCAGCATGGCGGGAACTCTACCTAGCAGTCTGGAGATCCCAAGTGCTAGGTTCAAGGAGATCAAACAAAGTTGTGTCTAGCAGGTTCAACATTATCAATTACCCAACCCATTCTCATGATGTAGATAATGTACAGTCAACTAGGATAAGACTTAAGGCAAAAAGTGTTTTAATGACTATCTAAATTTAGTAGATTTGATCAAATAGTTTAATCTACAGGATTGAACGTTTAGAACCCACCTATGCGAGGGTGAAGTGGAAGCCGCTTCAAGGAGAATACTAGTAAAGGCCTATTCTCTAGGCTCTCATGAAATCGGGACGTGTTCAGGGTTGTAAACAACAAAACCATGAGAACCATAAACATTAAAAGGCTGGTTATGTGATGTAACGCCCCAAAAAATGGGTCCTGGAGCGTCACACGGTGCTTGAGGCTACGATTAGCCCCAAGCTAACCCTTTGAGCCATTTTCATTCAGTTCAACACAAATCAACGGAGTTTCCAAGAATAAAAGAATTTCAGAAAGATAACAAAATATGACTTATTAGTCAACTCCCAACATCTATACTAGTCTGACAAGCCTCTAAAAAAAATCAATAAAACCAGCGAGCCATTGAGACATGCCCCAACTGACTCATACTCAGTTATCAAATGTAAGCAATTCCGTGAAAACAACATCAGACATCACGTCCACGGAACATGAGGACTCACCACAACAGAGGATGTAGAACAGCATGCCCGAAGAATCATTGTCGAACCTGGAATTGAGAACCTCGACCTACATTCTAAGAAAATTCAGCCCACATCCGAAGATGTAGGTCAGTACCATGGAAAGGAACCGAGTATATGGGAGTTTATGCAGTTGTATAAACATCATCATCATAAATATTTATAAGAAATATGCAGGATGTATGAAATACTCACATAGCCCGAAGAAAATCATCATAATCATGAGAGGATGAAATAAGTACAATAACATATGTGTGTCATCATATAATTTGTCAATCACTTTCAGTTCATCAAGAATATCAATTCTCATAATGTAAATATCATTTAAATCTTTCGAAAGAATAACTTTCACAATTCCACTTTCAAATCACTTCACAATTCACAATAGACACAAGGAAATACACACACACTGGGAGATCCTATAACCGACATAAACCATGTGAGCTACATGGAGTCCAACGTACAACCCACGTTGGGGAGAGCCGTCCTATCCTTGCCATCAGAGTAGGACTATTGATATCAAATCCACACAAACTAGTGATCACTATATAAATCAGCCTCAGACTCACTCCTACAGGGGCACGAAGTTCTAGGGAAGTAAGATCGCTTTATACCTCCCACTCGGTGCTAAAGATTTCTCCCGGACTTAGCTCAAATCATTTCAAAGACAATCCATAACAAAACAATTTCAGTAATATATAAATATACATCGGGAGCCATCTTGCTTCCCATCTATCAAAATCAACCACGTTGTGGATTTCTTTCACTCTCGAGTTCAAAACAACTCCATTAAGACCAAAAGGTCAAATCATTCAAAATATCTCAAATATTCAACATCAACGTGCTTATCACACACTTTCTCAAAAAAATACAATTTCCAATGGGGATTCACTACCCAAATATCAAAATCATGATAAATATCGTTCAAGATTCATGCTTTATATCTCCACACATGTAAATTCATCTTTCAAAATCATAAACATCAAGATTTCATAATAACCATTATAAGATATGGGTTGATGCTTCAAATTCATAAAAATCAAATAAAAATCATGCCTTTGTAAAGAAAATTACTTTTGGGCACAAGAACGAAAGAGAGTTCTTGTTGAAAAACCCCACATACCTTGAATGATGAACTTTAGATCGATACTCATTTTTTAGATGTTAATCGTGCCTTTGAATGATGGTTCTTGGAGTTCTTGAACTAGGAACTTGGAATCTTGAATAAATTTGCAGAATTAATGGTGAACTTTGGAGGTTCTTGAAGTTGGATGTAGGAGCTTAGGGTTTTATTTTTGAGGGAATTTGATGAAATATAACATATAATGCTTCTAATAGGCTTTAATATAGGGTTTAGAAGGATTTTGGGTAAGGGAAAATGACCAAAACGCCCCTAAAAATTGAATAATTCTCGAATCTGTCCTTTGGTGGACTGTTTTGATAGTCTGAAGTAGATTAACCATAATGTTTTACTCCGATATCCAAATTGGATGAAACCAATTTCATTATAAAGAGGACTCTCATATATTTCCTTTGATATATAGTATATCACCCAGATCATTGTGTACAAGGAGTTATAATCGTTTGAAGTTGACCCAAAAATTTACTTTTGTTAGGTTGAAGTAGATCGACCATAACTTTTTGCTCCGATAGACAAATTGGATGAAACCAATTTCATTGGAAAGAGGACTCGCAGAGATTTCCGTCGATATATAGTAGATCACACATATTATTATGTACAAGGAGTTATGATCATTTAAAGTTGGAGGAAAAAATATGCCAGGCCTCAGTACTTTTTCCTGCACGTTTTACTATTCACTACTATTCACAGTTCGATCGGAATGTTCATAACTCGTCGCTCAGGTGTCCGTTTTTGGATGATCCACATATCGTTGGAAAGCTTATTTGATACTCTATGCAATGGTGGGTTATAATTTAAGACATTCCACACGGAAAATTTATAATTTATTCTAGAAGATAGAACCCAACACGTTTACGCATAAAATTTCAACGAAAAATTTCTCGGGGTATTACATCATCCCCCCTGGAAACATTCATCCTCAAATGAAGCTAGACATGCCAAGATTAGATAGGGAATAGAGCATACATCTGAAACTATTCGTTAGACTCATCACCACATCGTTTCTCACTCCGAATGCAACATAGAATGCATAAATTCAAGAAACTACAGCTGAACACATAATAAATGACAGCTAAACTGCTGCAACTTTTATCAAAAGTGCATGATTTAGGAAAGAACGGTACCTTCGTCTTAATCGAAGTTCGCGAAAAATAGGTGCGGGTACTTGGATCGCATATCCGCCTCAGCTTCCCAAGTTGAACCTTTAACAGATTGGTTTTGCCACAACACCTTGACCAAGGGAACTTCTTTGTTCCTTAGTCTACGGACACTGAAATCAAGAACCTCAACAGGAATCTTATCAAAACAAAGATTTTCTTGAATGTTAGCACTCACAGAGGAATCCACTACCACAGCATTGCTAATATGATTTTTAAGCATGGAGACATGAAATATTGGATGAACAGAGGACAACTTGGAAGGCAACTCGACCTCATAAGCTACCTTACCAACACGGCTAAGAATTTTGTAAGGACCAACATAACGGGGACTAAGATTCCCCTTCTTTCTAAATCTCTCCACCCCCCTCATGGGTGAAATTTTCAGATACCTTAGGTCACCAACTTCAAACTCAAGGTCTATCTTTCGAACATCTGCATATGACTTCTAACGACTCTGCGCAGTTTTCAACTGTTTCCTAATCAACTTAAATTTTTCCATAGCCTCAAATAACGAATCATGACCACTCACAGCCGCTTCACCCACCTCAAACCAACCTATGGGTGATCTACACTTCCTCCCATATAAGGCTTCAAACGGAGCCATGCCAATACTAGAGTGGAAACTGTTATTGTAAACAAACTCTATCAACGGTAAGTGATCATCCCAACTTCCCTTAAAGTCAAGTGCACAAGCTCTCAACATATCCTCTAAGGTCTGGATGGTCCGCTCAGCCTGACCATCGGTCTGCGGATGAAAAGCAGAACCCAAAAGCACTTGGGTACCAAGACCCTTCTGAAAAGCTTTCTAAAATTATGAAGTGAACTAAGTACCCCTATCCGAAATAATAGACAAGGGAACTTCATGCAGTCTGACTAGCTCTCGGATATACAATCTAGCATAATCCTCAGCAGTATATGAAGTATGAACAGAAAAGAAATGAGTAGACTTAGTCAACCTATCAACCACAACCCAAATGGAATCATGATGGCGTCGGGAAGGAGGTAAACCAATCACGAAGTCCATATTTATCTCTTCCCACTTCCAGGTGGGAATACTAAACTCTTGCATCATACCACCAGGTCTTTGGTGTTCACCCTTAACCTGTTGGCATGTTGCACACTTAGCTATAGACGCTGCTATATCTTTCTTCATGCCACTCCACTAATAGATTTCCCACAAGTCTCGATACATCTTGGTGGCACCAGGATGAATAGAATATCGTGCCCCGTGTGCTTCAGCCATAATCCTCTATCTCAGATCATCAACATTCGGGACACACAATCTACCCTGCAATCTCAACAGACCATCTCCCCCTTGGGAGAAAACCTCTACTTTTTGGTCCTTGACTGACTCTTTCGGTCTGACCAAACTAGCATCTAAGTATTGCTTTTCCTTCACTTCCGAAACCAAGAAGGATTCGGAACTACTCTGAACCCCTATACTACCTTCAGCAGAGTCAAACAACCTAACCCCCAATCTAGCCAAACGATGTACATCACGAGCCAACTTTTTCTTACCTTCTACCACATGCGAAACACTGCCCATGGACACTCTACTTAGGGCATCCGCCACAACATTGGCCTTGCCCGGATGGTACAGCACACTCATATCATAGTCCTTTAATAATTCTAACCATCGTCTCTGCCTAAGATTCAATTCTCTTTGGGTAAACACATACTGCAGACTCTTATGATCAGTGAAAACATCAACATAGACACCATACAAATAGTGTCTCCAGATTTTCAAAGCAAACACAACAGCTGCCAACTCAAGGTCATGGGTGGGGTAATTTTTCTGATGGGGTTTAAACTGTCTAAAAGCATAAGCTATCACCTTACCCTTCTGCATCAATACGCAACCAACCCAACTCTCAAAGCATCACAGTACACCACAAAACCATCAACACCATCAGGCAAAATCAAAATAGGGGCTGAAGTGAGATGAGTCTTCAACTCCTGAAAACTCTTCTCACAAGATTCGGACCACAAGAACTTCACTTTCTTTTAGGTCAACCGAGTCATAGGAGACGCTATAGAGGAGAAACCCTCAACAAAATGGCAGTAATAACTAGATAAACCCAAGAAATTTTAGATATCAGTCGGAGAAATAGGTCTAGGCCAATTTCTAACAACTTTGGTCTTTTGGGGATCAACTCTAATACCCTCGGAAGAAATGATATGACCCAGAAAAGCAATTGACCTTAGCCAAAACTCACACTTACTGAACTTGGAAAACAACTTGTGATCTCTAAGGGTTTTCAAGACAGTTCAGAGATGATCAGAATATTCATCCTCACTACGGAAGTACACCAGTATATCATCGATGAACACTATGACAGATATATCCAGATATGGTCTGAACACTCGATTCATGAGGTCCATGAAAGCTGCTGGGGCATTAGTTAACCCGAAAGACATAACAAGAAACTCAAAATAGCCATAACAAGTTTGGAAAGCGGTTTTTGGGATGTCACACTCCTTAACTTTGAGTTGATGATAGCCAGAACGAAAGTCTATCTTTGAGAAATAACTTTCACCTTGCAATTGGTCAAACAAATCATCTATTCTCGAAAGGGGGTACTTATTTTTTACGGTGACTTTATTCAGTTGGCGGTAATTAATGCACATACGCAAAGAGCCATCTTTCTTTCTCACAAACAACACAGGAGCACCCCAAGGAGAAACACTGGGCCTTATGAAACCCTTATCTAGTAGATCTTTGAGTTTCTCTTTCAACTCCTTAAGTTCTGCAGGGGCCATATGGTAAGGAGGAATAGAAATGGGCTGAGTATCAGGAAGAAGATCAATCCCAAAATCTATCTCTCTATCAGGAGGTATCCCTGGGAGATCATTCTAAAAGACATCAGAAAACTCATTAACGATGTTAATAGACTGGAGAGTTGGAGTCTCAGACTTAGTGTCTTTGACTCTAACCAAATGGTAAATACACCCCTTGGAAATAAGCTTTCTAGCTTTGAGGTAAGAGATAAAATGACTCTTGGGTGACACAGAATTCCTAGACCACTCAAACACGGATGCACTCGAAAACTAAAACTTGACCACTCAAGTCCGACAATCAATAGAGGCATAAGAAGAATACAGCCAGTCCATACCCAAAATTACATCAAAATCTACCATGTCTAACTTAATCAGATCAGCCAATAATACTCTATGAAGAACGATAACAGGACACTTTTTATACACTTTCTAGGAAACAATTGAATCACCCACTGGGGTAGAAACTAGGATAGGCTCAGGAATAATCTCAGGAATCATTTCAAAATTCACAGCAATCAAAGGTGTAACATATGAGAAACTGGATCCAGGATCCAACAAAGCATACATATCAAACTAAACTACACAAAGCATACCAGTAACAACATCGGGAGAGTCCTCTTGTTCCTGGCAGGACGGTAAAGCATAGAATCTATTCTGGCGTTGCCCTCCAGCATTGTTAAAAGAGGTGCCCTGAGCTGGGGCTGGGCAAGTTGCTGAAACTGGAGCACTAACAGTCTGAGTCTGGGTCTGAGGGCGATAGTCACGATGTCTTTGTCCATCCTGTGGACAATCTCTAACTCTGTGACCCATGTCACCACATCAAAAATAACCCCTCTTCTCACCCCAACACTCACCTGGATGAGCCATACCACACCTAGGACACAGAGGATAATTTGGCTTACTGTCAGCACTGTACAGGAACCTGGATGCATATGACCTGCTACCTTGCTCCTGCCTACCTCTAGGCCCGGAAGCACTAGCAGATGACGGTGCTAGCATAGATGAACGATCCTGATACTGAGGGCGACTCCCTCCCTGTGATCTAGTCTGACCCTGTTTGTGCTGCTCGGACCTAGCTCTCTTATTCCCTCTCATTCTATCTCTCTCCTTAATCTTGTCTGCCTCAATCTGTTAGGAATGAGTCATCAGCCTAGAAAGGTTCATCTCACTATTCAGCATAGCAAACCTACACTCCTTAACCACATAACTAGACACTCCAGTCACAAACTTACTCATACTAGCCCCGATTATCAGCCACTAAGTCAAGAGCATACTTGGCCAACTGATTGAACTTTAGACAGTACTTCCTAATAGTCATAGAACCCTGTCGCAGGTTCATAAACTCTTCCACCTTCGCCTCTCTCATCTCCAAAGGGAAAACTTATCCAGGAATGCATCCTGGAACTCTTGCCAAGTTGTAGGAACAGCTCCCTCACCTCTACCTTTCCTCCAAGCAATAACCAAGTCATAAGCAAGGTCTTTCAACCAATACGCAGCCAAATCCACACTATATTTCTCAGATACATGCATCACCTGAGTAATATTTCGCACCTCCTCTAAAAACAACCGTGGATCCTCATCAGACTTGGACCCATAGAATTCCAGCGGATTCATCCGCATGAAGTCACAGATCCTGGCAATAATTGAATCACCTCCATCTTGCTGTGGAGCTGGGTCCAGGTTGGCTTGAACATTTACAGTAACAACTTGGGCCAGTGCCTGAAAGGCTACCAAAAATTCAGTATGAGACACATTTTCATTCAATGGGTCAGCGAGTTAAGGTTGCTGACCATCATTATTTCTTCTCGATCGATGTGGAGGCATATTTCTGAAAGAGAAGAGCATAAATCAATAGCAGAGAGACACTTTAAGAACGATAGACTTTTAAAATAAAGAATCACACTTTTTCCTAAAATGTCTTGTAACCTCTTTCTCATAGATGTGGCGCACTACACACCGATGATCAAGACTCTACTTAATGTGGCTTGTCAGACTCCCTAGGACACCTTAAAACCTTAGGCTCTGATACCAAGTCTGTAACGCCCCAGAAAATAGGTCCCGGAGCATCACACGGTGCTTGAGGCTACGAGTAGCCCCAAGCTAACACTTTGAGCCATTTTCATTCAGTTCAACACAAATCAACAAGGTTTTCATAAATAACCCTCAAATATCAACAGAGTAATCATCATCCAAGAATAAAAGAATTTAAAAAAGATAACAAAATACGACTTATTAGTCAACTCCCAACATCTATACTAGTCTGACAAGCCTCTAAGAAAATCAATAAAACCAGGGAGCCATTGAGACATGCCCCAACTGACTCATACTCAGTTATCAAATGTAAACAATTCTGTGAAACCAACATCAGAAATCACGTCCTCGGAACATAAGGACTCACCACAACAGAGGATGTAGAACAACGTGCCTGAAGAATCACTATCAAACCTAGAACTGAGCACCTAAACCTACATTCTGAGAAAATGCAGCCCACATCCAAAGATGTGTATCAGTACCATGGAAAGGAACCGAGTATATGGGGGTGTATGCAGTTGTATAAACATCATCATCATAAATATTTATAAGAAATATACAAGATGTATGAAAAACTCACATAGCCCGAAGAAAATCATCATAATCATGAGAGGATGAAATAAGTACAATAACACATGTGAGTCATCAAATAATTTGTCAATCACTTTCAGTTCATCCAGAATATCAATTCTCATAATGTAAATATCATTTAAATCTTTTGAAAGAATAACTTTTACAATTCCACTTTCAAATCACTTTACCATTCACCATAAACACAAGAAAACACACACACACTGGGAGATCCTATAACTGACATAAACTATATGAGCTATATGGAGTCCAACATACAACCCACGTTGGGGAGAGTCGTCCTATCCTTGCTATCAGAGTAAGACTATCGATATCAAATCCACACAAACTAGTGATCACTATATAAATCAGCCTCAGGCTCACTCCTACGGGGGCATGTAGTTCTAAGGAAGTAAGGTCGCTTTATACCTCCCACTCGGTGCTAAAGATTTCTTCCGGACTTAGCTTAGATCATTTCAAAAAAAATCCATAATAAAACAATTTTAGAAATATATAAATATACATTGGGAGCCATCATGCTTCTTATCTATCAAAATCAACCATGTTGTGGATTTCTTTCACACTCGAGTTCAAAACAACTCCATTCAGATCAAAAGGTCAAATCATTCAAAATATCTCAAATATTCAACATCAACGTGCTTATAACACACACTTTCTCAAAAAAAACACAATTTTCAATGGGGATTCATGACCCAAATATCAAAATCATGATAAATATCGTTCAAGATTCATGTTTTATATCTCCACACATGTAAATTCATCTTTCAAAATCATAAACATCAAGATTTCATAATAATCATCATAAGATATGGGTTCATGCTTCAAGTTCTTAAAAATTAAATAAAAAGCATGCCTTTGTAAAGAAAATTACTTTTGGGCACAAGAACGAAAGAGAGTTCTTGTTGAAAAATCCCACATACCTTGAATGATGAACTTTAGATTGATACTCATTTTTGAGATGTTAATCGTGCCTTTGAATGATGGTTCTTGGAGTTCTTGAACTAGGAATTTGGAATCTTGAATAAATTTGCAGAATTAATGGTGAACTTTGGAGGTTTTTGAAGTTGGATGTAGGAGCTTAGGGTTTTCTTTTTAAGGGAATTTGATGAAATATAACATATAATGCTTCTAATAGGCTTTAATATGAATGACCAAAACGCCCATAAAAATTAAATAATTCTCGAATCTGTCCTTTGGTGGACTGTTTTGATAGTCTGAAGTAGATCAACCATAATATTTTACTCCGATATCCAAATTGGATGAAACTAATTTCATTATAAAGAGGACTCTCATATATTTCCGTTGATATATAGTATCTCACCCAGATCATTGTTTACGAGGAGTTATGATTGTTTGAAGTTGACCCAAAAATTCACTTTTGATAGGCTGAAGTAGATTGACCATAACTTTTTATTCCGATAGACAAATTGGATGAAACTAATTTCATTGGAAAGAGGACTTGCAGAGATTTCTGTTGATATATAGTAGATCACCCAGATCATTATGTACAAGGAGTTATGATCCTTTAAAGTTGGAGAAAAAATACATCAGGCCTCAGTACTTTTTCCTGCACATTTTACTGTTCACTACTATTCACGGTTCGATCGGAATGTTCATAACTCGTCGCTCGGGTGTCCTTTTTGGATGATCCACAGATAGTTGGAAAGCTTATTTGATACTCTACGTAATGGTGGGTCATAATCTATGACATTCCGCACGAAAAATTTATAATTCTTTCTAGAAGATAGAACCTAACAAGTTTGCGCACAAAATTTCAACAAAAACTTTCCCGGGGTATTACATATGACATGTATTGTATAGGTGTACAATAAAACTCAAAGTTTCAAAGATATCAAATGTACCGATTGACCGAGTACATCCGATGCATGTTCACTACAGAAAGTTCAAAGGAAAACCCACTTATCCAGATGCAATCAGTCTTTGCTTGATGATCACATACTTGTCCGTAAAACTTTTATGAAAAATAGATATTCCCCATTCATGTGGGGGATTTTTGGGTTCATAGAAGTGTGAATGGAAAATGGAGAAAATAAATTGTGGAGAAGAGGAGACGCCATTTTGGAAAGTGTACTCCCAAAATTGGAAAGCTCACTAATTCTCCCATATTGGTGAGAGAAAGGAACTTTGGAGTGTTTATAATGATGAACACTTACTCCACATGGTAAGTGAGGCAATAAATAATAGATTCCTCACGTCATCGTCGTCATCGCTCGCTCATCTCGGCTTTGGATTTGACTTTGGATTTGGATTTGTCAAATGATCGATCGATGAGATCTATCTTTTTGGACAAAATTTAATTGAATTTCAAAAATACCAACAGTAACGCAGTAAATATTTTTTGTGTTTAATACTCCATTTATATGATTTCAATTTCATTACGAAAGCAACGAAAGTGTGCATGTAGAATCTATTTCGAACAGATGCTTCAGGTAAATTTTTAACTGATGTAATTTTTCACTGAAATGGTGCACAGTTTTGAAACTGAACTGATGCACTGTTTCAGTAAACTAATGCACTACTTCAGAACTAATGCATTGTTCTAATGAACTGACACACTTATTCACGAAATGGCATGCCTATTCAGAACAGTCACAACAATTGGACGAATAGACATGAATTTTCAGAAAAGGTTACACCTTCTAGATGAACCTTTGCCACTTTTCAAAAGAGGCATCTTGTGGATATAAAAACCTGGTTTTATCCACAGGTTTTCATATGAAAGTTTTAGATTAAAAACTCTCTTCTTGTCTCAAAAATTTTCTGTGTGATCACCCAAAACGTTCTGTGAGTTCGAAGATATTCCAACCGTTTGAGGTACCGCTACTATTGGTCTGGTTAGCCATTTTATCCTTGGAGGAAAAATTCCACAACCTCGGGTACAGTGAGTGGGATTATTTCCTTAAGGAAAATCTGTGAATTCGAACGACTTGGATATTTTCTATTTCATCTTAATTTCTACAAAATAAAATACACCTCTTGGAAAGGTCATTTTGATCTTGTGTTGAGGGTATTTGATATACTTCATTGTGTTCTTCTTTATACTTGAACTCAAGTTGAAGTTGGCGTTGTAATATACAGATTATGTGTACCCAAAACAAACTAATTAACAATCTTAAGAAAATAAGTTACTATTACAGAATATGTGTTGCTTGTTTTTGGAGATTAAAGTTTTAACTTTCTACTCCGCCTGAACTTAACTAGTGATTTGAAGTCATAAAAACTTTGTCACAAGTTAAAGATCATTCGGTTGACAATTTAAAGTCATAAAAACTTCATTGTTAACTAGAAACAAGAAGAAAAAAAATAAAGTTTCTTAATTTTTATAAGTAGTATTCTGAAAATACTAAGTATTTTTTGTCTTGTGGTGACAGAAAAAGGGCAACTGTAAGTCAAATGATGGATACGACAACGTCTGTGGGGGCAACTAATATTCCCACATCAAGTCACACAAATGCTCCACCAACAATGGCACCGGCTGAGAAGCCCAAAAGATTTTTGGGCATTGACTTCAAGCGGTGGCAGAAAAAGATGTTCTTTTACCTCACCACTTTATGTCTGCAACGGTTCACTAGCGAAGATGCTCCTGAGGTTCCCGAGGGAACCTCAGACAAAGACCGTTTCATTATTATAGAAGCTTGGAAACATTTGGACTTTCTTTGTAGGAATTATATTCTGAGTGGTCTCCAAGACGACCTCAACAATGTTTATAGTGGAACAACGACATCAAAGGAACTGTGGGGGGCACTTGAAGAAAAATATAATACGGAGGATGTGGGAATTAAAAAATTCCTTGTTGTACGATTCCTAGACATCAAAATGATAGATAGCAAATCTGTTGTCTCTCAAGTACAAGAGTTACAAGTCATCATACATGATCTCCTAGCAGAAGGTATATCTTTGAAAAATACCTTAGTTGAATAAATTAAAAATGTTCTTAATACTTACATAAACTGTTTTGAAGGTTTAATTGTGAATGATTTTTTCCAAGTAGAGGTAATGTTGAGAAGCTACCACCTTTGTGGAAAGACTTGTAAAACTACTTTAAGCATAAACGCAAGGAGATGACAGTTGAAGATCTTATTGTCCGACTTCGTATTGAAGAGGATAATAAAGCTACTGAAAGAAGGTCAAAGAGGAAATCTTCAATTAATGGAGCACATATTGTAGAAGATAACCAAAACAATTCCAAGAAAATAGAGAAAGCTGAACAAGGAAGCAATCAACCCAAGAAAAAGTTCAAGGGAAAATGCTTCAACTGTGACAAGATTGGCCACAAGTCCATACATTGTCGTGCCCCAAAGAAAGGAAAGAAGAAGGATCAAGCAAATATGATTGAATCCAATAAAGAATGCAATGATCTGTGTGCTATGTTCTCAAAATGCAACTTGACGGGGAATCCTCATGAATAGTGGATGGATTCTGGTGCCATCCGCCATGTTTGTGCCAACAGATAGTTGTTTTCGTCATTTGCTCCAGCTCAAGTAGAAGAAATGATCTACATGGCTAGTTCCACTTTTGCTAAGGTGGAAAAAACAAGGAAAATATGCTTGAAAATGACTTCAGGCAAGGTCTTGACACTTAACAATGTCTTGTATGTTCCCGAATTACGTAGGAACTTAATCACTGTTTCACTTCTAGACAAGAACGAATTCAAATATGTAATCGTTTATGGAAAAATTATAATTAGCACAGGAGAAATATATGTAGGAAAAGGCTATCTGACCGAAGGCCTTTATAAGATGAATGTAATGACTGTTGAGAAAAATAAAAGTTTGAATTCTTTTTATTTGCTTGAGTCTTATGATTTATGGTATGACGTTTATGCCATGTTAATTACAAAACATTACGAAAACTGATTAACTTAGAAGTTTTGCCAAACTTTAAGTGCAATAAATCAAAGTGTCAAACGTGTGTGGAATCGAAGTATGCAAAGCATCCTTATAAGTCCATTGAAAGGAATTTCAATCCCTTAGACTTAATACACACTGACATTTGTGATATGAAGTCAACACCATCACGCGGTGGGAAAAAGTATTTCATTACTTTTATTGATAATTGCATAAGATATTGTTATGTCTACTTGCTAAATAGTAAGGATGAAGCAATAGATGCGTTTAGGCAATATAAAACTGAAGTTAAAATCAGTTAGACAAAAAAATTAAAATGATAAGAAGTGATAGGGGCGAAGAATATGAATCTCCCTTTGTGCAAATATGTGTAGAGAATGGAATAGTCCATCAAACTACGGCCCCATATTTACCTCAATCTAATGGAATTGTGGAAAGAAAAAACCAAACTTTAAAGGAAATGATGAATGTCGTACTTATAAGTTCTAGTTTACCACAAAACTTATGAGGGGAAGCTATCCTTACGGCCTATCGTATACTCAACAGAGTTCCCCATAGTATGACACAATCAATTTCTTACGAAAAATGGAAAGAAAGGAAACACAACTTGAAATATTTCAAAGTGTGGGGGTATCTAGCGAAGGTTCAAGTTTCTATACCTAAAAGGGTTAAGATAAGACCTAAAATGATGGACTGCATGTTCATAGGATATGCTAAAAGTAGTAAAGCATGTCAATTTTTGGTTCATATATCTGAACATCCAGATATTAATGAAAATACGTTAATTGAATCAGACAATACTGAATTCTTTGAAAATATTTACCCATATAAATTAGACATGAACAGTCTAGTGGAGAATATAAACGACCTTGAGATGAACCAAGTGAGAATATACATAATGAAGAAAATCCAAGACGTAGTACACATCAAAGAACGTCAACTTCGTTTGGATCGGATTTTGTAATATTTCTCTTAGAAAATAAGCCTCAAACGTTTAGAGAAGCGATGTCGTCGTCAGACTCATCCTTTTAGAAAGAGGCAGTCAATAGTGAGATAGATTCAATCTTAAGCAACCATACATGGGAATTGGTTGACCTTCCTCCCAAAAATAAACTGTTAGGTTCTAAATAGATCTTCAAAAGAAAAATAAAGGCGGATGGTACTATTGACAAATACAAGGCAAGACTTATAGTAAAATGCTTCAAATAGAAAGAAGGCCTTGATTACTTTGATACATACTCGCCAGTAACAAGGATAGCCTCGATTCGAATGTTAATTGCCTTGGCGTTGGTATATGATCTTTAAATCCATCAAATAGATGTGAAAACTGCATTCCTAATGAAGATTTGGAGGAAGAAATACACATGGAACAACCTGAGGGTTTTGTGGTTCCAGGAAAAAAAATAAGGTGCGTAAACTTTTTAAGTCACTTTATGGACTAAAGCAAGAACCTAAACAATGGCATGCTAAGTTTGACCAAACCATGTTGGCAAACGGATTCAAAATAAATGAATGTGATAAATGTGTTTATATTAAATACACTCCAAATCACCAAGTCATTGTTTATTTAAATCTGGATGATATGTTGATCATCAGTAGAGATATTTCTGACATAAATGCAACAAAACGAATGCTCGAGAGCAAGTTTGATATGAAAGACCTTAGAGTTGCAGCTGTGATCTTAGGTATAAGAATCCATCGAACTCCACAAGGGTTAGCATTGTCACAGTCTCATTATATCAAAAATGCACTTGACAAGTTCAATTATATGGAATTCGGTATTGCCAAGACTCCATTAGATGTGAACTTTGCAATTCGAAAGAATGAAGGTGAAAGTGACTCACAATTGGAGTATGCAAGAGTATTGGGATGTTTAATGTATCTAATGAACTGTACACGACCAGACATAGCATGCACTATCAGTAAATTGAGTCGGTACACGAGTAATCCCAACAAAACTCATTGGATGGCATTGAAAATAGTTTTGGGGTATCTTAAATGCACTCAAGATTATGCTTTGCATTATAATAAATATCTTGCGGTACTTGAAGGATATAGTGATGCAAATTGGATCACCGGATTGAACGAAGTAAAATCCATAAAAGGATATGTATTTATTATCAGTGGAGGAGCAGTTTCTTGGAAATCATCCAAACAGACTTGTATCGCTCGCTCTACAATGGAATCTAAATTTACCGCATTAGATAAAGCCGGTGAAAAAGCAAAATGGCTCTGGAATTTCTTGGAAGATATTCTGTATTGGCCCAAGCTAGTGGCACCAGTATGTATACACTGTGATAGCTAAGCGGTAATAGGTAGGGAAGGGAGCATGATGTACAACGGTAAATCTTGTCATATACGACGGAGACATAATACCGTTAGAGAACTCCTCCCTAGTGGAATTATCACTATAGACTATGTAAAGTCGAAGGATAATGTGTTGGATCCACTTACAAAAGGTCTTTCTAGAGAAGGAGTAGAAAGGACATCCAAGGGAATGGGTTTAAGGCCTAGGACAAGTCAGCATGGCGGTAACTCTACCTAGCAGACTGGAGATCCCCAGAGTTAGGTTCAAGGAGATCAAACAAAGTTATGTCTGGCAGGTTCAACATTGTCAATTACCCAACCCAATCTCATGATGTTGACAATGTACAGTAAACTAGGATTAGACTTAAGGTAAAAAGTCTTTTAATGATTATCTAAATTTGGCGGATTTGACCAAATAGTTTAATATACAGTATTGAACATTTAGAAATCACCTATGCGAGGGTGAAGTGGAAGCCGCTTCAAGGAGAATGTTAGTAAAGGCCTATTCTCTAAGCTCTCATGAAATCGGGACGTGTTCATAGCTGAAAAGAACAAAATCATGAGAACCATAAACGTTAAAAGGATGGTTATGTGACATGTATTGTCTAGGTGTACAATAAATCTCAACGATTCAAAGATATCAAATCTACCGATTGACCGAGTGCATCCGATACATGTTCACTACGGAAAGTTCAAAGGGAAACCCACTTATCCAGATGCAATCAGTCTTTGTTGGATGATCACATACTTGTCCATAAATGTTTTATGAAAAATAGTCATTACCTATTCATGTGGGGGATTGTTGGGTTCATAGAAGTGTGAATGGAAAATGAAGAAAAAAAATGGTGGAGAAGAGGAGACACCAATTTGGAAAGTGTACTCCTAAAATTGGAAAGTTCACTAATTCTCCCACATTGGTGGGAGAAAGGAACTTTGGAGTGTTTATAATGATGAACACTTACTCCACATGGTAAGTGAGGCAAGAAATAAAAGATACCTCGTGCTGTCATCATCGTCGCTCGCTCGGCTCGGCTTCGAATTTGGATTTGGATTTGTCAAATGATCGATCGATGAGATCTATCTTTGTGGACAAAATTTATTTGAATTCCAAAAATACCAACAGTAACTCAGTAAATATTTTCTGTGTTTAATACTCCATTTATATTATTTCAGTTTCATTACGAAAGCATGCATGCAGAAGCTATTTCGAATGGATGCTTCAAATAAATTTTTGAACTGAAGCAATTTTTCACTAAAATGGTGCACAGTTTCAAAATTGAACTGATGCACTGTTTCAGTAAACTGATGCACTGCTTCAGAACTGATGCATTGTTTCAATGAACTAACACACTTATTCACGAAATGGCATACCTTTTTAGAACAGTCACAATATTTGGACGAATAGACATGAATTTTCAGAAAAGGTTACACCTTTTAGATGAACCTTTGCCACTTTTCAGAAGAGGCATCTTGTGGCTATAAAAAACTGGTTTTATCAACTGGTTTGCATACAAAATTTTCATATTAAAAACTCTCTTCTTGTCTCAAAAATATTCTGTGTGATCACTCAAAACATTCTGTAAGTTCGAAGATATTCCAACCATTTGAGGTACCGCTACTGTTGGTCTGGTTAGCCATTTTACCCTGGGAGGAAAAATTTCACAACCTCGGGTACAATGAAGGGAATTATTTCCTTAAGGAAAATTTGTGAATTCGGATGACTTGGCTATTTTCTGTTTCATCTTAATTTCTGCAAAATAAAATACACCTCTTGAAAAGGTCATTTTGATTTTGTGTTGAGGGTATTTGATATACTTCATTGTGTTCTTCTTTATACTTGAACTCAAGTTGAAGTTGTTGTTGTAATATACAGATTCTATGTACCCGAAGTACAAACTAATTAACATAAATAAGTAGCGGTGAACATAACAAAAATAAAAGAGGAACCTCAACAGGTACATAAAATAACAAATTCAAATTTTAACTTTTTTCGAGGCGGTCATTTTTAAGTTAGAAGATAGTTCAGAATGGTAGTATATCTCACACACAAATTTTAACAATAATATCTATGTGATTTTAAAATATTTTTACTAATTCACAATAAAATGCACGTGTGACGCACATAAGATGCACATACGTCGCACAATATGCACGTACGTTCCACGAGGTGCACATAAAAGCTAATTTTATTAATAAATCTGAAACTTTTTATCAAGAATTGACTTTAGGCCACTAAATTTATTGAGTTGCACTTGTCCATATAAATTCAAAATGATATATTAATCCTTACAATCAAGCAATATTATATTAATACTTATGTACAAAGTGGAAATATAAATTATAATGAAGATAACCAAAAAAAAAAAAGTCAAAATAGTAATCTAAACGTGGGAATAAAAGTAATTAGTGAAGTTATTAGAACTAAGAAACCATTTCCCCTGAATTAAATAACACTAGATTCAACAAACTATTTTTCGTTTTGTTTAGGTGATAGAAGAGATAAAACATATAAAAAAAATAACAAGGTATTAACCTAAACAAGACATTCATTGAAATACAATTATCTTTATCTCTCCTTTTTTAGTTTTTTTTTTTAAAAAGCCATTTGTGTGCTAATCCTAGAGGGAGTATGTTTATAACACAAAAAAAAATTCGTTTTCCTTTTTCTCTATAATTGCACGTTGTTGGTTGTAGTTAAGATTTTATGAGTTACCACACTGATGCTATTATAATGTTATTAAAACATGGCCTTTATTAGCTACAATGATGTTCATACGTTGTAAAAATAATTACAAGCCAATAAAATCTCTGAAGGTAGGCTCTTCTAATTACTATTTATACATATGACAACTTTTATTGTGAAATCAATTCATTCATTTAATTTAAACAAAATGCATTGTGGATTATATATTATGGTGGGTGAAGAAATGGATATGTTAGACAGTCATATTTTATTTTATTTTTATTATTAAGTTTAATGTTATCTTGTTTAACCGAACGATTCAGTCATAAACGATCCCAATATCTATTTATGTCCAATACAATAATTGAGGTTTTTCTTACTGTATATATTTTATTATAAAAAATATATGGATTACCATGTACAAAGTAAAATTTTGATTGAACAAACGAGTTTACATTTATACTAAACACAAATCACACCATCAATATATATATATATATATATATATATATATATATATATATATATATATATATATATATATATATATATTAGTTTAGGTGTACGCCTCTTGCGTGTGTACCTCACTTTAATGAGTTTAAATATTACATTAAATAGGATATTTATTTAAATAATAAAGATGAATAGAATAGTTAAATTTAATATCTTTTGAGTATGTAAAGATGGAGAATTTATTTATTAAAGAGATAATACATCAAAATTCCCCTAAACTTGTCCTCCCAACTCACTTTAGCACTTAAACTTAACTTCCGTTTATTTACCCCCCTTAACATCTTTAAAGTAAATTATTTTCACCCCTCAATCCACCCCAATTTCTTTTCTACTTCTTCTAACTCTCCATCTCCACTTCCATTATCTTCATTAATTTCTTCAAGAAAGGAAAAATGTGTGTGAAAAGTTATGAATTTTAATAGGTTAGAATTTGTTGTCGAAGTAATTTCTTGTCGAATTTGTGGTTGATGTTCAAATTGATTATTGGGGTTTTCTGATGATGATGTGAAGTTGTACTTGAATTTTGAGTTTGATTGGTATGAATTTTGCTAGTTTAATTTTGTATCCGCCATTGTTGAAGCTTGAAAAAACTTGAAAACAAAAAAAAAATGAGTGAGTTGAAATCATGATTGATGTCTAAATTGATTATTGGAGTTTTCTAATGATGTTGTAAAGTTGCGCCTGAAATTTGAGTTTCTTCAATTGGTGGTTTGATGAAGGAATAATTGGTGTTTCTTGAATTGTTGTTTCTTTAATTGGTTATTTCTTGAATTGGTTATTTCTTGAATTGGTAATATGCTTTAAGTTTGAAGAAGATAGAAAATGGAGGTGAGGGGAGATGTGGGGTGGTTTGAAGAAGATAGAAAGGGGGGGGAGGGGGCCCCGTTGCAGGGGAGGGGGTGGGGTAGGTGGGGGGTATGAAGAAGAAAGAAAATGTGTGTGTGTGGGGGGGGGGGGGCTTTTTTATTTAATATATATATATATATATATATATATATATATATATATATATATATATATAAATAAATAAAATAGTAAATATATATTTTTTATTTTAAAAAATATATATATAAAAATAAAGTGCGGGGGGATTAATTTTTTTTAGAAAAATCAAACTTCTTACGTGGCTCTGACGTGGATGTGGCAGCGAGTGATGCACTCTCCCTCATGATAGTGGTATTAAATATTAAAGGGGGAAATTAATTCACTTTAAAAATGTTAAGGGGGTAAATAAACGGAAGTTAAGTTTAAGTGCTAAAGTGAGCTGGGAGGACAAGTTTAGGGGGAGTTTTGATGCATTTTCTCTTTATTAAACTTAATATTTACCAAAAATATTTTTAAAAGTCAGTCGACATTCATCTACCATATGTAAATTGCTTTAAAACAATACAATGATAGAAGCATCAAAATAATACAACTAAATCTAATTTTTACACACAAAAATTTTCTCAAAATCGTCTGACACTCATCTATCACCTATAAACAATAACAAAACTATACGATAATAGAGATATCAAAATAATACAACTAAACCTATCCTTTACATAAAAAAAAAATCTAAAGTCGATCAACATTTATCTATCACCTGTAAATTGCAACAAAATAATACGAGAAAAGTGATATCAAAACAATACAATTAAACTTAAATTTTACATACAAAAATTTCTCAAAGTCGATCGAGATTCATTTACGAACTGTAAACTATCACACACTAACAAACTAATAGAGATATTACGATAATACAAATAAACCTAACTTTTACCTGAAAAAAAAATTCAAAACCGACCCACATTTATCTAACATCTGTAAATTAAATAAAACAATAAGATAATAAATATATCAAAAAAATACAATTAAATCTAACATTTACGTAAGAAATTTTTCAAACCAACCGACATTCATCTACGACCTGTAAACTATAGAAAAAATATAATAGTGATCACAAAGCTACAAATACCGTGAAGAAGTTGAGGGTTAAAAAATCAAGCATCCGTCAATCTAGACATGCAATCGAATTAAGTTAGATGAGCATCAATCATATTCTCCCAATATACAAACTGGTTTATTCTCTAGTTTAACATACATCTCAATACTTATAGAAGTATTTCCTTAATAGAGTCCTATTTTAGGAGTATTTTTCTAATTGAACAGAAAAGAAAATATTAATTAATTCTCCTACCATATATTTTAGGAGTCCCATATATTTTAGGAAGTTTAGTAGAAAGGAAAATATTAAGTAATTCTGCTATCATATATTTCATGAGTCCCATATATTTTAGGAAGTCTAGTTAATATAATAAAAATAATTAAATAATAAATTAAAAAATAGTGAAAAGACAATTTTGACTAAAGAATGATCTTTTAATGAAGGGTAAAAAGTTCAAATCATTTTTCTAAGGATCTTTACACTTTTAATATATACTACTTTAGGTGTACGCGCCTTGCGCATGTACCTCACTTTAATGAGTTCAAATATTATATTAAATAGAATATTTGTTTAAATAATAAAGATGAATATAATAACTAAATTTAATATCTTTTGAGTATGTAAAGATAGAGAATTTTTTTGTTAAACCTAATATTTATCAAAAATATTTTTAAAAATCGATCGACATTCATCTACCACCTGTAAATTGCAACAAAATAATATAATGATATCGACATTAAAATAATACAATTAACTCTAATCTTTGCACACAAAAATTTTCTCAAAGTCGTCTGACACTCATCTACCACATGTAAACAATAATAAAATAATAGAGATATCAAAATAATACAAGTAAACATAACTTTTACATAAAAAAAATTTTCAAAGCCGACCAACATTTATTTATCACCTGTAAACTATAACAAAATAATACGTTAAAAGTGTTATCAAAATAATACAATTAAACTTAAATTTTACACATAAAAATTTCTGAAAGACGAATTCATCTACGAACTGTAAACTACCACAAAATAACAAACTAATAGAGATATTATGATAATACAATTAAACCTAACCTTTACCTAAAAAAATTTCAAAGTCGACCCACATCCATCTAGCATCTTTAAATTAAAATAAAATAATAAGATAATGAAGATATCAAAATAATAAAATTAAATCTAATCTTTACACGAGAAATTTTCAAAGTCAACCGACAATCATCTACGACCTGTAAACTATACAAAAATATAATAGTGATCATAAAGCTTCGATTTTGATCCAACTAATTCTTGTCTGGTCGAAAATTTTGAACCTAAAGAATGATTTTGAATGAAAACAAAGAAGATATATATATACACACATGTTGAATTCTATTACGCTGGCGAAAATAGTGAAGAAGTTGAGGGTTAGAAAATCAAGCATCCACCATCTAGACAGACATGCAATTGAATCAAGTTAGATGAGCATCAATCATATTCTCTCAATAGGTAATCGGTTTATTCTCTATTTTAACGTACATCTCAATATTTATAAAAGTATTTCCTTAATATAGTCCTAGTTTAGGAGTATTTTATTTTAGGAGTATTTTCTAATTGAACAGTACAAAGAAAAATATTAATTAATTCTCCTATCATATATTTTAAGAGTCCCATATATTTTAGGAAGTCTTGTAGAAAGAAAAATATTAATTAATTCTCTTACCATGTATTTTAGGAGTCCCATATATTTTAAAAAGTCTACTTAATATAATAAAAATAATTAAATAATAAATTAAAAAATAGTGAAAAGACAGTTTTGTCTAAATAAGAGTCTTTTAATGAAGGGTAAAAAGTTCAAATCACATTTCTAAGCTTCACACCTTTAATATATTATAGATATAGATTATAGATATAGATAGATAGATTATAGATATAGATATAGATATAGATATAGATATAGGTTATAGATTCAAATATTACTTCCGATTGAGACCGTCCTTGTTATATCTTAAAAATTCAAATACACAAAATAATAAAACAACACGCACGATTGTTTCTTTTTTCAAATTTGTTAGTTTTAGGACGCTTTTTTTTGACATGATGACAAAAAAATATTTCGAACATTTGTTAAGTTTTGGAACTCTTTTTTTTTTTTAATTTGGACAGAACGGAATATCTTTTTATATATAATTCCATTGTTAATTATTGATTTTTTATTTTCCATAACAGATCTTTTGCAAATAGATTCAATGGTTTGGATGATCATCTTAGGCAAATTAAATATTTGTGACCGAAATACTTGTATGACAAACAATACAGTTCATACTTTTATAATATGATTTCTTGGACCGAAATATTTTAGGAGTCCCATATATTTTAGAAAATTTTGTAAAAAGGAAAATATTAATCAATCCTTCTACCATATATTTTAGAAGTTCCATATATTTTAGGAAGTGTAGTTAATATAATAAAAATAATTAAATAATAAATTAAAAATAGTGAAAATACAGTTTTGTCTAAATAAGAGTTTTTTAATGAAGGGTAAAAAGTTCAAATCACTTTTCTAAGGGTCTTCACACTTTTAATATATTATAGAATAGATTATAGATATAGATATAGATTTTATATATATATATATATATATATAGATAGATAGATAGATAGATAGATAGATAGATAGATAGATAGATAGATAGAGATTATAGATTATAGATTATAGATTATATATATATATATATATATATATATATATATATATATATATATATATATATATATATATTGAAAGCCAGATAACATGAATATATCGATTTTAGCTTTGAATTTAAAGTTGATATATATAAAAATTTAACGTAAAATGTTGATCGATTTTTTTAACCCTTCAAAACTGCATTATATGTTGGATAAAATTTTAAATATAATTATTATCTTTATACATGTTTCAAAACCAAAATAATATATATATATATATATATATATATATATATATATATATATATATATATATATATATATATATATATATATATATATATATATATATATATATATATATATATATATATATATATATATATATATATATATATATTTTAATGTAATGAAATTTAACAAACATTTAATAAATTTAGTTAAATAAAAATTAATTAACTAAAATAATTATATTTATTTGAAGAGTGATTGGTGCATGTGACGATCTGCTGTCAAAATAAAACGAAGTGTAAATGTGTGACCACTGATTTGTGGCCAAAATAAAGCCCAAAAGATCTATGCACTAAGACCGGTTCAAGCCCATAATAGTTTGATGAAAATGAACACCCTTAACCACTCTGCTATAGAATGGGCTTGTGTCAAAAGTATGCAACGTTTAATACATATTTGATAAAAATAGAATTTAATTTATATACAGTAGATTTTTGTGACGAAAAATGTTCATCTGACCAATCTAGAGTGATCGTAGCTCCGCTCCTGATTCCATGTGGACAAATATATATATCATTACTTAGCACTATAAAAGTTATTTTTAGACAAAATATGAGGTAGAAAGGCCTAGCATGCACATAATAGTCATAAGGTACACGTACGTAAACGTAATGCAATTGAGTGAGATCTTTCATCTTTTAATTTATGAGTTAAGTTTGTTTGTGCTAAGAATATTATCTGATGACATATTCTTTGCATGGATTTTATTTATTTGTCATTTTTTCCTCACTAATTTGCTCTGATAAAGCTTTTTTTTTTTTTTTTTTTTTTTTTTTTTAGAATTAGATAGTACTTTATTTTATGATTCTTTAATTTACTTTGCTGGGACTTCTATCAATTCCGAAATTAATTTCTTCATTGATAGAAGAATCTTCAAGATCTAAACTTAGACAACCATAACAGTATAAATAAAATTATATTTATCCAACTTGCATATAATATTTATTTTTTTCAAATTACAGATGACAAAACTAATAGCAAAGGAGATGACAGAAACATATACGTTTAATTATAATTTAGATATATTTCTATCACAAATAATTATTATGTTTGTGTAGGTGTCCACGATAAAATTGATAACTATCTACTGTCCATTCTAAGGAAGGCATATATTTCTTTATTTATTTGACTATTTCTTTCTTTTATTTGCTTTAAATATTCACCTTCATAACTAATATCTGATTATCAATTCAATTGCTACTTTTAATATCCATAACTCTCATGGTTTTTATATTCATGACCTTCTTTAATTTAAAATTAAAACTTTGAGATATCTTTTGATATTTCTCCATTTATCTATATAAATCATCTTTTTTATTTTGTGAGCCCTCTATCTAATCAGAGGCAAATCTAGAATTTGAAGATAGGGAGTGCATCATTATTTTTAATATGGTCATGTCAATTATTAACTACATAATTTAACATATAATTTTTTTAAATTTAAAAATTATAAAAATATTATAATCAAAAGTATAAACTTCAAAATGATCAAATGACAATAATTTAGTGCTAATATAACAAAAGTAGACCATCCTTTTATACTAGATATCGACGCATTTTCATATTTTGAAAACGATCAATGATTGCATCGTTGCTAATAATTACAAATACATCGTTCTCAATATAACAAACTAAATAATCACTTAAAAATGCATCACCAATACTGCTACACAACTCATTCTTGATATACTTTATGGATGAAAAAATTTTCTCTACAGTTGCAGTAGTGACTGGTAAAATCAACGTCAACTTCACAAGTACACAAGAGAACAAGTCTCCACAAGATTTGCATTAACCAGTGCTTCTCCGCCAAATCATCAATTCCTTTCAAATTAGAGAATATAGGATCACCACGTCGCATGTGTATAAAGAAAGTATCAAGTTGGTAACTAAGCTCTCGAAGCTTTAATTCACCAAACTCATCTGGATAATGCTTGACCAATATTATTATTTTTTCCTTATCAAAATTAGCAAAAGCATTAGTTGGATTTAAACTTTTCATACCAAGAAGCAAGTTACCACTCACAACATCAAAATGATTATTAAGCTTTTAAAGTTGCAAGTCAATTATAGTATAAAAGAGCTCAACATGTAAATAATGTGAGTAAGTAACACTAGAGAAGGCCTACGCTTTGACTTTTCGAGAAGATAAAATCATCCATCTTAGGTACCAAAATTTCATGTTTATCACAAAATACGCAAACTCCATTCACCAAAGAATCCCATCCATCATCTCTCAATAATTGCAATCTTCTCTTAATAATGTCAAGAGATATCATGGCATTGACAATATATTTCTCTTTCCTTTATAATGATGCACTCATCTCATTGGACAGCACCAATATCTTCAACATCAAGTGAAGAAAGAAAACAAATTCAAGGTCATTGATTATGTCAAAAAAACTCCTGCTTGCAATCTTTCATTGGGATTAGAGCCTCCACATTTAATCGCATCAAGTACATGAGATATAGATAAAAATAAAATAATAAAGTTATCCAATGTTCTAAAATGTGAACCCCAACGAGTATCACTGGGTCTTTGAAGTCCTCATTCTTGATTTACTCCTTTTCCACTTTGAACTTCACCACTTTCTAGTAGTTGCTCCAATATTTTTACTTGATGGTCCCGCAGTTGATCTCTTAGCTTAAATGATGCTCCTTCCATATTCAACACATTTATAATAATAGCAAAAAAATCATCCACCTACAAGTGTCAATTGTAATTGATAAGAAAAACAATAAATGCAAGATGTTAATGAAATTTTCTGCAAAATCAAAGCTTTAAGACCATTCATCTCTCCTTGCATGTTACTGGCCTCATCATAGCCTTGTCCACATATTTTAGATGTACTTAAAGAGTGTCTCATAAGTAAAGAGAATATTGTTTCCTTCAATATTTTTGCGGATGTATCACCAACACAAACAATAGCAATAACTCGCTCATTCACTTTACCTTTTTTGTTTACATACCTCAACGCAACGATCATTTATTCATGGTGTGAGATGTCTTTGGATTCATCAACTAAAATCTCCATCCAAGTTATCAACTATAGCTTTTACGATTTCTTGTGCACAAGCACTCACAATATCCTTTTGAATTTTTGAATAAGTCATCATAGCATTTTTTGAAACATGTTTTAAAATAACATTATTCAAATCAGGAATCATTTTCTCCAGTCATTCAAAAAAAACTAAAAATGGCCCTTATTTTTTAAAGATACACTTTCACCGTGGCCTTGAAAAGACAACCTGAATTCCAAGAGAAATCTTGTCATATTAGTTGAATCCTCTAAACGAGTACGGTGCACACTTCTTATTTTCTCAGATTGCTTGTTCAAAGCAACTTAAATTAATTGAGACTGATTATTGAAATATAGCATCTTACTGAAACATCTTCTATAGACATTATTTACTTCACCAACATGTAATTGAAATCGTTTCAAAATATGATTGCAAGCCTTAAAGTCGATTTTCGTGAAAAAAATCACATGCATTGCCCTTTACATAGTCATATTTAAGCAAATAGCAACACAAAAAAAATACAACTTCTTTATTACACTATACTCCATCCATCTAGACTATGAACCCTCATACCATGTCGAATTAAATCGACGCATTTTCGTTCCAAATCTAGTTTGAGGAAATTGAGAAAGAATCGGTGGACAAGACGCTTGTTGAATATAGTGTCTTCTCACTTGATCTCATATCGTAGAATCATATTCATGAATTGATTTTTTTTTTCAAGATCAAATTTAAGTGAATTCACATCAAACTCTTCTATAAGATGAGGAGAATTGTCTTTAAAACTAGAACTTGATTGAGGAGAATAATATCTATCATTTCAATTCACAAGAATCAATAAACAAATTCCTACAAAAAAAAAAAAATTCATGAAGAATATAAGTAAGCATAACAATGTTAATGGGGGAATCATACCCTTCCTTTCAAAGCACATAACAAATAAAATATAATAGAGGAATCACACCATTACAAAAAGAAAAAATAAACACAATACTCTCAATAGGAAAATCACACTCCACTTTTCATAAAATAATAAAAACGATATGATATGTAATGAAGGAATCACACCCTTAAAAATTTTTAAGTAAACGCAAACAATTTCAATAAGGAAATCACACCCCTCCTCGTAAAATAATAAAAATGATATTATATGTAATGAAAGAATCACACTCTCTTCTTTCATAAGAAAAACTAAATAAATATGACATTTTCAATTGAAGAATTACACCCCTCTTTTTATAGCAAAACAAAAATAATATGTAATGGAGACAGAGAAAGAGTCTAACTTGTGTTGCCGTCTGTCGGAATGATGAATTTTGTGTTGCTGCCAATAGTGATAATGACTGTTGTAGTGTTGTCCATGTCTGCATATTCTAACGTATTTTTGCTAAGCTTGAAGAGAATTTGGGGAAATTAAAAATTTTAGAAATTTGGAGGGGGGGGGGGGGAGGGAATGGATATTGTTGGTAGTTTTGGGCTTGGGATTGAAGAATTGACATTGATTTATTAAATGAGTTTTGGGCTTGGGATTGGAGAATTTGTATGAATTTATTAAATGAGAATATATATTAAATTTAATTTTAAGTAAGGGTCGGGGCATAGGGCCAGATGAGGTGGTAAAGGCACACAATTAAATTTTCAATTGAAGAATTATACTCTTTTTTTATAGCAAAACAAAAATAATATGTAATAGAGATAGAGAAAGAGTCTAACTTGTGTTGTCGTCTATCGAAATGATGAATTTTATGTTGCTGTCAGTTGTGATGATGACTGTTGTAGTGCTTTCTGTATCTGCGTATGCTAATGTATTTTTGCTTAGCTTGAAGAGAATCTAGGGAAATTGAAAATTTGAGGAATTTGGGGGATATTGATATTGTTGGTAGTTTTGGACTTAGAATTGGAGAATTGACATTAGTTTATTAAATGAGTGTTGGGCTTGGGATTGGAGAATTGACATGAATTTATTAAGGGAAAAGTACAGAAATGACAATTTAGATCAAACAGATTTCACAAAAATGACCATGAAATTTAAATTTTATTTTCTAGTCATTTCAATTTTCTAGCTTGTTCTATATAGTTTCTACACACCCTTTATATAGTTTATATACATTATCTTATAAATATAAATATTCCATACAAAAATTATATAATTTTAATACACAATTTATACAATAATTATACAACTTTTTTACGCATTTTATACAATAATTATATATCTTTTATACACATTTTATATAATTATATATATATATATATATATATATATATTTTATACATATACATATTTGATAGAATTATACAATTTCTATACATATATCTTATATACATACATATTCTATATAATAATTATACTGTTTTTATATAATTATATTTAATTATCATTTTCAAATAAAAAAAAGCAGGATATTTTTCAGTTAAAAAACTTGTAGAAAAAAAACTAAAAAATTTTTAGTAAATGGCCAAATGGCCCAAGTTGGAAAGGCTGAAAATGACTAAATGTCGAATGGCCATAAAGTGGCAAATGTTTTGCCGACAAGACACATAATGTCCATATGCCCAAACTTGGGCCATTTTTTTAAAAATGGCTACACCATGTCCTTTTTTCATTTATTAAATAAGAATATATATTAAATTTAACTGAAAGTAAGGGTGGGGGCATAGGACCAGATGAGGTGGTAAAAGCACACAATTAAATGGTTGGAGAATTAATTGTAAAGGCAAACTAAAAAGGTACCCTTGCTAGGAATCAAAGCCACAACGTCACGGGCCAGAGACCTTTTCTCCACGTTTTGAACCAGTGCACCCAGATAAACTTTGTTATTATGATTGCACAATTTAATATATTACCACTTTATCACAATATCTATACATATATATACGTTTTTATAAAAAAAAGTTATCGGGTGCACGTGCACCCTCACGGATCCATGTGGATCCACTTCTGTACCTAATTAAGGTTATCTTTTTCATTCGATAGTTAAGTAGTGAAACACGTATATCATTATTGTACTATTTGATCATACTTTAGTTTGACTGGATAAAAAAACTCTTTAATTTTGATTAATATTACGAGAGAGGGTGTCAAAAAGAACTCAACAAATTATGTACTGATTTTTTATTTCATTTTTCATCTATATTGTTACGAATAAAGTTGTAAGGATGTGTACGTTGTATATATTTTTTTTCTCTGTTTTTCTTTTATATATTTTCTCTCTATTAAATTTCTTTAAATTATTTTTTTATAAATTTCTGATTGTAGTAAGTTTGTTTTTGTATTTGAGCTCAAATTAATCATTTGCTATTTTATTGAAAGCTTGCTAACTACTAGCCAAAGTCCACAATTTTCGATTGATTGCTCAAAATTAGGTTTTAAATTATATATTAAAATATATTTTTATTTAGTGTTTATTGTCATACTTTAAAAGATTTATTTGTAATTATATGCATTTTATTACTCATTACACATCTATATTTATAAAATTTAAATTACTTTAATGAATCTATTAAAATCTATGTGAGATGCAGTTACACGTGTTCAGAAATTAGTATAGAAAATCTGCTAAAGCATTGAGCTATAGCAACCTTAATTTAAGTAGACTAATCAATTTATTAGCATAGAAGATTTCTCCCCGTCACATGCTAACAAGTCTATAACCTGGCGCAACTATATCACTACAAGAAAAGTGCTTATTACTTGAAGATTTTTACAGGGATAATGTGGTAAAATCAACAAGTAATTTGATTACCTACGGATTTTCTTATCAATTAGAATCCAAAGGAAATACCTTCATAGGAAATTGTTACCTGCGAATTTATAAAATCCCTAGGTAATTTAGTTGCGAAAATAAATCCGCAGGTACGTTATTTGCGAATTTATTTGTGATTAACTATTAAAATTTTATATGAATTATTTGGTAAAATTTCATTAAAAGGGGATTTTACCTACGAATTTCCACGAAAAAATTCACAAATTATTCTCCACGAAGGTTCTCAAGTAAATCCAAAGGAAGTTTAGAGGTGAAAATTCTTAATTAACAAAAGAAAATTTCTTGCGGATATTCATGAAACTATTTCGCAAGAAAATTCGTAAGAAATGCCCCAAGTAAATCCGCAAGAACAAATTTTCTCAAGAAAATTTTCATGAATATTTAGCATGTACATCCCCATGGAAATTCCCAAGTAATATTTCACACGTAAATTACTAAAAATATTTCACAATTAGTCAAAAATGTATTCAAAACCTCCAATAAGTCTCAAAAACATCATTTAATACAAGTCTAATATAAACCATTACAGCTAACAAAAAAAAACATAATTCATAACATCCACATTAATAATATATGACTTTTCAATGGTCCAAAATAATATATTTCAAACTTGAATCCTCAATAAAACTACCAACCATCAGGGTCAGAATCGCTTTCATCCACGTTATCAGGATTAGAATCACTTTCATTCACGTCGTCAAAGTCATCATCACTTTCATCCTCATAAGCTTGTTGTCTCCTTGAGATGAGCGTTCATCATTTGAAGATGATTTCTTGTATACATGTTTCATCAACAAGTTCAATACCTTTCTTATCCTCCTTGCACAATTGATACACTTTGAGCAGTAATATTTCTTGTTTCTTTCTTTCAAACTCATTCTGCATAAGAATATGTTAATTCAGGCCATAAAAAGTGCTAAAAATATATTATTCGCATAAATTATATGACATTATAGTATCAAATAAAATCATAACAATCAACAAATATAAACATGTATATATTAGCATATAAAGCATCATAAACCCAAAGTTGATTTTTTTAAATTATTGTGACTATTGTTATGACTTGTTCTATTAAGATAACAGAGGATGAAATTAGAAGAATAAGAGAACAAGAGGAAGGGTTCAAGTGGTGCCATGTATTTAACACTTAGTGTAAAGAAAACTCATTTCTTATTTGTTAAAACTCAGTCAAATAGTCAAATGGATTATACAAGGTACACTGCAATGGATTATACATTGTTAGGTACACTGCAATGGATTATACAAGAAGATTTACTCAATGAAAAATTCTCAGAGCAGAGATCATTTCATATAACCAAATAGATTTATTTTGTAACTATACTTTATTATTTTCAAGTTATTAGTACACATTTCAAGTGACTAGACTTAACCATTTTCAAGTCACAAGTTCACAATTTCAAGTAACTACACTTAATCATTTTTAAGTCACAAGTTTGCAATTTCAAGTAACTACACTTAATTATTTTCAAGTCACTACACTAAATAATTTTTAAATAACTTATTCACATTTTAAGTCACTAGTACATATTTCAAGTGTAACGACCTGAAAATTTAACGAAATATGTGAAATTTATAATTTTATGTGATTTGACTATTTTAATCTTCTCCGTAGTTGTATTATGGTATTTCTGGAGTGTGGGGGTGGTTGACATAATTTTTGATGTATTTTGATATCATTTATGCAATATTGTGGTTTTTTATGGCTTCGAGAGCCTTATTTTGGACCAATATGGATATATTTTGATCCGTGCGATGGATGGCTAAACGGAATGCGCCAGCATCTCCGGAATATCGACTTTAGGCTAGGTATATCTTTGGTTCGGATCCCAGTGCACCCGAACTCATTTCGACCTATTGATTGAAAAGTTAAAAAATTGAAAATATGGATGTGGGACCCACATTTGATCGAAACGATATCGAATGAAAAATCTGACTTTGCCAGCAGATCCAAAATGTCAATTTTAGGGTGTTAGCATATTTGGTATAATTTTACTGCTTTTAAATCTCATTTCGACCCTCGATTTAAAAAATTATAATTTCGGGTTTCGGAGGTCAACTTTGTGAAAATGATATTTTTTTAAAAATTTGATATCACCAACGCATCCAAAATATCGAATTTAGTATGGCTGCATAGTTTGTTTGCATGTATCAGACTCCGAACGAATCTCGGACACCCCGTTGAAGTCTGGAGTGGACTTTAAAAAAAAAACAGCAGCTATTGCAGATTTTTCTGCTATAAATATAGCAAATTTTTCACTTTTTGATCCATTTTGCTCATTCTTCATGTTGCTTCTTGAGAGTTAAACCTAAATAGTTTGAGAGCTTAAAAGTGAAGCTTGGGAAGATAAATTAACATCTATTTCTTGGTTTTATTACGGATTTAAGGTAAGAATTCACCATTTTTCTTAGAAATTTCTTGATAAATTTCTTAAAACCTCAAAAATCTTAGAGCATGATTTTAAACCCAAATTTCACTTCTTTCACTTGAAAAATATTTTTATCTTATAATTACTAGTTTTTCATCAATTTAACTATCAAAACAACTCTGATTCTTGATTTTAACCTGGATTTAAAGGATTTTATCCGGTAAAACTCAAAAATAATTTTTCTTCGATTTGAACTTCATTTTTGAATCAATTTAACTTATTTTGTTAGCTGTAGGTTCCTAAAAATATGGGGAACATGTTTTTGAAGTAAAGTTTTGATTTTGCCCTTCTTTATCGGAAACTCATTTTGGGGGTCTGTTTTGACCCCGAACCAAAAGTAGTCAATATGAGTGTCGTTGGTTTTATTTTGACACATAGATTTCATATTTGATGATTTTAGTAGAGTTTGGAATTGTTCATGAAAAGTAAGGTCGCGGGTTCAAGTGTAGCGGATCAGTTTCGATTTTCGAGGTAGGTTATAGCTTAACTCTTCAGACTGGGTTGGGTAGTAAATGATAGTACAAAATCCATGTTAAGGGGGGGAACTAATCATGAAAATGGCTATCTATGTGTTGTGCCCGTGTGGGGGCCTTTTTGTGATGTAATTATCGAAATTGAGATATTATGTGATATGTTTGACCGTGTGGGGTCCTATATGATATTGATAGCCTTGAATACACGTGAATAATTATATTGTGTTGTTTAATGTGGTACCATTGGTGTATTGTGATTATAGTCATACTTATTGGCAAATGGGACATGTGAAAATTCATGGATGATATGAAAATAATGAGTGGATATTGGCTCATGTGGTTGTGGAAATGTTTCATTATGGTTAGTTGTGAAAATATATCATGTGATTGGTTGTGGAAATACTCATTGTGATTGGTTGTGAGCATTACATCTTCATATCATACTCATTCATGAAACATTAGTACCACCGTGGCAACATCTGAGAAACACTGACAACACCTTTTTTAAAAAAATATTGTAACACCTTATAAAACCCTTTCCGAGGGATATTCCATAAAGGAGATATGAGATATGTGGATTGTATACAGGTTGAGGAACCCCCCATGGGTCCTACGTAGGGAAGTTTTAGCTCCGTAGGTGTATACGGGGATTGTGCAACGATCCTGGAGGTTGTGCGACGACCTCGTACCTCATCATTATCATCATCATATACATTGCACTTACTCTATTGTGTTTATGTTGTGTTGTATTGTCTTATTGAATTGTCATCTATGTATTTGTTTTACCTTCCTTTACTTTTATTTGATGATCTTGTATCTACATGTTCTCTCTTATTCTATTTATATGTGACATAATGTATACTTGTTTCTATACCTTGGTGTGTTGTTGTAATATATGTGAGATATATTAGAACTGTTAGTGCAAGAGGTGTGGGCTACTGTTGTAGGACATTTTCTAATTGCAGGTGACGTGCCCTTAGTGTATATTTTGTATGCTTTATTTACTACTTTGCTTGGTCGGCCTATGATACCTATCGAGTACAAGTGGACCGTACTCATGCCTACTGCGCCCTTTTGGTGCAGGTCTTAGCTCGAGTGCGCCTCATCTTTATTGAGTCAGGTAATTGTTGGAGCTTTCAAGGTAGCGGTTGGACATTCATGTGTCCGAAGTTCACCTCTATCTTTCTATAGTTGTTATGTCTTTATTAGTATTCGGAGACAGTTATTATTCCTTTGTGGTTATTTTTTTGATGCATTTGACTCTTGGATTGTATTAGTAGTTCTTACACTATTGACACCTGGTTTTGGGCATGATTGGTATTTTGAATAAGTTCTTCCGTATTGTTATGATTACTTATATGGTTCGGCTTCATTTTAGAAGCTTTACAATGGAATATTCTGTCTTTTCTTCTTGTTGTATCAGTTTGGGTGATAGGCTTACTTGTCAAGGTACGCCACGACAAGTGCCATCATGACCCTTATTTTTGGGTCGTGACATCAAGTCACTGCACTCAAACCATTTCAAATAGCTAATTGACATTTCAAGTCACTATACATAATCATTTTCAAGTAACTACACTTAACCATTTTCAAGTCACTAGTACACATTTCAAGTCACTATATTTTCAAGTAACTAATTCACATTTCAAGTCACTACACTCAACCATTTTCAAGTCACTAGTACACATTTCAAATCACTACACTTAACTATTTTCAAATAATTAATTCACATTTCAAGCCACTATACTTAACCATTTTCAAGTAACTACTTCACATTTCAAATAATTATACTTAACCATTTTCAAGTAACTACTTCACATTTCAAATAACTATACTTAGTCATTTTCAAGTCACTATACTTAATCATTCATTTTAAGTCACTATACTTAACCACTTTCAAGTAACTAATTCATATTTCAAGTAACAACACTTAACCATTTTTAAGTCATTAGTACACATTTCAAGTCACTATGCTTAACCATTTTCAAGTAACAACGCTTAACTATTTTCAAGTTACTAGCACACATTTCAAGTCACTACACTTAATCATTTTAAAATCACTAGTATACATTTCAAGATACTACATTTAATTATCTTCAAGTCGCAAGTTCATAATTTCAAGTAATTTAGTTCACATTTCAAGTGACTACACTTAACCATTTTCTAGTCACAAGTACACATTTCAAGTCACTACACCTAACCATTTTAAAGTCACAAGTATACATTTCAAGTAACTACACTTAATCATTGTCAAGTCACCAGTTCACAATTTCAAATGACTACACTTACCAATTTTCAAAATTCACATTGCAAGTAACTGCACTTAACCATTTTCAAGTCACTACTACACACTTCAAGTCACTGCACTTAACCATTTTCAAATAACTAATTCACATCGCAAGTCACTACACTTATAACATTTTCAAGTCACTAGTACACATTTCAAATCACTACACTTAACGATTTTCAATTAACTAATTCACTTTTCAAGTCACAATACCTAATTATTTTTAAGTAACTATACTTAATCATTTTCAAGTAACTATACTTTATTATTTTTAAGTTATTCGCACACATTTCAAGTGATTACACTTAACCATTTTCAAGTCACAAGTTCACAATTTCAAGTAACTACACTTGACGTTTTCAAGTCACAAGTTTGCAATTTCAAGTAACTACACTTAATTATTTTCAAGTCACTACACTTAATAATTTTCAAATAACTTATTCACATTTCAAGTCACTACACTCAAACCATTTTCAAATAGCTAATTGACATTTCAAGTCACTATACTTAACCAATTTCAAAACACATACACTTAACCATTTTCAACTCTCAAATTCACATTTCAAGTGACTAAACCTAACAATAATAATAAGGGCTTGATCTTAATAACTTATTCGGGACCTCCACTTAAGGATAAAAAAAATCATATTCATCCCACCATAACCCTCAATTGTGAACATAACTTCTCACAATTTGACAATAGTTACAAATGAGTGGACTTTCATGAATTTGATATTTTGCTTTGAGTCTCGATAATTTGAATATATTTCACGATTTATGGATAGAAATTTGAATTAAAACATCGAGTATACATCAGTGTAATCCTTAAAACATGGAGTATGCATCAGTGTAATCCATAATTACGTTGAGGTTTTATTCTTTCTTTTGGGGATCTTTAATTTCCCAACTGCAACAACAATGTCAACAACTTTGAAACTTCAAAGAAAAAGACAATTTTCAGAATCTATTTCATATTTTCTTTTCATATTTACATGTTTTCTTATTTAAATTAAATTTTGGTCTTACTTTTCCCTTTCAAATTTAAACATGTACATAAGTTTTCACTTTTCATTGGCTCTGTAAAATTGTCACAATCAGTAATAATTTTTCCGTTATAAAGAGTTACCTTGCCTTCTTTCGAGCTGATGATCTATCAAAACCAGTTTCATTATTTCAACAGAGGTAGTCTTATCACTGACTCCATTTGTAATATTTATAAAATTACTCTAAGTTTATTATTTCACATAGGTATTCTTATCGAGTCTCTATTATGAAACTACACTAAATTTATTGCTATTTTTGTAGAAAGTAACTTTACCTAATTAATCAGCTAACTGATAATACACAAATAATTACTTTCTAACAACGAAATCAAACTGTTAATGTGAAGTTTTAGTGTAATTCAAGGGTAGTATGTAAAAATTTAATGTACTCCAAGAACAAATTTAATCAGGAGATTTACCTTATGGAGGAGGGCGTCTGTTGTCGGCGATACCGGTGGTGCGGACGACTGGTTGGTTATTGGAGGTTGTTGTGGTTGTCGGCGGCGTTGGTGCGAACAACTTGGTTGTCGCCGATGGTGATGCGGATAGCTTGGAAATTTTAGCAGCTGTGAAGGTGGTCGGAGTTTAGAGAGAGCAAGAGAGGAGATGGGGATGAAATTTTTTGAGTGAGTTTAGGGTTTTGGTATTTGGGTGTTTTTTATATAAAAAATAAGATTTAATCTCAGTCGTCAATCTCATGAGATTGATGGCTATGATTAAGATTGAAAAGAGAATTGAAAATTAGTTTAAAAAATAAACCGAATTGAGTTTAAAAATAGGTTAAAATTTACATCAACTAGATATAAGGTTAGCTAGAATTTAAATAAAATTGAAATGATAATTGAATGAACTTAGACTGCTATTTAAATATAATAATAAATTCAAAATAATAATTTTGAAAATTGTTATTCTTACAAATAAATTACGTATGTCACATAGAAAATATTATATAAAAATTACCGATAATAAATTTGAAATAAGTTGGGCATAAATGTAATAATAATAATAATAATAATAATAATAATAATAATAATAATAATAATAATAATAATAATAATAATAATAATAATAATAATAGACAATGTTTGTAAATTATGGGCATGTATGATTGCGGAAATGATTTAATAAATATTAGCAAAATCATGTAAAATATTATATAATGTAAAAAATAATAATATAAAAATAAACTAACCCAATTTAGTCCCACAAATTGGGGTCTGTGGAGGGCACAATGTACATAGACCTTACCGCTAAAGTAGATAGGTTGTTTCCAATAGACCCTCGGTTTAAGAAAAATAGTCTGAAGCAGTCCAATTTCAAGAAAAAAATAGTAAAAGTTGATTTAATATTGACCGTTGATCAAATATGATGAATCACTGAGATTAAAATTGAGGAGATGAATCAAATTGGGATTAGAAATTGGATTAAAAAAATTAAATTTGGGATTTCGATTGGGTTAATATAATAATTGAGAAGATAATTGAATCAACTTAGGCTGCTATTTAAATATGATAATAAAAAATATTAATCAATGGCTGAGATCTAAAGATTAAGTATTTGGTTAAAAAAATTAAAGGAGTTTGAAATTGAGTTCAATTGGACACAATTTGGGCTAGGATTGTAATAAATTGGATAAAATAGGCTAAAATTGTTATAAATTGAAAAAATTAGGCTAGAAAATAAATAAATTAGAAAAAATTAAATTGACTAAGGTTGCGGATTAATACAATAATAATATTAGTAAAATAAATAATATAATTATTCTCAGATTAGTTATGAATAAATTGTGTAAATAAAAACATGACACATAATATATTACTTTAAAATCAAAGCTAAGAATTATTAATATTTGAAATTAATGATTTTGACAAAACAACGGCCTAAAGGGAGTATCGAGCGGTCAAAATTGGGTGTCAACACACACAAAACTAGAATCTTTGACTTCAAAATGATCGTGTGGGGATCTTTGCAAATGAAAAATTTATCGAGTTTATAGTAGAAGCTAAAGAAACTAACCTTTGATTTCAAATATCTCTCAAACCATTGAAACTTTGATTTTGGGTCTTCTCTTTGTCTTCTTAGAGAAAATTTAATTTTGGTTTTGATTTTTCTATTTTTTGGGTCGGTTTTGGTTTTAAATTTTAGAAATTCGATTAAACTGATTCGGTTTTTGATTTTTCAAAAAAATTGGTTAAACCGAAAAAACAAAATTATATAAATAATATATTTATTTTATTATATATATAATTTATATATATATATATATATATTATTTTATGTATTCAGTATAAATAATATTTTTTTATTATTTCATTTAATTTCATCCATGTTGAGTTATTTATATTTGAACATGAAAAATAGATTTGAAAAAAAATATTTTTTTCTAAAAACAATCACCAATTTTAAATGTCCGGTGGTAGTGACGCTGAACCCTTTAGACTCAAGAGTTTGTCTCCACACCTCTAATTTGTCCTTCACACCCTCTCGAGTCTCATCAATCAGAACTATATCATCTGCAAAAAGCATACACCACGGCACCTCCCCTTGAATACGCCGCGTCAACACATCCATCACCATAGCGAACAAAAAGGGACTAAGAGTAGATCCCTGATGCAATCCTGTCAAGACGGTGAAATGCTCTGAGTCTCCTCCCGCCGTCCTCACCTGAGTTTTCGCTCCCTCATACATATCCTTAATTGCTCTGATATATGCCTGCGGGACTCCACTCACCTCCAAGCACCTCCAAAGCACTTCCCTGGGGACTTTGTCGTATGCCTTCTCCAGGTCGATAAACACCATGTGCAGGTCCTTCTTCCTTTCTTTATACTGTTCCACCAGCCTCCGTACCAGGTGAATTGCTTCCGTCGTCGAGCGGCCAGGCATAAACCCAAACTGATTTTCCGAAATAGACACTATCCGTCTCAGCCTCACCTCGACCACTCTCTCCCAAATCTTCATAGAGTGACTCAATAACTTAATCCCCCTATAGTTATTGCAACTCTGGATGTCCCCCTTATTCTTGTAGAGAGGGATCATGGTACTCCACCTCCAAGCCTCGGGCATCTTTGCCGTCTTGAAGATTTCGTTGAACAATCCAGTCAACCACCTTACACCAACCTCTCCAGCGAACTTCCAAAACTCCACCGGTATCTCATCCGGCCCCGTCGCCCTACCCCTTCGCGTCCTGCGAACAGCCTCTCTAACCTCTCCTACCTAAAAACGTCTACAATAACTAAAATCCCGACACTTCTCTGAGTGCTCCAGTTCCCCTAACTCAATTACTCTATCCCCTTCGTCATTCAAGAGCTTATGAAAGTACGACTGCCATCTATCCTTAATGTGGCCGTCCTCCACCAACACTCTACCGTCCTTCCCCTTAATGCACTTCACCTGGTCGAGGTCACGCCCCTTCTTCTCCCTCGCCTCAGCGAGTCTAAACAATTTTTTCTCCCCTCCTTTCCCCTGTAACCCTGCATACAAGCTCTCAAAAGCGGTCGTCTTAGCTGCCGTGACAGCTGACTTAGCCTCCTTCCTAGCTAGCTTGTACTCTTTCCTGCTTACCCGCTTCTCGTCTTCGTCCTTACTCTCAACCAACTTAGCATACGCCCTTTTCTTGATCCCCACTTTCTTCTCCACCTCTTCATTCCACCACCAATCCCCCCGGTGGTGCCCGGCTCGACCCCTGGAAACACCCAACACCTCACTTGCGGTCCCCCTGATGCACGAAGCCGCCCTATCCCACATAATATCCACGTCCCCCCTACACTCCCACACCCCCATTCCCGCCAACTTCTCCCTTATCTCCCACGCCTTCACTGGTGTCAAGTCACCCCACTTAATTCTAGGTCTACCCTCTTTACTCCTCCTCTTTCTATTCTTCTTAGTACTCAGATCCATAACCAGAAGCCTATGCTGAGTCGAAAGATTCTCACTCGAGATGACCTTACAGTCCTTACACAAACCCCTATCCCCTTTTCGAAGCAACAAAAAGTCAATCTGGGTTCTGGCTATCGCGCTTCGATAGGTGATCAGGTGATCGACCTTCTTCGGGAAGCCCGAGTTCACCACCACCAGTCCAAAGGACCTCGCAAACTCCAGTAGAGTAGTATGATACCAAATGACTCCTAAATATACATTATATTGATATATTATATTATCGTGCGTAGTATGATACCTTACAATTATATTTAAATTAATCAATAGAAAAACACGCCCTATTTGAGCCCTGAGTCGTTCTTCGCCCTATCTTATGCCAACAAAATTTCACCTCTTTATTTTTCTGGTGATAACATAAAAAGTCAAGCTAAGGTTTATTCAGCTCGAATACATCTGTGATACCATCTATGTCAACAAATTAATTTTAATTTATTGAGAATCTTTTGCTTGATTATACATGTCCACCGATTTAATGTCTAATTTCTTTTTATTTTATGTTTTTTATTCTTCAAGTTTATCCTTTTCTTATTTAAACTTTTCAAGTTACAAAATCCTACATAAATCCCCAAGAAATAATTTCAGCTAAATTTGTAGCAACACAATCCCCCAATAATTTCTCAAGTAATAATTTTGTAGGTAAATCCCAAAGAAATAATTTCAGCTAAATTTATAGCAACACAATCCCCCAATAATATCGCAAGTAATAATTTCATAGGTAAATCCCCAAGAATAAATCTCCAGCAAAATTTGCAGCACAAAATCCTCAAATAATTTCTCAAGTAAAAAAAATCCATTACATAAATTTTCACCAAAATATCTCTACATAAATCCGTAGGACAAACTACCTGGGGATTTTTCTATGAATTTAAAAAATATATATATATTTGTCCATATACCTGCGGATTTACCTAGAGATAAAATATCCACTGATACATTTTCCCAAGTAATGTCGCAAGTAATAATTTCGTAGGTAAATCCCCAACAAAATTCGCAACAAAAAATCTCCAAATAATTTTCCAGGTAATAAAATTCATTAGATAAATTTTCACCAAAATATCTCTACGTAAATTCGTAGGATAAATTACCTAGGTATTTTTCTATGGATTTAAAAAATATATAATTTGTTCATATACCTGCAGATTTACCTAGAGATAAAATACCCGCCGGTACATTTCCCCAGATAATGTCGCAAGTACGAAATTTGCGCAATATGGCGTCAAATTTACCTGCGAAATTTGTTGCAAATATATAGTTCGCAGGTAATATATTTTAATGTTGAGGAATTTAATATTTCCGTAGGTAAATTCACATGTATTTCCTGCGATATTATTCCCTAGGTAAAATCCCATGTAATTTACAGTTTTTCAGTAGTATATCAATAGTTGATTCCACAACGAAAATTCGTGATTTATAAATTACAATCAAACAATTTATCATTGCTCTAATCTGGCCTTGACACCAACATAAAAGCAGTCGGCGAACGAAGCACCCAACATTCACAAGTCTGGAGCCTAAAGGACAATTATTTCCATTAAAAATTTCGAAGGAGCAAGGGAAAATGAAAAAGTTTCAAATGGGACAAAGCGTGAGAAGATTCATGCCTTACTTAAATGGTTAATGATAAGGTGAAGGCATTGTCACGCCTTGCAAGGCGAGAATAATGTCATGTCTTATCCAAATAAATTCCCTTTCCCTGCGTTGACGAAACATGCTATTGACTAGATAAGGCGTGAGTCTGTACCCGCCTTGTAAGTCGAGGACCCTTGCACGCCTTGTAAGGCGATTCTCTATTCCCTCCTTTGCTTTAATTTTAAGTACTTATTTAGGGTACGTGCGTTGCACCTGTGTCTTGGATGCATGATACAATATCTCTTAGGTGAATATACCATGTCATTTATCTCTAATGTGAGATTTTCTGACACAAATTCAAATTTAATCAATTCTAATATAGATACACCACACCAATTGAAAAAAAAAAAAAAATCTATACAAATATTATATAATTTGTTCAGACAATCCTTTATTAATTGGCCCTATGACCTGGCCAAAAATTTAAAATTTCTCTCCTATTGTTATTTTTCAGTTACATACCAAACTGTTTGCAGAATGAAATTAAAGAACCTAATAAAAATCCCCATTCTTCTTCCATTTTCCTTTCCGCAACAGCAAAGGATAATTCAAAAGAAAAAGAACCCATTCGTTTCTTTCTTTCTATCTTTAGTTCTTAAAGAATAATACTGATATTACTGCTCATTTTTCTTTGTGTTTCTGGGAAAAATTTTCATCAGGAATGAGAAGTAAAGCAAGTTGTTACAATGATATATAACTAATACTCGCATAACTCTAATCAACTACCAAACACCTACTTAAATTATATAATTGTCATTTTTGGACTATACACTATTTTTTTTTTAAAAAAAGTAGAATTTTTGAAACACAAAACTCAATTAAGTAGGCACATCTAAATGTATTTAGACCCAAAAACTACTTCATATAACTTCAAGACCAAACTAAAGATATAGTATATTTACCTCAAATCATAAGGAACAATTTTTGAAATTGTCTGATGCCTCTTTATTCCCTAAGCAAACACAAGCGACTAATGATGACAAGCTTAACAGTAAGTCATAATGTATGATACGAAGATAAAAATGCATATTGAATTATATATTACATAACTTCAAGAATAAATAAAAAATATAGAAAGTTACATATAACATTAAAATCAAACAACAGATATAATAAATTTATCTCAAATCATAAGGAATGTCGAGGTACGAGCCACCTACACTAAAAGAATGACAATGTGGATCAGAGAGTGACACTGAGAAGTAGGTTTTGAAGAAAGGTTCTTGCTGTATCTTATGCTTAAGTTGTATACAAGATTCACAACTATATCCTTTCCCTTATTTATTTAATAATTCCTGAATTAAGATCTTATAAACTATGTTGGTAAATTTCCACGAAGATAAAGGCATTATATATTATAAAACTTCAAGAACACATTAAAAATTAAAAAATTAACCTCAAATTATGGCTACCTTTAATTTGATTTTCTCTTATACGGCTTTTTTAACAAGAGGAAATAGTAAAAGGACAATCACGTTAGGTGTAGTTTTATTCAAGTCAAATAAGATGTAATACCTAAAATATGGAAGGAAATCCTAATGAAAGTATGAGACGAATTTCACACCAAAGTAATTCTAATCCTTAAAAATAGGGAAGAAAAATTAAGAAGTTATTCCATAAAATATGTAAAGAAAATTAAATTACTTAACCTAATTAAATTAAATAATTATTTCTGAAAATAGTGAAAAAACTATTTTGTCACAAGTAAAGAGTTTTAATGAAGGGCAAAAAATTCACATCACTTCTTTAAGGGTCTTCATACTTTTAATATATTATTACTAGATTAAGTGTACGCACCTTGTGCGTGTACCTCACTTTATTGAGTTCAAATATTATACTAAATAAGATATTTGTTAATAAAGATAAATACAATAATTAAATTCAACATCTTTTAGAGAATTTATTTAATTAAACCTAACCTTTATAAAAAAAAAAAAACGATCAACATCCATCTACCAATTGTAAATTGCAACAAAACAATATGATGATAGAGACATCAAAACAACATAATTAAATCTAACATTTACACAAAAATATTTTTATTTTCAAAATAGAGATATAAAAATAATACAATTAAACCTAACTTTTACATAAAAAAAATTCCTCAAAGCTGGCCGACATTCATCTACCACCTGTAAATTCATTTACGACCTATAAATTACAACAAAATAATACAATAGCGATCACAAAACTCCAATTTGATGAAAATAATTCTTGTCTAAGCGAAAATTTTGACACTAAAGAATGACTTGAATGAAAACAAAAAAGTTATATATATGTATATATATATATACATACATACACACACACATTGAATTCTATTATGTTGACAAAAATTATAAAGAAGTTGAGGGTTAGAAAATTAAGCATCCACCAATCTAGACATGAAACTGAATCAAGTTAGATGAACGTCAATCATATTTTTCCAATAAGTAAACCAATTTCTTCTTTATTTTAACGTGCATCTCAACATTTGTAAAAGTATTTCCTTAATAGAATCCTATTTTAGAAGTATTTTTCTATCCTATTTTAGGAGTATCTTTCTAGTTGATAAGTACAAAGGAAAATATTAAACCTAGTTAATATAATAAAAATAATTAAATAATAAATTGAAAAAAATAGTGAAAAGATAGCTTTGTCTGAAGGAGAGTTTTTAATGAAGGACAAAAAGTTCAAATAACTTTTCTAAGGGTCTTCGCACTTTTAATATATTATATAGATATAGATAGACGGAGTTTTAATGAAGGGCAAAAAATTCACATCTCCTTTTTAAGGGTCTTCACACTTTTAATATATTATAGATTATAGATATAGATATAGATTATAAATATAGATTATAGATAGATTATAGATTACAGATATAAATTATAGATAGATTATAGATTATAGATTATAGATATAGGTATAGATATAAATTAAAGATTATAGATATAGATATGGATTATAGAAAGATAGATTATAGATATAGATATACATTAGTGTTTTGTTAAAATGGTATGTCAAAATTTTGCATGTATTTTAGTTTTTTTCTGCACATTTTGATTAGTGTATATATTATGTTACAATGTGCGTGAAAAACTTTGGAAAATATAGTGTCTGCCTTTAAATAACAGTTGATCTTGAGTTATGCAGAATTATTTATGCTATTTTCTGGATTTTGATTTATCTTTTGTATACTTTGAAAAGTAAAATGTAAAAAGACTATCTCAAGTGAATAAAAAATAGGTCTTTTAAATGGGTGGAAAATGTCAATAGTTGATTTCATGTTTTGAATTTGTGATAAGCATTACCGTTATTTTAACGCCTCGACATCACCATTATTTATTTATTTATTTTAAAAAAGTTAAATGTCCACATGGGAGTTGCCACCTCAACCCCCCACCCCACCACCCCACCACACACACCCCAAGAGAAAATTTCCCTCTCTGTTTTAGTAATGCCAACTGTGGTGACTAATTTTATTTTCTAATTACTTGCTTCAAATTGATCTAATAACCACTTTTGTTCTTACTGATCTCCAATAAGGTATGAGGTGTTGTTCTAGTAGTGGAAAGAGGGGGCTATACTCATGCTTAAGCTGGCTCAATATGGATAGCTCAACAAGTTTTTGGCTTCAGTAATAGTAATTATTTGTCAAAAGTAGACTTTAAGTAGCTATTATTTTTTTTGAAAACGCCTTTAGATATCAATAAAACTGAGTTAATATGTGATCATGACAGTACACTAATACATACGTCAACTTTAAATACTCTTCCTAATTGGCCAAAAAGTCAAACAAGACGTAAGACAACAATTTAGCAGAATCTTGGTGTTTGAAATTTTAGACTCAAGCTTTCAATTTTGATCTCTATGAACTTTCAATAGATTTTGAAAGAGCCAAGTATTAAAGTACATTGTAATTTTCGATTATGTTTCAAACAACGATCCTCCAAGCATTTTTCTGTGCACTTGTCCCCAATGAACAAATAAGTGATTTGAACTTTGCTTGCATCCAGGGGTCGTCTTGCGATCGATGAGAATCATGTAAGATTAAGGTTCAAATATAACAGAAATAAAAATGTTAAACGACTTATTTTCCATTAATTTAAAATAATAATAGAAAGAGCGCCAAATAAAATTCAAAGCTACTTATTACTTTGTGAAGTAGACATCTAAACCATGAGTTGGGAAAAAGATCATAACCTTATAATATTACAAGCTACCAAGGTCATATTTTATGTTCTTGGTTACTCCCTCCATCTCAAATTACTAAACATGTTTGGCTACAGAAAATCAAATCGTTATAGTGGAATGTCGTCATAACGAGGTTTAACTGTATAAAAATTGTTGATGTAACAGTCTAATACTATTTTAGTATTTCAATATTATGGAGAAAAAATATTATCGTAAATTTAATTATATACTAGTTAATATTTTCCTATTTTACTTGATGCGAATTATATATTTAATCTCTTCTTTTTTTTTTCACAATTAGTGTTCATATATTTATTATTTTAAATTATTTACATTTATAATATTTATTATATCCAAAATAATGTTAGGACCATAATGTTAGTATGTTACTTGTAGTAAGAAGTAAAAGGGTGAAATTTAAGTTATTTGATTCATAAACACATAATTCAAAGAGGGCCTTAAAAAGGCCATATGATGAACACCGGAACTGTATTCTTGTATAGGCCCTGGCTCTGTGTAGAGGCCTGATAACCACATATATAAGTCTTCTGAAGTCCACTGATACATCTCAAATTGATTGGCCCATCTTTCTACATTCGCTTTACAACAAAATCGGAAACCCAATTTTTTCTCTGCGAGTAATAATGTTGCGGAGGAAAATCTAGTAGAAAATATTTGCAACTTTTTGATCTAATTTCCTTGCCATAAAATGGGTTTTGGGATGTGATCACACTGTTTTCTTGCTTTCCCTTCTTATATATACAGATTTGCATTATATTGCTTCTCCCTAGTTTGTCTAGCAATTTTATTTCTAATTTGCAAGATTGATAAGAGTGATAAGAACACTACTTAGCATGAATACTGCAAGTGTAACAGGGTGAATCACAAAACTAGACCTAAATTGGAGTGATTTTCAAATTTTAGCCCCAAATAAAAAAGTTTTCTTAAAATAGCCTTTACCTATTAACTAATATTTTTTTTGGACAAAATTGCCTCTGATCAATGAAGTAAATTACATATATGATCCTCATAATGGATAACTACATATTTATATTTTTCAACTTTTATTTTTTTTCTCTTTTTAATTTTACTTTGATTTTTCTTTTTTTTTTCTTTTTGTTTTTATTTTTGTCAACCCTTACTTTTTTTTTTCTTTTTTCCTCTCAACTTCTTTCTTTTTTATTTTATATTATTTTTATTTTTTCTTTCCTCTTTTTTTTGTTCTTTTTAATTTTTCTCAACCCTTACTTTTTTATTTATACCTTTCAGCGTCTACTTTTATTTTTTTTAAAAAAATATTTGATTTTTTCTTTTTAATTTTTTCTCGACCTTTATTTTTATTTGATTTTTTTTATCAACCTTAATTTTTTTTCCTATTTTCTCTCAACTTCTATATTTTCTTTGATTTTTTTTAAAATATTTTTTTTTCGTAATTTTAATTATTTTTGTTCTTTTCTTCGATTTCTTCCATTCAAGTTATATCTCATGAGCAAGAGTTGACACTATCACATTATAAAAGTAAGACTTATGACTTTCGAACAATAAGCTACGTTTCATGGACAAGAGTTGACACTACTACATTGTAGAGGCAAGACTTATGACTTTCAAACAACAAGTTATGTTTCATGGAAAAGAGTCGACACTACCACATTGTATTTTGACTTATGAGATGTTTTATAGCTCTTACATCAGAGGAAAGACTTAGCTTAGAGACTTTCAAACAACAAATTATATCATAGGGCCAAGAGTTGACTCTACCATGTTATATTTTCATTTATGAGATGTTCTACAACTATTGCCTTAGAGGCAAGACTTAACTCAAGGACTTTCAAACAACAAGTTATGTTTCATGGGTAAGAGTCGACACTACCACATTGTGTTTTGATTTATAAGATGTTCTACAACTATTGTCTTAGAGGCAAGACTTAGCTTAGGGACTTTCAAACAATAAATTATGCCCCATGGGCAAGAGTTGACTCTACCACGTTTTTTTTTCATTTATGAAATGTTCTACAACTATTGTCTTAGAGGCAAGACTTAGCTCAAGGACTTTCAAACAATAAATTATGCACCACGAGGAAGAATTGACTCTACCACGTTATATATTCATTTATGAGATGTTCTACAACTATTGCCTTAGAGGCAAGACTTAGCTCAAGGAATTTCAAACAGCAAATTATGTCCCATGGGCAAGAGTTGACCCTACCACATTATGTTTTCATTTATGAGATGTTCTACAACTCTTACCTTAGAGGCAAGACTTGACTTAAGGACTTTTAAACTACAAATTATGCCTCACGGGTAAGAGTTAACTCTACCACGTTATATTTTCATTTATGACATGTTCTACAACTATTGCCTTAGAGACAAAACTTGGCTCAAGGACTTTCAAACAACAAATTATGCCCCATGGCAAGAGTTGACTTTACCACGTTATATTTTCATTTATGAGATGTCCTACAACTATTACCTTAGAGACAAAACTTAATTAGCTCAAGGACTTTCAAACTAATGCCCCACGGGTAAGAGTTGACTCTACCACGTTATATTTTTATTTATGAGATGTTCTACAACTATTGCCTTAGAGGAAAGACTTAGCTTAAGGACTTTCAAACTACAAATTATGCCCCATGGGCAAGAGTTGACATTACCACGTTATGTTTTCATTTATGAGATGTTCTATAATTCTTGTCTTAGAGGCAAGACTTAATTAGCTCATAGACTTTTAAACTATAAATTATGCCCCATGGGCAAAAGTTGACTCTACCATGTTATGTTTTCATTTATGAGATGTTCTATAACTATTGCCTTAGAGGTAAGACTTAACTCAAGGACTTTCAAACTACAAATTGTGCTCCACGGGCAAGAGTTGACACTACCACGTTAAGTTTTTATTTATGAAATGTTCTACAACTCTTGCCTTAGAGGCAAGACTTAATTAGTTCAAAGACTTTCAAACTACAAATTATGCCTCATGGGCAAAAGTTGACTCTACCATATTATGTTTTCATTTATGAGATGTTCTACAACTATTGTGTTAGAGGCAAGACTTAGCTCAAGGACTTTCAAACTACAAATTATGCCCCACGGGCAAGAGTTGACACTACCACGTTATGTTTTCATTTATGAGATGTTCTACAACTCTTTCCTTAGAGGCAAGACTTAATTAGTTCAAAGACTTTCAAACTACAAATTATGCCCCATGGGCAAAAGTTGACTCTACCATGTTATGTTTTCATTTATGAGATGTTCTACAACTATTGCGTTAGAGGCAAGACTTAACTCAGGGACTTTCAAACTACAAATTATGCCCCACGGGCAAAGTTGACACTATCACGTTATGTCTTTCATTTATGAGATGTTCTACAACTCTTGCCTTAGAGGCAAGACTTAGCTCAAAGACTTTCAAACTACAAATTATGCCCCACGGCCAAGAGTTGACACTACCACGTTATGTTTTTATTTATGAGATGTTCTACAACTATTGCCTTAGAGGCAAGAGTTAGCTCAAGGACTTTTAAATAATAAATTATGTCCCACGGGTAAGAGTTGACACTACTACATTATGCCTTTATTTATGTGATATTGTACAACTCTCTCCTTAGAGACATGACTTATCTCAAGAATTTTCAAAGAACTTCGTAACAACAATTCATGCCCTTAAATTTACTTTGATAGCAAAAAAAGAAGATACCTTTGCGGATTATCCAATTTTTTATTTATTAGCAAAATATAATAGAAGTTGAGAAAAAAGAAAAAAGCGATAAAAAAAATAGAGAAATAAAAAAAAAGATTGAGAAAATAAAAAAATAAAAAAGTAAAGATCAACAAAAAAGCGAAGAATTAAAAAAATTGAGAAAAATAAAAATGAGAGGAAAAATAAAAATAAAGTTTGAGAAAAATGAGGAAAAAAAAGAGAACTGAAAAAAGAAAAAAAAACGATCAAACAAAATAGAGATATAAAAAAAAGAGTGAGAAAAAAAGGCAAGAAAAAAATAAAGATTAAGAAAAAAATGATGAATTAAAAAAATTGAGAAAATAAAAAAATGAGAGGAAAAAATAAAAATAAAGTTTGAGAAAAATGAGGAAAAAAAAGAGAACTGATAAAAATAAAAAATAAAGGTTAAAGATAAATGAATTAATAAAGAAAAAAACAGAAATAGATAATGCTTGAGAAAAAAATAAAGCTTGAGACAAATGAATAAAAACATGAAAATAAAATTAAAGAAAAAAATAAAAAGTAAAAATAATAAAAAATAAAATAATAAAATTAAAAAAAGTGAAAATAATAAAAAATAGAATAATAAAATTAAAGGAAAAAATAAAAAGTAAAAATAATAAAAAATAAAATTTGAGAGACAAATAAGTATGGAAAGTTAAAAAAACATATTTAAGGTGTAGAGAAACAAAATGATTCTTGTACTATACTTAAAAAGTAAGGAAAGTTATTCTTTAAAGACATTTATTATTGAGGTCAAATATCTAAAGTCACCCATAATTGAGTGTCCAAAATGATACTAAATTAATTGATATTTTCATTATCCTAATGATTATTTTCAGACTAAAATTTGACTGACAAGTAGTTAGGTCTTCCATCTTTGTTTCATTATTATAAAGGAAAAAAAACATAAAACATATATAATATAAATTTTAACGAAATAAATGATTTCTTTTACTACCTTCCTATTTTTTTAATTTTAGTTTGGCAACTAACATATTGTATTAATCATGAAAGAGTTAATTGCAAAGACTAAGATATAAAAAGTCAAAATAATAAAAAATAGAATAATAAATTTAAAGGAAAAAACTAAAAACTGAAAAAAAAAAAAGAAGAAGTAGAATGATAAAAGTAAAGGAAAAATAAAAAAGTGAAAATAATAAAAAATAAAATTTGAGAGATAAATGAGTATGGAAAGTCTAAAAATATATTTGAGGTGTAGTGGGGCAAAATTATACTTTTAATATATTAAAAAATAAGGAAGATTATTCTTAAAAAACATTCTTATTTGAAATCAAATATCTAAAGCCATCCATATTTGGATCTATGACATGCAATTTTCTGGTGTAAACATACTTCATAAGAGAAGCCACAGAACCACAATTGTCCTGTCTCATCTTTGCACCACTTCAATTATCTGAATCCCAAGTTCTAATTGTGGAAGAAATTACTGTAGTAAAGCTAACATATTTACACCTCTTATGTCTGTTAAGGCATTTTGCACGTTCTTAGTAGAGTCCGGAGACCTTTTCCGCATCTAATTTTTATGGTGTCACGGTATATTATTCAGAAAAGTAACTTTTGGAGTCTGGTCAAAAGCACATATTTGGCATAAAATTCACTTTTTTTTTTTTTTTAAATTGAGGGTAGGGGTAGGACAATGGGGGATGTGATTACAATGTGGGAATTGAACACTCACCAATAAGGTGAAAATTTAGATATCTAACCACCTAAGTTACTAAGCCGCATAAAATTCACTTGCCCCTGAATTACTTGAATGCTTACTTAGCCAAAATGACAAGGGGAATCTTAGTGGTATATATACATACAAGAAGAAAACTAGAAGAGGCCCGTCTGTAAAGCATTCATTGCGGCATTTCGAGCTGCTTAGCCTCTTCATATTTCTTCTTTAAAACAACATAATCATCCTGATAACTCATAAAGTTCTACCATACACATGCTATGTAGAAAGTGATCCATAAGATAAAAAGATCACCATGGCTTTGAAGTATAGCAATCTACAATTGTGTGAATTAGAAAAAGAATCTACCCTGATGTTCTTCAATTGAGGTTCATTTTAGAATTTAAGTTTTGTGTATCGTCGGTGTATTTTTTTTTACACTATTAGGTAACTTTTACCTGCTGCAACAGGTCATTCATTCTTCAAATAAAAATATAAAAATGAATAACCTGATACAACAGATAAAAATCACATGATGATCTAAAAAGAAAATACACCGACGGTGCACCAATCTTAAACTCTTCATTTTAACCTTCCAATTTTGGCAAGTCGCGTGTAAGTAACATAAACTTAGATAGTTTGGCATCCAATGTCATTTGATTTGCACATTGACACAATGGAACTAGTTATAACGCGTTGATTACTCAACCGACACAACCTTATCAGAATCCATGGCCTAATGTCCTCCGGATGAATCTATTCCGGTAGAGTACGGTAAATATGTGGAATTATATGAAAATGCTTAACGCACTTTCATAGCATGGTTACAACATGCTGTGCTTGCTAAGTGATCATCAAGAAGCTCCTGCAATCCAAACTGATCTTATATAAAGACAATCTAAATCTCGTTTCACTTTGAATTAAACATAAATTCGAAAATTGACAAACCGTGTCAGTTATGTAGATGCCAGAGGACTCAAAATTCAAAAACTTTCAAGACAAACAGTGTCAGTTATGTGACCCTCTGTACGAGTGACAACTTTCTATGGTGGAACACAAAAATTACCCCATTCAACTTTTGTTCTTTCTTGTTAGCTCAAACCCTTTTACTTTGCTACCCACATCAATTTTACTCTGAATCCAACTAGAGAAAGAAACCTATTGAAAATTTGGAAATGTCAGCAGCAGTGAGTGATTAACACACAACCTCTATGGTTTGTTCTCTCACACTACTTTTGTAGGTTGTGTGAGACCCAAATTAATTGTTTTTCCTCAAATTCGTACAGTAAAACCCTGCTGTTGTTGGACCCATTCTGGTCTAGTTTATTTTGTTGGTTGCTAGGTGACTCACACATTTTGCAGTTACGGTGATTCTCAGATATTGCAACTACTGTGAACAATTGAGACAAAACGCTAACCATCTATTGGTTACAAGGTATCACTCAGATATTGCAATTACTGTGAACAATTGAGACAGAACACTAAGCCTGAACCTATAAACATGCCTGATGCATCTACTGAGGTGACATAGCTTACAAGCACCAGTATCAGCTTGGTGATAAGCAAATACTGCGAATCTTCTACAATTCATGTATTAACAAAATGTTGCAAAACCTAATAGGCATTCCTATTCATGTTCCAATTGAAAGCTCTACGCTAGACAAACTTTTATAAACTGACCATAGAGTCTGTCAGCAACTCCATGAAAACATCTAGAAGTGAACTCAAGACATGATGCACCCACCAAGAGAGTCTACAGTTTTGGAATGTGCTCTAAACCTCAAAATAAACCAAATCCGTAGTAAATAACACTAGCTTCAATAAAAGTTACAAAAACAGACAGCTTGTGACTATAGCAGAAGCTAAAATCGTCTTAACCCCCAAATAGTCTGATACGATGATTTAAATCTTACTATTTATATTGTGTTCATTTTTGACCCAATATGAATATGAATATGAAGAGACAGCAAACATTGTAACCATAAATACATACTCCTTATAAAACATACATTTTCTTACCTAATATGGTGAACACTTTACAAAATAACAAGAGAATTGACCGGCCACAACATTAGCTGTAATTTTGTGAATTAACTGACATCGAACTCTAAACCTAAATCGAGAAGCATGAAGCATACAATGAGGTGAAACAACAAAATCTTACATGCACCTGTATTTGCTTGGCATAAGTATATCTGCAATCTTCATTCCAGAATTACTCATTGTAGCATAACCTAACAGGCATTCCATTCCACATTTCCCCAATTTACATTCCCTGAATCAAAGCAAATGCTAGTTTAGCCCCAATGAGTGTTGGGATATGGGTCTTTGTCCCTTCCTATGTGGATGAATAAAATCCAATTTGGACCAACCCACTTTTACCCATAGGCCCAATGCTATGAGACATATATATAGATCTTTTTAGGTCTTATTTCATCAGCATAAAGAGAGTTTTTAGCAAAACAAAACTGATTTTCATTAGCTTGTGGTCACTTGTGACTGTAAGCACCATGTGGCGTCCAGGGTGTACTCCCAGGGGGTTACAAGAGAGTCCAAAACCCAGGAAATTTTAAGGATCAAAACCCAGGATGTTTCAGTCTTGCCCACTAGGATCATTCGTCCCAGAATGACGGACAAGGTAGTACTAGGATCATTTATTCCAGAATGACAGACAAGGTAGTACAAGGATCATTCGTCCCAGAATGACGGACAAAGTAGTACAAGCACGAATTATACCCCAACATAACCATTCCAACCTTTAACTAAGTTAGAATACAAAGATGCAAGGAAATAAACCTTCCTTTAACCAAGTTAGAAAACAAAGATGTGATCAAGAGCACATACCTTCCGCACGAATATCTAAAATACAAAACAAATGTGGATACTTGGACTTCATCTCCTCTTCTGCTTCCCAAGTAGCTTCTTCCACCTTGTGGTTCCGCCATAGAACCTTAACCGAAGCTACATCCTTGGTTTGCAATCGACAAACCTGTCGATCCAAGATCTTAACCGGGACCTCTTCATAAAACAGAGAATTCGAGATGCCCGATCCTTCCAAAGGAACAACCTATGAAAAATCTCCTATACACTTTCTCAACATAGAGACATAAAATACCAGATGAATGGAGCTCAAACTAGGAGACAACTCCAATTCATACGCCACGTTACCAACCCTTCCTCAAAACCACATAAAGACCAATATACCAGGGACTTTCCCAAATAGCATTACTCCTTTAGGAACACCCAATCCCCAACCTCAAACTCTAAGTCCTTGTGCCTTACATCTACATAGGAATTGTGGTGACTTTGGGCTGCCTTAACCCTATCCCAAATTACTTTTACCTTCTCCATAGCCTGATAAACTAAATTAAAGCCAAGCATATCTGCCTCACCAAGTCGAACCACCCAATAGGAGATTTACATCTCCTACCAAACAACGCCTTGAAAGGTGTCATCTCAATACTAGAATGGTAACTATTATTGTAGGCAAACTCTACAAGAGGTAGATGCTTAACCCAATTACCACCAAAATCAATCACACACGCACGAAGTATATCCTCCAACGTCTGAATAGTACTTTCTTTTTGCCCGCCCGTTTGCGGGTGAAAAATAGTACTCATACTAACTTTAGTCCCTAACCTTTTCTGCAACGACCACCAAAAGTAAGATGAAAACTACACACCATGATCAGAGATAATCGAAACAGGTACCCCATGCAGCATCATAATCTCATGAAGATACAATCTCGTATAATCCTCAGCTAAAAAGTTAGTCCTCATTGGCAAAAAGTGAGCCGACTTTGTCATCCTATCCATGATGACCTAAATCGAATTAGATTAGTTCTGAGACTGAGAAAGGATGGTAAAAAAATCCATGTTGATCACTTTCTATTTCCATTCAGGCAATTGAATCTCCTGATACAAACCCCCAGGCCTTATGTGCTCAACTTTCACCTATTGACATACCAAACATTTAGCCAGCAAATCAGCCACATCCCTCTTCATATCATTCCAACAATATATCTTCTTGAGATCATAATGCATTTTCATCAAATTAGGATAAACACTGTAGCACGATTCATGCATCTCAGCCAATACCCTTTCTCCCAAACCATCAACGTCGGGAACACATAACCTCCTTTTGTACCGCAAGGTACCATCACCATTTTCCACCTAACTCACCCTTATTTTTTATCAAGACAGGATCCAACACTTGCTTCTCTTTGATCTCTGCACCAAGAGATGACCGCACCACTTCCTGTATTAATACACCACCATTCTCAGATTCCAAAAGGCAAACTCCAAGATTATCCAAGCGGGTGAATATCCTTCACCAACTCCCGTCTCCTCTTATCCACATGAGCTAAAATCCTCATAGACAACCTACTAAGAGCATCAACAACTGTGTTAGCTTTACCTGAGTGGTAGTGAAGACTCATATTGTAGTCATTGAGAAGTTCAAGTTATCTCCTCTGCCAGAGATTGAGCTCCTTCTAAGTAAATACATACTGCAGACTATTGTAATCCGAAAAGATATCCACATGCACTCCATAAAAATAGTGCCGCCTGATTTTCAATGCAAAGACCACAACTAACAGTTCCAAATCATGAGTAGGATAGTTCCTCTTATGCACCCTTAACTGCCTAGAAGTATAGGCTATCATCTTCTCATGCTGCATCAAAACATAACTAAGTTCCACCTGAGAAGCATCACAATAAACCATAAATCCCTCATTGCCTTCAGGCAAAGTCAAAACTGAAGCTGAATTTAGTTTATCCTTCAGCTTCTCAAAATTACCCTCACAAGCATCTAACCAAGAGAACTTTACCTTCTTCTGAGTCAATTTAATCAATGAGGAAACTATAGAAGAAAAATCCACCATAAACCTCCTAGAATAACTAGCCAAACCCAGGAAGATTCAAATATCGATTGGAGTCATGGGTCTAGGCCAATTCTTAACCACCACAACCTTTTGTGGATCCACCATGATCCCCTCACTAGAAATAATATGACCCAGAAAAGTTACAGCGTTCAACCAAAATTCACATTTTGAGAATTTGGCATACAACTGCTGCTCCCTCAAGGTCTGAAACACAATATAGAGGTAATTGACATGATCCACTTCACTCTTAGAATATACCAAGATGTCATCTATGAACACAATAACAAACATATTCAAAAATTGATAGAAAACCATATTCATCAAATCCATAAATGCTGTCAGAGCATTGGTCAACCCAAATGACATAACCAGAAACTCAAAGAGCCTATACCGAGTACGGGATGTCTTCTTAGGGATATCCACCTCCCTAATTTTAAGATGATGATACCCGGATCTAAGATTAATTTTGGAAAAGAGCTTAGCACCTTGCGACTGATCAAATAAGTTATTTATCCTTAAGGGGACACTTGTTCTTAACCGTCACCTTATTTAATTGCCTATAGTCAATGCACATCGGAAGGGAACCATCATATGAATAACACTGGTGCACCTCACGGGGATACACTAGGATGAATGATACCCTTATCCAAAATATCCTTAAGTTGCTCCTTGAGTTCCTTCAACTCAGTTGGTGCCATTATATAAGCAGGAATAGATATTGGACGAGTGTCTGAAACCAAATCAATCCCAAACTTAATCTCCCTATCCAGAGGAACACCAGGAAGATCATCTGAAAAGACTTCAGGAAACTTATTCACCACCGAAACCAAATGCAAAGAAGGACCTTCCAAGTTAGAATCATTAACCCAAACTAAATGATAGAGACAATCCTTTGAGATTAACCTTTGAGCTCTAAGATATGATATAAATTTCCCTTTAGGGGCTAAGGAACCACCCTCTCATTCAATAATCGGCTCACCAGGGAACCTAAAGACAACCTTACGGGTATGGCAATCTAAGGACACGTAGCATGAATGTAACCAATCCATCCCTAGAATGACATCAAAATCCACCATATCTAGTTTATACAAATCCACCAAAGTCTCCATACTACCAACATATACCACACATACCTTATAAGATCTTTTACCAATCACAGAGTCACCTACCAAGGTAGAAATATAAAAAGGATCCAAAATAAACTCAGGATCAAAACCAAAATACATAGCCACAAATGGGGCACATAATAAAGAGTGGACCCCAAATTCAGAAAATAATGTACGTCATGAGAAAAGAGTTGTAACGTGCCAGTCATGACATCAGGCGATGCCTCAAACTCTTGTCAGGTAGTAAGAACATATAGCCTATTCCGGCCTATGTCGGTACTAGAAGTAGAAATAGATGCAGAAGCAGCACCTTTTGGTGCAAGAGTAGATGAAGAAGTAACCAGAACCTTGTTCACTTCCGAAGCAATCTTACCAACCAGACAATTTCTAAGCATATGGCCTGTCTGACCACATTTAAAGCACATGTCCCTCCCCTAATCACAGAAGCCTTGATGCAACCAACCACAGAACCTACAAGAAGGACATAATAAAGCCGACTGTGCCCCACTAGCCTAAGATTAGGCACCCTATGCCCTGAAGTTATCACCACCCTGTTGACGCCAGTCACCCAATGATTTCGAGTAAGGAGCACTTGCCGTGGAGAAAGAACCCGAACTCCCCCACTTATTCTTTAGCCACTTACCACCATTCCTACCACTTTGTTGTTGTCCACCTTACTTAGAGAACCTGAACTTTTTACCTTGCATTTTACCTACCTCAAACTTCCTTTTCTTTTCTTCCTCCACCTATTACATATGAATAACCAACCTAGAGATATCCATAGTCCTTGATCAACAATGTCATCTTGCTTTCAAGGATCAACTCCCAAGACAGTCCTGAAGCAAACTTTCTCATCCTGATTCTCATATCAGACACCATCCCAAAAGCATACATAGACAACTAGTGAAACTTCAAGGCATACTCCTTAACCAATATCTTTCCTTACTTCAGATTAACAAATTCTTCCATTTTTACTTTCTTCAGCTCATGAGAAAAAAAGTGGTCCAGAAATGCATTAGAGAAAGTTTCCCACAAAGATGACTTCTCAATATCACCCCTTGCTATATCCCATTCCTCGTACCATTGGTACACTACATCCTTGAGCTGATAAGTGACAAACTCCACTCCTTCCACATTCGTAGTGTGCATAATCCTGAATATTTTTTCTATCTTATCCAGAAAACAGTGTGGATCCTCCTCCACCTTAACACCAGTAAATATTAGAGGACTCAACCTCATAAATTGGCCAACCCTTGAGGCCTCAAAAGATGCAATACTAGATGTACCATGCTCATCTTGAGAAGCTACTAACTGAGCAATCATATAAATCAACTGATGAAATTCAACATTCATTACGTCAGCCTGATGAGGACTAGAAAAAACCAGTAGAACTCTAAAGGGACTGGACCCCTAGACCAAGTATGGATCCCCTGCATAGAGTATGTCCCATCAACATTATCCCTAGTTGGGATAGAAGATTTTTCAAGAGCTTCAGATCATCGAGGTATAATTTGAAAAATAAACAAACAAGAATTAGAGAGGATTCTAGGATTTTGACTCCAAGCTTGAAAATATAACACAAGGAAGAGAAATATTCCTAAAAAACTTGTAGCCATTCCCTTATTAGTTTGGCACGCTACACACCCTTAAAAGAGACTCTAATCGACATAGCTTTGTGGACTCCCAATTGACCATAAACATAAAGCTCTGTACCAACTTGATACGACCCAAATTGGGGCCTTATCATAATAGGCATCCTAAGTCCAACCAGGACCAGAGAACACCCCTATTACCCAACTCAACCTCCAAATATGTACCCTGAGTTGGATAAATTCCAAACATATAACAAGATAGTATTTCATACAATTCCAAACTCTGAGATAGGTACATAACCATGATCAATACAAGCAAGTCTAACCGTCCAATGCTTAACTAATAACCATACCAAAACTAAAAAAATAACCAAGTGTATGTCCATAACATAATAGAATAAGATGGAACAATCATAAATTTAGTCCAATGGTATTAGCTCCAATACCAATACTAATACTAAGGATAATGCTACTATCGACACCGCCCATTCCAACCCATAGTAGATCTATAAAGCTTTTAATCAAAATTAAAGCAATATCCTATTGGACATGTCCTCAACCATAGCCAAAACCAATATCCATGAAATAACCAAAGTATGAAAAGACATCCATGATTTAAAATGGAGCCTTACAGAGAATGAAAATCACCACTTTAATCCAATAGCTGATCCCAAATACGATCACTAAATAGGAGGTATCAAATGCTCGGTTCCTATATCGTGTGGGGATACAACCATCCAAAAATGGTTTAGCGAGTGAATGCAAGCAAGAACTCAAGATAAGGATAAAATATAGCCAACCTTTAAAATCAAGCAAACCAACTATATGGATTTACAACCATATATACATATATATAACCATGCTAGGAAAGGGGACCGGGTTTAGCATGCCTTTAAAATTATTAACCTCGGTATGTGTAGGTTAACCATCCTAGAATCACCCATGGGCTATATGGGTCTAGTGTAACCCCTTGAATGGGCCTCGATATATGTATCCACACAAACTGGAGATACTATGGGAGTAGGGGATTGTAATACCCCGTAGTAGGGGATTGTAATACCCCGTACTTTTCTTAGTCTCATTTAGCTTCTAGTATGTCAAGGGTCAACTTTAAGAGTGTATAACTCTTGATACATGTATAATTTTCTAGTTATAGACCCATAAAATTTTAGATAATTGAATCATCTTTCCAACGATACCAATTTTGCTTAAATCTGGTACTCGATTGAAAAGTTATGACACTTTTAGTGAGAAACAGTAGGCCAACGTGATAGCACCACATCGCGGTGGAGGGAAAATTCACAATTGTCCTCTTTCTAGTGAAGCACCGTGATTACACTGCATCATGGTGAACCCCAAAATACCACTCATCCATTTCTAGTAGCTCATCGTGATTGGCCAATGTCACACTAGGAACCATGGTGGAGCATAGCACCGTATCACGGTTGAGAGCAAAATGACACTTGTCCTTTTACAGTGATGCAACACGATTACACCGCGTTGCAACATAGTGCAAAATTGTGCTCATCCTTTTTACAGTGAGCCACCATAATTGCACCGCGTCGCGATGAGGCTTAAAATCAAGATTTCCAGTTCCGAACTTATATTTTCCAAAGGACAATTTAGTTTTTTTCCAAGCCCCCAATTCATGAAAAAACAGTAGATTAAACCTATTCTAAGCATTATACGCTATTTATTCACAAAATTTCTCTCCAAGAAATCCTACAGCTTTAAATTTTAAACCTTAAGAAATCCAAATTCCACCATTCTTTTTTCAAGATATCCCAAAATTCAAGATTTCGAATTCAAGATCTTTAAGAAACAATATTCAAAAGCACAAATAGGAACTCAAAGTTTAATATTCTTCATCTATTCATCAATTAGGGTATGTGGAGTTATGAACAAGACTTTTTTCATCCTTGTGCCCAAAACTAGTTTTAAAGTTAATTTTTACGCGAAACTATATGAATTTCAGTTTAGGGTTTATACCCATTCATCACTATTTGAAGATTATGATGTTACAAGTGATTTAGATGTTGAATTGCATGTCTACTTTTGTATTTTTATGTGTGTGACATTATTTTCCAGATTTAGAATTGAATTTCCATGACTTTTATTATTAAGCATGAACTTTATGATTATTTGACATGAATTTGATGCATGGGTTATCAAGCCCTAGTTTGAGTGTTGATATTTCAAGAATGACTATGCTTTTAAGCATCCCATGATTAGTTTATACTCAGTTTTTGAATCAAGATTTGATCTTTTGATCCTCAGCTAAAATATGGAATCCACTTTATAGTTTAATTATAGTTTATAGTAAACAGATACATAAGTGGTTTTCATTATAAACCTTTGTATTAGTTTTAAAAGTGGATTTTCTACAGAATGAGAATACACATTAAAGGGAGTAGTATTTAGCATCGAGTTGGGAATGTTCATATGCCCCAAAACTATGAGCCAATGCAGGTTTAGATTATTAAATTATTTTTATTTTTATATGGATAATAGTTATAAATGTGATCACCTAGGTTATACTCCGTGGTAAGATATGACACCTCTCCCCAACATGAGGTTTTTTTTATAAAAGAACTAGATGTTGGACACTATGATAGCTCACATCGTGTATGTTGGTTAGAAGAAACACCCTACAGAAAAGAGTAATCCTAATAGAAAAGAATAATAAAAAATCTTTTAGAAACTAAGTGTAAAGACTCATGATTTTATTCAGATGTTATTTTACATAAGTCATTAGCTATGAGATTTCATCTTTCAAATTACAGATTTAGTTCAAGTACATATTTAGAACTAAGTATGGTGGCTCACAACATTCATAGAGTATGTTTTATCATTCATGATTTATGATTACAGTTTTTAATTACTCAAGCCTAAGTGAGTCATTATTATTTAGCATGCATTATTTATGAGAAGGATATATAAATATATTCCCTCACTGTTTTACTTATGCATTCACCCCCATATGCTTAGTACATTCCAGAAGTACTGATCCACATATATGTTTATGTGCTACATTGTTTAGTAATGTATGTTTAGGTGCTCAGTTTTAGTAGTGTGAGTGATTTCGATCATCTCCATCTACATCTTGATAGTTGGTGAGTCCTCATAGTTCAGGGACCCATTTATTTAGTTTTCATCTTATTAGAGTAGTTGATTCAGTATTTTCAGGCAGTTCGAGTCAGCTGGGGATTTATCCCAGTGGCTCTCTAGTTGTTAGTAGTATAGGCTTGTCAAACTACTAGTTATGATTCAGATTTCCTGTGTTGATTGTCTAGACTTTTGAGTTTAATATTTTCATATACTATGTTCAGTTAATTCTAATTTTGATCAGACAAAATTCAACATTTTAGCTTTGATTATATGTTTATATTCCTCTATTATGAGCTTCAGATTTAGTAGCAGGCTTATACAGTTAGCTTGAGGCTACCTGTAGTCTTGAGATCGTGTGACGTCCTGGGATCCATTTTTAAGACATTACAAACTTGGTATCAGAGCCTAAGGTTATAAGAGTCCTAGGGAGTCAGATAAGCCGCGTTACATAGAATCTTGATCATGGGTGTAAAGCACGCCACATTTATGAGCAACAGTCTATGAGATATTTTAGGAAATCATCCCTTTATTTCATGATCTATCATGTTTGCAGTGTCTCTATCTGCTTTTAACTCGTGCTCTTACATGACAGTTGAATATGCCTTCTCGTCGAGTTAATATATGTAGAAATGATAACCAGCCACCCCAGCCTGCTTACCCTCTAAATGAGAATATATCCTATACTAAATTTTGGGCTGCTTTTTAGGCGTTGGCCCAAGCTGTGACTACCAATGTTCAGGGCAATCATCAGGAAATAGTTTTGCTTCAACATAATAGTGATTTAGCAGTAGCCAGAATTTGTGACTTTATGAGAATGAATTCGCCTGAGTTCTTTGGGTCAAAATTAGGTGAGGACCCATAGCTTTACTTAGATAAGGTGAGAAAGATTAGCCAAATTAGGTATGTTACTAAAGAGAATAGTGTACAGTTAGCATCCTATAGGCTAAAGGATGTGACATATGATTGGGTGGTTATATGGAAGAATGGTAGAGCCTAGAACGCAACTCCTATGAGTTGGAAGGTATTTTAGGATGCATATCTAGATAGGTTCTTTTCGTGTGAGATGTGAGAAGCTAAGGTAAAGGAGTTTATGAAACTGAGGTAGGGCTCGATGATAGTGAAGGAGTACTTCCTTAAGTTCAATTAGTTGTCTAAGTATGCCCCTAACTCGATGGCTGACCCTAGGTTAAGTATGAGTAAGTTTGTTACTGAAGTATCTGGTTTGGTAGTCAAGGAGCGTAGGAATGCCATGCTTATTGGGGATATGGGTCTTGCTAGACTGATGATTCATGCTCAATAGATTGAGGCAGAAAAATTAAAAGGGAGAGAGAAGGGAAATAAGAAGGCTAGGACTGGGCAGTTTGAATATGGCCAGACAAGGTTTGGAGGGGAAATTATTCATAGTTTCAGAGTCGCTTGTCTATGCCAGCACCATCTTCAGCTAGTGCTCCTGCCCCCAGATCTAGAAAGGAGCAGTGGGGTAAGACTTCTTTGTCCAGATCTCAGAATAGTGTGAGTGGAAAGCCCAGTTATCCTCTATATGCCAAGTGTGGTAAGAATTATCTTGGTGAGTGTTTATTAGGACATAAAGGTTGTTATGGTTATGGTAATTTGGGGCATGGAATCAATGAGTGTCCTCATGCTAGGCAGGGAAACAGGGTTGTTCATCCCCAGACTCAGGCTACTAGCGCACCAGCTCTTCTAGGTTTCCTAGTCCCTCCTCAGGGCGCATCATCCAGTACTAGATGTGGTCAATGCCAAAATCAGTTTTATGCTTTACCATCCCGTTAGGAGTAGGAAATTTCATTAGATGTTATTACTGGTAGCTTTATTTCTTTCATATATATGTTTATGTGTTGTTAAACCCCAGGTCAAATTTCTCTTATGTGACCCCACTAGTTGCAGTGAATTTTAAAGTAGGTCCTGAAAAGCTTCCAAAGCCCTTCTTAGTTTCTACCTCCGTGGGTGAGTTAGTTGTTTCCAAACAGATCTATAGAAAGTGACCTATCACTGCCTTTTATAACATCATGTTAGTAGACTTAATAAAGTTAGATATGGTTGAATTTAACCTTATTCTAGCATGGATTGGCTCCATTCCTGTTATGCATCTATAGATTGTCGCACTTGCATAGTGAAGTTTCAATTTCCAGATGAGCCAGTCTTTGAGTGGGAAGGTAATTTAGTGTCTCCCAAGAGTTATTTCATATCCTATATTAAGGTCAGAAAGTTGATAATGAAAGGATGCATCTATCATCTAGTTTGAGTCAAATACATAAAGTTTGAGGCTTCGACAGTTCAGTCAGTCCGTGTAGTCAATGAGTTTCCTAAAGTTTTTCCCAAAGATTTGCCAGGTGTACCTCCCGATAGAGAAATAGAGTTTGGTATTGACCTTCTTCTAGATACTCAGCCCATCTCTATTCCTCCTTATTGTATGGCTCCAGCTAAGCTTAAGGAGTTAAAAGAGCAACTTAAATACCTCTTAGATAAAGGTTTCATAAGGCCAGTGTCTCTTTATGGGGCGCTCCCATCCTATTCGTGCAAAATAAAGATGGTTCTTTGCGAATATGCATTGACTATTATCAGCTGAATAAAGTCATAATGAAAAGCAAATATTCTCTTCCTAGGATTATTGACTTATTCGACCAACTCCAAGGTACAAGTTATTTCTCCAAGATATACCTTAGATCCGGATATCATCATCTTAGAGTAAGGAAGTGTGATATTCCAAAGATAGCTTTCATAACCCGTTATGGTCATTTTAAGTTTCTAGTCATGTCCTTCAGGATGACAAATGCCCTAACAACCTTCATGGACTTGATGAACAAAGTGTTCAAATAGTATTTGGACATATTTGTCATAGTCATTATTGATGATATTCTTGTCTATTCTTGTAGTGAGGATGACCATGCATACTATCTTACAATTGTGTTGCAAACTCTTAGAGATCACCAGTTGTTCGCCAAATTTAGAAAATGTGAATTTTGGCTAAGATCAGTAGCTTTTATTTGTCATATTATTTCCAGTGATGGCATTAGAGTGGATCCCCAAAAGACAGAAGCAGTAAAAAACTAGCCTAGACCTATCTATCCATCAGACATCAGAAGTTTCTTGGGTTTAACTGGCTATTACAGATATTTTTTTGATGGTTTTTCTTCTATTGCATCCCCCATGTTTAGATAAAATCAAACTAAAGTTAATTTTCAGTGGTCAGATTCCGATGAGAAGATTTTTCAGGAGTTGAAGACTTGACTCACTTCAGCTCCAGTTTTAGTGCTACCTGATGGTACATATGGATCCATTGTTTATTGTGATGCTTCTAGAATCGGTTTGGGTTATGTTTTGATGTAGAGAGGTAAGGTTATAGCCTATGCCTCTAGACAACTTAAGCCTCACAAAAAGAACTACCCTACCAATGGCCTTGAGTTAGCTGCTGTTGTATTTGCATTAAAAATCTAGAGGCACTATCTTTATTAGGTGCATGTCGATGTATTCACAGACCAAAAAAGCTTGGAATATGTGTTTACTCAGAGAGAGTTAAATTTTCGTCAGAGAAGGTGGTTAGAATTGTTAAAGAAATATGACATGAGTGTGTTATATCATCTGGGCAAGGCCAATGTGGTGGCAAATGCTCTTAGCAGACTGTCTATGGGAAGTGTTGCTCATAAGGAGAGTGATAAGAGAGAATTAGTTCGGGAAGTTCACCAGTTAGCTAGACTGGGTATGAGGTTGGTTGACTCAGTTGAGGAAAATGTTTGGGTTCAGAGTAGTTCAGAATCTTCTTTGGTTTTTAAAGTAAAAGAGAAGCAGGATAAGAACTTTATTTTGGTCAAAATAAAGGGTTCAGTTAAAGACCAAAAGGTAGAGGTTTTCTCCCAAGGGGGAGATGGTGTGCTGAGATAATAGAATAGATTCTGTGTGCCATGTGTCGATGATTTGAGGCAGTGGATTATGGAAGAAGTACATAGTGCGCGTTACTCCTTCACCTAGGAGCCACCAAGATATATCGCGATTTGCGGAAAGTTTATTAGTGGAGTGGTATGAAGAGAGATATAGCAGAATTTATGGCTAAGTGTGCAACTTGTCAACAGGTTAAGGTAGAGCACCAAAGACCTGTTGGCACTTTGAAGGAGTTTAGTATTCCCACTTGGAAGTGGGAATAGGTAAACATAGACTTTGTGACAGGGTTACCCTGTTCGTGTCATCAACATGATTCGATTTGGGTTATTGTAGATAGATTGACTAAATCAGCCCACTTCTTGCCAGTTCACACGTCCTACATAACTGAATATTATGCTAAGCTATATATCAGAGAATTGGTTAGATTGCACGGGGTTACCTTGTCCATCAATTCAAATAGGGGTACTCAATTTACCTTTCAAATTTAGAAAGCCTTTCAGAAGGGTCTTAGTACCCAAGTTTATCTCATTTCAGCTTTTTATCATCAGAAAGATAGTCAGGCAGAGAGGACTATTCAGAACCTAGAGGATATGTTGAGGGCATGTGTTCTTGACTTCAAAGGTAGTTGGGATGACCACTTGCCGTTGATCGAGTTTAACTACAATAACAGTTACTATTCTAGTATTTAGATAGCCTCATTTGAGGCTCTTTATGGGCGTAGATGTAGGTCACCAGTCGGTTGGTTTGAAGTAGGGAGGCCATTTTGATTGGGCGAGATATGGAGTTTGAAGCCATAGAGAAAGTTTAGTTGATTCGAGAAAGATTGAAAGTAGCTCAGAGTCATCAGAAATCTTATGCAGATGTAAGAAGGAGAGATCTTGAGTTTAAAGTTGATGATTTGGTTTATTTGAAGGTTTCACCCTTGAAGGGGGTGAAGAGATTTGGCAAAAAGAGGAAGCTTAGTCTCCGATATATGGGTCCTTATAGACTTTTGAGTCGTGGGGGGAAGGTAACGTATGGGCTTGAGCTACTTGTAGACTTGTCATCAGTTCACCCAGTGTTACATGTATCCTTACTGAAGAAGTGTATGGATGATTTAGCTATTGTAATCCCTCTAGAAAGCACAGATATTCAGAATAGCCTTTCATACGAAGAACTTCTAGTAGAGATTCTTGATCACTAGATCCATAGACTAATGAACAAAGAATTTCCCTTGGTCAAAGTTCTGTGGCAAAATCAGTCTGTTGAGGGTGCTACTTGGAAAACAGAAACTGACATGCGAATCAGGTATCCTCACCTCTACTCTACAAACTCAGATTCAGCCTAAGGTAACAGTCTTTCATAATTTAGTTTTTTCTCCAGTCTCAGTTTCAGCCATGTGATTATCTTCATGTCAATTCATGCATTTACAAATTAGTTCAGTCGCACATTATGTTTTAGATTCAGTCATGCATCTTTGTTTCAGTTGTGTATGTCAGTATATAGTTTCAGTTCCTTAGTATCCTCAGTTTAACTAGTATCATTCAAGGACGAATGTTCCCAAAAGGGAGATATTCTAATGCCCTATACTTTTCTTAGTCCTGTTTAGCTCCTAGTATGTCAAGGGTTAACTTTAAGAGTGGATAACTCTTGATACATGTAGAATTTTCCAGCTATAGACCCACCAAATTGTAGATAATTGAATCAACTTTCCAATGATACTAATTTCGCTTAAATTCGATACCCTATGGTACTTTTAGTGAGAAGTAGTAGGCCAACGCAATAGCACCGCATTGCGGTGGAGGTCAAATTCGCAACCATCCTCTTTCTAGTGAAGCATCACGATTACGCCATGTCACGGTGAACCTCAAAATCCAATTCGTCCTTTTTTCCAGTGAGCCACCGCGATTGAGCCGTATCACGCTGAGGTTTAAATTTGGGATTTCCAGTTTTGAACTTATATTTTCCAAAGGGCAATTTAGTCTTTTCCCAAGCCCCCAATTCATGGAAAAAAAACTAGATTAAACCTATTCTAAGCATTATACACTCTTTATTCACAAAATTTCTCTCCAAGAAAACTTAGAGCTTTAAATTTTAAACCTTAAGAGATCCAAATTCCACCATTATTTTTTCAAGATAACGCAAAATTCAAGATTCTGAATTCAAGATCTTCAAGAAACAATCTTCAAAAGCACAAATGAGAACTCAAAGTTTAAGCTTCTTCATCTATTCATCAATTAAGGTATGTAGGGTTATGAACAAGGATGCTCTTTTCATCCTTGTGCCCAAAACTAGTTTTAAAGTCAATTTTTACGTGAAACTATATGAATTTCAGTTTAGGGTTTATACCCACTCATCACTATTTGAAGATCATGATGTTACAAGTGATTTAGATATTGAATTGCATGTCTACTTTTGTATTTTTATGCGTGTGACATTATTTTCCAGATTTAGAATTGAATTTCCATGACTTTTATTATCAAGCATGAACTTTATGATTATTTGACATGAATTTGATGCATGGGTTATCAAGCCCTAGTTTGAGTGTTGATATTTCAAGAATGACTATGCTTTTAAGCATCCCATGATTAGTTTATACTCAGTTTTTGAATCAATATTTGATCTTTTGATCCTCAGCTAAAATATGGAATCCACTTTATAGTTTTAATTATAGTTTATAGTAAATAGATACACAAATGGTTTTCATTATAAACCCTTATATTAGTTTTAAAAGTGAATTTCCAACAGAATGACCATACATATTAAAAGGAGTAGTATTTAGCATCGATTTGGGTATGTTCACATGCCCCAGAACTATGAGCCAATATAGGTTTAGATTATCAGATTATTCCCATTTCTATATGGATGACAATTACAGATGTGATCATTTAGTTAGTTTATACTCCGTGGCAAGAGTATGACACCTCTCCCCAATGTGAGGTTTTCCTATAAGAAAACTTGACATTGGACACTATGATAGCTCACATAGTGTATGTCGGTTAGAAGAACCTACCTACAGAAAAGTGTAATCCTAACAAAAAAGAATATCAGAAAAGCTTTTAGAAACTAAGTGTAAAGACTCACGATTTTATTCAAATATTGTTTTACATAAGTGATTAGCTATGAGATTTTAGCTTTCAGTATACACATTCAGAGGTGAGTCCTTTTACACTTAGCATATATGATTTGGAAACAGATTTAGAGCTAAGTGTGGTGGCTCACACCATTCATATAGTTTGTTTTATCATTCATGATTACATTTTTCAATTATTCAAGCCTAAGTGAGCCATTATTACTTAGCATGCATTATTTATGAGAAGGATATATAAATATATTCCTTCACTATTTTACTTATGCATTCACCCACACATGCAAAGTACATTCCAGAAGTACTGATCCACATATATGTTTATGTGCTAAATTATTTAATAATGTAGGTTCAGGTGCTCAGTTTCAGCAGCGTGAGTGATTTCAAGAATCTCAATCTACATCCTGACAGTTGGTGAGTCCTCATAGTTTGGAAACCTAGTTATTCAGCTTTTTAGCTTATAGAGTAGTTGATTCAATAGTTTTAGGAAGTTTGAGATAGCTAGGGGTTTGTCCCAGTGGTTCTCTAGTTGTTAGTAGTAGCGGCTTGTTAGACTGCTAGTTATGATTCAGATTTCCAGTGTTGATTGTCCAGAATTTTGAGTCTAATATTTTCAGATACTATGTTCAGTTAATTCGAGTTTAGATCTGACAGAATTCAGTATTTTATCTTTGATTATATGTTTATGTTCCTTTATTATGAGCTTTAGATTTAGTAGTAGGCTTACAGGTTTAGCTTGAGGCTACTTGTAATCTTGAGCATCGTGCAACATCTTCAGATCCATTTTTGGGGCGTTATAGGGATTTTTGTGTACCTTTCGTCCTCCATGATACCTATGTACAAGTGTACTTAGGAGATTCCTTTGTACCCCATAAGTGTCATACATGGTCTTCATAACGAATCCTTATATCGGCAAACATGAGTATCCAGTGTCCATTTATTGGACTCACACCTTCACCATTAGCAATCACACCCCATCATTATTGCCCAATTAAAACCATTAGCACACAACCCAATCACCATTCCATTTATTATTAAACAAGACTATAAGTAGTTGTATTATCATATCGACTATGGCTTGTAAGCAATGTCCTTATCCATCCTTTTTTTTAAGAAGAAGGGATTTTCATGTACACATAGATTACTTTATTAAGTTGACTTGGGGGAATCCCATGTACCCCACAAGTGATCATTATTATGTTTTCTTGAGGGATTACCTTGTATCCTAGAAGGCTTTCAATTATACCAAACATAACCACCAAGACCTTACTATTTAGCCATTCCAAACTATTTAGACCATTTAGGGTTCCATTACTAGGTTGTACCAGGCAATAGTTCCATTAAAAGTCCAACAATGTAGTAAAAGTATTATTATAGGTATTTTATCAAACACATTGGGGGCAGAGTATTTCCAAAGCCAAAACCAATAACCAATTAACCATTCCCATGCAACCAAATTTTCAAACCATTATTATAATATGCAAACCATGAGTAAAATACATGGAAAAACCATAACCAACCATTAAAACAAAAACCCCCAAATTATATTAAAAACCCAAAACCATAAAAAAGTTATACCATGAAAACAATTCATAAAACATGACTTTAGTTGGAATTAACAATGAGGGAGGAGTAACTTACCTTAGATTGAGAAGAATATGAGAAGAAATCACCCCGATAAGCCTTAAGACCACATTGAAGGAAACCCTAGCTTTTGCTTAACCCAAGAACTTTGAGAGATTTTGAGAGACTTTCTAAGTGGTTGATTGATTGTAAATAGGTTAATGAATCCCCAAAAAGGTGTTTTATGTCGTGGGGTCCCAAGGAGTTATAAGGGAAAATGTCCAGATTACCCCCACTTAAATTGTATTAATTTTCTGCAGCATTTCATTGAATCATGTTGAGATAATAACTATTCATAAAGCAAGCCAATAATGTGTATGTTTGAGGTCCATGATACATCTCATTCGAGTGATAATGTACCCATGATTGTATGCACAGATAATGCAAGGTGCATAACCCATCTTAATGGAGGATTCATAAAAGGAGATAGAGCGAAGCACACTTCGCCAATACTCTTCTATACACATGAGCTCCAAAAGAATGGTGATATTAACGTACAACAAATTTGTCCAAGTGAAAGTGTGACTGATTTATTCACCAAGTCTATTCCAATGGCAACTTTCAAGAAGATGATGCACAAGATCAGGATACAAATGTTCAAGGATGTTCTCATTAGGGGGAGTTAATACGCGTTGTACTATTTTTCCCTTATGAGGTTTTGTCCCAATGGGTTTTCCTTGTAAGTTTTTTAATGAGGCAGCTTATATATGTATTGTAAGAGATGCGTACTCTTTTTCCTTTACTAGATTTTTTTTCCACTGCATTTTTTTAGTAAGGTTATAACTAGACACATTATCAATCAATTAGACATTCAAGGGGGAGTGTTATAAATATATTACCATATATAGTGAATGTCTATTTCATCATATATAGTGAGTGTCTATTTCACCATATACAGTGAATGTCTATTTATGAAAAAGTTAGAAACCCCAAGGTTAATTTTCACCAATAAATAAAGGGGTTTTCCTTCACTGTAATTCACTCCTCAAGAATCCACATTAGAAATAAAGAAGTGTAATACCCTGTACTTTTCCTAGCTTGAAATTTTTTCCAAGAATGTTAGAAGCTTTCTTTGAAAGATGAATCTACTTTTTGTACACGTTGTATTTTCAAGATTTTCACTTTTTATCATGTAGGGAATCAAATAAGATTTCCATCGATATGAAATTCACCCAAATCCGACACCCGGGTGAAGAGTTAGTGGCCTTTTGGTGAGATAGTGTATCACCTAAGCCTTCAGCGCGTCGCGGAGATAGCTCAAATGACAATTGTCAATTTCTAGTGTTGCTCCATGATAGTGGTGCATTGGGCCAAAATTTTAGGTCGCAGAAAAGATGGCAGCGTGATAGATTCGTGTCGCGCCACCGTTAATTTCCCATTTGTCACATTCTAGTGACTTGGCGCGATAGTGGCACATCGCGCCAAGGATGAAAATTAGGAAATTGCCTCTGAAATTACAAGACATGTCCAAGCATTAGAAGGGCACTTTTCCTACCCCTATTTAAACCTAATAACACCTGATTTAGCCATTTTTCACCCAAAATATACTAGTTTCTCTCAAGAAAAAGCTACGGTTTCTATTGGGGATTTAAATTCAAGAAGGTTTCACCGTCAATCTTCACAAAATCATGAACTAAGGTATGCATAGTGTTCATTCATGGAATCCTTTCGTCCATGAAGCCCAAGAATCTCTTTTCTAAAGTCAAGATTTTAGATTTTCTTTATGAACTTCATGTTGGGTTTGTTTTGTTTATGTTGAGAATGATCAATTGAATTCAAATCCATGTTGGGTGATTAATGTGATGTGGAATTGATTTGTATAGATGTATATTCATGTGAACCTATGATTAAACCCTAGGATGATGAAATTCGATGTTGAATCATGATGTGTAATTGTTGTGTAATGGTGTCTACATATATTATCCCTATCATGTGTTTGATTAAATGCCGATACAAAGAAAAAGTGCCCAACTAGCATGATATTATGAAATCCCCATGTTTGTACAAGTTTATGTATATCACTATTTGATGAAGTACTTCAATATATGAATTATGAATTGTGTTGATTGTCATATGTTCACGTAAGTCATGCTATGTCAGTTTCTTTCCATCGAGTTCTGGGGTTACTTGTACCCAGCAATTTAGCTATGTGCCTAGAGCCATGTCATGTTTTCACGATACTCTCAATCAAGCTATGATCCTTAGAACTCAGTCATTCATGTGACTTCAGAAAACCCAAAAATCTCAGTAATCTCAGTAGTTCAGTAATCTCAGTACTCAGTAATCTTAATAACATCAGTATTCCCAGTCAATCTCAGTAATCTTAGTATTATCAGTTAGTCCTCAAAACTTAGTAAATTCTATCAGTCAACGAAACTTGATTAATTTAGTTTAGTTTAGCTCCGCTAAATAATACCCCTAGTATCAGTTCAGCACAGTTAATCAGTTTAGTGTCTTTTAGATGGTAGTAGGATTCAGCACCGAGTGAGCCTAGGGATAGGGACTCACCCGGTAGATAAGACTGAGATCCCTAAAAGAAATCCCTAAGTTCCAGAACTATGTAGCCAGCGTAGGTTAAGATGCACCCTACACGTTTAGAGACATATATACATCTCATTTGGGTTACCTACCAGGAGGGGTTGACAAAAGAGCTCCCTGTCAGCGAGGGTATACTCACAACAGGTCTTTACCAGTGGTGCGGTACGACACCCTTTCAGTTGGGTTTATAGGTTGGACCCCACCAGTTTAGTTCTGGGGTATGTCGATTAGATGATCACTTCTCATAGTTACAATTTCAGTCTCAGTCTCCATCTCAGTAAAAGAACTCAGATAGTTCTTCAGGTTTTAGGACTATCAGATACAATCTACTCAAATATAGAATGGAACTCAGATAGCTCCATCAGATTCAGGACTGTCAGATACAGTCATTCACGTTATCAGTTATATCAGTTATCAAAATTTATGTCATCAATATTTATTTTCAGGACTGTCAGATACAGTCAACCAGACCAGTTCTTCATAATCAGAACTATTAGACACAATTATTCATGTATCGTTAATATAGTATCAGTCCCTCAAATATCAGTAATTCCATGTTATTAGTAAAACTCAATCGTCAGAACTCAGTATTCAGTCCTAGCACGATCTCAGTTATAGTTACGCATGCATGCATGTATTCTCACGTTCATGTTAGTTAGTTAGTATTGTTCATACATATAAACCTATTACATTCATCCTACTTTACTTGCATGCTAGTACATTTAATGTACTGACTTATTTATGCTGTGGTGGCTTATACCATAAGTTTAGAAGCTCGAGCTCCAGAGAACCAGCAGTATCCCAGTTCAGTGATCAGAGTTAGCAGTGAGTCCTCATCTTTTGAGGACATGATGATTTCATTACTAATTTAGTTTTTAGTTTATTTTAGTAGTCGGAGTTAGTTGGGGACATGTCCCATTAACTCCTTATTTAGACAGTTTAGAGGCTTTCAGACTATAGCATGTTAGACAGTTATTTTAGATTTTCTTTGGTATTATTATACCATTTTCAAACATTGTTTATCAGATGTTCATTCAGTTTAGAACCTTATGGACATTCAGTTCATGTTTCTATATTTTTGGTATATCATGTAGTATACAGGTACAAATATCAATCATGGGTTAGCTTGTGGTCCTTCGGGGTCACAAGTACCATGTAGCATTTCGGGTACTAGATTCAGGACGTTACAAACTTGGTATCAGAGCCTAAGGTTCAATAATATCTTAGAAAGTTTGAAAAGACGCATCTAGTAGAGTCTTGTACATGCGCGTGTTGTGCACCACACTTATGTGCTGGAGGCTATGAGTTGTTTTAGGAACAGTTTCCTTTCTTTCAGTATTTATGTTGTGCAGTAAGCATGAGCTCTAGTTAAACTCTTAATCTAGTCCTCTTCTTCCCTTAGTTTACAGATCATGCCTCCCAACATGGCTAACAAAGGGGGAAATAGAAGTCAGTCAGCACCTTAGCCAGTCCAGGCAGATCCCTTGGATGAGCATGTCTCCCATGCAAAATTCAAGATTGCATTCACTACTCTAGCCAGTTCAGTCACAACTCAAAATGAACGACCAAATACTGTTCCATCCAACCCAGTGGCTAATATTGCTCTAGCCAGGATACGGGACTTCACCTGAATGAATCCTCCTTTATTCACCAGTTCTAAGTCCGAAAAGGATCTATAGGAGTTCCTCGATCAAGTTTAGAAAGTCACAGACATCATCGGAGTGACTTCCAGTGAGAGCATAGAGTTATCCACCTATCAGCTACAAGATGTAGCCCATACATGGTATAAACAGTAGAAGGTAGACAGGGGTACAGATATAGAGCCCATAGAGTGGGCAGAGTTTGCTACAGCTTTCTTAGATAAGTTCTTTTCCATAGAGAACAAAGAATCCAAAGTTTTAGAGTTCATCATTATCAAACAAGGTACAATGAGCATAAAAGAATACTCCCTTAATTTCATTCAGTTAGCCAGGTACGCTCTCCATGTAGTAGCAGACAATAGATCTAAAATGAGTAAGTTTGTGTCAAGGGTATCAGGTAAAGTGGTTAAGGAGTGTAGGACTGCAATGTTAATTAGTGACATAGACATATCTATGCTTATGGTCTATGCTCAATAGATTGAAGAGCAGAAGCTTAAGAAGAAGGAGAGAGAAAGCAAGAGAGCCAGAACAGGTAGTTATAATTTTTCTCGGCATATATTACAAGATGGTAACCGTTCTCAGTTGTGTCAGAAATGTTCATCCCCAGTTCACTCTTCATCTAGTTCCTCAGTATCAAAGTTCAGAAATAACCATAAGAATGGGGCATCAGGCTCTAAGGCCTAGAGTAGTGAGAGCAGGATTCTTACTCATCCGCTTTGCAAAGAGTGTGGTAAGCATTATAAGGGTGTGTGTAGAGCCGATAGTGGTGTGTGTTTCGAATATGGTGAGTTAGGTCATAAGGTCAGAGATTGCCTCCAGTCAGGTTATTAGAGTCATCTTCGCTCCTCAGCTCAGTTCGGTCACCCAAATCAGCAGGGTGCCAATTCCACCGTTATCAGTGGGGAACACCCAAATAAACTCAATACACTTTAGTCCCAACAGGATCAGGAAAGTCCTCCTGATGCAGTAATTGGTAAGTTATAGATCCCTTATTCTTATGTTCATGTTTCTTCAAATTCAGGAGTTTCAGTTTGCTTAGTATTACGAATCATGTTCCATGAACATAGAAATTTTAGACTCAGGTTATGCAGCTCATGACTCAGGCACTCATGTCATGTTTTACCATATGTTCAATCCACATGACTCATACTCTACTCTTAGTGATCAATCAAGTTCAGATTATGTCATGTGTACCTCTAGTTTAAATCTCTTGATAAATCCATAATATTTGTATTCCGTTTCTCATGCCTTAGTCGATTGTTGAGGTTGATATAGTATTTGTTTGAGCATCGGATCCTTGACTATGCCAATATTTCCTCAAGTAGTTATCAATATCCAGTCTCAGTACTTCAATATCATCTAAACCTCAATTATCAAAACCCAGCACTCAGTTCTAGTAAGAATCTCAATTACAGTTTTAGTTATAATGCTAACTTCAGTTCAGTAATTTGATCAGAAACTCAGTTCAGTCCCAGACTTTCTTGACCAATGCTACAGCTACCAGTCACTCAGTTAGTAGTAATTTAGTACTTCAGTCTATAGAATATTTTTGAAATATGTTATCCACCTGTCCTTGCATTTTTGGATAATTCTATATTTCACGAATTCACGCTTACTATCTCACGTTACTCAGTTAGTCCCTTTCTCATGTTCATAAAAACTCTATATTCTTAGCCCAATTATTCAGACTGCCATTCAATCTTACATGCCCAGTACCTAACCATTAGTAAGTCAGTAGATCAAATAAGCCAGTTAGTAGGGAATTAGTTTAAATAGCTAGTATTTTAGTCTAGCAGTCAGTCAGATAAGTTCGTACGATTTGGTTTTCCATCTTTCCATAAATTGCATTATCCAAAATCTCATGAATGAAACCATTCGAAGATGAATCAATCATGTTGTGCAATCTCAACTCAGTTCATGTATCATGCCTCAATTACAAATCTCATCTAATCAGTCACGACTCAGCTTCAGTCTCCAATATCTCCGTAAAGTCAGTATTCTTTGAGGGACCTAGTGTCCCAAGGGAGAGATACCCCATAATTACTCAACTCTCTCATGCCTTAAACTAAGTTCTCTTCGCATAAAGAATCCAGTTTAGAGTAGAGGGTACTTATAAGTTGACCCTCAAAGTCCTAACCTCAGCTGTGGTCCAGGTATTCTGAGGTTCAGTTCAGTTTATGATGTTCAGTTCGTATGTCACGTATCAGACCAGACTTAGTTAGGTTCTCATATTTCCGCTCATGCATGTTTAGTAAGACGATCTCGGGTTCATTAGCATTTCTAGTTAAGATAATACTTCTCCTTAGTCTTACTCAGTTTCATTTTCAGTGTTCATCACAAACTTGGTACTAAGTACCCTTGCATATTCAGCCATGCATTCATATATCAGTTTAAGCATGTAATTATACATTAGACATGGATTCTCATTGGGAGAAATTCAGTTCATCAGAATATTCGGTTATGTACTCATAAGTCAATTATTAGTCATGTATCAGATATGCATGAATTCAGCTTATTAGTCATGCATAAGATATACATGTTCAGTATGTTATATTTAGCCATCAGTCATGTCAGTCATGAAATCATGTTCCATTCAGTCATGTTCAGTATGTATATCAGTTTGTATTTTTTTTCCTCTCACTCAGTTCATTCGAGGATGAATATTCTCAAGGGGGAGATATTGTAATGCCTCGTACTTTTTCAAGCTTGAAATGTTTCCCAAGAATGTTAGAAGCTTTCTTTGAAAGATGAATCCACTTTTTTTACATGTGGTATTTTTAAGATTTTCACTTTTTATCATGTGGGGAATTGAATAATCTTTCCATCGATACCAAATTTTCCCAAATCTGATACCCGAGTGAAGAGTTAGAGCCCTTTTAGTGAGACAGTGTATCACCTGAGTCTTCAGCGCATCGTGGAGATAGCTCAAATGGTAATTGTCAATTTCCAGTGTTTCTCTGCAATAGTGGCACGTCGCGCAAAACTTTCAGGTCGCAAACAAGGTGGCAACGTGATAGCTCCGCGTCGCACCATCGGTCAATTTCCCAAGGCCTAGAGTAATAAAATAAGCCATCCCCAACTCCTACTCAGTAGGCAAAATCCATGGATGCACAACTTATACAAAAATGATAGATACATTTAAAGCATATAATAATTTGCAGTCAGTTGGGTTAATGTTAACACAGACAACTTATGCAACAGATGATCTATCTGTCGCAAAAGCTGATCTTTCTATCACAACAGATTAACTATATGTTTCATCAGATTACCCATCTGTTGCATAATTTATAGAAGATGGGTAATCTATTGAATCGGGTTTAGAGAACCAAAGTAATAGATGGGTAATTTAATGTGAAATATGAATTATCTGTCACAATAGATTACCCATTTATTGCACCAGTTATGACAGATGGATAATATATTACAACATATTACCCATCTGTCATAACAGATAGGCCATCTATTTTAATATCTTTCTTTGAGTTAAATTATTTTACTTGAAAGAAGACTTACTACATTATCCGGAGGGTTAAAAAGATCAGCCTCCTTAATTCTTGTGTTGCTCTTTGCAACCAACCACCTAAGGATCCTTGGACGAGAAACCTCATCAGGGTATTCCTTGACCTGCTTTTGGTGGAGAGTAATGGCTTCAAATTCCCAAGCCTTAAAAATATAAATAGGAAGAAAGAAAAAAATGTCATAATAATTATTCAATATAAATTAATGGATTAGTAACAACAAAGTGATTAAATTTACCATGAAAGCTCAAGGAAAGCTATCATATCCCCAGGGATAAATGTTGAATTTCTCAAAATCCTCAGTAAGCTCCAAAAAATCATCTTCTACGACTTTGTTGACGTCTCTTGCCAATATAATAGAATGGGCAAACCAAACTAAGCATAATTGCTCCTTGTACTTCTTTGGTATGGTTTTATCCTTGAGATATTGTATCAACATCATGGCTTTATAGCTACGTCCATCAATGTCAAACAACCTATCTATTTTTTTCTTACGTTTATTGGTTTTGGTGGGTGGTCGCTTGGACAATGCCTTCCCTTTATTAGATAGTGGTGGTTTGGTTGTCTTGCTTGCCTTGGACTTTTGCGGGGTGTTTCCTTGATGAGAGGTTCATTTGGAAAATCACATCTCAAGTCTGTTACTATGGCAAACTCTTTCATTCTAAAACAAATCAGCATGTCACAGTAGTTGATCCAGATTTTATCCATCTTTTTGCCCCCGCCTCCGAATCTCTATCATCCTCAACGTACTTGATCTTGTGCTTGAGAAGACTATATGCCATGCTTTTTTGGAAACATGCAATGTTGTCCTCAGGTAGATTAAGAAAGTGTCCAAAGCATCTCTTCTTAAAAATTCTCTAGTTTTTCATTCTTCATAATTTTCTTGAAGTCATCAAAAGGTTTCCCTAACTGACATTTAGGTACCAAATCAACAGTTAGTTCTGCAGGGTCATCTATAAGAATCACAACTTGAAACCTATCAATACTAATAGTTTTGATAGGATCATACTGGGATTTCAATCTTAATTCATGCCCCATTGGTAAAGCATTATCATCATGTTGATCATCATCCTCTTTCTTAATTTTTAATTCCTCTTCTTCTTGTTTATCATCATGTTGATCATCATCCTCTTTTTTACTTTCTACTGTTTCCTCTTGTTATTTATCTTCTTCTTCCTCCTCTCTTTTATTACCTCATCAGCCTCCAAATACCCTTCTCCACCTCCCTCAACATCATTTTTATAACTTTTCTCAGCTTAACTTTTTCCTAACTGAGATTGTTCAAGAAGTTCCTTCAAATCCATTTGTACTCTAACCTTTTCTGTCAGGTGGTCAGAAGTTGATCCACTTTCAGTTTCTTTTCTTTTGGGAGACATCTTTTAATTACAAACAACATAAAAATAAAAAATATATTACATTTGATATCTGCATAATTTTTAAAAAAGAGAAGACAAATTTCAATAAATTTTTATATGCCATTACAAAAAAATATTCCAATGGATAACCCATCAGTTAAAACAGATGGAGAATCTATTTGAAGACCTAGTTAATATCTCCCAATAGATGTTTCACCTATTGCAATAGCTGGACCACCAATGCCACCAACACCATCACCAAGACCATTACCAAGACAACCAAGATCACCACCAAGACCACCGACACCACCACCAATAGCCACCAACAACTCCACAAATACCATCCAATAATACCACGATAGTTAATGAAACACTGCAACAAAAACTAGGGTTTTCTCAGGTTCTTTCTACATTTTAGCATCAAAATTCAAAATTGTTAACCCATTCTTGAAGATAATATAACTAAAAGTTTTTTTTCATCATTAACTAAAAAGCCCTAGTTTTTAGAATAAATAACAAATGTAAAACTCTTCTTGAACTCTGTTACCTAAGAATACAGTGAAAATGATGGATACAAGCAAGAATGAAGTAAAAAATAACAACTATGTGGATGAAAATGGGAAGAAAATTGATTTGTTTTGAAGGGTGGAGCAATATATTGAGTAGTTGTTGTCTGTATTATTGAGAGAGAAATAAAAAAGTGAGAACTTGAGATTTGAAATAATGAAATATTTTTCCCGCAAATGGATGATTTGTATGGGTTGATTTGTAGTTTGAAAAAGAATGACAAGTTTTAAAATTATTAATTTGGTCCAAATTGATATTAATTATTTTTTAAAAAGAGATAATTTTTAACCGTTTCATCATAATAAATTGTATATATTTTAACTGGAACACTGATGAATTTAGGTATTAACTTAATAATAAGTTAATATGAATCATTTAAACTCAGACTGATCGATTGACGACTCAGGTCGGGAGGAACACAATACCAACATCATGCAATTGTAAAGGCTCAGTTAAAATTGTTGTTGACCCTATGAACTCATCCCTAGTTCTAGTTAATTCAATTTAGGTATTAGATCAATAATAAGTTAATTTGAATCAATGACTCAGGTCAGGAGAAACACAATACCAATATCATGCAATTGTTAAGACTCAATTGAAATTATAGTATGTGATTCCTGTGCAGTTGCCAGAGCTCTTGAAATTTATCAAATGGATGGAAATGTAAATTACACCAATTCTTTTGACATATTAGCAGCTAAGCATGGAATTTACATTTCCATGCTTCGCTGCTAAGATTTCAAAAGCACTGGTGCAATTTACAATTCCATCCATTTGATAATTTTCAAGAGCTCTGGCAACTGCATAGGATTCACATACCACAACAAGCATCTGATCTTCTTCAAGATATGTTGAAAGCATGCTAAGGTAAGATAACACAATAAATTACATCCACATTCAGCTGTTCTTGGCGCAAGTTTTCTTGACTTACTGTACATCATTTCAACCGTCGATGCCCACAAAGTTGCTTTCTTGGTGTTCTATTATTTTCTCTGTGGGTGATCATTTTGACCATGCTAACTAGTCCTAGTTCCCTAGCAAAGTCGCCAGCTGCATTATTTTTCTTTGAGAGAGATGAAAAATAGATTTTCATTACTGGATACATTTTTATATTTGCACTTGATTCAGATTTCTCATGTTTTAAGTCAGTTTCATCAGCCATATTCGCTAGAATTTCCTTGCTTGCTACCCTATGTTTCCTCTTCAATTAGATCTCAGATGATATAGTCTTTCATCAACTCCCCTTTCCTTGCAGGTATTCTCCTATGGCTACTTCTGGCGTATACAACCCATCCATTTAAATTTGGTTCAGAAGAATTTTTATTGTTTTCTCATTCTTATTTTCTTTAGTGGAAGGCTTCAAAGGCCTTTTCAAAGTCCAATGCACCCTTAAAGTTAAGTCCAATCAGTAATGGATCTCTCAATGACACCAAATAGTGATCCCTTCTAAAAACTTAACATGCATAAGTATGAGTAACAACCGTCATTAATTCATAACAGGATATCGACACCATCTTCATGGACCCTTGGACTTGTCAATTCGAACCTATCAAACTTAACTGTACAGTGCAGGATATTGTTTGAATGATCAAAGCCTAATCGGTTAAAACTACATTCACAAAATCATTGTACTTTATGTGAATGTGTTTTCCCGATGACCTTAGCAGTAATACATAACTCCCACACATGAAAGTGGATCCATCCATCTTCACGCACCTTATTCTTCCTAGCCCATCTATGACTTAATTTGAATAAGCAAATGACTAACTTGGTGCAACAGATGAGACATCTATTAAAATTATCAAGCACTTATAGACATCTATTACAACAGATGATAAATCTATTGCAACATATGACTTATCTATTGGAAATAATCAACAGTTATATACCTCTATTGCAATAGATTGTTAATGTGTTATAAATTATCAAACAGATAGAATATATTTTGCAACAAATTACTCATATGTTAGATTTATTATAAAGCAATTTTGTTTTCTTTCCTAAATACAATAAAGATAAAATGTTGTATTTAAATCTATTTTTTTTAATTTACATATTTAAAAAGTCACTTGTTTTATTTAATTAAGGGATATAATTATACATAGCTCCACTTCTAGATATGGCTGATCCAAATTTGGACAAGGTGATTTTCACGACTCCTTCCGGGAACTTGAAAGACAGATTCATGAACTCCAGTAGGAGTTGGGCGCCATGAGAGCAAGACTGAGGAGGGCCCTGCTGCTTTCGGATGACGATTGGCCGGTGGATAACAATAACAATAGTAATAATAATAATGATAATAAGAATTAGGTTATGTTTTTTCTTTTAGCGTATGTATTTTCTTTTATTATATCAGATCTACCTAAGGGAGGAGCCTAAGGTATGTTTTATTTTTTATTGTATATTTGCATATAGTGGATTCAAAAATCTATGTTTGGTCGACTTTAGATTTTTAATTCTTATTTAATATTAAATTTTAATTCTATCTATTTCTTATTCTCAATATATCGATGGTTGGAGGTAGGGATTGAGCGTTTGTGGCAACGGATGGACCATATATTGCAATAGATGGTTAATCTGTTGTAATAGATGGATCATATGTTGCAACAGACGGTTATTAATAAAAAGGGTTATTGTTATTGAAAGGGTAAAAAGTCATGACTTTTCAATTATTTAATATAAAGAATGTTTCATAAAAAAATACTAAGGAAATAAATGATAAACATAATTTATAACCGTAAGAAAATATTTATTTAATTTTAATAACTGATGTTAATATTAAATGGTGACAAGTCATGACTTTTCACCATTTTCATTTTTAAATCTATTTTTTAATTTATTTATTATAAAATAAAAGTCACCACTTTAAATTGATTAAGGTATATGATGATAAACACAATTTATAACCATAAAAAATAGTTATTTAATTTGAATAATTGATGTTAATATTAAATAGGAGACAAGTAGTGACTTTTCACCATTTTTGTTTTTAAATCTATTTTTTTTAATTTATATAATAAAAAAGTCACCAATTTGAATTAATGAAAGTATATGATGATTATTAAAAAAGATGGTCCCCCAACAGATGGTCCATCTATTGCATTAGCTGTAGATATCTGACGCAATAGATAACCAATCTATTGTAGCAAATAGATTTTATATTGCACAGATGGTCCATTTGTTGAAACAGATGGTATATCTATTACCACAGTTTGGTTATCTGATGCAATAGATATACAATATGTTGCCACCACTCAATAAAAATAGTTATTATTATTAAAATATGGTTATTAAAAAGGTGAGAAGTCTTCGATTATTTAATTGAGAAAAATATTATTTAAATTTAAGAACTAATTAATAATAATGAGCTGAAAAGTCATGACTTATCACAATAATGAAAAAATCAGCAACTTGATTTAATTACGTCACAACTTTTTTCAGTAATCAAAAAGTCACCAGTTTGAATGTAATTAATAAAATGAAGGTGAACAGTCTCATCCCGACTTTTTTCCTAAGTCATTCAAATTTAATCCTCTATAAATAGGTCCATCCTTACTCGTTCATTTTGCTACACTTTATTTATTTCTTGCATCTTGTCTTTCATATACATCTTCAATCACTTTATTTTCAAAGACCAGATACCTTTTCCCTGACTCAGGTAAGTTTTTTTCATTCTTTTTGTGTAAATCTACCCAATTGGTAGTATACGTTGTATTACAATCAAACTCTTTTCTTTACTTATGCTTTTACATTTTTTTATAAATTCATGTGTGTTCTCGATATGGCTGATCTTGTTTGGGACATTGTTATTCTGCGCGACATTGTGCAAAAACTTCAGATGCAAGTTAATGACCTATAGTAGAAATTGGGCGCCATGAGAGCAAGGATGCTCTGAGTGATTTGCAGGCTGAGGAGGGCCCTTCTGCTGTCGGTTGACGATTGACCAACTGACAATAATAATGATGATGACGATGATAATAATAATAATAATAATAATAATAATAAGGTTATATTTTTTATTTTCGCGTATGTATTTTTATTTTTATTTATATCTATCACGACCTAAAAATGAGGGTCATGATGACACTTGTCGCAGTGTATTGTTATATCCTAGGTTTTGGCCTTTAGAATTTTTCCTGAAATTCTGTTCTCCAGACCCAATACAACTCATGGGTATGAGCCGTATGTTGGGGTACGAGTGGTATGGTCCAGTCGTATGCTGACCAGTGTTGGTTGGTGGGATGGATACGTTACTAGAATGGATACAACTTGGGGGATAAGAGTCGTATGGTTTGGTATGAGTCATATCTAGTACTTGTATAGGAGACAATGTTCAATTCTCTTGGTATTCTATTCTACCAGGGATACGGATGGAAGGTATGGATCATATGCTTTGGATACGACTTAGTTGGATGAGTCGTATGCTGGACAGTGTTGGGCCCATGGGTTGGGGTAGGATACGAGTGGAAGGTACCACTTGTATCGGAAGGGTATGACTCATATGGGCCAGTTGTATCCTATGATGGGATTTATGCAACTTAAGTGGGGGTAATCTAGACATTTCCCTAATTACTCTAATAGGATCCCACGACTTCTAGCCTATTTGTGAGGCTATTTACTTTATTATTTCTCTCTTTAACACTTAGAAACTACTCCTAAACAATCTAAAATCCTCTCAAAAGCCTTGGGGAAAGAAAGCTAGAGTTTCATCTTGAGGACTAATTTGGGGCTTGCTTTGGTGATTTCTTTCCATCAATTATTCGGTATAAGACATATTCTCTTTCCTCATTGTTAGTTCCAACTAAAGTCATGATTTTATTGTTGGTTTTCATGATTTTATTATTGAATGCTTTTGATTTTTCAAATATGATTTGGGGGTTTTGTTTACAAATGGTTGGTTATGGCTTTCCATGGTTTTAATTATGCTATTCTATGCATTAATGGTGGTTTTGGATAATTGGATTATATGGGAATGGTTGTTGGTAATTGGAATTGGTTTTGGATATATACTATGCCCCCAATGTGTTTGACAAAACGCTTATAAAAATAAGTTCATTGCATTGACTTTTTTTAAATGGAACTCTTGCTTGTTTTAAACTTGGTAACAGATTTATGCATGTATTAAATGGTTTGGAAAGGTAAATGGCTAAATAGTTATGCTTGTGGGGTACGGATCCCCCCAAGTGAATTTAATATGGTAATTGGAAGGGCACCTAAGGTACCTATACCTATATGTGGTTGGCTATGGATAGTACTTGCAAGTAGGGTATACAGACCAAACCGTCAAGTCAAACCGAACCGACGAACCAAACCAAACCGAGAAAAAAAAACTGACTTATGGTTTGGTTTGATTGGTTTGGCGTTAGAAAAAAAATCCGACCATTCTTGATTTGGTTTGGTGTTAACCAAAAAAAGTCAAACCGAACCCGAATCAAATCGATATAATATATATATATATATATATAATATTCAAACTTTTTTATATATAAAATATTAATTATAATCTACTTTTTAAATACTTTTCAACTAGTTTTAGTAATTTTCAATAATTTGAAAGTAGCTGTAGATATATATTTATTTAGATTTGGGCCTTTAAGTTGTAATATTTTTCCATTAATTGCTAATTAAATGATCGAAAACCTAAAATAAACTTAAAACCTAAACTTTTCACTCTTCATCTCACTTTTTTAGTTTCAAGAGAGTTTTTCGCTCCTCATTTTTTTATAATTATAATTTTTTATTAACACATGAGTGAAAACATATTTGATCTAGTCTTCGATCACAATATAATTGTAAAAACTAAAGATTATAAAAAAAACCCAAAAAAACCGAAAACCCCAAATAAAACCGACTAAAACCTAAACTAAAAAAACCAATTTTATGTTGGTTTGATTTGGGTTTATAGTTTTAATAAACCGACATGATTGTTTTTTTTTAAATAAAAATCAAACCAATCCGACTTATGTACACCCCTACTTGCAAGTATGGTTCGTATGACGATACCACCACTAAATGGCCTTGGTTAATAAATGGTAAATGGATTGCTTGGAAACGGTTTTAATTGGGCATTAAATGAGGAGGTGTAGCTAAGCTGTGGAAGATGGAGGTCCCGGGGGGATTGAAACTGGAAACTTATATTTGCTGGTATGAGGTTGGTTTTAGTGGATCGTGTGCATGATGTCACACCTCATATTGGGGGATGTACTAGTCATCCCAATGGGATATTTCCCTGGTCGTGTGGCTATACGCACTAGGGCCCTTTCAGCAGGGGGCTCTTTAGGACGACAAAACTACACAACCTAGGTAAAGGTTTTAAATGCATGCTAAACCCAGTTCCCTTTCCCGACACTTATATATGATGGTTGTATGCATTGTGGATGGTTTTACTTGGTTTTCTAGCTGACATTATTTTATCCTTATCCTGAGTTTATGCAAGCGATCACTCGCTAAACCGTCTACTGGAAGCTGTATACCCATGCTATACAGGAACCGACCATTCTACTGCTCTTGTCTAGCACAAAGATTCAGTATCACCATTTGAACTAAAGTGGTGAGCTTTCATTCTTTCAAAAGGTTTCATTTCATGTTTTGAACATCTTTGGACATTTTTATTTTATTTTGGATATTGTTTTTGGCCATAGTTGGAGGCATGTCCCAATCGGTATTTTACTCTTTTGGATAGAGGCTTTGTGGTACTTCTGAGGGTTGGTATAGGGGGGATCGGTAATGGCGTTTGCCTTGGCATTGGTATTAGTGTTGGGGGTTACACCTTTGGATGATATTGTTGGTTGTTCCATCATATTACATTTTGGGATTGATTGTTATATTATGTTTTGTATTCTCTTTGGTAATGGCCTGGTTTATGGCCTTTGGTTTGACTTGGTATGGTTGGATGGTTGATTTGGTATGGTTAGAATCAGTTGGATCGGTCATGGTTGTGACCCTATCCCAGAGTCTTCATGAGAGCATTTACTCTATTTTGTTATATGCTCAAAATTTAAGCCCATCTAAGGCTGGAGATAGGTGGTTGGGTTGGGTAATAGGGGGCGGTTTCCGGTCCTGGTTGGACTTGGGATGCCCATTACGTCTAGGACCTGATTCGGGACATAACACATACCTTGACAAGTAATCCTATCACCAAACTGATACAACAAAAAAAGGAAAAGACAGAAATACCCTAAAGCAAGGCTTTTAGAAGGAAGCTGAACCATACAAGTAATCATAAAAATGCGGAAAGAACTTATCCAAAATACCAATCATGCCCAAAACTAGGTGTCAATTGTGTAAGAACTACTAATACAATGCGAGAGTCAAATACATCAGAAAAATAACCACAAAGGAATAATATCTGTCTCTGCATACTAATAAAGACATAACTACTATAGAAAGATTGAGGTGAACTTCGGATGCATGAATGTCCAACTACCTTGGAAGCTCCAACAATCGTCCGAGTTAAGCAGGTTGAGGCATACTCGAGGTAGGACTTGCACCAAAAAGGCGCAATAGGCATGAGTACGGTTCACTTGTACTCAGTAGACATCATAGGCCGATGAGCAAAGTAGAAAATAAAGAATGCAAAATACACACTAAGGGTATGTCACCTGCAATCAGATAATATCCCATAATGGTAGCCCACACCGCTTGCACTAATAGTTATAATAAATCACATATATCACAACAACACACTAAGATATAGAACACAAGTATATATTATGTCACATATAAGTAGAATAAGAGAAAACATGTAGATACAAGATCATCAAATACAAGTAAATGAAGGTAAGATAAATACATAGATGACAAGTCAATATGGAATAAAATATAACATAAACACAATAAAGTAAGTTCAATGTATATGATGATGATGATAATAATGCACGAGGTCATCGCACAACTTCCGGGATCGTCACATAATCCCTGTATACACCTATGGAGATAAAGCTTCCCGACATAGGACCTATGGGGGGTTTGTAAACTCATTTATAATTCACATATCTCATATCTCCTTTTCGACATATTCCTCAAAAGGTGTTTTATACGGTGTTACAATATCTTCTCCCCAGCACATCCCTCGAGGAGGGTTTTAAAAAGGTATTGCCAGTGTTACTCAGGTGTTGCTATGGTGGTACTAATGTTTCATGAATGAGTATGATATGACGATGTAATGCTCACAACCAATCACGAAGAGTATTTTCACAACCAACCACATGATATAGTTCCACAACCAACCACAATGATACATTTTCACAACTATGTAAGTCAGTATCCACTTATTATTTTCATTTTATCCATGAATTTCCACATGTATCATATACAAACAAGTATGAATATATCAAAATACACCAATGGATCCATATTAGGCATTTCAACAATACAGTACAATTATTCACATGTATTTAAGGCTATCAATATCACATAGGACTCCACATAGTCACACACATCACAAAATATCTCAATTTCGATAATTATATCACATATAGGTACCCACACGGGCACAAACCATATATAGACATTTTTCACGATTAGTTCCCACCCTTAATAACATGCATTTTGTATCATCATTTACTACCCAGTCTAGTCTGAAAGAGTTAAGCCATAACCTACCTCGAAAGCTGAAATTGGTCAGCTGCACTTCGAACCCACGTCCTTAATTTCTATGAACAATCTTGAACTCCACTAAAAACATCAAATATTAAATCTATACATCAAAATAAAACCAATGACACCCATATTGGCTACTTTTAGTTCGGAGTCAAAACAGACTCCCGAAATGCATTTTCGAAAAAGAAGGGTAAAATTGAAAATTTACTTTAAAATGTGTTTCTCATATTTTTAGAAACCCACAAATTAAAAACCAAGTCAAATCGAGTAAAAAACGAGGTTCAAATTGAAGAAAAATTATTTTTGAGCTTTACCGGGTAAAATCTTTAAAATCCAGGTTAAAATCAAGACTCAGAGTTGTTTTGAAGATGAAATTGATGAATAACTAATAATTATAAGAAAAAAAATATTATTTAAGTGAAAAGATGTGAAATTGAGGTTTAAAATCAAGCCCTAAGATTTTTGTGGTTTTGAAAAATTAATCAAGAAATTACTAAGAAAAGGGTGAATTCTTACTTTATATCAATAATAAAACAAAGAAATATATGTTAATATAGCTTCCCAAGCTCTCACAAATTTCACTTTTAAGCTCTCACACTATTTTAGGGTTTAACTTCCAAGAGGCAAGATGAAAAATGAGTAAAAACAGACTCGAAATTGCTATTTATTAGTGCAGACTTTTCTACACAAATATAGGTGAAAAACTATTTTTTTAAGTCAATCCGAACTTCAACGGGGTATCCAAAATTTATTTGGAGTTTGATATATACAAAAAAATTGTACAAACACACTAAATTCGATGTTCCGGATGTGTTGATGAAGTTTAATTTTTTTAAAAAATATTTTTAAAAAGTTGACCCCTGAAACTAGAAATTGTAATTTTTCAAACCGAGGGTCGAAATGAGATTTAAAAGCCGTAAAATTACACCAAACATGATAACACTCTAAAATTGATATTCTAAATCTGTTGATAAAGTCGTATTTTTCATCCGAGGTCGTTTCGACCAAATGTGGGTCCTATACCTATATTTTCAATTTTTTAATTTTTCGATCAATTGGTCGAAATGAGCTCGGGTGCACCGGAACCCGAACCAAAGGTATACCTAGCCTGAAACCGATATTCCGGAGCTGCTGACGTAGTTCGTTCAGCCTTCCGTTTCACGGATCAAATGATATCTCCATAAGTCTAAAATAAGGTCCTTGAAGCCATCAAAAACCACAATATCGCATAAAAGATACCAAAATGCATTGAAAACTATGCCAATCACTCCCACTCTCTAGAAATACCGTAATGCAACTACGGGGAGGGGTAAAATAGTCAAATCATATAAAATCACAAATTTTACATATTTCATCAAATTTTTAGATCGTTATAATATCCGATCTACCTACCTAATGTATTTTATTTTTGTTTAGTGAAAAATTTGTGTTTCTGTCTATTTATTCTTCTCAATAAACATGTCGATGATTGGACGTAAGAATTTTTTTTGAATCTAGTAGAAATAACAAGAGTTTGCGTTCTTTCAACAGATGGACCATTTGTTGAAACATATTTGTTATCTGTTGGGTTTGTGGCAGGAACTGTTTTGTGTTGTTCCAAACATATTACTCCTCTGTTGCAATAGATTACTCCTCTGTTGCAACAGATAACTTATCTGTTGCAACAGATAACTAGTTTGTTGCAACAGATAACTCGTCTGATGCAACAGATAACTAGTTTGGTGCAACAAATAACTCGTTTGTTTCAAAAGATGACCCATCTATTTGATTTATGTTACGGGCACTATAGAACCATAAATATGAATCCAACATATGAGTCTTCCATTGCAACAGACGACCCATCTGTCACAACAAATGAGTGATCTGTTTAAATGGATGACTCTTATGTTGGATTCATGAATGAGTTCTATCCATTATTGAAGAAATAGTAGTAACAATTTACCCAGATGACAAATTCAACTAAAAATTATAATTTTGCTTACCAAAGTCACCTATGAAGTAATGCCAAAGTAGAAAGTGATGTACGGAATAAAATTTAACCTAAAAAATTGGTCAAGTAGCAGCATTAGCGGTAAAAACAACAACAATGGTCGACAAGAGGAAGATAAAGATGATAATGAAGTAGACGGTGATGATAATGAAGCAGAAGATGATGAATAAAACAGAAGCAACAATGAACAACAAAAATCACGAAGAGACTGAAAACAACAACGGATGAAAAGAGAGAGAAACACGCCTTTTTTCCCTCCATTTTCTGTTATATATTAGTTTTACATTTGGATCAAAGTGTAAATTAAAAAAACTTGTGGGCTATTTTAAAAATTTTCAAACTTTCTTAATCCATAATGAAGTAATTGTCACCCCCACTCAATTATTAAAACTTGAGTCACCTACACCTCATTTTCAAACTCTTTTGTCACTTTTAACTAAATTGCCACCCTAGCTTCTTAACCTCTCTTACATATACTCCTGCAATAACATGTAATGCAAGCTATCTTTCATTAGTTTTATTTAATACATTTTTTGTATGTTCTTCATTTTTTTAATGTTTTTTTTATGATTTTAACATTTTTGTTTTTTGTATGCAGATAAGTGATGATTTTATTACAACTTATTCTTCCTAATATATTCATACATGAATTCAAATTAGTAATATTTTTATTTTTATATTATTCATTTTCTTTAATAAAAATAAATTTGTTTTCTTTTGATGGGGCTCTTGTGTGAACCTATATGAAGTATGAATGCCCAAACCATTGTTGGATAGTAGGATTTTGGAGGTGTGGTGAATGACAAATATATGGTGTTTGTGACATGGCTACGATGGTTGACTCTTTTCTCCTTAGTAAAAATATTGTGAGGCTTTCCATTATGCATTAGCATGTCTGCCGCGTAAAGATCTTTCATTTGGGTACTAAGAAATTACTGATCAACTCGGTCTATTTTTGCACTACATTTTATCTATTCTTATTAATTTGGAGCTAAAGGTGACATGAGGGATTTTAAACCCCTCTTGAGACTCACTATACTCTAAGTCATCTCTTGAACCACTAAGTGATGGCATTTAATTGCAAATTTTAGTCATGTTGATGCTTTCTAATGCAACTTTAATTGAGTGTGTTGATTATCAAACATTATATATTTTCAACTGAAAATATCTAAGGATAGTCGTTTGAAATAGTTACTATAGGCAAGGGGATACAAAAGGATCAAAAGAACATCAAGCAGTTCCAACACATGAGGCTAATTAGTGCCAAGTTGGCTAGCTAAATGCATGTATTTTAATGGGTATTAACGTTTTAATCTTCAAACTAATTCAAGTGTTCCTTTTTGTAATGCCGAAAGTCAATAATATTCCTTCAATGTGTTTCCATCATTTATCGCGGTATAAATTACTAGTATTAGTTTTCATCAATGGGTATTAGTTTTTTTAGGCAAAAATAAACATATCAGTTTGAAACTTCAACTACTCTAGAGATTTAAGGACTTTCTAGATAGACTTATGACTAGATTTTCGACGATGATGATAATGAAGAAGAAGATGATGAATAAAGCAGAAGCAACAATGAACAACAAAAATCACGAAGAGACTGAAAACAACAACGGATGAAAAAAGAGATAAACACGCCTTTTTTCTCTCCATTTCCTGTTATATATTAGTTTTACATTTGGATCAAAGTGTAAATTAAAAAAACTTGTGGGCTATTTTCAAACTTTTCCAACTTTCTTAATCCATAATGAAGTAATTGTCACCGCCACTCAAATATTAAAACTTGAGTCACCTACACCTCATTTTCAAACTCTTTTGTCACTTTTAACTAAATTGCCGCCCTAGCTTCTTAACCTCTCTTATAGATACTCCTGCAATAACATGTAATGCAAGCTATATTTCATTAGTTTTATTTAATACATTTTTTTATGTTCTTCATTTTTTTAATTTTTTTTTTTTGATTTTAACATTTTTGTTTTTTGTATGCAGATAAGTGATGATTTTATTACAAGTTATTCTTCCAAATATATTCATACATGAATTCAAATGAGTAATATTTTTATTTTTATATTATTCATTTTCTTTAATAAAAATAAATTTTTTTTCTTTTAATGGGGCTCTTGTGTGAACCTATATGAAGCATGAATGTCCAAACCATTGTTGGATAGTAGGATTTTGGAGGTGTGGTGAAGGACAAATATATGGCGTCTGTGACATGGCTACGATGGTTGACTCTTTTCTCCTTAGTAAAAATGTTGTGAGGCTTTCCATTATGCATTAGCATGTCTGCCGCGTAAAGATCTTTCATTTGGGTACTAAGAAATTACTGATCAACTCGGTCTATTTTTGCACTACATTTCATCTATTCTTATTAATTTGGAGCTAAAGGTGATATGAGGGCTTTTAGACCCCTCTTGAGACTCACTATACTCTAAGTCATCTCTTGAACCACTAAGTGATGGCATTTAATTGCAATTTTTAATCAAGTTGATGCTTTCTAATGCAACTTTAATTGAGTGTGTTGATTATCAAACATTATATATTTTCAACTGAAAATATCTAAGGATAGTTGTCTGAAATAGTTACTATAGGCGAGGGGATACAAAAGGATCAAACGAACGTCAAGCAGTTCCAACACATGAGGCTAATTAGTGCTAAGTTGGCTAGCTAAATGCATGTATTTTAATGGGTATTAACGCTTTAATCTTCAAACTAATTCTAGTGTTCCTTTTTGTAATGCCGAAAGTCAATAATATTCCTTCAATGTGTTTCCATCATTTATCGCGGTATAAATTACTAGTATTAGTTTTCATCAATGGGTATTAGTTTTTTTAGGCAAAAATACACATATCAGTTTGAAACTTCAACTACTCTAGAGACTTAAGGACTTTCTGAATAGACTTATGACTAGATTTTCTATCCAATCCACAAAATCTCATAATATTTTGACTTATCAAGTTGTAGATCTTTTTGAACGTGTTCTCAAAATATTTTTTAAACGACAAAGTCAATATATATATATATTTATAATATATATATATATATATATATATATATATATATAATAGTTTCAAAACTTATAAATTTTGATTATAGAAGCATTATATTTGATATTCAGTTTGTTTTAGAAATAACACTTAATCTTTTCTTTTCTATTTGTTTTCTAATACTAAACAGTAGCCCATTAAACAAATCTGAGTGTCACTATATCCATAAAGACATACAAAGAATGAACAAAAGATGTCAAACAAGCACCAAAAACAATGAGGTAGATTAGATTGGAAAATTTTATGGTGGGTGAGGTGCGCCATGTCATATTTGTGTGAGGTTAAAAAAAAGAATTTAAATAAAGAAGAGGAAGAAGAATTTGGAGACACGGAAAAAAATGAAATAGAGAAGAGGAGCTGGAGGAAAATAAAGTGAAAGAGAGTGCTGACAAAAGGGTCCACAGAGACACTTGTCACATATATATGGTGCCCTCCCACAACTATTGTTGGTTGTGTCCCAACCATTGTAAAATTTTCCGATTAGATTCATCTTCCTAAATCCTAACTAACTAAATGTAACTTGATACATGTGAATAACAAATCTATTGGTATCTAATAAACTATAGTATCAATTTGAAGTTTCTCAAAATGATTTACAGAAGATGCTATAAAAACCGATCTTGATTTATATTTTATTTATTTTGACAAAGTTTTTGTGATCTTTTAATTCACAGAGGTATTGATTAAAAAATTATAGGTAATGTTCATCCGATTTCTCTAAATAACTACAAAATTATGATGTTCATGTTTAATTTAATTTCTAAAATTATTTATTATTATTTTTGATTAATATTATTTTTTTTGGTTATAGATGTATCTAATGAAACTGAAGTTCCCACGAATCTGATGTATAGAAATATCTAAAAATTATAAAATAAATATTTGAGAAATCAACAAATACAAATGAAGAACAGAAATACATAAAGGATATTTACTACATTATTTGCGGAAAGAAAGATTATAAATATATGTGTACGTGTACAATGTTATTATATTATATATATAATTTTTTATCTCTATAAATTTCTCTTAATCATTGAGGATGACTCTAGAACCGTATTGCATCACATTTACATATTTACACTCTTCTAAGTGGATTATAAAATATATTTGTAGGCATTTATGTATTTCAATTGATTTATTATTTTCATGATTTTATTTGCAAATTTATATTTATGTGTAATTTTTTATTATTGATTTTGCGCAACATTTATATTGTATCAAAAAGTAATATTTTTGCAGTCCTTCAATATTATATTAAATTATTTTTCATTTTTGCAAAAGTATATATAAGAGAGATTAAGAAGGTAGAATTTTATTCCATTTCAACTATCATTGAAACTCAAATAACATATCAATTTGTTGAAGATAAGTTCTTCATTATCATTATTTTTTTCAAATACAACAACAACAACAACAACAACAAACCCAGTGTATTCCCACCTGGTGGGGTCTGGGGGGGGGGGTTAGATGTACGCAGTCCATACCTCTACCTCTAAAGAAGTAGAAAGGCTGTTTCCGATAGACCCCTGGCTGAAGACACAAAACACCAGATACCACACAAATACAAATACAAAGTGAAGCACCGAACAAGGTTACAAGAGTACATGAGTACATAACATAACATCCATAACATAGATACGACAGCCATACGTAGAAGAAAAGAAAACAGAAGGAAAACAGAGGAAAGCACCCATATTCGTACCCCCAGCAAGTAATTCCCTACACTAGTGACCCGAACTGGCCCTAGTCCTCTGCCCTAATTCGCGTTCTCCAGACCTTCCTATCTAGGGTCATGTCCTCGGTGAGCTGTAACTGCTCCATGTCCCGCCTAATCACCTCACCCCAGTACTTCTTCGGCCTACCCCTACCCCGCCTAAAACCATCCAACGCTAGCCTCTCACACCTACGAACTGGGGCATCCATGCCCCTCCTCTTCACGTGTCCGAACCAGCTCAATCGGACTTCCCGCATCTTGCACTCCACTGGAGTCACACCAACCTTCTCCCTGATAATCTCATTCCGAACTCTATCCCCCTTAGTCAGCCCGCACATCCGGCGCAACATCCGCATCTCTGCCACCTTCATTTTTTGGATGTGGGAATTCTTAACTGGCCAACATTCCGCTCCATACAACATGGCCGGACGGACTACCACCCTGTAGAATTTGCCCTTAAGCTTGGGCGGCACCTTCTTATCACATAACACCCCCGACACGAGCTTTCACTTCATCCAACCCGCCCCAATACGGTGCGAGACATCCTCATCAATCTCCCCGTTCCCCTGGATCACGGACCCGAGATACTTGAAACTATCCCTCTTACATACCACCTGTGAATCCAACTTCACTACCACCTCATCCTCCAGCCTTACGTCATTAAACTTGCATTCCAAATACTCAGTCTTGCTTCTGCTCAACCTGAACCCTTTAGACTCAAGGGTTTGTCTCCACACCTCTAATTTATCATTCACACCCCCTCGAGTCTCGTCAATCAGAACTATATCGTCCGCAAAAAGCATACACCACGGCACGTCCCCTTGAATACGCCGCGTTAACACATCCATTACCAAAGCAAACAAAAAGGGACTAAGAGTAGATCCCTGATGCAATCCTGTCAAGACAGAGAAATGCTCTGAGTCTCCTCCCGCCGTCCTCACCTGAGTTTTTGCTCCCTCATACATGTCCTTAATTGCTCTGATATATGCCTGCGGGACTCCACTCACCTCCAAGCACCTCCAAAGCACCTCTCTGGGAACTTTGTCGTATGCCTTCTCCAGGTCGATAAACACCATGTGCAGGTCCTTCTTCCTTTCCCTATACTGTTCCACCAGCCTCCGTACCAGGTGAATTGCCTCCGTCGTCGAACGGCCAGGCATAAACCCAAACTGGTTTTCCGAAATAGACAATATCCGTCTCAGCCTCACCTCGACCACTCTCTCCCAAATCTTCATAGAGTGACTCAATAACTTAATCCCCCTATAGTTATTGCAACTCTGGATGTCCCCCTTATTCTTATAGAGAGGGATTATGGTACTCCACCTCCAGGCCTCGGGCATCTTTGCCGTCTTGAAGATTTCGTTGAACAAACCAGTCAACCACCTTACACCATCCTCTCCAACGAACTTCCAAAACTCCACCGGTATCTCATCCGGCCCCGTCGCCCTACCCCTTCGCATCCTGCGAACAACCTCTCTAACCTCTTCTACCCTAAAACGTCTACAATAACTAAAATCTCGACACTCCTCTGAGTGGTCCAGCTCCCCTAGCTCAATAGATCTATCCCCTTCGTCATTCAAGAGCCTATGAAAGTACGACTGCCATCTATCCTTAATGTGGCCGTCCTCCACCAACACTCTACCGTCCTCCCCCTTAATGCACCTCACCAGGTCGAGGTCACGCCCCTTCCTCTCCCTAGCCTTAGCGAGTCTAAACAACTTTTTCTCCCCTCCTTTCCCCTGTAACCCTGCATACAAGCTCTCAAAGGCGGCCGTCTTAGCTGCCGTGACAGCTGACTTAGCCTCCTTCCTAGCTAGCTTGTACTCCTTCCTGTTTACCCGCTTCTCTTCTTCGTCCTTACTCTCAACCAACTTAGAATACGCCCTTTTCTTGGTCCCCACTTTCTTCTTCACCTCTTCATTCTACCACCAATCCCCCCGATGGTGCCCGGCATGACCCCTAGAAACACCCAACACCTCAGATGCATACTCCCTGATGCACCTCGCCGCCCTATCCCACATACTATCCACGTCCCCCCTACACTCCCACACCCTCATTCCCGCCAACTTCTCCCCTATCTCCCACGCCTTCACTGGCGTCAAGCCGCCCCACTTAATAGTCATCCCCTACACACGTTCAGGGTAAACCCCTGGATGACCAACTTAATAGTCATCAACCTATCGTTGATCCTCTTCACCTCTACGACCTGACCTCTAAGCTCTTCATCTACTAAGATGCCAACTCCATTCCTGCGCCTCTCGCTCCCAGAGTACCACAGCTTGTAACCATCTACATCCCTAGCCTTAGACCCTACCCACTTGGTCTCTTGGACACACGCAATATTGATCCTCCTCTTCCTAAGGATCTTTACCAGCTCTATGGACTTACCCTGAAGGGTCCCTATATTCCAAGACCCAACCCTCAGCCTACCATCACTATCCACACACCCTCCTGAACCACTCCCGCGGCCAAACCTTGGCCTCCCACCCACTCCTGCCCTGTCCACATCCCCCGCCCCCACAACAACCCCACGCCCCAACCCCCTCGAACATGACCCTATCCTACCATTACTGCCCACAGCCACTACTACGAGGAAATATAAGAAAATATAAAAATATATAAGAACATATAAACATATAAACGGTGATAGAAATAGAGCAGCAGCAAGAGATACAACGTTCACCCAAATTCCACGCAAATCAAGGTACAGGGAATAATACTAGCATAATATAAAGCATGAAATATAAAGAATGAAATGCAATATAAAGAATGAAATAGAATGAAATAACAAAGGTTAGAAGTCATCGGACGTCGGTTGCTGGATCTGCGGGGCCGGAGCTGGCGGGTGGGGGATTTGCCGGATCTGGAACCGATGGAAAGGGGGGGCTGGGTCCGGCTGGTGGGTGCGCCGGAGCTGGAGAGCGAGGGGGGGGGGTCTGCCGGCGGTCGGCATTGGCTCCGAAGATCGGCGACGGCGACGGCGACGACGACTGGGGGTTTGCCGAAGGTCTGCCGGAGATCTGCGGTGGCTCCGAAGTTCGGCGATGGTGACGGCGACGGGATGGTCTGCCGGAGGTCTACCGGAGGTCGGCGGCGCCAAAGGTGGCGCCAAATACAATTCATATTTATCTTATTATATTATATTTAAATTGAAAGAATAATATCAAATCGCATATGAGATATTTCGTTAGAGTAAATAACACACACACATCAGCATAATTACCCAAGTGAAAACATAAGAGTAAGTGACTTGACAGTTTTAGGACAAAATTTAATAATATTGTAATAAAAATTTTGAATCAAAGAAATAAAAATATTTGAATTTAAAAATATTAAACTTTTAGAGGAAAAAAAAATTCATTAGCTTAAAACTAGGAATAGTTGAAGAGTCCTAGCTAAACTCCAAACTATTCCATAAACTTATCTTCAGTTGCTAATTTTAAATTTAAATTGAAAGACATTTTTTTAGAAAAAAATTGAATGTAAAAGTAAATATTTTTATGCATTCTAAATTGTAAAACGAGAACATAATTTTAGGGAAAAAAATACTTAGATTATAAAAAAAATTATTGAATTGTTTGAAAATAAAACATGTTTTTAAAACAAGAATTACTATCCTATTTTATTTTTGCATTTTTTATTTTTATCTTTAAAAATAAAAAAAGAAGAAGAAAAAGAGATAAAGATAAGAAGAGTATATTAAATACACGTTCGATACCTCCACATACACACGATTTTACACCCAAAAAAAAACTTAGATTCCTTATTTGTAGCAACTATATGCAAGTCTTTATCTTCTTATTTGAATTTATTTTAAAAATTGTATTTATTTAAATTGATATAGCTAGCAATTTAAATTTTTGAAGTTTATGAATAATAATATCAAATTGATTTCTTCAATTTCGCTTGATCTCATTATTTCAAATATTTCTCTCAATAACATATATAAATTATATGAAAATTATAATTGCATTCAAAAATAAACAAGGATAAGGAAGAGTAGTTATAAGAAAATATCATTGTATTTAAAAATAAATAAGGATAATGAAGAGTAATAACTTGATCTTTTCTTAACAAATTGATATAATATTTGAATTGGGATTTCAATGAAATTTGAGCGATAATAGAGTTCTGGCGTATGTATAATGTCAAGTTTTCTTCTGTCTTTTCGTTATTTTGCATTGACTCCCATTAGGAATTTATTTATTGCATTCTTCATTTTCTAATTTTTTGTTCTGTATGTGTTTTATTTTTTGTTTGTTATATGCATATGAATGGTAAATATTTCACTTTATTATCGATTTACCTTATATATGTGGATGGGTATAAGAAAATGCATGTTACAATGAAAATGAGGAGCACTATGAGCCAATAATGTCTTTTATGTGAATACTAAATTCTACATGCATTTTTAAAGGTAATTTATTTGGTTATATTGTACAAGGATATAGGATACATTACACTATCATTATTAAATTTTTAGATTTTATTGTCATTTTGAAAGCGTGCCCTGTAGGATGCTGTAAAATTTTGACGTTCTGCATAGAAAATCCAATCAAAGCAAAGAGAAAAACTCTAAAAAGAAGATGCACTATAACAAACCACTACCCCATATTTATTTGTTTATCATTTGCTTTTGTAAATCATCTTCTTTTTTTCTAGCGCGATTACTTAATTATTTTTTATTTAGTACTTAATTTGATTGCAAAAATCAGATGAAAGATATGATTTACTTGCTATTCAATAATTTGATTGTCATTCGTTACTTATATTAATTTATGTCCTTTTAATGATTTGAACATGTTTTATTTTATAGGAACAATATCAACATGTATAGTGATGACTGATGAGTATAATGAAAGACCTGATATGATTTAAAAGTGGGATTAGGCGTAAGCTTTCTTCTCTTCCTTTTTTTGTTAATTATTTTTTAATTTAGATTTTATTTATTTTGATAGAGTTTTCTGTGATCTTTTATTTCGTAATATAATGTTTGTAATTTAAAATGCAAATCTAAATAGTGAAAAAATTATGTACCATACAAGTTTAAAAATAAATTTAATTTCAAGAATTAGAAAGATAAATATATCTATTTCATGAAATAAGAAGAGCGCTTGATAACTATATTAAGTCAAGTGATAAGCTATTAAAAATTAATATTAACAACTTAATAAATTTAAATAATGAATAATGTAACAAAGAAAAATATTTTTTTTTCAGTTATTGTATGGTTCATCGTCTTTATTCATATATATCTGCTTATGAAATTATAGGGAGGATTGGGGTGAGGAGCCGCTGGGGATGGGTGGAAAGAATATGATAATACTGATAATTGAACTTTTATAAGATAACAATATAATAATTGAACTTCTTTAAGGTAATATAATTTAACCCACACAAACAAAATATCATAATTTGAAAAAAAATTATTATTATTACTTTTATTAACTTGGTCTATATATTTGAATTAAGAGAAATATTTGAAATTAATGAAATCAATTTGGAATGGCGGATGTAGATGGGGTGAGTTGAGTAGGAGGAAAAAATATTTATGTGTGGGTCGAGGTCGGGGTAGGGGTAGGGATAGGGGTATGAGGTCGATGGTGTTAGTAGGAAAAAATCTTTAATTTTTGTAAGGAGTAATATAACAAATTGTATGTACTTAATTTTTCAATTTAGAGTTAAATTTTAAAATTTGGAATAACAAGTTTTGAAATTAGAAACAATCAAATACTTTTAGTGAAGTCATTGATTTTGAGTTGATAGACAAAAAAATAAAATTTAACATGAACGATAATATTAATCACATATCTTAATTGGTTAAAAATATGCAAAATAACAATTATTTATTATTTAATATTTATCATTTTTTAAAATCATCAACGAAACATTATAAAAAATACTAATTTCATTCTTTCATAGTAAAACTTCTAAAATAATTGTGTTTCTGATTATAATTAATGATTAATTAAACTTTTACTATTAACAATGATTTTAATATTTAATAATCAATCTAAAATATTTTAATATGATACAGTATATTTTAAAAAAAAATTCAATTTATTATTTCTAATGAATAAGTTAGTATTTTTTTAATGATTCATTCATAAAAAGATATTCCGCGCATCGCGCAGGTACCTATACTAGTAAAATATAAAAAGTAGAGTCATATTTTAGCGAATTTTTTGGATATTTTTCTATTAATTTAAAATTTTAAAAATAATCTACTATTTTTAATATGTTTTGTAATACTTAACTCACTATTGTAGTCTATTAGTAGCTCTTTGGCCATGAAAAGCTTTTTTTTTTTTTTTTTTTCTGAAAAGTTATTTCACTTTAGTGAAAAAAATGAAAACTTTATGTGTTTGGCCATGAGAATTTCAAATACAATGCCAGAATTGTATTTCGAAAAGTGAAAACAAGTAATCACTTTTTTCACTCATACTTCTATCACAAAATTTCAAAAACAACTTTAATTTATATTTATGGCCAAACACAACTTTAACTCCAACTCCAACTCCAACTTCAACTTTGAAAAATTATGATTTTCATGGCCAAACGGGGTCTTAATATACTGTTCTATATTTTTTTTTTATCTATATCTATATCTATAATCTATAATATATTAAAAGTGTGAAGAGTCTTAGAAATGCTGTGTGAAGTTTTTGCCCTTCATTAAAAATTTTTGCTTTAGACAAAATCGTCCTTTCACCTTTTTCTCTAATTAAATTTCTCAAAATTTAAAAAATAACTATTCAAGATAAAAAGAATTCAGTCAACACTTTTTTTAAAAAAAATTGTGTCGTATATGGTTTTTAGTATTATTAAACCAAGGACTTAAATTTTCCTTATAATCATAAAATCTCTTCCACAAAATCATGTTCTGCTTCACAATTAAAAAAACCCTACCAATCCAACAAGATCAATCCAAAAGTTTATTAATTTTTGGATCGTTTTCTTAGATGTGATATAGTCAATTTATTTCAATTATAATTATTTTTGTTTTGTTTTGCAACATCTACTTTGGCAAATATGTCTTTTCAGTGATTTTGTTATAAATAAATCATATATAGTGAATGTCAATTTTACCATATATAGTGAATGTCTACTTTACCATATATAGTCAATGTCTATTTATGGAAAAGTTAGAAACCCCAAGGTTAGTTTTCCCTATAAATAAAGGGGTTTTCCTTCATTGTAATTCACCCATCAAGAAATTCCTCAAGAGAAATAATAATCACTCTCTCTTCTCTCTCTATTTATTCTCGTTCTTATTTTATATTTCATAACACGTTATCAGCACTAGACTCTGTCAAACATGGTGGGATTATAAATCTAAAAATAATTTTAAGGTTAGTAATTCCTTATGTTATTTGTCTTTTGCAACTAATGATATAATTATTATTGGATTTGAGAAAAAAATAATTGGTTTGAAACCACTTATGCTTTGTATTTGTTCATAAAGAACAATATTAATAAAGATATGATGATGAATTTAAATATCATCTCCTTAAGAGAGTAAGATATTGGATTCAAAGTTTCAATGCACCATGATGATATGATGTTGGGTTCAAGTCCCATCGAGTTATAACCTAAGACGCCTTTATATGGATAAGACGTTGAGTTTGAATCTCAATGCACCATATTGATGATATTATGATGGCTAAGGCAAAAATAATGTATTTGATAAAAAGTCATGAAACTTGTCCATTGAATATGCTCTATTCCATGAAGTGAATGTGATAGCAACATATGATAAATATGGAAGATACAATTTGCTCCATTCTTGAAGTGAATGTGGTAGCAATATATGATATATTTTGAAAGATATGTATGCCTCGATATGTTCCTGAAGTAGCAATATCATGAAAGAGGTTATAAGCTATCAAAATTTGATAGGCTTAAGGCACGGTTATATTCTATTCCTGGGGAATGAGAAGTTTATTAATGTAAACGTGCACTTGATTGTGATGGTATCACAACTCATCTCCGAAAGAGGCTGAATAATTGAGAAGAGTTATTTTGAAATCTACTTCTAAAGTAGCAAATCTGAAATTTATTCATATAATAGTAAATCAAAAATTTACTAAAGTAAAAGGTACATGTCATGGTAAACTTAGAGTTTGCTAGAATAAAAGTTCATCAAATTGACATGAACGATTGTGACATCTCAAAGATTTGCATACTGAATATTTTAACATATATTGAAGAATTAAAAAATTCTTCATTACATTTAATGTTGCTTGTTCTCATGATAAGTTGGTTGGACCAACTAATGTTGGGATTGGATCCCCTAAAATCTGAAAATTATAAAAGGTGAATATGGGACCGGTCACCTATCATGCGATATGTTGAAAAGATGCATCAATAAGATGATCACATGTACATTTGTTGTCAACCTGCAATTTGATATTCATCAAGTTGCTTGCTCAATAAAATTGAGTTAAAAGCATAATTTTTAGATTGTGTAATCAAGAAAATTCATCTTGATAATGCAAATTAGGTTGGTGTTAAATGTCTTCGATAAATAGTTGAATCATTGTTTATGAGAACAGAGCAATATGTGCTGGTTTGAAGTATGATATATTGTATACAATAAAACTTTTGATTAATACTTCCCTCTCAATTGGTTCAAGGTTAAGAATCAATTATTCTATTTAGTAGTTTTGATGTGTGGTATTTGATAAATAAATATACCATAATGCATAAAGATGGATTCCTCAAAGAATATGGAGGATATATGTTAGGTTTTCTAATATAAGGGGGAGATTATAAACAACTAGGAAATATATTAAAAATTATCATCAAATCCTCATTCAAAAGATATATCAAGTCAAATGCCAAAAGCATATATATTTTTAAGATGGAAGTGCTCCTATTTTGTGTCCCTGAATGACAAGGTCTATGCATGCATGAAGCGTGATAGACCAATCGGTTTCAAATGAAATAATACTTGAAAAAGATAAGGAACAAACAATCATAATAAGAAGGCAATATGTTCTTAAAAAGCCTACGACATAACAGTTTATGAAACATTATGAGAGGTTCAGGTACCTGAAAATAATGAAGTGACGAGATCTCAAAATGTTATGTCACACTGTTAACCAATACAAAATGATATATCATCAATGATAGGTTTGATATAATATTTGTGTAATAGTGTGAATGATTACGAGGATCTGAATTTTACGACTACTAAGCATGCTGACATAGAAACATTTATCAAGTGAAATAAAAGGATGTATCTTGGTAAACATAAAACTTATTTAATTTTCAGTCCAGAAACTAAAAGATGTCACATAGGAAATGTTGGATATTGTCATTTGACAAAAATCTATATGAAAATTCCTAAAGGTTTCAAAAAGCCTGAAGCATGTAAAGTTTCTGAGAAACTTGTTGATTATCCTTATAAGGGATAAATTGATGGTTTTAATATTATTGAAATTCTTGAAGAGTTTTTAAAAGCAATAGTATATTTTCTTAAATTAGAAACATGCATAATTGAATAAGGATTCATTCCGGCCTAAAACAAAGGAATGAGGAACTCCTTAGTCCTGAAGTACAATATCTTAGTATAATTTGTGCACTAATGTATCTTGCAAATACTACAAGGCATGATATATCCTTTTTCGGTTAATTTATTAGCAAGGTATAGTGTTTCTCCTGCTAGGAGACATCAGAATGGGATCAAACAAATGGATCTTATTTTATTCTAAAGATTGCAGTCCTGATCTTGTTGATTATGTTGATGTTGCAGATTTATTTAACCCTTGTAAATCTTGGTCTTAAATATGTAATATGTTCACATGTTGAGATAATAACTATTCATGAAGCAAGCCAAGAATGTGTATGATTGAGGTTCATGATAAATTTAATTCAAGAAAAATGTGGTTTGAAATGTGACAAAGTACCCATAATTTTATGTGAAGATAATGCAACATGCATAGCACAACATAAGGGAGGATTCACATAAGGAGATAGAACAAGGCACACTTCATCAAAGATTTTCTATATACACGGATACAAAAGAATGATGATATTAACGTGCAATATATTTGTTCAAGTGACAATGTGGTTGATTTATTCACCAAGTTTCCTCCAATTGCAACTTTCAAAAAGGCGGTGCACTAGATCGGGATACAAGAGTTCAAAGATGTTCTCATTAGGGGGGTTAATACACACTGTACTCTTTTTTATTAGGTTTTGTCCCACAGGATTTTTTTATTGTAATGTTTTTAATGAGGCGGTCTATATGTGTGTTATTAGAGATGTGTACTTTTTTCCTTTCACTAGATTTTTTTCCATTGAGTTTTTTCTAGTAAGGTTTTAACGAGGCACATTATCTATCAATTAGACATTCAAGGAGGAGTGTTATAAATATATTATCATATATAGTGAATGTCATCTTTACCATATATAGTAAATGTCTACTTTACCATATATAGTCAATGTCTATTTATGGAAAAGTTAGAAACCCCAAGGTTAGTTTTTCCTTATATATAAAGGGGTTTTCCTTCATTGTAATTTATCCATCAGGAAATCCCTCAAGAGAAATAATAATCACTCTCTCTTCTCTCTCCATTGTTCTTGTTCTTATTTTATATTTCATAACAGATTTGATTATTTTTATTATTATTTGCTGATAATAGATTTATGTACAAAGGCAGGAATAAGATTTGTGTACATGTTTATTGTTGTTGTCACTATATTAGATTACCCCCGGGGTATTCTTGTCAATGGTAAATTCTACTATATGTCTCGTGTACTTTTATTAGTCTTCTTTAGACTATTTTTGCATTGAGCCGGGAATCTATTGAAAATAACCTGTCTACCTCACCACTGAGAGTTGAGATAGTGATAAGGTCTTGGTATACTCTACCCTCTTCAAACTCCATATTATGGGACTACACTGATATGTATTTGTTGTTGGTAAATTCTACCATATATTATATTTTATACCATCACTATTTGCTTGAGTTTCAAAAGTCATATGTGTTCTTTTTGTTCTTTATAGAAAAAGAACTTAAACATAATCTAATAATGATATTTTCTGCTTATGGTATCTATAGATGGGGTTATCTAGATTACATCCCTTCCAAGTAGAGGTAAGGTTCACATATTGATGTCAATATACTATGTTGTTCCCTACACCAAAGTAATATAAATTCTCAGAACAAACAATATCATGAAGAATGTCTGACCTTTCCGTTATTAATTTTTCTACAGAAGTTTATTTTAGTTTCTGAAATATTTATGTCATGCTATGTTCCAACTCTTACAAATTTGGTTTTAACATTATGATTATTTGTAATGCCCCGAGTCTGTATCCCGGACGCTACACGGTGTTTACACCACCAAAGGACCACAAATCTAACCCATGACTGACATTTGCTATGAGCACTGAATAATCACACGGTAATAAAAATAATACTGAAATAAATACGAAAATTAGGCTGAAGTTGTAACGCCCCGAGTTTGTACCCTAGGCGCTACACTATGCTTATAACCCCAAAGGACCATAAGCTAACCCATGACTGGTACCTACTGTGAGTACTGAATAAAAAATACTGTAATAATGCGGAAGATGGATTAAAATGACATAAGGTTTAAAATACTATAATCAAAACTGAATAAAATACTAAAATACTGAACAACTGTCTGAAGTATTCTAGTCTGAAAAGCCTCTAACTGTTTGAATATGAAGTTGATGGGACAAGTCTCCAACTAATTCCGACTACTGAAATAATAAACTACTGAATGAACTGAAGTAATCTAACATCCTCGGAGTATGAGAACTCACTACTATAACTTTTGCTGATAACTGGAACTGGCTATGTGCGGTCAGGAACTTGAGAGTCCGAACCTATGATATGAGACATCATAGCACAAGAAACGAGTATGCGATCAATACGTGGGAATGTACTGGTATGATAAATAAGGTAAGGCTGAATGCATGGGTTTCTATGCATGAACAATAACTAACTGAATGATATACAAGAGCTGGATTAGCTACATGAAGGACCTGTAACTACTAAACATACTGTGCATACTGTAACTAAGTATCTTGGAACTAAATCTAATAACGGATAATTGAATATACTGATAATCTGAGATTACTAATAATCTGAATTACTGATGACTTAGTGACTGTATCTAACAGTCCTGACTCTGTAGAACTGAATTGAGTTCTATTTTGAAGACTGAAACTAAAACTATGGGAGTCCTCACTTAACTGACATGCCCTTGAGTAAACTGAGTAGGGTACAACCTGTAACCCCAGTTGGAAGGGTGCCAGTACCGTGCCATGGGTAAAGACACTACTGTGGTCAAGCCTATCTGACGAGTGACCCTGAACAGAAAGTTAAGCCTTAATCTGATGGGTGACTCCTCACATCCTACACTGGCTACGTAGTTATGTAGTGTGAGACTCTTACTAACTGCTTTACCTTCCTGACTAGAGAAGTCGTCACCTCTACACTCGCTCGATGCTAGTTTCTACTCCCAATTGAATGAGACTGACTGATTAGACTGTACTGGACTGGACCGTGTTTGCTAAGTTCGGTAACTGACTAAGTTCTATTTTTCATAATACTATGGAGTTTATTCTGTAATTACTAAGGCTCTAGGTAAATAACTAGATTGTCAGGTATTGAGTACCCCCAGGACTCGATAACATTAAAAGTAAACATGGCACAAGTTTTGGAAACATGACTATGGCTACATGTTCATAAATCACTTAGTAAGATGTTTAAACAAACACTTGGGATGCATTGACTAGTACATGAATGGGGAGTACATACTATCATGGTATAATGACACTATTTCATTCACTTAGGCATTTAGATAAACACTTGGGGAGTATGCTTAGGTCACATAATAGTAAACACACATGGTGATCATAGCTACATCAATCAACTTGTACATCATAGAGTTTATCATGAAGATTATGAAATTCAACACATATAATGACTAATTCCATGAAAACTTGTAATTAATCATGGACGAAAACCCAACAATAACACGAAACATGTATTCAATTCAATTCTAACATAAAAAGCATGGAATCCAAAGTCTTATATTTTGAAAAGGGGATTCTTGGGCTCCATGGAAGGTAAGGATCCATGAATGAATATCTAACATAGCTGGAGTTATTCTTGAACTTCTTGAAGACTCTTGGAGTTATTCTTGAGATTGCTCTTGAAACTTGGAGGCTAGGGTTTTCTATCTTTGAGAGAGAATGTCTTAAATTGGGGAAAAGTGAGTTAATAATGACCTAAATACGTTTTTAGGGATTAGATCCCACATCTGGGTGGATTAAATACTTGGGGAAAGACTAATTTAACATTGGAAAAAACTTTAATTTTTTATTAAAATTTTAGATTTGGGGCCCTGGCGCGCCGCGACACGATTGTCACTGGAAACTGACAGCTGGGAACTGGGCTGACGGTGCGACGTGGCATAATCGCGGACCCATACTGGATTTGGAAAATTAGGAATTGGAGGCCCTCCACAATGCGATGAGATCGCGGAGTCACACGAGAAATTGACAATTGTTATTTGGACCTATGGCGCGATGCGCTACTGACTAAAATGATGGTGTTTTACGACTGAAACTTAAAATATCCATAACTTCTTACCCGATTATTGAATCTGGGAAAATTTTATATCGTTGGAAAGCTGAATGAATTCCCTACAAGATAGTGGGTCTAAATCTAGTGAATTTCTCCTAGAACAAAAATTTTACTTAGGGATTCTCATGTACTGAATACTAAACTGAGCTGGGAAATTGTGGGGTATTACAATATCTCCCCCTTGGGAACATTCGTCCTCGAATATGGCTAGTTAAGTTTATAGAATACTGATAGACTGAGCTTACATACTGAACTAGTCATGCATAACTGAAGCATGATTACGTGACTGGTCTGATAGAATGAACTTAGATACTGAACATGCATATCTAATGCATGATTACATGGCTAAAACTGATTCATGAAATACATGACTGACATAAGAATAATATGAGATGGTAATTGATAACAATTTTGAAATGGTACTAAATATGGGACTGAGTAGGTTTAAGAAAGACTGTGATGATGTACGAGACACCATCTAACTGAAGCACGACTGAATGACTTCAACACACTACTGAGGCCTGAGGAGCACATGACATAAAATAAACTTCACGGACCATTAAAAGTGTAACATGAGTCATGGGAACTGAGCATACTGGGAAACATGAATACGTGCGTCATGAACTGCATGACCTGAGTTTGGAATTTCTAAAATTATGGAACCTGATTCGTACTACAGAGTGAACTAGAACTCTTTATACTAGGAACTGTAAGCATGCATGGTATTCTACCATTACTATACTACCATCTAACCCTTAGCTTTAAGTCATCGTTCTAAGTCCGTGGGTCACTAAATCGATAGTCCTACTACTATTTCAAGGTTTAACCTTGGAATGGACTGCTATGTAAGAAATTACAAAAAATAGAGAAGCTCGTGGATCTAATAAGGTATAAACATATAAGTGGGAGATTTGTAACTTACCAGTGACCACATCAGGAGGACTTTCCTGATACCGTCGGGACTGAAGTGCATAAAATCTATTTAGACGCTAACCATGGGTGGCATTAAAAGGGGAGCCCTGCTGATTCAAGCGACTGGACAGAACTAGTGACTGATGAGACTGACCCTGATAGCGCATATCCCTACCTCTATGAGCATCTACTCAACACTTCCTAATCCTATGGCCCAGTTTCCCACATCCATAACAAACATTATTGCCAGCCCTACACTCTTTCTAATGGTTTTTACCACACTCTCTGCAAAATAGATTAGTACGACCATTGCTTATGCTATCCTAGGTCATCGGTACACTGGCTAAGGACAGAGTTGGGACTAAGAACTTTGGGTAAAACTGGGAACGGTTACCACCATCTGACTTAGGCTGATTGAAATTAAAACTACCTGTTCTAGCTCTCTTATTTTTCCTTTTTTTTTCTTTAGCCTTCTGCTCTTTAATCTGTTGAGCATGGACCATTAGTATAGATATGTCCATCTCCTTAATTAACATTGTAATTCTGCATTCATTAACCACACTCTCTGATACCCTAGACATAAACTTACTCATCCTGGACCTATTGTCCGCTACCATATGAAGAGCATATCTGGCTAATTGAGTAAACTTCAGGGAATACTCTTTCACGCTCATGTTTCCCTGCTTGAGATTTATAAATTCTAAAACTTTGGCCTCTCTCAACTCTAAGGAAAAGAATTTATCTAGAAAAGCAGTAGCAAACTCTTCACACTCTACGGGCCCTGCATCTGTGCCCCTATCTATTTTTCACTATTTGAACCATGTACGAACCACATCTTGCAACTGATAGGCGACTAACTCAGCATCCTCACTAGAGGTCATTCCCATGATATCTGTGACTTTCTAAACCTGATTGAGGAACTCTTGTGGATTCTCTTCTGACTTAGATCCCGAGAATAGAGGAGGATTCATTCAAGTGAAGTCCCAAATCCTGGTAGCAACAGTATTGGCCACTGGGTTGGCATGAACAACATCTGGCTGCTCATTCTAGACTGCTACAGCCTGATCTAGAGTAGTGAATGTAGCTCTGAATTTTCCATAGGATACGTGCTCATTTAGGGGATCAGCCTGAACAGGCTGAGCAACTAACTGATTCCAATTCATTCTTTTGTTTGTCCTTTTAGGAGGCATGCTATACAAATAGAAGAAAGAGATGGGTTATACTGAGTGTTAACTAGAGCTTATACTACTCGCATGACATGAATACTGAAAGAAGGGAAACTTTTCCTTAGAATATCTCGTAGCCTCTCGTCCATAAGTGTGGCACTCTTTACACCCATGCACAAGACTCTACTTGACATGACTTTTAGATTCCTTAGGACTCTGTTGAACCTTAGGCTCTAATACCAAGTTTGTAACGCCCTAAGTCTATACTCCAGATGCTAGACGGTGCTTATGACCCCAAAAGACCATAAGCAAACCCATGACTGGTACCTTCTGTGAGCACTGAATAAAAAGTACTATAATAATGCGAAAGATGGATTGAAATACCATAAGATTCAAAATACTATAATCAAAAATAAATAAAATACTGAAATACTGAACAACTGTCTGAAGTATTCTAGTCTGAAAAGCTCTAGCTCTCTAAATATGGGTTGATGGGACAAGTCCCCAACTAACTCCGACTACTAAAATAATCAACTATCGAATGTACTGAGTAATCTAACATCCTCGAAGTTTGAAGACTCACTACTATAACTGGAATTAGCTATGTGTGGTCAGGAACCTAAGCGTCCAAACCTATGATATGAGAAATCATAGTGCAAGAAATGAGTATGCGATCAGTTCATGGGAATGTACTGGTATGCTAAATAAGGTAAGGCTAAATGCATGAGTTTATATGCATGAATAATAACTAACTAAATGGTATGCAAGAGCTAGATTAGCATACATGGAGGATCTGTAACTACTGAACATACTGTAACTGAGTATCCTGGAACTAAATCTGATAACTAATAACTAAATATATTGATAATCTGAGATTATTGATAATCTAAATTACTGATGACTAAGTGACTGTATTGAACAGTCATGATTTTGTAGAACTGAACTGAGTTCTATTCTGAAGACTGAGATTGAAACTGAAATTGTGGGAGTCCTTACTTAACCAACATTCCCCTTAGTAAACTAAGTGGGGCCCAACCTATAAACCCAGTTAGAAGGGTGCTAGTACCGTGCCACGAGTAAAGATACTGCTCTAGTCAAGCCTATCTGACTGGTGACCCTGAACAGAAAGTTAAGCCTTAATCTAATGATTGACTCCTCACATCCTACTGTGGATACATAGTTCTATAGTGTGAGACTACTACTAATGACTCTACCTACCTAACGGGAGAATTCGTCACCTCTATACTCAATCGGTGCTAGTTCCTACTCCCAACTGAATGACACTGATTGATTAGACTGGACTGGACTGGACTGAGTTAACGGAGTTTGGTAACTGACTGAGTTCTTCTATTTGTGATACTATAGAGTTTATTCTATATTTACTAAGGCTCTAGTTAAACATCTAGTTTGTCGGATATTGAGTACTCCCAGGACTGGATAACATTAAAAGTAAATCATGACACAAGTTTTGGAAACATGACTATGTCTATATGTTCATAAATCACTCATTAAGACATTTAAACAAACACTTGGGATCCACTGACTAGTACATGAATGGGGAGTACATACTATCATGGTATAATGATACTATTTCATTCACTTAGGCATTTAGACAAACACCTGGGGAGCATGCTTAGGTCACATAATAGTAAACACATATGGTGATCATAGCTACATCAATCAACTTGTACATCGTAGGGTTTATCATAAAGATCATGCAATTCAACACAAATAATGACTAATTCCATGAAAAATTATAATTAAATCATGGACGAAAACCCAACAATAACATGAAACATGAATTCAATTCAATTCTAACATAGAAAATATGGAATCCAAAGTCTTATATTTTGAAAATGGGATTCTTGGGCTCCATGGAAGGTATGGATCCATGAATGAACATCTAACATACCTGAAAATCTAAATTCTTGAAGTTCTTGAAGACTCTTGGAGGGATTCTTGAGATTGCTCTTAAAACTTGGAGGCTAAGGTTTTCTATCTTTGAGAGAGAATGTCTTAAATTGGGGAAAAGTGAGTTAATAATGACCTAAATACATTTTTAGTTATTAAATACCATATTTGGGTGGATTAAATACTTGCAAAAATACTGATTTAACCTTGGACGAAACTTTAATTTTTTATCAAAATTTCTAATTTGGGGCTCTGGCTTGATGCGGCGCTATCGCCCCGTGTCACTGGAAATTGACAGCTGGGAACTGGGCTGACGATGCGACGTGGTGTAATCATGGACCCTAACTGGATTTAGACAATTTGGAATTAGAGTCCCTCCACGACATGGTAAGATTACGGAGTCATACTGAAAACCAACAATTGTCATTTTGACCTATGGCGCGACGCGCCACTGACTGAAATGATGGTGTTTTACAATTGGAATTTAAAATAGCCACAACTTCTTACCTGGTTATCAGATCTGGGCAAATTTTATATCATTAGAGAGTTGAATGAATTACCTACAAGATGGTGTATTTAAATCTGGGAAATTCTGCCTAGAAAAAAAAAATTCTACCTAGGGATTTTTGTGTACTGAAGACTACACTGAGCTGGAAAATTGTGGGGTATTACAGAAGTTTCCATAAGGTTCAAAACTGAAATCAAATACTAAATACTGATAAATGAATATTTGTCTGAAATACTCTAGTCTGAAAGCCTTTAACTGTCTGAATATGGAGTTGATGGGATAAGTCCCCAACTAACTCCGTCTACTAAATGTACTGAACTACTAAAATACTGAAAGATAACATCTTCCTCAAACTATGAGGACTCACCACTAAATCTACTGCTGATAATTCAGGCTGCTAAGTACGATCAGGATCCCGAGCGTCTGAACCTATGATATTAGACATCATAGCATAAAAGAAAAGTATGTGCCAGTACTTTAAATGTACTGGTATGCTAAGTGAGGTAGGCCGATATGCATGGATAACAACTAGCTGAGTAACATGGACATAACTGACAAGAGTACATGGATGAATACATAAACTATAACTCAGATCATGTTAACACTGGATACTGAGTTCTGAATAATGATTAACAAATATCTGTGTTTAACTAATACTGTATTACTGGTAATTGAGTGACTATTTCTGACAGTCCTAATTCTATAGAATGGAACTGAGTTATATACTGAGCTATGTGACTATGTCTAATAGTCCTAAATCTGTAGAACTAAAATAAGTTCTATGCTGAGACTGAAACTAAAACTATAGAAGGTCGTTATCTAATCGATATGCCCCTCTCCAAATGAATTGGGGTACAACCTGTAACCCCAGTTGCAAGGGTGTCAATATCTTACCACGGGTAAAGACAAGCTGTGAGTTAACCCTCTCATATATGAAGCACTTTCGTCAACCCTCGCTGCTAGGAAAACTCATGTGAGATGTGTAAACCCTAGTCTGGCAGGAAAGTATCTCAACCTACAATGGCTACGTAGTTCTTTAACTCAGGGATTGCTACTAAGGGTCAAACCCTATGCTGGCAGGAATGCTCCCATCCTTGAGTTCGCTTGGTGTTAATTCCTACTCCTAACTGAATAAGTACTAAACTAATTTCTAAACTGTACTAGTATTTACTGAACTGTTAATGATTGTATTGTCTAACTAAACTGAATTGAGTTTAGTTTGTTCTGAACTGACTACTGAACCAAGACTGGGACTGATTATTGAGTATTACTATTCGTGACACTACTGAGACTATTCTGTAACTACTGTAGATTTAGGTAAATAGCTAGATTTTTGGGTATTGAGTACGCCCAGGACTCGATAATATGAAAAGTAACATACTGCATGACTTTAGTAGCATAATAGGACTTGCTTACAATAATGAATTCATTTAGACATTTTTTTCAAACACTTGATATACATAAGCTTGTGCATGAATGAAATCACATAATAATATGTCATGCTTGCACTAGTCAATTCACATAATCATTTTGACAAACACTTGGGGAGCATAGGTATTTCACATATCAATAAATATGTAATACTATCATGGATACTACATTCAACTTGTAATTAAAGAGTTCAACATGAAGTTCACATAATTCAATCCACAGTTAACTAGTTTTCATGGAATATGGGACAAATCATGGAATGAAATCCCATTCAACATTATAATCAAGATTACATTCAAATCCAACATGAAATCTATGAAATCATTTAACTTGTAATTTAAAAGAGTTTCTTGAACTCCAAGGGTGGAAGGAAACCCTTGGATGAACACTTCACATACCTTGGTACTTGAATTAATGAAGGTTGATGGTGAATTTCTTGAAGCTTGAATTGAAATTAAATCTTGTAGGGTTTTGTTCTTGAGTAATTTGAGAGAAATAATGAATGTTTTTGCCCTAGGAGTGATTAATTTTGTGTTTTTGGGTTTGAATAGGGGTGGGAAAATAATCCAAATACCCTCATAGACGCAGAGTTTCAATGACTAAAAATGGGTCCAGTGACGCGCAGGCCGATGTGCCGCATCAATAGGGTCGATGCTATGGCTGAAGCACTACATCGAGTCTATGTTGGACCACTAGAAATTGACACTGTGATATAGAAAAATATTTATCAATGCGATAGGCAACGTGGCATATCGAGATTGCATTGATCCACTGGTTTGGACTTCCAAACATGATTCAAACGATGTTTGAAAAATCTGAAACTCTTCTGAGAGTACCTACTGACATATCTGATCATGAATTAACCAAAAAGCTGACACTTTAAGGTCTTTAGGGTCCGGAAATAGGATCACCAACTTATGAGGCTAAACAAATTCTAAGTGTAAATACTTAGCTGAAATTTCTAAGTATGGGACCCCTTATCAAGCTCTAAGGGCTGAGTTAAGCTTAGAATTTTGCGGGGTCTTACAATATATCTCTCTTCGGAACATTCATCCTTTAATGAGATTGACTAAGCTGAGAATACTAATAGACTAAACTTGATTACTGAGCATGCATAACTGAAGCATGATTTCATGAAGGAAACTACTGGTACACTAAATTTTCATACTGAACATACATGACTGAAACATAACTGAGTTCTAAAGACATGACATATGACTGAGTTGTTTTGTGAGGGTATGCATAATATGAGTATGCTATGCAACTGAACTGATATCTAACTCATACAGGAAATCTGATTATAGAACTGAGTAAATTCAAGAAAACCTGTTACCTTGAGCTGAATCTGAGTTAGGTGAGAATAAGTAAGGATACTTGGTACACATATCCACTTTTATTTCCCAAGTATATCCCTCAACATACTGATTCCACCAAAGAACTTTTACTAGAGGGACTTCTTTGTTCCTCAGTCTGCGAATCTGATGATCAAGGATTTCAATTGGGATATCTTCATAAGAGAGGTTGTTCTGAACATCTATGCCCTCTATAGGGACTACGGCTGCTCGGTCACCTATAAATTTCTTTAGCAAGGATACATAAAACACTGGATGGACTGAAGCTAAATCTGAAGGCAACTCAAGCTCGTAAGCTACCTTTTCGAAATGGCTGGGAATTCGGTAAGGACCGACATACTAGGGACTGAGATTCCCCTTCTTGCCAAATCTTTTCACTCCTTTCATAGGAGAGATTTTTAAATACACAAAATCCCTAATCTCAAACTCGAGATCCTTCCTTCGCACATCAGCGTATGATTTCTGCCGACTCTGAGATATCTTAAGCCTTTCCCTGATCAATTGAACTTTTTCTAAGGTATTAAATACCAAGTCAGGACCTACCACTATGTCCTCACCTACTTCAAACCAACCAGTGGGACATCTACATCTCCTCCCATAGAGCACCTCAAACGGATCCATATAAATACTAGAATAGTAACTGTTATTACACGCAACTTCAATTAAAGGCATGTGGTCATCCCAACTACCTTTAAAGTCAATGACACATACCCTTAGCATATCCTCCAAAGTCTGAATGGTCCTTTTTGCTTGACCATCTGTCTGAGGGTGGAAGGTTGTACTGAGGTGAAATTGGGTACCTAGACCCTTTTGGAAGGCTTTCCAGAAATAAGAGGTGAACTGCGTACCTCTATCTGAGATGAGGGATAACGAGACTCCGTGTAATCTGGCCAACTCTCTAACATAGAGCTTGGCATAATCCTCGACTGAATAGAAAGTATGGACTAGTAAGAAATGACCTGATTTGGTTATCCTATCCACAATGACCCAAACTGAATCATGCTGATGACGAGAACGGGGCAAACCCCTCACAAAATCCATATTTACCTCCTTCTACTTCTAAGTGGGAATACTCAACTCCTACATAGACCCATTAGGTTTCTGATGCTCGATCTTAACCTGATGATATATCGAGCACTTAGCTATAAACTCTGCAATATCTCTCTTCATCCTACTCCACCAATAGACCTCCCACATGTCACGGTATATCTTGGTGGTCCCTGGATGAATCGAGTAGCATGTACCATGCGCTTCTACAAGAATTCACTACCTCAAGTCATCTGTACCTGGCATATATAGTCGACCCTGGTAATGGAACACACCGTCTCCCCTTTAGGAGAAAACCTCTACTCTCTGATCTTTGACTGCCTCTTTTAACTTAGCTAAATTAGGATATCTGTCTTGCCCTACTTCAGATTAATAAAATCCAAAACTTTAGCTTCCCTCAACTCCAGTGGAAAGAACCTATCAAGGACAGCAATAGCAAACTCCTTCCATTCTATGGGCCTTGCATCTTTGGACCTCTCTGCCTTCTACTACTTGAACCATGAGTGAGCCACATCCTGTAACTGATATGAAGCCAACTCAATACTCTCACTTGCAGCTACCCTCATAATATCTATAACCTTCTGCACCTGATCAAGGAACTCCTATGGGTTCTCATCTTACTTAGCCCTAATAAAAAAAGAGGGTTCATTTGGGTTTAGTCTCAAATCCTGGCTGCAGTAGTATTAGCCACTGGGTTGGCCAAAATAGTAGTTGGGCATTCATTCTAGGATGCTACTGAATTGGCTAGAGTAGTAAATGCAGCCCTGAATTCTATATGCGAGACATGCTCATACGGAGGATCTGCCTAAATGGGCTGAGGGGATGGCTGATTTCCTATTTTTCTTCCGTTCTTCTTGGGAGGCATATTTTGTAATCGGAAGAAAAGGATTAGACTAAGAGTGTAGGTTGAGCTTATGCTCACTCGCATGACATGAATACTAAAAAATGGGAAACTTTTCCAAAAAATATTTCATAGTCCCTTGTCCATAAGTGTGGTGCACTACACACCTATGTACAAGACTCTACTAGACACGGCTTTTAGACTTCCTAGGACTCTGTTGAACCTTAGGCTCTGGTACCAAGTTTGTAATGCTCCGAGTTTGTACTTCAAATGCTACACGATTCTTACAACCTCGAAGGACCACAAGCTAACCCATGACTAATATCTGCTGTGAGCACTGAATAATCATATGGTAATAATAACAATACTGAAATAAATACGAAAATTAGGCTGAAGTGACCATAAGGTTCAAAACTAAAAACAAATATTGAATACTGATAAATAAATATTGAAAATAGAATATCTGTCTGAAATACTCTAGTCTGAAAGCCTCTAACTGTCTAAATATAGAGTTAATGGGACAAGTCCACAACTAACTCCGTCTACTGAATGTGCTGAACTACTGAAAGATAACATCATCCTCAAAATATGAGGACTCATCACTAAATCTGCTGCTGATAATCTAGGCTGATAAGTACGGTTAGGAGACCGTGCGTTTGAACCTATGATATAAGACAACATACCACAAAAGAAAAGTATACGTCAGTACTTTGAATGTACTGGTATGCTAAGTAAGGTAGACTGATATGCATGGGTTCATATGCATGGACAACAACTAGCTGAGTAACATGGACGTAACTGAATGAGAGTACATGCATGAATACATAAACTATAACTAAGATTATGTTAACACTAGATACTGAGTTTTGAATACTGATTAACTGATATCTAAATTTATTGATACTGCAGTACTGATAACTGAGTGACAGGTTCTAACAGTTCTGATTCTGTAGAATGGAATTGAGTTTTATAGTGAGTTATGTGACTGTGTCTGACAGTCTTAAATCTGTAGAACTAAACTGAGTTTAATGCTGACACTAAAACTAAAACTGTGGGAGGTAGTTATCTAATCGATATGCCCCTCTCCAAATGGATTGGGGTCCAACCTATAACCTCAGTTGGAAGGGTATCAATATCGTGCCTGGGTAAAGACAAGCTGTGAGTTAACCCTCTTAGACAAAAGCAACTTTTGTCAACCCTCGCTGGCAGGAAAACTTATGTGAGATTTATCAACCCTAGTCTGGCAGAAAGATATCTCAACCTATGCTGGCTAAGTAGTTCTGTAACTTAGGGATTGTTACTAAGGGTCAAACCCTATACTGGTAGGAATGCCCCCATCCCTGGGTTCGCTTGGTGCGGATTCCTATTCCTAACTGAATTGACACTAAACTAATTTCTAAACTGTACTAGGCTTGATTGAATTATTACTGATCGTACTGTCTAACTGAACTGAACTGAGTTCACTGAGTTCTGAACTGACTACTGAATCAAGACTGGGAGTGATTACTGAGTATTACTATTCGTGACACTACTGAGACTGTTCTGTAACTACTGTAGCTCTAGGTAAATAGCTAGATTTTTAGGTATTGAGTACCCCCAGGACTCGATAATATGAAAAGTAACATACTGCATGACTTTAGTAGCACAATATTACTTGCTTACAATAATGCATTCATTTAGACATTTTTGTCAAACACTTTATATACATGATCTTGTGCATGAATGAAATCACATAATAATATTTCATGCTTGCACTATTCAATTCACATAAGCATTTTGACAAACACTTGGGGAGCATGGATATTTCACATATCAATAAACATGTAATACTATTATGGATACTACATTCAACTTGTAATTCAAGAGTTCAACATGAAGTTCACATAATTCAATCCACAGTTAACTAGTTTTCATGGAATTTGTGATAAATCATGGAATTGAAAACCATTTAACATCATAATAAAGATTACATTCAAATTCAACATGAAATCTATGAAATCATTTAACTTGTAATTTAAAAGAGTTTCTTGAACTCCAAGGGTGGAAGAAAACCCTTTGATGAACACTTTACATACCTTGGTACTTGAATTAATGAAGGTTGATGGTGAATTTCTTGAAGCTTGAATTGAAATTAAATCTCCTAGGATTTTGTTCTTAAGTAATTTAAGAGAAATAATTAATGTTTTTGCCCCAGAAGTGATTAATTTCGTATTTTTGGGGATGAATAAGGGTTATAAAATATCCCAAATACCCTCATGGATGCGGACTTTTAATGACTAAAAATGGGTCCAATGACACGCAACCCAACATGCCGTAATGATGGGGTCAACGCAATGACCGAAGTACTATGTTGAGTCTGCGTCGGCTCACTGAAAATTGACACTGGGATATGGGAATTTTTTTTTTCAATTCGAAAGGCGATGAGATGCATCAAGATCTCGTTGATCTACTGGTTTAGACTTCCAAACATGATTCAAACGATGTTCAAAAAATCCAAAACTTGTCTGAGAACACCTACTGATATACCTGATCATGAATGAACCTAAAAAATGATACTTTAATGTCTTCAGAGTCGAGAAATAAGATCACCAACTTATAAGGCTAAAATAATTTTAAGTGTAAACACTTAGCTAAAATTTCTAAGTATGGGACCCCTTATCAAGCTCTAAATGCTGAGTTAAGCTTAGAATTTTGCGAGGTCTTACATTATTATTCCCCAATCATCAAATTTATTGGTATTTTTTAGGCACATCTTTAGGCCACTTGATGTTGAATTTACTGGTAGTTGGTTTTTATTACAAGACCCAAGGAAATTGTATGTTTAAATTCCATGAATCGAACTTTCAATGTTTTCTCTATTCTTGTGGACTAATATGTTCCTTTTTCATCCATATTTCTACTTGTCTTAGGTGGAGACTATTTTCTATGAATTTGACTACTGGAGTAGGTGCAACTAGACTATTTATTACTCACCATAACAAGTTGGATTCAAAACTATTTGTGTGTGTTTTCTCCAAGTTTTATCTTAAGAAGTTGGTTGTTGGTGGATTTTATCGTGTTTATGAGATTACGAAGCAACTCAAGAATCGATTTAAATCATTTCCATGTGAAAGTAAATACACTCTAGATATGTATGTTCATTTTAGATAATGTCATCAAGTCACTAGTGATGATTTAGTGTTTAGATGGAGTACAACGTTTAAGAAATTTCCTTTGTATAATTAATTTGACTATATGTGAAAGATTAGTGGATATTTATTTTTTGTGTGTCTTTGTATTCTATGTTACTCCTTCTCTTTTAATTTATGTGATATATTTCGCTTTTTGAGTGTCAACCGAGATAATTTTTTATCACGATATTGAAATCAAATCCTAAAACAATCAACAGTTTGACATATTATTGGAATCCTAAATCTATAACAATCTCACACAAGAAAGAATTCCTAGAACTCACTCTTACTACTAATTCAAGAATAAAAGATTTGATTTTATAGTATAGGAAGTTTCTTTATTTTGTTCGTATATTTTTTTATTTTTCTAATAGTTTAATTTGATGGTTCTTTAATGCTATGTTTTTTGTTTACTCAGATATTCTTCTGGAAACAACCTTTCTACCTTTTCGAGGTAGGGGTAAGTTCTATGGATTAAGATCTGTATACATTCTATCATCTTCGAACCTCACTTATAGGACTACACATAATTTATTTTTATTGTTGTTTTCTGTTTGCTTTGGATAAAAGTATACATTTTTTTTTAATTTAGGTACCTTATTTTCCAAAGCATTTATTGAGATATTATAATGTATTTATGATTATTTCAATGTAAAAGATGTTTCAAATTATATACCAGTGGCTCCTATATTCCTTCCTGAAAGACCTCTATTCTCCTCCTTGAAGGACCATGGTAGCAGTAGGTGAGGGAATTCTCTCCTCTCTATAGTGTTTTTATCAATCAAGAAAATGTTAGATGGTGCATCAAAGTGTTAGGTGAAAGTTCAGGAGATTTAACTTCATTCAGGAGACTCAAGGAACCATAAAAACTCTGAGAAAGTGAATATTGTTACCTAGCAACATCCAACAAAAAGCTTCATGACTTTTGAGTTCGGATATTTGAAAAGGAGATGCATAGATGTCCAAACGTGGAGGTGTGAGAGGTTGGTTATAAATTCTCTCAGGAGAAGTAGAGGTAGACCGAAGAAGTATTGAAGAGAGATGATTAAAAAAAACATGAAGCAATTACAGTTTACTAAGGACTAGGAAATGTTGAAATGTTTTTTCTTGAGACTGAGGACCTATCAACAACATCTCTACTTGAGGTAGAGATAAGGTCTGCATACATGCTAAATGTATTGTTGTTATACTAAGATGCCATTCTACACTAAAATAACAAAGTCATAAAAGGGTAGTTTTATTGATACCTTATAGATTGGAAGCCTAAATTTATTTGTATTAGTTTTAATTTTAAATATCTTAAACCACAAATTATACTCGTGGAATTCATATACCAACTCTCACATAATCAACACCTTTTTGTGTGAAAAATTATGTTTGGTAAAGTAAAGTGAATAAAAGATTTAAACTTTTGTTGGGTCGATTTAAATTTAATTATGAATCTGGAACTCATAATATTGTTAAAACAAAGAAAATTATTTTATACTTTTTAAGTAAAGAACTTGTGATAAGTAAAAAAGAAATATTATGTTTTCTATCGATAAAAATGGTTTCACTATTTTTTTCTAATATTTAAGATTTAAAAATTAATTAAATATATTTATGGTAAAACTTTTCCTTATTAGAAGTAATCAAAATTAATGATAACTAATACTTTTTTCATTAGTTTAAGAATTCTAAATCAACTAAATTTGTTTTTAAGAGACTTTGAAAATTCTAGAAATAAATATAAAAGCGTTAGAATATCAAAAATTTAAGAAGCACCAAAATTTTACAAGTTTTAAGTATGTAATAAGAATGTAATTCATGATTTTGTAAAGATTTGACTTTAACAACAAAGAAAGATTTTAAATATAGAAAAAAAAGAAATGGTACCACAAATATGGTTCAAATTGATTCATCTATCTTAGCTTATGATAGTAAGGGAAAGAGGTAATGCATGTCAAACATGAAAGTGATGATCCATCAACCATTTGAAACTTCTGGTGGTAAAGTATATGTGATTATACTAAAATATATGTTTATATTTACATTATTATATTAAAGTTCAAAGGGTCTTTGAAAAGTGATTTGAACATTTTATACTTATTAAAAATATCTGCTATAGACAAAACTATTTGATTTTAAATAATCAAATGTTACACGTGCGACACACGTGCGATTAAACTAGTTATATTAAAAGTGTGAAGGGCCTTAGAAATATTGTTTGAACTTTTTACCCTTCATTAAAAGACTCCACTTTAGACAAAATCATCTTTTTCACTTTTTTCCTCCAATTAATTTTCAATAAATTATTATTCTAATATTTAGTATTTTAAAGTAATTAAAGTTTTTTTTTATCTAGGTAACTTGGGGTTTTGGGCTATAGGTGACAAAAGAGTTTTAAAATGAGGTGTAGGTGATACAAGTCTTAATAATTGAGTGAAGGTGATAATTACTTTATTATGAATTAAGAAAGTTTGGAAAATTTCAAAATAATCCACAAGTTTTTAAATTTATACTTTGATCCAAATGTTAGTTGATATAACGGGGAACAGAGGGAAAAAGGGTGTGTTTCTCTCTCGTGTCATCCGTTGTTGTCTTCTCTCTCTTCGCAATTTTTGTTGTTTATTGTTGCTGCTGCTTTATTTGTCATCTTCTGCTTCATTATCATCATCGTATACTTCATTATCCTCTTCATATTCTTCATGTTGACCATTGTTGTTGTTGTTGTTGTTACCGCAACTACTGCACTTTGACCAATTTCTTAGGTCAAATTTTGTTTCGTACATCACTTTCAACTTTGAAATTTACTTGATAGGAGACTTTGGTAAGACAAATTATGCTTTTTATTTGAATTTGTCATCTGAGTACCTGCTAGTGTGCTATTTTTTCAACAATAGCTAGCACGCGAATATGAATGCAACATAAGAGCCATCTGTTTAAACAGATCCATCATCTGTTGCACCAGATAAATATTTTATTGCAATATAAGACTCATATGTTTGATTCATGTTTATGGTTCTATAGTGCCCGTAACATGAATCAAACAGATGGATAATCTGTTGCACCAAATTAGTAATTTATTCCAACAGACAATTAATCTGTTGCACTAGATTATTAATCTGTTCCAACATATAAGTAATTTTTTACTGCAAAATATTTATCTATTGGAGCAGATGAATAATCTGTTTCAAACAACACAATATAGCTCCTATCTCAAACCCAACAGATAACCCGTATGTTGATCTCTTGATATTGATACTGGATTCAAATTATTTCTTAATGGTAGACATGTTTATTAAGAAGAAGAAATAGACAAAATAAAAATTAAATAAGAATTAAAATGTCAAAGTGGATGAAACATAATATTTTTACTAAAAAATAAAAATAAAAATACATAGGTAAAAGAAATATTTCATATGTTGGATTCATGATTACAGTTCTATAGTGCCCGTAACATGAATTGAATAGATGAGTATTCTGTTGCGACATATTAGTAATCTATTCCAACAGACAATTAATCTATTGCACCAGATTAGTAATCTATTCCAACAGACAATTAATTTGTCCCAACAGAATATTTATAGTTGCAACATATTATAATTCGGTTGCAACAGGTGAATAGTCTGTTTCAAACAACAGAATATTGCTCCTGTCACAAACCCAACAGATAACCCGTATGTTGATCTCTTGCTATTGATACTGAATTCAAATTATTCCTTAATCGTAGACATGATTATTGAGAAAAAGAAATAGACAGAATGAAAAATAAAACATCAAAGTGGAAGAAACATAAATTTTTTATTAAACAAAATAAATATAAATACCTTTATACATAGATAAAAGAAAAAAATAATCTTATTATTATTACTATTATTATTATTATTATTATTATTATTATTATTATTATTATTATTATTATTATTATTTCCAGCTGGCCAATCTTCAACTGACAGTAGCATCGCCCTCCTCATCCTGCGAATCTCCCATAATATCCTTACTCTAACAGTGGCCAACTCCCATTGTATGTCATGAACCTGGCCTCTACAGTTCCCGCATAGCATCTTGTAAAATAGCAACATCCCACACTGGATCATCTATATCTAGAACACGCATAAATTGATAAAAAATGTAACAAAAGTAAAAAAAAGAATTCAAAAGTAATACAACGTATATTTACACAAAAAGTAAGGAAAAAAACTTACAAGAGACAAGAAAAGCTATCAAGTCCTTGAAGAAAAAGTAGTTGAAGGTGTAATATGAAAGACAAGAGCAAGAAATAAATAGATATGTGCAGTAGAATGAATGAGTAAGGAGGTACCTACTTATAGAGGATTGAATTTGAATGAGTTAGGCAAAAAGGCGTGACCTTTCACCTCCATTTATTAATTACATTCAAACTGGTGACTTTTTGATTACTGTGGAAAGTTATGACTTAATTAGTTCTTTTCAGTAACCATTTTTATTGAATTGTGACAACAAATTATATATTTGTTACATCAGATAACTCATTTGTGACAACAAATATACCATTTGTTGCAACAAATCTACAATCTATTGCATCAGATAATATATCTGTTGCAATATATATCTTTTTTAATAATCATCATATCTTTATCTTTAATCCAATTTTGGTGACTTTTTTATTATATAAATTAAAAAAATAAATTTAAAAATAAAAAGGCTCGACTGTTCACCTCCATTTATTAATTACATTCAAACTGGTGACTTTTTGATTACTGTGAAAGTTATAACTTGATAAGTTCTTTTCAGTAACCATTTTTATTGAGTTTTGGAAATAAATTATATATCAGTTGCATCAAATAACCCATTTGTAACAATAGCTAAGACTTCCATTAAAGAGCCACCAGGGCTAGAATCAAAAGAGCTCCCCAGGGATGCGTTCTTGGGAAGTGGAAATACACTTTCGGTGAGTGTTGCGGATGCTTTAAGTGAACAGCATGTAGAGGCTCTCATCTCTACTCTGAAGAGGTACAAGAGAGCTATGGGTTGGTCTATTGATGATATAATTGGTACCTCTCCTGGGATATGTTTGTACAAGAGTCATCTCGATTCAGAAAATGATGCGCCATGTATCTCGATGAAGTCTAAGTAATCGAGATAGCTATGTCGTGCCGCGACAATAAATTAAGCTCTTGGTGGGAGGCAACCCATCATTTTTAATCATTTTGTTTTACTAGGAGTTTGTTTTAATAGTCGAGCCACGACCAAAACTAAGGCGCTTGATGGGAGGCAACCCATCGTTCTAATCATTTTTGTTGTTTCTGAGTAAGTGTAGGTGCAAGATGTATAAAGGAGGAGATCGTTCTTACATTTTGATTTTGAAGTGGTTCATGTTGAAGGTGGTAAGTTAGGAATGAAGAAGAAAAGGCTATGGGTTAGGCATTGCCTATGCAAATCTAGGCAATGAACAAGGCAAGGCCTATGTAAATCTAGGCAATGAACAAGGCAAGGCCTATGCTATGGCCTTTGGTCTTTGAATCTAGAATGCCATAGCATAGGCGCCGCCTATGCAAAAGCCTTTGGTCAAAAAATGCCATAGCATAGGCGCCGCCTATGCAAAAGACTTTTGTCTCTGAATCTAGTATACCATAGCATAGGCGCCGCCTATGCCAAAGCCTATGTACAACTAGGCTTTGTAAAAGGCGCCGCCTATGCCAAGCATAGGCAAAGCATTAGGAGCCGCCTATGCTCACTTTTTGGTCTCCTAATCCGATTCCAAATGGGTCAAAACCCGATCCAAGCCTTGTGCTATAAATAGAACTTCATCCCTAAGACAAAATCACATTGTTTACTCAGTCTAAGCGCTGCCTACCCTTCCAAAATCTCTCAAAACTTTTATTTTTGCTCATCTAACCTTGCAAGATCATCTTCCGAGTTCAACACCAAGTAAGTTCTTTTATATTCCGTAAGTATTAAAATACTACGCCTATAATAAATTGTTAAATCTTGAAGTAGTGTTGGTGATTTGAATGTGGTTGATTTGTTGTGATACAACTAAGTGAGTGAAAGAATACGTAAGGATGCTCTTGACTTGTTTCCAACTTGTATTTGATTTTGATACACTGTCATACTTTTGCGGAATTGACATGCTCAAGAAAATTGCATAATCTTGTAACTTGAAAGCTTTCATGATCGAATGACTTGTTCATTGAGATGAAAAATCATGGTTAACTACAAACATGAGATGTTGATTATTTCTATGCCATAACTTGATACATTCTCTATGTAGTAGTCTTGTTCAAAAGGGTACATCAATCCAAACATGAAAGTATTGTCAAGATTACATGAAATAGAATCGAAAAGGATAGTTAAGATGACAAGAAAAGTATGAATGCACTGATTATATTGTTGGAACATAACACCTAAACGTATATCAATGAAGTCTGAGTAATCGACAACGTTCACTTAACTAGTTTATGCCAACAAACTAAGTGTGGGGTGGTGCCACTACTGATTGTTTGTCGATTATATCTTCCGAGATGAGCTAACATGAATCTCAGGTAGAATGGCCTCAAAAGGACGACAAGGAAGACAAAAAGCGCCCACCTCACAGAAAGGTAAGAAAAGAGGAAGAAAAGAGCAAGCTGAATCCTCCGTGCTGCAAATACCTCGACGCAATCTTGGAATCAAGTGGGGTACATTTTGAGGAAACTTTGAGGATGACGACTCTGATGATGATTCCGACACAGGGGGCATGACCCCAGACATAGAGGAGGAGTCCGACTAATCAGGTTTTCCGTATTTATTTTCCACTGAGGGCAATGTGTCCCGTCTAAGTGTGAGGTGCTGGTATTTGTATGTTATACTTCTTTACCTGCATTTGTATTTATTTATGTTTGTTTGTTTTGTTTGTTAGTAGTTAAATTTTAGAAATTTTTTAGTTAAACTTTGCATGAAATTGTTCTGATAGGTAACATGGTATTATGACAAGAGTCTGTGATAAAATCATTACTGCTGAGACGTTTAGGCTCCATGTGTGACTCACTGTGTGATAGTTGTGTGGTTTAATTCCTTCATCTGTTGGGTCAATAGTCTATACTGCTCCTAATAAAGTTGACCATGTGCCTTGTGTGTGTGAGGTAATAGTATATTCTGTGTTGTGGCTGATGCTAGAACTTGCCTGGTGTGTGTGTAAAGCGAAATAAAGAGTGTAAGTTTAGGAGATGATTTAGGCATTTCTTTGGCAACCTGTACTTGTTTACCTTCTTTTGACCTACCCATGAACATTTATCCTAGTTAAACCCCTTTGAGCCTTTAAGCCATTTTCTTTGACAAGCCTCATATGTAGCCTAATCCATTTTTTTTCAAGACCATAATTTGATCCAAATTCCTAAGCGCTTTAAATTTTAAAGTCATATGACAAAATAAGAGAAAATTGGGTGAGCGTGATGCCTTCGAATGTATTGGTGCTTGAATTAGTTATGAAAAAGAGTGGCTATCATAGAGGTGTGTTATAAAAAAAAAGAGAAAAGAAAAATGAAAAGAAAACTAAAAAGTTAGTTCTGTTTAAAATCGAATAACAAAAGAGGAGAGAAGGGGTGGTAGATTAAAAGAAAGTAGAAAGGTTGTTTGAAAGAAAGTGTAAATGGCATAATGTGATGTATTAAAGCGCTTAGGGAACTTAGTCACTATTTCTGGCCAAAATAGTCCTACCCGTCCCTTAGCCTACATTCCAACCTGTAAAGACCTATTTGATCCTAAGCTTAGCATTCTGATATTAGTGGAGCATTACACTAAGGGCAAGACTATGGTCATCAGCTGCAGTATATGAATTCTTTGTGAGAGTGAGAGTAAGGAAAATCTTATACCCATGTTTTGAAAAATGAAATACTTGTGAGTGATTATGGGTGATATATTGTGAGACACACATGGTTGATGAGTTTTGGGTAGTTGTGTATGATTCATTGTGCCTTAACTTTTGGATATGAATTAACCATCATCACAAGTCTAGGTTGGAGGTTGAATTGTTTCTAGTAGTGATCAGAAAACTACTCTTTGTTAATAATTGTCGTGCCTGTCTTGATGAATATTTTGTGTTGTTACTGTGAAACCCTAAGTAGATGTTTATATGGACGTAATATTTTGTTCGAGGACGAACAAAGCTTTAAGTGTGGGGTGTTGATGTTGGGCGTATTTACACGCCTAAAGTACTATAATTTACCCATATTTTAGCTAAGTTTTAAGGACAAAATATATAATTCCTGCACTTTTAGTCCCTTTTCCTGTAAGTGAGCTAACCAACGTGATTAGCAAGTTTTCAGGTATAAATGATGAAAATTTCAGCATTTTATGGACTGGTTGACACCAAAGGAAGCTTCACGTAAGAAGGAAGGCAGCTTCTGGAAACTGGTGGACTGAAAGTGATGCATGGAGAACTTTTCCCAGGCAAAAAACAGCATTTCTAAAGACTTGGGGGATCAGCAGTAACTTAGTAGGATTAGGACAAGTATACAGTAACCCAGTAGGACTAGGACAAGGATAAAAACCCTATTTCAATAGGACTAGTATATGGATGTTATATAAACCCTATTTTGCTGAAACTTTTCAGCATTCTCTTCTTATCCCCCTTTCTATTCTTTCCCTTCTTCATTAATTCGTTGTTGACATAATTCTTCATCTATTCGACTTTTAATTTTCACGACAAGAGAAACGCTACTAGCAAGGAAATCACGCCACAAATGACACCAAAACATACTTCACGTGAGATTGTTATTATTTTGGTATGATGATAATGTCTATTGTGTTTTCCATTGCACCCATGAGTAGCTAAACTTCTCTGTTAGGGTTATGGAAGCCTTATGATATACTATCTATTGCTATGAGTTTGTGAATTCTTGATACGTATGTTGCTTATATCATTCTTCTCTTCATCTTAATTTAAATTCTTGTGGTTGCAAACATATAGAATACACCAGTATAGCATTAACTTGTTCGAAAGAAAAGTTACATGTCCGGAAAAGAGAGAATGTCAAGTAAATAGGGCACCAACCCCTGTTTAAAAGTTAGTGCCGTAACTGGATTAACCTCTTGGGTAATTTGTACCATTAGATACGCTTTAAGCTCGAAAGAGTTAAAGTGAAATAGTCCTTGATGGTCGAAAGACGCCTGGATTTACCATAGAATACGATTCTCTATAAGCGCATGCATGTCTGAATTCTGCATAACTCATAGTCAATAGATACGTATAACTCATAAGGTGGACATAACCCTAACTCTCAATTCTCATTGATTAAAACCTACCAAGTACTCCGTTTTACTCTTCTATTTTCTGTTTTTACTCTACTATTTTGTTTACATCATTTGCACGCACAAAATCCCCCCTTTATTCACAGAACTTTCATCAAAAGACTAATAATCGTTGCTTACTTAGTGACCAAGTATTCCCTGTGGGATTCGACACCCAACCTAGTTGGGTTCTATATTTGACAACGACCGCTTACACTCTTACGAGAGCTGTAGTTTGAGCGTTATCAATAAGTTCTATGTCGCAACAGATTAATCATATGTCATAACAGATGTCTATAATTGTTTGACAATTTAAATAGATGCGATATTTGTTGCACCTTGTTAGTCATCTGTTTATTCAATTTAAGTCATAGATGGTCTAGGAAGAATAAGGTACGTGCATATGGATGGATCCACTTTCATGTGTGGGAGTTAAGTATTACTGATAAAGTCAACGAGACAACACACAATGTTTTTGTGAATGCAGTTTTTAACTGATTAGACACTGATCATTCAAACCAAATCCTGCATTGTATAGTTAAGTTTGATGGGTTCGAATTGATAAGGATGAGGGCCTCATGATGATGGTGTCGATACCCTGCTATGAATTACTGACGGTTGTTGCTCATGTTTATGTGTGTCAAGTTTTAAGAAAGGATCAATATTTGGTATCATTGCAGAGATACAATAGTAATTGGACTTAACTTTAAGTGTGCATTAGACCCTGAGAAGACCTTTGAAGCCTCGCACTGCATCAAACAAGAATGGAAAATCAATAGAAATTCCCCTGGCCTAAATTTATATGAAAGGGTTGTTCGAGAAGATGATTATATGCCAGAAGGAGCCGAAGGAGAATTCCTGCAATGGAAAGAGGATTTGATGAAAGATTATATCATCTGAGATCTAATTGAAGAGGAGAAGTAGGGTAGAAAGGAATTTCTAGCAAATATGGCTAATAAAACCGAATTAAAACATGAGAAACCTAAATTAAGTGCAAATATGAAAGTGTATCCAGTAATGTAAATCCATCTATTGTTTCTCTGAAAGAAAAATAATGCAGATGGACACTTTTCTTAGGAGCTGCGACTAGGTAGCATGATTGGGATGATCAACTTGATAGAAAATAGCAGAAGGCAAAGAAAACAGCCTCACGAGCATAGAAGGTTGAAAAAATGTACAATAAGTCAAGAAAACTTACGCCAGTAATAGCTGGAGTTAAATTACGAAATCTAAGAAAAGGCTGCAATTTCTAAATTTTAAATTGCATCCCATGCTTTCTTGTTTGTGGTTCCGATTAGGTCCATTGTTGTTGACCTGATCAGAACTACAAAAAAGATTGAAAGGCAGATTGAGTATCACTACTTTCTTAATAATATGGATTAATTGATTATGTTATTTTTCCTTAGCATATTTTCCACATATATTGGAGAAGATTAGATGTTTGTTGTAGTATATGAATCCTGATAATTTTTAAGCTTGCCTCAAGCTTGCCGATTTGGTATTCAAGCTTGTCGTTGCCATCATTGAAGTTGGTATAGAGTTGTTGGTCTTTTGTGAGCTTGATCAGGAACACTTTCTTCAAATTTATGGCATTATAAAAGGCCTTCAGAACACTTTATTTAGAAACCTTAAATGATACATGGAGGGTCGCTATATTTGATTTAGGTCAAAATATGTTGATGCACACTCAAATAGTGGTCCAAACAGTTGAATAGCTCACTTTTATCTAGCGGTACTCAATGATACTTGCTCAATCAACCTTCAATAGATTTGATAAATTAATTAGCAAGGAGTTATGTAACGTTTAATCTAAAAAATGACTCTACCAAGCCTATCAAATGTTACGTAACTTTAGGCTCATTACCCTATCAAAACCTTTGCCCAAGTTAGTGCACAAATCAAATGAGCTCAATCTCTCTTCCTTTCTACTGATCTCTCTTCTTCCATATAGAGAAAAATATATCCTCCATGCAAAAGTCTACACCGTCGCCAGAAATTCTTTCCATAGCAAAAGTCTTGAGAAGGAATTACTAGTAGTCTCTCAATATCACTTTTATGAATTTGTTGACATCTCTTGAAATTACATTGGAATGGACATAGCGAGAAATTGTGCTAAGTTTGGTTTTTCCATTCCAATATAATTGCAAGAGACGTCAAGAAAGTCATAAAAGTGATATTGAGAAATTACTAGTCATGCCTTCTCAAGACTTTCACTGTGGCAAGAATTTCTTGTGACGGTGTAGAGTTTTGCATGGCGGATATGTTATCCTCTATATGGGAGAAGAAAGATCATCAAAAAAGATGAGAGATTGAGCTCATTTGATTTGTGCACTAAATCGGACAAAGGTTTTTGATAAGGTAATGAGCCTGGAGTTACGTAATGTTTGATAGGCTTGGTAGAGTTAGTTTAGATGAAACGTTATGTAACTCCTTGCTAATTAATTTATCAAATCCCTTGAAGGTTAGTTTAGCAAGAAACATTGAGCAACGCTAGATAGAAGTGAGTTATTCAACTGTTGGGACCACTGCTTGAGTTTGCATCAATATATTTTGACCTTAAACAAATATAGCAACCCTCCATGTATCATTTAAGGCTTCTAAATAAAGTGTTCTAAAGGCCTTATACAATGCCACAACTTCGAAGAAAGTGTTTCTGATCGAGCTCACAAAAGACCAACTACTCTATACCAACTTCAAAGACGGCAAAAATAAGCTTGAATACCAAATTGGCAAACTAGAGACAAGCTTGAAAATTATTGGGATTCACATACTACAGCAAGTATCTGATCTTTTCTAAGATATGTTAAAAGCATGCTAAGGCTAGAAAACACAATCAATTATATCCATATTGCTAAGAAAGTAGTGATACTCAATTTGCCTTTCAATCTTGTTTGTGGTTTCGATCAGGTAAAAAATAGTGGACCTAATCAAAACCACAAACAAAAAGGCATGGGATGCAATTTAAAATTCAAAAATTACAGCCTTCTCTTAGATTCCTTATTTTAACTGCAGTTGTGTAATACCCCATATTTTTGGGCTAGTCTTTGAACCATCATTCTTACATGTGTAAGTTACAATCCGAGTGATTCTCATGTAAATATAAGTTTTATGATCCTTATACTAGTGTGTGAAATTCTCATGAGGTTAAAAATGTTCATAGAAATCATTTAGAGCCAAGTTGAGCTAAGATCCTTTGATTCGTCCAAAGTATGATATTCGATTATACAAGGGTCAACTTTAAATATGTATAACTTTTTATATACATAGAATTTTTCAGCTATAGACCCATAAAATTGTATATAATTGAATTATCTTTCCAACGATACCAATTTTGTCAAAATCTGATACTCGACCAAAAAGTTATGCAGTTTTTTGTGTGAGGCGGTAAGGGGTCGCGATAGCCTCATGACGCGAGGGCTACTTGACTCAAATAGGGGTTGCATCACGAGGGGCTACTTGACCCAACTAGGGTCGCGATGCGAGGGCTATTCCCCCACAGTTTTAGCTTCTTAAGGGTCAAGGGGCACTTTGGTTCTTTCCTCTCAACCTCAAACGTCTAATGGATGATTTATAACACCCCAAAAGGCATTATTTGCCCATTTTTCATCATCAAAACTCACGTCTACCCTCCCCTTTTACCACCATGAACAAAGTTCAACTTTTCTCTCAAGAACTCAAGGATTTAAGTTTTGAATTCAATATTTCTTCAAGAATCCAAGGGTTAAAGTTTCCTAGTTCAATAAACCTTTAAGAAAAAAAAATCAAGAATGAAGTTTCTTTCACAAGTTCATTATTCAAGATTCCAAGATTCAAGCTTTCTTCACAATTCAAGAAAAATTGAGGTATGTGGGAGTTCATCCATGGGTCCTCTTTCACCCATGGAGCCCAAAACTTAAATTTTAAGTTTAAAGTCATGATCTTTACATGTTCCCATGAATTTTGTTTATAAGTTTTCATGAATCTCAAGCTTACATCATGTTTTCATGAAATTGTGGGTGATATTAAACCTCTCATGTTTAAATGGTATTGTTTGCTAAATTTATACCCTAAATGGTGATTTTAGAGGTGGAATCATGCTATTGCTACTATTTAAACTATACCCATGCTCAGCCTAAACCATGAATTACAAGTGTTTGATGAAATGCCTACAAGAATGATTTTTAATAAAGGCTTACATATCATGTCCTTACAATTTTAGTTTTATTCCATGGTGGATTCTATATTCAAGATAATTAGAAATATTTCCATGTTTTAAGTTCATGTTTTTCACATGTTTGATCCTTATATGTTGTGATGAAATGCCCATGTCCTATTCAAGTGAATTTCATGTAATTTCCCCAATTCATGATTTTGGTTATGAAACCATGTTATGCTTCCATGTTTAAGATATTCCCATTTCCAAGTATTAATCTCCATATGCTTGATAGAACGCTCATGTGAATTGAATAAGTTAATCATGACATGTTACCATGTGTTCTCATCTATGTACAAGTCCATAACCTTTATACCAACCAAATCCATTTGAAAGGTTAGAAATCAACAAAAGAAAAAGGAAGTGGACCTGACCTATTGAATCATGACTATATTCGCTATTCTGATATTCAAATTCGATAGAGATGAAATTGGAGCAGTTGATTTTTTTTTATTTCATTTTTTTGTTTTGGACTGCACAAGAATCTTTCAATCATGAACTCGAGCAAGCCTTTACCAATTTGATATTTATGACCTTTGATATCAACTCGACTACTTGTTGCTGTACTACTAACCATATTTTTCTTATTGATTATATTGGCCTGCATTCGAACTGTGCTATCTAACTTGTCCAACAATGTAGATACCCTCACAACTGAGGTGTCTTAAGTACAGTTGTACAACAACCCTAAGACATATATTATGATAGCCTCCAGCGTATATTGACCGAACTGATTAATAGTACTATTCTAAATATCGTCGAGGAAGATATTTATATAAATAAGATTTAGCGTTTATAAGATCCTTTCTTATCAATAGTTTGATTAAGTTAGGAATTTCATTAAATATACTACATTCAACTGTTTGACAAAATGCCTAAATGAAAGCATTGTTAACAATTGACTATTGTTATGCTATTATGATCATGCCATGCTTTACTTTTATGCTATCGAGTCCTGGGGGTATTTAATACCTGACAATTTAGTTGCTTACCCAGAGTCAGTGTTAGTTATAGAATAGTTTCAATTATGTCACGACCAGTAGTATTCTCAGTCGGTTACAGAACTCAGCTAGTTGCAGAACTCAGAAAAACTCAGTAAACTCAGTATCAGTCCAGTTCAATTTAGTATTTAGTTCATTCCTCAGTAGTATTCAGAATTTTGTTCAGTCCTCAGTAGTATTCAGTATTCAGTTCAGTCCTCAGTAGTATTCAGTATTCATTTTAGTCCTTAGTAGTATTCAGCATTTAGTTTAGTCCTTAGTAGTATTCAGTATTCAATTCAGTCCTTAGTAGTATTTAGTATTCAATTCAGACCTCAGTAGTATTCAGTATTAAGTTCAGACCTCTATAGTATTCAGTCAGTTAACAAAATTCAGTAATATTTATGTTATTCAACAAAACTCAGTGAACTTAGTTCAGCTCAGTTAAGCAGTATGATCAGTATTAGTTCAGTCATGCTTAGTGTGAACTAGGAAATTGCTTCAGTGTCTATTCAGTTGAGAGTAGGATTCAGCACCGAGTGAACCCAAGGATGGGGATTCACCTGCTAGTAGAGGGTGTAATCCTTAGAAGCAATCCTTGTGTTCCAGAACTATGTAGCCAACATAGGTTGAGATATCAAACCTGCCAGATAAGGGTTGATGAGGTATTAACCTGTCAGTTGAGGGTTCCATCATTCTCATTAGAGTACCTGCCAGATAAGGGCATCTCTTCATGTGTCTTTACCTGTGGCATGGTACTGACACCCTTCCAACTGGGTTATAGGTTGGACCTCAATCAGTTTAGAGAGGGGCATGTCGGTTAGATGATTACTTCCCACATTTGTAGTTTTAGACTCAGTACGAAACTCAATTCAGTTCTAAAAAATAGGACTGTCAGATACAATCTCCTATTTATCAATAATACAATATCAGTAAACTCAGATATTAGTTAATCAGTTATCAGAACTGAGTATATAGTCTCAATTATAGTATCAGTATACAGTCTCAGTTACAGTCTCAATTACAGTCTCAATTATAGTCATAGTCCCAGTCCTAGTTCGATAATCAGATCAGTAACTCAGTTCAGTTTCAAGTTTGCTTGACCATTACATATAGTTATCAGTTATTTAGTTATCAGTATTGCAGTACCTCAGTTTACAGATTATTTCAGAATCATGTTATAGGCTTGGTCTTATATTCTTAGATAATACAGTCTTCATGAATTCATGCTAGTTACCTCATATTACTTAGTCAGTCCCTTTCTCATATGTATAATACTTTACAGTTTTAGTCCAGTTATTTAGACTAAGTACAGTCCAGTTCTACATACCCAGTACTTTAGTTGTACTTCTATCATTAAAGTAGAATTTTACAGAAACTAAGTATAGAGATTCACCATCTTATCAGGGAATGTTTGTCACTCATGCTTTAAGATATTTTAGTTTTCAATTTATTCCAGCCTATTGGTGAGTCTACTTACACTTAGCATGCATGTTTTACGATTACATATGAAATCAGTTTTACTTATTGCATTCACCCCTGCATACTCAGTACATTCCAGAAGTACTGATCCACATATACATTTGTGTGGTTACATTTATCATAATATAGGTACCAGTTATAGCCCACACATCACGATCAGATAGTTATAGATTCCAGCTAGCAGGTGTTGACTTCTCCTACTTTGGGAACTCCAGACAGTTTTAGTTTATGTATAGTTTATTTATTTTCCATGTGTATTAATTAGTAGTAGTTGGAGGCATGTCTCAACTATCTATAGTTAGTATAGTAGAGGCTTCATAGATGTCGGTCAGAGTCAGTTATGTAAATTTTAGTTTCATCATTTAAATTTATCAGATTGTAAAGCTTTATCAGTATTGTATCTATTTTAGATATTTAGTATGATTATGTTTCCGCACAGCAGAACGGCTATTTATTATGTTATAATTCATTTGCTTAACATTATGCCAACTCATGGGTTAGCTTGGGATCACTTGTAGTTCCAAGCACCGTGTAACATCTCAGGACAGATTTTTGAGGCGTTACAAGTTGTTATTGGTGCAAGTTTTATTGAATTACTGTACATCATTTCAACCCTCGATACTTGTGAGGCTGCTTTCTTGGTCTTCTGCTATTTTTTATCTAGGTGATCATCCCTACCATGCTACTTAGTCACAGCTCCCTAGCAAAGTGTCCAACTATACTATTTTTTTCAGAAAAACAACAGACGAATTTACATTACTCGATACACTTTTATATTTACACTTGATTCAGATTTATCATGTTCTAATTCAGTTTCATCGGCCAGATTTTCTAGAAGTTCTTTTCTACCCTATTTCTCCTCTTTAATTAGCTCTCATATGATATAGTTTTTCATCAACTCCTCTTTTCCCGGTAGGTATTCTCCTACCACACTTTCTGGCATATAATCATCACCCTGAGCAACCCAACCATATAAATTTAGGCTAGTTCAATAACTATATTGGTTTTCCATTCTTGTTAGATGCAATTCTAGGTTTTGAAGGACCTCTGAGAGTCCAATGCACCCTAAAAGTTAGTCCAATCGCTATTGAATATCTTTAGAATGACACCAAAACTAGATTCCTTCACAATGCCTGACATATAAACATGAGCAACAACCAGCATTAAATCTTAACAGGGTATCATAACAATATTCATGGTCCCTCATCCTTATCAGTTCGAACCCATCAAACTTAACTATAAAATTACAGATATCTTGTTTGAATGATCAATGACTAAATGGCAAAAACAACAATCACAAAATCAATGTACTCTATATGTATTTTCACAATAACATTATCAGTAATACATACCTCCCATATATAAAGTGGTTCCATCTACAAGCAGTTTATTCCTCTGAACCCATCTTTATTGTAGGCTCTTGTGTTGGTCGGGAAAAAGTTGATCAACTTTTATTTCCTTAATCTACAAAGAAGAGGAAAAAATTAATGTCAAACAAGAGAAGAACAGAAAGAACATTATCCGTCTATTATAACAGATGTGGAGTCTGTTGCAACAGATCTAGAGTCTGTTGCAACAACAGATGTGGAGTCTGTTGGAATACATCAAACTAGCCTTGCTAGTGGTTTAATTTATTCCAATAGTTGCTCTGTCTGTTGCAACATCAACAACGGCATAAACTACAAAGAAACAACAAATAAAAAATATCAACAACATTATTTATTCCAACACCATCAATAACAAAGAAGCAACATCCTTTATTCCAACACCATCAACAACACCACATAATAAGTTCCATCAACACCACCCATACCAACAACATCAATAACAATAAAACAAACAAAATACATACAAAAAATGATACTGCTAACAAGGCTTTTAAACTTCTCCCAATAAATGACTTTTTTTGCCTATTGTAATAAAAATTCTCGGTTCATTTATTCAACACTTAAAAATTTCTTTAAATTTTATAAATAAATATGATATGGGTAAATGGTAATTAAATAAAAAAACAGATGTAAATAACTTGCAAAGAAGAAGATGTGAATGAAAGAGCAATAGTGAACCATACCTTACCTGCAATGTCAAAAAGGGATCAAAACAACAATTTCAGTCGAGGAAAGATATGGATCAATTTAGATCCTAAAGGATCTTTATAAGAAAGAAGAGAAAAAAGAGATAAAAAAGGTTGTGATAACCCTAAAGAGGAGAGAAAGAAAACAAAAAAAGATGAGAGATGAATAAAATAAATTTAGGGCTGAAGGAGACATGGGCAAATATTCATTAATTAATATTCATTAAAAACTTTGAGGGGCACGAGGAAGACGAGTGACATTGAAAAGACAAGAAAAGACTACTCAATGGGATTTTTGAGTTATTTAAGAAATATTTTTTATCACCTTTAGTAGTACTATTTTATCTATCTTTTCTTCCTTTGTACAGAAGCTTGCTTTAAAATTAAAAAAAAAATTCAAACAGATATGTCATCTATTGCAACAAATATCAATATCTATTTGAAAAATCCAATAGCTCAATCATCTGTAACAACAGATGCAAATGTCCATTTGATAATTAAATCAAATATGTTATCAGTTATTACAGCTATCAATATCTGTTTGAAATTTCAAATAGCTCAATCGTCTGTTACAACAAATGTAAATGTCTATTTGATAATTAAATCAGATATGTCATCCGTTGTAACAGATATGAATATTTGTTTGAAAATTTCCAACAGCTCAGTCATTTATTACACCTGATTCTATTGAATTTGATTTATGTAGAACTAGGGATGAATGAGTTCATAGGGCCAACTACAACTTTAATTGAGTCTTTGCAATTGCATGATGGTTGTATTACGTTTATCCCAACCCGAGTCGTCGATCGATCACTCTAGTTGAAAATATTCTCATTAACTTAATATTAAACTACTACCTAAATTGATTTAGGTAGAACTAGGGATGAATGATTTCATAGGGAAAACTACAACTTTAATTAAGACGTTGCAATTTCATGGTGTTGGTATTGCGTTCATCTCGACCTGAGTCGTCGATCGATCACTCTGAGTTAAAAAATTCTCATTAACTTAATGTTAAGCTACTACCTAAATTGATTTAGGTATAACTAGGTATGAATGAGCTCATAGAGTCAACTACAACTTCAATTGAGTCTTTGCAATTACATGGTGTTGGTATTGCATTCATCCTGACCCGAGTCGTCGATCGATCACTCTGAGTTGAAAAAATTCTCATTAACTCAATGTTAATCTACTAACTAAATTGATTTAGGTAGAACTAGGGGTTAATGAGTTCATAGGGCCAACTATAACTTCAATTGAGTCTTTGCAATTACATGTGTTGGTATTGCGTTCATCTCGACCCAAGTCATCGAGCAATCATTCTAAGTTGAAAATATTTTCATTAACTTAATTTTAAGCTACTACCTAAATTAATTAGGTATAACTAGGAATGAATGAGTTCATAGGGTCAACTATAACTTCAATTAAGTCTTTGCAATTACATGGTGTTGGTATTGAGTTCTTCCCGACCCGAGTCGTCGATCGATCACTCTGAGTTGAAAACATTCTCATTAACTTAATATTAAGATACTACATAAATTTATTTAGGTATAACTAGGGATAAATGAGCTCATAGGGCTAACTATAACTTCAATTAAGTCTTTGCAATTGCATTGTGTTGGTATTGCGTTCATCCCGACCCGAGTCATCAATCGATCACTCTGAGTTAAAAAGATTCTCATTAATTTAATGTTAAGATACTACCTAAATTGATTTAGGTAGAACTAAGGATGAATGAGTTCATAGGGTTAACTACAACTTCAATTAAGTCTTTGCAATTACATGGTGTTGGTATTGAGTTCTTCCCGACCCGAGTCGTCGATCGATCACTCTGAGTTGGCATGATTCTCATTAACTTAATATTTTAAAATCTATATCTTTTAAAATTTTAAAAATTAATTATGATCAATTCAGACCAAATCAATAATTTCAAAATTTGTTATTCTTTTCTAAAATTACAAATCAACCCATACAAATCATCCATTTGCAGAAAAAACTTTTCCTAATTTCAAATATCAAGTTCTCGCTTGTATCCATCTCTTTCTCTATCTTCGCAGGTAATAAAGTTTGAGAAGGGTTCTACATTTATTCTTTATTCTAAAAATTAGGGCTTTGTAGTTAATGATGAAAAAGAAGATTTTTACTTGTATCATCTTTGAGAATGGGTTAACAATTTTGAGTTTTGATGATAAAAATGTAGGAAGCACCTGAGAAAACCCTAGTTTTTATTGTAGTGTTTTATTGCCAGTCGTGGTATTGTTGGATAGTGTTTGTGGTGTTGTTGGTGGCTGTTGTTGGTGGTGTCGGTATTTGTGGTTTTGGTGGTGGTGTCAGTGCTCTTGGTGTTGGTATTGGTGGCATTGGTAGTAGTGTTGGCGATCTTGCTATTGTTGTTGGTATTGGTGGCATCGGTGGTGGTCTTGGTGCTCCATTTGTTGCAACAGGTGGAAGATCTATTGAGAGATAGTAAGTAGGTTTTCAAACAAATTCTCTATCTGTTCCAACTGATGGGTTATCCGTTGGAGTATTTTTTTTTGTAATGTGGCATATAATAATTTATTGAAAACTTTTTTTACCTTTTTTTTTAAAATTATGCAGACATTAAATATTTTGTATTTTTTGTTTTTCTCTCATTTGTAGTTAAAAGATGTCCCCCAAAAGAAAAGAATCTGAAACTAAAAGTGGATCAACTTCTGACCACTCAACAAAAGAGGTTATAGTACAGATAGATTCGGAATAACTTCCTGAACAATCTCAGTAACAAAATGAAACTGAGGAAAGTGAGAACTTCTTCTCACCAATGGGGCATGAATTAATATCAAATACCCACATTGATCCTATCAAAACCATTAGTATCGACAGGTTTCGAGTTGTGATGCCGATGGATCACCCTAAAGAATTAACTCGTGATCTTGTACTTAAATATTAGTTGGGGAAATGTTTTGACAAATTTGGTAGTATTATGAAGAATGAAAACATAGACGGACTTTGTAAGAGGAGCTGTTTTGCATACTTTCTTAAGCTGTCTGAGGACCGCACTCTCAGTTTCCAAATGAGCATAGTATATGATCTTCTCAAGCGCAGGATCAAGTATGCGGGGGATGATAAAGATTCGAAGGAGGGAGAAAAAAATATGATTTTGGATTGAAAGAGTTTGTCATAGTGACATGCTTGAGATGCGATTATTTAGAAAAACCTCTCATCAAGGAAATACCCTCCAACAAATGCAAGGGAAAAAAGATGGGTTGTTGGGCATTGTTGGATGACGTAGCTACAAAGTAGGGGATTTGATGGCAGATCTTGAGGATGAAAACATACCAAAGCACTACAGGGAGAAATAATGCTTAGTTTGGTTTGTCCATTCCATTTTATTGGCAAGAGAAGTCAAGAAATTCATAGAATATGATTTGTTGACACTTGCTGATAATTTTGAGAAATTCAACAATTGGCTGAAGCAACAGCCAGAAGAAGAGCAGTTAGGCAAGGTCAGCCTAATGTTGAAGCTTTTCGTGACCAACCTACTGCAATAGATCCACATGCTTCTTCTGGGGTGTTATTGGTAGAGTTGTTAATGATAGTGGCATCTATCATGATGCTGCTGCTACTTCCAGTCATGATTATGAGCATATTGGTGCTCAGGAAAATATAAATACATTTGGAAACACCCCTTCCACAAGTCCCTCTCACCCCTCTTCACCCTCATGTTCTTATTGTAAATGCAAAGTGTGCAAGGACAGAGAAGATAAACTCTTTGAAAAACTAGAGGCTATTGCTGAAGCTGCTGATAAGTTGAAATCTAAGAGGGGCGTCATACCATCTAACAAGGTGAGGGAGCCATACACTCCTACAACGACGGTTGGGAGGAAGAAAAAAACAATTATCCAAGTACTTTTTAATTGAAAATCCAAAAAAGTTGCAACACCTCCCGCTTCAAGAGTTGTTGAAGTTCAGAAGCCACTAAAGAAGGTGGACATATATGCAGCACTTGGCTACAAAGAGAATAAGGAACTACAAGAAATCATGACTTACAAGACGAAGGTTCCATAAGAATACACCATGCATTCATTTGACACCAAAGACTTATCGAGTATGATAAATATGCGTGAGTGGTACATGGACTATGTACATTTACTTTTGCTAACCTAGACTTCCTATATACTCCATGAATAAGAAGCTATGCAACAAATGTGTTATCTATTGCAACAACTAGGTATTCTATTGCAACATAATACACATTTGTTGTATAAGTTGCGTTAGCTGGGTAATCTGTGAACTGATTTAGGGAACCCTCTACAATAGAATCTTTCCACTATGTTTTTCTTCTTTAAAATTACTAACCTATTTAAAAATTATCTTCTTATACCACATTATGTTGATGAAATTCTCTGCCTCATGAGTGGCAGGCATTTAGCATATGCGGATGCTTATGATGCTGCCGATAGGATAATAGAGCTCTACTTCTACAATAATTTCAAGAGTAGGTACGATACTCTCCATAGTTAAACTAGTCCTGGTGGCCAGAGAATTGATTAGTTAGTTTCTACGTTCGAATGGGAAGAAGACATGATTGACTATGTTAGAGGGAAGAGGCCATATCTTCACGAAAAGAGCTGGACCAAGGCAAAGAGAATCCTTGCAGTCATGAACGTGGAAGTCAAACATTTTCTCGTTGTTGAGATACTACTCGGCGAGGAAAAGATTAAAGTTTATGACTGCAACTTACCTATCTTCAAGGAGGCCAAGTTTTTAACCACGTGCAGCCACTCTTGAAGTTGTTCCTCTAGTTGTTGACACAGAGTAAGCTGATGGATCATTTGCCGACGGAAGTCTTGATGAAGGAATAATGGGATTTTAGAGGTCAAAACAAGGTCATGCAGCTTCAAAAAGATAAAATTGGTGTCGTGTGTGGGCCGTACTCGCTTACATACATAGAGTGTTTGCTGATCGGCACAAAAATAGCTTGTATGTATGATGCCATTGTGGAAAAGATGTAAGATTTCTAAGATTATGGGGTACTAACTAGATGGTTGGAGTCCGTGTATAAATAAGAATACGTACAAAGACAGAGACGAAAATGAAAACAATTTTTTATGTCAAGCCACTTCACTTCACTTTATATTGTAGTGGCAATTTTTTTTATGTCTGACGAAAGTTGAATTTTTATAATGCAACAAATTGTCTATCTATTGTAATAGATATCATACCTGTTGTAGCAGATTGATTATCTATTGTAATAGGTTGGTCATCTGTTACATTATGCAGATGTTTCTATCTTCAGTCGCAACAGATATATAATCTGTTGCAACATATAATCTATCTGTTGCAACTGATGGGTAATCTATTGAAATAAATTTAAAAGTAGGACGATGTGTTATATAATTTCTAGCAGATGACCTACATATTGCAACATATGTCTAAATCTGTTTGATAAGATATGTCCTCTGTTGCAGCAAATGTATTATTTATTGCGATATTTGAATCTAGTTTAAAATTTTAATTAAAAATTTCAAAACTAAAAAATAAATTATATTCATAGACAACATAAAATAAATTAAAGCCTTCGGAAATTACATGAAATAACTAAACAAATAAGTGAAATGTAAGAAAATTATTATGGGTACAAATGATCTACTCTACAAATAAATCAACAAGTTAACCGAGGAGGATAGGTTATTACATTGATAGACTCAAGATATAAAGATCTTCTCAATACAGATAATTTTTTCTTCATCTGGTGCTACGAAATTCATCTTTGATCGTCGTGGATCTTTAATGTCGCTTGCGCTCGATTTCTGAGCTTTCGCTTCTTTGTATTTCCATAAAAGAGAAGCATATCTTTAGAGGAGTTATTCGAAATCAAGTCCATCATTTGGTACTTGTAATCGATCGTTCAAATACTCGGCGTAAGAGGCAACAAAAAGATCACAATTCCTGCATTTTAAAAAATTAGATAATCCATATCGTACAGTTCATGCAAGCATTGTGAAATTTATGCAATGAAACTAAATCATGATACTTATACTTACAGGCTACCAATGGTTTGTTGAGCAATTCCTTCAACATGCTATACATCAAATGGATTACCTATTTTATCCCGGTATACTTCAATCGTCGACCAATCAGTACAAACCTTTTGGTCCAAAAAGCCACTAATATAAAGGTGAGTAGGCACTATTTTGGCCAGTTTTTGTATCTCAGACGCTGAACCGAAACGTCTCCTTCGCGACATCGAGTTATAAAATCGGATGCGCCTCTCTTTTTAAACGATGACAACCAACACCCAATGGAATTCATCACCACAATTGATTGGGATGTAAACTTCGTCGACCAAATGCCAAGGTAAGACAGCTGGAATGCTAAAACTTTTGATGATGTTGATTAATCATTCCTCATTTCGGGAAACTTCTGGCTGTTATTGACAATACCTATCATAGGCATTATTGATGTAAACTTTGAACAAATAATTTTCTATCGTATATTTGTAATGTTCTTGAATTTACAACCTGGTCTTCTTTCGGAGGTAGTAAAAAATTACATCGATGTGTTGAACATATTATCAAACATTTCATATTACGAGACAAAAAAATTAATACACAGATGCAATTAAATAGAGTATTAATTAATAGTAATATGTATGGCATTTAAACCTCATCATTTCAGCAAGTTTGGGGCTGTGACATCAAATAGAACCAATACTTCATTCTAGGATGTGCAACAACAAAGTTGAACATATCAAAACCAAGACTCGATTCGTTCACTTTTTAGTGTTTGTCCTTTTGTTTCTAAGTGATGATTTATATGTTTTAATGTCATATTCTTACAATAAGAATTGTATCAATCAATATCTTTAAAATTGATTTATGTACCTGCTGGCATGATGCTTTAACAACCCATCGACAATCTATTCTGAATAGTCGTTGATCAAGTTTGTTAGTTTTTTGGAGCCTCGTTCGAGATGTCGAACCCTTCAAATGGGTAATTCTTCCATTCTCCAGAACTGACAGGCTCCACTTTTTCTTCTTCTTTGGAAGCAGTTGATGGACTATCAACCGTGATATTATGCTCTTCAACAGTAGCTTCTACTGTGATATCCATATAGAAAGCTAAAATTTTCAATGCTAATTACAGATATACAACAGATTGTCTATCTATTACAACATATGAGTCTTACGTTGTAATAGATGAATCACCTGTTAAGACAAATTCGAACAGGTAAAACAGAGTTGTATGATAATTTTGAACAGATGACCCATCTGCTGCAACATAAGGCTCATCTATTAGTATAAATTTTTATTGGAATATATGATATACATTCACCTTCTTCAGCTCTTGCTACTCTCTTGTAGCCCTTGTACATTGAGAAACGGTGAAAGACAAAGACAGAGGCATTGTAACTTTGCTTTTTTCAATGCTTGATGATGCCCTGAAAATATCTTTCCTTCTCCTCTTAGCCACCTTGATCTCTAGTGGAGTGTATGGATATGAAATCCTCTTTGATGGAATGACACCCCTCTTAGATGTCATTTTCTTTACAGAAGTAGTTAGTGCATTAATAACATTAATCACTCTATTATGTTTTGCCTTGCAGTCTTGACATTTGCATGCAGAACATTAGCTAAAAGTGGCAAAATCTGTATAAACAGTATGATCCTAATCATAATGACTTGTTGTTTCAAAAACTGTAAGATGAGCATCATTAGCCCCAACAGCAGCAGCACTACCACTACCACTACCACTACCATCATCAACAATAACAAGCCCACCCTCCAAAATTGTTTTTCTTGTGATGGTTGCTGCTCTAAAAAATTCCATTTTTATTCTATCAACGACCTTAGGGTCCAATAAAGTTTGCACAGATCGTAAAGTAAGAAAAATGACATCTTCAACTCTTAATTGGTCGGAACAAGCCACGGATGGACAATCTAAAATAAATCAGTACATATATTAGAATGATGATGAAAGTATTTAAAATAATTATTAATTAAATCAAAAACTTGATTAGAATTAGACTTACTGCTTCCTTCGAGGAATTGAAAAGATCAAGAAATTTTGTATTTTTATCAGTTTTTGCCGACAACCATCTCACGATTCTTGGACAAGAAACTTCTTCCTGGTAGTTCACTTGTTGTCTCAAATAAGGAATGGCTTCAAATGCCCAAGCCTATAACATAACACCAATAAATCAAAAGTACTATTGAATAAAAAAAATAAATTATATCATAATAAAAGAAATATTTACCATGAAAAGCCATACAAGTTAACTGTTTTTGGCGTTAATGGAGTCAACAAATATTTGACAGACTTCTTCAAGCTTTCATAACCCCAAGATAGCTGTTAAATGCCTCAAGATCCTCAGAGAGATTATTAAACCGAGGCTTATGTTGTTGTTAACGTCTCCCACCCAAAGAATATTATGTACAAACCAAACCAAGAATAATGATTGTTTGTGCTTCTTTGAAAGTCTTTTACCTTTCAACGCTTCTATCAAATTTTTATTTTTAAAGCTTGGACCAACAATGGACACCAGGTCATCATGATTACTCGACTTACCTTTGCCTTTTTTGCATATGCAGGATGATTTTTTTAGGATTAGAGTAGGTATAACTTGAGAAGGAGGAGGAGGATAACATTTTAGTCCAGTAACTATGGCAAACTCCTTCCAATCAAAACAAACAGGCATGACACAGTAATTTATCCATACCTCATCTATCTTATCTTTGTTTTCATACATAATCCTACACTTCAGACGAACATATACCATTTTCATTTGGAAACGAGCATTGTTTTCCTCCGATAAATCAAGATATTGCCCAAAGTATCTTTCCCTGAAATAAGAATCCAATTTTTATTCTTGAAGTATTTTTCTGAAGGCATCAAAAGATTTTCCCATGGATGACTGAACCCCAAAATACTTGTTAAATCTGTGGCACCATCGCACTGCATTTTCACAGGATAACGATCAATGCTGAAGGTTTTGACCAACTCTTCAATGGAAGGGCTATTAGCATTTGGATCATCTATTTTGAAATATTCCTCCTCCCCGTGTTCATTATCTTCTGCTCTTGATTGAGATAACGTTTGTAAAGCAAGCTCATAGAGTAGTGGATGTAGCCTAGCTGCTTCACTTATTTCTTTACTTAAACTTGATATAATTTTTTTTCTTTTGGGAGCCATATTATCTTAAATTAACATGAACATAAAATAGATTATAATTGATTAATGCATCATTAAAAAGGATAACAGTAAATCTAATATGCAAATAGTAAAATAACAGTTCCAATAGACCACACATCTGTTGCACTAGGTATGTTAGCTATTGCAACATATAACCGACCTGTTGCAGCGAATGAATAAATAGTTGGAAACACTAAAAATAGATCACTCATCTATTGCACCAGAAAGGTTATTTGTTGCAACATATAACCAACCTGTTACAACGGATGAGTAATTCGTTAGAAATAATAAAAATAGATCACTTATCTGTTGCACCAGGAATGTTATCCATTGTAATATATAACCAACCTATTGCAGTGGATGAGTAATTCGTTGGAAATAATTACAACTGGTGACTCATTTGTGGCACCAAGTTGGTTATATACTGCAATAGATATCCTACCTGGTGCAATAGATAGGTGATCTATTTTTATAGTTTCCAATGGATCACTCATCTATTGCACCTAGTAGGATATCTTTTGCAGCATATAAGCAACCTGTTGCAGCAGATGAGTAATCCGTTAGAAATAATAAAAATAGATCACTCATCTATTGCACCAGGTAGGCTCTCTATTGCAGCATATAACCAACTTGTTGCAGTAGATGAGTAATCTATTGGAGACAATAAAAATAGATCACTCATCTGTTGCACCAAGTAGGATATCTATTACAGCATAGAATCAACCTATTGCAGCGGATGAGTAATCCATTGTAAACAATAAAAATAGGCCACACATCTGTTGAAAAAGATCACTCATCTGTTGTCAAATGAGTTATTAGTTGGATCAATATTATTTAGATTTTTTTCAAATAGAAGAGTCGTCTGTTGCAACAGATGAATGATCTGTTGCATCAAATATTTCATCTGTTAGATCAAATGGTGAATCTGTTATATCAGATTATTAATCTGTTGCACTAGATGGTTAATCTGTTACATTAGATGGCTAATCTGTTGCATCAGATGGTTAATCTTTTGCATCACCATTTTTATCAAGAAAAACAACAAATCAACCCAGCAACATCAACACAACACATGCATACTAAGAACATCAACAGTGACCAAAAATCATCAAAAAATTGAATTAACAGTTCGACAACAAGAACTACAATAACAACAAAAAACTATATTTCACAGCAGAAAGACAACAGAGAAGAAATGCCAGAAATTAGGGTTTTATTCAGTCCACATTTCAAATTTAAGCAAGAAATATTAAAATTTTTAACCAATCTAGAAGAGTAGTTGGCTCAAGTCATAATATTTTACCTGTGAAAGAAAAAATGGGACGAGGAACTCGAAGTTGTTGTCACCGAAAAAGTTGGCTCAAGTTCCTCTATTTCTTCACGTCGATTGATAGTAGAAAGTTGAAAATGAACTCACCCAGCTATTCCTCGTTGGAGCTTGAAGGAACAAATTTTGCAGAACTATTGGTTAGGAGAGAGTTGAGAGACTGTCGAGAGAGAGGGGAGAGAGACAGTTGATTTGGAGGAGAGAGCTATGGGTTGATTTGTATTTTTGAAAAGATTAGAAAGTTTTAAAAATATTAATCAAGTCCACAATTAACTTAATCAAGTTTCCTAATTATGTTTGACCCTTTAAGTTGATCAATATCACTAATCCTTCATTCAAGACTTAAAATACATCTTTTCTTTAATTTTCTCAGGTAACTTAATATTTGGCAAGAGAAAATATGTATGCGAAAAAATTAGGAAAATTAATATTTGAGGAGTCCTAGATACATGGTAAGCAGAGTTCAAATCGATTTTTTTCACAAAAGCTATGTGGACTAACAAGCGAAACATGCTTTTTCTTCCTAATCAAACAAGGAAAGAAAATAAAGTTTCTCTTAGTATTTAATTTTTTTTAATAATAGTTAAAGTTAAGAAATCATAAATTATATGAAATGAGTGTTATTATTTTTCCTTATTTGAAATTAAATAAAGTTCTACTTAGGTTCAACCATTACATATATATAAATATCAATTTGATGTAAGGGTGTCAAACGGGCCGACTGGCGCACATAATTAAATTGACCCGATTTGACTCGCCCAGTAAGTCCAAGGGCTTTAGGGGTACGGGTCCCGGTCCGGTTGGGTTTTTGATTTGGGCCCGATTAACCCGGCCCGAACCCAATCCGATTTGGGTCCGTCGGTTAACCGGTCCGGCTAAGGTTTTTTTGTTTTTTGAAAATTCAGAATTTCACAAACTGAAATTAAAAACTTAGTTTTAATACATTATTAATTTACTATCAAGTATTATTAATTTATTATATTAAGTAGCATATGTTTTATACTTTTATTTAAAGTAGTGTATATATTGAATGGAATATATATATATATATATGTGTGTGTGTATATCTTATAAATCTAAAGTAGTTTATATTTAACGTATACATGTGTATATGTTTTATAAATTAGTATATAACTATAACTATATATATATATATTGTGTTGTATATATATATATGTATTATAGTATATGTTTTATTTAAAGTAATATATATATTGAATGGTATATATATATATGTGTGTCTGTGCATATATCTACTAAAGTAGTGTATATTTAACGTATAGATGTGTATACGTTTTATAAATTAGTATATAACTATATATCTATATATCTATATCTATATATATATATATATATATGCATACATAGTATATATATATATACATACATAGTATATACTTTAAAGTAGTACATCTTATTGAATGGTGCATATATATGTGTATATATCTTCTATAGACGTATATCTTTAACGTATACAAGTGTATATGTTCTATAAATTAGTATGTAACTATATATATATATACATATTGTTGTATATATATATGTATATTGTCATATATATTTTATTTAAAACAGTACATATATATTGAATGGTGCGTATTTATGTGTATATATCTTCTAAAGTAGTATATATTTAATGTATACAAGTGTATATGTTTTATAAATTAGTATGTAAGTATATATATATATATATATATATACATATATATATATATATATATTGTAGTATATACTTTATTTAAAGTAGTACATATATATTGAATGGTGCGTACATATGTGTATATATCTTCTATAGACGTATATCTTTAATGTATACACGTGTATATATTTTATAAATTAGTATGTAACTATATATATATACATATTGTTGTATATATATATATATATATATAAATATATATATATATGTATATTGTAGTATATATTTTATTTAAAGTATTACATATATATTGAATGGTGCATATATATGTGTATATATCTTCTAAAGTAGTATATATTTAACGTATACATGTGTATATGTTTTATAAATTAGTATATAACTTTGTATGTATATATATATATATATATATATATATATATATATATATATATATTATAGTATATGTTTTATTTAAAGGACACAAGCAGTACATAAATATTGAATGGTGCGTATATATGTGTATATATCTTCTATAAGCGTATATATTTAACGTATAAATGTGTATATGTTTTATAAATTAGTATATTAATATATATATATATATATATATTGTAGTGTATATATATATATATATATTATACTATTATAGTGTATGTTTTATTTAAAGTAGTACGTATAGTCATATATAATTATATATTGAATGGTACGTATATATGTGTAATTGTTTATATATTTTTTTAAAAATATATATTGTATATTGGAGTGTATATAGTGTATATAATTGCAGTGTATATAGTGTATATTGGATTTTTTATTTTTCTTAAATGGGTTTAACCGATTTTGACCGGGTTTTGATGGGTTTGACCGGATTGGATTAAGTGGGCCGGGTTAGGGTGGATTTTAATTTTTTTACTGTCAGGCCCAGCCCGGCCCGCCCCATCTAGCGCCAAAATCGGCCCTCAACCCGGTTAAAGTAGAAGGGTCGATTCCGAGTTGGCCCGGCCCGTCCCGTTTGACACTCCTAATTTGATGTATGAGTAGTACATAAATAAAGCGGCACAACCAAGGAATCTCTCTTCTTCTTCCTTTTATCTTTTTTTTTTTCTTCCTACCTTTTGTATTTTACATGTTGTGAATTAGTTATATATCTTTGGTCCGTGCAGTCTAATGTCTTAATTTATTTTTATTTTCAATAAATTGCAAATATCATGTAGTTCTTTATCTCTTTGAATTTTAAATTTTCATTCTACTTTTAATATTGTAATTAATGATGATATAGATTAGTAAATTTTTTCATGGTTAATTTTGAATTGATGTTGTCAGTGCATATGATCTTGGTTAATTTTTTTCAGTAGAAGGATAGTGATGAAGATCTGGAAGATGTCACGCGCACACCAAATATGATCAGACTATGCAATGGACTTTTGTGAGACTACTATCACTCTATTGTCTTGGTTATTTTTCTTAGCGGGAGGATGATGATGCAGATGTGCATGGAAGATGTCGCGCACTCCAAGCTCAATCAAACTAGGCAATGACTTTTGGTGAGACGCCACAATTACTTTGTTTCCTTGGTTAATCTCAGCAGGAGGATAGTGATGCAGATGTGCACGAAGCACTCCAAGCGCGACTAGACCATGCAATGACTTTTGGTGAGACTCCACTATTATTCTGTTGAGTTCTTCATTGACTGTGGGAATTGAAATTGAAATTTTTATATGATCTTGAATAATCTTTCCCGCTTGAACTATCTTTGCAACTTACTTGGCTAATGTATATTATTTATCTGAAAATGGCAATACGTAATTACAGAGAGCTATTATTTGTGATGCTGAATTCTGTGAGGCTTATAACAACCTGGTACTTAGTTTACAAAATTCTTATCCTATATATTAACATATTTTCCTCCAATTAATTAATTCTGTATGCTCTAGAAAATGCTGCTCATAAGGTCATGTTCTAAGAGATGCTGGTAAACTACAGGAAGCAATTCATTGCTATCATGTAAGGTCGTGTTTCTTTGTAGGCAGTGGCGGAGTCAGAATATTTATCAATCGGATTTACAAGTGAACATATGAACTAATTGAAGGAGTTCGATATCTTCTATATATACATAAAAAATAATTTTAACCATGTATATATAGTATAATTTTTTGCCAAAGGGGTTTCGGATGAACCCCCTATCCCAAGTGTAGCTCCGCCCTTGTTTATAGGTCGGTCGTATGCTTAAATTCTTAGTAATTGTTAATTCTTTTATCCCAATTTATGTGAGATTTTTTATTTTTTGAGAGTCAATATAAATAATTATTGAAGCTAACTGGACTAGATCAACTCAATATTTTAAAATTAAAATTCAGATATTGAAAAATTATATGATAAGTACTATAAGTTTCAATTATTCACATGTCAATGTGGTGAATAAACATATTTTGAAATATCGAATTTCACGTAGTTTGTATCTCGATAAGCAAAAAGTGTCACATAAATTGACACAGGTAAAATACTTTCTAATGAATGCATGGAGCAGTACCTTAATGATGTTTTCTCAACCTTCCAGATGAATGCATGGTGCAATGCCTCCTCCTTCAACCTGAGAATCCACAAGTATTGTCTAATATGGGAAACATTTATCTGGAGTAGTAAAATTTGGTCAATCAGAACGATTCTATTCTTTACTATATATTTCAATCTTGAAATACATCTCTATTTGTAGACTTGAACTTTTCTCTATAGTAATCTGGTAATGATCGAAAACTTATGTCACCAATTCACTATTGCTGTATTTTCTTCATCATCATTTGAGGCTGAAATTGCATTTAATTTTTCAAGAAAATTCTGAAATTGAATAAGCCAATTCTCATAATAGGAATTAATATTACTGGATTCTAAAGAGGGGATTTGTGATGTAGAAGTTGGTGCCATGCCTGAACTTTCGAGAGTTGCCTTTGGACAGTGAAGGAAAATGTATTATGATTATATACTTTATTATAGTAATAGTTTAGTACTTGCGTGGCTTATTGATTGGTTAAGTTTTTTTTGTTTTTGTTTTAATTCTTAAGATTTTTGTTGTCTGGAAGTTCAAGTTTCGTTGTTGTTTTTAAAGAAAAACCGGGCAGGAAAAGGACAAATGAGAAAGGAGATCAAAAAAATCAATTTGGTGCATTAAAGCTTGTGTTATGTGTGAAATTTAGAGAAGGATTGAACCATAAAAGTTTATTATTCGCAGTCTTACCTTGCATTTCTTGAGAATTTTTACTAATAGTATTCAATTTTGTAGAATCTCGTAATATTTTTTTTTATACTGATTGCTAAAGAAAAAAAGAATCACATTTTTCACATTCTTCATTGATCGAGTGATTCTATTGTTTGATGCTACAATAGATAGTAGCTCCCATTCGACAATAGATTTGAAATTGAAATAAAAACACTAAAGGCGAGTTCTAAAAAATGGTGGCTAGATTAATTATATTGCATGGTTCCGACATGATAATAAGGACATGACCTATAGGAGATTATGGGGAACTTATATCAGGGTAGAAGGTAGGTTAGATAGTTAAACTAGTGTCATCTCACTTATTCTTATTACTATTAGATGGACTATATACAAATCATAGTATTACCCTTGTTTTTACCTTTGAGTTCTGTTATTATCTGTTATTTCTTGTACTTCAATCATTGTTTGTCTGTAGTACTTGTAATAAACACTTTTTCAAGAAACATTAGAAAAATGTTCTCACTACTGCAGTCTATTACCTTGCATAAGTCGACTTAGGATTTAGATAAGGACCCTTAGGAGTTATTTGGTTGGGAAACAAATTATTTTGAAATTAATTATTTCTAGATTAGCAATCTCGAGATTAGTTTTTCTACTCTCAAGGTGAGATAAAAATAACACTACAGTTTTGTAATAACTATTTTCACGAGAAAAATTATTTCATGCATTTTATTCCAACCAAACATGGAATAAACTTATTCTAAAATTATTCCTAAGATTAATTAGTCCTTATCCTATTCAATCTTTCTTTTTTGGTTGACAGAAGGATATTCCCTATCATTTAAGTCCTCATTCTCGAGTTAAACTTATATTCGGAGCATCCAAACTTTGCATCCAAATCAGTCCAAAAAGTATGACGTCCGATCAAACTGGAGAGAAACATAACATATTAGTCGCACAAATATATGCATGTTGTTAAGGTAATAGTTTGAAGTATTTATGCTAAATTTAATTTTTTTTAACGTGACATTTATCTGTTACATTAACAAGATTTACTCAATATATAAGTCATCATTTAGAAATATTTTTATTGTTATTTATGATAGATTAAATTCAATTTACAATCAATAACATACTTGATCCGACCTGAAACTTAATTAGTAAGTCCCAAACTGAAAGAGTCGACTATAACTCTAAATTTATAGGCTCGTCATTTAAATAAAAATTATGTCTATCTTCATTCAATTTTTTAATTAAAAAAATTCAATCGAAAGAGAAACACAAGAAGTTATCAAAATGGCGAATTCATTGAAAATTGTTGTTCTTCTATAATCATTAAAATTATTAAATAAAATAATAAATTAAAAAAGACCGAAAGAATGATGATAATGTATGTAATAGGACAATTGAATCAAAATCAGAATAAATAAACAAAGAAGATGTAGAAGTTGTGTTTCTTCTAAATTTTGATGTAAAATATATTACCCAAATATTTTTTTTTTATATAAGGTAAAATTCTAATTTATTTAGAGGTGTTTAATATTTTAGTAGTTTAATGACGTGCGATGCACGTGTATCTGATCATGTCTATAAATAAAATTATACATAAAAAGTAAAATTATTTAAAATAGCACTTAACGTTAAAATAATTTTTATATTTATTTAAATGATATAGTTGGACTCTATATTCATTAGATTAGTTAACTTCAAATGCTAAATTATATTTTCGACACTTTTGAATTTTGACACCCAAATTTTTAGTTTTATGACCACATCTAATAGCAGTAGACTTTTATTATCAGATAATTTGATTAATATTTCTAAAAATTGACATCAAAACATACAAAAGCTTTTTATGATATATAAGTATAATTCTGGAAAAAGAAAAATTATCCAGAATATATTAGATGTACAAATTGTCATATAACTTTAATAACATAAATAGAACTATATGAAGAAGAACAATGTTTAAAGAAACATTATTAGTTATAAAGAGTACTGGACTATGAATGAAGGATTTATTGACCAATTGTTAAGGGTTCTTAAAAGGATGTAATTTTTGTTAACCTAAGTAGGATTATATGTGTTTTTAGGAGTTATTATTTTACATTTTATGTAAATATATTATGAGGGTTTATATATAATTATGTAATTATTTAAAGTCAACAAATTTTGTCATTGATATCAAATGTACGAAAACACATTTTAAACTATTACATAAGATTGTAATAATATAACACAATTACTTGAAATAAATTTGAATATCGATAAGAATTTTAATAAAGTAGAAGATAACAATCTGAAAGTTATAATGATAAAAATAAAAAAGACTAAAAAACAAAAATTAAAAGACTAATATATTGCATAATTTGGTGTGATCTGCACGACCATGCTCTAGAAATTGGCAAAAACAATTCTTGATAACTCATGGTCTCCCTCTTAATAAATAACTTCTATAGATTTGTCGTGAAAGCTTGAAAATCTATTATATATATATTTTTTTAATTTTCTTACCATATATGTTATGACTTTTTTCTAATCATATATTTCAGAATTCATTTTTTTACTCAAGAAGAAAAAGGAAAATTACCACTATTAATTCGCCATATCATATATTTCAGAATTCATTTTTTTACTCAAGAAGAAAAAGGGAAATTACCACTATTAATTCGCCATATATTTTAGGATGAAAAATTATAAACATTCCCGCAACTAAAACCAATAGAACATTCCATCGTCGAAAAAACGCAACACACTCAAACATGTGACTTAAACAGAAAGAAAGTTGCAAGGTGTGTCATTAATTATATTTTTATCGGTAAAACAAAAAATATAATAAAAAGAGATTATCATGAGGCAGACTGCTTAAACATCCTAAATCTTAAGAGTTCAAGAAATACAAAGCACTTGTCTTTTTACCATGATACAGGTTTTATTATTAAAGAAGACACATTCAAAAAATAACATTATCACGATGAATGCAACTATGCTTTCCATCATATTAAAACTTACTTATACCATGCTAGAAATTGTTACCTTACTATATTAATGTTGCTATCAAGGAACGGAGATCATACAAATTAAACATGAGCCACGTAACACCCTAAAACTTAGAAACAACATTTAGAATTAAAAGCTAGGTCTAAGATTTGTTCGTACATTGTATATGTGTTAAGAAATTGATTAGCTATAAATTAATATTTAATTGTGGCTCATTCATTGAATTATAGTATCAATTTTAGATCTTTATAAAAAACTCATAAACTTTAATATTTAAATTTCTCGGTGATTTCTTCTTTATTCGTTTCTTTGGAGTTTACTATATTCTTCCATGAATAGTTCCTTTCCCTTTTTAACATTATAACACTCGGGATTTCATTTTGTGTAATCACAATGTTTGTGCACCAACCCAACTTATCACCATAAATGCACGTAGGCCAAGTAAGACATTTTGTAAACTAAATGATGTATTTGTCACATCTAGGATTAAGCATGCCTCGAATAACTTTAATCGAAAAAGAATCGTAACAAAAACAAATGTTAGATGCTAGATCTGTATAGCAAAGGTACAATGACCAGCTTTATGGCCTATGCTTCCTCCATTGTGTTTCCTTAAGAAGAAGTCCTTCCATAATGTGTCTAGTTATATTAATTAAAATATAATTGGGAAGAGGATGTGGGAGACCTAAACTGTAGATAGCGTATTCTCTCGCTCATAAGCTGAAGCAATTTGTAACTATATTTGTTTTTGTTTAACTGTTACTTTTTTTATACATTATTTTTGTTCTTTCAAAATATAGGACAAACGTTCCGATACCATCGCAATAATCAAGATAACATAACTTTTACAAAAGTTCCTTCAAGTCCGACCGAACATTCATTGATATTACAATAATACAATACTATAATGGAGATGTAAAAACAATATGATTAAATCTAACCTATATAAAATTTCTCAAAGCCTGATGGAATATCCATATGTATACAAAAGATTCTCGAAGTCCAACCGAATCTGCATCAAAACCTAATAGATTCTTGATATTAAATTTTACAAACCTAACAAAAAAAATTCAAATGAACTTTATCGAAGTTATAAAGGATCTATTTAAGTTACCCAAGTTATCCGCACCACTCTACAATTGGTATCAAAGCTATGTGGTTTAAAGTTACGGAAGTAGTATGTATTTGAATTTATTTGATTAATTTATTAATTATGATAAAATTAGATTTAGATATCCACCAAAATATTATAAATATTGCTTAAATGAATAACGAACAAAAATTAAAAAAATATACAGAATTAAAACAAATAATATCTGAAAAACGTAAAGAATTAAAAATAAGGATAGAAAAACTACAGTATAACATAATTGTCGGAGTTAGTAAAAACTCAATAAATTCACAAAAAGAAGAAATATTAAATTTAGAATCAACAATAGATAGTCTAGAATATATATATCAACATAACCTATATACATTTAAATAAAATGAACAAAGAAAAATTTATAATAGATGAAAAAACATATGAAAATCACGAAGGATTAAAAATAAAAATAGTATTCTCTAATTTAGGAAGAAGATATAAGAAAATAGGTGAACATTTACATTTAATGTTAGAAAAAGAAGAATTAAAATTAGAAGATAAGTTGGCAGTAAGAATTAAAATTAGAAGATAAGTTGGCAGTCATGGTAAGAATAGAAAGAGAAATCGAAGAGATAGACAAAAAAAAAGGAAATAGATAAAATCAAACAACAAACCACAGAAGAAATACGAAAAAAAAAAAAGAAACTAAAAATATTAGGATTGTTGAATTAGAAAAAGAACTACAAATACTAAAAGACATATATGAAAAAAGACAGAAAGAAAAAGAAGAAAAAGATTAAGAACAAAAATTATTAATTGAGATAAATCAATTTAAAGAAAAATTAGAAATAAAAAATAAAGAATTAGAAACCAGTGAATTAGAAATAAATACAATAGATGCTGAAGAAACAGATAATTATGACTCGAAAGATAGTAAAACATATACAGAAATTCTAGAAAACATAGGAAAACTAGAAATTAATGAAAAACAAGAAGTAATTAATAAAGAAAATCTAGAACTAATAAATACAGAACTAAATACTCTAGATAAAAATATAATACCTAGTACATCAGAAATAAGAAAATCAACCTATAATTATAAAAATAAGTTTAAAAGATATAATCCAAAGGATGAATATAATAAATAGATACCAAAACAAATAATTAATTACAACTTTTTAGATTTAGACTGTGTAATAGACACAAATAAAATAATATAACTATGGGTAGGATATATGTCAAGAAAATTATTAGATAATAAAATAGATACAACAAACACACCAGAATATATAGAAAAGACATTAATAGGAACAGTAAAATTATGATTTTTAAACCTAGCCGAAGCAAGTAAAAAAATATTAAGATCTGATAATAAAACAAAAGCAACACAACTACTAAAATATCACCAACAGAAATATTGAAAAAATATGAAATAGCTATAAGAGATGAATTTAACAGTGTAACAACAGAAGAAGAAGAACAAAATAAAGAAAAAGATATGAATAGGAATTTAATGTTAAAACTAGCAATATGTAATATGTGTTATATAGATGAGTATACGTGTGCATTTAAAGAATATTATTATAAAGGAACATATAATACAGAAGAAAGTAAAGAAATAAGAAGATTATATTTTAGTAAATTACCCGAACCATTTAGTTCAAAAATAATAAAGAGTTGGGATGAAGAAAAAATAGTAGATACCCTAGGAGCAAGAATAAAATTTTTACAACAATGGTATAGAAATCTATGTGAAAAATATAGAGAAGAAATAAAAATGAAAAAAATATTAACAAGAAATTTAGCATGTTGCAAAGATAAAATAGCACCTCAATTAGGATGTGAAGAAAGATATTATAAGAAAAGAAAAAGACATAAGAAATATAAGAAATACAAGAAATCAAAATATAAGTATAAGAAACCAAGAAAAAGATATTATGTAAAAAATTATAAACATAAAAGACCATATAGGAAAAAGAAATTTATAAAAGAATGTACTTGTTATAATTTTGGAAAACTAGGACATTTAGATTACCAAAAAACTCAAAAAAGAAACAAATATCAGAAATAAAAATAGAAAATATAGAATATATGCAGATAGATTATATAGATTACGAATTAGAAAGTGAAGATAGTATATATGAAATTTCAGAGAATGAAACAGATAATGAAATAGATAGTGAATTAGATGAATTAAATGACTGAAGAAGATATAAAAATAATAACAAAGAAAAAATATTTAAATGAAGAAGGAATAGATCAAAAAATAATATTTGATAATAATATACTTGACGAAATAAAAGGAAAAGAGTTAGACTTAAGTATAGAGAAAATATTTAAAATACCAACAATAAAAAATATATTTAGTAGAAAAAAGAAAGAATACTACGCAGTAAGTAAAAAAGAACATGTAATAGACTGTAAATATGCAAAAGGAAGAGCTAGTATACCACTAGTAACAAAGAGAATGATTAATAAAGAAATAAACGATATAAAAAGTAAAGATCCAATAAAATATGTACACCTTGGAGGAACAAAGATATTAATAAAAGCATGATTTAGAGAAGGAATACATACACCAGTAGAATTATATTTAGCAGATGATAGAATTATAAAACCTATAGAAAAAAGTATAATAACTGCCATAAAAGAAAATTTAGTACATCAAAAATTTAAATTTATAATAAGTGTGAATTATTCAGTAGTAATAACAGATAAAAATATAGATAAATCATTAGTATTATATTGGAAAATATCAGGAAGAGAACTAATCTCAGGAAGTAAAATATTTACAGCAAGATGTAAAAATCTATATGTATTAACAGTAAAACATAAAATAACAGGAAAAAATAAAATTAATAAAATGCAAATAGAATGTCCTTTTGAATAATTTGTAGAAACAATTGATAATAATGATTATAGTTACAAAGATATAGACATAGAAGAAGATTTAGAAATAATAAATGACAGAATAAGTACAACAAAAAGAATAGCTCATGAAAATACAGAATCATCAAGCTCATAAAAAAGAACAAGTAATGAAACAACTTCAACAGTTAATTTAAATCAATATTACATAACAGGAACAATAAATAAAAAAGACTATTTAATACTCCTAAACACAGGACAAGAAGAAAATTATATAGCAAAATATCTAGTAAAAAGTGAAGAAATAAAATCTAATAGTAATATATGTCCAGATCTACCAAGGAGTCTAATAAATATTAAAGATACGACAGAAAAAGAAATAATAATAGGAGTAAGAAAAATAAAAATATAATTTGAAATAAAGGAAGAAACGCAAAAAGCAGATATAATATTAGGAATCAAATGATTAGAACAAGTAAAACCATACAATATAAAATATACACAATTATCTATAGCATATAATAAAGAGAAATTATTCATAAAAAGAACTTGGACATGACATGAAAATATATGTACTTGTAAAAATAATAGTAGAAGGATATTATAATAAGTATTATACACCTATGATAGATGCAGGAGCAAAAGCAAACTTATGTAGATACAACTATTTACCAGAAAGTAAATGGGATAAATTAAAAACATCAATAGTAGTGAAAGGATTTAATAATGAAGGAAGTTTAATTACATATAAAGCTAAAAATGTAAAAATACAGATATGGGATAAAATACTAACAATAGAAGAAATCTATAATTATGAACTAACATCAAAAGATATGCTTTTAGGAATGTCATTTTTGGATAAATTATACCCCCATATAATAACTAAAACAGATTGATGGTTTACAACACCATGTAAACAAAAAGTAAGAGCAAAAAGAGTTATTAATAAAATAAGAAAGAAAATTGATTGGATAAAAGGAAACGAAAAAATCACACAAAAGTTAGAAAATACAAAAAATACAGAAGACACAGTAGAACTAATTGTATTTTCGATAAATAAAACATAAATAACTATATTTTCAATAGATAAGGTAGAAATAATAAAGAAAATATTAAAACAATTATATAGTGAAGATCCATTAAAAGGATGGGAAAAACATACAACTACTATAAAAATTAAATTAATAGATAAAAATAGCATAATAACTCAAAAACCATTAACATATAATTTTGACAATTTAAAAGAAGTTAAAATGCATATAGATGAATTATTAGAAAAACAATATATACAAAAAAAGTAATAGTAAACACAATAGTTCAACATTTATAGTAAATAAACATAGTGAACAAAAAAAAGAAAAAAGTAGAATGGTTATTGACTATAGAAATTTAAATGCAAAAACTATGACATACAATTATCCAATACCAAATAAGATATTAAAAATAAGATAAATATAAGGATATAGCTACTTTAGTAAATTTGACTGTAAATCGGGATTTTACCACTTAAAGTTAGATGAAGAATCTAAGGAATTAACCGCATTTACGGTACCACAAGGATTTTATGAATGGAATGTATTACCATTTGGATATAAAAATGCACCAAGTATCACCAACACTTTATGGATAGTTACTTTAAACAATTACTTAATTATATAGTATACATAGATGATATACTACTGTATACAAAAACTAAAGATGAACATTTAAAATTATTAGAACAATTTACAGATATAATAGAAAAATTGGGAATAAGTTTAAGTGAAAAGAAAGCCGAAATTATGAAAAATCAGATAGAATTTTTAAGAATACAAATAGATAAAAGTGGTGTAAAAATGCAACAACATATAGTACAACAAATAATAAATTCAAAAGAAGAATTAGATACAAAAAAAGAAATTACAATCAATTTTAGGATTAGTAAACCAAGTAAGAGAATATATACCAAAATTAGCAGAAAACCTAAAGCCTTTACAGAAAAAATTAAAAAAGGATGTAGAATATAATTACAACGAAGAAGATAAAAAACAAGTTCAGAAAATAAAAATACTTTGTAAAGAATTACCAAAATTACAATTCCCAGATGAAAATAAAAAATTTACATACATAGTAGAAGCAGACGCAAATGAATATAGTTATGGAGGAGTACTTAAATATAGATATGAAGAAGAAAAATTAGAACACGATTGTAGATACTACTCAGGTACATTTAATGAAACAAAAATAAAATGGGAAATAAATATAAAAGAACTATGTTCATTATATAAATGTTTATTAGCATTTGAACCATATATTAGATATAACAAATTTATTGTGAGAACAGATAATACCCAGGTTCGATGGTGGTTAACAAGAAAAATACAAAATTCAGTTACGATGAAGGAAATTTGGAGATTAGTATTGAATATATTAAATTTTACATTTACGATTGAAGTAATCAAGACTGACTAGAATGTTATTGCAGATTATATATCAAGACAAAACTACTCAAATTGATTTACCAATGGAAGAAGCTGATGTCAAAGATACCCAAACAGGCTTAATATTACAAGTGTTTGAACAAATGAAATTATTACAAGAACGAGTTATCACATTAACTACTGAAGTTACAAATGTAAAAATGCAGGTTGAGCACTATAAAAAATAAGAAAAAGTTATTAGCAAAGATACTGTGCAAGAAGAGCACATTAAAAAGCTAGACCTAGAAGGTGACGATGAGAAACACCTAAAAACTAAAATTACTAACAAATTATAGTTACAACTGCAGACGCAGGAGATGTATCCAAAGGAAAGAATATAGTCACTCAAAATAAACCCGAACCACCAAAGAAAAAGAATTATAACCTCAACTAGATATTCTCAAAACCATATACACCAAATATACAAAAATCAGAGTCATCTATACCTCCCCAGATACACACATATTCCGAATCACTCAATCAACAAAAGCAGACTTATAACCATCTCACTCGTACATATATTGATAATATTTATACTTTACAAAAATTGTTAAATACAAAACCTATCTAGAGTAAAGATTTAGCAAAACAACACCAAGGATATATTACACAAAAATATCAGAACTATAATAAACTTATTGCTTTGCCTAGCACCAGTGCAAACTTAATTACTTCATGTTACTGTTATGGATTATTATCTATAGTTTACACAACAACTGGAGAAGAGTTAACAGGAATTCCAGATATTTACAAAAGATTTATGGATTATAAGAGGATTACGAAGGGATAGTTATTCTATGTCCGTTTCTACTCAGAACCAACAGAAATATTGTTTGATGAAATAAAACAGACAATTACTGTTGTCAAGATAGGAATGACACGAGATTATATAATCCCTAAAGAAATATGCGAACAAGACGAAATAACCAAAAATCAGCTAACGGACTTCTACCAAAACAAGAGAGTTATTAGACTTAGTTGTTTATTAACTGAGTTAGCAAATAATTATATAAATCAAAACCCAGTTTGGATTTACTATAATAGAAATCAATTATGGGTTTACTCTACTTGTAAAAATATTAGAGAAAACGACAGAGAAGAGATAAGAAAATGAGTCATAACAATCCTAAAACCAGAAAAGTTACCAGTCACAAGATCTATTACGAAAAAAGTTATTTCAGAAGAAGCTATGGATCAATTCTGTAAACAGGTTGGCCAAAGATACGATGACCACGTATGCAGCAGATGTAGTGCCAGACATAAATTTATTCCAGATGTGATGCTATAATAGCAAGAAGATGAAAAACAGTTGATACGACAAGAAGAAGATAAAAAGAAGACAGTAACAGAGCAATAACTGAAAAAGACAAAACATTAAATATAGGAAAATGACATATGAAGAAAAAGCTAAACTTCCTACGTAAATTATTGTAAAGTTTTAATAGCCTTTTTGACTTTTCTTTTCATTTATTAGGCTTTTTGACTTTTTGACCAAAAAACTATTATTAGTTTTTATTTTTTAGTTAGCTTTAAGTCTTTCTTTTCAGAATGTAAAGACTTTTTTGTAAATTAGATAGAATACGTGTAAAGTAGGAACAATATAGAAATAGTATACGCGTTTTTATTTTTTAGGTTATAAATAGAGAGTGCACTTGCTTAGATAAGGACAAGTCTTCATGAATTGAAGCAAAACCCTCTCTTGTACACAAAACTTTTGAATTATTTAATAAAAACAGGTATATTTCCAAGGAAAAGATCTGAATCATCAAACAACTATGGAAAATCTAGAATTATCAGATTTACCAGAACTGGTATTTATATTTGTGATTATGAATAGCTAAATTCATAAATTCCTGACAATCATGATATGATAAAATAAGTTCATGTTAGTTACTTTATAGTAGAATTATTCGAAAAATAGCATGTTAAGAAGTTTATTAGCAAAGTGAAAAAGGAGAAAAATCTCTAAGAACTATGCCATCCTAAAGGTGAAACCGGTGAGGCAAGAAAGCCGTGATAGGGGAGTAGCCAGAGTAGATGCGCTGTTTAAGGGAAAAGTAGCTAGATTATCCTGCTAATAGTGACCGAAGAACATGTTATTTAAGAATAATCTAGTGTATAGTAATCTAAAATGATCAGATTTTGTTATATGTATGATTGAAGGGAATATTTTGAAAAAACATCATATGAAAAATGAATACTTATTTATCTAACGAAATGGTAGATAAATTTAAAATATTCTTTTTTTGTATGTACTTAGGGATATAGAAATTATAGATATAAGAAAAATGATATTGGAAAAAATATTTGATAAATATTTTATGACTAGAATTAATTACATACCACACCTACCTACCTACTCTTACAAATACTTACATACCAAACCTACACATCAACCATGATAAATTACTTATATTTAGTATATTGAAAAATGGATATGAAAAATATACAATTAGTAGAAAAACTAATGAAAACAAATCTAGAAAAATAGATGAGAACTAAAGATATAAAATATATAGAATTCCTTAATGAAAATATACAAGAATTATTAAGATTAAAACAAACAACTAATAAATTCTATGATAAAGCAATTAATTACTAGAATCCAATTCCAAGTTATTCAAGTTATTCATAGAAACCTAAGCATAATATGAATAATATGACAAGTTATATATCTGATGAAACTAATATACTTGTTTTATATATCATAAAAGACTTAGAATTAGAAGACATAAAGAAAATAATATTGAAAAAAATATTTGATTTTGAAGATGTGTTACTAAGTACTAATTGGATAGAAGATGAATTACAAAATATAGATTTTTATGGTAGAAATAATTCAGATAGTTATTGTTCAGATGAATACTATACAGATTAAAAATGTTAGAGTATATTATCAGAGTTAGAGAAAAACAAAGTTGGCTATACGAAGAAATTAACTATAGAAACCAGCTTAGAAAAAGAAGAGGACAATTAAAAGAAAGATTAATTTGGATAAATAAAACCATAAAACAACTAGAATTAAAAGACAGTTTAGAATATGATTTAGACATAGAATTATTCATAGACAAAAAAGACAGGATAATTACCAAAATAGATAACCTAGAATTTAATATTAGATATATTATAATTAGAATAAATTATTAAAAAGAAATTTGCAGTATCACAACTACTTTAGGATAAAATTATAGACTATGAGTACTTAAAATATTGGAGACAAGATATGGAAGAAATAAGATTAACAGAAATACTTATGAAAGAGAATTTAATTGAATATTTTAGAACAAAAGATATAGAATATTTAGAATACCTCCAAAATAATATACAAGAATTACAAAGACTAAGAGAAAAAATTAAAGAATATTATAGTAAATAATTTAATCAAATACCATCCAATCACCCCCCAAGATATGAACATTAATAAAATTAAAATAAATAAACTAAAAATAAAAATGTTTAGAGAAGTTAAGAAAATATCCATGCACAAATAAAAATAGATCCATTAGAGCTATAATAGATCTATTTAAATTACCCAAGTTAACATTCTAGGAACGAATTTAAAGCTAGAATAAACACAGGTTGTTACATCAACTCAAACGAAGATCCATTTCGGACAAGAGTAGACTCGATCCTCAATCACTCACGAAGTAAAAGCCATTTTTCAACACTTGTGAAGCCAAGTGTGAGGTAAAAATTGAGAGTGAGAGTGTGGTGAGGCATTTTTGAGCTAACAAGTTTGTTTGTTTTGTTGTTCGTTATTGTCTTTTCTTTTAGGTACTATGGCTGCCACCAATCTGGATGCCACGTTTGACCGCATCACCGACAATATTGAAGAAATGAAATGACATGTGGAAAGGCTATGCTAATTGTTACGTAAATTTATCCCACAAAATCCAACTTCCCTTTTCCAAACACCTTGTGACGAGAGCTTCCCGAAGGAAGAGGTGGGCTACCATGACCCATACCAAGGTAACGAGGAGATTGAAACATCTTTGGTACTTGATAGTGAACTTATAGAGAGCGAAACCCTTACTAGTTCCAAATCTGTTCGTCAGATAGATCATGCTCTCTTTAGGTTTAATGTTTTGTTTGAAGATAATATAAACACTCCTAATGAACCTAGTGGTGAAAATGATGGTATAACTTGCCTTGAAGTCTATATCCGATATTCTAACCCACTATGGTGTGACAATATTCCTTCTAAATATGGAAATCTCTTCTCGGAAGATGAGAGTACTCTTATGGGCAAAGAATGTGTAGTCTTGGAAATGGTACTCTTGGTAGTACTCTTGGTTTGCATAATGATCAATTTATTCTTAAATGTAGTTCACTACTTGAGCATATAAATAGAGTGCTTAAAAATTCTCAAGTTAGTAATGGTGTCTATAGAATTGATCTTGATAATGTGTGTGACTCTTTGAACATCTTGTGTGGTAAAAACATTACCATTAGTTTTGTTCATAGAGATCATGTGTATGAAAATATTTTTTTGTGTGAATGTGGGAGTGACATTCTAGGGGAAGAAAGGGCTAGACTCGACTTAGGCCCTTGGCTAATTTTTTCATTTGATCCCGGTACCATCTTAGGGTGGGAAAGGATGACTCTCGGCCTATTTTCCTTTTGTCTTGATGCTTGTCCGAGCCACTTCCTTTGTAGAAATTGTACTAATCTTTTCATGATTAAAACAAAGGACTCGTGTCTATACTTTAAAGTTTTCCCGCCTCAGTATGGCATGTTGATATGTTACTTTTGCTAACCTTAACCCCTCATGTTATGAGGATGTGTACTTATTTGTCTTCTCTTGATTTGCAAGGTATGTATTTGAGCTCAAATCCTTTTCAAAAAGGGGAATATGATACGAGTACGACCACGAGGATGGACGAGAACGAGTGCCTATTGAGTCCTTCCAAGAAAGTGCACAAGTGAAGTGTAAAAGAGGGCCTAAATGCACTAAAAATAGCCTCTAAGTTACACTTGATGGGCACCTCACCCTAGAGAGGTATTATGGTCATTTTGTATTCTATTTTGTAATACACAATATATAAAACCTCTTAGGGTTTTTTAGTCTTAGTTTGATTGAATATTGAAAGTTGTAACATTGAAACACCCTCTCTTGAGAGAATGACCTCTTAGCTGAAACATAGTAACTAGGGAAATCAACTTAAGTGAGGAATCACTCGTGTTGGATTCAATATTGGAAACTTTGAATGATTGGGAGATCAAGGTTTTTCTTATTTCAACATAAGAGATAGGTGAATCATTATGTGTGGTGTTAAGGGTCCAAGAGTGAAATAGGCTCTTGGGTTCTTAAGATTACATCGTTGTGTAGTCTATCTATCTATCCCTTTGTTTCTTATAGTCGTGTGTTTGTTGTTCTCAATAATATTGTTATTGTTCTTCGTATTCATCATTTCATATTATTAATCTAGTTTGTTGTCCGCTGAAAATAGGTGTTAATCACCTCATTACATTGTGTTCTTGTTGTAGTTGTTGAATCCAAGTGTGGTATCCAAAAAGGTCCTCGGATCTCTTGAACTTGTGGACCTATTTGGAGTGTGTTTTCGTGCTTCCTTGTTTGTCTCGTATCACTTACAGCTCATGGTGAGCCACTTGCACTCAGATCCAACTTGAGAAACCAAGTCTAAGATTAAGTTAAGGAACCAAACGATCTGTATCCACCGATATGACTCATACCTCTAAGTCGTACCTATTCCAGTAACCAAAATTTATCCCACCAACCAACACTAATTTGTATACAACAGGACCATACCATTTGTACCCCATCATACGACTCGTACCCATGAGTCTTATTGGATCCAGAGACCAAAATTCTAGAAAATTTTCTAAGGATCGAAACCCAAAGTATTTCATAAAGACAGATCGAACAAATATTGGAGGGAGGTGATTAGGCATGACTTGAAGCAATTACAACTATGAAGGACATGACCTTTGATAAAAAGGTATAGAGGACAAAAAATATGATAAAGAATTAGTAGGTAGGAGTGCGTCCTTACTAATAGGGAGGATTGCTTTGTGTGTAGTTATGCATGTGGTCATAGTGTTATGATGTGTCTTGTAGTTTCTTGTTCGTGGTGTTTTTGTATTGTTGGTGATATTCGGTTAGATATAGTATTAATTTATACGTATATTGTTTCTTATATCATTTTATTGTGTGTTTTTATGTTTTCTGTTTATTATACTAATGTTTGTCTTGAGCCAGAGGTCTATTAGAAACAATCTCTCTACTTCATTTAAGATACTGGTATGGACTGCGTACATGTTATCCTTCTAAATTTCACTTTGTGGGAATATATTGGGTATGTTGTTGTCGTTATTCTTGTAATTTGTTTCAAGAAAAAGCCTCTCTTTTTGTGAACTATTGAATTATAATTTTTAACATGTCAATGTTTAACATCACAAAAATAAAATATATTTTGACAAGTTCTACATGTCATTAATTTACCACTATAAGATTTTTTTTAAACTCCTTATCAAGTCAAAATCAATCATACACAATTAAAACGGAGAAATATCAATTTCATATTAAAAAATCTTTCATATATTAAAAGTTACTTCAAAAGTAAAAAAAGTTATATACCACCATAATAAATAAAATGTACTATCAATATATATGACATAAATTTATTTAATATGTATTATTTGTACTCGATTTTCATAAGTTATTTTCAACTATTAATAAATTATATTAGAATTTGTATTTAACATTTTAGATTGTTTCATTATGAAAATTAACAGATGAGATATCCATATAAATAAAAATAAATCTCTCATCTCCTTAAAAAATAAGGAGATAAGCATCCATGTCACGATCTGAATCAGGTTGTATTGGAGACCTCCCCTTGAGCCTTTTCCAATACAACCAAGAACTCCTAGCAACGGATGAGTACCAATATAAATCAAGATGTGAAAGATGAACTCAGAAGTCTATGTAAAATCAATATTCAAACCAACTATCATATCCATGTCCACAGTATCCACATAACCTCTAAGAAAAATTGAATACAAATAAAGTATTGGGATATGCCCTGATAATAGCCAAAACTTGACTAAAGAAAGTATATGACATAAGGAAAACAAATCATGAAATTGGGTCTTCCGAAGTATGCAAGCTCACCACTTCAGTCTGACTCACGAGATGTCCCACAAACACCCACTCACTGCACAGGAAAAGTAGAAGTATGACCAGTTCCTACATCACGTGGAGATACAACATTTGTAGATGGTTAGCGGTTAGAGCACTAGCATGTAACTCTGGGATAAACGAACAAATAATGCTATGGATGATAATTCAAAAACAGTCAAATCTCATGCATACCATTAAATGCAAAGACACACACACACACACATATATATATTACATGCCGGAAAAGGGAACAGGATTTAACATAAACTTTTAAAAATTTAACCTATACTGTATAGTTTAACCATCAATAATAGTACCCACGGGCTATATGAGCCCTAGATCTCACCCCTTGGTTGGGCCCCAGTCCATGTAGCCGCATGAATCAGAGAAAGATTATATATATATGTACGGGGAACTCGAACCCTCTAACATATACTAAGGTGACTTAAGCACCCGATCATGAAATGTGATATGAGGGAATTTAACCTTCCAATCATAATAATAATAATAGTAAGGTGAACTCAACCACCTTGTCTTCGGCAAGGGGGACTCGAATCCTCGATCCACAGCGATCCCTGCACCAGCTAGTGAGATTTTTAGTGTCAGTCCCTATGGGATATCCACCTTCCACGGTTAGCTACACAATCCTCTTTTAAGCCCAATTAAAATATTTAACACATATTTCCATTATCAAACCAATTACACACCAAGGTATTCCATTGGTATCGTCATATCAACACCACTTCCAAGTTATGATCATTATGTCATGTTATCAATTCAACCAAATTGGTATTCTAATCCATAGGTCACAAAGGTATTCAATAACCAATCGTTGGGACTCGAACCCACAAAGTTTCAATTTCACCATTATACATGGCCACCAAGGCCGTTGAAGGAAAACATGCATACTTAATTATTCTTTTTATGCCAATGCAATATTACAAGTGGGTAAACCAAACTATGTAACTAAATCCTTTTCATTGATATTTGACAAATACGTTGAGGGTATACAATTTTCAAAATCATAATCAAGGCAAAATCATCAAATTGAGGGTTAACCATGACCCCTCAGCTTAATCACCATTTCCATGCATCCCACAATATTTAAAATCATTAATAAATCAAGAATATTGCATAAATAATCATGAAAAATTAATTAAATGATCAATCATGTCAAAAATCGTCAGCTATCTCAAAACTCACATAAAAACCCTGGAATAATAATCAATTTATGCCAATAAGAAAATATAAGTTCAAGGAAAAGAGATACATGATTTAATTACCAATAAACTTGAAGAAGACAACATCCTTAAGACCCTAGATGACCATCTCCTTGAAACCTAGTCTTGACTTGAAAGGGAAATTTGAGAGAGAGGATTTTTTAGAGTGAAATAATTGATGTTATGTCGTGAAAACTGATGAAAATAGTGCTTAGGGGTCGTTTATAAGTGAAAGGACTTCAATATCCCTCCTCCCAAGTCAAAAAAAACAAAAATTGATGAATTTAAAGCATCGGCGCATCGCGAGGGTAATTTTCGCGCCGCTATGGCGGACCCTTACTGCCTCCTCACAAAAATGCTCATAACTTTTTCCTTGGGTATCAAATTAAGACGAAATCAGATGCATTAGAAAGATGACACATTGATATATTATTTGGTGGGTCTTGAGCCCCAAAGTTCTACATATTTTAAAAGTTATACACGTTCAAAGTTGACCCTTGTAGAATCGTATTTCAAAATTTGGTTGATAACGAAAGTTCTTAACTCCACTTCACTCTAAGTGTTTAATATGAACATTCTTTCCCTCAAAGACACTTTTCACACTAGAATAATGATCATGACACTTATATTTATATATAAATAATTCGGTTCAAATTTATACATGTAGAAATAATTGTTTGAATTCTAGGCCGAAAATGCGGGGTGTTACAATCCAGTAACCACTCGAACTATGGTCAAAGTTGCTACGACACACTCCAACTTCACATGGGTCCTATTAACCCTCTGAATTCAATTTTAGTGTATTTTGCACTCTTTTGTAATTATATGACACCTTTATTACATAAAAATAAGGCCCACGTCAAAGGTGTAACGTTAGCTAAAAGGTTCCACATTAGCTAAAAAGGATGATAAAAATACATTAAAATTGAGTTACGGGAGGTAATAGGACCCTTGTGAAGTTGGAGTGTGTTGTAGCAAAATTTAGTCATAGTTTAGGGGTACTAGATGCTTTACTCAAAAATAAATTATTTAATTTAGTTTAATCATACAATACTTTCAGAGTATATATTTTTGTTGGAAAAAGTGTACATATGAATAATTATGTCATTAATTTAAAAATATACATATTTTATTGCAAAAGGTTTAGGATATGTATAACTTATGTGGAATAATAGTCAAATATTTATTATTTTAGCAATCAATGTAACTCATATGGAATAATATCCAAATATTTATTATTTTAGTATCAATTAATGTCATTTTAAATAAGTTATCTAAAATATAATTTTAATTATCTTATTGAATTACTAATTGATATCATGTCCTTTGATTATTTATTTTGAGGGTTGTATATAATCTCATATTTTATGCAAATCTCTCTTTAAAAGCTCTATTAATTTACTGTACTAAATTGTTCTCTTGATTGCATATAAAATATAAAGAAAGGGCATGATTTTTTTTTCTCATCTTTTATCAATTTATAAAAATAATGTAGTTTGTTTTAACTTTCTTAAAAAAGATAATTATTTTTCCTGATTAAACACTTGTAAGATAAATTTGTGTGTATTCAATAGTAGTTTAGAGATACATTGACACGCTTTTAGCGTCTTCTAATTTTATATAATTTGATAACATAAAATGCATGTACATCTATTCGTTTGTAGAATTTTCAAATACAATATAAAAAGAATACTATTTAAGTTAATTGTTTAAGTTGATATATATATTACCATGATGTTGAAATGAATATTAAAACACATACATGTTCGTTTGCTATTCGGTGTTAGAGAAAATAATATGCCTATTAACTTTGGTATTATTAATTTTTTATTTGGTAACATTTCAATTTATGTATAGCTATTGAAAGTAGATCACTGCAAACAAATCTACGTGATACTATTTTTATTTTAAGGGTGAAAATCATTTTCCCCTTAATTTTACTTTAAAAATCAAACTCCCCCTCAACTTTAAACAATAAGTATTCTCCCCCCTTTTTTCTACTTATCTTTTTTAAATACCTATTTTACCCTTACACTATTAATCTTTTTTTTTTTTTTTGGTTTCCCATTCGGTGTCCGGTACCAGCATTGGAGTCCGACTAATTCGAATTCGCCCTGGGTACGACCCCATTCGGGGGGGGGGGGGGGAGGTAGCGCTCCCAGCAAAGTTTTCTCCATGCCCAGGGTCGAACCCTCGATCTCTGGTTAAGGGTGGAGCAGCCCCATCCGCTGCACCACAATCCATGTTGGTAATCATTATTTTTCTTTACCTCTTTAAAATTATTATATTTTTTATTTTTAATATATATAGTAATTTTTTGTAAATAAAAAGAAAATTATTTTCTAGACAAAAAAAGTGAGAAACATATATTAAGTATATAAGTTAGTGACGTTCTAAATGCAATAAATGACCATGATATGGAAATTTATTCATTATTAATAATTAAAATTGTAATATCTATTTATACTAGTGAAAATAATAAATAAAAGTAATTTTATAAATATATTCCAATGCATGTAATATAATAACATATAATAAAAATGGAGATATATTATGTACTAAATTAATTTAAAATTTTACTTATATTATAAATATATACTCCCTCTGTTCACTTTTACTTGTCACTATTTTGCTTTTTGAGGTCAACCTGTATGAACTTTGACCAACATTTTAAGATATATAATTCAATATTTAAATTTAAAATTTAGATAATCAGAAAATATATGAAAAATGTTATAAGTTGCAATCCTTCTTCATATTAATAAAATTAAAAAATATATCTTAAAATTTTTGCCAAAATTTATACAGGTTGGCCTGAAAAAATGAAAAGTGACAAGTAAAAAAGAATAGAGGGAGTATATCGAAACTCATGTGCAACTTATTAATATATACAATTTCAACTTATTAATATAAAATATTTGTCAAAATTTATACAGGTTGGCCTGAAAAAATGAAAAGTGACAAGTAAAAAAGAACAGAGGGAGTATATTGAAACTCATGTGCATATATATGAAATTGTATGTATTAATATGAAGAAGGATGACAACTTATAGCATTTTTTATATATTTTCTGATCATCTAAATTGTAAATTTAAATATTGAATTATACATCTTAAAATGTTGGTCAAAGTTCATACAGGTTGACCTCGAAAAATAAAATAATGAAAAGTAAAAGTGAGCAGAGGGAGTATATATTTATAATATAAGTAAAAGTTTGAATTAATTTAGTATATAATATATCTCCATTTTTGTTATATGTTATTATATTACATGCATTGAAATATGTTTATAAAATTATTTTTATTTGTTATTTTCACTAGTATAAATATATATTACAATTTTAATTATTATTAATGAATAATTTTTCATATCATGGTCATTTATTTCATTTAAAACGTCACTAACTTATATACTTAATATATGTTTCTCACTTTTTTTGTCTAGAAAATAATTTTTTTTTATTTACAAAAAATTACTATATATATTAAAATTAAAAAATATAATAATTTTAAAGAGGTAAAGAAAAAATAAATATAATAAATCTATTTTATATAAACTAGTTATCCGCACCCCCTACAAATGGTATCAGAGCCCAGTAATTTAAAAAGTACAACAGTAAGATATTTGTTAGAGTTAGTTATTTATTGAATTAATTATGAGAAGACCAATTAAAAATAGAGAAGCTTTTAGAAAAATTAAAGAATCTTTAGTTAGAAATTATTCAGAATAGATAAGTCTAAATAAAACAAAAGAAAATCCACAAAGATTAGCCTATCTAATTACATTAATATCTAGTATTGAAGAAAAATTAATAATCCATTTAAAATCTAGAAGAATGAGACACATACCACCTAATTATGATAAAATTAGATTTAGATATCCACCAAGATATTATAAATATAATTTAAATGAATAAAGAGAAAAAATACAAAGAATTAAAACAATTTATTTCTGAAAAACGTAAAGAATTAAAAATTAGAAAAGAAAGACTACATTATAATATATTTGCCGGAGTTAGTAAAAACTCAATAAATACACAAAAAGATGAAATATTAAAATTAGAATCACAAATAGATAGTTTAGAATATATATACCAACATGAACTATTCACAATAAAATGAACAAAGAAGAATTCATAATAGATGAAAAAATATACGAAAATCACGAAGGATAAAAAATAAAAATAGTATTTTCTAATCTAGGAAGAAGATATAAAAAAAATAGGAGAACATTTATATCTAATGTTAGAAAAAGAAGAATTGAAATTAGAAGATAAACTAACAGCAATGGTAAGAATAGAAAAAGAGAATGAAGAAATAGACAGAAAAAAGAAAATAGAAAAAATTAAACAACAAACTACGGAAGAAATACGAAAAATAGAAGAAACTAAAAATAGTAGAATTGCTGAATTAGAAAAAGAACTACAAATGTTAAAAGATCTGTATGAACAAAGACAAAAAGTAAAAGAAGAAAAAGATAGAGAACAAAAATTACTGAACGAGATAAATCAATTTAAGAAAAAATTAGAAATAAATGATATAGATGTTGAAGAAACAGATAATTATGACTCAGAAGATAGTGAAACATATACAGAAATATTAACAAATATAAAAAATTTAGAAATCAACGAAAAACAAGAAGTAATTAATGAAGAAAACTTAGAAAATACCAATACAGAAATAAATACTCTTGATAACAAAGAAGATGACAATATAATACCTAAAACAACAGAAATAAGAAAACCCATATATTATAAAAGTAAATTTAAAAGATATAATGAATATGACAAATGGACACCAAAACAGATAGTCAATAAAAATTATAACTTTTTAGACCTAGACTGTGTAATAGATACAGAAAAAACAATACAATTATGGAGGATATATGACAAAACAATTATTAGATAATAATATAAACATAACAGATGCACCGGAATATATAGAAAGAATATTAATAAGATCAGTAAAACTATGGTTTTCAAATTTAACTGAAAATATTAAGAAAGTATTAAGAGCTAATAAACCTATGGAAGGAACATCATCAACAACAACTAAACTAACACCTATAGAATTATTAAAAAAATATGAAACAGCTATAAAAGATGAATTTGGTAGTACGACAATAACAGAAGAAGAACAAGATGAAGAAAAAGATACAAATAGGAATTTAATGTTAAAATTAGCAATATGTAATATGTGTTATATAGACGAATATACTTGCGCATTTAAAGAATATTATTATAAAGGAGCATATAGTATAGAAAAAAAGTAAAGAAATAACAAAATTATATTTTAATAAATTACCTGAACCATTTATTTCAAAGATAATAAAAAGTTGGGAAGAAGCAAAAATAGTAGATACGTTAGGAGAAAGAATGAAATTTTTACAACAATGGTATAGAAACTTATGTGAAAAATATAGAGAAGAATTAAAGATGGAAAAAACATTAATAAGAAATTCAGCATGTTGCAAAAATAAAATAGCACCTCAATTTGGATGTGAAGAAAGATACTATAAGAAAAGAAAAAGACATAAGAAATATAAGAAATATAAAAAATCAAAATACAAATACAAGAAACCAAGGAAAAGATATTATGTAAGAAATTATAAAAATAAAAGATCATATAGAAAGAAGAAATCTATAAAAGAATGTACTTGTTATAATTGTGGAAAGTTAGGACATTTAGCTAGAGATTGTAAATTATCTAAAAACCCAAAAAATAAACAAATATTAGAAATAAAAATAGATAATACAGAATATATACAGATAGATTATATAGATTATGAATTAGAAAGTGAGGATAGTATATATGAAATTTCAAAAAATGAAACACATACTGAAATAGATAGTGAAATAGATAAATCGAATGACTGAAGAAGATATAAAAATAATAACAAAGGAAGAATATTTAAATGATGAAGGAACAGAACAAAAAATAATATTTGACAGCAATATATTTGATGAAATAAAAGGAAAAGAATTAGATTTAAGTGTAGAAAAAATATTTAAAATACCAATAATAAAAAATATTTTTACTAGGAAAAAAGACGAATATTACGTAGTATGCCAAAAAGAACATATAATAGACTGCAGATATGCAAAAGGTAAAGCTAGTATACCACTAGTAACAAAAAGAATAATTAATAAAGAGATAAATGATATAAAAAGTAAAGGAGATCCAATAAAATATGTACACCATGGAGGTACAGAAATATTAATAAAAGCATGTTTTAGAGAAGGAATAGATACACCAATAGAATTATATCTAGCAGATGATAGAATTATAAAACCTATAGAAAAAAAACATAATAACTGCCGTAAAAGGAAATTTAATATACCAAAAATTTAAATTTATAATAAGTGCAAATTATTCAGTAGCGGTAACAGATAGAAATATATATAAATCACTAGTGTTATATTAGAAGATATCAGGAATAGAATTAACCCCAGGAAGTAAGATATTTATAGCAAGATGCAAAAATTTATATGTATTAACAACAAAACATAAAATAACAGGAAAAAATAAAATTAACAAGATACGAATAGAAATCCCATTTGAACAAATTGTAAAAATAATAGATTATAATGATTATAGCTATAGAGACATAGATATAAAAGAAAATTTAGAAATAGTAAATGATAGAATAAGTACAACAAAAAGAATAGCTAATGAAAAACCAGAATCATCAAGCTCATAAAAAAGAACAAGTTATGAAACAAATTCAATAAGTAATTTAAATCAATATTACATAACAGGCAAAATAAATGAAAAAGAATATTTAATACTCTTAAATACAGGACAAGAAGAAAATTATATAGCAAAATATCTAGTAAAAGATGAACAAATAAAAACCAATAATGATATGTGCCCAGATCTACCAAGAAGTTTAATAAATAATAAAAATATAGCAGAAAAAGAAATAATAATAGGAGTTAGAAAAATAATAATAGAATTTGAAGTAAAGGAAGAAATGCAAAAAACAGATATAATATTAGGAATAAAATGGTTACAACAAGTAAAACCATATAATATAGAACATACACAATTAACCTTAACATATAACAAAGAAAAATTATTCTTAAAAAGAGCCTTAATGTAAAATGAAAATATATGTATTAATGAAGATAGTAGTGGAAGGATATTACAGTAGATATTATATGCCTATGATAGATACAGGAGCAGAAGCTAATTTATGTAGACATAATTGCTTACCAGAAAGTAAATGGGATAAACTAAAAACACCAATAATAGTTAAAGGATTTAACAATAAAGGAAACTTAATTACTTATAAAGCTAGGAGTGTAAAAGCACAAATATGGGATAAGATATTAACAATAGAAGAAATTTATAATTATGAACTAACATCAAAAGATATACTTTTAGGAATGCCATTTTTAGATAAACTATACCCACATATAATAACTAGAAACGACTGGTTGTTTACAACACCATGCAAACAAAAAGTAAGAGCAAAAAGAGTTAATAATAAAATAAGAAAGAAAACTGATTGGATAAAAGGAAGTGAAAAAATTACACAAACATTAAAAAATATAAAAAATACTGAAGATACAATAGAACTAGTAGTATTTTCGATAAATAAAACAGAAATAACTATATTTTCAATAAATAAGATAGAAATAGTTAAGAAAAAATTAGAAAAATTATATAGTGAAGATCCATTAAAAGGATGGGAAAAACATAAAACTACTATAAAAATTGAATTAATAGATAAAAATAGTATAATAACCCAAAAACCATTAACCTATAATTTTGACGATTTAAAAGAATTTAAAATGCATATAGATGAATTATTAGAAAAACAATATATACAAAAAAGTAATAGTAAACATAATAGTCCAGCATTTATAGTAAATAAACATAGAGAACAAAAAAGAAATTTAAATGCAAAGACTATAACATATAATTATCCAATACCAAATAAGATATAAAAATGCACCAGGTAGATATCAATATTTTATGAATAATTATTTTAAACAATTACCTAATTGTATAGTATACATAGATGATATATTATTATATACAAAAACTAAAGAAGAACATATAAAATTATTGGAACAATTTACAGATATAGTAGAAAAATTGGGAATAAGTCTAAGCGAAAATAAAGCTGAAATTATGAAAAACCAGATAGAATTTTTAGGACTACAAATAGATAAAAGTGAAGTAAAAATGCAACAACATATAGTACAAAAAATAATAAATTCGAAAGAAGAATTAGATACAAAAAAGAAATTACAATCATTTTTAGGATTAGTAAACCAAGTAAGAGAAAATATTTCAAAATTAGCAGAAAACTTAAAACCACTACAGAAAAAATTAAAAAAGGATATAGAATATAACTATAATGAAGAAGATAAAAAACAAGTCCAAAAAATAAAATTACTTTGTAAAGAATTACCAAAATTACAATGTCCAGATGAAAATAGAAGATTTATATATATAGTAGAAGCAGATGCTAGTGAATATAGTTATGGAGGAGTACTTAAATATCGATATGAAGCAGAAAAAATAGAACACCATTGTAGATATTACTCAGGTACGTTCAATGAGACAGAAATAAAATGGGAAATAAATAGGAAAGAATTATGTTCATTATATAAATGTTTGTTAGCGTTTGAACCATATACTATTGTATATAACAAATTTATTATGCGAACAGATAATACACAGGTACGCTGGTGGCTAACAAAGAAAATACAAAATTCAATTACAACGAAAGAGATTCGAAGACTAGTTTTAAATATATTAAATTTCACATTTATAATAGAAGTGATCAGTACTAACAAAAATGTTATTGCAGATTACATATCAAGACAAAGCTACACAGACTGAAAATACAGAAGAAGATACTCTAGAAAAAATACTCAACACCCTAACTACGTTTTCCTTGAAAGTGGACAGTATGGGTACTGAGATAGAAAAGCTAAAGACTAATGAAGATAAACTGAAGTCTATAGCTATGAATCAGCTAACTCAGCAGTGTGCAGAGCTATGTCGATCGGAAGACAATAAAATTCCAGAGCTAGAAGGAGACGTTGGGACACTCCATAAAACCCATAACATTTGTCAATCTACTTCTGCAGGTACAAGCAAAGGAGTTAGTCGACCAAGATACCAAAACACGAACATGAATAAAATATTTGAAAAACCATTTACACCAAAAATACAAAAAGACCACTTATTCATACCCCCACAAGTTACCACATACCGAGATAGCCTAAACCAAGACAAAAAAGCTTACAATTATACAACCCAGAAATATATAGAAAACATCTATAGAGTACAAACCTTTCTAAACCATAACCCAAGAGCTACAAACATCAAAGAACCAAACACCAACTATATAACCCAGAAATTACAAGGATACAACAAGCTAATCGCACTACCAAAAACTAACCCAAGCTTAGTAAAAATATGTTTTGACTACGGACTACTAAACACCATATACACCCAAGACGGAGAAGAATTAACAGCTATGGAAGAATTATACAAGATATTCACTACCTATAAAAGAATAACGAAAGGCACTCTATTTTATATAAAGTGTTATACTGCACCCGCAGAGATATTATATGGCGAGATAAAACCAGTTATACAAGTCGTAAAGATAGGATTAACTAGAGATATGATTATACCAGAAGCTATTGCGCAGCAACCGGAGATACCTAGAATCGAAATACCAGAGTTCTATGCAAATAAAAGACTTATTGGACTATCTACGATTATACAAGAACTAGCAAATAACTATACTAATGGAAATCCAATATGGACCTACTACTCGAGAGATCACCAAATGATTTACTCAAATTCAAAAGAGCTACGGCCAACAGATATGGAGGATGTCAGACAATGGATAATGACGCTACTTAACCCAGAGAAACAATCTATAGCAAGAGCTATTAAAAAAGGATTTATTTCAGACGGACTACTAATAAGATATTGTAAAATAATTGGACATAAATATCCAGATCACCAATGTTCAAGGTGTAATGGAGAAGATAATATTATTCCAGAGGTACATCTAGAATAATCAAGAAGACAAAATGTCAGCTGGAAAGATAAGATAAGGAGCAATAATGGAGATATAGCAGATACGACAAAATCAACGGAGACAAGATATTTATTGTACAGATTTTAGTTACGTAAAAGTCTTTAAAATTATTGAAAATTACTATTCTTGTAAGGACTACTTTTTAGACATATTTAAAGCTATGTAAGACTTTTAGGTAGTCTAGAAAGTAGCCTTTAGGACTTTTTGAGTTTTTTGTTTTTTAGCCTTTGTAAAACGTGTAGGATTATTTGTAAAGACCCTTTCTTTCATTCTATAAATAAAGAAAGCAGAAGGCATTGCAAAGCAAGCCTTCTCACGTTGAAGCAAAAACTCTCTCCATTCCATAAAAAAATATTTTGCCCAGTTAATTAAACATACATACTTCAATGGAAAAAGTTATGGAGAAACAAACTTCAGAAATATCAAAGCTACCAGAACAGGTATATCTATTTATGATTATGAATAGCTAAATTCATAGTTCCCAACAATTATGATATGATAAAATAAATTCATATTAGTTACTTTATAGTAGAATTATTCGAAGAATAATATGTTAAGAAGTTTATTGGCAAAGTGGAAACGGAGAAAAATCCCTAAGAACTATGCCATCCTAAAGGTGAAATCAATGAGGCAAGAAGCCGTGGCGGGGAGTAACCAGAGTCGAGACGCTGTTTAAGGGAAAAAGTATCCGAATTACCATGCTAATAGTGACCGAAGATCATGTTATTTAAGAGTAATCTAGTATATAGTGATCTAAGATGACCATATTTTGTTATGTACATGGTTGAAGGGAATATTTTGAAAATGCAATTTTATGAAAATGAATGATAATTTATCTGATGTGATGGTAGATAAATTTAAGATACTTATTTTGTATGCACTTAGAGATATAAAAGTAGCAGATATAAGAAAAATTATATTAGAAAAAACATTTGGTGAATATTACATGGCTAGAGTAAATTATATACCATGCCTACCTAACTACTCTTATAAATACTTATCATGATAAATTACGTAGAATTTTTAGAAAAAGATATGTGAAATACACAGTTACTAGGAAAACGGATGAAAACAAATATAGACAAATACATGGAAAATAAAAATAAAAAATATATAAAATCTCTTAATAAAAATATGCAAAAACTACTAAGGCTAAAACAAACAACTATAAAATATCAATTTTAAAAAATAGATCATTTAGACTACCTTAAGGTTTTAACCTTATATATACTTAAAGATATAGAAATTATAGATATTAAGAAAATAATACTAGAAAAGGTAATAGACTATGAAATAGAAACCATGAATTGGCTAGAACAGTTATACGAAGAAATTTACCCAGAAGGATATTATTCAGATCAAGGATGTTAGAATATATTAGAAAAACTAGAGAAAACCAAGATAATCTAAATAATGAAATTAATTATAGAAACCGAATTAGAAAAATAATGAAAAATCTAAAAGAAAAGTTAATATGGATAGAAAAAACCTTAGAAAATTTAGAAAAAAGTACATGTGATAGTTTATATAACTTAAAAAACTCACTACGAGAAGAACAACACAAGATCATAAATAACATAGAAAATCTAGAATTAGATATATACTACAGTACAGATAAGATAAATTATTATACAGAAATTTGTAACTCTGCAGTTACTACGGGATAAAATAATAAACCAAATAAATTAATGGATACATCTTACAAAAAGAATAAATCATTAAAGAATATTAAAACAAAACCTAAGAAATATCCACGCACAAAAAAGAATAGATTCATTAGAGATAATAAATCTATTTTATATAAACTAGTTATCCGCACCCCCTACAAATAGTTTTAAATATATTAAATTTCACATTTATAATAGAAGTGATCAGTACTAACAAAAATGTTATTGCAGATTACATATCAAGACAAAGCTACACAGACTGAAAATATAGAAGAAGATACTCTAGAAAAAATACTCAACACCCTAACTACGCTTTCATTGAAAGTGGACAGTATGGGTACTGAGATAGAAAAGCTAAAGACTAATGAAAATAAAAAGATGTATTAGTCATAGTATATATTATACTCTGTTATTTGTTAGAATTTTGAACCTATATATAGCTATACATGTATTAATAATTATATACCATATAATATATCACTAGCTTAACACCACGTGTGTTGCACGTGTATTTCAAGTCATTTAGAATATAACGTCTGAAAATAATATATACTTTTAAAATAAAAGTGTAAGTAAATAATTATATATGAAAGATAAAATATAAGACATTCTCTTTGAACGAATAATATAAATTTTAGAAGTACAGTAAAAATTAACAATAAAATTTTTAGTATATATGCATCTTTATTCAACACAGCATTATCGATTCTTTATTTTTTGGGTCAAAATGGTATGTTAAACCTAATCATTAGATACTTTTATCCATAAAAATAGTAATATCAATACAAAACAAAACTAGGCAATAGTCAGTATTATATTCTATATGCATTCCCCTTCAACCACAATAGGTATCAAGCACATGGTGCTGCACCATTTAAATTCAAACTTTTAGTCAGATTTGATTCATTTAGCCTAGTTATTGCAACACCTCTATCCATGAAATACTTAAATAATGCAAAAACTTATACTAAACACAATCAGTTGCTCACAAATTTGAATTTTGTTACTTTAAAATAAGGACTAGCTTCAATCTTACGATTTTTACACAATTTTTTTCTTGCACCCGTACTTTAGCAACTCTCTCTTATTCCTCGCTCACTTATTGCTTGCTTACTTTCTTGATTACTACTCAAATGATCACACTTTTATTTATAAGTAGGGATGGAAGGATCTAGTATTGAAACGCAATTACTACTCTATACTCTAGAATGTTGAGGGTTTGAGCTAAAAGTGACAAAAGAGTTTGAAAATGAGGTGTAAGTAACTCAAGTCTTAATAATTGAGTAGAGGTGACAATTACTTTATTATAGATTAAAAAAGTTGGAAAAATTTGAGAATAGCCCACAAGTTTTTAAATTTATACTTTGACCCAAATGTCAACCTAATATAACAGGAAATGGAGGAAAAAAATGCATTTCTCTCTCTTCTCATCCATTGTTGTTTTTTCTTTCTCTTAGCGATTTTTATTGTTCATTGTTGTTGCTGCTTTATTCATCATCTTCTGCTTTATTATAATAATGTTCTTCTTAATTATCATCATCTTGTACTTCATTATCATCTTCATCTTCTTCTTGTTAACCATTGTTGTTGTTGTTAACACTACTGCTGCTATCTGACCAATTTCTTAGGGCAAATTTTGTTTCGTACATCACTTTTCACTTTGGCATTACTTCATAGGAGACTTTGGTAAATCAAATTATGATTTTTAGTTGAATTTGTCATCTGGGTAATTGCTACTGTACTTTTTTTTCAACAATAGATAACACGCGAACATGAATGCAACATAAAAGCCATTTATTTAAACAGAACACTAATCTGTTGTGACAGATGAGCCATCTGTTGCAATGGAAGTCTAATATGTTGGATCCATGTTTATGGTTCTATAGTGTCGTAATATGAATCGAATATATGGGTCATTTATTACAACATATGACCTATCTGTTGCAACAGACTAGATTTTTGTTGCAATAGACTAGTTATCTATTACAATGGGGTAAATATCACTCGCAATAGATTGATAACCTGTTTCAATAGAATCTGAACTCGATTCCAATAGATGCGTCATCTGTTGCAACAGAGTAAATATCTGTCACAACAAATTAGTAACCTTTTGCAACAAAAATTGAACTCGATTTTAACAGATGCGTCGTTTGTTGAAACGGAGTAAATATCTATCACAACAGGTTAGTTATCTGTTACAACATGTCACTCATCTGTTGGAATCAACTTCAAAGGTTCCTTAGTACTGTAACATATATCTCAACAAGCGCTTCATATGTTGCAATAGATATATAATCTGTTGCAACATATGATTCACCTGTTACAACAAATGACTCTTCTGTTGAAATCAGCTTCAGGAGCATAACATGAATTCCAATAGGTAAGTAATTTGTTGCACCTGATCACTTACCTGTTGCAATATATTTTTCATATGTTGCAACAAATTACACATCTTGTGGGGTTCATGTTACAGAACTATGAAATCACTACTAATTTTATTATGATATCATTATTATTTTTTTAACAAATGACTGCATTTAGGTACCACTAATGGAGGGATCAATAACAATAGGGGTGGATTGTCATGGTCAATGGATCGAGAAGAGCAATCGATATGTGTGGCACTGGAAGACGCGTGAAATGCTATAGGCGATAGCTACAACAGTCCAAAGTGATGTTTCATATGATGATTTTGTGAACTTAATCATCAGCTATTGTGGACTGAATTGTCAATCGAAAGAACTCGTCATCAGCTAAATGCATAACTCCTTCGAAAATCAGAGGGTACTACCTTTCAAGATAACCGATCAGGTTTGGTTGCATGGTTATCTTAGTAATTCATCCAGGCCGGTGTTAGAGGTGTCCTTGGTCAAAAAGAGGAGAGAGAATGAGAACCAGAATATAGAAAAAGAAGAACAACAAGACATCTTTGATGATAGGTTGGATGATCTGGACATGAATATTCCAAATAATGATCATACACCTATGCCTGTTGCTGCGAGCAATACGGTAGAAAATTCTTATCAATCGACATAGTCTGGCAATCTTCAAGATGAAGAGACCAACTTTTACATTGGAATTTCATTCAAGGACAAGAAATAACTATCTACTACTTTGTTTATTTCTTGCTTGAAAAAGGATTTCAGAATAATGAAAGTGAATAATTTAAGCAAAGTCTTTTGCTATAGATGTGCTAATCCGAACTACATTTGGTGGTTGAGAGCGGTGAAGTACTTAAGTTTTGATAGATTCATCATTCATAAACATAAAAAGTATCACACATATGGTTCGAAGCATATTCTGAACCAAAATCCTTATGCTACTGCAAAGGTCCTTGGTGAATATTTCAAGAATAGATTCCCTAATGGCAAAGGCCCTTCTACAAGGGATATTTCCAATCAACTTCTTACGGAATTAGATGTCATGGTCAGCTATTGGAAGATATATACGGCCATAGGGATTGCCAAGAACTTGGTTAGGGAGACACACGAGCACGAGTATGCAGTCCTCGATGCCTATTATTATATGCTTGAGTCCAAAAATCCCAAAAGCAAGACATCATTGCATGTTGATAAAAATGGAAGGTTCAAGTACTTTTTTGTATCCTATGGTTCTTGTATTCAAGGTTTTCCACATTTAAGAAAAGGCATAGCCGTTGACGGGACCTTTTTGAGGAGCAAGTATAATGGAGTTCTGCTAGCGGCAGTGGCTCAGGATGCGGAGAATCACATCTTTCCTGTTGATTTTTGTGTAGTGGACAAAGAATGTGATGCCTCTTACTGATATTTTTTTGAGCAACTGCAAAGCTACTTTGAAGATACCGATGATTTGTGTTTTGTTTTGGATAGGCATCCAAGTATTCCAAAGATGGGTTCACTTTTGTTCACTTCAGCTCACTTTGGTTGTTGCATCAGGCATCTTGGAGAGAACATTCAGACCAACTTTCAAAATGAAAGGGTCGTGACCCTTTTTTATAGAGCAGCTAAAGCATATAGTAGAGAGAAGTTTTTAGACCATTTCAATCAAATAACGAATATGCATCCCAAGGCAGAGCAGAACATCACATACGTATCAGTTTTGAGAAATGGAGCCGAGCATACTGTCCGGTAAATAGGTACATTCTTATGAATTTAATGTCTTGTTTGAGCTATAAGATAAGTATGATGTCGTACTAAGTGATTCTTTTGTATAGGTACAATATTATGACGTCAAACATAACTGAATCAATGAATTTATTATTTGGCGATGAAAGAGAATTTTCCATCGTGGCTCTATTTGATATAATAAATTAGAAGTATGACAAGTTTTTCCATGAAAGGTATATGGAGTTCGACAACATAGGAAGCTAATTTGTTCTAGAAGCGGAAAAAATAATATCAACGAACATCAGTCTGGGAAATACGTTATTTTCTCATCCAATAGCAGATTACAAATTCAGTATCAAAGGTCATGGTGATGTTGCCACGGTCAATCTTCAAACAAGATCTTGTACATGTAGAGTTTTTGACTTAAACAAAATACCCTGTCCATATGCTATGTCAGCGCTTCGAGCTCAATACGGTGCAAAATATAGAAGTAAAACTTACTAGTACTCCTCTTCATATTATTCGGTGGAAGAATATAAATGGCATATAGTGGACATATTACACTGGTGCCTCCCGAAGAATCTTGGGTTATTCCTGCAGAGTATTTGGGGATATTAAAACCTTCTCCATATATTGACCCAAACACTATCAAACTGGGAAGAAGTCTATATAAGAGGAGGCGTGAAATCGGAGAATCATTTCCATCAAGAAGAAACAAGTGCTCCCTATGTAAGAAGGCTGGCCACAAAAGAACTATACGCCCAGATCGTAATCCACCATGATCACTGTAATTGCAAAAACTTTTGTTGTTATTTGTTATGGGCCTTTATATATTTAACTCATTATTGTGAGTGTAAATTTTATCATTTATTACATAAAATATCTTTTTGAATAACATGTGTATTAATAAAAAGAGGCAAAAATAGGAACAAAATACATCAAAACATAAAATTATTTTTAATAGATTACCCATCTGTTGTAATAGGTGGACATTAGCTGGAAGAATGAAATGTTTTCCTCCCACTGATGACAAATCTATTGCAACAGATGGATAATCTGCTGATAAAAACCCAACCGACGATCAATCTATTTCAACAAATGGTCCATCCGTTGAAAGAACTCTAAACTTTTGCTATTGCAATCGGATTCAAAATTGCTCCTTACCTCCAACCGTCGACATATTTTTTGAGAAGAAGAAATAGATAGAATAAAAATTAAATAAGAATTTAAAAGCCAAAGTTGACCAAAAATAATTTTTTCATTAAATAAAAAACAAAATACATTAGGTATAGATCCAATATAGAAAAATTTAAATACATACGCTAAAAGAAAAAACATATTCTAATTATTATTATCATCATCATCATTATTTTTGCCAGTCGGCCAATCATCAACCTTCAACAGCAGGGCCCTCATCAGCCTCCGTATCTCTCTGAACATCCTTGCTCTCACGGTGACCAACTCCCTTTGCAGTTCATTAACCTGCCTCTAAAGTTCCCATAGGGTGTCGCACAGAATAGCAATGTCCCAAACAATATCAACCATATCTAGAAGACACATGAAATTACAAAAAAAGTAAACACAAAAGTAAAGAAAAAAGTTTGAATGTAATACAACGTGTACTACCAATTGGTAGACTTACACACACAAAAAAAACTCACCTCAACGAGAAAGGAACATGCTCTTTTAAGAGATGTAGTTGAAGATGTAAAATAAAAAGATAAAATAAAAGAAATAATAAATAAGGTGGAGTAGAATGAAGATTAAGGAGGGACCTATTTATAGAGGATTGAATCTGAATGTGTTAGGTAAAAAGACACGACTGTTCAGCTCCATTGTATTAATTACATTCAAAATGCTGACTTTTTGTTTTCTGTGAAAATTCGTGACTTTTTCTTTTACATTAAAACTTCTCACCCTTTCAAAATGGTTTCTCTCTTAATAATAACCATTATTATTGAGCTATTACAAAAGATAGTCCATCTTTCACAATAAATAATCCATCTGTCATAATAGATAGTCTGTATATTGCAACAGATGAGACATCTTTTACAACATATCGATTATCTGTTGCAAAAAATGGACCATCTATTGAAGGAGATGTTTTGATTTCTTCTAACAGCTGATTCATTAGTCTAACAGATGGGGAATTTTATTCATTAGCCGTTTTGAATGTGTTAGACAAAAAGTCATGACTGTTCACCTCTTTTTTAATAGTCATCACATATCTTAATTAATCTAAATTGGTGACTATTTTATTATATGTAAAAAATAGATTTAAAAACAAAAAAGGTTAAAAAGTCATGAGTTGTAACACTTGTTTTTTCTTACGAGCATGTATTCTCTGACATTAAAGATGGTTATCCTCGGAGTCTCCGTAGTCTTGTACACTACTTAACCATGAGAAGTAAAGAATAAACACTGTCCGACATTGATGGGGTAGGAAGAATAAGGTGCGTGCAAATGAATGGACCCACTTTCATATGTGGGAGTTATGTATTATTGATTAGGTTGTCGTGACACACACATATAAAGTACAATGATTTTATGAATGCAGTTTTTAATCGATTATACATTGATCCTTCAAACAAGATCATGCATTTTACAGTTTAGTTTGATAGGTGCGAACTGATAAGGCTGAAGGGTTCCAAGAAGATGGTGTCAATACCCTGTTATAATTTAATGATGGTTTTGCTCATGTTTATATGTCAAGGTCTGAGAAGGGATCAATATTTAATGGCATTATAGATATTCAAATAGTGATTGTTCCAATTTTATTGGTGCAATGGACTTTTGAAAGGCCTCCAAAGCCTCATACTATAATAAATAAAATGAAAAACCAATAGAAATTCCCCTAGTCCAAATTTATATGGATGTGTTGCTCGAGGAGACTATTATATGGCAAAAAATGCTTGGGAGAATACCTGCACGAGAAAGGGGAGGTAGAGAAGACCATATATCATCTCAGACCTTGTTTAAGTGGAAACACAGGAAAGCAAGTAAGAAACTTTTAGCGAATCTGCCTAATAAAATGGACTTGGGAGATGAAAAAACTGAATAAGTTTCAAATGTGAAAGTGTATCCAAATATTAAAATCTGTCAGTCATTCTTGAAAAAGAAAAATACTCAAGAGGACTGGAGCTGAAAAATTTTCTAGGGACTACGACTAGCGAGTGTGGCCTCAATGAAGACCCACAAAGTGCAGGACCATAACTCAATAGAAGCAACTTGGCGAGCACAGAGGATTGGTAAGATTTTTAGTCAATAATGAAACCTAAACCAACAACTCCAGAAGTAAAAATAAGGGAAGCCAAGGCGTAAATTTATAAAGTCTAACTTGTATCTCATGCCTTCTGTTTGTGGTTCTGATTAGTTCAATGGCAGTAGAAACAAAAAGGTCTGACGTTGGGCAAAAATCTCATGCCTTCTTGTTTCCACTGCCTTTGACCAGACCAGACCCATAAACAGGAGGCATGGTATGCAAGTTTAACTTGAGAAATTGCCACCTTGCCTTGATCCCTTATTTTTACTTTAGGAGTTATTAGTTCAGGTTTCATTCCTGATCGATAATCTTACCACCATCAGTGCTCTCAAAGCTAAAACCTTAGAGTTCTGGTCCTGCATTTGTGGATCTTTATTCAGGCCACGCTAGATAGTTGCAGTCCCCTAATAAAGTGCACAACTCCAATCAACTTTAGTAATTTTCTTTTCAAAATGGACTGATGGATTTTCATTTTTGGATACACTTTCACATTTGTAGCTCATTTAATTTTTTCATTTTTTATGTCACTTTCATCAGCCAAATTTGCTACACATTCCTTCCTACCTTGTGTTTCTTCCTTAATAAGGTTTGAATTAATATATGGTATTCTCCACCTCCCCTTTCCTGCATGGGTATTCTCCCAATCACCTTCTACGGTATAATAGTCTCCTCGAGCAATCAATCCATATAAATTTGGACCAGGGGAATTTTTATTGTTTTTTCATTCTTGTTTGTAGCAATGCGAGGCTTCAGAGGCCTTTTAAAAGTCCATTGAACCCTTTAAATCAGTCCAATCACTATTTAAATATTTATACTGCCACCAAAAATTTGAACCCTTCTCCAAACTTAACACAAAACCATTAGAAAAATCCTCATTAAACTGTAACAGGGTATCGACACATCCTACTAGATCCCTCAGCTTTACCAGTTCAAATTAAATTATCTTAACTGTAAAATTCCATATCTTATTTGAATGATTAACGCCTAATAGGTAAAGAACTAACATTCAAAAAATCAGTGTACTAGATGTGTGTTTTTATGATAGGTTGTTCAGTATTACATACCTCCCACATATGAAGTGGTTCCATCTGCAAGTAGTTTATTCTGCCGAACCCATCTTTACTCTAGCCTTTAATGCTGGTAGGGAAAAAGTTGATCCACTTTCACTTCCTTTTATCTGCAAACAAGAGAAAAATATTTTATGTCAAATAAGAGAAGAACAAAAAGAACATTACAAAAGGGTAACACAAAATTGAATGAATATAACACATTATAACAAGTGTTGCAATAGATGACCCATATGGTGTATCAGATTCCCCATCTGTTCAATAGAAGAGTCATCTATTTCAATAGGCGATGCATCTGTGGTAAAAAATGCCTAACATATTGCAACAGATGGGTCATCCATTGGAATAAATCAAACCATCCTTGCTACTAATTTGATTTCTTCCAATAGTTGCTCCGTCTATTCCAATAATTAATTCATCAGTTGTAACATTTGAGAAAACTGTTGCAACACCCCTACCAACATCAATAATAAAGAAATAACACCATATATTTTAACACCATCAATAACACAAACACCACATGTTGCACCAACACCAATACCAACACCCTCAACAATAGTACCACCAACAAAGTAACAAACAAAAGACATAAAAACATGATACTGACAATAAGGTGTTTTAAGTTCTCCCAACAAATGATTTTTTGCATATTTTTTTAAAATAAAAACAACAGTTCATTTAGTCAAGACTTAAAAATTACATTTTCTTCAATTTTCTCAATAAATATGATACTGGTAATGGGTAAATCAATGAAAAAAACAAATGTAAATATCTAATTTAGATAATATACTAAGAAGAAAACAAGAAGAAAAGAGCAATAGTGAACCATACCTACAATGTCAAAAAAGCAAAGGGATCAGAACACTCATTTCAGACGAGAAAAGATATTGATCGATTGAGATCCGAAAGGATCCTCATGCGATAAAGGAGAGAAAAGAGAGGAAAAAAGAAGACAGTTGTGACTATCCTAAAAAGGAGAGAAAGAAAATTCTAAAAGAAAGAAGAGAGATGAGTTAAGTTAATTTATGGTTGAAGGAGAGGAGAGAGAATTCTAGAGATGAGTTTTAAATATTCATTAATAACTTTGAGGGGCATGAGGATACAGTGACATGAAATGACATTGAAAATACAAGATAAAAATACTCAAGGAGGATATTTCTGAATTATCCAAGTAATATTTTTTATCGCCTTAGTTATCATTTTTATCTCTAACCGGAAATTGCTTTAAAATAAAAAAAGATCTTAAAATATATAAGTCATCTGTTGCAACAAATGACAATTTTTTTTTGAAAATTTCCAATGGATCAGTCATCTGTCGCAACAGATGGAAACTTCTATTTGATAATTTACAACAAATAGGTAATCTGTTGCAATAGATTCATTAATCTGTTTGATAAATTTCAATAGATAAGTCATCTATTACAACAGGTTGAACATTTGTTTTAATATAATTTCAATTGAGTTCATATGTTCAACTACAACTTTAATTGATTTAGCTATAACTAGGAATGAGTTGATAGGGTCTACTATATTACAAGATATTAGTATTGCATTCCTCCCAACCCGAGTCTTCAAACAATCACTCTAAGTTAAAATGATTACTATTAACTTATTATTAAGCTAATACCTAAATTGATATAGCTACAATTGGGGATGACTTAACAAGGTCGACTACAACTTCAATTAAGTCTTTGCAAATGCATGATGTTGGTATTGCATTCCTTTTTCTAAGTTGTTGAACGATCACTCCGAGTTTAAATAATTCCTATTAACTTATTATTAAGCTAATACCTAAATTTATTTAGCTACAACTAGGGATAAGTTGGCAGGGATAACTACAACTTCAATTAGGTTTCTGCAATTGCATGATGTTGGTATTGTGTTCTTCCCGACCTGAGTCATCGAATGATCACTTTGAGTTGAAACAATTCTTATTAACGTATTATTAAGCTACTACACAAATTTATTTAGCTACAACTAGGGATTAGTTGATAGGGACAACTATATCTTCAATTGAGTCTTTGCGATAACATGATATTGGTATTGAGTTCCTCCCGACCTGAGTCATCAAATGATCACTCTAAGTTGAAATGATTCTTATTAACTTATTATTAAGATAATATCTAAATTGATTTATCTACAACTAGGGATGAGTTGATAGGGACAACTACAACTTCAACTGAGTCATTGTAATTGCATGATGTTGGTATTACTTCCTCCCGACCTGAGTCATCGACCGATTATCTTAAGTTAAAAAAATTCTTATTAAATTATTATTAGGATAATACCTAAATTTATTTATCTACAACTAAGTATGAGTTGAAAGGGTCAACTACAACTTTAATTGTGTCTTTGTAATTGCATGATATTGGTATTGCATTCCTCCGTCGTTGAACGATCACTTTGAGTTGAAATGATTTCTATTAAATTATTATTAAGCTAATACCTAAATTAATTTAGCTACAATGAGGGATGAGTTGACAGGGTCAACTACAACTTCAATTGAGTCTTTATAATTACATGATTTTGGTATTGCGTTCCTCCCGATTTGAGTTGTCGAATTATCACTCTGAGTGGACATGATTCTTATTATCAATTCGGAACAAATTAACATTTTCAAAACTTGTTATTCTTTTCCAAAATATAAATCAACCCATATAAATAAGCTATTTCATCATTTCAAATCTTGAGTTCTCACTCTTTTCTTTCTCTCTCAACAATACAGAAAACAACTGCTTAACATATTGCTTAACCCTTCACAATAGATCGATTTTCTTCCCATTTTGATCATATAGCTGTTGTTTTTGACTTCATTCTTGCTTGTATCCATCATTTTTTCTTTTTTGGTAGGTAACAGGGTTTGAGAAGAGTTCTACATTTTTTTCTAAAGATTAGGTATTTTTAGTTAATGATAAAAAAGAAGATGTTTAGTTGGATTATCTTCGAGAATGGATTACAAATTTTGACTTGTCATGATAAAATCATAAGAAGAACCCGAGAAAATCCTAATTTTTATCGCAGTGTTCTGTTACATGTCGTGGTATTATTGGATGGTATTTGTGGTGTTATTGGTGGCTGTTAGTGGTGGTGTTGGTATAGGTGACATTGAAGGTGGTGTTGGTTGTGGTGGCATTGGTGGTGTTGGTGGCTATTGGTGTTGGTGTTGGTGGTTATCGTGGATGCACTGGTGGTATTTGTGGTGGTTGTTGTTGGTGGTGTCGGTATTGGTAGTGTTTGTGGTGGTTGTTGGTAGTGTTTGTAATATATTTTTAAAAGTTATGCATACATCAATTGCAATATATTTTTTGTTTTTTATATTATTTTTAGGTAAAACATGTCTCCCAAAAGAAAAAAAAATGAATGTGGATCAACTTCTGACCACCTAACAAAAAGGCTAGAGTACAGAGGGATTCGTAGGAGCTTCTTAAACAATCTTAGTCAGGAAAAAGTAAAGCTGGGGAAAGATATGAAAATGACATTGTGGGAGGTGGACAAGAGTCTGTAGATTGTAATGAGGAAAATAAAAGTGAGGAGAAAAAAGAAGAAGAAGATAAATAAGAAGGGGAGGGAGAAGAAAATGAGAAAGAGGATGATGATCAACATGCTGATAGAGGATCATCAATGGGGTATTAATTAATATTAAAATCCAGCTTGAGGCTGTCAAAACTATTAGTATTGATTGGATTCAAGTTACGATGCTGATAATTGACCCTGCAGAACTAACTGGTGATTCTGTACTTGATTTTCAATTGGGGAAAGCTTTTGATGACTTTAGGAAAACTATGAAGAATGACAACATAGATGGACTTTTTAAGAAGAGATGCTTTGGACACTTTCTTGCCATGCCTGAGGACCACACTGCATTTTTCCAAATGATCATGGTATATGTTCTTCTCAAGCACAGGATTAAGTACGTAGGGGATGATAAATATTTGAAGAAGGTGGGCAAAAAGATGGATAAAATCTGGATCAACTACTGTGGCATGCCGATTTGTTTTGGCTTGAAAGAGTTTGCCATAGTGATAGGCTTTAGATACGATCATCCAGAAGAGCCTCTCATCAAGGAAACACCCTACCAAATGTCCAAGGAAAGCAGGACAGCCTAATCGACACCATCAAATAGAGGGAAGGAATTGTCCTAGCGACCTCCCACCAAAACCAACAAATGCAAGGAAAAAGTAGATGGGTTGTTGGACATTGTTGGACGTGGGTACAAATTTAATAAGTTGACAAAAAATCTCAAGGATAAAAACATATCAAAGAAATACAAGGAGCAATTGTTCTTAGTTTGATGTGCCCTTTCCATTATATTAGCAAGAGACGTCAACAAAGTCATAGAAGATGATTTATTGAAGCTTGCTGAGGATTTTGAGAAATTCAACAATTATCCTTGGGGATATGAAAACTACAACTTGACTGTCAAATATTCACTGTCAAAGCTATCCCTAAAGACGATCACATTATACGGCTTTTCTTAGGCTTTCATGGTAAATTTAATCACTGTTTGCTTACTCATTCATTAATTTATATTGAATAATTATTATGAATTTTTTTTTCTTACTTCCCATTTATATTTTTAGGCCTGGGAATTTGAAGCCATTCCTCCCTCCGAAAGTAGGTCAAGGATTATCCGGATGAGGTTTCTCATCCAAGGATTCTTAGGTGGTTGGCTGCAAAGAGCAACAAAAGAATTAAGAGAGGCTGATCTTTTTAACCCTTCGAATGATGCAGTATATTTTCTTTCAATTAAAATAATTTGACTCAAAGAAAGATATTGAAATAGATGTGCCATCTGTTGCGATAGATGAGTTATCTGTTGTAATAGATTACCCGTATACTGCAACTGGTGTAATAGATGGGTAATCTGTTGCAGCAGATGATTCATATTTTGCATTAGATTGCCCATCTATTTCTTTGGTCCTCCGAACCTGACTCAACAGATTACCCATCTTGTAAATTATGTAACAAATGGGTAATCTGATGTAATATATTTTAATATATTACGACAGACAGATCAACCATTGCGACAAAAAGATCATCTATTGCATAAGTTGTCTATGTTAACATGTAACCCAACTGACTGTAAATTATTGTATGATTGAAATATATCTATTTTTTTTATAGGTTTTGCATCTATGGATCATGCCTACTGAGTAGGAGTTAGGGATGACTTCTTTAATTACTTTAGGTCTTGTTGATACAATAATAGACCCAATAGTGGAGTTAATAAAGAAGGAATTGACTGGAGAAATAGCCATAAGAAGAGCAGTTAGGCAAGGTCAACCTAATGTTGAGGTGCATCATGACCAACCTACTATAACAGATTTGGGTACTTTTTTTGGAGGTGTTGCTGGTGGATTTATTGATGTTAGTGGTAGGCATGATGATGTTGATGCAACTGCCAATCAGGATGCTAGCATATTAATGCTCAAGGAAAAATAAATATTTTTGAAAACACCCCTTTAATAGGTCCCTCTTACCCTACACCGATCCTTTCCACCCTTATAGTGGTCCCTCTCACCCCTCACCACCCTCGTGTTCTTATTGCAAATAAAAAAAGTGCAAGGATAGATAGGATAAAATCTTTGAAAAAATAGAGGCTATCGCTAAAGCTATCGAGGAATTAAAATCCAAGAGGGGTTTCATACCCTCCAAGAAGGTGAGGGAGCCATACACTCCCACAGTGGAAGTTATGAGAAATAAAAGAGCAATTAACCAAGTACTCTCCAATCGAAAATTAAAAAATTGCTACTCCTCCCTCTCCAAAAGTTGTTGAAGGGTAGAGGCCATTAAAGAAAGTGGACATATTCGCGGAACTTGGCGCCAAAGAGAAGAGGGATCTACGACTGGCCAAGAATGTCAAGAAGGATTACCAGTTGTATACCTTTTTTTCCCAAGACTTCAAATGTTTGATAGATATGTGTATGTCGTATATGAACAAGGTAAGTTTACCTTTCCTAACCTAGCCTTATAATCTACTCCATGAAGAAGAAGCTACGCAATAGTTATGTTATCTATTGTAATAATTGTGTATTCTGGTGCAACTGGTGATGGTTCTATTGTAATATATTACCCATCTGTTTCATAAGTTGCCCTAGATGGGTAATCTATGAACAAATTTAGAGAACCGTCTGCAACAGATGGACCATTAGTTGCATCTTTCCACTATGTTTTCTTTTTTTACAATTACTAACCTATTTAAAAATTGACTTCTTATATCACAGTATGTTGAAGAAATTCTCTTCCTCATGAGGGGCAGGCAATTAGCGTACCCAAAAGCTTATGATGCTGTCGATAGGATAATGGGCCTCAACTTCTGCAAGAATTTCATGAATAGGTACGATAAGCTCACTAAGCAAGAGTCAACTCCAGTGGCTTGGGATTTAATTTGTTAATTTTTAGGTTCTAATGGGATGAAGAAATAATTAAATATGTTAGAGGGGAGAGACCATATCCACATAGAAAGAGTTGGACCAAAGCAAAGAGAATTCTTGCATTCATGAACATGAATGTGAACATCAAACTTTTTTTGTCTCTTAAGATACTAATCAAGGAGGGAAATATGAAGGTTTAAGACAGCAACTTACCTTCCACCGAGGAGGCCAACTTTTTTACCCACATTCAGCCACTGTTGGATTTGTTCCCCAACTTGTTGAGGCAGAGTAAACTGATGGATGATTTTACTAGCGAAAGTGTTGAAGAAGAAAACATGGGATTTTGAAGGTCAAAATAAGGACATGGATCTTCCAAAAAATAAAACCGTTGTCGCTTGTGGGTCGTACACGCTTACATACATCGAATATTTGCTGACCGACATAAAAATAGATGGGCCAACAACCTTTTTATACGATAATGTTGTGGCAAACATGCAAGAGGTATGGAATTATAGGGTACTAATTGGATGCTTAGAGCTTGTGTATAAATAATAAGAAGATGTAGAACGCAAACACCATAATAATTTTTTATTTCATGTCAATTCACTTTACATGTAGTGGAAATTTTTTTTGTCTGATGAAAGTTGAATTTTTAATAATGCAACAGATTGTTTGTCTATTTAACAGATATTCTATCTGTTATGACAGATAGTTTATCTGTTACAATAGGTTGGTCATCTGTTGCATTATGCCGATATTTTCTAAGTCTATCTGTTGCAATAGTGGGAAGACCTGTTTGATAATTTCCAACATATGACCTACATGTTGCAACATATGTCTAAATCTGTTTGATGTTTTTCAACAATTATGCTTGAATATCCATGTGCCCAACAACACCAAAACCGTAGAAAATACACCACCATGAAAATTTCATCAATTAGGCTTAAATATCTATGTTCCCAACAACACCAAACAAGTAGCAATAACACCAACAATGTAGTATCTTCTTGCTCGATTTTGTTTCTCTTCAAAAGCCTTGACTTTCTTTAACAAATCCCAGATTACCTGATTTACTTGTGAATGGTGTCGTTCTTTATACCAATCAAATTAATCACATCTACCTAATTTCTATAAAAACAAGACCACAATTATAAAACAATTACAAGTCAATACTTAATCAACTAATTAAATAAAAAATATTACCTTTGAAATCTTACAAGAAAAAAACCTATGACCTGGATTTTGTTGACTCCAAGAAGTCCTTAATAGAGCTTGATGACCACACTTATAATATCAAAAATCTTTATTACAAAAAGTGGAAGATGAGCTCAACATTGTCAAGATCAGTTGGAAAAAATAAAAAAAAGTTTTAAAAAAATCAAATACAAATAATTTGAAGAATTTGGATAGAGAAAAAAAGACGATGAAGAAGAAGATTTGGGAATTTAGGGTTAAATTTAGGAACAAGATAAATATATAAGACATGGGGGGAAATAACTGTTGTGGGCCAAATCAGATGCCAAGTTAGAGAAAAGAGGGGTTCAACGCGCCTTGGCTGCGTGAATTACATGGGAGTTACCAACAGGGCAAAAAATGCCAAACTAACACATTTGATGCTTATTTTAGGTGTTTAAAATGAACACTGTCTACTTGAGGTGCGAAAGTGAAAGATCGCTGCAACTTTAGGTTCCTGTCGATGGGTTTTGCCTTTTTTATTTCAAGTCTCTATACTTTATATGTAGTGACAATTTTTATGTCTAATAAAAATTGAATTTTTAATAATGCAACAGATTGTCTATCTGTTGTAACAAATAGTCTACCTGTTCTGATAGATAATTTATCTGCTGCAATAAGTTGGCCATCTGTTGTATTATGTTGATGTATCTAAGTCTATCTGATACAACAGTGGGAAGACCTGTTTGAAAATTTCCAACAGATGACCTACATGTTGCAACATATGTCAAATTTGTTTGATATTTTCTAACAGATATGTCGTTTGTTGCAATAGATACCTTATCTATTGTAATATTTGAATCTAGTATTCTATTTGAATTAATAAGTTCAAATCTAAGGATAAGATAAAATTCCTAGACAACATAAAATAAATCAAATCCTACAGAAATTATATGAAATAAATCAATCAATAAATGAAATGTAAAAAAATTATTATGGGTACAGATCTCAACAATTTAAGTTTTGATGCCAACAATTTCTAAGAGGGGTAAGGTTATTACTTTAACAAACTCAAGCTGTAAAGATCTACTCAATATGGACAAGTTGTTCTTTATCCGGTGCTATAGAATTTGGCGTTGGTTGTCGTAGATCTTTAATATTACTTGCGTATGGTTTCTAGTTTTTTCTTCTCATATTTCCATAAAAAGAGTATCATATTGTCAATGTTGTTTCGTCATAACTTCTACTGTGACATCCACCTGGAAATCCAGAATTGTCAATGCTAATCACAGAGATATAAAAAAAATGGAAAAAGGATAACTCATTTGTTTTAGCAAACAGATTATCTTTCTGTTGCAACTTATGGATCATTCGTTGGGACAAATTAAAATTTAAGGAATACCTATATTATAATTTTCAATGGATAAACCATCTGTTGCAACATATGACTCATCTATTCGAAAAAACTGAAACAGTAAGAAGTCTTGATTTAATTTGTCCCAACAGATGACCCATTTGTTGCAGCATATAGGTCATCTGTTGGTACAAATAAAAATGGTATGTAAAGCTTGTTGACACCTAATTTTTTCCCTCCACAACTACATTTAATCTCGAGTTGCTTCGATTTTCAAATAAAATCACAACAATTAATTTTCCAAATAAATGCATTTTAAAATAGGTATTTGGTCTAATTTTGTCATTTAAGTGATAATTATATATTTTTGTATTTGCATATATGAGATTGTATAAATGATGTCATTTAAATGAACATTTTCATCACATTGGACTTTAAATTAAGGATTATTTAAAAAATAAATAAATAATTAAAGTCTTGATTTAGACAAAATTTATTCTGAAATAATTTATTTGGATATATATTTGTTTGATTTTATTAAAGCAAGAAACTTGGGATTAAAAGAGGTATTAATTCGTATCGAGATTTATTTTAATTTAGCCAATCTATTGAATTTGACCATAATTGCAACTAAATGGACCATAATTGCAATACAATTGGCCAATTGACTTTTGATTTGGTTAAAATTTAAATAGAATGAATTGAATTAAAATTGATGTGATTTTTCTAAGTAATCCCACAATCTACCCAATACCCAAAAAGTTAACCAATAAAAAAGCCCAAACCGAAGGCCCATTTTCTTTTATACAACAATTAAAACTACAACCAGCCTTTTCCTTACAATTTCTGTCGCCCAAAGCCCACTCCAACAGCTATAACTTGACCCATCTTCCAATCATCTTTTCCCTTTAATTAGTAACCAAACCTGCTACAGCTATAAGGTTCAATTTCAACCACAACCTTCAATCAATAGCAACAGCTACCAGAACAACACAAACACGCTACAACATCGTACAAGCCTCAGCAAAATGACAATATCGGTTTCCATCTACCAACGATTCCAACGCTCAAACCAAGCTCCAACCCATCTGTTTTTTCTTCATCACACGTCTCACGCGGGTTCGTACGTGTAGGGCTTGAGAACGTTCTAGAACAAGCCTAGGTGGCTCATCCAATGTCTATATTCCGCGAATCTCGGGTACCATGGTACGAATCCATACATACTTAGTTGATTTTCATTGGTTTGGAATAAATTCTATTTTTTCTAATTTCGATTGGTCCACCCGCTCGGATTTATCCGAGAAAATTCCAAAATTCGTAGGAGTTTGTTGGTAGAAAACGTTATCTAAGTTCAAATTTTGAATTCCTTTTGGAAGAAAATCCCAAAATTATACCCAGGAGGCCCCATTTTTATTTCCATCTATTGAAACCCTAAAAAATGAACCCTAGCCTATTCTCTATATAAAGGCTATTTTAGGAGGTTGAGAGGGGATAGATTTGTTTCTAGGGTTGGAGTTCTGAGGTTCATAAAAGGAAGGTTTTTCCTCTGTGACATTTTTAGGGTTTGATTTTTTTGAGGTCGGAGAAGGGGGGAGAAATTCTGAGGTGAAAACTTTGAGGTTTCGAAGGTTTCTTAGAAAAAGGGAAACCCATAGTTTTAGGATTCTTCTTTTTTCTATTTCTGTGGAATCCTTACTGGTGATTGAAGCTATCGAGTGAGAGAAGAAGATATCAATGTTTTAGGGTTCTCAGAAGATAAAAGCGATCTCCTTTTTCTGTAGAATATCCTTTCTCTTTTATTTCCTTTTAGAAGTTTGGTCGAGCATTTGGGAAGTTCTCGAATTGACAATATCGACTCCCGATAGTGACAACTTTGCTAATAGCTTGTTTGTCCCATTTTCTACTCCGAAATAGGTGAACGACTCTCCAATTTTAATTTCTATTACGGTTCCTACTTGTTTTCTTCATCTCCTTCTCTGTAATGTTATGATTGTAACATTGTTCGATGAGAACAGTTGTAGATGGCTTTAACGGTCATAGGAATTAGTAGATGATAAATATTTTTGTGTTTCTCTCGCTGAATTGAAATTCATGCTATCATGTCTGCTCTGTATGGATTCTGAAATTTTCATCGTCGCTACTTTGAACTCTCCCCTTTGTATTATTATTGTTGGCACGTTGTTAACCTCATTGTCGGTATATGTGTGAAGTTTTTTTTACCTTTGTTTTTAGTTGAATCTGTTTAGTAAAGATCTGTAGCTTCGTGTCTACCTTAGGAATCACTGCAAGGTTAGTTTCGATGCTAGTCATACTATGATATTTTCAAGGAAAAACTGAGCCTGTTGATCTGATTTGCTAAAAATTTAGTCATTTAGATTGTATTCATGACTTTGGAGGTACGTAGTAGGTGCTCCTTATCTTTGCTGAAGCGTTATATGACATCGGGTATAATTTAGGGAGTCTTTTGATATGCAGCAACAAAAATTAGTAATTCAGTTCATTAAGGACGCTTAATCTTTTTTTTTGGTTTCAGTTTTGTCTGGCGAGAGGGGAAAAGTTTTGCATAATAATGTTGACTCAATCGGCAGTCGTTTTACTATGTTAAAGCCTTAAAAAAGTTCTATGAATTATTTCGTTTATTCTTATTTAGTTTCAGTTGTATACCAATGTATTCTGATTAAAGATGCGCAACCCACATATGTTGGTACCTCCCATGACCTTGATGGAACTAGATCCTCATTTTTAAATCGAAGATTATTTGGCTAGAGTCAATATTTGGTGTGGTGGTATACCTGGTATTTGAATTTTTAGTGCATAAAAGCAGCAGGTCAGTCATTTTTATGATACGAAGCTGTTCTAAAGTAAGGGGGAGGGGGCTGAACTAATTCATAAGAAATCCATGTCTATAAATTATCTGTCATTGTCATGATTGTTTTTATTCTGTTGTTCTAGCTAAGAGATAGATTGAATGCTTCATTGGTTCTTTGTTAACTATCGTCTGGCCTGTTATTATCATTGTCCTAATTGCCTTCACTTTGATGTTTTTTAAAGACTTGTTTACTATCATTAGATTGTTGTTTTTCTTAGGTAAACTCCATCCTAGTTTAGTCTTAACTTTCTAGTTCCATGTTGGTTATATAGTTCAAATTGTTAATTCCTGTGTCATTGCGTCAATTCATAGGTCAAATGTTAAAGTCCTTTCGCCTGTCGTATTGAGTAGTTTGAACGTTATTTTTTATGATTAGGATCCATAGTTTTAGCTCTATAAAATATTAAGTTAATTCATTGCATGTTTGATCAAGACGTTGGTTCTTGTGATAGGAAATTCTTTCGGTTTACAAGTTTATCATTTTCTTGTTTGATGTTCTCGCCTGTATACACTTACATATACTAATCTGTTGCACTTTTTTTTTTGCATGAACTTGCTCGGGAGTCCAATTGGGCTCTTTATTATTGTATTACACTAAGGGCCACTGAGGCCCGCCCTTTAGAAGACGTGAAAATCGATCACATAGTACTTGTATACAAGGAGTCGTAAGACATAAATGAGCCAAAATCTCGTCATTGAAGCAGCAAAGGAGATTTGATTTTTTTGAATTATTTGCATTTATTCATTTGATGTTGTCTCTTCATTATTATTTATTTCTTCATTTCATCATTTCATTCATTTGGTCCGTGAAGCCAAAGTTGTACTTAATATAGGTGGAGCAGGATTCGAGCTAAAAGCTCGAAAACTAGATTAGGACAGGGTTGACAGTTTGGGCTTAAAAGCCTAAACCACTATTTCTCCCCTTTCCTCATTCTCTTTTCTTTACTTGGTTACATGTTTCTTGCAAACCTAGTTAATCCCTTAGTCAAGTCGCTAAAAAATTAGTTTTGCATAAATGTCAAAACATTTCTAAAATCGAGTTCTTTTAAAAGATCAATCTTTTCTGAAATTAGTCAAAAGACGCTTTCAAACAGGCTGGATAACCGCAAAGTTAGCGGACGTTTTAGGTGCCTAACACCTTCCTAAAATGTAATAGGAACCACTTACTCGAAATCTCTAACTTAAACCGATTTTCCTATTTTGAATCGTTTTAAGTAACTCTCTAAAGGTTTCTTAATTTCTTTACAAAATTAAGTGGCGACTCTCTCAAAAAGTCAAAATTTCTCCGCAAAACAGAAATGACAGCTCTGCTGGGGAAATCTAATTAGGTTCTAACCAAATGTTTGATTTCATCTTTTGATTATCTGTTTATGTGTTCATGTGTTTTGATTCTGTAGAGTTTAATTATCGCATTGCATGGCATATTCCTATATTATTTAAACCTTTTTGGGGTTTCGTGTGTATCCCGACCACTATTTATCAATTCCAAAAATATGTTGGAAATACAAACAGTTTATTAGCACGTGAGTCATCTGATGGCTGTTTGTACTTTCAAACTCAAGTTGTCTGCTTGAGAACCAGTGTTCAAACCCACTCTAGACACCGAGGATAGAACAAAACCAAAACCCTATTTTAGGCATGAGCCTAGGACGACCCAATACCCGAGTGGGGTATTGGACCCATTAGAAAACTTTTCCTACGTCTATTGACCCTGAGTCAATCACAGACGGATCATACTTATGTGTTGGAGAAATATATGCTTGTCTAAATTCAATCCATTACCCTTTGGGGTCGGGGAAAGGCTTATCTTTGTCTTTTTTATGTAGATATGGCTCAATTTCATTCCCGTGAAAAATTCAAGATGGTTACCAAACCTGACGATTACCTAAAATTATGGTGGGATTACATGGGTCCAGATGAGAGAAAAATTGTTAGGACACACATCGGACACCTTCTTTCGTTGATCGAAATAGACGCTTGGCCTAAAATAATCCATGTGCTTACGACTTTTTGGGATGATCAGAACAGGTGTTTCACTTCGGGGATGTGGAATTGACTCCTACCATCGAAGAAGTGTTAATTTGCTATGAGAGTATTGAAATGTGTTTCAAGAGAAAGGAAAAACCTGAGAAGAATATTTTCGTTCCTGCTGTGTGGGACCATTAAACAATCAAAGAGGCATTTTTAACTGACGATAATACCTGGATAGGGGAATATGATGGAGCAAATATCACTTTTTGGGATTTGTATCATCGGTTTGGAAGATTCAATGCCTTCCATAAATTTGGACATAAATTTGAGTCCGAATCAAAATGGAAGAAGATGAGAGCCTTTGCGTTTGCGGTAGGTCTACTCAGAACCATGGTGTTCCCACAGGGGTAAAATGGCACAATTCATCCAAGGGTTGTTATGGTGGCCCATGCACTTTTCTTTGGACTAGATTACAATTCTACCAAGGTATTCCACAATTTAGCTCCCATGATTTTTGTCGACATATATCGAGCCTTGGGAAGGTGTCAAGTCAAAAATCGTTTCTTTCAAGGTTGAAACCTCACATTACAATGGTGGATGATGAAGCATTTGGAAAAGGATTCGAGAATGGTACAACCTGATCATAAAACAAGGGTGGATATACTAGCTTCGCACGACATGTGGTTGTTTCTACATTGGTTCAAAATAGAAGACTCTCGTGAATTTTGGTTTAAGACTTTCGGGGAATTAAGAGATGACGATGTGCAATGGTCCATTAACTCTCTTCGTTCAGGTAAATACACCATTCGAGGGGGCAAGCGGCCTTTCCAAGTGTTTCCTGGTCTCAGGGGGACCCGACCCTACAATCCTAGTAGGTTTCTTAGGCAATTCGAGATCAAGCAGGAGGAACCACAAATAGATTCCATGCTTAGGTTTTTCACCGAATATGGTGAAAGTGAGTCTCTACTCAAAGGCGACATGATAAATGGATGGAGAAGAAGAAGGTGGATGGAAGTGACTTTCCGTATAGAGTGGGACCCTGAAGTCAACGATACTTACAAGGAGTGGTTGAAAAAGAGTCTCGCTGGAACATTAATTCCGAGACCAAATGTGCCCACTCAAGTTGTGGATATAGAATCCAACCATCAAATTTGGCTCCACAGGCTACAAGATGAGTTCTAGAAAAGTGAAATCGCACACTGGCAGATACACATGGAGGACGCTTTAACTATACGTATGTTGAGGGAAGAGTTGAAAAGAGCTAGGGAAGAAGCTGATGATGCCAGGCAATGTCTAATCAATTTGGATGATAGCATGTCCTCCCAGATCGATAGTATAGGGAAAATGACTTACGACTGGAAGGCACAATTATGCGGGAGTCATCTTATCATCAATAGGTATCAAATAGCATAGGAGGTAAACAAGGCAAATAACTGTTTTATGTGCTTATGTGCGTTTGTTTGGATCAAAGGCAAGTTCATCCACTATGTCCTATGGATGAATTTGGCTATGACTCAACCAACTCTATATGGTTATTCTTGTCAAATATTTTGCATTACTTATCATATACGGAAACTAACACATCTGCCTTTGAGTTGTTTTACTTTACAGATAATAGAAATTACTTCGTGTTGATATAAGCTGGCAGAACATCCCTACTTCACCCGATCGAAAGCGCACAAGATCCCATCCTCTGACCATCATTCAAAAATGGTAGGAAATGATGAAGAAAACGCACTAACTATCCGGGACAATATGATAGTGAAACAGAATGAAATGATTGCGGAACTTGCAAGAAAGTTAGCAATGCTTTAGGAGGAAATAAATTGCACTCGAGATTTGGATAGCTTGGCCATCACCGTCAATGCCCCCGCTCTAGGAGGACATGGGACTCCACTCCAAATCCCTCCCCTCAGCATACCTATTCTCGGGGATCAGCCAAATAACATATCTCCGTCTCTGCCCCTCTACTTGTCCAAAACACTAATCGCAAAAATAACCCAGATGCCTACCATCCACAAAATCCATCTCTAACCCCACAAAACCCATCTCCGAATCCATTCTCAAATCCCTAAAAAACATTTTCAAATTAAGAAAATTCATTCCCAAATCCAGAAGATTCACTCCCAAACCCACAAAATCCATCAAATCTATCCCCGAATCCACCAAATTCCCTTCCAAATCCGCAAAATCCTTCTCAGATTCCACAAAACTACTCACAAATTCCATAAAACATTTCCAAATTCCCAAACATCCTCCCTACTTACTAACCAAGTTCCTTTCTTCCGCAAAATTAAGCGTCCCTTTCAAATCCCCCTCAAGCCATCATATCCCCTGATATTTATGAACCCCTTCCTAACCTCGAGATGGATTATTACGAGGAAAAAGAGAAAGAGTGGAGGACCCAACATGAAAGGAATTTACTAGCTATGAAGGAAGATATCATAAGGATCAAAGAGTCTCATGGAGCCAGGGACCACGATGGTTTGGGGTATGACGATTTATGTGTTCACCTGGGAGTAGACCTACCAGATAGTTACAAAGTCCCTAAGTTTGAGATGTTTGATGGTACCAAAAATCCAATGACCCATCTGAGGAGGTACTATGAGCAACTGGTAGGGATAGGGAAAAATGAGTCATTACTGATGCGCCTATTTAGTCGAAGTTTAAGTGGCGAAGCCTTGGAGTGGTTCATATCTCAGGAGCCAAAAAAGTGGACTGGTTGGAAAGCATTGGCCAAGGGTTTCCTTGAATGGTTCGCATTTAACATAAAATAGTCCCTGACCGATATTCACTAGATCGGATCAAACAGAGAAATGTTGAGAGTTTTCAAGACTATGCTTTTCGTTGTAGAATAGAAGCCGCCAAAGTGCAACCCCTCATGTCCGAGGAGGAAATGGTATTCGTGTTCTCCCGCGCTTAAGAAGGAGAATATTATACCAGGATGATGTCCGCTATCAGGGCAACTTTTATGGATTTGGTAAAAATATGAGAATCATTGGAAGAAGGTATTTGGATAAGGAAGATTGACAAAACCCTGACGTCATCTGGCACTGTCATGTTCTCGAAGAAGAAAAAGAAAGATGTAGTTGTGATTTCTTCTAATCCTGTTACAAAAATGAAAAAGAGGTTCAATTCTAGAAATGTTATATCTTCTCCGCCATCACCTAACCTTCTACACGCGTTCTATGCCTACCCCCAATTCCAAGCTCCACTCACAAATGCCCAACCTCAGTACCAAACTCCACTCCCAAACATCTAATCCTCATACCAAGCTCCACAACCAAATATCTTTCCCTAATATCCAGTTTTACCTCCAAATTATCAGTCTCATTTCCAAAACACTCCTCCAAATAACCGAACAAATTTCCAAATGCCTCCAAATTATCACCAAGTACCCCCTCCTACAAACCTAAGCCCGTATAACCCCCAACGTCTAAACCACGAAAATAAACCTCCCCTAAACTTCACCCCACTAGCTAAAAGTCGCACCCAATTATTTAAAAAATTGAAGAACGCTGGTCATTTGCAACCAATACATCCAAGAAATATAAATCCCAACCCTCGATTCTTTAATGTAAGTCAACATTGTGCTTATCATTTGGGGGCAGCGGGGTACAGTATAGAGGATTGTGTTTACTTGAAGCACAAGATCCAGGATTTAATCGATCAAAAGGTCATCATGCTCCAGGCGCCTACTCCAAATATTAACAGAAATCCATTGCCCAACCATGAGGGATCTACAGTTAACATGATTGAAGTAGAAGGTGAATGGGCATCTGGCAAGACCATTACCCAGGTGAACTCCAAAAAGTGCAAAAGAGCGAAAGAGTGAGGAGATATAGAAGACTGCGGCCGCCTTAAGTATCAACGAAAAAGCCTCATTTATAGGGATGACGGCCCCGACTCAAGTGTACGCTCCCCTACGAAGAAAGAAATTTATTATGCAAACCGCTGCTGCCCAAGGGATGACGCGATCGGGACGATATTACATCCCTGAGGAATTGACCAATAAAGAAGATTCACAGAAAAGGCCAATCATTAAAGGAGAGGCTGAGAAATTTTGGAGGCGTATGCAACCAAAGGATTACTCAATTGTCAAACACTTGGAGAAAACGCCATCCTAAATCTCTATCTTAGAACTATTACTGAGTTCGCAATACCACCGACAGGCTTTATCGAAGGTCTTGGAGGAAACATATGTTCCCGCAGGAACGAGTGTTAAGAATTTGGCTGAGATGATAGGGAACATTGTGGGGAATCATCACATATCATTCAGTGATGAAGAATTTCTGTTTGAAGGAGTGATACACAACAAAGCCATACATGTCATCATCATTTACCGCGATTATGCAATTAATCAGGTATCAATAGATGGCAGATCTGGTGTGAATATTTGTACCCTCTCTACGTTGGTTCAAATGGTCTATGATTTAGGAAAAATTCGTCAAAGCCACATAAATGTGAGAGCATTCGATGGTAGGCAGAGAGATACCATAGGATAGATTGATTTGCACATCCAAATGGGGCCTGATGAGTTCAAGACTAAGTTTCATGTTATGGATATCCATCCTAGCTACAACCAGCTCTTGGGAAGACCATGGATACACAGTGCAAAGGCAGTTTCATCACCCCTTCATTAATTATTGAAGTTCATTTGGAAATATCATGAAGTAGTCATCCAGGGAGAAAGAAGTTGAGCGGACCGTCCCAATGGTTATGTTCCGGTGATTGAAGATGTTTCAAAAGTTAGCAGTTTTTATACAGTGGAAATTGTAAATACTGTGGACAGAGATTCGACGCCCAAAGTACCAATGCCTTCTATCTACAAAATGATTGCAACGGTGATGTTAAGAAATGGGTTCAAACTTGGTCGAGGCTTGGGTAAGAATTTAAAAGGAATTATCAAGACTATTACGATCCCAGAGAGAGACTCAAAGTACAGGTTAGGATATCAGGCTACCAGGAAGGATAAGGTTGAGGATGAGCCAGAGAAGAGTCTGTTTGGGCCCTTGCCACTCCTGTTCCAGTCATTTTCTATACGAGAAGTGTCGGATGATGATGGTATTGGGGATGGGATAGGAGATTTGTTCGAAGGATGCAATGCTCTACAGAAGATCTCCCAAAGTCCAGCGGGGTAAAGTAGATTGCGTCAGGGAAGGCCTTACAAAATGGGACCTCTGCTCCACTTATAACCCGTCGCCCATCGTGGTAGATGAAAGGGCAATTACTGATAGTTTTTAAAATTGGTGATGATATAGAGAAGGCCCCGCGATCCACCTTTTATATCTCAAACTTCCTTTTCATATCTTACTGCTTTTAAAAAGGCATGGACTTGTATTTGCGCAAGTCATAAGCCACGATTTTGTAATTATCTCCCAAATTTCAATGAAAAGGCCTTCATTTATTTAGAAAATTCTATTATTTCTAAAACACTTCTCGTCATATATTTTGTTATTATCTTGTTATCATCTAACTTGGTTGTTTGTCCATTACAATAACAATAGCTTAAAATCTGTCAATGTCGTGTTATGTCAAAGCTTAAACAAACAAAATAAGGGGAATAATGATGATTGGAAGGATGATGATGAGGAACGATTAGTCGAAGATATGGAGGAATTTGAGAATCACGAAAAACCCAATCTGGAGGAAACTGAAACAGTCAACTTCGGAGATCACAATGAAATCAAAGAGATAAGTGTCAGTATCCACCTGACAGTGCCACAAAGAAAAGAGCTCATCCACCTGTTACGGGAATACATCAATGTGTTTACTTTGTCCTATGATGATATGCCAGGTTTGAGCACCAGCATTGTGTCACATAAGTTGCCAATAAATCCGGAGTTTGATTCAGTCAAACAAAAAATATGAAAATTCAAGCTAGATTTAAGTCTAAAGATAAAGGAAGAAGTGACAAAACAAATCTAGTCTAATGTTGTCGAGGTCACAATATATATGACGTGGTTGGCCAACATTGTCCCTGTGCCAAAGAAGGACGACAAGATTCCAATTTGTGTTGACTATAGAGACTTGAATAGAGCCAGTCCTAAAGATAATTTTCCATTTCCCAACATCCATATTCTCATAGATAACAGTGTAAAACATGAAATGCAATCATTCATTGATTGTTTCGCCGGGTATCATCAGATATTGATGGATGAGGAAGATGCAGAAAAAATGGCTTTTATTACACCCTGGGGTGTTTATCATTACAGGGTAATGACTTTTGGTCTCAAAAATGTGGGTGCAACATATATGAGGGATATGAAGATGATTTTCCATGATATGATCCATAAAGAGATTGAGGTATATGTGGATGACGTAATCATCAAATCCTGTGAGAGTTTGGATCATCTGATTCATCTAGAGAAATTTTTCAACAGATTAAGAAGGTATAGTTTGAAATTAAACCCTACTAAGTATGCTTTTGTTATTCCTCAGGGAATTTTATAGGGTTCATAGTCAGTAGAAGAGGCATCGAGTTAGACCCATCCAAAATCAAGACAATTCAGGATTTGCCAACGCCGAAGACTAAGAAGGAAGTTATGAGTTTCATGGGTCATTTGAATTACATTAGCAGGTTCATCGCGCAGTCAACAGTCATATGCGATCCAATTCTCAATATGTTGAAGAAAAATGCATTGAACGAGTGGACAGAAGAATGTCAGAGAGCTTTTAACCGGATCAAGGAGTACTTGTCTGCACCGCCAGTTTTGGTTCCACCAAGAGAAGGAATTCTATTATTTCTTTACCTGTCAGTCTGAGAAAATTCTTTCGGATGTGTCCTTGGATAACATAATGAGACTAGTAGGAGAGAGAAAGCCATTTACTACTTGAGTAAAAAGTTCACGCCATATGAAGCCCGTTACACTCTTGTAGAAAAGACATGTTGTGCTTTGACTTGGATGACACATAAGTTGAGGCATTATCCTTCGTCGTACACAACATACCTCATGTCGAGAATGGATCCATTAAAGTATATTTTCCAAAAGGCCATGCCTACGGGAAAGCTAGCCAAGTGGAAAATGTTGCTGAGTGAGTTTGGCATTGTGTATGTAACCCAAAAAATAATCAAGGGGCAAGCCTTAGCAGATCATTTGGTAGAGAACCCAGTTGATGAGGAATATGAGCCACTTCAAACTTACTTTCCAGATGAGGAAGTTTTGTTCGTAGGAGAATACATTACAGAGATTTACCTCGGATGAAGGCTATTTTTTGATGGGGCGGTCAACTTCAAAGGTTCAGGAATTGGAGCAGTTTTGGTGTCAGAAATGGGCCAGCATTATCCAGTAACTTCTAAGTTACGTTTTCCATGCACTAATAACATGGCTGAATATGAGGCTTGCATTATGGGTTTCAAATTAGCACTTGATATGGGTGTTCGTGGACTGTTAGTCATTGGGGATTCAAATTTGCTGATTCACCAGGTACGGGGAGAATAGGCGGTAAAAAATCCCAAGATCGCTCCTTATGTGGAGCTGGTGCAAAAATTATGTGAAAGATTCAAGGAAGTTGATTTTAGGCATATCCCATAGAAACAAAATGAGTTTGCTGATGCTTTGGCCACTATATCTTCCATGATTTAGCACCCAGATCAGAGTTACATTGATCCTGGAAATAATCTTGAAGGAGCAAATCGCGCATTGTGTACACGTGGAAGAGGAGCCTGATGAAAAGCCTTGCTACTATGACATTAAAAGGTATTTGGAATCTAGAATATATCCTAAAGAGGCTAGTAACAACCTAAAGAAGACAATCCGGTGTTTGAGAAATAATTACTTTCCAAGTGGGGAAATTCTTTTTAGGAGGACTCCTGATTTGGGATTCCTAAGATGCGTCGATGCTGCAGAAGCCAATAAATTAATACAAGAGGTACACACTGGAATTTGTTGGCCCCACATGAATGGGTTTGTCCTTACCAGAAAGATCCTGAGAACCAGTTACTTCTGGATGACTATGGAAAATGATTGTAGTAAGTATATGCACAGATATCCAAAATGTCAAATACATGGAGATCTGATTTGAATGCCTCCAAACGAGCTTTACACAATGAATTCTCCTTGGCCTTTCGTAGCTTGGGGCATGGATGTCATCGGACCAATAGAGCTATTAGCGTCGAATGGGCATAGATTTATTTTAATTACCATTGATTATTTCACTAAGTGAGTTGAAGCGGCTTCGTACAGAGCCCTTACTAAGAAAGTGGTTGTGGATTTCATCAGGAATAACTTGATTTTCTGGTTCGGAGTACCGGAATTGATCATTACTGATAATGGGGCAAACTTGAACAATCACTTGATAAACTAAATTTGTGATCAGTTCAAGATTGTGCATCGCAACTTGACTGCATATCGTCCCCAAATAAATGAAGCTGTGGAAGCAGCCAACAAGAATATTAAGAAGATCTTGAAAAAGATGGTCGAAAATGATAGATCATGGCATGAGATGTTACCTTACGCTTTTCTAGGGTATCGCATAACAGTTCAAACCTCCACCAGGGCGACCACCTATTTACTTTTTTATGGGAATGAAGCTGTGATACCTGATGAAGTTGAAATACCTTCCCTAAGGATTATTCAGGAAGCTGGACTAAGTAACGAAGAATGGGTTCGTGCTCGCTATGAAAAACTCATGTTGATTGATGAAAAGAGAATGTTCACTGTATGCCATGATTAGTTGTACCAACACAGGATGGTTCATGCCTTTAACAAGAAGGTGAGGGCTCGGGCATTTGAAGTGGGGCAACTGGTTCTCAAATGAATATTCCCTGACCAAGAGGAGTACAAGGGCAAGTTCACTCCAAATTGGCAAGGGCCATACATAGTTTACAAGGTGCTATCTGAAGGAGCTCTAATTTTGTCTGAGATGGATGGCACGGAGTGGACCAAACCAATCAATTCCGACGCGGTAAAGAGATATTATGTTTGAAGGACATTCTAGATTTTGTGTTTCTTTAGTTAATTTACTTGTAATCGCCTTTGTAATAATGTTGTTTTCTAGTGTGTGACTGTCTAGAGTACCTTCCTTTAATGTACGAACTATGTTTGACCTGAATTCCTAAGAAAGGGATACGTAGGTGGCCTATGTCGGTTTCGTTCAACCCCTTAGGATAACCTGAATTCCCAAGAAAAGGGATACATAGGCGGCCTATGTCGGCTTCAGTCAGCCCATTAGATTTTCTATATATATCCTTAGCGTAGTCTTGAACTATATTTGGCCTGATTCCTGCTTCAACGGGATACGTAGGCGCCCCAATGGCTCGATCATATAACCCCAGGAAATGGAAATTGGGGCAGGATTTTTGAGAAGGAATCTCGAAATTCACAAGAGAAGATCGACATCCAACAAAGAGAATGAAGATCAGCAGAGACTTTAGACCCATCCGGATTGGTATCATCTCAAACAACTTTAAACTGGGGCAGAAATTTTGAGGAAGACCTCAAAATTTCCACTAAATGCCAGAACATATTCCAAATTCCCCAGCACCAGATGTTAAAGTCAAGCTTTGGAAGCCATCGACTATAACAAAGTCTGAGGAGACTCAATTTTTGGCTATGATAAAACTATTTGAAGAAAGCCTCCAACAATGATTATGAGTTTTGGAAACCATCCGTCGGATATAGTCAAAACCATGAGGAAGACGTTCGTTGAGATAGTACATGACATGACTGACAGAGATTTTCTAAAGTTTTACAGAAGTTTTCGAAATTATTTTAAAAAATTTAAGACTATTTTCAAAAAATCTTACGACTCACTTATTTAGTACTTGCCTAGACATCATTTGGGATGGAGTGTCAGGATGAAAGCCCCATTATGATAGAATGCCCAAGAGGTGGCAAGGAGTAAATCGAGGATCGAAGAAGGTCAACATGGAGTAATTTCATTCAAACTAATCATTTTTCTATGGATGCAGGGATCAATACACAAAAATGAGAGTCTCTTTAAAAAATCCCTGAGCAAATGGGAGCCACAACAGATCATTGATGCCCAAGAACTGTATTTTAGGGTAGCCCTAAAAATGGGTTAACAACTATTTATTGAGGACCTTTTGATTTGTCCATCTCATTTCTTAAGATCATAGGCGACAAACAAAAGCGCCTAGTTTTCTTTACAAATATTGTATTTAGAAGTTTCATAAAAATAGTCGCTAGTAAAAGCGACTTTGTGTCTACTAATCGCCTACCTTGAGCACAGAAACATGCAGAAAGAAAGACGATGACAAATGAATTCAGGTAAAATTATTTTTATCATTGCCTCAAGGGCCATTACATATCATTGCTGCAAGGCGTTGCCCCAAGGGCCATTACATATCATTGTCGTAAGGCGTTGCCCCAAGGGCCATTACATGTCATTGCCGTAAGGCATTGCCCGAAGGGCCATTACATATCATTGCCACAAGGCGTTACCCCAAGGGCCATTGCATATCATTGCCGCAAGGAATTGCCCCAAGGGCCATTGCATATCACTACCGCAAGGCATTTTCCCAAGGGCCATTACATATCATTGCCGCAAGGCGTTGTCTCAAGGGCCATTGCATATCACTACCGCAAGGCATTTCCCCAAGGGCCATTACATATCATTGACGCAAGGCGTTGTCTCAAGGGCCATCACATATTATTGCCGCAAAGGCCATCTCATACCATTGACCCAAAAGGCATTCAATATCTATTGACGCGCTAGACAAAAATGCTGGAATCAAGGACATCATTTAATATCCATTGACACGCTAGACAGAAATGCTGGCATCAAGGATATCTCATCACTTTATGAATCCGTATCTGAATGCATCGAAAGCACATGATTTGAAGGGATTCCTTTAAGTCATTATCTAAGGATGAATGATATATAAGATTTCCTAGAAATTGACAATTTGAGGGTCATCTATAAGTCATATTATTTGAAATAAGATAGTGTGCAAGATCACCTATGAGTTCATAGCATGTAGGATATCCGTAAGCTACAACAACATCCTAACTAGATAGTGTGCAAGATCACCCAAAAATCGATAGTTCAAAGGTTATCCATAAGTCAAAACTAAATTCTTACCGGAGAATATGCAAAATTGTCAAATTGATACGTCCAAGGGTTCTCTATAAGCTGTGTCATATCAAAGATCAATTATATGTAGGATTATCCAAAGACTAACAATTTGAGAGATTATCTATAAGTCATATTGTATCCAAGGTTGGATAATGTGCAGGAACACCAAAAAGCTAGCGAATGGAGGGATATCTATAAGCCATCTCTTATCTAAAGTCGAATAAGGAACAGGATTACCTAAAGGCTAGCAATTCAAAGGATGTCTGTAATTCGCCTCGTACCCAACAATCAAATAATATGCAAGATTATCCGAAGATTAACAATTTAAGGAAAACTTATAAATCAATCATCGGCTATAACCGGAGATGTTATCATTCCACATACAACAAGTGATATAGGTAACCAAAAGGGTTGCCATTCCACCACAAGATTACGCGGTTGTAGATACTATTCTGCATAAAGTATCGCCGGTGTCCAAAAGGGCCACCCCACTCTGAAGGTATAAAATAGGATGACTTCACTTTTTAGATAACAACTCACGCGGAGATATGGTAAAATACTATATAGTTCTTTCGTGAATTGAGCTTATCACTAATAATTTATGTGTGAGAAATTGTCGAGAGCATTCGAGAGGATGAAAATCTCAAACCAAAACCACAGGTGCGGACGACTCTAAGAAGGACGCAACACAACTTGGAGCTCTTTCTCGGCATCAAAATGGGCATAGTCTGGAGAGGGATGTCAAAATCTCTAGACGCAAACTAAATGATGTTACCACCACCATCTGACCACGTCTCTATTAGAAGGAATGTGGGTATTTTTGGATATTCTGGTCTTATTTTTACCTCTGGGATATTTTCTTAACTCATACCGAGGGGAACTTTATTTTTCTTTTGAATTCGAGTGATAAGACTCATATAGTTTTGGAAATTATGCCCAGGTAAATTATTACCTATGAATGTGAAGAGATCCACATTCATGGTTAATAGGTTACAAGCCTTTTTTTTGCAACTCGATCAACTTGTCACTCATCTTGAGCAAAAGATCGTCTGAAATAAAAGACTATCTTTTCTACCGATCGAGTCGAACTATAAGCAGTCTGATTCCCTAAAATATTAGGGATATGTAGGCTGGGATCTATGTAGGAAACTCGATTGCATTCCAACCTCCCCCCTAATCCCTTTATTCCCCAATTTCTCGGTTTTATCAAAAACTCTAAAGTCGAGGTAACTTGTGAAATTTTTGAAAATCATGCTCAAAATCAAGCTTTATGAACTACAAGTGTCCTGAATTCTCATGAAACCTGAGATATGTAGGAAACCTGATACCGAGGTTCGACCATAACTCCATGAAACTCGTGCGGAAAACCAACCTCTCTTGGATACAAATTTGTGGTCGGACAAAATTTAAGAACGTCAACCTCCCTTTGCCCAGGATTACTTGCATCCATCCTACCCAAAGGGAGGGGGCAGTTGTTGACACCTAATTTTTGCCCTCCACAACTACATTTAATCTCGAATTTCTTTGATTTTTAAATAAAATCACAACAATTATTTTTCCAAATAAATGCATTTTAAAATAGGTATTTGGGCTAATTTTATCATTTAAGTGATAATTATATATTTTAGTATTTGCATATACGAGATTGTATAAATGATGTCATTTAAATGAATATTTTCATTACATTGGGCTTTAGATTAAGGATTATTTAAAAAATAAATAAATATTTAAAGTCTTGATTTAAACAAAATTTATTCTCAAATAATTTATTTGGATATATATTTGTTTGATTTTATTAAATCAAGAAACTTGGGATTAAAAAAGGTATTAGTTCGTATCGAGATTTATTTTAATTTAGCCAATCTATTGAATTTGACCATAATTGAAACTTAATGGGCTATAATTGCAATACAATTGGCTAATTGACTTTTGATTTGGTTAAAATTTAACTTGAATGAATTGAATTAAAATTGATGTTATTTTTCTAAGTAATCCCACAATCTACCCAATACCCAAAAACTTAACCAATTAAAAAACCCAAACCGAAGGCCCATTTTCTTTTATCCAACAATTAAAACAATAACCAGCCTTTTCCTTACAATTTCTATCGCCCAAAGCCCACTCCAACAGCTATAACCCGACCCATCTTCCAATCCCCTTTTCCTTTTAATCAGTAACCAAACCTGCTACAGCTACAAGGTTCAACTTCAACCACAGCCTTCAATCAACATCAACAACTACCAGAACAATACAAATACTTTACAACATCGTACAAGCCTTAGCAAAATAACAATATTGGTTTCCATCTACCAACGATTCCAACCCTCAAACTGAGCTCCAACCCGTCTGTTTCTTCTTCATCACGCATTTCATGCGGGTTCGTACGTGTAGCGCTCGAGAACGTTCTAGAACAAGCCTAGGTGGCTCATCCAACTTCCATATTCTATGAATCTCGGGTACCATGGTACGAATCCATACATACTTAGTTGATTTTCATTGGTTTGGAATAAATTCTATTTTTTCTAATTACGATTGGTCCACCCGCTCGGATTTATCTGAGAAAATTCCAAAATTCGTAGAATTTTGTTAGTAGAAAACATTATCTAAGTTCAAATTTTGAATTCCTTCTGGAAGAAAATCCCAACATTATCCCCAGGAGGCCCCATTTTTGTTTCCATCGATTGAAACCCTAAAAAATAAACCCTACCCTATTCTCTATATAAATGGTATTTTAGGAGGCTGGGGGGAGAGGGTTCTTTCTAGGGTTGGAGTTCTGAGGTTCAAAAAATGAAGGTTTTTCCTCTGTGACATTTTTAGGGTTTGATTTTTTTTAGGTCGGAGAAGGAGGGAGAAATTTTGAGGTGAAAACTTTGAGGTGTCGAAGGTTTCTTAGAAAAAGGGAAACCCATAATTTTAGGATTCATCTTTTTTCTATTTCTATGGAATCCTTACTGGTGATTGAAGATTTTGAGCGAGAGATGAAGATATCAATATGTTAGGGTTCTTAGAAGATAAAAGCTATCTCCTTTTTCTGTAGAATATCCTTTCTCTTTTGTTTCCTTTCAAAAGTTTAGTCAATCATTTGGGAAGTTCCCGAATCGACAATATCGACTCCCGATAGTGATAACTTCACTGATAGCTGTTCTGAAACAAGTGAACGACTCTCTAATTTTAATTTCTGTTATAGTTCCTACTTCTTTTCTTCATCTCCTTCTCTGTAATGTTATGATTGTGACGTTGTTCGACGAGAATAGCTGTAGATGGCCTTAACGGTCACAGGAATTAGTAGATGATAAATGTGTTTGTGTTTCTCTCGCTAAATCAAAATTCATGCTATCATGTCTGCTCTGTATGGATTCTGAAATTTTCATCGTCGCTACTTCGAACTCTCCCCTTTGTATTATTATTGTTGGTACGTTGTTAACCTCGTTGTCGGTATATTTGTGAAGTTTTGCCTACCTATGTTTGTAGTTAAATTTGTTTAGTAAAGATCCATGGTTTCGTGTCTTCTTTAGGAATCACTGCAAGGTTAGTTTCCATGCTAGTCATACTACGATGTTTTCAAGGAAAAACTGAGCCTGTTGATCTGATTTGCTAAAAATTTAGTCATTTAGATTGTATTCATGACTTTGGAGGTACATAGTAGATTCTCCTTATCTTTCCTGAAGTGTTATATGACATCGGGTATAATTTAGGGAGTCTTTTGATGTGCAGTAGCAAAAATTAGTAATTCAGTTCATTAAGGACGCTTAATTTTTTTTTTTTGGTTTCAGTTTCATCTGGCGATAGGGAAAAAGTTTTGCATAATAATGTTGTTTCAATTGGTAGTTGTTTTACTATGTTAAAGCCTTAAAAAAGTTCTATGAATGTTTTTGTTTATTCTTATTTAGTTTCAGTTGTATACCAACGTATTCTGATTATAAATACGCAACCCACATATGTTGGTACCTCCTATGACCTTGATGGAACTAGATCCTCATTTTTAAATCGAAGATTATTTGGCTAGAGTCAATATTTGGTGTGGTGGTATACTAGAATTAATAAATAGATGTATGGTATTTGAATTTTTAGTGCATAAAAGTAGCAGGTCAGTCATTTTTATGATATGAAGCTGTTCTATAGTAAGGGGGAAGGGGCTGAACTAATTCATAAGAAATCCATGTCTATAAATTATCTGTCATTTTCATGATTGTTTTTATTCTGTTGTTCTAGCTAAGAGATAGATTGAATGCTTCATTAGTTCTTTGTTAACTATCCTCTGGCCTGTTATTATCATTGTCCTAATTGCCGTCACTTTGATATTTTTTAAAGACTTGTTTACTATCATTAGATTGTTGTTTTTCTTAGGTAAACTCCATCCTAGTTCATCTTAACTTTCTAGTTCCATGTTGGTTATATAGTTCAAATTGTTAATTCCTTTGTCGTTGCGTCAATTCATAGCTCAAATATTAAAGTCCTTTCACCTGCCGTATTGAGTAGTTTGAACGTTATTTCTTATGATTAGGATCCATAGTTTTAGCTCTATAAAATATTAAGTTAATTCATTGCATGTTTGATCAAGACGTTGGTTCTTGTGATAGGAAATTCTTTCGGCTTACAAGTTTATCATTTTCTTGTTTGATGTTCTCGCCTGTATACACTTACATATACTAATTTGTTGCACATTTTTTTTGCATGAACTCGCTCAGGAGTCCAATTGGGATCTTTATTATTGTATTACACTACGGGCCACTGAGGCCCTCCCTTTAGAAGACATGAAAATCGATCACATAGCACATGGATACAAGGAGTCGTAAGACATGAATGATCCAAAATCTCGTCGTTGAAGCAGCAAAGGAGCTTGGATTTTTTTTATTATTTGCAATTATTCATTTGATGTCGTCTCTTCATTATTATTTATTTCTTCATTTCATCATTCATTCATTTGGGCCATGGAGCCAAAATTGTACTTAATACAGGTGGAGCGGGATTCGAACCAAACGTTCGAAAACTAGATTAGGACAGGGTTGACAGTTTGGGCTTAAAAGCCTAAACCACTATTTCTCCCCTTTCCTATTTCTCTTTTCCTTACTTGTTTACTTTTTTCTTGCGAACCTAGTTAATCCCTTAGTCAAGTCGCTAAAAAACTAGTTTTGCATAAATGTCAAAACATTTCTAAAATCGAGTTCTTTTCAAAAATCCATCTTTTCTGAAATTAGTCAAAAGACGCATTCAAACAGGCCGGATAACCACAAAGTTAGCGGACGTTTTAGGTGACTAACACCTTCCTAAAATGTTAATAGGAACCACTTACTCGGAATCTCTAACTTAAACCGATTTTCCTATTTTGAATCGTTTTAAGTAACTCTCTAAATGTTTCTTAATTCCTTTTCAAAATTAAGTGGCGACTCTCTCAAAAAGTCAAAATTTTTCCACAAAACAAAGCTGCTTGATTTGCTAAAACATACGTGACATGTTACAATAGATATGCATCTGATGCAACAGGTTAGTCAACTATTACAATATATATATATATATATATATATATATATATATATATATATATATAAATGTTTGATAATTTTCAGTAGATGTGTCATCTATTGAAATAGATATGTGTCTGTTTGTTAGTTGGAACAGATATTATATATTCACCTTCTTCATCCTATTATGCTCTCCTGTGGGCCTTGTACATTGCTTAATAGTGCAACACAAAGACAACAGAGTTTAAATTTCCTATTTTTGGATGCTTGAGAATGCCTTAGAAATTACATTCCTTCTCCTTTTAGCCTTAATCTCTAATGGAGTGGATGAATATGAAATCCTCTTTGATGAAATGTCACCCTTCTTAGATGTCAATTCCTTTTTAGAAGCAATTAATGCACTAATAGCATTAATCACTACATCATGTTTCGTCTAGCATTCTTGACGTTTGCATGCAAAACATTCGCTAGGAGGGGTAAAATCTGAATAACCAATATGATCATACTAATAATGGTTTGTTTTAAAAATTATAAGAGGATCATCATTAGCCCCAACAACAACACCACTACCACCACCACCCGCTCCACTACCACTACCATCATCAACAACAACATGCCCACCCTCCAAAATTATTTTTTCTTCTAATGGTTGTTGCTCCAAATAATTCCATTTTTGTTCTATCAATGACCTTAGGGTCCAATAAAGTTTGCACAAATCATAAAGTAAGAAAAAATTTCCTCTTTAACTCTTTATTGGTCGGAACAAGAGACCGATGCACAATCTAACATAAATCTGTACATATATTAGAATGATGATTAGATCATTCAAAAAAAATCATTAATTGAAATAAAAACTTAATTATAAGTAGACTTACTGCATCCTTCGAGGGGTTGAAGAGATTAAGAAATTTTACTTTTTTATTAGTTTTGACCGACAACCATCTCAGAATTCTTAGATAGGAAACTTCTTCCTGGTAGTTCACTTGTTGTCTCAAATAAGAAATGACTTCAAACACCCAAGCCTATAAAATAACGCCGACAAATCAAAAAAATTATTGTATAAAAAATGAATCATATCATAATAAAGGAAGTATTTACCATGAAAGCCCATGGAAAATCATATAAGTTGACTGTCTTTGAAGTTAACAGAGTCAACAAATAATTGACAGTCATTTTGAAGCTTTCATAACCCCAAGGATAATTGTTAAATGACTCAAGATCCTCGAAGAGCTTTAATAAACCAAGCGATATGTTGTTGTTAATGTCTCTCACCCAAAGAATATTATGTACAAACCAAACCAAGAACAATGATTGTTTGTGCTTCTTTGAAAGTCTTTTACCTTTCAACTCTTTTATCAAATTTTTGTTTTTGAAGCTTGAACCAACAAGAGACACCAATTCTTCACAATTACTCGACTTGCATTTACCTTTTTTTGGGTGTGCAGGGTACTTTTTTTGAGTTAGAATAGGTATAACTTGAGAAGGAGAAGGAGGATAACATTTAGTCCAGTAACTATGGCAAACTCCTTCCAACTAAAACAAACAGGCATACCACAGTAATTTATCCACACCTCATCTATCTTATCTTTATTTTAATACATAAACCTACGCTTGAGAAGATCATATATCATTTTTATTTGAAAACGAGCATTGTTGTCCTCTAGTAAATCAAGATATTGCCCAAAGTAGCTGTCCCTGAAATAAGCATCTAATTTTTATTCTCGAAGTATTTTTCTGAAGGCGTCAAAAGATTTTTCCATGGATGACTTAACCGCGAAATCACCCATTAAATCTGTGGCACCATCGTGCTGCATTCTCACAAGATAACTATCAATGCAGAAGATTTTGTCTTTTGTAACATTTCTCCTCCCCATGTTCCTCATCTTCTGCTCCTAATTGAGATTACGCTTGTAAAGCAAGCTCATCGAGTGGTGGATGTAGCCTAGCTGCTTCACTTGTTCTTTTACTTGGACTTGATTTGATCTTTTTTTCTTTTGGAAGCCATATTATCTAAAATTAATAGGAATATAAAATTGATTATAATTGAATAATGCATCATTAAAAAAGGATAACAGTAAATCTAACATGTACAATAGTAAAATAATAGGTCCAACAGATCACACATCTGTTGCAACATATGAGTGATCTTTTGCAACATATAACTAACTTGTTGCAATGGATAAGTAATATGTTGAAACAAATGAATGGTCTGTGCAGCAGATCACACATCTATTGCAACATATGAGTGATCTGTTGCAATATATAACTAACTTGTTGCAATGGATAAGTAATCTATTATAATAATAAAAATAGATCACTTATCTATTGAAACAGATGACTGGTCTGTGCAATATATCACACATTTGTTGCAATATATGAGTGATCTGTTGGAATAGTTATCAACGGTCAATATTGTTTAGATTTTTTCCAATAGATTGGTCGTCTATCGCGATAGATAAATGATTAGTTTGAAAAATCAAGTCCTGAACATGTCTTGTTGGAATAGTTAATAGGATTTTATCCAATAGAAGGTTTATCTATTGCACATCAGATGATTGATCTGTTGCATTGGATTTTTAATTCAATGTTTCCTCCATTGCATCAAATGGGAAATCTATTCATCAGATGGTTAATTTGTTACATCAGATGGTTAATCTGTTGTATTAGATGGTAAATCTATTGCTTCAAATTTTTAATCTGATGGTTAATCTATTACATTAGACTTTTTATCCGTTAGTAAATCTATTGCACCATACAGTAAATCTATTGTATCAGATGGTTAATTTGTTACATCAGATGGTTAATCTGTTGCATCCAATACTTAATTTGTTGCATCATATGTTTAATATGTTGCATCAGATGGTTAATCTGTTGCATTAGATGGTTAATTTTTTGCAAAAAAATAGTAGCATGATTCAATGGAACAAAATCAATATCACCATTTTAACAAGAACAAAAACAAATTAACCCAAAAGCGAGCGTAACACCAAAAATACCAACATAGTTGTTTTGTTTGTACAAACACAAACAACAAAAATCAAACTTCAAAAAATGCAACAAACAATAAAAATTCATATTGCACTTCGAAAAGAGAAGAGAAGAAATATCAGAAATTAGGGTTTTATTCGGATCACATTTCAAATTAAAGTAACAAATATTCAAATTGTTCACCAATACTAGAAGAGAAGTTGGCTCAAGTTCCTCGTTTTCTTCAAAATTAAAATGGCCATAATTTTTTACCTGTGAAAGAAGAAAAGGGGCGATGAAGAACTCGAAGCTGTTGTGGTTGGACAACAAGGCTATCACGTCGATTGACGGTTGAGAGTCGAAAAGAAACTCAAAGCCCAACTAATTGTCGCCGGAGGTTGAAGTCACCGGGGATTGAAAGGAGAAATTTGCAGAACTATTGGTTGGGAGAAACTGTCGAGAGAGAGGAGAGAGACGGTTGATTTGGAGAGGAGAGGGGTGCGAGTTGTTTTATAATTTTGAAAAGATTAGAAAGTTTTGAAAATATTAATCAAGTCCATAATTAACATAATCAAGTTTCCTAATTATGTTTGACCCTTAAAGTTGGTCAATATCACCAAACCTTCATTTAATATTTAAATAACACCTTTCCGTCAATTTTCTCTAGAATGTTCCTCAACTACTTAATGTTATAGCTACCCTTTCAAAAATATGTCTAGAAATGTGTTATTTTTCAATCATACGGTAAGACCATTCTTCCCAAAATAATTAAGCTACAAAGAGAATTATTAAAATGCCAGCTAACAACAAATTTGAAAGAAAAAAAATATAAAATTTTAGTCAATTTTAAAGTATCAAATATTAAGACTTCTTACCTTTTACAGATAAGTAAAAATCTAGTTTTTGCCTATGTGTATTGCACGTGTCAGTATGGCTACTAAGCTATTTCTTAAGAAAATGCTTAAAAATATTTTAGTCTATTTTTGTTTGCATCTATATGAATTGTATAATAGTATGTATGTTCATGTGTGAGGAATGGTTATGTAAATGAAAAAATCTATTACTTTGCGTTGTAACGTGGTTGTATTTTGTTTTAAGAAGAGCAAATATTTGCGTGAAATAAAGACTTCAATCTCCACTTGTGTTTATTATGGCCGTATTCACATTATTGGCCATCACCATGTGGTAATAGCATTTTTGGTCCATCATTTAATGAAGTTTAATTTCATTCGACAAAGCATAATAAAATTTCAATAAATTAAACTTCACAGTTTGATTTTTTTGTTTGTAAATATTCATAAATATGTCATAGTTAGTAATTGTTTCATCATTTAATCATATGTAGTATGTTAAGTTTGTATTTCTCCACATTTGATTGTAATATTATTCTATTAATAGTTAAATATAATATATTTTTTTAACCTAAAGTGATTAAAAAAAAATTCACACTTCAATTAATTGAGTTGCATATGTCGGAATCATTATCACAAAGGCAATAAACAAAATGATATTTAACTCTATTAAATTCCTAAGTTCAATGAACATGTTTGTTTAAGGTGGTTACGGATCTTATTCAAAAGTTAAAGGTAATATAATATATATTTATCAAATAATTATAAATATTAAGAGTTAAATAGTGGAATTGTCTCTTTCAAAAAGATGTCATTCGTTCCGTTTTAATAGATGGTAAGATTTCAATTGATAATTTTTTTTGATAAAAAGAATTAAATTTTATTATCGAAAGTAATATGTACGAATCCTCTTAGAACACTGTAATGGTATAAAAACCCATACAGTAACATCTCAAATTGACAAATGCATCTTATCCTGCTAAGTGTTGTTTGAGACATTGAGTTTCTAAATATAGAAATTAAGCTCTGCTAATCTGGTAGCTCGCTTCTTGTTACTGGATTCCTTATAGAACACTTCCTAGATAATCCTCCTAGTGATAACTTTTGCAGTGGTTTGGTTTGCCTGAAAATTTCTACGATTACGCTTTATTCATATCTGATATACCATTGCAGTCATACTAATCCTGAAGACGGTGGTTTGTGACCCTTCCCCACACGCACATTAACAATGGCCCTATCCAACTCTTCTTGTCATTGACCTGCTTGTCTGTTTATACCTTGCCATTATAATATCGATCTTATCCCATGTGTGTCTGAAATAATCACATCCGATGAATAGATGATCTGCGGTCCATAATCAAAGTTCACAAAAAATCAAATCAAAAGTTATATACCGAGAGATTTATAGAAAAACTTGGAGTTGTTTCAACTGTAAGCAAAAATAATAACCATCTTCTTCTAATGATTAGATCTATGACTATGTTTCAATTCTTCTTGAATTATGGTAGCATGATTGTAATTGTAAAGATTTTATGTGCGATGTTTTCAAAGTTGCAGTTTTGAATTGAAATATTATTTGCATGTAGATTTATCCAATAAGTCTTTACACTAATAGATTATTGAAGAAAATTTAGTAGTCTACCAAATAACATAACTATCCATACACTATAATAAAATTATGAGTTTTTTCAATCAGAAATATATACACCAACAACATATCTTGTGAAACTCCATAAGTGAGGTTTGATAGGGTAAAGTGTATGTCGACCTTAGCTCTACTTCATGGAGGTAGAGACCACGTTGTTTCTGGAGAACCCTCGACTTGAGTAAAACAAATCAAGTTAAGTTGATATGAAAACAAAAAAAGACAATGAAGAAACATAACTATTAAAAGAATAGTAATAACCATATAATAATTCAATAACCTATAAACACAATAAACAAAAGATGATGATAGAAAGCAAAAGTAAAATATTCAAGAAAAAGGCTAATAATATCATAGGCACCACCAAGCCTAAACTCCTTGAATAGCAAGACAATAGTCCATACCTATTAACATTCTACCCTAATACCGCGATCTATATCTAACCTCCTATTGCAACAATAAAGAAAATTAATATACGGAGATTTCGAATATGAGGAAGGCGAAAAAGCTCATGAATATAGTTGTCTTATGTTAGAGAGTCAAATCTAATATAAAATGTTAGTACAACTTTAAAAAGATTAGCTTTTACTTGTTTTGTATTCCATCTTGTTAAATATAATTCATGAATATGCAAAGAATCTAATGCACTCAATAAGAATAATTTGTTGAAGAGATATATCTAGTGGTTGAGTATTCAACTGAGGGGATTAGCAAAAATAAAACTATAGCAAGTAGTTGCTACTTTCGCTAAAATATTTGAAAATTCTTCTCCACCGAAAACAAGTCTGGCAGCAAATTCAAATCATAGAAGCAAACTAATTATAGGTAAAATTTTAATTGATTATGAAGTGTTAAATATTACATTTTAGGAGTTAAGGGTAAAAAGTTCTAATCACTTTTCTAATGGTATTCATTAATATAGTGTAGACATAGATATGTTGTATAAAGAATATATAGCAAATCATTGTATTATCAATATATGGACTATTTATACATGGATAAGAATAGATAAAAGTAGAACTATTCTTAATAAACCAAATCAAACAGTTGATATAAAATAGTATAAGCATAAGTAATGAGTATGACTAGTAGACCACTTCATTACTATTCTTTACACTCACGACCCCTTAAAACAACAAGTCAATCGTTGATCAGAAATAATATCATCATAACTAATCTAATAATATTATCACACTTTATTAGTTGTGGTAATCTGCCATCTGAAATCGAACAAGTGCCTTCTCTATTTTCCATCTGAAAATTCAGCTTCCAAGTCATCCATATCTCTGTTGATGTCGCCATCAATTGCTTTTGGTATGTGCTTACATATTTCTGTATTTTTTCTAATGCATCCGATCAATAGTAATGAAATTTGGTGAGTATTTAACAGTTGTCTATTCATTTAGTTAGTTTCACATGATTATATTTAATTTGTACATTGACGCACTAAACATTTTGGATAATATGACCAAATTAATTGATGTTTTTTTGTTATTGTTTCTTTTTTGACAATGAATTTTGCAACTGCTTACAGTAGTAGACTCTATACATGTTGGTGTATTTTACTATTAAAATAAAAATATTAAAGCGCATGACAATTAGTAGGCATAAAGTGAAAAAAGTGATGTCATTATTCTTGTAACTCATCATATTATTCTTTGGTGTTAGTGGGTATAATTTGTTGTAAAAGGTGGTCATTAGTTCTTCTAACTCATAAGACCATTAGTTTCTTGTAACTCCATGGCCATTAGTTACATATAATATATGTAACATCAAGACTATTTATCTACCTACATTACTACTCCTCATTCATTCTATTCATTATATGGAAGAATTGTTAACATATAAATAAAGGTGTTTCTTCCTTTATTGTGTGACAAGAAAAAGATAATAAGAGTAAATATTGTAGTGAAAGCGAGAGTTGAGGCAAAAAAAATATGCTAAGACTTCAAATATATTCACTATACAAAAGAGAGTAACTATATAAGTGAAAGAGAGAGTTGAGACAAAGAAAATATTCTAAGTCTACAATTATATTCATTATACAAAAGAGAGTTTTAATATGTTATAAGAAGGTGTTTTTGTAGTGAAGCTTTAGACTCTTCAACTAATCTGGAGTTACTTGAGTTATACATCGTTGATTGACTGTTGTACCCTGAAGGGGACAAGTCAAGAGATATACTGTTGAATCAGTGTAGATTATACAACAGTAAACTTGAATCTCCTTAAAAAGAGCAAGATATCCGCGCCTCAGCCAAGAAGAAGATTATTTTGTTTTTTCTTCATTTTTATTGATTTTATCATTTCAACTGTAATTTATTATAATTATGATATATTACACCAAAAATACATAAATATTATAATTGGCTTACGAATAAAATATCTAAGCTTTTCTCAAGTAACAGAACTCTTTATCAACCTTTGTTTCTTAATATCTTAATATCTCATTTGATTATTCATTTATGTGTTCTTAATTTACGTTTTGTCCTGTTGTTATTTTAGTTATTAAAATATCATGAAGTATATACTTTTTCTAGTACTGATATTTTCTTTTGTCTGTATTCTATTATTGAGTAAATATTCTAACTTTGATATGAGTGCATCGTGCTAGCTTTTATTTAAAGTCATTTTCTTGTATAGGTTTATGCACATATCCCATGTGATTATAATGCATCATCAGAGAATTCACTGTGAGATTCCATCGATAATTTATAAGTATCAATTTGTGGTACATGCTACATATGTATCTTTTAGTAATTTATATCAATGTGGTATCAAATTTGTTGGGTTTTTAAGAGGTATGAATGGAAAATAAATAGGTATTTTTTATTTCGAAAAGACATCAAGAGAAAGGATGAGATTTGAATAGGCACATTTTCAGATTGAATGGTTATGACCTTTCCAATAGGTTATGACTTTATGAAAGAGTGCACCTTTCTGACCGTTGCTTCTCTTCATGAAGCAACACCTTGATGGCTATAGATGCCTGAATATTTTCTCAGGTAAAGATAATTTTTTTTGAGTCAAAAAACAATCTTCTTCTTTTTCTTTTGTTTTTTTCTTCATCTTCTCCTCCTCCTCCTCCTCCTCCTTCTTCTTCTTTTCCTCCTCCTTCTTCTCCTCCTTCTCCTTCTCCTCCTTCTTCTCCTCCTCCTCCCCCTTCTTCTTCTTCTCCTTCTTCTTCTCCTTCTTCTCCTCATTCTCCTTCTCCTCATTCTTCTTATCCTTCTTCTACTTCTCCTTCTTGTCCTTCTCCTCCTCCTTCTTCTTTTTCTCCACCTTCTTCTTCTTCTCCTCCTCCTCCTCCTCCTTCTTTTCCTCCTCCTCCTCCTCCTCCTTCTTTTCCTCCTTTCCTTCTTCTTCTTCTTCTTCTTCTTCTTCTTCTTCTTCTCCTTTTCTCCTCTTCCTTTTTCTTTTCCTTTTTCTTCTCCTCTTCCTTCTTCTTCTCCTCCTCCTTCTTCTCCTCCTCCTCCTCCTCCTCCTCCTTCTTCTCCTTCTCTTTCTGCTCCTTCTTCTTATTCTGCTCCTCCTCCTTCTCCTCCTCCTCCCACTTCTCCTCTCCTCCTTTTCTTCCTCCATATCTTCCCCCTTCTTCTCCTTCTCTTTCTTCTCCTCCTCCTTCTCCTCCTCCTCCTCCTTCTTCTTCTTCCTCCTCCTCCTCCTTCTTCTTCTTCTTCTTCTTCTTCTTCTTCTTCTCTTTCTTGTTCTCCTTCTTCTTCTCCTTCTTCTTCTACTTCTTCTTCTCCTCCTCCTTCTTCTACTCCCAATTGACCAACATTTAATTCTGTTTTGCATTGAATCATCGATGCAACGCGTCGAGTCCGTATCGGTGTACTAGAATTAGCATTGAAAAATTCTTCTAAGTGTAAATTGTGTGACCATCGACATGACGCGTGGACTTCGCATCAACTTACTGAAATTTGCTTTCAAAATTTTAGTTAAGTGTTGAATGTCCCTCCTTTTTTCATGTCTTTTGTAGTATATTTTCAATAATTTCGAGCTTTTTATTAATAATATATCGCCGATTCAATTCACAAAGCCTCCTAAAATATCACACACCATAAATTAAAGATCAAAATAATACAATAACCTCAACGATACATCAAAATAAAAGCTAAGATAAGGCAAATTTGCAATGATCTTTACTTTTTATTTCAACTCTTGACATAATCAAATTGATCTTTGCATATTACAAATAATTTATTCCACTAATAATTACACATTTAAACCATTTGAAACAAATTAAACACATTATAATCCACCGAAACCAACTAGACACATACCTAACTCAAGCTAGTAAAACTAGTTTTTTCGGGTTGAACTCTAAATGACTCAATTAAGTACAAACTTGTTTGAAAAATACTTTGAACATTGTAATCACCTATCACCTTTATTTTTGCCCCATCTCTTTTAAGCATTTTCACAAACACATAGTGGGGTATCGTTTATTCCTTCAAGATTCAATTTTTTTTCTTTTCCTACAACCATGGGAATATTTCTAACACCATTTATATCACTCTCGACCACCACACATCAATTATCAACACCAATAACTATTATCTTGGGGCATCAATTTCACCTTTTTCTTCTTCAATTTCTCAAACTCCTTACTAAATTAATTTTTTTTTATTAAAGCACTTAGGAGCTTTTTGGATCAAATTATGGTTTATCAAAGAAGGGATTAGGCTACTTATGAGGCTACAAAAGAAAAGGCTAAAGGTTCAATGGGGTTAACTAGGATTTTGCACAAGGATAGGTAAAAAAAAAGGTATAAAACAAGGCTATCAAAGAAATGCCTAAATCATCTCCTACACTCACATTCTTTATTTCTCTTCACACACACACCGTGCAAGTTCTAGACATCACATGCAACAATGAATATGAATATACAAAAATCTCATCCACACATGGCATATGATCAACTCAATATGATCATCATAGACTCCCAATCAAATAATAGCATAAATTCAAAATTAAGCCAACAAGAAAAAGAGTCACAAACATGAGCCTCAGAATCTCAAAATTAGCAATTCTCATCAATCAACATGCTTTTATAAACAAACCCATTTGCATCATGTAGTAAAAAATAGCACCAACAAGAATTTCTTACACAAAATTTTCTAAATTGAGCCAAAATTTAGGATTTCCTCACCCCACACTTAAAAATCTACTTTGTCCCTAAAGTGAACTTTTAAAGCAAGAGATAGAAATACTTCCTGAGGCCTCTAGGCCTAGCTAGTAGCATTTTAACACATTAAGGAGGTCCATGGGACCCCATACTCAGTCTTTTCCATTCTTCTTAGCTCAAGTTTATGGTACTACGACTTTCCATTAACCTGTGACTCAACCAAAAACAAAAACTACATGAAATAAAAACTAAAAAAAAATTAAAAAGAAAACATACCTAATTAACTTGAGTTGCCTCCCAAAATACGCCTGATTTAGAGTTGTGACACGACCCATATCAACTTAACCATATTTCTTCACCCTTTTGCTCCCCTTTGGGAGCCATTCTTTCATTCATTTTTAACCTCCTGAATTTGCACTTTCAAGGTTCAAATCTTTCTCAACTTCAACCTTCATCATGTTGAGAAATAGTGGATTCAACTGGGTCCACACAATCATGTAATTTGAAGAAATCTTTGGCGGATTAACCACCCCACACTTTTTTCCTTCAATAACATTAATCATATATAAATCTTTAAATTGGGACGTTATATTGGGTGCTTTGCAAACATTAAATACAATATCTTCATCTTCTACCCTTATTTTAAGCGTCCTTTCTCTAATATCAATAAAAGTCCCTCCAATTGCTAAGAATGAATGCCCCAAGATGATTGGTACCTGTTTGTCTGCCATAAAATCAAGAACAAAAAAGTTAGCAGGTACAATGAATTTACCAACCTTTATGAGGACATCTTCTATTATTCCTTCATATATGATATGGAACAGCTTGTAAGCTGCATAACCACGGTGGTCGATTTAGGCTCTCCCAAGCCTAATATTTTAAATAATGATAGGGACATCACATTAATAGTCGCCCCTAAGTCACTTAGTGCATGGACCGCTTTACTCTCAATTTGAATAGGGAGTGCAAAATTCTCCAGATCTTTTAATTTTTTTGGGATTTTTTATGTTATTACCACACTACACTCTTCAGTAAGTGCTATTGCTCCCACATCTTGCAATGTCATCTTCTTCTCTACTACATGTCTCAAGTACTCTACATACTTGGGCATACTCTGCAAAACATCTAAAAGAGGTAAATTAATATGAAGCTATCTGAATGTGTCAAATAATTTTTTAAATAGTGCATCCTTCTTCACATTTATGTGCTTCTGAGTAAAGGGTAGTGGCAGTGTCTTCTTCATTTTTGATTCAGCAACTTTTTCTTTAAAGTACTCAGACATCGTTGAATTTTCAGCAACTCTGTCATTTACCTGTTAGGTCATCATATCAGTATTTACTTCCTTTATTGCCTTTGGAGGATCTTCTTGAAGATCCTTACCACTTCTTGAGGTGATTGCCACAACCTGCTTTGGATTTTCTGTATCTGCTGGCAACCCACCTTGTGGTCTAGTATTTATTACCTTGGATAATTGCCCTACTTATAACTCTAAACTTCTTGTAGCCACTTGCTAATTCTGTAATTCTTCTATTTGAATTTTTAGATCCATAAATAATTGTGCTTGACCAGCTAAGAGTTGTTTAATCATCTCTTCTATATTGCTCATTGACTGATTTAATTGGGTCTGTGGTTGTGGGGCATTTCATGACTAATTTGGTGGCTGAGTTTTCCACTTTATCTTGTGGGCATTACCATAATTTGGCCTTAAGGCATTACCTATATACATCACAAATTTCAAATTTAAAGTGTACAAGGCCGCTATATGACCACTATTTCCACACATCTCGTACGAACCTATAGCTTATTGAATGGCATTGATTGTGGCTATAGGTTGTGCTGCTCCCAACTTTATGCTGCTGAACTGAGTGTTGATTAAATTCTAGTGCAGAAACCTATGCTGATAAGGCTGTAAATTGGTCTACCTCCAATACTTTTATAATTCTTTTCGTGGCACTTCTAGAATCTAAATGTCACTCTAGATTTCCTTGTGCTATAAGGTTTAGTAATGTGTACAACTTATCATAAGTCAATTTCAGTGCTTGACCGCCTGCGACTGAATCTAGAAAAATCTTTGTATTGTGATTAAGAGATTCTACAAAAGTATGAGAAAGTACCTCATTAGACTGTTGGTGGTGTGGACACTCTCGAAGAAGAGCCTTGAAGCATTCCCAAGCATGATAAAGGTTTTCATCAGGCTTTTATTTAAAGCTTACTGTTTCACTGCGAAGTCTCGCAATCTTGCCTAATGGAAAGAATCTGATGAGGAACTCTCTGGATAAGTCATCCCATGAAGTAATTAAATTGGCTAGCTTCGCATTCAACCACCTTTTAGCTTCCCCCAAGAGTGAATGGGGAAAAAATGTCAGCCTCACATAATCTGAAGTCACCCTAGTCGGAGTCAATATATCAATAAGCTCAATGAAGGTCTTCAAGTAGACTTGTGGATCCTCGTGTGAAAGCCCTGCAAATTGTTCACTGTTGATAAGAAACTGCACCATATTGTGTTTCAACTCAAAATTTCCCCCAGTTACCGATCATTGAATTGGGGAAGTCAAGTCCGTTGAAAGTGGGACTGCCATTTCCCTTACTGTCCTTTGGGCTGCTTAGTCTTCAGCCATTGGAGCAGTAGTCTCTTCGTCTTCTTGGATTTGAGGAATTTTGGGGAGAAGGATTGCTTTTCTCCTGCATTGGCGAAAGTCTTGCTCAGGTTCGGAGCTTGATTTTACCAAATCCCAATACCTTGCCAGCTTATCAACCTAAAAACCTATATCCTACAATAACAAAACCAAGACCAAGTGTAAAAACACCAAATAAATCTAAAAATAAAATTAAAATAAACAATTGTCAAATAACAAGTCCCTGGCAACGGCGCTAAAAAATTGATAGCGCCCAACCGCACACACAAGTGTACGTGGTCTTATCAAGTAGTAAAGTGGCCTAATGAAAGCCAAGTATCGATCCCACAGAGACTTGATTTAACAACGATTTAATTCTAGTTCACAATTTAAATTAATTTAATTAGTGCAAGCAAAAAGAAAGTTTGAAAATTGGAAATTAAAAAGAAAGTAAATAATGCGTAAAAATTAAAGTACTTGGAACAATCAATGGAAGAAATCCAGGGTTAAAGCACTTCAAACAATTATACTATGTTATTGAATTTCATTTGTTTACTTGCTTATCTTGGTTGTTGTCTCGTAGGGTTAATTGCATGATCATGGTCTCCCAACCTCTAATATTTTACCTAATATGGACATTACAACTACATCATTGAGCGGGGATGTAATAATCCATTAAGTGAATTAAAGCTATCCTCCTACGTTTGAATCAAGTAAGGCATCTATCTATATCCCTGTCCTAGATGTTAAGTTTAATTCTTTATTTTATAAAAGAATAAAAATCCAAACTTTGTTTATTTTCATGTTTTACCTCCCTATAACCTATCCCGAGATCAAAAGGTCAACATATATGTATTCAAAGGGTTGCGAATCCTTAAAATAATTAAAACAAGAATAAACAAGCAACCAAATATGATAAGCAAAATCAATCGAAATTAATTCAAAATAATAGTACTCATGTTCTTGACTTTAACTTCGAAAAGAGAATTTTTAGCTGACAATATTAATAATCACAATCTAAATAATTGAATACATGATATGATAAATCAAAAGCGAGATAAAAATAAAAATCTAATAAAAGTACGTATAGCAGCCACAATAATTTCAAGCAGTTCACCAAATTCCCCTGTACGTGTCAAAGTATTAATCTTCTGCTTTTAATGTTGTCCAAAAGATCCTTACGTGTCCAAGACTACCCAGGACTCCAGGTTTTATCCACATCATCCCCCAATTGTCCAAATATAACCAAAATTAAATAATCCAAGTTCAATTGTGCCCAACAATTCTCCAAAATTTAATTCTCAAAAAATGTGTCCTGTTAATTATTTCCCACCAATAAATACTAGAATATACTAATCCTAGTGGGATTAGAAGGTTTGCACATTTTCCAATAAAAAATATTTTCACAATTTGTGCAAAATATTCCACTCTTTGTCGGCAGCATTTAATGTTGTTTTGTATTGAATCATCGATGCGACGTGTCGAGTCTGCGTTGGTATACCGGAATTAACATTGAAATTTTTTTCTAAGTGTAAACTGTGTGACCATTGACGCGACATATTGACTACGCGTCGACTCACTGAAATTTGCTTCCAAAATTTTGGTTAAGTGTTGAATGTTCCTCCTTTTTCCCATGCCTTTTGTAGTGTATTTCCAATGAATTTTGAGCCTTTTTATCAATAATATATCACCGTATTCATCTCACAAATCATCCTACAATATCACACTCAACAAATTATATATCAAATCATTCTAATGTGTGTAATTTGTTACAAATGATTTAAATCATTTGTAACAAATTTAACATATTAGAATCCACCGAAACCAACTAGACACACACCAAGCTCAAGCTAGTAAAACTTGTTTTTTGGGTTAAACTCTAAATGACTCAATTAAGTACAAAATTGTTTGAATAATACTTTGAACATTGTAATCACAAACTTGGACACTTAAATACTTATTTATATCATATTAACACATAAAGAACACAAATTACTCTCAAAACAAGATGAAATAAGCTAGAATATGATACAAAAGTGTATAAAATCACCTCAGATCACAAAGAATAGAAGCTCACCCACTTTAGTCTGACTAAGATGTAATGAAATCTCAGAGTCACTAAGCAGGAGGTGTGATAGTATGGCCTATTCCTGCATTGCATGGGGATACATCACCCAAAGACGGGTTAGCGAGTGAGCGCTAGCGTGTACTCAGAAGTAAGGATAAAATAATTCCATTATTTAAAATCAAAGTAAATAACCATGTGCAATCTCTCTCTCACACACACACACATAAATATATATATTATGTTGGAAAAGGAAACTGAGTTTAGTATGCATTTAAAAAGTTAACCTGGGTTGTGTAGCTTTACAATCATAATCCACCCACGAGCTATATGGGTCTAGTATGAAATACCCTAGGTTTCTGTCCGATTAAAAATTTCCTATATTTTTGAACTTTGGACTGAATATGACTAGGGTAAACAACTCGTACACTAGGATATGAGTGGTATGAGTTAGTCATATACTGCCCAGTGTTGGTTGATGGGTTGGATTTGGTTTTTGAAATAGGTACGACTTAGGTGGTACGAGTTGTATTGGTGGATACGGGTTGTTTGGTTTGATTTAATCTTATGCTTGGTAACAAAAGTTGGATCTGAGTACGAGTGGCTCACCAGGAGCTTTAAGTCAGGGTACGAGTCATACCATGGATTCGTATGGTAGGCAGTGTTCAATCCTCTTGGGATTCTATTCTACCAGGGGTACGTATCATGGGTACTAGTCGTATATTTAGATATGACATGGTTTGGGATGAGTCTTACCTTGGACAGTTTAGGTCCAAGGGATATGGACTTGGGTACGAGTGTTGGGTACCACTCGTATTTGAGGGTACGACTGGTATGGATACATGACAGGATTTTTGGAAATTTAAGTGAGGGAAATCTGGACATTTCTTCACTTAAACTAATAAGGCCCCATGACTTATATTCCTATTGGGAGGTTATTTGCCCTATTATTTGATTCATTAACACTTAGAAACTTCTCTTAAACACTCAACAATTCTCTCTAAGGCTTTTGGGTAAGGGAAGGTTGGGGCTTTATCGTAAGAATTAATTTGGGGCTTGTGTTGGTGATTTCTCTCCACCATCTTGTCATTTTAAGGTATGTTCTCTTCCCTCATTGTTACTTCCAACTAAAGGCATGGTTTTATATAATGTTTTTATGGTTTGATTATTATATGGTTTTGGATTTTCAGATATAATTTGGGGGGTTTTGTTATAAATGTTTGGTTATGATTTTTTCATGTTTTAATTATGCTTTTATATGCTTTAATGGTGGTTTTGGATAATTGGTTGCATGGGGATGGTTATTGGGTAATTGGCTTTGGTTTTAGAAATACTATGCCCCCAATATGTTTGATAAAATGTATATGAGAATGGTTTCACTATATTATTAGATTTTAATGGAACTTATGAATGGTTTAAACTTGGTAACAGAATCCTGAATGGTTATATGGTTTGGAATGGTCAAAATGGAATGGTTTTGGTTTAACAATTATTCTTGTGGGGTACAATGGAATCCCCTAAGTAATCATAATAATGGAACACTTGTGTGGTATATGGGACTCTCCCGAGTTAATTAGTAATGTGATCTATAGGTGCAAGGACTCCCTTGATCTCAAAAAGGTTTGTCTAAGAACAATACTTGCAAGTTATAGTCAGTATGACGATACCACTATGTATAGCCTCGATTAATAATAATGGTTTGGTTGGTTGGAAATGGTTTTTATTGGGGAAAAATGGCAGGGTGTGATAGCTATCCATGAAGGTGGGAGTTCAATGAATGAACACTGAAACTTCATATTTACCGATATGAGGGGTAGGTCATGGCGACCTTATATGATACTATGAGGTACATGGGAACCCTCTAAGTACACTGTACATATGTATCATGGATGGTAAGGGTATTTGGGAATCCCCTACTCTAATGGTATCTCCGATTCATGTAGTTACACGCATCAGGGATTGTTCAAAGGGTTACACTAGACCCATATAGCTTGTGATTGGTTAAGGATGGTTAAGCTTCACATACCCACGTAAATGGTTTTCAATGCATGCTAAACTCGATTCCCTTTCCTAACATGGTTTTATATATGTATGGTTTATATGCATATGATTGGTTTACTTAGTTTTACTGCTAAGTATTATTTTATCCTTATCTTCAGTTTATGCTAGTGTTCACTCGCTAACCTATTTTTGGATGATAGTATCCCCATATGATACAGGAATCGACCATTCTACTCATCCTTCTTAGCTATCGGACATTCGGGATCAACTATTGGATTGAAGAGGTGAGCTTCTATATTTCCGCAAGGCTCCATTTCATGGATTTTATTTCATACTTTTGTTCATTTATGGATATTGGTTTTGGCTATGGTTGGGGGCATTTCCTAACTGGATTTTGGTATTCTTTTGGTTAGAGACTTTTATAGAACGACTATGGGTTTGTATGTGCGGGATCGGTATGGGTGTCAGCCTTAGTATTGACATTGATATTGGGGCTTATATTGTAGGACTAAATTTCTCATTGCTCTATCCTATTTTATTTTGGGATTATATATAATTATTATGGAACTCATATGGTTATGGTTGTGGTTAGGTTTGGCTATTGGTTGGGTTTGGACGGTTCGACTCAATTGGGTTGGTATCGGTAATAGACCTATCCCAGAGTCTGTAATTTGGATAGTTACCCTATTTTGTTATATGTTCAAAATTTAGCTAACTCAAGGTAGGCAGCTGGAGTTTGGGTTGGGTAACGGGGTGGTCTCGGGTCCCAATCGAACTTAGGATGCCTATTGTGACATGGCCCTGAGTTGGGTCATGTCAAGTTTGTATCAAAGCTTTAGTCCTTTTCAAGTGGAATGCCACGATAATTCCACATCGCACCAAGGGTGAAATTCACGGTCAATGGGGTACCACGATGACGTAGCATCACGCCAAGGTTCCTGTTTAAAATTATCCTTTTCCAATGGCTCAACGCGGTTTCACCGCATTACATCACTGGGTAAATTTAGGATGGTCCCTTTTCCAGTGGCCCAACGTGATTGCACTGCATCACATCGGGTATCAAAATTGGGATTTCCAGTTTCGTGATTTAATTTTTAGGGACCGTTTGGTATTTTCCCAAGGCCCTAAACTCGTCCAAAACACGACATTAAAACCCTAAAGGGGCATTATGTGCCCCATTACTCATAATTTCTCTCCAAGAAATTAATCTTCTCTCAAACAACAATCCTTAACATTCAACATTCAATACCGAATCTCAAGAAAAACCCCAAGAACTATCACGAATTCATTAACCCAGGTATGTTAAGTGTTCATCCATGGGTCTCTTTAACCCATGGAGGTCAAGTATTCAATTTTAAACTCAAAGTTCTAATCTTTACAAGTTATTGTGATTTTAACCATGAATCCCCACGAATCTTAATTTTACACCATGTTTACATGAAATTGTTGTTGTTATCAAATCCCACGTTTTTTAATGATGTTATTTGTTGATTTAATTCATAATTAGTGATGTCGATGTTGAAATCATGCTATTACTACTAGCTTTAATCTATTCCCTTGCTTAGCTTGAACTATGAACCTCAAGTGTTTGATGAAATGCCAACAAGAATGAGTTTTGAATAAATGCTTCCATGTTATGTTTCCCAAGTTTTAGTACTATTTTGCTATTATTGCTATCGAGTCTTGGGGGTTGTGAATACCTAAAAACTTAGTTGTTTACTTACTCTTAGTATCTTCAGAATAGCTTCAGAATATGTTATGAGCATTATTAGTTCAGTCAGTCATCATAATCAGTTAAACATAGAACATTTCAGCATCCCGAGTTGGTTTAGTTAGGAGTAGGATTTAGCACCGAGCGAGTACAGGGAATGTGGCTTCCCCGTCAGATAGGTAGAGTCATTAGTAGCATTCCCTGTACTCTAGAACTACATAGTCAGCATAGGATATGAGGAGTCACCCGTCAGTTTAGGCTTGACTACCTTGATCGGGTCACCTGTCAGTTTAGTCTTAACACCCTTAGTCCTTCGGGATAGCATATTAGTGGATCCACATAGCCAGTGTTATTACCCGTGGTATGGTACTGACACCTTTCCAACTGGGGTCATAGGTTGGACCCCAAATTTGCTCATTGCGGTATGTCGGTTAAATGATAGCTCCCATAGTCTCATTCCAATAATTAGTTCAGTAATTTAGTTTCAGTTTTCTTGACCATAGTATACTAATATCAGATATTAAGTTATCAGACTTCAGTATTTCCGTTTACAGATTATATTCAGCACATGTTTTATGTTTGGTCATGCATTTTTAGTATTTACAGATTTTATGCATACTATTCATTACTTCATGATATTTATTAATACATTTATTATTAATACACATGAAACCATGCATATCAGTCTATCTCATTTAGCATATGAGTACATTCAAAGTATTGATCACATTCAAAGTGTTGATTGCATACTCTTTTCTTGCTCTATGTGTATCATATCATAGGTTCGGACGCTCAGTTCTCAGATCACGCATAGACCTTTTATATTATTAGTCATAGCAGTGGCGAGTTGCAATGCCCCAAATCTGGTACCCAGAATGCTACACGGTCCTCATAACCCCGAAGGACCACAAGCTAACCCATGACTAATATTTGTACTTAAACACTGCATAATATATTGTATAAATGCAAAAATAAAGGCTGAATGGCCATAAGGTTCAAAACTTTAACATAACTGATAGAACATAACATATGGATGGGGTATGAGGTACCTAAAACAGCTGAAATTAACTATCTAAACATACTGTAGTCTGAAAAGCCTCTAACTGACTGTACTGTCTAAATAAGGAGTTGATGGGAGATGTCCCCAACTAACTCCAACTACTGAAATTAATTAATTAATGAGATAATAAAGTAATGGTTATTTCCTCAAAGGATGAGGACTCACTGCTAACTCTGACTGTGGAGACTGGAATGCTACTGATGCTCTAGGGCTCGTGCTTCTGAACCTATGGCTTAAAAAAGCAAAGCGCAAATGCGTCAGTATGTTTGAATGTACTGGTATGTATGTGAGGTAGGCTGAATGCAAAGGGTTCACATACATAAACTATACTAACTGACTAGATAACATGAACGTGAGAATACTGGATGAATACATAATAACTGTAACTGAGTTCATGATAACTGAGTCTGAGTACTGATAACATGAGATATTAATATCTATATAATTCAAATAACTGATACCGAGTGACTGTATCTGACAGTCTAGGTTCTAATAGAACTAGCTGAGTTCCATACTGTTCTGAGTTGGCTTTATCTGACAGTTTTGAATTTTGTAGAACTATCTGGTTCTATTACTGAGACTGAAAGTCCTAATTCTGTACTAAAACTGTGGAAAGTAGTTATCTAACTGACATGCCCTAAATAAAAAAATATAGCTGAGGTAGGGTCCAATCTGTAAACCTAATTGGAAGGGTGTCAATACCGCACCACTAGTAAGGACAAGCTGCGGGTGACCCTCGTCTGAAAGTGTCCCCAAAAGAGAACGGCGAGACCGTTATCTGACAGTGTTTATCCACCTCATCAACCCTCATCTGACAATGTTGATGTCTTAACCTATGATGGCTACATAGTTCTGGAACACAAGGATGACTTCTAAGAATCACACCCTCATCTGACAGTGTGTGTTCATATCCTTGGGTTCACTCGCTGCTAATTCCTACTCTCATTTGAATAGACACTGAACATGGATTACTGAACTGAACTTGACAGAATTAACTAGGTTCTGTTGACTGACGGAATACTACTGAGATTATTGAATTTCTGTGATTTCTGAGATTACTGAGTTTTCCTGAGTCACACAACTGACTGAATTTCTATGAACATGGCTCAACTGAGAGTATCTTGAAAACATGACACTAGCTCTAGGCACACAGCTAATTGTTGGGTACAAGTACCCCCAGGACTCGATTGCATGAAACTGACAAAGCATGACTTTCTTGAATACATGTCCAACATCGACAATCCATAATATAATAAGATGGGGATTTCATGAAGTACAAGTGCTAAAGCACCACAATGGCTACACATATATCCATAATTCATTGACTAAGACATTTAATCAAATACTTAACTTGCATGAACTTGTACATGGATGGGGATTTCATACTACCATACTAGAATGGCACTTTTCCTTCACATAGGCATTTAATCAAACACATGGGCAGCATGGTTTGGTTATACAGTCATTAACATATAATAATTGTGGATACATCTATCAACGTGTAAATTTAAGGGTTTATCATGATTATTATGCAAATCATCACATCCTAGGTTCAATCATTGGAATATGTTATTTCAAACATGAACCAAACCCCACAACATCATGAACATGAATTTCAATTCAATTTAAATCATCAACATTCATAAATACACAAATCTTGGATTTTGAAAAGAGATTCTTGAGCTTCATGGATGAAAGGGGACCATGAATCAACACATGACATAACTGGGTTGTGAGTTTCTTGAAGTTCCTGGACTTGAAGAACGTGGAATCTCCTACTTTCTTGATTAATGATTTGGATCTTGTTCTTGGAGATTATCTTTGAGAGAAAACCCTTATTTGATATTGTAGATGGATAATGAACTTATGAGCCTTGGTATGATATAATTAGGGGTTAAAACGGGTGGAAAAGACCTAAATACCCTTTTAAAAATGACTTTAAAATAACTAAACAAACTATGTGATGGTGGGTGCGACGGTCTGTCACTGGGTGCGACGGTCTGTCACTTGGGCAGAATAGGGGTTCACTGTCTCAACTGCTATATCTTGCACGATGTTCCGTCGCTAGCTCAATGATCCGTCGGCCTGAGCTGTCGCCCTTAGGCAGAATGTGGTCTCACTGCCTCTGCTGTGATGGCTTGGGCGACGGTCCATCGCTAGCTCGATGATCCTTTGGCTTTCACCGTCGCACCTAGGCTATTTTGACTGCTTTTTGTATTTTGGCAATAACTTTCTACCCTGATACTGGGTTTGGACGAAATTAGTATCATTGGAAAGATAATTCAATTTTCCACATGACAAAAAGTAAAACTTTTAAAAATTCCATGTATGTAAAAGTGAATTCATCTTTCAAAGTAATTTTCTAACATACTTGAGATGATTTCAAGCTAATTAGAAGTACGAGGTATTATAATATCTCCCCCTTGAGAACATTCATCCTCGAATAAGACTGAGTGAGAGAGGAGAAGATAAACTGATGTACATACTGAAAATGAATAACTGGAACATGATCTTATGACTGACATGACTGATAACTGAATATATATCATACTGAACATGCAAATCTGATGCATGAGTAACTGATTTATGACTGCATAACTAAATTACTGATAAGATGAGTTTATCATCAAACTACACATGCATATTTGATGCATGAACACATGATTGAAATGACATATGAATGCATGACTGACTATGAAATGGTACTTAGTACCAAGTTTATAATGAATTCTGAACATGAACTGTATACCAAGCTTATCACTAAAATCTGAACATAAAACTGAAAAAGTTTAAGGAGAACTATTACCTTGAGCTAGATCTGAGTTGGCAGAGAAGAGGTGAGGATACATGGTATGCATGTCTGCTTCTTGTTCCCAAGTAGCTCCCTCGACGGACTGATTTCATCAAAGAACTTTGACTAAAGGGAATTCTTTGTTCCTCAATCTACGAGTCTGGTAGTCAAGAATTTTGACTGGAATCTTTTCATAAGAGATGCTGTTCTGAACATCTATGCTCAAAATAGGGACTACAACTGCTGGGTCACCTATGCACTTCTTGAGCAAAGAGACATGGAAGACTGGATAAACTGAGGCTGAGATTTTGATCTGAAGGCAATTCGATCTCATAAGATACCTTGCCGAAGAGACTGAGAATTTTGAAGGGACTGACATATCGGGGGCTGAGATTTACCTTCTTTTAGAATCTTTTCACTCCCTTCATGGGAGAGATATTTAGATAGACATAATTACCAATCTCAAACTCAAGATCCTTTCTGTGGACATCTGTATAAGACTTCTGTCGGCTCTAATCATCCCGAAGTCTTTCTCTGATCTACAAGACTTTCTCTAAGGCATCGAATACTAAGTTAGGCACTATGACTGAGGTCTCACTAACTTCGAACCAACCGATTGGAGATCTATGTCTTCTACCATAGAGAGCTTCAAATGGAGCCATCCGAATACTGGAATGATAGTTGTTGTTGTATGCAAACTCAATCAAAGTCAAGTGGTCATCCCAAGTACCCTTAAAATCAATTGTACATGACCGTACCAGATCTTCTAATGTCTAAATGGTCTTTTCTGCTTGACCATCTGTCTGAGGATGGAAGGCTGTACTGAGATAAACTTGGATACCAAGATCCTTTTGGAATGCTTTCCTAAAATGAGAGGTGAACTGGGTACCTCTGTCTAAGATAATAGATAACGGAACACCATGAAATCTGATCAACTCTCTGATGTAGAGTTTGGCATAATCATCTTCTAAATAAGAGGTATGGACTGGAAGCAAATGTGCTAATTTGGTCATCCTATCTACAATGACCCAAAATAGATCATCTTGGTGACAAGTACTAGGCAAACCCGTCACGAAGTCCATGTTCACTTCTTTCTATTTCTAAGTAGGAATAATGAACTCCTGCTTGGAGCCACTAGGCTTCTGACACTCTATCTTAACCTGCTGACATGTAGAGCACTTAGCCACAAACTCTGCAACATCTCACTTTATCCTACTCTACCAATAGATTTCCCGTAAGTCGCAGTACATCTTTGCATCCCCTGGATGAATAGAGTAGCGCGCACCATGCACTTCTACAATAATTCACTATCTTAAGTCATCTATACTTGGAAAACACAGATGACCCTAAAAACGCAATATACCATGTCTCCCTTGGGAGAAAACCTCTACTTTCTGATCCTTGACTGACTCTTTTAACTTGAAAAGGCTGGGATCTCTATCTTTCTTTTCTTTCACCTCGGAAACTAGAGATGATTCTGAACTACTCTGAACCCATATGTCACCCTCCTATGAATTGACTAAGCAAACTCCTAGTTTGGAAAGCTAATGTATTTCCTAAGCTAACTTCTTCTTACTGTCCTCAACATGAACAACATTACCTATAGACAGTCTACTGAGAGCGTTGGCCACCATATTGGCCTTGACCGAATGATAAAGGATACTTATGCCATAATCTTTCAAGAGGTCTAACCACCTTCTATGATGAATATTGAGATATTTTTGAGAAAAGACATACTAAAGGCTCTTATGATCTATGAACACATCTACATGAACACCGTATAGATAATGTCTCCAAATCTTTAAGGTAAATACTACAGCTGCTAACTCAAGATGATAAGTTGGATAATTCTTCTCATGGGGTTTAAGTTGCCTGGAGGCGAAGGATATGACCTTACCATACTGCATGAGGACACAAACCAAACCTACTCTGGATGCATCATAACACACTACAAACCCATCTGGACCATCTGGAAGAGCTAAGACTTGAGCTGAGGTGAGTCAAGTCTTCAACTCCTATAAACTCTTCTCGTAAGGATTTGACCACTGAAACTTGACTTTATTCTAAGTCAATCTGGACATAGGGGATGCAATAGAAGAAAATCCCTCAATAAACCATATGTAATAACCATCCAAACCCAAGAAACTCCTAATATCTGATGGAGAGACAGGTTTGAGACAATTTCTTACTACTTTGGTCTTTTGAGGATCAACCCTAATGCCATCACCAAAAAAGATATGACCAACGAATGCTACTGACCTTAGCCAAAATTTGCACTTACTGAATTTGGTGAACAACTGATGAACTCTAAGAGTCTGAAGTATGATTCTGAGATGGTCTGCATGATCACAGTCACTGTGGGAATAAACCTGAATATCATCTATGAAGACTATGACGAACATTTCCAAGTACTGCTTGAACACCCAATTCATCAAGTCCATAAAAGTTGTTGGGGCATTGGTAAGACCAAAGGAGCATAAAAGGCTATTTTTGAAATGTTACATTTTCTGACTCTGAGTTGATGATAGATTGATCTGAGGTCTATCTTACAGAAATAGCTGGAACCCTGAAGTTGGTCAAACAAATCATCAATTCTGGGAAGTGGATACTTGTTCTTGACTGTGACTTTATTGATCTTACATTAATCAATGCACATTTTGAGAGAACCATATTTCTTGCGCACGAACAAGACTAGTGCGCCCCACGGGGACACACTAGGTCTGATGAACCCCTTATCTAGGAGATCCTTCAACTACTCTTTCAATTCTCTTAGTTTTATTGGTGTCATTCTGTATAGCGGAATAGATATAGGCTGATTATCTGGAAGAAGATCAATGCCGAAGTCTATTTCCCTTTCAGGAGGAATTCTTAAAAGATCTTTGGTAAAGACATCTGAATATTCATTTATGACTGGGACTGATTCGTGACTGGGAGTTTAAGAACTAGTGTCCTTAACTCAAACAAGATGATAGACACATCCTTTAGATATCATTTTCCTTGCCTGAAGGTAGAAAATAAGCTGACCTCTAAATGCTGAAGTACTACCCTTCCATTCTAGGATAGGTTCATTCAAAAACTAAAATTGGACTATTCTGTTTCTGCAGTCGACTGTGGCATAACAAGAATAAAGCCAATTCATGCCGAGAATAACATCAAAATAATTCACCTCTAATTCGACTAAGTCTACTGAAGTGACTTTCTGAAATATCATAACCAGGCAGTTCCTGTATACCCACCAGGCTATAATGGTTTTACCAACTGGAATTTTAGGAGTAACAAACGACAAAGAAGCTCCTGGATCTAGCAAAGTGTAAACATGCACATGAAAGATCTATGACATACCAGTAACCATATTAGGAGAATTTTCTTGATCTTGCCGGGACTAGAGAGCATAAATTTGATTTGGGTGTTGCCTACTAGTAGCGCTGGAGGTTGCACCCTACTGATTTGGGCGATCGGACTGAGCTGAGAAATGATTCTATTGACCCTAATAACCTGACTGGGGATAATCTCTGCCTCTGTGGCCTAGCTTTCCACATCCGAAACAAACATTGCTACCAGCTCTTCAAGCACCCTTATGGTTCTTACCATAATTCTAACAGAGGGGATTAGTTTGGGCATTACTGACACTGCCCTGAGACTTAGAGACTGGTGTTATATCTCTATAACTATCCCTGAACTTAGGAACTAAAGCACTGGTGAGGAAGGACCTAGAACTACTGACTTAGGACGAAACTGATAACGGTTTTCTCCTTTTAATTTGGGCTGAGCAAAGTTGAAACTACCTATCCTTGCTATCTTATTTTGCTTCTCCCTTATCTTAATATTTTGCTCTTCTATCTGCTGAGCATGGGTCATAAGCCTGGCTATGTTTATATCACTATTCAACATCATAGACCTACACTCATTGACCACACTATCATTCACCCCAGAGATAAACTTACTCATCTTGGCCTTGTTGTCTGTGACCACATGAGGAGCATATCTGGCTAATTGAGTAAACTTAAGAGAATATTGTTTCACTTTCATGTTTCCCTTCTTGAGGTTGATAAATTCCAACACCTTAGCTTCTCTCATCTCTAGGGCAAAGAATCTATCTGAGAATACGGTGACAAACTCCTCCCACTTAATAGGCCCTACATTATCTGGCCTTTCTAACTTCTACTGTTTAAACCAAGTGTGTGCAACATCCTACAACTGATATGCAGCTAGCTCTGCACTCTCACTAAAAGTAACCCCCATGATATTTGTAACCTTCTGAACTTGATCAAGAAATTCCTGAGGGTCCTCATCTGACTTAGACCCAAAAAAGGATGGAGGATTTATTCGAGTGAAGTCCCAAATCCTGGCTACAGCTAAATTAGCCACTGGGTTGGCTGGAATGACAGTTGTTCATTTTTTGAATAGCAACTAACTGAGAAAGAGTAGTAAATGTAGTCCTAAACTCTACATGAGAAACATGTTCACACAAAGGATCTTTGGGCTGAGGGGCTGGATAATTCCCATTTTTTTCCTTTGGGAGGCATGTTCTATAGAAGAAAGGGAGAAACGAATTAGACTGAGAGATTGAATTAAGATTATGCTCACTGGTACGACATAAATACTGAAAGAAGGGAAACTATTCCTAAAACAACTTATAGCCCCCTACACATAAATGTGGCTTGCAATACCCCCATGCACAAGACTCTACTAGATGCAAATTTAAGACTTCCTAGGACACTATTGAACGTCAGGCTCTGATACCAAGTTTATAACGCCCCAAATATGGTACCCAAAATGCTACATGATGCTCATAACCCCGAAGGACAACAAGTTAACCTATGACTAATATCTATACCTGAACACTGCATAATATAATGAATAAATATAGAAATAAAGGTTGAAAGGCCATAAGGTTAAAACTTTTACATAACTGATAGAACATAACATATGGATGGGGTATGAGATACCCAAAACAACTGAAATAAACTATCTGAACAAACAGTAGTCTAAAAATCCTCTAACTAACTGTACTTTTTGAATAAGAAGTTGATGGGACATGTCCCCAACTAACTCCAACTACTAAAATAAATTAATTAATGAGATAATAAAGTAATAATAATGTCCTCGAAGGATGAGGACTCACTTCTAATTCTGACTACGGAGACTAGAATACTATTGATGCTCTGGGGCTCGTGCTTTTGAACTTAGGGTATAAAACACCATAGCACAAATGTATTAGTACGTTTGACTGTACTAGTATACATGTGAGGTAGGCTGAATGCAAAATGTTCACATGCATGAACTATAGTAACTACCTGGATAACATGAGTGTGAGAATATATGCAAGAATACATAATAACTATAACTGAGTTTGTGATTACATGATTACTGAGTTTGAGTACTGATAACATGAGATATTGATATCTGTATAAATAAATAACTAATACTTAGCGACTGTATCTGATAGTCTAGGTTTTGATGGAACTTGCTGAGTTTCGTACTATTCTGAGTTGAATGTATCTGATAATCCTGAATCTTGTAGAACTATCTGAGTTCTATTTTTGAAACTAAATGACTATATCTAAAAGTCCTGGTTCTGTACTAAAACTATGAGAAGTATTCATCTAATCGACATGCCCCAAATAAGGCAATATAGCTGAGGTGGGGTGTAATCTGTAACCCCGATTAGAAGGGTGTCAATACCACACAACTGGTACAGAAAAGCTACGGTTGACCTTCATCTGATAGTATCCCTAAAAGAGAATGGTGGGACCCTTATCTAAGGGTTTTTATCCACCTCATTAACCCTCATGTGATAGTGTTGATGTCTCAACCTATGATGGCTACATAGTTCTGGAATGCAAGGATGACTTCTAATAATCATACCCTTTTCTAACAGTGTGTGTTCCTGTCCTTCAGTTCACTCGGTGCTAATTCCTACTCCCATCTGAATAGACACTGAACATGGATTGCTGAACTAAGCAGGACTGAATTAACTGAGTTCCATTGACTAACAAAATACTACTAAAATTACTAAATTTCTAAGATTTCTGAGATTACTGAGTTTATTGGGTTTTACTAAGTCACATGACTGACTGCATTTCTAGGAACATAGATCGACTGAGAGAGTCTTGAAAACATGACACTGGCTCTAGGCACACAGCTAATTATCGGGTACAAGTACCCCTAGGACTCGATAGCATGAAACTAACAAAGTATGACTTTCTTGAATACATGACCAACATCGACAATCCATAATGTAATAAGATAGGGATTTCATGAAGTACAAGTGCTAAAGCACCACAATGGCCACACATATATCCATAATTCATTGACTAAGACATTTCATCAAACACTTAACATGCATGAACTTGTACATGAATGATGATTTCATATTATCATACTAGAATGAGACTTTTACTTCACATAGGCATTTAATCAAACACATAGGAAGCATGCTTTGGTTATACAATCATTAACACATCTAATAATCATGGATACATCTATCAACGTGTAAATTTAAGGGTTATCATGATTATTATTCAAATCATCACATCCTAGGGCCAATCATTGGAATATGTAATTTCAAACATGAATCAAACCCTAAAACATCATGAACATGAATTTCAATTCAATTTAAATCATGAACATTCATAAATACACAAATCTTGGATTTTGAAAGAGATTCTTGAGGTTTATGGATGAAAGGGACCCATGAATCCACACATGACATACCTAGGTTATGAGTTTCTTGAAGTTCCTGGACTTGAAGAACTATGAATCTCTTATTTTCTTGAAGAGTGATTTGGATATTGTTCTTGGGGATAATCTTTGAGAGAAAACCCTAATTTGATGTTATAGATGGATAATAAACTTATGAGCCTTGGTCTAATATAATTAGGGGTTAAAACGGGTAGAAAAGATCCAAATAGCCTTTTAAAATAATTGAATGAACTATGCGACAGCGGATGCAATGGTCTATCGCTAGGTCAACGGTCCGTCGGTCCTGACCGTCGCACTTGGGTAGAATAGGGGTTCACTGTCTCGGCTGCGATGGTTGGGGCAACGGTCCATTCCATAAACCTGAGATGTTTCCCTTAGGTAGAATGTGGCCTTAATGCCTCCACTTCAATGTATTGGGTGATGGTGCATCGCTAGTTGGATGGTCCATCGTCTCTCACCATCGCACCTGGGTGGTTTTGACTATTTTTGATATTTCGGCCATAACTCTCTACCCCGATATTGGATTTGGATGAAATTGGTATCATTGGAAAGCTAATTCAATTTCCCACATGAAAAAAAGTAAAAATCTTAAAAATACCACGTATATAAAAGTGGATTCATCTTTCAAAGTAAGTTTCTAACATACTTAAGATGATTTCAAGTTAAGTAGAAGTAGGGGGTATTACACGAGTCCTCATAATTTGAGAACAGACAATATTTATTTTCATGATTTCAGTTTAGTAGTTAGTTGGAGTTATTTGGTGCCTATCCCATCAACTCTTATTCAGTTATTTTTAGAGGCTTTCAGACACTTTAGACAGTAAGTCAGTTTATCTTTATTTTATCAGTTTTAGACAGTTGTTTTTAAGATAGTTTCTTTCCAGATTTATGATTCAAAATTGTTTTAGTATTTAAAACTTTATGGTATCTTCAAATATTCTGCCTATGTTACTTTGTTATTATTATTCAATGCTCATAGCAAGTACCATCTCATTGGTTATCATATGGTCCCTCAGAACTGTAAGCACTGTGTGGCACCTAGGGTATACTCTCGGGGCATTACAGATGTAGGTGGGAAAAAGGTAATGGTATTTGGGATCAGTGGTGATGGTACTTTACTGTACTAATGGAGGTTGCGTGTTTCTAACGTCGATGGTTTATGATAAAAGATTTTGGCAGCGGCGCATAAATGTTTCTATGTTGTTCATCCTGGTTCAGCCAAGATATATTATGATGTCAAAGAGATATATTGGTGGAATGGTATGAAAAGGGACATGGATGATTTTGTAGCCAAGTGTAAGGTGTGTCAATAGGTTAAAGTTGAGCATATAAAGCCTTGAGGGTTGTATCAAGAAATTGATTCACCCAAATGAAAATAGGAGATTATTAATATGGATTTTCTTATCGGTCTTCCTCTATTACGAAACCAACTTGATTCAATTTGGGTCATCATGGATAGGATGATGAAGTCTACTCACTTCTGGCCAGTGAGGACTATCTTTTTGGCAGAGGATAATGTGAAGTTTTATCTTTAGGAGGTTGTAAAGCTACATGGAGTACCTATTTTGATTATCTTTGATCTTTGTATGCAGTTTTCATCTTATTTTTAGCAGTCTTTTCAAAAGGGATTGGGTACTAAGGTGAGTTAGAGTACTGCTTTTCATCCTCAGATGGATAGGCAAGAAAAAATTATAATTCAAACATTGGAGGATATGCTTCGAGCATGTGTGGTTGATTAAAGTGGAAATTAGGTTGAGCATCTACCTTTGGTAGAGTTTTCTTACAATAATAGCTATCACTCTTGTATTTGGACTGCCCCTTTTGAGGCATTATATGGTAGGATGTGTAGGTCTCCTATTGGTTGGTTTGACCTTAGTTAGGCAGAAATATTTGGTTTGGATTTGGTTTATCAGGATATGGAAAAGGTAAAGGTGATTCGAGATAGGCTTAAGGCTTCCCAAAGTTGCCGAAAGTCCTATGCAGATGTAAGGTGTAGAGACTTAGAGTTTCAGGTTGAGGATAAGGTATTCCTTAAGGTGTCTCCCATTAAGGGAGTAATGCAGTTTCGTAAGAAAGGAAAGCTCAGTCCATAATTTATTAGTCCCTATGCAATTTTATAGAGGATTGGTAATGTTGCTTATGAATTAAAGTTGCCTTCTAGTTTGGGCTTCATTCATCTAGTATTTCATATCTCTATGTTGAGGAAGTGTCTTGGTGATCCTTCTTAAGTTGTTCATTTAGAAGACTTGGGTATCTTGGATTCTTCTTCTTATGAAGAGGTCCTAGTTGAGATACTGGAACGGTAGGTTCATCAATTGTGGACCAAAGATATGGCCTCAGTTAAGGTTCCATGGTGGAACCAAAAAGTAGAAGAAGCTAAATAGGAAGTAGAGGAGGACATGAAGTCTAAGTATCCACTTCTATTTTCTTCTCCTGGGATTTGTTCAGAAGGTACGTGTTCTTGAACACATCCTTATTTTCTGAGTTTGTTAAAGGAAAGATTAAAATCCTTTTATCTGGCCCTTAGAAAATTTCCTAAACACTTTAGATTTCTTGACCTTAAAAAATTTCTTAGATTTTTGGTATCTGGACAGGATACAACTAGGGGAAACAACTTGTACACTGGGATATAAGTGGTATGAGTTATTCATACCAGAGTTATTCTAGACATTTCCCCACTTAACCTAATAAGGCCCAATAACTTATATTTCTTTTGGGAGGTTATTTTTCATATTATTCTATTCATTAATACTTATAAACTTCTCTTAAACACTCTATAATTCTATCTAAGGATTTTGGATAAAGGAAGGCTAGGGTTTCATCTTAAGGATTATCCATGTTAAAATGTTTTGAAATATCTATGTTAAGTGCTAGAATCTAAGTTTGCACCTTGGATGATTGAGCTAATAGAACAAAGATTTAAAATTCTAAATAGTGTAAACTCTATTGATGATGATACTCCTAAAGATTCTAAGTTAGTAAGTGTTTAAGTATTTATATGATGACCATTGGGGCTATAGAAAGTTAAGAGTTGTATCTCAAAAGGAAGTATTAGCAATGGGTTTTACACTTTCGGATATAGATTATTATTATGTGTATTGTCATATCTTGGACTCTAGAGTAAAGTGATTGTTGTTCAGTTAGAGTTTAATAAGTGGTTCACAGACTTATAATGATGGCTTAAAGCTAAGGGGGAGATGATAGAACAAGAAACTAAATCAGACTCACTTTTTAGTAGTGATGCCAGTATGTTATAGAACAACATTAAGGGAGGATGATACCCGACCTATTCTTATCTCAGTGTAAATTTTTGTACTTCAGTCATCATGATGTCTACTCATGCCTTACATGTCATCTCCATGATCATATTTCATGTTCATGCACATCATAGAGAATCATATACACTTCTAGTTCCTAGTATAAGGATTTCTAGTTCACTAAGCAATACAAATCATATTCCATGAATTAATGAACTCCAAACTCAGGTCATACAACTCATGACTCATGTACTCATGCTTTACAGTTTGCTCAGTTCCCATAATTCATGATGCACTCTTAATGATAATCGAAATTTAGATTATGTCATGTATATCCTCAGTTTAGATCTCTGTAATAAATTCATGACTTTAATACTTTATTCCTCAGACCTTAGTTAAGTGTCAAAGTTATCCTTTCATGATTACGGACCTTATGTTATAACCTTTTAAGTGACCTCTCCTTATGAAATGATAGTGGTGATGAAACATTGATTAGATGGGAGAGAGTAAATGTTTCTTTTGAAGGAAAAATTATTGTACATTTGTTTTATCTAAGACTATCAATGTGAAGTAAGATTAAGGCCAAGCTTTTGCTATATTTCATGGTTAGTTGAAATTCTATATGCATCTTCCTGGGAATAGTGAAAGAAGGTTGTTATTGAAAGAGGTTTACAGAATATAAGAAAGGTGCTTTTATGGGTTGTATGCCTAGAAGTTCATACATGGTTATAATGATGGACTTGAACATCATGTTGGTGTATAACTGGATGGGTGCATTGTGCGCTAGTGAATTCCTGGAAAGAGGTTGAATTTTGTAGTTAAAGTTGTAAGAAGAATTATTCTTAAGATGAGAAGTTGTGAAAATGCATGGGGTGATAAATTCATTGTTTATACTAGTAATATGGTGTTATGTGTTATACCTTGTAATTTTGAGTAGGCTTGAACAGGGCGAGAGAATTTAGTTCAGACCAGGCTTTAGTAAATGGAGTTATCAGTGCCATGTGAGAATTATAAGTTGAATCAAATGAGCATAGTATTTAAGGGTAAAATTATTGTTGAGAGAGTATTTATGGAGCGAGGCTAAGCTCGAATAGGGTAGTTGCATTTCTTAAGGCCTAGTAATTCTATCCTAGCTTATGTTTCATAGGCCTATGTTCCATGTTACAGAGTTATAGCCATATAAATATTCGTTACTCAGATATCATATTCAGATCATGCCAAAGATTCTTCACTTCCTAATGTTATTAGAACTTCTTGCAAAGAGTTTTGCAGTAATACCCCAGTTGAGTATAAACTTTCAGTATGATTCAGTCTATAAGGCCAGGAAGTCAGTTAAGCAATTGGAAAAATAAGCTCCTGTAGTTTTCCTTCTTTCCATCTAGTCTTACTATCCAAAGTTTCTTTAGTATGTATATTCCATGAGGTAATTCATTCATGCCCATCCAACATGAGAATTCAGTTTAGTTCATGCATCATGTCTGCAATTCAACTATTTAGTCATGATTTAGTTCATAACTGTTCATTGCTTGATCTTAGTTTTCCAAGTATTCTATCTCATACATTGTAATACCCCTTGTAAGACTTTAGCATTGTTATCTCATGATTTGTGATTTCATAATGTACTTGGCGATGCCATGAAGCACTTTTTTTTATCCCTATACGTGTTTTGTTGAGAAAAAATTCCTTATGAGAAGTTACGTACTTTATTCCATCCTTTGTAACTCTTGGAATTTTATTTCATCAGTTATCACACCACTATTCTATATGTATGATTGTATCATGAACATTTCAAGTGAGTTCAAAACTCTCAGCATGAATCAGCTTCTTACAGTCAATAGAGTCAAGTCAACTCAGAAAGCAAATTCATGATAAAAGTTCTAATGTTTCAGCTTAGCTATATCCTTCATTACCAGACATGTCATGTGTACATTATTCCATACTTCTAAGACTTCAACAAGTTCCTATCCATCATTTGATGATGAATAATTCACTGAGGGAGTAATGTAACTCCCTACATTTTTAGGCTAGACTTTGAACCGTTGTTCCTATGTGTATAAACTCAAATCCAATGATTTATATTTAGATATATGTGTCATTATCTTTATCCTAGTGTTTGATTATGAGGTGAAACATGTTCATAGGAATCAGTTAGAGCAACATTGGGCTAAGAGCCTTTGATTTGGCCAAAGTTTGGTATCCGATTCTCAAAGGGTCAACTTTGAACATGTATAACTTTTTATATATGTTATTTTTTTAAGATCAAGAACCACAAAATTATAGATAATTGAATTAGCTTCTCAATGATACCAATTTTGCCTTAATTCGATACCCGAGAAAAAAGTTATGACCATTTTTGTGAGAAATATAAGCCTCTGCGATAAGCCCATGGTGCATTGGTCTCTCCCCCAAAATAAGGTGTGCAGTGCATTGGTCTCTCCCCCAAAATAAGGGACATGATACAGAGGTTATTCCCGCACTGTTTCAGCTTCTTAAGGGCCAAGGGTTAATTTGGTCCTTTCCCCTCAACCTCAATCGTCCAAAACTTGATTTATAACACTAAAAAGGGCATTATTTAACCATAATCCTCATAACAACTCATGTAAAAACCCTTCCCTTTCACAAGAAAAATAATCCAAGATTCTTCTCTCAAGAATTCAAGGATTCAAACTTCAATTTTAATATTTCTTCAAGAATCCATTCAATGAAGGTATGTTAGGTATTCATCAATGGGTTCCTTTCACCCATTGAGCCCAAAACCTTCTCTTTGATTAAAGTATGAGTTTTTCTTTCATTGTGGAATTTTACATGTTCAAGATGAATTCAATCTATGCTTTTCCATAGTAAATTGAACTCAATCTATGTCCTCATATGATTCCATGTAAATTAGGTCATGTAATGCTTCAAATTTTGAGTCCCTAAGTATAGTCTTATTAAATCTATGTATTTATGAATTTAAAACATGTAAGCATGTTATTTTCCAATAATTTACACCTTCCCATGTTCAAATTCATGTACTTCAGTGATTATTGAAATTTACTACCTTTGGGTCTCTGAATTGTGATTTACTATTACCGTTTAAATGTTATTTTCATATTTTTTAAATCATTCAGTGCTGGTGGGCTATGAACACCCGATACCTAGGTGTCTTTACATGATTTTATTTTCAAGTAATGAGTCAGTTAGACCATGGTTCTAATATCATATTCAGAATGTCATGTTTATGCTGAGCACTTACAAGTATAGTATCATGTCATGTTAAACACTAATAATACTAAAGTCTTTTAGTTGGGAGTAACACTTAGCACTGAAAGAACGTAGCAATAGAGACTGCCTCTTCAGTAGAGGCATGAGTCATTAGTAGCAGTCCCTAAGTTCCATACCTACAACGCCACCATAGATTATGAGGGGTCCCCCATCAATAGAGGCATTGCACCCTCATTTTTTGGGACATCAACCTTGTGGATCCACATCATCATTCATGTATTGGTACCCCTTGAAAGGTACCAACACCCTTCCGACTGGGGCTATAGGTTAGACCTCAATAGCTCAAATTGGGGCATGTCGGTTATTGATAGCTCCCATAGTCTCAGTACAGTATCTAGAGTAGGTTAATTCAGGTTTACGTGACCAAGTAATCAGATTTCAGTAATTATTTAGTTAGTTTTTACAAATTATTCATGTTATTTAGATAATGTCAGTACATGCTATACTTGTTCTGGAATTCTCAGTTTTACATGTTCATGTTTTTTATGTCCAGTATCCATACATGATCCACAGATTAGTTTTACATCATATTTAGCTTTACACAAGTTTTACATAAAATATCCATACTTCATTGCTTCCCAGATTTAGTTCTACTTATTCTACAAAAGTAAAGATTTAAGAAACTAAGTGTAGTGATTCACCAGCTTATCAGATTATGTTTGTCACTCATGTTTTAAGATACTTCAGTTTTCATTTTATTTCAGTCTCTTGGTGAGTCTACTTGCACTTAGCTTGCATGTTTTAAGATTACGTATCTACACAGTTTTACTTTTTGCATTCACCCCTACTTACTCAATACATTCCAAAGTACTAATCCATATATATGTCTATATGCTACATTGTCTCATAATATAGGTAACAGTTATAGCCACACATCATAATCAGATAATTTACAACTTCCAGCTAGCAGTTGATGAGTTCTCTTATTTTGGGAACTCCAATCAATTGTAGTTCATGTACTTTATTTTTATTATTCATATGTATTGATTATTGGTATTTGGAGGCATGTCCCAGCTATCTATAGTCAGTATTATAGAGGCTTCGTACATAGTTAGTCAGAGTCACTCATGCAATTCTAGTTTCTTTCTTCAGTTTTATCATGATGTAAACTTCATTGGTATTATACTTATGTAGATTTCTTTATGATTATATTTCCACTTAACCAATTTAGTTTTTATATAATTTAAATCAGTTGCTCAAGTATCATGCCAGTTCATGGGTTAGCTTGGGATCACTTGTGGTTTTAAGCACCGAGTTACGACTAGTGGGTAGTCTCAGGTTGTGAAAAACTTGGTATCAGGAGCACAAAGATCAAGTGTCCTAGGGTGTGTATGAAGTTGTGTCTGGTATAGTCTTGCGGAATGGTACGGAGACGTCTGTACTTTTCTTCAAGAGGGTACAGGGCATTTAAGAAATATTTCCCTTCTTTTGGTCGCAGATCGTGCTGTAGAAATATTCTCTAAGAAACTTATATAGATTCTCCTCATGCTCCATTCATGTCAATTCTATCTTATTTTTTAGGCAATAGAAATAGTGAAGCTTGAATTCCTGCAGATAAAGCTTTCTCAGACAGTCCTCACAGACAGTTATGGGATTGCATGTTGGCTCAAAAGTTTCCCATCAATGCATTTTATGTTCCAAAGTATGAAATATTTCATTCATGTTCATGAAAATCATGAACTAAGCCAAAGTCAAATATGCTTTCAAATCCATTCTCAGAATTCTATGATAGTATATGACCTAGAGTTAGAAGCATGAACCTAGAAGTTTAACAATAATAAAGTGGGGATAGTGTTATCTAGATTTAGAAGATTATGTATCCATGGGTCTAGTTGTATAAAAGGTGAACTAGTAGTCTTGAAACAGTGTATACAAGGATTTAAGTATGTTAATTCAAAATTATATGTTGTTGATACAGGGTATGCTGGTATAACGGTAATTATCATGGTTTAGAGTAAGAATATAAGTTTATAAATGTGATATTAGTAGGCTATGAAGGAAAAGAAGAAGATTATGTGTTTAGTGGGGCAAGTATGTTATAGAGAAAGGTTTAAATATGTGATGGTGATTACTGAAGTTAAAAAAAGATAAGGATAGTATATATTAAGGGAGTGTTCAAGAATGAAGTTAGTATAGTTTGTTAACAAATTTGGGAATATCCATGTTAAGTTCTAGAATCTAAGTTTGAATCTTGGATGATTGAGCTAATAAAAAGAAGAGTTGAAATTCTAAATGGTGCGAACTCAGTGTATGGTGATACTCCTGAAGATTCTAAGTAAGTGTTTAAGTATTTATATGATGATCATTGGGGCTATAGAAAGTTAAGAGTTGTATCTCAGAAGGAAGTATTAGCAATGGGTACACTTTTGGGTGAAGTTTATTATTTATATGTATTGTTATATATTGGACTCAAGAGTAAAGTGGTTGAATTTTAGTTAGATTTTATTAAGTGGTTCACAGACTTAGAATGATCTCTTAAAGCTAAAAGGGATATGATTGAACAAGGAACCAACTCAAGCTCTCAGATTATAGTAATGATGCTAGAATGTTGTAGAACATTAGTAAGGAAGGATGATTATACCTGACCCATTTTTATCTTAGTGTGAATTTTTGTCCTTCATTCATCATGAATTATACTCATGCCTTACACGCCATCTCGATGATCATAGATTATGTTCATGCATATCATAGAGAATCATATACTCTTCTAGTTCCTAGTATAAGGAGTTCTAGTCCACTAAGAAGTACACATCATATTCCATGAATTAATGAACTCCAAACTCAAGTCATGCAACTCATGACTCATGTACTCATGCTTTATAGTATGCTCAGTTCCCATAACTCATAGTGCACTCTTGATAATCAGTGTAATTCGGATTATGTGATGTATGTCCTCAATTTAGATCTCTGTAATAAATTCATGATTTTGATACTATATTCCTCATACCTTAGTTGAGTGTCAAAGTTAACCTTTCATGCTTCAGGACCTCATGTTCTAACCTTAAAAGGGACCTCTCCTTATAAAATAATAGTAGTGATGAAAGATTATTTAGATGGGAGAGAGTAAATGTTTCTTATGAAGGAAAGATTATTGTACACTTTTTTTTATCTAAGACTATAAGTGTGAAGTAAGATTGAGGCCAAACTTTAGATATATGTTATGGTTAGTTGAAATTCAAAATGCATCTTATTAAGGATAGTGAAAGAAGGTTATTATTGATAGAGTTTTAGAGAATATGAGAAAGATTCTTTTATGGGTTGCATGCCTAGAAGTTCATATGTGGTTATAATGATAGGCTTAAACATCATGTTGGTGTATAAGTAAATGGGTGCATTGTGCGCTAGTGAATTCCTGGTAAGAGCTTTAATTTTGTTGTTGAAGTGGTAAGAAGAATTATTCTTGAGATAAGAATTTATGAAAATGCATGGGGTTTCAAATTCATAGTTTATACTAGTAATATGGTGTTATGTGTTATACCTTATAATTTCGAGTAGGCGTGAACATGGTGAGAGAATTTAGTTCAGATCAAGCTTTAGTAAATGGAGTTATCAGTGTCATGTGAGAATTATAAGTTGCATCAAATGATCATGATTTTTAAGGGGAAAAGTATAGTTGAGAGAGTATTTAAGGAGCGGGTCTAAGCTCAAATTGGGCAGTTGCATTGCCAAAGGCCTAAAAATTCTATCCTAGCTTATGTTTCATAGGCCTATGTTCCATGTTACAGATTTATAGCCATATTAAGATTCTTTACTCATATGTCATATTTAGATCATGCCCAAGATTCTTCACTCCCTAATTTTATTGGAACTTCTTGCAAAAAGTGATGAAGCAATACTCCAATTGAGTATAAACTTTTAGTATGATTTAGTCTGTATAGCCAGAAAGTCAGTTTAGTAATTACAGAGATAAGATCCTATAGTTTTCCTTCTTTCTACCTAGTCTTATTATCCAAAGTTTCATGAGTATGGCTATTCCATGAGGTAATTAATTCACGCCCATCCAACTTGAGAATTCAGTTCAGTTCACGCATTATGTCTGCGATTTAGCTATTTAGTCATGATTCGGTTCATAAGTGTCCATTGCATGATCTCAGTTTTCCAAGTATTCCAACTTAAACATTGTAATACCCCATGTACGACCTTAGTATCGTTATCTCATGACTCGTGATTTCATAATGTACTTGGCGATGCCATGAAGCCTTTTTCTTTTGACCCCTATATGTGTTTTGATGATGAACAATTCCTCATGAGAAGTTACGTACTTTATTCAATCCTTAGTAACTCTTGGAATTTTATTGCATCAGTATACCCGAGAGAAAAGTTATTACCATTTTCTTGAGAAACAGTACGCCTCCATGATAAGCCCATGGCGCATTAGTCTCTCCCTCAAAATAAGGTGTGCATTGCATTGGTCTCTCTCTTGAAATAAGGGACATGATGTGGAGGTTATTCCTGCACCATTTCAACTTTCTAAGGGCTAAGGGGTAATTTGGTCCTTTACCCTCAACCCCAATCGTCCAAAACACGATTTATAACACCAAAAAAGGAATTATTTGCCCATCATCCTCAAAAAAACTCACGTAAAAAAAAACTTTCCAAATTAAAAAATTCAAGTTTATTCTCTCAAGAATTCAAGCATTCAAGCTTTAATTTCAAGATTTCTTCAAGAATCTGTTCAATTAAGGTATGTGAGGTATTTATCAGTGGGTTCCTTTCTCCCATTGAGACAAAAAATCTTCTCTTTGATTAAAGTATGATTTTTTCTTCCATTGTGGAATTTCACATGTTCAAGATGAATTCAATCCATGCTTTTCCTTAGTAAATTGAACTCAATCCATGTCCTCATATGATTCCATGTAAATTAGGTCATGTAGTACTTCAAATTTTGAGTCTTTATGTATATTTTAATTGAATTCATGTATTTATGAATTTAAAACATGTAAGCTTTTTTTTCCCATGATTTACACCTTCCCATGTTCAAATACATGTACTTCAGTGGTTATTAAAATTTACTACCTTTTGGGTTTCTAGATTATGACTTACTATTACCGTTTAAATGTTGTTTTTGTATTTTTGAAATCATTCAGTGTCGGCGGGTTATGAACATCTGATACCTAGGTATCTTTACATGATTTCTATTTTTAATTAATGATTCAGTCAGAGCATGGTTTTAATATCATATTCAGAATGTCGTGTTCATGCTAAGCACTTACAGGTGCAGTACCATGTCATGGTAAACAACTAATAATACCGAAGTCTTTCAACTAGGATTAACACTTAGCGCCGCATGAACATAGGGATGGTGACTGCCCTGTTAGTAGAGGCTTGAGTCATTAGTAGTAGTCCCTAAGTTTCAAACCTATGGCACTACCGTGGATTATGAGGGGTCCCCCATCAGTAGAGGCATGACACCATTGTCTTTCGATACATCTGCCTTGTGGATAAAAAATTGTCATTCATGTGTTAGTACCCTTGGCAAGCTACTAACACCCTTCCAATTGGGGTTATATATTGAACCCTAATAGCTTAGATTGAGAAATGTCAATTATAGCTAGCTCCCACAATCATAGCACAGTATTCAAAGTAGGTCAGTTTAGGTTTGCGTGACTAAGTAATCAAATTTTAGTAATTATTTAGTCAGTTTTTATAGATTATTCGTGTTATTCAAGTATCCTCACATCTTCTCCGCCAATTCAGATCAAGCTCAAGGTAATAGTTCTCCTTAAGCTTATTCAGTTTCATGTTCATGTTCCCATCATAAAACTTGGTACCTATTACCATTGCATACTCAGCCATGAGTTCATGTATCAGTTCATTTATAAGATCAGCATCAGTTATGCATTCACATCTTGAGAAACTCAGTTTATCAGATTACTCAGTTATGCATTCATGTATCAGTTATCCATGCATCAGATATGCATAAGTTTAGTATATTTATCATGTCAGTCATAAGATTAAATTTTAGTTATTCAGGTTCAGTCATGTTCAGTTTGTCCTTTACCCCCTCTCAGTTGATTCTCATTCAAAGACGATTGTTCCCAAGGGGGAGATATTGTAATACCCCAAAACTTTAGACATTTTTAGGATTATGCTTCGAACTTATGAGTAATAAATTTTAGTGCTTTGGTAGTGCTATGATCAAGGTTAATTCATATTAAGGCCTCAAAAGTGTCCTAGCTAATAGATGAATCAAAACATTTCCTTACTGATTGAATTCTTGAGAAGGATATTGGTATAGTCACCTTCAAACAATCATATCTCTCATTATTCTATGAATCTCTGAGCTCATTACCCACCAAAAAATACATAATTTAATTATCTTTCCAACTATATCAATTTCTCCTAAATCCGCTATCGGAGCAAGGAGTAATGCCCATTTTACTCTGGCATGTCAGGCTGGGAAACTGAGTGACGACATTCGTGATAAGTGGTCACGCCCATGATGGCCTATCACCAATGTCGTTAGCCCTGGGTAGATTTTCACCCCCAGTGACTAAATTTTATGATAAGCCATCACGCCCGTGATAGTCTATCACCAATGTCGTCAACCTTAACCAGAAAATCAAGATTTTACCCTTTTATGACGACAATTCATGACGGCTTATCACCAGCTTGACGACTTGTCACGAATGTCGCCAGCTATTTTTCCCAGTAATTGAGGGACATTTTAGTAAGGGTATTTTGGTCTTTTTCCTTCACTTCTCGTGACTTATAACCCTCAAGGAGTGTATTATCTTCCATTCTCTTTAGTTAAACATCTCAAAAAGCTCTCTCATACACTCTCAACGACAAGATTAGGGTATTCTCTCAAGATTATCTCCTCAAGAGAAAGCCTAAGGAATTCTTCAAGAACCTTCAGAAACATTAGATCTCTTTCAAGATTCAATCACAAAGGTATGCGTAGTGTTTATCCATGGGTCCCTTTCATCCATGGAGCTCAAGAATCATGTTTTAAATTATAATTGTGATTTCCTTGTCATGTTATGACTATATTCATGTTGATGATTGTTGTTTGGATTCAAGGTTGTATCTTGATGTGTTTTCATGAAGCATGTGAAAACCCATAAATTTGGAATTGATTAAGATGGTCGCATTGATAAATATACCTATGGCTTAAAAGAGTGCATGCAAGGTGTTTGATAAAATTCCTAAAGAACTAGAAATCATGCAAATAGATAAATTGTGACTAAGTGAAGGATTCATGATATGCCCCTATGTTCCAATGACTTTATGTTGATAGTGTTCCTCATAAATGTTGATGGATTGTTCATGAACTAGCCTTATGAGATTATGCTATGCTTACTTGCAATCCTACTTATGTACAAGATGTATGAAAATCATGTACTTCATGAAATTCCCTAAGTTATGATATTATGAATTGGGAACTCCAATCTTGTGATCAAGTCAGTCATATGTTTGTCAGTTTCCTTCTATCGAGTTCTGGGGGTATTCATACCCAAAAAATATAGATGTGTGCCTAGAGCCATGTCATGTTTCACGATATCCGAAATCAATCCATGATTTAATAGAAATCAGTCAGTCATGTGACTCAAGCAGTTATCAGATATCAGTAGTATTCCATCAGTCAATGGAAATTCAGTAAGTTCAGTTCACTTACAGTCAGTTAAATCATGTTCAGTCTCTTCAGATGGGAGTAAGAGTTAGCACCGAGTGAACCCAAGGATAGGAACTCACCCGTTATATGAAGGTGTGATTTTTAGCAGTCATACCTTTGTTCCAGAACTATGTAGCCAGCATAGGTTGAGACATTGCATCCTGTTATATGAGGGTAGATGAGGTGGCTTAACCTATAATATGAGGGTTCCTACCGTTCTCACTAGAGTTACCTATTATATGAGGGTTGCTCACGTGTTGTCCTTAACAGTGGCTCAGTATTGACACCCTTCCATTCAAAGCAGAGATTGGACCCCAGCTTAGCTATAATGGCACATATGGGGCATGTCAATTAAACAACTACCTCCCACAGTTTCAGCATCAGTCTCAGTAAAAGAACTCAGATAGTTTTTCAGATTTTAGTATATCAGGACTGTTAGGTACAGTTAATTTAATTATAGTATGAAAATCAGATAGTTTCATCAGATTTAGGACTGTCAAATACAGTCACCCATGTTACCAGAACTACAGTATCAGTCATGATTAGTTTTCAGTAAACTATGTATTAGCGTACAAATTTAGCTATCATGTATTCATGATCTCAGTTACTATGTATGTATGTTTTCACTCTCACATTCATATTATTCCGTCAGTTTGTATTGCTCATGCATGTAAACCCTTTTGTATTTAGCCTACCTCACTCGTATACTCAGTACATGCCCGCGTACTAACGTATTTGTGCTATGGTGATTTCTTTTCATGTTACACCATAGGTCCAGAGACTTCCAATATACAGAGTTGCAGTGAGTCATCTTCATTCGAAGATGATATAATTTGATTTATTTATTAGCTCGGTTAGCTTTCAGTTTTACGGAGTTAGTTGGATACATGTTCCTTCATCTTCTTATTCAGACAGTACTTAGAGGTTTTTAGATTTAGTTCTGATTTGTATTCAGTTTTGATTCAGATTCAGTTATTTTGGGTATTCGTTACCCCACATGGATGTTATGTGGTGATAGATTCTTTATTCAGTTGAACCTTATGGCCTATTGTTCATGTTTTCTGCATTATTTATGTATATTATGCAGTGTATAGGTACAGATATCAATCATGGGTTAGGTTGTAGTCCTTCGGGGTCATAGGCACCGTGTAGCATTCTGATTCAGAAAATTGGGGCGTTACAATAATGTCATGGGTACTTCGACTTTCCTTATATCTATGGCTCAAAATCCAAGCATACAACCATTTTTCCTTAAGAATGTCGTCACTCAATCTATCATAGGGAAAGAAATGTCCAACATTATTATTAAAAAAAGGATTAAGAAAAATAAAAAGCTAAAAATGCAACAATTAATTCACAAAGTTTCTATATTTGGTGTGAACTAGATTCTCATATTCCTAACTAAGTGTGAATTATGAAAACACGGGCACACACACCCCCAAATTAAAGGCCTGTGATTCCCTCACTGCATATCATAAAAGCATAAGAGGGGTAAAAGGGTCTCCCTTAAGCTGCAACATGAATTGATTTTTCTGCATAACCGTGATTGCGATCGCGGTACCTAAGTCTAATTTTCCCTATTTTTCTGCATGGCTGCCAACCTCCCACCTCAATTTTTCCCTTAGGTTTCTTATTCTAATATGTCCAACACCCACAAATCATCAAAACTAATTATGTAACTGATGGGTTGCCTCCCATCAAGCGCCTTACTTAGAGTTGCGACATGACATCTTTTGACCACCATTTATGACTCTACTTAGAAGATTTGAATCTTCGGCCCAGTTCTTTATCAATACATCTTTGAGGCACTTGGGTTAAAGGTGATGGTGCAACGATACTACTTCTATTTCACCACTTTGAAGACTTGAACCTCTTACCCAACTTCACATCAAACTTTTGAGTAGGCTCATTGGGTATTGGTGAGAACATCAATTGACCACTAGTTAAAATTGGATTTTGAACTTCTTGGCCTTCAAGTAAGGGACATCATTTTGCCCTTTTGAAATGAAAAACTCTAAAATATAAGGATTTTGTACCTTATCTCCAAAATTCATCATTTCCATAATATTGAAAAGTGGTTGGAATAAGGTCGTCTTCCAATTTCAGAGTCGTATTCTTCTTGAAATTCTCACCTTGAAATGAACTAGAGTCTTTATGATGAATTTTCTTGGCTTTTTTTTTACTCTAGTACCATTTTTTCAATTTTGGTATTCTTCATTAGTTTTGGTTCAGTTGGTTGGCAATCACCAAGGATTCTTCAACATCAAGCTTACACATTTTTGGATCATCCATATGGCTTGATATCTCTTCTTTATCAACCTCATTTTGAAGACTGGACATATTATGGTACTTGAAAGATCGGTCTCCTCACCCACTTCTTCTCTCTTTTCACTTTTCTTTCCAAATACCACTATGAATTGATGCAAGAGATCCATGTTCTCCCTTATTGCAGTCACCCGGTCCAAGATAGTTAGAAGCATTGCATCAACACCATTGTATCCGGCACGTTGTTCTTCCTATAACACATCATGGGACTTATCAAACTCATTAGAAAAACTAGTATTTTTATTAGCATAATTAGAGGAGGGGCATTTGGACAATAACCCCAATGTCCATCTTTACCACTACATAAAGAACAATCATACACCTAATAGGATAAAGATAGTGCACACACCTCTTTGCGGGGATCATATTTACAATTTTTTCAAAAGTAGGTCCACCACAATATGGACATCGATCATCAAGATAAGATTTGCAACAATCAAACTCATATTCATTCCAAGATGCCATAGTAACATGAAAACAAAAATAAAAATCTAACTAACATAAGAAATAAAAGAAAATCACAAACAAATAATTAAAAGTTTGAATCCAAGAAAGTAGGATAAAATTCCAAACCTACTCAATACGCCAAATTATTCCCAGACAATGGTGCCATTTATTATAAGGCTCAACTTATACGTCAAATTATGTACAAGGTGGTCATTGTCAATATAGTTACCCAACTTTGGTTCAGGTTCAAATCCATGAGGAACAATGTAAATGGTGATCGAATAAGTTTGAAATAAAAGTTACTTGCTAAATTCAAACATGGGATATAAATGTTTGGGGGTTTTAGAATGTTTTCAAAAGCACAACACTTCTTGGACTTCTATAAGACTAACTTGAGGTTAAGAATAATTAGAGTGTAATCAATTAGGAATGGATTTTGGGATTATGATATTCTAGGTGTGAATTTACACATGGGTAATTGAGAATTTATTCAAATTTAACTAGGAACCATGGGTAGGCTAGATTTAAGGTATTAGTGTTAGTCTTTCAATAAAACACTAAATTTGACTTATGGATTCTTTCAAACACCTCACGAGCATTACATAATCATCAATCCAATACCTCATCTTAGCATTCCTATTTCTAGGATGATGCCTATCAAGCTAGCTAAATCACATAACATCCTTATTTCAAAGATAATGCTAAGAAAAGAACTAGTATCAAATAGTTGTTCACACTTACTCATCACCCACATCCCTCTTTCAAGGATGATGTGGGATCCAAGTTAATTTGGGGTTTTCACCCACAAATGTCATTCAATTTGGGGTTTTCACCCATAAATCTCATTTCAACTATAGAGTAATAGAAAAACCCAAAACAAATAGCTAATTATCTAGGTACATAAACAACACCCATGCATACATCCCAACCTATCCAAGCATAACCCCTAGAGAAAGAACTAGCAACTCATAAAGATAATAAATAAAAATATACCAAAATCTCCACCAAATTGATTCATGAAAGATAAAGAGAATATTAAAACCACACTTTAAATTCCAATAAATCTTCAATGAAATTTGTCAATTCTTCACTTAGGAGTTACTCTAATGTCTTCTTAGCTCAAATTTAGTATAAATTTTGCTCCAAACTTCAAGTTTTAGGATAGAAATTAAAGATAAAAAGTGTGAAAAAGATCAGATGAAAATCTCTTCTTGTGAAAGGGTTTTAACCCCTTAAGATTTGGGACTCAGCTCTGTGAAATTACATTCTTTCCCCGAAACTTTTTCCACCCTATAGTGATCGCGCTATTTTGGATTGAGATTGTGCTTTTGTGATTGCGTGACTCTAGTCACGATCTCTATTACTGACCCTGGTTGATCAACCTTGATCGTGATATGTGGTCTGCATTCACGGTAACTGATGTCTACTTGATCTCCAGTTCTTGCTCCTTTTGTCCATTTTCCTTTTATTTCATCTTGATTTCCACTTATTTTCATCGTTGGACCTGCAAGACCACAAAAACTTAAAATTAATGTATTTCAATGGATAATTAGCCTTATTTATACAATTAAATCGTAGTAACATACAAGAATTTCGGTATCAATGAGTGGTAAATTTTCTACTCATCAACCAAAGTTGAGAAAGAACTTGATTTCTATATCACTTCTGACCAAAAATGGATTCAAATGTGTATTTGTTTCTCATAAGGTTGTAATTAGAAAAGGGAAAGTGTATTTAGGAAAAGGCTACCTCACTGAGGGCTTGTTTAAGATGAATGTAATAACTATTGAGATCAATAAAATTTTTATTTCTTCTTACTTGCTTGAGTCTAATGAATTGTGTCATGAACGATTAGGACATGTCAATTACAAAACTTTGTGAAAAATTATTAACTTAGAAGTTTTGCCAAACTTTGAGCATAATAAATCCAAGTGTCAAATATGTATGGAATTAAAGTATGCTAAGCATCTGTATAAGTCCATTGAAAGGAATTCCAATCTCTTAGACTTAATCCATATAGACATTTGTGATATGAAGTCAACACCATCTCATGGTGGAAAAAAAATATTTTATAACTTTTATTGATGATTGCACTAGGTACTATTATATCTATTTTCTAAATAATAAAGATGAAGCAATAGACATGTTTAGACAATATAAAATAGAAGCTAAAAATCAGCTAGGGAAAAAGATTAAAACGATAAAAAGTGATAGGGGTGGAAAATATGCATCTCCTTTTGCAGAAATATGTGTACAGAATGAAATCATCCAGCAAAGTACTACCCCGTATTCACCTCCATCAAATGGGATTGTAAAAATAAAAGACCAAACATTAAAGCAAATGATAAATGCCTTACTTATAAGTTCAGGTTTACCGCAAAACTTATGGGGGAAAGCTATCCGCACAGCTAATCGAATACTCAATAGAGCTCCCCATAGTAAAACACTTTCAAACCAATATCAAAAATGGAAAGAAAGGAAACCCAACTTGAAATATTTTAAAGTGTGAGGGTGTCTAGAGAAGTCCAAGTTCTTATGCCTAAAAGGGTAAATATAGGACCTAAGATTGTGAATTATGCGTTCATTGGATATGTTAAAAGCAGTAAAGCATATAGGCTTTTGGTTCATAAATTTAAACATTTGAATATCAATAAAAATATGGTAATTGAGTCAGATAAAGCTGAATTTTTTGAACACATTTATCCATATAAAGATGAACATGAGTGGTCTAGTGGGGGTCTAAATGACCTTGAGATGAACCAAATAATAATATACATAATAATGAGAATCCAAGGCGTTGTACCCATCAAAGAATGTCAACTTTCTTTGGATCGTATTTTGTAATGCTTCTCTTAGAAAATGATCCTTAAATATTTAAAGAAGCGATGTCTCCTTCAGACTTATCCTTTTGCAAAGAAGCAATCAATAGAGAGATTGATTCAATCATGAGCAACCATACATGGGAGTTGGTTGATCTTCCTTCAGGAAATAAACCTTTAGGTTTTAAATAGATCTTCAAAAGAAAAATAAAAGCAGGTGGTACTATCGACAAATACAAGGCAAAACTTATAGTGAAAGGCTTCAAACAAAAGAAAGTCCTTGATTATTTTGATACATACTCGCCTGTAGTGAGAATAACATCAATTCGGATGTTAGTTTCCTTGGCGCCAGTATATGGTATTAAAATCCGTCAAATGGATGTGAAAACAACATTCCTAAATGAAGAGTTGGAGAAAGAGATTTACATGGAATAGCCTGAGGGTTTTGTGGTTCCTTGTAAAGAAAAAAAAGGTGTGCAAACTTGTTATGTCAATTTATGGACTAAAACAAGCACCCAAATAGTGGAACACAAAATCTGACCAAATCATGTTGGCAAATGGCTTTAAGATAAACGAATATGATAAATGTGTTTACATTAAAGACACATCAAATTACAGAGTCACTGTTTTTTTATATACGGATGACATGTTGATCATCAGTAAAGACATTCCTGACATAAATGCTATAAAATGAATGCTTGAGAGCAAGTTTGATATGAAAGACCTTGGAGTTGTGGATGTGATCTTAGGCATAAGAATCCATAAAAATCCATAAGGGTTGGCGTTGTCACAGTCTCATTACATTTAAAAGGTACTTGACAAGTTCAAGTATTTGGATTTAGATATTGCCAAAACTCCATTAGACGTAAGCTTTGCACTTTAAAAGAATGAAGGTGAAAGTGACTCACGGTTGGACTACGTAAGAGTGTTGGGATGTTTAATGTAAGAGTGTTGGGATGTTTAATGTATATCATGAATTGTACATGGCTAGACATAGCATGTACTATTAGTAAATTGAATTGGTACATGAGTAATCCCAATAAAACTCATTAGATGGCAATGAAAAGAGTTTTAAGGTATCTTAAATACACTCAAGACTCTGATTTCTATTATAATAAATATCCAACAGTCATTGAAGGATATAATGATGAAAATTGAATCACTATATCGAATGAAGTAAAATACATGAGTGGATATGTATTTACGTTAGGTGGAGGAGTAGTCTCTTGAAAATCATCCAAACAAACATATATTGCCAGCTCTACAATAAAATCTAAATTATCACATTAGATAAAGCTAGTGAAGAAGCTAAATAACTCCAAAATTTCTTGGAAGATATTCCTTATTGGCCCAAACCATTGACATCAGTATGTATACACTGTAATAGCCAAATAACAATAGGTAGAGTAGAGAGCACGATGTATAATGCTAAATCTCATCATATAAGACAGAGATACAATACTATTAGAGAACTACTCTTTAGTGAAATTAATATTGTTGGCTATGTGAATTCAAAGTATAGTATGTTGGATTCATTTACAAAAGGCCTATCTAGAGAGGGAGTTGAGAGATCATTGAAGGAAATGGGTTTAAGGGCCATGACAGGTCACCATGGCAGTAACACTACCTAGCATACTGGAGATCTCAAGAGCTAGGTTCAAGGATATCAAACAAAGTTGTGACTGATAGTTCAACATTATCAATATACTCAACTCATTCTCATGATGAAGATAATGTTCAAAGAACAAGGATAAGACTTATGTTTTGAAGCTTTTTAATGATTCTTAAGTTTGGCAGGTTTGACCAAATAGTTTGATCTATAAGAATAAACATTTAGGAATCACCTATGTGAGGGTGAAGTGGAATCCGCTTCAAGGAGAATGTTAGTAAAGGCCTATTCTCTACGCTCTCATGAAATCAGGACATGTTCATGGATGAAATGAACAAAACCGTGAGAATCATAAATGATAAAAGGTTGGTTGTGTAACTTGTATTGTCTAGGTGTACATTAAAGTTCAATGGTTCAAAGGTATCAAATCTATCAATTGACCGACTGCATCCGATGCACGTTCACTACGAAAAGTTCAAAAGAAAACCTACTTATCCAGATGCAATTAGTCTTTGTTTGTTGATCACATACTTGTCCATAAATGTTTTGTTAAAATAGACATTCCCCATTCTTATGGGGAATTATTGGGTTTTTAAGAGGTGTAAATGGAAAATGAATAGGTGTTTTTTTTTCGAAAAGACACCAAGAGAAAGGATGCAATTTGAATAGACACCTTTTTGAATCGAATGGTTATGACCTTTCAAATGGGTTATAACTTTTTTAAAGAGTTGCACCTTTATTAAGGGGTGCACCCATTGTTTCTATTCATGAAGCATCTTGATGGTTAGAAATACCTGAATTTTTCCTCAAGTAAAGACAATTGTTTTAGTAGAAAAACAATCTTCGTCTTTTTATTCTAAAAACTCTCGTGTGATCATCAAATCATTGAGTGTGTTCGAAGTTTCTAAAAATTTGAGGTACCGCTATCTTCAAAAAAATAATCATTTTATCCTAGGAATAAAGATTTCATAATCTTGGGTACTTGAGGGGAATAAATTCCTTAAGGACACACCGTGTCTTTGGTGGACTTGATTCTACAATTTTCTGCTTCATCTTCTTTCTTAAAGTTGATAAACACTTTATTTTGATAGTTCATTTGATTATTCATTTGGACTTGTGTTTAAAGTTTTTGTGACTTTATTATAGTTCTTGAAAGTTGTTCTTAAACTTAGTATTGAAATTCAAGTTGAAACATACAATTTTTGTACCCGAAACAACAAAATTATGGTACAAAATTGTGGTACTTGCTATATATGTCTCTTTAGTAATTTGAAAAATGCATCAAAGTCTAATTCTTCCTTTATTTCATCATTTAAAAATTTTTGTTACCGTAGTTTTGATTTGTCTTTAGTTCACTATCCTATTTTTATTTTTGCATCAATGTAATGGTCAATAGTTATATTTCATTTGCACTTTTTATGTTTGGCAAGTTGCACGTATCATTCAAAGAATGCATGTTTGATTCTAATATGATTTTGTAAGATGTATCAAGGTGGGTATAAGGTATTTAGATGAAACTTGTACTTTCTTTCTTGATGTTGCAATATCAATCCATGGACATGTAAATTTTTTTATTTATTGTTGTAGATTATTGATTAAGAACTCCTCACTATTTTTCAATTTTTTATAATTTGTTCCTTTTTCTTTCGACTTTTCAATTTATACTACGAGTTTGAATTTGTATAGGATGCACATACTTTTGCCTTTTTTCATATTTCAAGTTAAGTTTTGCATATGCATGTAGCTATTTTCTCTTGTATATGAAAGTTATTTGTTCAGGTGCATGTACTAATATAGTCATGGTTGTTGATGATATTTTTAGATATTTTTTGGGGTGAAATACATAGGCAACACTTCAAATTTGTTTGATTTTTCTATTTATACACTTGTACTTAGCCCTTCACCTATTGAACACTTGATTTTTATAGAAAGTGTGCCAGGTAGACGGAATCAGCATAGTGCGTGCACTACATTAAATTTGAGAGCATGATATATTAAACTTTTTATTTTTTATTTTTATTTTTACTTAAATATCTTTATCTTTTTCATATTTTTTTAATCTCTTCTTTCACATTATTTTTTAAAAAGAATAATCTTTTTTTTTCTTTTTTGTCTTAATAAACTGCTCTCTTTCACCACTTCACCGCCGCTAGTCCACCATTCCACCCTCATATATTTATAATCTTTCTTCACTTGATAAGTCTTTTAGAAATTGCAAAAGGCATTAAACTAATGATGAACTGGGTGTGAGAAATTAGATAATGTCTGTATAAAAACATCTTTGGGATTGGAGTTCTGACGAAATGGGTGTGAAAATTTAAGAAAATGTGTATGATTAACGGTAGATTGATGAAGAATAAATTTGGGACAAACATTTCAACATATAAATTTAATTTCAACAGCTAGAATCAAAGAATGACTAATCACATATGAACAACTAAAATTCTTATATTTTTTTCGTACATTATCATTGCTCACCCACCCATTTTTTATCGTTTATGCATTGCTCTTCTATTTTTTATTTATTGTGTTGAATATCATTTTTTTCATTCTACCCACTTCTCATTTTCAAATGATGAAGATTGTTCATCACATAAAATTTTGTATGTAAAAAACTATTAAAAGAGTAAGAAGAAGAGGGGGCGGCAATGGGAAAGGGATAGTTTTCAGGGGAAAAAAAGGGGATAAGGTTGGGTAAGTTGCAATGGAAAGTGGGGTGGGGGTGTATAGGTGGGCTTTTCCTTTATTTATTTTATATTAAAATTTTATATTTATGATTAGTTATTTTAAGTTAAAATAAAATGCTATAGTCTTAACTTTATAGTAACTTTGTCAAATCATCTGTGTATATATTACACATATTTTACATTTTTGGTTAGCTAGTGTTGAATAGTCACACCTTCTATAGAAATTAAGTGCTCAATAGGTGCACAGCTAAGTATAAGTATCTAAGTAGAAAAATCGAACAAGTTTAGGGATTGCACATGTATTCCACTTTTTATAGGTATGCTACAACATACACAACTATAATCTTCATCGAGAAAGGCCATACATCAATCATTCAGCAACATGAAAGGTATACTCCTTCAATTATACAAGGTTTGTACTCTCTATGTATGTGTGCATATGTTTGCGTGTTAGTTTTTATTAGAGAAAAGACATTAAAACTCTTCTAAACATGTTTGCTTAACTTGAGAAAATTGAAGAAATGGTGTCTTTTAAGTTTGTTTTTTGAGTATTGGTGACTTTGACTAAAGAAAAGGGTCAAACATTAAATTAAAATTTGATTAAGTTAACTAGGGACTTAATTAATATTTTTAAAATTTTCTAATCATTTTAAAAATACAAATCAACCACCAACAAAAACTCTCCCCCCCTCTCTCTCAAACTTCTCCCAACTGCTCTGCAAATCATCGTCAATAGATCGATGATCTTCAATCTCTAGCGACTTTCAACCTGTGGCGATAATAGTTTTGAGTTTTTTGCAATTTTCAACAGCATTCTCCGGTGACTTACAGCGACAACAACTTCGAGTTCTTCATCGTTCTTTTTAGACTTTCATAGGAAATAATTAGGGCTTTTCAGTTATGAAGAAAAAGAGGAACTTGAGTTAACTTCTCTTCTAATATGGGTTAACAATTTTAATATTTGTTCCTAAAAAATAAAATGAGGACTCAAGATATTCCTAATTTGTGGTATTCTTCTCTTAATATGATTTATGTAAATATGGTGTCTTTTTGGAGTAAAATATGATTTTTTATTGTTACTGTAGTTCTTGTTCTCGAACATTAATGTAAAAATAGTGAAACTTAAATTTTAAATTTTTTTGGAGACATCTATTGTGACCAAATCTAATAACTATTGATTTGTTGGTGTTTATTGTATTTTTTGAAGTGTTGTGTTGTTTGTGTTTGTATAGTATTGGTGTTGTTGTTGGGTGTGTTGGACTATTGGGTTGTTCTTGGTGGTAAATGTTGATGTTCTTAGTGTGTGTGTTGGTGGTGTTGATTTATTTGTGTTGTGTTGTTGATTTTCTCTTATTTTTTCAGTAGATGAACCATCTGTTGCAACAGATGAGCCATCTGTTGAAAAAATAAAGCAATTATTCCAACAGATAACTTATCTATTACAATAGATGGGTTATCTATTGGATGAAATCCTTATAGTTATTTCAACAGATGACTGTCAAGACTTTTGATTTCTTCTAACAGATGGGTAATCTATTGGAAGAAATCTAAATAATATTGAAACTATTTTATTTCTTCCAACAGATCATTCATATATTGTATCAGATGAGTGATCTGTTGCAACAAATCAGTAATCTGTTGTAATATGTTAGTGATCTATTGGAAGAAATCAAAATGGTATTGAAATTGTTTTTATTATTTCCAAGAAATCGCTCATCTGTTACAACACATGAGTGGTCTGTTGGAACTATTACTTTACTGTGTTGTACTTGTTAGATTTAGTGTTATCCTTTTTTTAATGATGTATAAATTAGTAATAATCTTTTTTATTTTTCTCTTATTTTTAATTAATATGAATCTCAAAAGAAAAAAAGTGAATCAAGTCCAAGTAAAGGAATAAGTGAAGTAGCTAGTCTACATTCACCACGGTATGAGCTTGTTGTACAAGAGATATCTCAATCAGAAGAAGAAGTAAAAAAATGAACACAAGGAAGAAGAAAGCTTCAAAAGAGATGTTGCATTTAGTTGAAAAAGTCAACATGATGCAAATGCCAATATTAATCCTAATACCCTTCCACTGAAAAGTTTGTCAAAACCTTCAGTATTGATAGTTTTCTTGTGAGAATATAGTGAGATAATGCCACAAATTTAACTGGTGATTGTGTAATAAAGTCATTCATGGAAAAATCTTTTGATACCTTCAAAAAATACTTTGAGAACAAAAATTGGATGCTTATTTCAGGGACAGCTGCCTTGGGAAATATCTTGGTTTGTCAGAAGATAATAATGCTTATTTCCAAATAACCATTGTATATGGTCTTCTCAAATGTACGTTTATGTATGAAAATAAAGATAAGATGGATGAGGTGTTAATAGATTACTATGGCATGGCAGTTTATTTTTGTTGGAAGGAGTTTCCCATAGTTATTCTCCTTCTCAACCTATACCTTTTGTAACACAAAAAAACACCCCACACACAAAAATGCATGTCAAGTTATGGTGATGACTTGTTGTCCCTTGTTGGTCCAAGCTTCAAAAACATAAATTTGATAGAAGAGTTGAAAGCAAAAGACATTCAAAGAAGCACAAACAATCATTATGCTTAGTTTGGTTTGTATATAATATTCTTTGGGTAAGAGACGTTAACAACAACATACCACTTGGTTCAATAAAGCTCTGCGAAGATCTTGAGGCATTTAACGACTATCCTTGGGGTAATGAAAGTTGAAAAATAACTGTCAAATATTTGTTGACTTTGTTAACGCCAAAGACAATAAACTTATATGTTTTTTCATAGGCTTTCATGGTAAATAATTAAAACACCCCAGATTTTTAGCCCTAAAAAATTCTTGAGCTTTGGGCTCACTGCCTTGATCACGACTCATGGTGACAAGTCATGGGATGTGGTTATGGGTCGTAGAGCGTAACCAAATCAGAAACTTATTAGCAAGGTTCTGCTTTGAGTACGAGTGGCTTATTGTGAGACGTGAGGATATGTTATGAGTCGTAGGCTTAAATCATACTATGTCCAGTGTTTGATTTATTTGGGTTCTGTGTTGCTCACGAGTAGGACCCTACGAGTCGTAGGGTCATGCTATAAGTTGGAAGGTTGAGTTGTATGATGTGAAGTATGTGGTGGTCTTAGTCACTATCTTGGTTATGAATCGTGGTCATGAGTCTTAAGTTGTGGGTACAATTCAAGAGGGTGACTCATAACCAAGGCCAATGCCTTTCCAGCTTTTAAGTTGGGGGCACTTTAGACATTTCCCACTTAAAATCCTTTAGACCCCACATCCATAAAAAACTTTTAGGGCATTCATTCAACACTTTAACGAATTAAACACTCCAAAATTCTCTCTCAAACTCTCTGTTCAAGTAAAAGCTTGGGTTTTAAATGGTTGGTCAATTAGGGCTTTCAAGGGTGGTTTCTCTTTGTACTTCTTGGCGTTTAAGGTATGTTACTCGTCCCTCATTGTTTATTTTGCAAAATCATGAGTTTTAGAGTATTGTTCATAAGATTATTATTTGGTTTTGAAATAAAGGTTAGGGGTTTTACATGATATGAATTGGATAACTTTTCTCATGGAATGTATATATGATTTCCATGCTTTTAATATGGTTTTGAACTTATGGGTGCATGGGTATGGTGAATGAACCAAGAAATTGTGATTTTCCCAAACTTATGGCCTTTGAAATGGCTATAACCCCAACTCCATGATATGTATGTAATTGGTTCTAGTTATAAGGACTATGGAAATTTATAACATTGAACTAGTCTTGAGATATTGCAAAACAAAAAAGGATATTTGAAATACAATGGTATGATTTAATGAAAAAGGGGAGTCAGTGTTTCTAAATGCATATTAATGAACAAAGGGAGTTGTTTTCCCTAAGTTAATGAAAACTGTTTTGGCACAATGTGTTACATTGCAAGTGTAGTTGGTATGACGATACCAACATTGTATGCCTTAAGGTGGAATGTGGTTAAATAAATGGGAATGTTTGATACTTGTTTTAATTGGGCTTTAAAGAAGGTTGTGTAGCTGAGTCGTAAAAGTAGAGGTCCAAGTACTAATACTGGAAACCATGTTTGTTGACGTAGGGGTCAAAGTGACCAGGGAGGTTTGAGTACCCCTTATTTTTATTTCATGATTAGTGAGGTTTGAGTTCCCCATAAATCATTATATAATCAGGTGCTTAAGTCACCTTGGTATATGTTGGAGGGTTTGAGTCCTCCATATTCATATATATGAGATTATTCTCCGATTCATGTGGATACACGCACTAGGGCCCGGCCAGGGGGTGAGAGTTGGAGCCCATATAGCCCATGGGTACTATTATAATAACGGTTGAGCTACACAATCTAGGCTAAAGTTTTTAAGAGCATGTTAAGCCTTATTCCTTATCCCAACATGTGATATATATATATATATGCTTATGCATTTGATTATGTGTGTTGGCTTTTGAATAATTTTAAACTATTGATTATATCATTATATTATCCTTATCCCCAAGTTACATGCTAGCATTCACCTCGCTAACCATCTTCTACTTAGTGACATGGATTTAGGATCAGCTAGTGAGTCTGCTTGAAGCGATGAGGTTCCATACTTTATAACACCCTATTTCATGTTTATGGTTTCCTTTACATTTTGACTATTTCTTTGGACTTAGTTTTAGGCTATGGTCGGTGGCATTTCCCGACCAGATTGTCATTGATGCTGGTATTAGTTGGTTTTGGTTGTTGACTTATTTTTATGCCTTGAAAGTAGTATTCCATTATCTTGTTATATGTTCAAAATTTAGCCTACTTTGGGTGTGGTGTGTCGTGCTTGGTTAGGTACAAGGGGTGATCTCTGATCCACATGGGACTTAAGGTACCCGTTATGAACTGGCCCTATTTTAGGTTGTGACAAAAGTGGTATTAGAGCCTTGGTTTGGTTTCATTGGGTGTCCAGCAAAGCCCTGTTGAGTAGAGTCTCTTTTATGGGTGTGTAGCACACCATACTTATAAGGGAGAGGCTACGAGACATTTAGGAATATTTCTTTTTTTTGTTATTTTGTTTCAATCTTTAGAATCTAAGGTCTTGAGTCTCTCCCTTGTTTGTTAGTTTTTCAGATCATGCCTCACCAATGATTTGAAGCTCATGTAAGATCCTCTATCCCATTTGAGGACAATGCTGATGGTACACACCCTGCTTATGGGGTACATAAGGGGTCTAATTCCTAATTACCCTCTTGGAGTTCCATCGATCCCCTCTAGTCCTCCTCAACCTCCTTAGGCTAATATGTGGAATGTAAAATTTCTTCATTCTATTCACATGTTGGCTCAGTTGGTACCTTCTCAGTCTGAGCTTGTGGCTTCTACAAGAAGATATTCTACATTATTTACTAATGTGGAGGGTGTGGAATTTATTGCCTATCAACTAAAACATGCAACATACCAATGGTATAAGGAATGGGAACAGACAGAGGTAACGATGTTGAGTCAGCCCTGTGGGATGATTTCTCTAGTAATTTCCCTGGATCGCTTATTTTCTTAAGAGTTGTGGAAGGTAAAGGCAGAAGAGTTTGTTAATCTAAAGCAAGGCAGGATGACAATTAATGTGTATGCCTTAAAATTCCATCAGTTAACTCGATATGTAAGGAAGAATGAGAAAATCTGCTTCTAGATTATCCTGTGACTTGATTTTAGAAAGTAAACCTGCCTTGTTGAACAAGGATATAGACATTTCTATATTGGTTATGTATATGCAGCAGGCTAAGAAAGAAAAAAAGGAGTTGGCTGAAATTGGGAAGAAGCAGAATAAGAAGTTTAGATTTTCTAATCAAGGTAGAGGTCAGCAGTAGAGTAGTAGAGATAGTGGAAAGTAGTCTAAGAAGAAGTGGGGGAGTTCTGGTTCTTACTCTATAGCCGGTGCTTCTTATCCAAAGCCATTAGGTGACCGTCGTTCTTAGCATGATAGTGGGTTTAGGGCACACGATGCCTAATCTCAAGCTGGTAGGGCTCAGTTCGCTCCATCATATCCTGTTTGTAGATTCTGCGGATAAGTGCACAGTGGGTTTTATGAATAAGGGATGAACAAGTATTTTAAATATGGTCAGGTTGGTCAATTATAGAGTAATTTTCCTTCTAAGGTTGCTTCAGAGACAAATAAGATTCCTGTTGCCACTTCATCAGCTCCTGCACTAAAGGGTGTTGCTTCTGCTTCAAGTACTGGTACTGGCTGAAATCGCTTGTATGCTCTTGCTACTCGCCAAGACTTTAAGGTATCTCTCGATATTGTCACTGGTATGTTATGACTCTTTTCTCTTGATGTGTATTGCTTTCTTGATCCGGGGTCTACCCTTTCTTATATGACCTCATTTGTGGTAGCGCATTTTGGTTTTGGTCCTGAGTATATCCTTAATCCCTATGTTGTTTCTACCTCGGTGAGTGAATCTGTGGTTGCTAGAAGAGTATATAGGGGTTGTGTCATATCTGTTGATGGTAGAGAAACTCTAGTAGATCTGATAGAGTTAGACACGTTTGATTTTGATGTCATATTAAGGATAGATTAGTTGAATTCGTGTTATGCCTCTTTAGATTATCAGATCCATAAGGTCATGTTTAAATTCCCTAATAAACCGGTAATTGAGTGGGGAGGGGGTTCTCTAGTTCCTAAGGAAAGGTTCATATTATATCTTAGAGCCTGGAAGTTGATTTCCAAGGGATGTCTCTATCATTTGGTCCTGGTTAAAAATTCTAACTCGGAGGTTCCTTCATTGCAATCTATTCCTGTGGTTAATAAATTTCCCAAGGTTTTTCTTGGTGTTCCTCCTTATATGGAGATTGACTTTGGGATTGACCTTTTTTTGAACACTTATCCTATCTCTATCCCTCCCTATAGAATGGCTCTGACTAAGTTAAACGAGCTTAAAGAGCAGTTGAATGATCTCCTTGACAAAGATTTTATCCATCCTAGTGTGTCTTTATGGAGTGCTCTTATTTTGTTTGTGTGTAAGAAGGATGGTTTCCTTCAAATATGCATCGATTACCATTAGTTAAATAAGGTTATGGTGAAGAATAAGTATCCTCTATCTCAGATTAATAATTTGCTTGACCAACTTTAGGGCTCTAAATGTTTCTCCAAGATAAATCTTCGGTTCGAGTATCATTAGTTAAAGATTAGGGAAGTGGATATCCCAAATACTGCCTTCCAAACCCGGTACGATAACCATAAATTTTTAGTCATGTTTTTTGGATTACTAATGCCCCAACAGCATTCATGGACTTGATGAATGGGGTCTTTCATCATTTTCTGGATTTATTGTTATCATGTTTATAGATGATATCCTGATGTATTCCAAGAGTGAGAAAGATCATGTTGATCACCTTCGTATCGTGTTGCAAACCTTAAAAGATCAACAATTATATGCTAAGTTTTCAAAGTGTAAGTTCTGGTTGAAGGCTGTTACTTTTCTGGGTCATGTCATTTCTAGTGAAGGGATCATAGTGGATCCGCAGAAAGTTGCAGTGGTTAAGAAGTGACCTAGGCCCATAACTCCACCTAAAATTTGGAGCTTCTTAGGTTTAGCCGGTTACTATAGAAGGTTTGTGGAAAGTTTCTTGACTATAGGTACCCCGTTGACTAAGTTGACCCAAAATAAGGTGAAGTTTTTATTGTCAGACGCTTGTCAGGGTAGTTTTGGAAAGCTGAAAGATAAGTTGACTTCAGATCCAGTTTTGACTTGCGTGAAGATACTGATGGTTTTGTTGTCTATGGTGATGCGTCCCATGTAGGACTTGGTTATGTTTTGATACAGCATGATAGGGTGGTGGCCTATGCTTCTAGACAGTTGAAAGTTTATGAAAAGAATTACCTGACTCATGATTTGGAGTTGTTAGCTGTGGTGTTCGCATTGAAGATCTGGCATCACTATTTGTATAGAGTCCATATGGATATCTTTTGTAATCAAACGAGCCTGAAATATATGTTCACTCAAAAGGATCTGAACCTCAGGCAAAGAAGATAGCTTGAGTTAATAAAAGACTACGACATGAGTCTCCACTATCATCCAGGTAAAGCTAATGTAGTTTCTAATGCACTTAGTAGGTTATCCATGGGGAGTCTAGTTCATGTGGATAAGGATAAGTGGGAGTTGGTGAAATATATTAACCATTTAACTAACCTTGGAGCTCGTCACTTAGACTCTGAGGATGGTGGTGTGTTTATGCAAGAGGTGGCGATGTCGTCCCTTGTTGTTGAAATAATGAAGAAGTAGGTGTTAGATCCTGTCTTAATGAATATTAAGGAAGATGTGGGACAACAATAGGTCATAGCCTTTGATATTAGTGGCGACGGTATCTTGAGGTACCAAGGCAGATTATGTCTTCTCGATGTAGATGGGTTAAAAAAAAGGATCTTAACTGAGGCTCATGAGTTACTTTATGTCATTCATCCTAGCTTGATAAAGATGTATCATCATCTTAAGGAGATTTATTAGTGGAACAATAAGAAGCGAGATGTGGCCAGTTTTGTGGCTAAATAAATAGTGTGTCAACAAGTGAAGGTTGAGCACTTGCGGCCTGGAGGGTTATATCAATAAATTGAGTTACCTGTGTGGAAGTAGGAAGTGATTAATATAGATTTTGTTACCCATATTCCTCGGTCCCAAAATTTGGTTGATTTGATTTGGGCCATTATGGATAGGGTGACTAAGCCTACTAACTTCTTGCCAGTGAGGACTAATTTCTTGGCAGAAGATTATGCGAGGTTGTTCCTCCAAGAGATTGTGAAGTTGCATGGAGCGCCTGTTTCTATCATGTCAGATCGTGGTAATCAGTTCTTATCATATTTTTGGCATTCGTTTCAGAGGGGGTTGGGAACTAAAGTCAGCCTTAGTACCGCTTTCCATCCACATTTGGATGAACAAGTGGAAAGGACTATTCAAACTTTGGAAGATATGCTTCGTGCTTGTGTGTTGACTATAATGGTAGTTGGCTTGATCATTTTCCTCTTATAGAGTTTGCGTATAATAATAGCTACTAATCTAGCATTGGGGTGGCTCTGTTTGAAGCATTGTATTATAGGAGGTATAGGTCTCATATTGGGTAGTTTGAGGTTTGTGAGGCGGAGATGTTTGGCCCAGATTTGGTTCACCAAGCAATGGAGAAGGTGAAGATGATTGGGGATAGACTTAAATCCATCCAAAGTCACCAAAAGTCCTATGTATACGTGAGAAGTAGGTAGTTAGAATTTGAGGTTGGAGATCGAGTGTTCCTAAAGGTATCTCCCATGAAGGGAGTGATATGGTTCAGGAAGAAGGGGAAGCTTATTCCCTGGTATATTGTCCCGTACCTAATCTTGAAAAGGGTTGGTAATGTTGCATATGAATTGGAGTTTCCCTCTAGTTTGAGCTTAATTTACCCGATGTTCCATGTGTTATTATTGAGGAAGTATGTAGGTGAACCATCGTTGATTGTACCTATAAAGGATATCGGTATTTTGGATTCCTTATCGAATAAGGAAATCCCAGGTGGGATTATAGATCATCAAGTTCGTCGGTTGAGGACGAAGGATGTAGCTTTGGCAAAGGTTCTACGGAGGAACTACAAGGTTGAAGAGGATACTTAGGAAGCCGAAGAGAATATGAAGTTCAAGTATCCATTCTTGTTTTCCACGTCGGATAATCGTACATAAGGTATGTGTTATTCTTAAAGTCTTTATTTTCTGACTTTATTAAAGGAAAGAAAGATTTCCTTGGCATCTTTGTGTTTTATCTTTATTAAAGGTAAAGGTAAGAGTATGTGGAGTTAATTCATGATAATAGATTCCTTGTCCCGTCATTTGAGGATAAATGATCTAATCGGGGGAGAATTGAAACACCCCAGAGTTTTGGCCATTAAAAATTCTTGAACTTTGGGCTCACTTCCTTGGTCACGAATTATGGTGACGAGTTGTGGGATGTGGTTACAGGTTGTATGGACCCTGGTCATAACAAAATCAAAAACATAGTGGTAAGGTTCTGCTCTGAGTATGAATGTCTTACTATAAGCTATGAGTACATGTTACGAGTCGTAGGCTTAAATAGTATAACTTACAATGTTTGATTCATTTGGTTTCTGTGTTGCTCACGAGTAGGACCCTAAGAGTCGTAGGGTCGTGTTACGATTTGGTGGTTTGAGTAGTATGATAGGCAGTGTGTGGGTGTCCTAGTCACTATCTTATTTATAACTTTTAGTCACGAGTCATAAGTTGTGGGTATGAGTAAAGGGGGTAACTCATTCCAGCTTTTAAGTTGGGGGCACTTTAGACATTTCCCACTAAAAACCCTTTAGACCCCACGTCCATAAACACTTTTAGGGAATTCATTCAACACTTTAACGGATTGTAAACTGCCAAATTCTGTCTCAAACTCTTTATTCAAGTAAAGGCTAGGGTTTCAAAAGGTTAGTCAATTAGGGCTTTCAATGGTGATTTATATCTGTACTTCTTGGTGTTTAAGGCATGTTACTCTCCCCTCATTGTTTATTTTTCAAAAGCATGAGTTTTAAAGTATTTTTCATGAGATTATTGTTTGGTCTTGAAACAAAGGTTGGGGGTTTTGAATGTTATGAATTGAATAACTTTTCTTATGGTTTGTATATATATTTCCATGCTTTAAATATGGTTTGGAACTTGTGGGTGCATGGGTATGGTGAATGAACTAAGGAATTGCAATTTTCCCAAACTTGTGACTTTTGAAGTGGCTATAACCCTAACCACCTGATGTGAAAATGGTTCTAGTTATGAGGACTGTCAAAATTTGTAAAATTGAACTAGTCTTGAGCTATTGCATAATATAAAAGGGTATTTTAAATAAAATGGTATGATTTAATGAACAAAGAGAGTCGGTGTTTACAAATGCTTATTAATGAACAGAGGGAGTTATTCTCCCTAAAGTTAATGGAAACTGTTTAGGCATGATGTCTTACCTTGTAATTGTAGTTGGTATGACGATACCAACATTGTATGCCTTAAGATGGAATGTGGTTAAATGAATGGAAATGTTTGATACTTGTTTTAATTGAGCTTTAATTAGGTTTGTATAGCTGAATTGTAAAAGTGGAGGTCCAAGTGATTGATACTGAAAACCGCATTTGCCGGCATGGGGATCAAAGTGACTAGGAAGGTTCGATTCCCCCTTATTTATTCATGATTAGGGAGGTTCGAGTCCCTCGTAAATCATTATACAATCAGGTGCTTAAGTCACGTTGGTATATGTTGGAGAGTTCGAGTCCCTCGTGTGTATATATATGAGATCATTCTCTGGTTTATGCAGCTACATGCACTGGGGCCCGAGCAGGGGGTGAGAGTTGTGGCCCATATAGCCCGTGGGTACTATTATAATAAAGGTTGAGCTACACAGTCCAGGCTAAAGTTTTAAAGAGTATGTTGAGTCTGTTTCCCTATCCCATCATAATATATATATATATATATATATATATATATATATATATATATGCTTATGCATTTGATTATGTGTGTTGGATTTTGAAAAAAACTAAATTATTAATCATATCATTATGCTATCTTTATCCCTGAGTTACATGCCAACGTTTACCCCGCTAACTGTATTTGGATGTTGTATTCCCAGGCGATGTAGGAATAGGTCATACTTCTTCTCTTGCTCAGTGACTTGGATTCAGGATCGGCTAGCAAATCATCTTGAAGTGGTGAGTTTTCATTCTTCGGAAGACCTTATTTCATGTTTATGGTTTTCTTTACATTTTGACTATTCCTTTGGTCTTTGTTTTTGGCTATGGTCGGGGGCATGTCCCAACCAGATATTTTTTTGGTTTTCATTAAAGGCTTTTTTTGGACTACTGTTGGTATAGGCGGTGTCAGTATAGGTATTGGAATTGGCATTGATGTCGGTATCGGTTGGTTTTGATTGTAGACGAATTTCAATGCCATGAAAGTAGTATTCCATTATCTTGTTATTTGTTTGAAATTCAGCCTACTTTGGGTGTGGTGTGTCGAGTTTGGTTAGGTACCAGGGGTGATCTCCGGTCCACGTGGAACTTGAGATACCCGTCACGAACAGACCCTTGTTCAAGTCGTGGCAATAATTATTTTATGTTTTATTCTTTTATTGAATAATGCTTTTGATTTATTTACATAATTTTATAGGCTTGGGTATTTGAAGTCATTTCTTATCTCAGACAACAAGTGAACTACCAAGAAGAAGTTTCATTTCCAAGAATCTTAAATGATTAAAATACAAAATTTCTTGATCTTTTCACCCCCACCCCCATCCCCACCCCGAAAGCAATATGATTTTCATTAAGTTTTTATTTTAATTAATAATTTATTTAAATAATTTAATCATCATTCTAATATATGCAATAATTTATTTTAGATTGTGCTTTCGTGACTTGTTCCGATTAATCGAGAGTTGAAGATGTTATTTTTTGTTACTTTACCTCTATGCAAACTTTATTGGACCCTAACATAATTAGTAGAATAAAAAATAAATTGATTAGAGAAATAATCATCAAAAGAAAAGCACTTTGGGGGGATGGGATTATTCTTGGTGATATTGTTTTCGATGGTGCTACTGGTGGTGATAGAGTCGTTGTTGGTGATAGTGGTTGTGATGGAGTTGTTGGTGGTGGTAGTAGTGGTGATGGTGTTATTCGTGGGGTTAGTGGTGTTGATAAGTTGATTGATGCTCCTCTTGCAGTTTTTGAAATGAGAAGTAATCATCATTATGATCATACTGGTTTTACTAATTTTGGTGGTCAATTTACACTTTTAAATTGGCATACAATAGATTTCTCACACGGAAAGGGTAGTCAATCACTTAGAGATCTTTCCTCTCCTAGCTTATGTTGTGCATACTAATGTCAAGAGTGTAAGGAAAAACATGATAGGGTGATTAATCCTATTAATGCGTTAACTGTTGTTGTAAAAGAATTGACATCTAAAATAGGTGTGATTCCATCAAAGAGGATTTCGAATCCATTCACTCCATTAGATATTAAGAGAAGAAAGAAAGGAATTTTCAAGGTATTATTAAATATCAAAGAAAGAAAATTTTTAACTTCTTTTTTGTTGCACTGTTGAGCAATGTACAAGGGCCACCAGAGAGCAACATGAGCTACAAAAATGAATATTCTATCATATGTTCCAATAGACTACATATTTATTGCAATAAGTTACATATCTATTGCAACATATAGGTAGTCTGTTGTAACCATCTGCTACATAACTTGCAGTTGCTGGGTAATATGTTAATAACTTGCAACAGATATCTCATTATTTGCAACAGATGGGATATCTATTGTAACATATTACCCATATGTTGCATTACTTTATTTATCTATTTCAATAGATGGGTTAAAGTTATGTAACAAATTACCCATCTGTTGCATAACTTTATATATCTTTTTCCATTTTTTTTTTGTATCTTATGATAAGCATTGACAATTCTAACTTTTAAGATGGATGTCACAGTACATACTATTGCTAAACAACATACTACCACAATTGATAATCCATCAACTGCTTCCAAAGAGGTAGAAGAAATGAAGTCTGTCAGTCCAGATGAAAGTTTGGATAAATGTTAGAATTATGAGTTTGAAGGGTTCAACATCTCGAACGAGGCTCCAACATAGTTTATCAATATTTATTCAGAATAAATTGCTAATGGACTGTTAAATTATCATTCCAACAAGTAACAACATAAATTATTTTTTAAAATTTTGATTCATATTCTTCTTATACAAGACATGATATTAACACATATATATCATGTAGAAAACAAAAGGACGATCACTACAAATTGAAAAAATAGGGTTTTGGAGTTTATATGGTCAACTTTATTTTTGCACATCCCAAGATGAATAATTGATTCTATTTGATGTCACAACCCAACACTTGATGGAATGATGAGGTTTAAATGTCATTTATCTTACTATTTGATGTTCATTTTGGTTTAATTGTATCTGTTAAATAATTTTATTTTTACTTAATAATAATATTTGATAATATGTGCAGCACGTCTATGTCATATTTTACTATCTCCAAAAGAAGTTCAAGTTGCAAATACAACAACAATACAGATACACGTTAACCAACTGTTTGTTCAAAGTATACATCGATAAGATCTACGAAAGGTATTATCAAAAACATCTAAAAGTTGCTCAAAACGATGAATATTTAAGCAATATCATCAAAGGTTTTGGCAATCCATCTGGCCTAACTTGGCATTTGGTCAACAAAATGTAGATTCCAATCAATTATGATGGTGAGTTTCATTGGATTTTGGCTATCGTTGTTCTAAAAGAGAGGCATATCTGAGTTTATGACTCAATATCGGTAAACAGAGATTTTGGGCCATTGTTTGAGGTACGAAATATGACCGTAATGTTGCCTACTTACCTTCATATAAGTGACTTTTTGGACCAAAAAAATTATACTGATTGATCGACGATTGAAGCATACCAGGATAAAATAGGTGATAGCCATTTTTTACGGGTAATTTATTTGATATAGAATATGCTGAAGGAATTGCTCAATAATCTATTGGTATCCTATAAGTACTTATTATGATTTATTTTCAAATTTCTCAACTCTTACATTAATTAGATATGCATTATCTGATTTTTATGAATGCAGTAATTGTGGTATTTTTGTTGTCACTCACATCGAGTATTTGAGCGATGGATTAAAATTACAAAATGATGGAGTTGATGATGAATTACTCCATAAAAGATATGTTACACTTTAATTATGAAATTGTGATGGCTCAAAAAGGGTACATAAGCGACAATGAAGATCCACCATAATCAAAACCAAATTTCATACCACTGAATGAAGTACAACTGGTCAATATTGAGTAGATCTTCTGTAAATATTGACTTTAAAACTTAAATTATAAATATTTATCATCTATACCTATACAATTTTGTATTTCATGTATTTGTTGAATTATTTAATGTAATTTGTGAAGGCTTGGATTTATTTCTTTTTATGAATTTTATTTTAATTAATAATCAATTATTTTGTCATGAATTCTATTTTATCCTTTGATATGGACTTATTAAGTGAAATGGATTACTAAATTCAAATATTACAATAGATGAAAAATCTATTGAAAATCATCTAACAGATATAGCCATCTATTGCAACAGATGCATTATCTGTTGCAATAGATGACATATCTATGAATAGTTGTTTCATCTATTGGAAATTATCAAACAGATATAGGTATCCGTTGCAACAGATGACTAACTTATAGTAAAAGATGTCTATGTCTATTTAATAGTTTTCAACAAATGTGTCATCTGTTGTAATAGATGAAATCAAAATAGTCCTTGCAACAAGATTGATTTCTTCCAACAGATGACCCATCTATTACAACAAATGGGCCATCTTTTGTAAGAAAACAATATAGATCTTTTTATTAGATTGTGTTCTCCCAATAGATGGTCCATTTATCACAACAGATGGGTCATCTATTAGAAAAGAACTAAACTCTTAATGTTCTATTTTGTTTCTGCCAACAGATGGGTAAGTTCTATTGGATAATCTATTGCAACAGATTCTCTATCTATTGCAACAGATTTTCTATCTATTGGAAGAAATCAAACAACTAGCAAAACCTATTTTGATTCATCCAACAGATTAGTCATCTGTTGCAACAAATGTCTATATCTATTGGATAATTCCATAACTAAAGAGATAAAGACATGTAATTAATTACTTTGAAATTCATTAAAGTTTCAATTGAACTAATTAAATGAAAGCTAATTTTGTTGAAATTAATTTTATTTAATATAAATCAGTTTTGCATCAAATTAGTTAGTTTTGACCAAAGGAAAGGGTCAAAAATCCTTTTAAAAAATTTAATAACATAAGATAATTGGGACCAAATTAACAATTCAAAACTTTTTATTCTTTTTTAAAATACAAATCAACCCACAATTAATGTGTGTACAAGGGATCAAATGCAATTATTTCAACCATTTCCCATCAGTTTTCAAAAATTTCAAAAAATATTTAATTTTCTTCTCATCTCAACTACTCAACCTTTGTTCCAACATATTGCTCAAACCCTTCACAAAAAATTGGATTTGTTTCCATTTTCGACCATATCAATTGTCATTTGCGACTTCCTTCTTTCTTGTATCTGCCATTTTCTCTCGTTGCAGGTAAAAGAAATCTATATTTGTTGTTTTTTAAAAAAATTAAGGCTTTTTAGTTCATGACAAAAAATAATAACTTTAGTTGTATTATCTTTAAGAATGGGTTAATAATTTTTAGTTTTAATGCTAAAAAGGTAAGAAGAATTCAAGAAAACTTTAGTTTTTGTGGTAGTTGTTCTCTTAGTATGGTGGTTGCTGTAAAATGTAAATGGGGTAACCCTACTTTTCTGATTGAATATGATTTCTTCTTGTTGTTATTGTTGTTTTTATTCTTAAACATTGATGATAGGCGAATTTACGCGCCTATATCAATATATTTTGCCCATATTCTAGCCTAGTTTTGAGAGCAAATTACATATTTCATGCACTTTTAGTCCTTTTTCCTGTAAATGAGCTAACAAACATGATTAGGAAAGTTTCAGGTATAAATGATGCAAAATACAGCATTTTATGGCTTAATTGACGCAAAAGAAAGCTCACGAACAAGGTGGAAAGGAGCTGGACGCTTAAAGGACCAAATCTGATGCATGGAAAATCTGTCCCGGGCTAAAACAGCAATTCTGAAGACTTTGGGGACTTACAGACACAAAGCTGGATTTTTACAAAGATACATTAACCTAGTACAATTAGGTTATGTATTTCACTATTCTATTTGGATTATGATATTGTAACCTTACCCTAGTACATTTGGGTCAAGGATTTCATTAGTATATTAGGATTTGGTTATTTATTTCATTAGCTTAGTAGGAGTAGGATAGGAGTATTATAAATACCCTATCATGCTAGAGATTTTTATGCATTCTTCCATCTTTTTATTCTTCACTTAATTCAACAATTAATTTTCTTCCATCTCTCATCTTCCACTACAAACACTTCTAATCTACTCTTCTATTCTTAAATTCCACAACAAGAGAATCGTTACTTGCTAGGGAATCACCAAAACCATACGCCTATCACCTACTTCTCACGCCATCAACCATGCAAACCGTGATATCCTTCGCATTCATGGGTAACTAAACCTCTTAGTTGGGGTTATGGAAGCCGAATGAGTTACTATCTGTAGCTGTGAGTTTGTGAGTTCAAGACAAGTATATTGCTTATATCATTATTCTCTTCATCTTAATCTACATTCTTTGCGGTTGCAAACGCAAGAATACGCTAGTCTAACATTTAACTTGTTCGCGAGAAAGGTTATTTGTCTGGAAAAGAGATAATGTCAAGGTAGTAGGACACCCTTTCCTATTAAAAAGCTAGTGCCGTAACTGGACTAACCACTTGGAGAATTCGTACCGTTAGACACGCTTTAAGCTCGCGAGAGTTAAAGTGAAATAGTCCTTGTTTAGGTCGCGAGACGCTTGGATTTACCATCGACTACAATTCTCTATAAGCAATTGCATGTCAAGACTCTACACACTCATAGCCAATAGAGACGTATACCTCAGAAGGTGGACATAACCCCAACGCTTCAATTCTCATTGTTTCACAACCTACGAAATACTCTCTTTTTACTTTGCTATTTTCAGCTTTTATTTCATTACTTTGGTTACTTATTACAATCCCCCCTTCTTACGAGACTTGCACCAAAAGTCTAGCAATTTTACTTACTTGTTGACCAAGCTATTCCCTGTGGGATCGACACCCAACCCAGGTTGGGTTCTATATTTGCTAACGACCGCTTTACACTCAAACGAGAGCTGTAGATTGAGCGTTATCAAAAATTGGCGCCGTTGCCGGGGAATACGAGTGTCAATCAAGTTCGTGATAATTACTAGACCCTTTGGTCAAAGATTCTCGTACTTTTACGTTTAGTTTTTGTTTTTGTTTATTGCAGGTTTTTCTTTTAGTGCATGCCCCATACTAGAAGTTCTGGTCAACCGTTATTACCAATCAATCCGGAACCACAACGAATTAGAAGAATGGAAGCACAAGCTGAAATCGACAGGATGGCTGCTCAACATGAGCAAGCAAGATTAGCTGCTCTTGCCGCTGCTCAAGTCCAACAACAAAACATTGATAATCCTGGGCGAGCAACAAATCCTGACGATGAAGATTTAGGTGATGACGAGTTACTAAACCCTAGGCGTGATGCTGAAATTATAACACCTGCCAACCGAAGAGGTCGACAAGCTCGGTATAGGTATGATTGTCAACCGTTGCAACCAGCTTTCGACGATGATGATGATGATCTTGATGGTGCCGGAGCTACTGGAGCTATAATTCCACCACCATTAGCGTCCGAAGCCAAATTCAACATCACTAGCACCATGATTCAGTTATTGCAACTCAAGGGATTATTTGGTGGACTAGCAGGCGAGGATCCGAATATGCATCTCATCAACTTTATTTCTATATGCAAGTCTTTTGACAATCCTGGTGTTGGTCAGAATGCTATTCGATTACGTCTATTTCCATTGTCTCTGTCTGGGGAGGCAACACTATGGTTGAATGGGCTGACTCCTGATTCAATTACAAATTGGAGGCAATTGAGAGACGCTTTCCTAGAAAGATTCTTTCCGCCATCCAAAAGGGCTCAATTGAGAGATGAAATCAGCAACTTTCGTCAGCTTCCCTCTGAAGCTCTTCACGAAACATGGGAGAGGTTCAAAACAAAGCTAACGAGATGCCCAAACCATCACATGACTAATGTTCACCTCATGGAGATCCTGTATAGAGCCTTGAATTTAGTAACTAAACCAGTGGTGGACAACGCAGCTGGAGGTTCTTTCATGGACCTCACCTTTGGTCAAGCAAGCAATATGCTAGATCGCATGCCCTTTCCTTGCTACGGGAAGTGTGCTCATAGATTTGAGAGCTAATGAACTCTCATTCCGAATCAATGACGAAGTGGTTCGTTTTGACGTTTGCAAATCAATGAAGCAACCCAAAATCTGAGTGTATTTTCTGTGGCTGATGTTGTCTTTGATGATGAGAAAGAGTTACTTGCTGAAGGGCGAATTCTTGATGATCCTTTGGAGTTTTTGCTCATGAAAGGAGAGAATGATGATGCTGAAATTTCTGATAAAGATATTTGTGCTCTATCGGGATTAGGGACATATCGCTATACCCCCAAGAAGCTGGATCTTGATCTCAAGAATCGACCCACACCACCAGCTAAGCCATCTATTGAAGAATCACCCACGTTAGAATTGAAGGAGCTGCCAAGCCATTTGAAGTACGCATTCTTAGGAAGCGGAAATACTCTTCCAATCATAGTGGCAGCCGATTTGGGTGAGAAACAAGTTGCAGCTCTTATTGCAATCTTACGCAAGTATATTAGAGCTATTGGATGGACCATTGCGGATATCATTGGTATTCCACCTGGGATCTGCACTCATAAAATTCAGCTTCAAGAAAAGTGCACACCCACCATTGAACATCAAAGACGTCTAAACCCACCAATGCAAGAAGTGGTTAAGAAGGAGATTATCAAGTGGTTAGACGCAGGAGTCGTGTATCCTATTTCTGATAGTACATGGGTAAGCCCAGTACAATGTGTTCCCAAGAAAGGAGGTATGACGGTGGTCGCGAATGCAAAGAATGAACTTATTCCACTCAGTCCCGTTACTGGATGGAGAGTATGCATGGACTACCGCAAGCTAAATTCTTGGGCGCTCAAGGATCACTTCCCCATGCCATTTATGGACCAAATGCTAGATCGATTAGCGGGGAAAGGATGGTTTTGCTTTTTGGATGGTTATTCAGGTTATAATTAGATTTGTATTGCACCTGAAGACCAAGAGAAGACAACGTTTACATGCCCATATGGTACGTTTGCCTTCAAACGCATACCATTCGGGTTGTGTAATGCACCAACCACCTTTCAACGTTGTATGATATCTATTTTCTCTGATATGGTAGAAGACACTTTGGAGGTATTTATGGACGACTTTTCAGTTGTTGGTGAGTCTTTTGAAGCATGTTTGGCAAACTTGAGCATGGCTTTACAAAGATGTGTAGAGTTCAACCTTGTGCTGAATTGGGAGAAGTGCCACTTCATGGTAAAAGAAGGAATCGTTCTTGGGCACAAGATCTCCAAACGAGGAATAGAGGTTGATCGCGCAAAAATAGAGGTAATCGAGAAGCTACCACCTCCAATTTCAGTGAAAGGAGTTCGTAGTTTTCTTGGCCATGCTGGGTTTTATCGTAGATTCATCAAAGACTTCTCCAAAATTTCTAGTCCATTGTGCAAACTACTGGAGAAAGATGCGAAGTTTGACTTTAATGAAGATTGCTTAAAGGCATTTGAATGCCTCAAAGGAAAACTCATTGAAGCCCCTATCATGGTAGCACCAGATTGGACGCTCCCGTCTGAAGTCATGTGTGATGCTAGTGGTGTAGCCATTGGTGCTGTTCTTGGACAGAGAAAGGAGAAATTGTTTCATCCTATCTATTATGCAAGTAAGGTCCTAAATGAAGCCCAAAGGAACTACACTGTTACTGAACAAGAGCTCTTAGCGGTTGTGTATGCGTTTGAGAAGTTTCGTGCCAATCTATTGGGTACTAAGGTGATCGTTCATACAGACCATGCAGCTCTTAGGTATCTAATGACGAAGAAGAATGCAAAACCAAGGCTAATTCGATGGGTATTGCTGCTGCAAGAGTTTGATTTCGAAGTCAAAGATAGAAGAGGATGCGAGAACCAAGTGGCTGATCACCTATCTAGACTTGAGAATGAGTATGTGGCGCGACCAGAAAATCAGATTGATGATGCATTCCCTGACGAGGAGATACTGGCGACAACAATGGAGAAATTACCATGGTATGACGACTTTGCAAATTTCGTGGTGAGTAATGTGTTACCTTCCAATTTATCTTACCACCAAAGGAGGAAGTTTATGCATGACGTTCAGCACTACTATTGGGATGAGCCTTATTTGTTTCGAAGATGCGCGGATGGTATCATTCGACGATGTATATCCCATGAAGAAGTGCCTACTATATTGGAAGCATGCCACACTTCGCAAGTTGGAGGACATCATGCAGGGAATCGAACGGCAAGGAAAGTCTTGCAAAGTGGTTATTATTGGCCTACAATATTCAGAGATGCATACGACTATGTGAGAAGGTGTGACCAATGCCAACGTCAAGGTGTTATTTCAAAACACCATGAAATGCCCATGTCCAAAATTCTGGAGGTAGAACTCTTTGATGTGTGGGGTATTGATTTCATGGGTCCATTCGTGAATTCGTTTGGAATGAAGTACATCTTGGTTGCTGTGGATTATGTATCGAAATGGGTAGAAGCTGTAGCATTGGCCGACAACGAAGGAAAGAGTGTTGTAGCATTTTTAAAGAAGAATATCTTCTCTCGCTTTGGAGTACCTCGTACTATCATAAGTGATGGAGGATCTCACTTTTGCAACAAGCTATTCAAATCTGTATTGGCCAAGTATGGAGTCAAGCAACACAAGGTAGCTACGCCTTATTATCCCCAAACCAGTGGACAAGTTGAGGTTTCCAACCGCGAGATCAAGCAAATCCTTGCCAAGATGGTTAATGCGAATAGGAAGGACTGGTCTCGAAAGCTAGATGATGCACTATGGGGGTATAGGACTGCATTCAAGACACCCATTGGCATGTCACCTTATCAGCTAGTTTATGGGTAGGCTTTTCATCTACCCATCGAGATTGAATACAAGGCATTGTAGGCATTGAAGCACTTGAATCTGAATTGGGATGATGTGAAGAACCTGAGGTTGGAGCAGCTGAACGAACTAGATGAATTTCGTCTCCATGCATATGAAAGATCGGATTTATACAAGGAGCGGATGAAGAAGTATCATGATCAGCGGATTGTTCGACGAAACTTCCAAAAAGGTGACATGGTACTACTCTTTAACTCAAGACTCAAGCTCTTTCCAGGTAAGTTAAAATCAAAGTGGTCTGGTCCATTTAAAGTCATCCAAGTCTATTCGTCTGGAGTAGTCGAATTGGAAGACAATGATGGTGTTATCTTCAATGTGAATGGCCAACGTGTTAAGCCATATATCGGTCCTCTTGACTCGATAAATGACATGGCCATCACTTATCTCGACGAAGTCTAAGTACTCGAGATTACTACGTCGAGCCACGACAATAAATAAGGCGCTAGATGGGAGGCAACCCATCGTTTTATTGTCTTATTGTTTTGTCGTTTTATCGTTTCGTCGTTTTAGTATTTTTTTTCTTTTGATAAATGAAAATCCAAAAATAAGAGTCGTGCCACGACCAAAACTAAGGCTCTTGGTGGGAGGCAACCCATCGTACTAATCGTTTTCATTTTGTTTTGAGCTAATATAGGTGCAAGAAGTATGCGACAAGGAGATCGATTTCAATTGACGATTTGGACGCATTGTATGGTAAAGTTGGTAAGTTAGGAATGGTGATGCATAAGGCTATGAATTGGGCCTTTCTCACGTCAAGATAGGCTTCGAGGAAGGCTAGGCATTGGTAAAAATAGGCCACGAATGATGCACAACCTATTCTATAGCCTAAGGACTCGGAATCTAGTGTGCTATACACTATGCGCCGCCTATTCCTAGGTATGCTTTTGACTATGCGCCGCCTATGCTATGGCATTTGGTCTCAGTATCTCATGTGCCATAGACTATGCGGCGCATATGTCTACAAATGCCATAGACTATGCGGCGCATATGTCCCATTATGCCATAGACAAGGCACCGCATATGTCATTGATATGCCGAGGGATATGCGCCGCATATGTGGTGTCTTTGTCCCCAAATCCGATTATAAATGGGTCATAACCCGACCCATACTCTTCCTATATAAAGGGGACTTGGTTTTATAACACAACCACATTAGAAACAACCCTAAAGGCGCCGCATAACCCTCCAAATCCTCTCAAAATTTTCTTCTTTTGTTCTTCCAATTCACAACAACTTCTCCACAAGCTTCAAGCAAGTAAGTACTCTCTTACTCCTCATCTATTTATCGTAAGTACTACGTTGCTATGCTTATTCTAAATGGCTAAATCATATAAGATTGATGGTGATGTTCATGTGTTTGGATTGTTGTTGCAAAATCATGAGAGTGAATATGTACGTATGGAATCATTGACTTGTTTCCGACTTGAATTTGGTTTCAATAGCATTGTTATGATAATTGCTGAATTGATATGACTATGAATATTGCTTAAGATTGTTGTTTGGATGCTTACATGATAGACTATCCCGGCCATCGGGATAAGGTTATAGTGCCTATCAACTTAGGAGATTGTGCTTGTTGTAAGAATAACGATTCCATGTGGTAACCCATATGTTGTAGTATTGCTATGTCCACCATGAAAGTAGTCCAATGGCTGCAAATAAGTGATGTAATGCTGATTTTCTTATCGGAATACAATCATAAAACGTATGACGACGAAATCTGAGTACTCGACCACTTTCACTTCACTGATTTGTGCTAACAAGACTAAGTGTGGGGTGGTACCCCTAGTGCTTGCATATAGATTGTATCAAGTGAGATTGTGCTGCAACTAACATTATTTCTAGTCTCAGGTACAATGGCACCTAAAGCGAGGCAAGGCAAGGAAAAGGCTACCACATCCCAAAAGGGCAAAAAGAGAAGTCGAAAAGACCAAGGAGAATCATCCTCAGCGCACCTACCACGCAGAATGTTCGGAATAAAATGGGTTCTTGAGGAAGAAGCCAAAGCATGGTACAGCAGCAACAAAAAAAGGAAATATGTGCATGTCGACTTGATCAACGGAGACCTTAGCGAAGAAGGAGCCGCGAATGTTGGCAAAATTAATGGCTTTGAAGCTGGATTTCATCTTCCGTGACATGGGAGAGTGTAATCTTGACTTAACAAGAGAGTTTTATGCCAACTGGTCGCCGAACACAACAGGCAATGAAGTCAAAATTCGGGGCCAAGTGTTACAGCTTACAGCGGATTGGATCAACTCTTTTCTTGGCTTACCTTTGGTCGACACTGCACCATTCAAAGAGCTGTACAGCAGGCCTCCTTACAGAGCAATACGACACACGCTTTGTGGAAGTAGATCAATGTCAAGGTGGGGCAGACATAAGGAAACAGGCCGTCACAACACCTTCCCCTATGCTCCACTAAATAGGGAAGCACGAATCTGGATGCGCATTGTCAACTCATGCCTTATCCCTGGGACCCAATACACCAAGATATCGAGAGATCGAGTGTGTTTGGTTTATGTGTTGATGACGAATGTCCCTATCAACTTTGGGGAAATCATTCGATCTACCATGAGAAAGGCCAGACTCCACAAAAGGTCCCATTTCACATTCGGCAATTTGTTGACAACAATGTTGCGGAAGGAAGATGTCGAAGAGGAACCAGCTGACCACAAACTCCCACATAACCCAAAGAAGGTTGACCTCACCAAGGTCAAAGATGCTGAAACAACTCATGGAGTCAACCTTACTACTGCGGAGAGACATGCTCGTGATGAGAGTTTCTTCCGTCATCTCTATGGCATGACACGATTCACTATGATGAGTGGTGGACGTATTCCAACTGCTGAAGAGCTCCAACAGCTGGACCACGACTACCCAATGAACAGGCATGGACGGGAGATGTGTGGAGTGGGCGTATATTTTGAGGAACCTCTAGACGATGACGTGCCAACTGATGATGATAGACGCTTGCCTGATTCTGATGAGGAGGAGAACTCTGACGACGACTCTTATGATGATTTCGACGAAGGGGGTATGACCCCCGACATTGATGAAGAGTCTGACTAACCAGGTTCTTCGCATTTATTTTCCACTGAGGGCAGTGTCCCGTCTAAGTATGGGGTGGCAGAATCCGCATGCTATACTTCCTTGTTTGCACCTATGTTTGTATGTTTGCTTGTTTACTTTGTTTTTTTTTTTGAGTCCATTTTTTTGTTTTTTTTTGTTTGACGTTTTTTGTTTTTTTTAGGAGTCAAATTTTTCTAGCTACGCATGAAATTATTTTGATAGGCAGCATGAGATTAGAACAAGAGTATGTGTTACAATTGTGACTATTGAGACGTTTAGGCTCTAGTTGTGACTTATTATGTGATATTGTGTGATTCAATTCCTTCAATTGTTGGGTCGAGAGTCTATATTACTTCCAATGAAGTCGACCATGTGCCTTGTGTGTGTGAGATAATAGTATATTCTATGTTTGTGGCTAATGCTAGAACTTGCCTGGTATGTATGCAAAGCGAAAATAAGGAGTGTAAGTTTAGGATATGATTTAGGCATTTCTTTGGCAACCTATATTTATTTACCTTCAGTTTTTCCTACCCATGTAAATCATCCTAGTTAAACCCTTTTGAGCCTTTAGCCTATTTCTTTGACAACCTTGTATGTAAGCCTAATCCATTTTTTTTCAAGACCGTAATTTGATCCAAATTCCTAAGTGCTTTAAAGTGAAAAAGTCATGTGACAACATAAGAGGAAATTGGGTGAGTATGATGCTTTAAATTGTAATGGTGCTTGAATGTGTTATGAAAAAAAAAGAGTGCTATCATAAGAGGTATGTTGTGAAAAGAAAAAGGAAAAGAAAGCTGAAAAGTGAGTTGGGCTTAAAATTGAAAAAACAAAAGAGGAGAACAAGGGTGGTAGAACAAAAGAAAGAAGAAAGGTTGAAAGAAAAAAGTGTCAATGATACAAAGTGATGTATTAAAGCGCTTAGGAACCTAGTCACTATTCTTGGCCAAAATAGTCCTACCCGTCCCTTAGCCTACATTACAACCATCAAAAGACCTACTTGATCCTAATCTTAACATTCCGACATTTAGTAGAGTACTACATTAAGGGAAAGCTTATGGTCATTAGTTGCTACATATGAATTCTTTGTGAGAGCGAGAGCAAGGATATTATTGATACCCATGTTTGAAAACAAAATATGCTATATTTGTGAGTGATTATGGGTACTATATTGTAAGACACACATGGTTGATGAGCTTTGGATAGTTGTATATGATTCTATGCACCTTAATGTTTGTATGTGAGTTGATCACCATCACGAGTCTATGCTAGACGTTAAATTGTTTCTACTTATAATCGGAAAGCTACTCTCTGTTGATAATTGTTGTGCTTGTCTTGAAGAATGTTTTGTGTTGTTGCTGTAAAAACCTTAAGTCGAGGCTTAGAAGGACATGATATGTTGTTCGAGGACGAACAAAGCTTCAAGTGTGGGGTGTTGATGATAGGCGAATTTACGCGCCTATATCAATATATTTTGCCCATATTCTAGCCTAGTTTTGAGAGCAAATTACATATTTCATGCACTTTTAGTCCTTTTTCCTGTAAATGAGCTAACAAACATGATTAGGAAAGTTTCAGGTATAAATGATGCAAAATACAGCATTTTATGGCTTACTTGACGCAAAAGAAAGCTCACGAACAAGGTGGAAAGGAGCTGGACGCTTAAAGGACCAAATCTGCTGCATGGAAAATCTGTCCCGGGCTAAAACAACAATTCTGAAGACTTTGGGGACTTACAGACACAAAGCTGGATTTTTACAAAGATACATTAACCTAGTACAATTAGGTTATGTATTTCACTATTCTATTTGGATTATGATATTGTAACCTTACCCTAGTACATTTGGGTCAAGGATTTCATTAGTATATTAGGATTTGGTTATTTATTTCATTAGCTTAGTAGGAGTAGGATAGGAGTATTATAAATACCCTATCATGCTAGAGATTTTTATGCATTCTTCCATCTTTTTATTCTTCACTTAATTCAACAATTAATTTTCTTCCATCTCTCATCTTCCACTACAAACACTTCTAATCTACTCTTCTATTCTTAAATTCCACAACAAGAGAATCGTTACTTGCTAGGGAATCACCAAAACCACACGCCTATCACCTACTTGTCACGTCATCAACCATGCAAACCGTGATATCCTTCGCATTCATGGGTAACTAAACCTCTTAGTTGGGGTTATGGAAGCCGAATGAGTTACTATCTATAGCTGTGAGTTTGTGAGTTCAAGACAAGTATATTGCTTATATCATTATTCTCTTCATCTTAATCTACATTCTTTGCGGTTGCAAACGCAAGAATACGCTAGTCTAACATTTAACTTGTTCGCGAGAAAGGTTATTTGTCTGGAAAAGAGATAATGTCAAGGTAGTAAGACACCCTTTCCTATTAAAAAGCTAGTGTCGTAACTGGACTAACCTCTTGGAGAATTCGTACCGTTAGACACGCTTTAAGCTCGCGAGAGTTAAAGTGAAATAGTCCTTGTTTAGGTCGCGAGATGCTTGGATTTACCATCGACTATAATTCTCTATAAGCAATTGCATGTCAAGACTCTACACACTCATAGCCAATAGAGACGTATACCTCAGAAGGTGGACATAACCCCAACGCTTCAATTCTCATTGTTTCACAACCTACGAAATACTCTCTTTTTACTTTGCTATTTTCAGCTTTTATTTCATTACTTTGGTTACTTATTACAATCCCCCCTTCTTACGAGACTTGCACCAAAAGTCTAGCAATTTTACTTACTTGTTGACCAAGCTATTCCCTGTGGGATCGACACCCAACCCAGGTTGGGTTCTATATTTGCTAACGACCGCTTTACACTCAAACGAGAGCTGTAGATTGAGCGTTATCAAACATTATTGTAAATATTGCACAAACTTGAACTTTGACCGTTTTTGGACATTGACAATTTTTTCTTGTTGTTTGTATTGTTGTATTGAATTACTTCACTTCTCTATTTGATATTTGTTGGTGTTGTTGGTGAATGTTAATGGTGTGTGTTGGTGGGGTGTTATTGTTAGTATTGTGGTGTTGTTGGTGTTGTTTGTTTGTTTGTTATTTATTTGTGTTCTAATATTTATTTTTGTTTTTTGTTTTGTTGATGTTGTTGGTGTTGTTCTTTTTATTGGTGTTGGTGGTGTTTATATTTGTGTATTCCCCAACAGATGTGTAATCTATTGGAAGACCTGTTTAATTTCTTTCTACAGTGACCTATCTATTGCACCTAGTGCAGCTACATAAACTACGTCTCAACACAAAATAATGAAAATTGCCCAATCAAATTAGCTGAAGAAACTCAAATCGTGCAAATCTTTGCCAAATTTCACAAAACACATAACATTTCTTAGAAAAATCATAAAATACATTAAATTAAACACTCAATCAATCGATAAATTGCATTAAGAACACATCAAATTAAATACAATCTCAATTAATCAATAAATTACATTAACAATAAATTAAATTAAACACTTAAATCTCAATTAATCAATAAATTGCATTAACAACGCCTAACTTTCATTAACGAAGCATAATTCAATAGATCCAAAACAAATTAAATTTAAAAAAAAATATTGAACTCAGATCCAAGGATAAACTCTTACAAAAAATCAAATACAATGACAAATCTATAAAATTACACACAACAAATTCAAAAAACAAGAAAAAATAAAAAATATAGCAAAAAATACAACAAAAATCCCCAAAAGTGGAGAAAATGTCAAACAAAATTGAGCAAAAACACAAAAATAGAGAGAAAATTACAAAAATAGATGAAAAATCACAAAAAATAGAGCAAAAAACACAAAATATTAAAAATAGAGAAAAATAGAGAAAATATTAAAAACAACACAAGAAATAAAGGAAAATCACAAAAAAGTAGAATAGAAATCCAAAATATATAGAAAAAAAAACATAAATTGCATAAAAATCACAAAAATAGAGAAAAAGCCCAAAATATGTAGAAAAATCCATAAATTACAGAAAAATCAAAAACAATTACCTGGAGGAGAAAAGTCATAACCTAGAGAAGCCACGAAAGGTAGAAAAGGAGAATCCATAGCTTAACAATATAAAATCCTACAAAAAAAGATATTTTTTTTCAATTTGATAAAAGAAAATTCTCTATGTGTATGAAATTTATTTTACGCCCCATTTGAAAAAATGCCAGTATTCATAAGGGCATTAGGAGTGTGTTTGGTATGATGAAAAATATTTTCCTATTTTCCTTGTTTGATTGTAGTAAAATGTTGGAAATATATTTTCTAAAACAACCCATTTTCCTCCATTGACAGAAAATGACTTCCCTGATGGCTCAAGGGAAGTCATTTTCTGATAAAAAATTTATGGAGCGAGTTATGCCCCACCGCACCGCACCCCTCTCCCACACCCTCAACAACGCTCAACTCACATTATCCCTTTTCCCAAATTTCAGAAGCGTACTTCATTGTCACTACTCTCTAATTTTAGGATTTTCATCTCTCTTGTCTCTACTGCAGTTTTTGCAAGAATCTCAAGGTATTATTCATAATTAATTTCTTCTATGATTTTGATAAAAAAAATCCTCAGAATTTTCTTTTTTCCTTGTTTGGGTTTATGATTTGAGTTAATTTTTTAAAAAAAAAATTAAAACTTGAATTTAATTTTCAATGCAAATTGATAAGTTATTGTGCGGTAATTGAACGATTACAAGTAGAATCAATCTATATGAGTATCTTAGGACTTTCAAATTTGTATTTTCTTTCTCTACAATAGATGAATTTGACTAATCAAGATTAAGATGGTGCAATAATCAAAGTTGCAACCACATCTATTTTAGCTGCCGGAGTTACAATTATTGTTGCCTACTAACATCAAAGTAGTATTCTTAAAGAACTTTATATTAATAAAGATCAAGAAAGAGAATTCTACATAAATGGCATTTTGAATTAAAGTGATATTCATTGTATAGGTCAGATAAGAATGAGTAAGTATGTGTTTTATAAACTGTGCAATGCTCTTAGAAGAAATAGTTTATTGTGTTCAACCAAAAATATGTTTGTTCTAGAACAAGTATTGATATTTTTGGAAATTGTTGATTTTAATGAACAGTTTTGGAATATTTGATCACACTTTTATAGGTCAACAAAGTTATTCATTGATGTTTTCACACTATACTTCAAGTAGTTTTAAAGCTCTATCCAATCCTTATAAAATCACCAGATGAAACTAGACAGCCGAAGATAATGAACAATCATCGGTATTATCCCTGGTTTATCATAAGTGACATACTACATTTATATGTGCTTGCATGTGTTCCTATTGAACAACAAAATAGTTTTCATGGCCGGAAAGGCACAACAACACAAAATGTATTAGCTGCCATCAACTTTAATGTGAAGTTCACGTATGTGCTTGCTTGTTGGAAAGGATTTGCACATGATTCTCGCATATTAAATGATGCGTTGAAGAGACATCATGGTCTCCAAATCCCCCAAGGTATCTTATTCAATATAAAGTAGTTTGTAGGAAGAAGTAGGTGAACAATGTATATTAATTAATTTTATTTTGACTTTGTAGATAAATATTATCTTGTAGATGCGGGATATGAACTTCGTAAGAGGTTTATTCCTCTTTATCATAGAAAACGCTATCAATTTCAGGAGAATAGTAACTATCCTCCCCAAAATAAAAAAGAACTATGCAATCTTTGCCATGCATCATTGAGATCCTCAATTGAACGTGACTTTGCTATTCTCAAGAGATGATTTTGTGTGATTGACAATGAATCCTTAAGGAACTTTAAGACACAAATGGATGCAGTATTAGCATCGTGCATTCTACATAATCACATCGTTGATTTGGATTCAAATGACATGATAATACAAGAAGTAGATGTTGAACCACTAATTCAACCTCAAAATATTAAAATTACTCAAAGTTCTCAAGGAAGTCAAAGCTATCAAACACAAAGAGAAGGGTGTGAAGAAGCTAGACAATGATCATCAAAAAGATATTCAATTGCTCATGCCATGTTTATAAATTATGATAGGAGGAGAAATGGTGGACTTTAGTGTATTAAGAAACTTTAATGATAGCTAAATAGATAATGTTGCTTGTTTTTTATTTTGATATTTTCTTATTTCTCCTTTCTGTTGTAGCTACTGGGCAGATTTTTTATGAAAGAAATACTTCTATGGTTCATTATTATTTTTTGGTTAGCATTGAGTGTTCTTATTTTTATTTTTATTTTGTTTGGTATATGTAGAGTTTACAAGTTTCTGCTAATTTGCATTTTTATTTCATTGAGTATGGCTTGTTCAATATAGTTTCTTGACTTGTAACAGTAAATCATGGGGAGAAAAGGAGAGAAGCAATTTAGGAGGTCAAAGTCAATGGAATATTTGATGTTGGAGATTCTAGATGATGAAGTGAAGCAAAGAAATAAATCGACTAATCAGTTTAAGGCCATCTCATTCAATCGTGTTTCGAATGTCACTAACAAACAACTAAGAATAAATTATTCATCTAAGCATGTGGAGAATCATCTTAAAACAATAAGAAGCACGTGGAGTACAATGTAAACTCTACTAAAAAAAAGTGATCTTGAATGGGATGACAACTTAAAGATGATTACGGTCAGTTCTGAAGTTTATGTTGTCCATATTCAGGTAAAATGTGTTTGTTAGCTTGTTTCCTTGTATTCTTGTTTGTTTTACCTGGTATTGTTTTTTTTTAAATTCTAGTTGATAGTTCTATTTCTTGATTTTGTTGTTTTGATGGATAAGAGTATTATGATGAAGAGGAGTATTGGAGCCCATGTTGAAAAATCTGGAAATAAAACTATTATCAATCAGATCCCTCTCCTTGTTGAAACTGTTTAGATTGAGGGTGATTCGAAGGAATTGAGCGAGGAAGTCGCAAAGTACTAGGTTGGTTCACCTACTCATTTTGGTTTGGTTGCACCAGTTGACGTTGTTGTTCCTTCTGGCAATACTGGTGGAATTTAATAAAATATTGATGTCTATAATATTAGCAATCTATTCTTATGTTTTAAGGAGGTAAGACTTCACTCCTTGAAGCGTATTGTATAATGAATTAATTTGAAGTAGAGCCCAAAACAAATAAGATGAAGATACTACAGTCATTTAGAGTAATAGCATAGCAGTCGATTATGATGGTAAAGGAGATTGTCTTTTTATGATGTGAAAGTGAGCTATCAACTTGATTAGCAAAGGTTGTGCATGCATCATTTATTTGGCTAAGTGCAGAAAAAAATATATATAAAAAGAAATAATTTAGTTTTAAAAAATTGTAGATGTATATGTCCTGATGACAAATTAGTCGGATGGAGTTTTGAAATGATAAGTGGATAGTGTAGTCAAAGACAGCTTGAACCTCTAAAATTTATTAGCTAAATCACCCTGATTTAAGGCTTGCTTAAGTAGTTGAATACCTCCACCATTAGCTGGTAGGTTGCCGATTCGAGTCACGTTGGAGGATAAAAAAGAAATAAAAGAAAATATTTATTGAACTTTAGTTAGAAGCACACTTCCATCTTGACGTACCCAAGGAAAAAATTAAGAAATAGATTATAATACTAAAGTTGTTGTTATGCTGGCTAATTTGTAGGCTACAACCTACATATACAGAACAGATATTGTTGAAAGGTGGTTGTATTTGTATATAGTTGCAATGGTAAATCACCCAAGTGTTCTTTGCGGGTATAATTAGTTTAAGGCCTTAACGAATTCTCCTTGTCAGTTTATTGTCAACAAAAAAGCCAACATGTATACTAGAGATGAATGTTGTATAATTTAGGATTAAACTGGACTACCTTTTAAATGACTTGAATGTTGTAATGTGGTGAACGTATTGAATTTTCTGCTATTTGAAAAGATATTTAAAATTATAAGTTTGTAACATCTATGTGCTGAAGTTTGGTGTTAGCCAACTAAGGTAAAGCATTGGCTGAATGAAGATACGATGGTTCATTTGTATGTTCTTGACAAATTATGATTCCATAAATCATATCTAGACAAAATGAGAACCCTATTTAAACATAAATTTTCTGGTAAACTTCGTTCCAAAATTTATTCGTCACAGTAAGGTCTTGTACATGAAGAATGAAGGGATTCTCACGACTGATATTAGAGTGTATTATAAGAAAGCAACTACTAGTTATATGTCTGTACATTTAAAAGGTACGAGCGCACAGGTTTTACTGTATACTTTGTTCTGTTGTCTCATTTACCATAATCTTCATAAGTTTATTTTTAATTTGTCAATGTACTTCGCATCCTTGATATGTTCTCCAGAAATGAAGTCAAGGAAATCACTAAAACTTCCTTCTTTAATCTGTTTATGATAATTAATCTATCTTTGATTTAAGTATCTTTGTTATTTTCTTTGTTATGTTTTAAGTATTTGAGCAATATTTAATTTCGGTTTAGACTTGTTATGGTATAAGTTGGTGGTATTTTGTTTTGATAAAAAAATATAAAGAAGTCACCAAGGGAGCAAAAAAGATTAAGTTTAAAATTTCCTTATCTAATAACATCAGTGTTAATTTATTACTTTCGGAATCAAACCGGCCAATAAGGATGAAACTTTAGATTATGTTGCAATAAAGCTGTCAATTTTGTTCTGCTATTATCCCTTGAGCCATTCTATAATTGTAAGTAAATCTCTTTTTCAATTTTGTTGGATGGTGAATGTAATGCCCATCTATTCTCATGTTTTCTTTTTTTTCTTTATGGGTTAATGAAAACATAATTGAGGGAAAAAATTAAGAGAGCAAAAAAGGGCGAAAGTTCTTAGGGAGTGGTTAAAAAGAGAAGTTGCACCCTTTTTAACAGGTGAATTTGTAATAAATTCTACTACTTATTGCCATTTAAGATCTCATGGCAGTAGCAGGAATCTTTCCTTTTCTTTCTTTATATATATTTATATCTCGTAAATGTTCAAATGTTATAGTTGTTGCATTTTTTTGTGAATTGATATTTCTTGAGATCTTTTTATGCTTCACTTTGTTCATATTTTTAAGTTGATGTGCTTGTTATCGTCTGCTTATGTTAAATTATCCTATTAGAACCAAATGAACTTGATATCAAATTTTTTCTATCTTTATATTGTAGGCACATCCCAATCATGATACACTACAAAAAATGATAATATTGCAGGGGTTTATTTGCAGGGGTTATTTTAACCTCCATAAAATTATATGAAATGCAGGGGCTATAAATATGCCGCTAAAATTTATAATGTTGTGGAGGTTTTAGAGCCCCGCTATAAATTACAGGTGTTTTAAACCCTCGTTATCTACCAAAAAAAAATAACGCTTAATTATATGTCATAAGAATATAAATTTGCGGGAGTTTTAGACCCCCGCTATAGTAAAAAAAAAATAGCGCTAACATTTTTCCTCTTTTTTTTTTAATTGGGCAAAATATTTTTCCTTACTTTCCCAAATTCATAAGCAGCTCCAATTATGATCGACCCTCTCTCATTTTCCCTCTCACTTTCCCTCTCTCATTTCCCAAATCGGCTGGCCATTTCAGTTGATTTTCAATTCTTCCATGCAAAAAAAGATTCATTGATCTTGGATCTGGCTATGGCATAGGTGGATTAATCGTTACAATGATCAAAGAAGAACGAAAAGATGAAAATCCCCAAGCTCTATAGTTTGTTCCACTGATTGTTCCACGGTACGACAATGAACTCAAGTTTTAATATTAAGGAACTCTTTTATTCTGTTGTAGTTATTGTTTCCTGATTTAATTAGTGATGTTTAATCAAGAATTTGTTTTAGGATTGAAATTGGGTTACTGATGTTATGTAAACGTTTGGCTTATTTGCATGCTCTCAATTTCTTTTGTGATTTTGTGTCAGTTGCTCCCAATTATATAATAACAGTTTTGTTTATGGTTTATGTTTGCTCCCAATTCTGGATTATTGTTTTTTTAATCGTCTAACGCTGATGTTGATAATGAGTTTATCTACTGATTCAGGAATTTCAGTATACATCTTTGGAGCATTAATTATCATGTTGTCATTGACTCGGCATGTTCACTTTTAATATGCAGACATCGCATGTCATTAAGGGTAATAACCAATGCAAGGAAAAGGTATGCAAAGTTCTTCCCAGTTCCCACCATCCTGAAATGTTTTCCTTAATCTTGAGTAAAAGAGGTTTCTTTCATGCACACGTGAACAAAAAGATATGGTCTTTTCAGCTTGGGTTGTTGTTGTCAACAGTATTTTCAGCACCCTATGTTGTTTATTGTTACTTTTAGTATTGTGTGCATGCCGAACTATTATATTTTGTGTAGTTAGAATTCACTTTCATTTCATAGATACAGCAAGATACACCTTATATTTGATAAGAATTATAGAATACATAAGTTTTGCTACCTTATTCTTTGGTTATAACATATAAGTGAATTGCAGGTTCTACAAATTAAACTTGAAGCACCTACGCCTACTCTAGGAGGCCCGGAGCCTTTCTTACACCGTATGATGAAGTATCTGGCTCTTGCATCTTCTATGAGTAAATACAGAAAATCAAACGCATCTGAGAATGTGTTTGTTCAACCCATTATCCTAAAACTGCTAATTATTTGGCTCTCTGATTGTCCAAATGCAGTGCAATGTTTCCTGGATTCATGTCCTCACTTAACGTATTTGCTGGAGTTGGTCTCAAATCCTACCACAACTGTTAGTATAAGGGGATTAGCTATAGTACCATTAGAGGAATGTGTAAACTACAATAAAAGCAATGCTAGTGGAAAGGATGCATATAGCATAGTTAACGCCATAAGCCAAAAAGTTGGGCTCACATCGTACTTCTTAAAGTTTGACGAAATGCAGTAAAGCTATATTTGTTTACTTCTATGTGTGCTTTGGTACATTAAATAGAGGTTGGCTAGCAGAGTGAAAAAAATTATTTATTTAGATAGTTATTTTTTGAAAGGTTCCTGAAATGGTGAATTATTAGTTGCAGCTGGGATAAATGGAAATAACAAAATATTTTCAATAGCTTGGGCAGTGGTTGATCAAGAGCCAAAATATAGTTGGAGTTTCTTCACTAACTACCTAACTCAAGATTTGAACTTAGGCACTGGACGTGGACCGACTGTCATGTCAGATATGCAAAAGGTTAGTCTAATTTTTATACTTTAGTTTTGATATCTTATTTTTTGCTATACAGTTCATGTTCATATATTTTTTGTTTTGATTTTGTTTTTATGTTTATGTAGGGTCTTGTGCCAACTACACTTGAGTTGCTACCAGATTGTGAAATGGGATGGTGTGCTAGACATATCTGGTTCAATTGACATCAGATCTATAGATGAGAAGAAAGAAGGAAACAATTTTGGAGATGTGCTAAATCCAGTTTTGAAGTGAAATTTCAAGATGAGATGGACAAACTCAATAAACTTGATAAGGATATCTGTGAGGACTTATTATATTATGATAAAAAAAATCATGGTGTAGATCATATTTTAGGGAGCATTCTAAATGTGACATTGTTGAGAATTATATTTCTGAGACATTTAATTCGTACATTTTAGCTGCTAGACATAAATTAAAAATCACTATGTTAGAGGAGATTAGACACAATATAATGGATAGGAATGTTGAAATGGGGAAGTTTGCTGACACTTGAATTTCATATATCTCACCTATTACTTTGCTAGTACTTGAACATAGACATGACTGAAAATTGCACAATTAGTTTAAATGGTAAGATTGGATATGAAATTTAGATGGTCCTTTTAGGAATATAGTTGATATTAGGGCAAGGAATTGCACTTGTAGAAGCTGGCAATTGATAGGAATACTATGTCAACATGTTGTATTGGCTTATCAACATAAAGGTATAGAGCCTGAAGTTTATGTGGAAGAGTGGTATAATAAAGATAAATTCTTGGAGGCATATGACTACTTTCTTTAGTCAATACCTAATATGAAAATATGGTCTAACACAAGTAGTATAGTGATTGAGCCTTCTGAGCCTAGACCAATGCCTGGCAGACCAGCAAAGTGTAGAAAAAAAATGATGAGCTTAAGAAGAAGTATGGAAAGTTATCTAAGAAAGGACTAAAAATTACTTTCTCCAAGTGTCATCAAGTTGGCCAAAATAGAATAGTTTGTAAAGCTCGGGTAATACACTCATCTCTTTTAATTCAATAATTAAATGATGGTATTTATACTGCACATTTAATATGCTTTATTGTTAGGTTGGGATGGTACAACCTTGAAGATCTAGCCAGGCAGCAAGTTCTAGTAGGCCACCAACCCATAGCCAACCACCAAGCTTCATCCAGCCACAAATGTTTAGCCAGCAAGGCAGTTCTGTATGTGTTGATACTTCTACAGTTATATGAGTGCAGCTAACTGAAAGAGGCGAAGATAGGGGAACTAGCAGAGACAAGGGCACTAGATGAGGCACTGGCAGAGGTACAGGTAGAGAAAACGGAGACGGTCAACAGCCTGGGAAAAAAGGACCATTAGAGCATCAACGTCAACAGTAGAACAAAAGAGGTATAAGACTGTAGGATTTGATATCTATACTAATCAAATGAGTGGAAGTTAAACTTTAAATGTAAGTATGAATTATAACTTCATGTAATTCTTAATTATTTTTTGACAAATCTAATTTTACTTCATTTTATGCAGCCTGGAACTAGAGGTAAAAGAGTTGTCATTCCAGGTGTTTACAAAGATGCAGCTTAAACAAACATTGATATTAGTTATAAGCCTCGAGGAATGAAATAGAAGGGAAAAGATGTTGTCACAACTTCACAATTGCAAAGTATGAGTCATTCAAAGAGAAGCCAACTTGGAAGTACTAATGCACCAGGAGTCGTAAGAACTTGTTGAATTAAATTGTGTTTTAAGTACCATGTATATTTTGGAGATTAGTTGTATGACTACTTACCATGCCCGAACCAAGGCCCTGGCCGTGGTGGGCATACCAAATTATGATAGTCCAAGAGCCTTCTTAACTTGTAATCATATGAATAATTCATCTATAATCAAAATCCAGAAGCAAACTGGAAACATATTCATCTTATTATTGCAACATAACAATGAGGAAATTAAGTTCAGAAAGACCCAAAACCATATAGGAAACCAGTCTGCGAAATCTCTACCAAACTGAAAACAACAATCTATCTGAAATCGGGACAAAGCGCTTGGTCGGACCATGAACTAAAACCAAATAAAAAAACCACATGGGACAAGGCCTTCCAAAATAAGGGAGGCTCACCAACTTCAAATGTCTGACAACAAGCTACTACTTAGCGGGACCGCGGGACTGAGCCTCCGGTCCTGAAATATGAGGGCATCAATACACAATGTATTGGTATGTGAAACAATCCAAAAATGACTTATTTTTATACAACATAGGTGAGAGCGTTTCATAAATATAGTGATTATAAGATAAGTGAAAACACATGGGCATACTTTAAAGAACTTCAACACAATTCTTGGAAATCATGACTCACCCCTTTATTTTACTTCTGAGCTAGATGGTACATCCTACATTTCTATAATTCCACAGGCTATATAAAATCTGCCCTTGACACGGCGGCAAAGCCCCCAAGCCAAGTTTGTCGCAAGGATTAGAGTTCATATAATTGGTAATACCCCCATGTGAGCATACCGTAGGAACCCCCATATGTAAGAAGTCCTAACTATCCTCTCATATAGGATCACATATCATAAATCCCGTATTGGCAAAACAAGGTTTCGGGCCATGAGTTATCTAAACTCCAGCCTTCTTCGGGTAACCAACTAGCTCTCTTTAGGCCTAATTTTAGTCCTTTAAATCCATGTTTCATGCTTTTAAAACAATCAATACTTATTTTGTTAAGGGCATATAATCACCGGGTACTATCATACCCAGACCTGCAAGTCATTCATATCGCACCATAATGTGTCTATAGCCCTTTTTATTTGTCATTAAGTTAATCACCACCCAAAATCTTTAAACATCATGTGAAAGAGTTTGCTAAAGATTTTCATATGAGTTTACATAAAATCACTCTCTTCTCATTATTACAATCACATGGTGGCCATCTCATTTGCGTATACTTTAAAACTCATGAAGTCCTTCAATTTGTACCATGAACGATTACAATAATTTTAAAAACACCCCCTCGACATGTCATAAACCATATCAATCCATAAACACCTATAAGGAACTCATTCTCTAGTTTTTTTTTTTAAAACATGCATTTGAATAACCCATAACATTTTAAATCAAAGGGTATCATGATAAAAGAGGGGGGGTTCACTATTCATGCTCTCAATAAACTTTGTAAAACTTAAAACACTCACATATATATATGTGGTTATAGTTCGATTCTATAAAAGGTGTTCAATACAAACATTTACCTTCATCAAAATAAGTCCATGATACATGTTATTCAAAACAATGTCAAAAACCCTCTTTGTAAACATGATTATATATCATTAAACTTGATAAAACAATAAAAACTTATGCCCAAGGAGTTTAGGATAGTCCTACATACCTTACATTTCCTAGCTTGAAGAATGGAACCCTAATCCTGATATTTTATTATGATTCTTGAACTTGAAAATCTTGAATTCAAGATTACTTAGGGAAAAAAGATGGGATTCTTGTTCTTGGGAAAGAGGAAAGGGTTTGCTTGAGAATACAATTGGAGAGAATGGGAAATAATTGCCCTAACTGATGATATAATTTGTCTATTTACGAATTGTAAAGAGAGGAAAAGACTACATTTCCCCTCAAACAATTAAATTTGTGATTGGAATGCAGATGAAAAGGTCACCGTAATGCAGTGAAGGGCGCACCACTATTACCACCATGACTTATCACTGTCGCAGTCAAGTTCTGGAATCAAAATCCAAGCACAGCCCAATCCTCATCCGAAAATTCCAAAACCTCTCCTAGATATGCTAACTATTATCCTAAACATGAATTAACTCAAAATTCAATACCTCGGGGTTGGGAAGACCAGTTTAAAAATCTTCGAAGTTAAGAGGCTTAAAATATGACTAAGTCTCCCAACACTTAGAAAAATATTTAGGCCCTAAACTTCCCATGCATGAAACTAACATATAAATCAAGCCAAGATTTATACGGTATGTTACATTATCCCCCTTTGGGATGATTTGTCCACGAATGATGACTCGGGATACAACAAGCACGATTTCAAGAACTATAGGGAAAGAAAAGAGTAGTATAAGATTTGTACCTTCTATATCATCATCCATGGTTTCAAAGAGAGCCAGGTACCTCATACACATGTCATACTTCGACTCCCAAGTAGCTTCCTCAACTTTTTGATTCTTCCATAAAACCTTAATCGAAGCTATCTCCTTATTTATCAACATCCAAACTTGGAGATCTAAGATAGCAATAGGTTTTTCTTCATATGATAACGAGTCTTTCACATTAATATCTTCCACAGGCAAAACAAGAGAATGATCCCTGATACATTTCTTCAACATTGATATATGAAATACAGGATGAACAAAAGCTAAATCACTGGAAAATTTAACTCATAAGGAACCCCAATGATCCTCCTTGTAATCTGATAAGGTCCTATGTAACAAAGACTAAGTTTTTCTTTCTTTCCGAATTGCATGACTCCCTTCATAGGGGAGACCTTTAGAAATACCCAATCATCAACCTCAAACTCTAACTCCCTTCTTCTAACACTGGCGTAGGGTTTTTGGCGATTCTGAGTTGTCTTAGTCGGTCCTAATGACTTTTACTTTCTCCATCGCCTAATGAATAAGATCAGGTCCAAACAATCGAGTCTTACCCACTTTATACCACCCAATCGGGGACCTATATCTCCTCCTATAAAGGGCTTCAAAAGGAGTCATCTGGATACTGGAGTGATAGCTATTATTATAGGCAAATTCTATCAACGGCAAGTGATCCACCCAACTACCCTTAAAGTCGATCACTCAGGCCCCCAACATATATTCTAAGATCTGAATGATGCTTTCTGCTTGCCCATCCATTTAAGGGTAAAAGGCAGTACTAAGGTTTACTTGGGTTCTTAGACCCCTCTGAAAAGACTACCAAAACTGAGAAGAGAACTGTGTACCTCAGTTGGATATAATAGACACTGGAGTTCCATGCAAACGAACTATTTCTTGAATGTATAGCTTAGTATAGTCATCCCCCGAATAATTTGTCTGCACTGGAAGAAAATGGGCAGACTTGGTCATCCTATCTACAATCACCCAAATAGAGTCATATTGGTTTCGGGATAACAGATGTCCTGTAATAAAGTCTATGTTGATCATCTCCCATTTCCAAAAAGGTAAAGCTATCTCTTGGGAAGTGCCACCTGCTCTCAAATGGTCCACCTTAACTTGTTGGCAATTCAATCACTTAGCCACAAAATTAGCAATATCTTTTTTCATGTTATTCCATCAGTAAATCTCCTTAAGATTATGATACATTTTAGTAGAGTCGGGGTAAATAACATACCTGGAAGTGTGAGCCTCATCAAGAATTCATTCTCGCAATCCATCCATATTTGACACACATAGCCTACCTTGATACCTCAAAACCCTATCACCTCTAATTTAAAAAAAAAACATTACCTTTTATTGACCAACCTCTTCCTTAATCTGCATCAAGATGGGATCCTCGGCTTGCTTCTCTTTAACTTCTGCACATAGGAAGGATTTAGCTACCTCATGAATGAAAACCTTCCATCTTCGAAATCAAGGAGTCGAAATTCTAAATTTGCAAGCCGACGAATACCCTTCACCATATTCCTCTTTCATTCCTCGATATGAGAAAAACTGACCATTGACAATCTGCTAAGGGTATCGACCACCATATTGGCCTTGCCCGGGTGATAATGTAGGCTCATGTCATAATCCTTGAACAACTCTAACCACTGCCTCTATTTGAGGTTCAGTTCTTTATGTGTGAAAACATAATGTAAAATTTTGTGATCAGTAAATATATCAACATGTACCCCAAAAAGATAATGGCACCAAATCTTTAACGTGAAAACCACAGTCGCTAACTCCAAATTATGGATGGGATAGTTCTTTTCATGAACCTTCAACTATCTATATGCATAGGCCACCACCTTACCATGTTGCATAAATACATACCTAAGTCCCACTCGGGACGCATCACAATACACAACAAAGCCCTCTGTACCCTAGGTAGAATCAAAACTAGTGCGGTAGTCAACTTATCTTTTAGTTTCTCAAAATTATTCTCAAAGGAGTCAAACCATAAGAATTTTACCTTTTTTTGAGTCAATATAGTAAGTGGAGCAGCTAAGGATGAAAAACTTTCTATAAATCTTTTATAATACCCTGCAAAACCCAAGAAGCTTTAAATATCAGTTAGAGTCGTGGATCTGGGCCATTTTATCACTGCCTTAATCTTTTGGGGTTCAACCTTAATTCCGTCACTAGAAACAATATGCCCCAGGAAAGCAATAGAACTAAGCCAAAATTCACACTTGGAAAACTTTGCATATAATTCATGATCTTTAAGAGACTGAAGGACGATTTGAAGATGATTTGCATGAATCTCCTCACTCTTAGAATAAATCAAGATGTCATCGATCAAGACTATGATGAACAGATCCAGGAACTAGCAAAAAACCCTATTCATTAGGTCCATAAATATTGCAGGGGGACTAGTCAGTTCAAAGAAAATAACTAAAAATTCATAGTGGCCATACCGGGTTCGGAAAGCCATTTTAGGAATGTCAACTTCTCTAACCTTTAGCTGATGGTACCCTAAACGAAGGTTTAGTTTGGAAAAATATTTGGGATCCTAGAGTTGATCAAAGAGGTCATCGATTCTGGGAAGAGGGTACTTATTTTTAAGTGTGACTTTGTTCAGCTGATGGCAATCTATACACATATGGAGGGAGTCGTCCTTATGTGCGAAGAGTACTAGTGCACCCCAGGGAGATACACTAGGTCGAATAAACCCTTTGTCAAGAAGGTTTTTTAACTATTCTTTTAAATCTTTCAATTTAGTAGGAGCCATTCTATATGGTGGAATAGAAATAGGTTGGGTATCCGGCAACAAGTTATCAAAATCTATCTTTCTATTTGGTGGTATCTCGGGAAGGTCATCTGGAAAAACTTCTGGGAATTCATTAACTATATGGACGGACTGGAGGGAAGGACTTTCAGTACTAGAATCTTTGACCCAACAAGATGGTACAAATAACCCTTAGACATAAGCTTACAGTCTCTAAGATAAGATATGAATTTTCTCCTAAGTGCTAGAGAATATCCCTTCCAGTTTATCACTGGCTCATTAGGAAAGAGAAGATGACCTTTATAGTTTTACAGTCTAAGGTAGCATAACATGAATAAAACTAATCCATTTCCAATATAGCATCAAAATCAATCATATCTAGTTCTACAAGATCAACCATATTATCCGATGAAAGATACACACTACACCATTTTTATAAACTCTCCTAGACATAATAGAATCACCAATAGGAGTGGGAAAAAAAGGGTTCCAAAATATTTTTAGGATCAAACCCAAAACTAACTGCCACGTAAAGGGTCACATAAGACAAGGTAGATCCCGGATCAAGTAACACATACATATCAAGGGAGAAGATCTGTAATATACTAGTAACAATATCTGGTAAAGCCTCTGAGTCATGGTAGGTAGGTGAAGCATATAACTGATTGCGACCACCTCTAGTAGAAGATGTAGTACCCTTAGGAGGTGGAGCTATAGAATTTTCTTGGGACTTCACACCTCCAACATCCTTATTAGTTGAGGGATAGTCTCTCTGAATATGACCAGTCCAACCATATGCATAACACACTTTCTCACTAAAGAAGCACCTTCCTGGGTGATTTCTTTTATAATTGCCACAACGAGGGTGTGATCGAACCGGTTGAGTCACACTTTTCTGGGACTAAGTACCCTAAGCTCTAGGACTACTTCTTGACTTGAACCGCTGTTGACTCAAAGGCCTGGGTGCAGGTGCACTAGTTGAGGATTGAGAATTACTCCAAAATTTCTTCTTAGACCACTTATTACCCCAATTACTACCTGGGTGTTGACTGTTATTCTTATCTATAGGCCTAGCCCTCTTAGCCTTCCTCTCTCTTTTCCTTACCTTTGTCTGCCTCATCTTCTCCTCTTCTACCTGTTGCATATGCACTAATAACTTAGAGAAATCGATGTCCTTGTTCAGCATTGTCCACTTACATTCCAACACCAAATCATCCGAGAGACCATATGGAAACTTCCTTATACGAGCTCACATGTTTCCCACTAGCTCTGGAGCATAACAAGACAGCTGGGTGAACTTCAGTACATACTCTTTGACACTCATCTTTCCTTATTTAAGGTTCAAAAATTCCTCAGCTTTTGTTTCCCTTAGTTCCTGGGGAAAGAAATAATCCAGGAAAGCTTCTACAAACTCACCCCACACAGATAGTTCAACATCAACACCCTTCAAATCCTCTCACTCATTATACCACTGATTAGCTATGTCCTTCAACTGATAGGCTACCAACTCAACCCCTTCAACTTCATTAGCATGCATAACACTCTAAAAAATTTCCATTTCATTAATGAACCCGTGGGGGACTTTCTTAACCTTTGTGCCAGTTAAGATGGGTAGGTTTAGCCTCATAAATTAGCCAACCTGTGTAATTTCAGATGAACCAGACACAGAACCCACATCTTCAGACCGACGATTTAGAGAGGTCATAAGCTAAGGAAACATATGGATGGACTATCGGAACTCAGCATTTGGGACTTCTCTCTAAGGAGGCTGGGTACGGTTGACACCGAATCGAGGAGCCTAAGGTGAACTAGTTTAGGTTGGAGAAACTCTTGGAGTAGCAACAAACTCTGGAGTATGATCTCTGTTACGGGTCTACATCTCATGAGTAGGGTGAACATCATAGCTTGGGTATTCTATTCGTTGGATCTACGGAGAGGCATGATCAATCTCTAAAATATAAGAAAACATGAGTTAGGGGGAATTCAGACTCTATAGCACAAACTAAAATATGAACAAATAAGAGACATTCCTAAACACCTAGTAGTTTTCTTCTTATAAATGTGGCACGCTACACACCCATAAAAAGGACTCTACCCGATGCGAATTCCCAAACACCTTGGGATCATAAACTGTGCTCTAATACCAAGTTTGTCATAACCCAAACCGAGGTCCTGGCCGTGATGGCCATCCCAAACTGTGAAGGTCCGAGATCCCTCTTAACTTGTAATCATATGCACAATTCATATATTATCAAAATGCGGAAGTAAACTGGAAACATAGTCATCTTTCTATTGCAACATAACAATGTGAAAATTAAATTTAGAAAGACCCAAAACCATCTAGGAAATCAATCTGTAAAATCTCAACTAAACTGAAAACAATAATTTGTTTGAAATTGGTACAAGGCCCCTGATCGGACCATGAACTAAAACCAAATAAAAACATCATATGGGACAAGGACTTAAGAAATAAGGGAGGCTCTCCAACTCCAAATTTCTTACAATAATCTACTACTTAGCGGGACCGCAGAACTGAGCTTGAGATCTTGAAATATATGGAGGTTTAATACACAATGTACTGGTATGTGAAATAATCCAAAAATGACATATTCTTATACAACATAAGTGAGAGCGTTTAATAAATATAGTGATCATAAGATAAGTGAAAACACATGGGCATACTTTAAAGAACTTTGACACAATTCTTGAAAATTATGACTCACCCCTTGATTTAAATTCTAAGCTAGATGGTACACCCCATATTTCTACAATTCCACGAGCTTTATGAAATCCGCCCATGACTCAGCGGCCAAGTCCCCAACCCAAGTTTACCGCAAGAATTGGAGTTCATAAAATTAGTAATACCCCCCATGTGAGCATACCGTAGGAATCACCCCATGTGAGATGTCCTAATTATCCTTCTATGTAGGATAACATATCATAAGTCCCATATCGGCAAAACTCGATTTTGGGCCATGAGTTATATGAACTCCAGTCTTCTTTGGGTAACCAACTATCTCTCTTTAAGCCCAATTTTAGTCCTCTAAATTCATGTTTCAAAATTTTAAAATAGTCAATACTTATTTTGTTAAGGGCATATCGTCACCGGGTATTGTCATACCCAGACTTGTAAGTCATTCATATCTCACCATAACGTGTCTGTAGCCCTTTTTATTTATCATTAAGTTAATGACCACCCAAAAGCTTTAAATATCATATGAGAGAGTCTTACTAAATATTTTCATATGAGTTTACATAAAAGCACTCTCTTCTCATTATTACAATCACATAGTGGCCATCTCATTTGCGTTTACTTTAAAACTCACGAAGTCCTTCAATTTGTACAATGAATATGTAACACCCCGATACCTGGTCCCGACATATCACACGGTGCTCAAGACTACAAGTAGCCTTAATCTAACCTTGTCTGCCTTTTACAAAGTCTGAATCTCATAACAAGAAAAATATAGAAATAATAGTCATATAAATGCAGAAATCCGTCTAAAATAACTACGAATAATCTGAATATAATCTTTTAAAATCAAATACTGTAAGTTTGAATCAAATCTAGCAGTCTAACGAGCCTCTACTACTAATATCTAGAGAGCTACTGGAAAAACCCCCAGCTGAGTTGAACTGTCTGAAAAGAATATTGAATCATCTAAACTAATAAGTTGAAAATAACTGAATGACTATGTCCCCGAACTATGAGGACTAACCAATTGTTGGGATGTAGATGGAGATGCTCAAAATCATTCTCGCTATTGAAACTAAGCACCTGAACCTACATTATGAGACAATGTAGCACATAGACGTATATGTGGATCAGTACTTTGAGGATGAATTGAATATATAGGGGTGAATGCATAAGTAAAATAAAGTCTAAATAGTCATCATAATTTGTAAAGAAATGCATACGAAATGTAAATGACTCACATAAGATGGAATATCTAAAATACTAAAATTTGTAATCATGAATAACAAATCATGCTTTGTAAATCTAGTCTGTCATAACATTTAGTTCTAAAAGTTGTACTAGTGATCTGTCTATAAATCATACTGCCTAAGTGTAGAAAGGACTCACTTTTATATCTGAAATCTAAAAGTTGAAATTTGTAGCTAATATCTTTCTGTAAAGCATAATCTAAATAAAGTTGTGAGCCTTTACACTTAGTTTTCTAGAAGCTTTTCTGTTATTCTTTTCTGTTAAGGAAAATACTTTATCTGAAGCCTTTAGGGAAATACTTTAAAACTATTCTGGAAGCTTTTACTATTAGGGAGGTTCTTCTAACTGACATAAACCATGTGAGCTAACATGGAGTCCAACGTCTTGTTCCCCTATGGGGAAAACCTCACGATGGGGAGAGGTGTCATACTTTTGCCAAGGAGTATAACCTAATCTAAGTGATCACATCTGTAACTATCACCCATATTGGAATGAGAATAATCTCATAATTTGTACGTACGTTGGCTACGTAGTTCAGTGAAAAATAGGGCACACTAATCTGACACTTCCAGGTCGATGCTAAATACTACTCCCTTTTTAATCTATATGCTCACTCTGTTGGAAATCCGTTTTAAAAAAATAAAAAAAGGTTTATTACAAAACCAATTATGTATTTATCTGATTTGATTTGTGAATTAAACTATTCTGACTTCTGAAATTTGTAATAAATCTGTAAAGTGGATTCCATATCTTATCTGAGGATCAAAAGATCAAAGCTTTACTGAAAATCTGTAAATAATTTGATCATAGGATGTTGAAAGCATCATCTTTCTTGAAATGTCAACATATAAACTTGCGCTTAATAATCCATGCAATAAGTTCATGTCAAAATATCTTAAGATTCATGCTTGATATTGAGAATAATGATAATTAAATTCAAAATCTAAAATTTACTGTAACAAGCATGAAAATATAGAAATAGACATGCAATTCAACTTCATAAACACTTGAAATCTCATAATCTTGAAATTAGAAAAAAATGGGTATAAACACTAATTCAAAACTCATGTATATTCATACAAAATCATGTGAAATTAAAGTAAAAAGCTAGTTTTGGACACAAGGATGAAAGAGGATCCTTGTTCATAACCCCACATACCTTAACTGATGATTAGATGAAGAAACTTGAATTTTTTATTCCTATTTGAGTTCTTGAAGATGGATTCTTGATAATCTTGATTTGGAAATGCTCAATTTGGAGCTATGTTAGAGAAACAATGGAGAAAATTTTAATTTCTTAGAGAAGAAGCTTTAGAGCTCTAGGGTTTTTCTTTGAGAAAAAAAAGGATGAAAAAAAGCATAAATGCTTTGAATATGCTAAATTCCTTGTTTATGATGAATTGGGGGCTTGGGAATTGACCAAAGTGCCCCTTTTAAAACTTTAATAGAAACTGGAAAAGGGAACAAAAATCTCGATTTAACATGCCACTGCGACGAGCCACTATCGCGGTGGCTTACTGGAAACTGACAACTGGGAATTGGAAGTTCAACACGACGTGGAGCTATCGTGGTGCACAACTAAAATATCAGTTGGGCCATTACCGCGATGCACCACCATCGCGATGAGCCACTAGAAATTGAAAATTGGGGAATTGGACCTCACTGCGATGCAAGATTATTTTGGAGGTTCACTGGAATTTGACGAATGGGAATTTAATCTTCACTGTGATGCGGTGTTTGCCCAGATTGTGTACTACTTTACTAAAATCGTCATAACTTCTCAACCGAGTATCGAATTTAGGCAAATTTTGTATCAAAGGAAAGCTAATTCAATTTTCTACACAATGGAGGGTCTAAATCTAGAAAATTCTATACGTAACAAAAGATATTCATTTTTAAAGATAATTCTTTACATTCTAGCGAAATTAAGCTAGGAAAAGTATGGGGTATTACAATATTTCCCCCTTGGGAAAATTCATCCTCGGGTGTGACTAGTTAAGCTAAAAATACTGAGGAATTTGAGGCTATAAGCTATCTTGCACAACTGAAATAAACTGTATGACTGAATCTTAAACGTAATGTGCTACTAAACTGATCTGCAGGTGCATGAATTTACATGAAAATAGCTATATGGAAGAATCTGATTCTGGAAAAGAACTGAATGAAGGAAGACTATTACCTTCGGCTAAATCTGAGTTTGTGGAAAAGAGATGAGGATACTTGGTATGCATTTCTGCTTCTGCTTCCTAAGTAGTACCCTCAACGGATTAATTTCGCCACAGAACTTTGACCAAGGGAACTTCTTTGTTCCTTAGTCTACGGATCTGGTGATCAAGAATCTTTACTGGAACTTCTTTATATGAGAGGCTATTCTGAATATCTATATTTCTAAAGGAACTGTAACGGCTAAATCATCCATGCACCTCTTCAACAAGGACACATGGAATACTGGATTAACTGAGGATAAATATGTGAGTAGCTCAATCTCATACGTCATTTTCCCAACACGACTTAAAATCTGGAAAGGTCCAACATATCGGGACTAAGCTTCCCCTTCTTGCTAAATCTCTTCACCCCTTTCATGGGTGAAACTTTCAAATACACAAGATCATTCACCGTGAACTCAAGATCTTTTCTTCTTACGTCTACATAATATTGTTAACGACTCTAAGATGCTTTTAATCTCTCTCGAATTAACTGAACTTTCTCCATGGACTCAAACACGATGTCTTGCCTAATCAAAGAGGCCTCACCCACCTTAAACCAACCAACTGGCGATCTATATCCCCACTCATAAACAGCCTCGAATAGAGCCATCTAAATACTAGCATGATAACTGTTATTATAAGAGAATTCAATCAACGACAAATGCTTATCTCAACTACCTCTGAAATTAAGAACACATGCCCTCACCATATCCTCTAAGGTCTAAATGGTCCTCTCTGCCTGACCATCTATCTGCGGATGAAAAGTTGAACTAAGATAAACTTGGGTACCTCTCTAAAACTGAGAGGAAAACTGAGTACCCCTATCTGAGACGATAGATAAAGGAACTCCATGCAATCTAAGTAACTCTCTGATATATAGCTTGGCATAATCTTCAGTTGTGTAAGACATGTGAATTGGCAAGAAATACGTTGACTTAGTCAATCTGTCTATAATAACCCAAATCGAATCATGCAGAAAGTCCATATTTGCCTCTTCCCTCTTCCAAGTGGGGATACCAAACTCTTGCAATGCACCACCAGGTCTTTGGTGCACTACCTTAACCTGTTGACAAGTTGCACACTTAGCTACAAACTCTGCTATATCTTTCTTTATACCACTCCACCAATAGATTTCCCGCAAGTCGCGGTACATCTTGGTGGCTCCTAGATGAATGGAATCACACGCACTATGCGCCTCCTCCATAATTCGCTTTCTCAAATCATCAACACATAGCAGACACAATCTATTCTGGTATCTCAACATACCATCTCCTTCTTGGGAGAAAAACTTTATCTTTCGGCCTTTAACTGACTCCTTCAGTTTGAACAAACTAGAATCCTTATCCTTCTTTTCTTTCACTTCTGAAACTAGAAAAGATTCAAAAACTACTCTGAACCCAAAAATTTCCTTCAGCTAAATCAACCAATCTAACACCCAACCTTGCTAATCGATGAACTTCCTGAACTAACTTTTTCTTATCACTCTCCACATGAGCAACACTGCCCATGGACAATATACTAAGGGTGTCCGCCACTACGTTGGCCTTGATCGGATGATACAACATACTCATATCATAATCTTTCAATAATTCCAACCACCTGCTCTGCTGAAGATTCAATTCCCTCTGAGTAAACACATACTGCAAGCTTTTGTGATCTGTGAATACATCAACATGCACCCCATAAAGATAATGTCTCCAAATTTTCAAAGAAAACACAACAGCAGTTAACTCAAGATCATGGGCAGGGTAGTTCTTTTTGTGAGGCTTAAGCTGTCTAGAGGCATAGGCTATAACCTTACGTATCTGCATCAACACATAACCCAAACAAATTTTAGAGGCATCACAATACGTAACAAAGCCATGTATATCATTAGGTAATGCTAAAATTGGGTCTATAGTGAGTCGAGTCTTCAACTTCTGAAAACTCTTCTCGCAGGAATCTGACCACTGAAACTTAACTTTCTTCTGGGTTAATCTAGACATAGGAGATGCAATAGAGGAGACACCCTCAAAAAAATATTTGTAATAGCCAGCTAAACCCAAGAAACTTCTAATATCTGACGAAGAAATAGGTCTAGGCTAATTTCTTACTGCATGTGTCTTTTGAGGATCGACTCTAATACCATCACTGGAAACAATATGACCCAAGGAAAGTTACTGACCTTAGCCAAAATTTACATTTGCTGAAATTGGTGAATAACTGGTGATCTCTAAGAGTTTGCAACATAATTCTAAATTGGTCTGCATGATCATCCTTACTAAAGAGTAGACAAGAATGTCATCGATAAAGATGATGACAAACATGTCCAGATACTATTTGAACACTCTATTCATCAAGTCCATGAAGGCTGCTGGGGCAATGGTTAGTCCAAAAGACATGACTAGAAACTCAAAATGACCATAACGGGTTCGAAAAGCTATCTTTGGAATATCACATTCTCTTACTTTAAGATGATGATAGCCGAATCTAAGGTCTATCTTTGAGAAATAACTTGCACCTTGGAGTTGATCAAATAAGTCATCAATCCTAGGAAGAGGATATTTGTTTTTTACTGTAACTTTATTCAATTGATGATAGTCTATGCACATTCTCAAAGAACCATCTTTCTTTTGCATGAATAAGATGGGAGTGCCCCATGGAGAAACACTAGGCCTTATGAAACCCTTGTCTAAAAGATCTTTGAGCTTCTCCTTTAACTCTTTAAGCTCGGTCGTATCCATACGATAAGAAGGAATAGAGATAGGGTTAGTATATGGGAGAAGGTCAATCCTAAATTCTATTTCCCTATTGGGAGGTACCCCTGGCAAATCTTCGAGAAAAATATTAGGAAACTCATTGAATACACTTACTGACTGAACTGTTGGAGTCTCAGACTTAGTTCCCTTGACTCAAAATAGATGATAGATATACCCTTTAGAAATCAACTTTCTGGCTTTAAGATAAGATATGAAGTGACTCTAGGGAGATACAGAATTACCTTTCCACTCAAAGGCTAGCTCATCTAGAAACTGAAACTTCACCACTCAGGTGCGACAATCTATGGATGCATAATAAGAGTGAAGCCAATCCATACCAAGAATGATGTCAAAGTCAACCATATCTAACTCTATTAAATCTACTAACATAATTTTATGAAGGACTTTTCTATAGATCTGTTTGGCAATAACTGACTTACCTACTGGGTAGAAACCAAGAAAGGCTCAGGGATCTTTTTAGGGCTTATTTCAAAATTCACTGCAACTAGTGGGGTCACATAATAAAAACTCAACCTGGGGTCTAAAAACACATAAACATTGAGATGAAAGACACGAAGCATACCAGTAACAACATCTGGTGAATTCTCCTATTCCTGATGGGATGGTAATGTATAAAACCAATTCTAACACTGACCGCCACCGGTACTGGATGATGTGCCCTTAGGAGGGACTGGCGACCTAGAGGAGTTGGTACACTAGTAGCCTAAGTCTGGGGATGAACATCTCTGTTCCCCTGTGTAGCATGCGGACACTCCCTAATTCCATAACCCAACTTACCACAACCGTAACAACCCTTCTGTCCAACCAAGCACTCTCCAAGATGATTCTTACCACACTTAGCATATGGAGGATAACTAGACCTTTTGCTCATACTATTTTGAGATATGGACATAGAGGACTTACCCCACTACTCCTGTCTAGCTCTGGGAGCGGGAGCATTACCTGAAGATGGTATTGGCATCAATGAACGATTCTGAAACTGTGAATGATTTCCCCCTTGAGACCTAGCCTACCCTGTTCCCTGTTCTAGCCTTCTTATTTCCCTTCTCTCGTCCTTTCAACTTCTCTACTTCAATCTGTTGAGCATACATCATCAACCTAGCAAAATCCATATCTCCAATAAGCATGGCAGTCCCACACTCTTTGACTACCAAACTAGACACTCCAGTAACAAACATACTCATGCTAGCCCTAGGATCAGCCATCGTATCAGGGGCATACTTAGATAACTGATTGAACTTAAGAAAGTACTCTTTCACAATCATTGAGCCCTGCCTTAGGTTCACAAATTCTTTTATCTTAGCTTCTCTCATTTCACGGGGAAAGAACCTATCTAGAAAAGCATCTCAAAATACCTGCCAACTCGTGGGAGTTGCATTCTCACCTCTACCATTCTTCCACATAACCACCCAATCATACGCTACATCCTTTAACCTATAGAATGCCAACTCTACACTCTCCTTTTCAGAAATATGCATAATTTGGGTGATCTTCTTTACCTCATCTAAATAAAGTTGTGGGTCCTCACCTGCCTTCGACCCAAAGAACTCTAGAGGATTCATTCTCATGAAATCTCTGATTCTGGCTGCTGCTAAATCACTATTCTACTGAAGTGGAAATGCAGCCTGATGGTTTTCCTGAACATTGGCAGTCATTGCCTAGGCCAACGCCTAAAATACAGCCCTAAACTCAGCATGGGATACATTCTCATTCAAAGAATTAGTGGGCTGGGGCAACTGGTTACCATTTCTGCGAGCATTGGCTCGACAGAGAGGCATATTCAACTGTCACGTAAGAGCATGAGCTAAAAGCAGATAGTAATATTGTAATCTTGATAGATCATGTAAGAAAGAGATAATTTTCTAAGAACGTCTCGTAGCCTCTTACTCATAAATGTGGCGTGCTTCACACCCATTATCAAGACTCTATGTAACACGGCTTGTCTGACTCCCTAGGACTCTTATAAACCTTAGTCTTTGATACCAATTTTGTAACACTCCAAAACCTGGTCCCAAGATTTCACATGGTGCTCAAGACTACGAGTAGCCTTAAGCTAACCCTGTTTGCCTTCTACTAAGTCTGAATCTCATAACAAGGAAAATATAGACATAATAGTCATACTAAATGTAGAAATTCATCTAAAATAATTGTGAATAATTTGAATATAATCTATAAAAATCAAATACTATAAGTCTAAATCAAATATAGCAGTCTGACATAAGTCTGAATCAAATCTAGCAGTCTGACAAACCTCTACTAGTAATTCTAGAGAGCTACTAGGACAAACCCCCAGCTGACTCAAACTGTCTGAAAAGAATACTGAATTATCTAAACTAATAAGCAGAAAATAACTAAATGACTAAGTCCCCAAACTATGAGGACTCACCAACTGTCGGGATATAGATGAAGATGCTCAAAATCACTCTCGCTGCAAAAATTGAGCACCTGAACTTACATTATGAGACAATGTAGCACATAGACGTATATGCGGATCAGTACTTTGAGGATGAACTGAGTATATAGGGGTGAATGCATAAGTAAAACAAAGTCTCAATAGTTATCATAATTTGTAAAGCAATGTATGCTAAATATAAATGACTCACATAAGCTAGAATGTCTGAAATAATGAAATCTGTAATCATGAATAACAAATCATGTTTTGTAAATCTAGTGTGTCATAACATTTAGTTCTAAAATTTGTACTAGTGATCTATCTATAAATCATGTTTCCTAAGTATAGAAAGGACTCACTTTTATATTTGAAATCTGAAAGCTAAAATCTGTAGCTAATATCTTTATGTAAAGCATAATCTGAATAAAGTTGTGAGCCTTTACACCTAGATTTCTAGAAGCTTTTCTATTATTCTTTTCTGTAAAAGAAAATACTTTCTCTGAAGGCTTTAGGGAAATACTTCAAAACTGTTCTAAAAGCTTTTACTGTTAGGGAGGTTCTTCTAACCGATATAAACCATGTAAGCTAACATGGAGTCCAGCGTTTTGTTCCCCTATGGAGAAAACCTCACGATGGGGAGAGGTGTCATACTCTTGCCAAAGAGTATAACCTAATCTAAGTGATCACATTGTAACTATCACCTATATTGGAATGGGAATAATCTCATAATATGCACCTACGTTGGCTACTTAGTTCTATGGAAGATAGGGCACGCTAATCCCACACTTCCAGCTCGGTGCTAAATACTACTCCCTTTTTAATCTATTTGCTCACTCTGTTGGAAATTCACTTTAAAAAATAAGCATGAGGGTTATTACAAAAACAATTATGCATTTATCTGATTCAATCTGTGAATAAAACTATTTTGACTTCTGAAATCTCTATTAAATCTACAAAGTGGACTCCATATCTTATCTGAGGATCAAAAGATCAAAGCTTTATTAAAAATTTGTAAATAATTTGATCATAGGATGCTTAAAGTATCATCTTTCTTAAAATATCAATATATAAACTTATACTTAATAACCCATGCATCAAGTTCATGTCAAAACATCTTAAGTTTCATGCTTGATATTGAGAATAATGATAATTCAATTTAAAATCTAAAATTTACTGCAATAGGCATGAAAATATAGAAATAGACATGCAATTCAACTTCATAAACACTTGAAATCTCATAATCTTGCAATTAGAAATAATGGGTATAAACCCTAATTCAAAACTCATGTATATTCATACAAAATCATGTGAAATTGAATTTAAAAAGCTAGTTTTGGACACAAGAATGAAAGAGAATGCTTGTTCATAAACCCTACATACCTTAATTGATGATTAGATGTAGAAACTTGAATTTTTATTCCTATTTAAGTTCTTGAAGATGGATTCTTGATTATCTTGATTTAGGAATCCTCAATTTAGAGCTTTCTTGAGAAATAATGGAGAAAATTTTGATTTTTTGGAGAAGAAGCTTTGGAGCTCTAAGGTTTTTCTTTGAGAGAGAAAGGATGAAAATAAGCATAAAGTGCTTCGAATATGCTAAATTTCTTGTTTATGACGAATTAGGGCCTTGGGAATTGACCAAAGTGCCCCTTTTAAAACTTTAATTGAAACTGGAAAAGGGAATAAAAATCTCGATTTAACATGCCACTGCGACGCGCTACTATCACGGTGGCTCACTGAAAACTGATGACTGGGAACTGGAAGTTCAACGCAATGTGGAGCTATCGCGGTGCACTACTAAAATGTCAGTTGGACCATCACCGCAATGCACTACCATCGCAGTGAGACACTGGAAATTGACAATTGGGAAATTAGACCTCACTGTGATGTGACTTTATCGTGGAGGTCCACTAGAATTTGACGAATGGGAAGTTAATCTTCACCGTGATGTGATGTTTGCCCAGATTGCGTACTGCTTTACTAAAATCGCCATAATTCTCAACTGAGTATTGAATTTAGGCGAATTTGGTACCGATGGAAAGTTAATTTAATTTTCTACACAATGGAGGATCTAAATCTGGAAAATTCTATTTGTAACAAAAGATATTCATTTTTAAAGCTAATCCTTGACATTCTAGGAGCGAAATTAAGATAGAAAAAGTATGAGGCATTACAGAATAATTACAACAATAAACAAAATACCAGCTCGACATGTCATAAACCATATCAATCCATGAACACTTGTAAGGAACTCATTCTTAAGTTTTCTTTTAAAAACATGCATTTAAAAAACCAATAACACTTTAAATCAAAGGATATCATGATAAAAGGGGGGTCATTATTCATGCTCTCAATAAACTTTGTAAAACTAAAAACACACGCATATATACGTGATTATAGTTCGATTCTATAAAAGGTGTTCAAGACAAACATTTACTTTCATCAAAATAAGTCCATGATACATGATATTCAAAACAATGTCAAAAACCCTCTTTGTAAACATGATTATATATCTTTAAACTTGATAAACAATAACAACTTATGCCCAAGGAGTTTAGGATAGTCTCACATACCTTACGTTTCCTAGCTTGAAGAATGGAACCCTAATCTTGCTATTTTCCTGTGATTCTTGAACTTGAAAATCTTGAATTCAAGATTACTTGGGGAAAAGGGATGGGATTCTTGTTCTTGAGGAAAAGGGTAGGGTTTGATTAAGAGTATAATTGGAGAGAATGGGAAATAACTTCCCTAACTAATGATAAAATTCATCCATTTACGAATTGAAATGAAAGAAAAAAACCACATTGCCCCTTAGAAAATTAAATTCGCGATTGGAATGGCGATGACAAGGTCACAATATGCAGTGAAGGTCTCACCGATTTACCACCACGATGCCCAACTATCAAGGTGAAGTGCTAGAATCGAAATCCAACACGACCCAATCTTAGTCCAAAAAATCTAAAACTTCTCCTACACATGCTAACTATTACCCTAAACATGAATTAACTCAAAAAGCAATGACTTGGGGTCGAAAAAATCACTTTAAAAATCTTTGAAGTTAAGAGGCTTAAAATATGACTAAGTCTCCCAATACTTAGAAAATTTTTTAGGCCCTAAACTTCCCATGCTAGCAACTAAGAGCTAAATCAAGCCAAGAATTATACAGAATGTTACACTGCTTTAGTATTTTGTTGGGGTATTTGAAGATTCTAAACTATTTTGTTGGTCTATTTTAAGTTTGTTTTGATGAATACTTATCTATTGTTGTAGCTCATTTGAGCAGTTGAATGGTAGATTATTTTGTGTGAAAAGTGTTTATCATATGTACTTGTGTTCTTTTGCTTTACATTATTATTAAGTGATACTTCATTTTGTGTGAATCATTTAAATGAATCATTTGAACACTGAAATAACAGAGTAGAATAACCTAACCAAATCAATTACCACTGGAAAGCGAAATCAAAACAGAGTTGAGTAACATTAAACAACTTTTCTTCATTGCTTTGTACATAATTTAAGTCACAAAACAAACCAATTACAATAGGAAACCCAAACCAAAATAGTACCATACAAGTAACCTCACCCAGAATTAGCCAAAATTCAAGCAAAACTAAATCAATCCCATATACAAGCAACCTAACCCAAAATTAGCCAAAATTTAAGAACATTTCTCGAAGAAATTCCATGTAGCCAAAATTATAATTGCACCAACGCATATCATTGTTAATTTTCTTGATCGATTCATCTCTTCTTCAAATAATCTGACTTTTTTTAATAAACCCGACATCACCATCTTTGCTTGAGAAGGCATTTCGTCATCATAACAATCGAAGTAATTGCATCCACCTCTCGCCTACAAGTTTAAAGAAAAAATTAAACTAAAAATTTTAGTTGTGGTCATTTGATGAAAATGTAAGATGAATACCTTTGAAGTTTTGCAGCAAAAGAAACTACATCTAGTGTTGAGTTGTGTCCATGAGGTCTTAATTTCAGCTTTGACCCCATATAAGCATACTCCTTTTGCAATTGAAGAAGATATAGACATTGAGAAAGATGAATTAGACATTACTATTAAAAATGACAAAGAGGAAGAAATTAAGAATAGAATGAGAATTTAGTAGGAGACGAAGAAAAATCTGATGACCTCCAATAAAAAATGGTGGTTATGAAGAAGAGAGAAAGGAAGAGGGGAAATAATAGGGTAAGAGTAAAGAAATTAGGTCTAAATAAAAAAGAAGAAATAATACCGTCGGGAGTGCCACATAAGCTTCTTGATTTCATGCACTTTACAGATGTGAGAACATGCAAAGAGCCATGTGAGACGTTTGTGCTTAATTGACACCGTTTGTGAATGACTAAAGGGTTCAATAGGTACATGGCCTAATTGAGGTGCCAATACGGGAAAAAGTCAAAAAGTTTAAGGGTCTGCCTATGTATTTTGTCATTTTATTTTGTACATAATATATTTCTTACAAAATATTATTACATAATATTTGAGTATGCTGTTATAGGGGGTAATTTTACAAAGATTATGCTACTATAATAACCAGCATTGTTCTTAAAGATAAATGTCGTTATAGAGAAGTAAAATATTACTTGAAAAATCAATTTCAGAGAAAATCAGGCCACTGTAGTGAATTACCGTTATAATGATGTGACATTATAGAGAGTTCAAACTAAGCCTGTTAAGTGAGCCGGGCCAGGTCAACCCGAAATGGGCTCGTCAAGTTTAACTGATTTGTGGGCCGGTCCGGATTTGGGCATGGTTAAACGGCCCGGTACAGTTCTGAGCCCAACAGTAATTTTTTTAAAAACAACCTGGTACCGGCTCACTTAACCTAACTCGGTCCAACCCACCTAAACTCGGTCAAAATCGGTCTAAAATCCGATCGAAATCAGTCAAAACAAAAAAAAGTAAAAAATTCTCCAATATACATTATATATACCCACCTATATACATTTTAAATACGTTAAACAATATATATACACTATGTATATAGTATATACTACATTAAAATTTAAAAAACATATACACATACACACAATTACACGTGTAATCGTGTATACGACTATATGTTAGTTAAATATATATAATACTCTAAATAAAACATATGGTACAAGATATATACTACAATATAATGATATATATACTAATTTATAAAACATATACACATGTATACGTTAAATATATACAACTTTATAGTCTATAGAAGATATATACTAACACATATATACGTACCATTCAATATATGTACTACTTTAAAATATATGGTACAACATATATACTACAATATAATGATATATATACTAATTTATAAAACATATACACATGTATACGTTAAATATATACTACTTTAGAGTCTATAGAAGATATATACACATACATACGTACCATTCAATATATGTACTACTTTAAATAAAACATATACTACAATATATACACATACTATATATATAGTTATATACTAATTTATAAAACATATACACATGTATACGTTAAATATATAGTACTTTATAGTCTATAGAAGATATATACACATATATACATACCATTCAATATATGTACTACTTTAAATAAGACATATACTACAATATATATATACTACAATATATACACACACTAAATATATAGTTATATACTAATTTATAAAACATATGCACGTGTATACGTTAAATATATACTACTTTAGAGTCTATAGAAGATATATACACATATATACGTACCATTCAATATACGTACTACTTTAAATAAAACATATACTACAATATATATACTACAATATATACACACACTAAATATATAGTTATATACTAATTTATAAAACATATACACATGTATACGTTAAATATCTACTAATTTAGAGTCTATAGAAGATATATACACATATATACGTACCATTCAATATACGTACTACTTTAAATAAAACATATACTACAATATATATACTACAATATATACACACACTAAATATATAGTTATATACTAATTTATAAAACATATACACATGTATACGTTAAATATCTACTAATTTAGAGTCTATAGAAGATATATACACATATATACGTACCATTCAATATATATGTACTACTTTAAATAAAACAAATATTACAATATATATACACACACTATATATAGATAGTTATATACTAATTTATAAAACATATACACATGTATGCGTTAAATATATACTACTTTAGAGTCTATAGAAAATATCTACACATATATACGTACCATTCAATATATATGTACTAATTTAAATAAAACATATACTACAATAAATATACTATAATATAATGATATATATACTAATTTATAAAACATATACACATGTATACATTAAATATATACTACTTTAGAGTCTATAGAAGATATATACACATATATACGTACCATTCAATATATGTACTACTTTAAATAAAGTATATGCTACTTAATATACTAAATTAATAATATTTGATAGTAAATTAATAATATATTAAAACTAAGTATTTAATTTAAACTAGAAATTCAATTTAAATCATTAAATGGAAAAAATTACAAAGTAAGGACTAAGGAGTGAATGAATGTTGAATTTTATTGATTGCAAAATGATCCAAAATTTATAATTTACATAAATGAAAAATCTACAAATTTTGCATCATTTTTTCCAACTCATTCATGTTAATATTAATGGAAACTTGCATAGGATAGTCAAAGTCAATGGGGGTAAAACCATGCATTGGACTTGATTCTGCTGAGTTCTCCCTTGAAGTCATAATTTCTTCAAGTTTCTATTCGTCTTTCGGCTCCTCCTCCATTCCTTGATTTCTTCATTCCGCTCTAATCTAATCTCTAAGGCAAACTAGAACATTCATAGTATTGCTTCCCAATAAGTGTCGGTTGTCTCCAAGATATTATCGTCTCAGACTAAAAGCACTCTCCAATGCAACGGTTGACATTGAAACATTCAATATATCTCTAGCTAATCTTGAAAGCACAGGATATTGTATTTCATTATTCCTCTTCCAATTCAACACATTGATCCATCGTCTGCGATCCTCTATCGGTGTTTGAAGATAATACTTAAGCTCTTCCCGATAAGTTGTTGTGTAAGCTCCCGCCTCAACATTGTTCCAACAATTTAAATCATAAAGGTAACCAGAAAACCCACTATGTGCCTGTCTTTTAGAAGATGATGGCTCCTCGGGAGGATGAGGAGCGACAGTTGGAGTGATATTTGTCGGCACAGCTAAATCAAGTAAATCAGCATAATGGTTATATAATTTATCTATGTAAGCGTTCACATCACTCATAGTCGTCCACAAATCTAGTTGTTCGTGTTCTTCATCATCAGAATCATTGTTAGTAATTATCTCTAAGTTAGAATAAATAAGAGTACTAAAGTGTTATATAGTAGTATATTTCATACACGGATTTAGCATAGCGTCAACCAAGTAAATAGGGGAAATCAAAAAAAAAAAAAAATTAAATTTAGCAAACGTAGCACCAACAACTTCTTTGTAACCTTCTTTATTCTTATATTCTTTAAGCAACCCATAAATATCGGTTATATATGCTAAAATATTACAAACAGTAGGATAATAAGCACCGAAAAATTCAACCATAGCAATATAAAATTTTACCAAAAACTTAACAAGATCATTAATTACAGCCAAATCAAAATCATGTAGCATGCATTCAGACGAATCAGCAAATGAACCACAATGTTGGTTAAAAGTTAGTGTAATAGGAACTCTATATTTATGACAAGTTTTTAAAAAATCATACGTAGCATTCCATCTAGTATCACATTCCTCAGGCATCAATATTGGTGAAAGTCCATTTTGTTCACATTTAAGTTTAAATTCTGTAATTCTTTTTCTTCGATTATTTCCTTAAATAAAATCAACAGCACGAATTTTTTCAATATAAAGCTCAAAAAACTCATGACCATCTCTTACAATTAAATTATATATATGAAAAACACACTTAACATGAAATATTTCAGGTAACGGTGGAGATAGCTTATCTTTTAACTTTCTAATAGCAGTCTTGTTGTTAGAAGCATTATAAAAAATAATACATAAAATTTTATTTTCAATACCATAAAATTCTACAACTTTAGCAATCGAATCAGCAATAAAATCTTCAGTATGTTTACGATCTTCATCATACAAAAAAGTTAGAATACGTTTTTGCATAACAAAATTACTATCTATCCAGTGACAAGTAATGGTTAAATAATCATTTTTATTAACAGCACGACCAAAATTAGAAGTTAGAGTCATTCTCCATTGAATAATTTTTTAACGATTTAGATAAATAAAAATAATATTGTGAATGAAGTCTAAAAATATCGGCCCGACAAGTATTTCTAGGAATACCATTAAATATAGGATTATAAATTGCTTGATATAATGAATAAAAGCATCAGAAGAAGGAAAACTAAAAGGCAAACAACCACAGCTATCATTTTTGGTATTCCTCCTGGTCCCTCAATTTATTATACTTCATCATTACCTAACCGGTTGCTAGGTCCATTCTAGTTTGTATTGGCTCACCAACATCCTGACCACCTTTTGCAATAGTTAACTCTCTTTCGTGATTATCACTTATATGTCTCATTAAAGTACTTGTACCCCCTTGCTTGCCTCCTCTTTTATGCTTATATATTTGTTGACAAATATTGCAATGCACCTCAGTATCTGATATACGTTCAAAAAATTGTCATGCAACACTAGTTGTTTTACGAGCTCTTGGGGCACGGGGAGGACGGGGAGGGAGATTAACCGATTCAAATCTAACATTAGCATTTCCTACTGCGGGTGTCTCACCAATATTTTCATCATCTTCATCTAAATTAACCACATCTACTTCATTTTCTTCTTCTATACCGTAATTTTTCTGAGCTTATACATAATCCATATTGTGGGCACCTACACCTACTTCTTCCTCAAAAGGTTGACTAAGCGGTACCAGAGGCACACGGGTATATCTACTACTTGAACTACCTCTATCGCTAGTAATTCGCTTTTTACTACCACTACCACTTACAGGACAAAAAAATTTATACTTTTAGCAGGGAAGTTTCTTAATCTATCCATAATATAAATCAAACTGAAAAAAACTTAAAACACAAATATAATAAAATTAAATATTCAACAATTAATAGACTAATTAAAAATTAAAAGTAAGATATGGAACGAAAATATCAAATTTTGGAAGTATCCGAAAGTTGTGACTTTAGAAACTTCCACTCGTACTTTGTAATCGCAAAATTAAAAAATTAAATTGAGCACTTTAGAAAATATATAAAATATTTGAGAATTGAGATTTGAGAGAGAATGAGATATGAGAGAATTAAAATTGTGTGGAAAATGATTTGAAAGTGTTGGATATTTCTAGGAATTCTTTTGGGTTTAAAAAAATATTTTAAATGAAAAGACTTTTTTTTTAATAAAAAATGGCCATATAGCCCTTTTTGGTCTCCCAACGGTTATATAGTCATTGGGCCCAATGGCTATAATGGCCCAACGGTCTAATTTAAAAAAAAAATATATATATATTCGGGTTGGGCTGAGCTGGTTAACCGATGGGCCTGGACCGGTTATGGTCCGGGCCGGGTTAACCGAGATCAATTTTAAAATTGGCCCAACCCGGGATCCTACAGCCCGTGGGCTGACCGGGTCGAGTTGTATTAGTGAGGCGGTTCGAGCCGGGTCAAACCGACCCGTTTGACACACCTAGTTCTAACTGTAGTGGGAATGAATTGGTTGTCACCCTATCATGCTATCTTGGATAATCACGCCAAGATTTACTTTGGTTATACATGATATTCCTGATTTTGTTGAAGGGTACTATTAGCGTGCGCCAAGGAGGGTGATATCATTTCTGAGAGAAAAAATGATAGTAGAGAAAGGGCGTTTAGCTTGCTCAGCACTTTCGTGATACAAGTGTTGTCACTCTCTAACTCAAGTCGGTTCATGAGATTAGTAAAGTCTTTCCAACAGACTTTCCAAGTATTTCACCTGTCCGTGACATCAATTTGATATTGATCTAAAGCCAGACATTTAGTACAAGGCCTGATTACTCTCTATTTTGCATTTTAACAGGTAACAAATGGAATCACTCGATGGTTCTATATTCCCTTTTTTGTTAATCTTTATCTAGAAATTAGAAAGACAAATATTGGCATAAAAAAGTGGAAGCGTAAATTAGTTTCACACACTAAATTAGTTCTCACTTTCTTGCTGTGGTTTTTCCTTCACCCTTCAATTTACATAAATAAAAATTATGTATTGTGGAATTCTAGTGTTGATGGACAAAGTTGCTTTGGTAACTGTTGCTTGGACACCAAGATTATGAAAGAGAAAACGAAAAAGGTACAAATATACCCCTGAACTTTGATAAATGGTACATATATACCCTTCGTCATACTTTCGGTATAAATATACCCCTACCGTTAATGATTTGGTACATATAGGCCCTCCTAACTAACAGCATGCCACGTGTCACGATCCTAGCCATTTACCCATTTTTATACGAAAAAAGGTACAAATATACCCCTGAACTTTGATAAATGGTACATATATACCCTCTGTCCTACTTTGGGTACAAATATACCCCTATCGTTAATGATTTGTACATATAGACCCTCCTAACTAACGGCATGCCACGTGTCATGATCCTAGCAATTTACCTATTTTTATTTATTTAACCCTCAAATAATTAATCCACTATAATTAAAAATCCACTACCCGACCCATTACATTCCAACCCGACCCGATCCAAATTGAAGCTTCTGAGAGATGTGTTTATGGCAAAAGCTTCTGAGACTCAGAATTGAACGACGGATTGATGCAAATGGAAGCGACGAACCAGATCTGAAGGCATTTTAATCCTAAACGCATTTCTTACCACTAAACCGATATTCCTACCAAATTTTGACCATCCTTTGTATAAAATCATCCGCATTTTCCTCCTGATACAATGGACATTCTGCTTATTTCCATTAGAATCTTAAAGTTCAATTACACCTGAAGTCTTTGGCATATACTCTCGCACAAAGTCAACTAATATAATCTGCAAATTGTGATGAGTTTTGAAGTATGCATCAAGAAGAATGCAAGATTAATATGCATGAGTATGAATATACTGACATGCGGAATAGTTTACAGAGGAAAAAAATTGACACATTCAATTTACCTCACCAGAATCCAATTCCTTACTACTTTATAACCTCCAAGAGTCACCATGAAGTAAGAATTTTCTCGCGTAAATATTTTGGCAACATTAGTTGCCTTGTTTGCTTCTGCAGCTCTTAGAAGCTTTAGGCGCACACGCGTGAAGCTTCAGTTTGGATCGGGTCGGATTGGGATGGAATGAGTCGGGTAATGAATTTTTAATTAGGATGAATTAATTTGGGAATAAAATAAATAAAAATGGATAAATTGTTAGGATCGCGACACGTGGCACGCTGTTAATGAGAAGGTATATATGTACCAAATCATTAACGGTAGGGGTATATTTGTACCTATAGTATAACGGGGTTATATATGTACCATTTTTCAAAGTTCGAGGGTATATTTGTACCTTTTCCGTAAATAAAAATGAATAAATTACTAGGATCGCGATACATGGCACGCCGTTAATGAGAAGGGTACATATGTACCAAATCATTAACGACGGGGTTATATTCATACCTAAAGTATAACGGAGAGTGTATATGTAGCATTTATCAAAGTTCGAGGGTATATTTGTACCTTTTCCGAAGAGAAAATGATCAAGAAATATTACTAATGACATCCTCAATTAGAAGTCCAAGTGATGCATAAGATGAACCACCCTCCTCCATGGCTGCATTGCTTTTCTCTTTCATCTCCTTGGCCTTTTTCCTGATTTCATTCTTTTCGCCCTCTGCCATCAGCTTTCGTATGCCACATTCAATTTCCTTCGCACCCACAATGTCGACATGCTCACATTTCCCCTCGATATCCATGAAATAGTCCATTCGGATCTCTACTGCCAGCCCCCATTCTTTAACCAACACGTACGCATTCATCTGTTGGTCGGCAAATAGAGGCCAAGTGGCTATTGGGACCCCAAAATACAAGCTTTCGAGCGTAGAATTCCATCCACAATGAGATACAAATCCACCTACTGCTGGATGAGATAGTATTGCCACTTGAGGTGCCCATCCTATCACTTTTCCAATCCCATTAGTCCGCTCGATAAATCCTTGTGGTAGCAGTTCTTCAAAATCCTCGTAATTACTTGGCATCTCCATTGCCCCCTTTGGTGAAGGTCTTCGTAAGGACCATAAGAACTTATGACCAGAACACTCTATTGCAACAGCTATTTCCTTGATCTGTTCGGCATCAAACCTTCCCATGCTGCCAAAGCACAAAAACACTACAGACGACTCTACCTGTGCATCCAACCATTTGATGATACTTTCTGTTTCGGGTTGACTGTTCCGACCGTGACTCCCCTCATTAAAATTCACAACAGGACCAACAGGATAAATTTGTGGAAGTGAATGAGACTGAAGAGAAAAAGGTTCTAGCTCCGCAAAGGTGTTGACAATAATACCTTTGGTCTCTTTGAAGCGAATAATCCAATCAAAGAACGTGGTCATCGCGACTGTTTGATCTGTCATCACTCTTGGCAAGAATTTAGCAGGATATGGGGCTTTAAAACCAGGGATTATTAATTCTTCATCGGAATCCCTGTACTTGGAGGTGTCTATATGATGCTCCTTTTTCAAAGATTCAAAATGAAAACCTAGTGCAAGGAACGTAAAACTTGAGGTGAAGAAAATGTAACTAGGAACACTAAATTCATTCGCAACGTCAATCATACAGGTACAAAACAAGTCAAGCACGAAGCCTGCTAGCCGAGAAGTGGATCGTGTGCTATTCACAAAATCTTTAACTTTCGGTTTGTGACTATGAATGAAGTTGGTGAAGAATGTCTCCTTATCTGACAAGAATCCAGTAGCGGTTTCATCGTCAATTGTGATGTTGATGAACTGCAAACGTGGTGTACAAGAGAGTGATTCGATGTCGGATTGAACGCCTAGGTCCATGGGAAGCTTCATGACGAGGATAGAGATGTAGAAACGATCATCTCTTTTGAGAATGAGCTTTGCAAGTTCAACCGCGGAGATGAGATGACCTGCTCCTGGCAAAGGTATGAAAACTAGCTCTGGGTTAATCGCCATTGACTACTGTTGTATGAGATTGGATCTAAGTGGAAAAGAGTAAGACACGTTCCACAAATTGTTTCCTCTTACTCCTCAATAAGTATTGAGAAAGACGTTTTTGTCCTTGCATTTTTAGAAGTACAATTACTCCCTACCTTTCCAAAACAATGGTTTTGATGGTGTTTAAGGAAATAAAAAAGATTTTTAAGTCTTGTTGTTTTAAATTAACTTTATATTAAATATATTAAAATGTTCTTTAATATTGTAGTCTTAAACATGTCACATCAAAAATTGAAATTAAAATATTACTAAAATAGAAAAGAGTTTTTTTAAAAACAGACTACAAAAAAAAAAAAAATTTTAAACATAGGGAGTATTTTTATTTTTTAATATTTTACTTCAATCATTGTTTTCAATTTTTTTTCTATATTTTACGTCAATTGTTTTTATTTTTTCCCTATATTTTAAGTCAATCATTGTTTTTGTTTTCTTTCTATATTTTACATCAGCCATCTATATTTATATAGAAGCAAAACTAAAAGAAAGACAAGAAGTCACGTGGCAAAATATTAAAAAGCCATGTGGAGTTTTTTGGATAAAAAATTAGTAGTTTTGTAATAACAATTTTGAATTAAAAGATGAAAAGTATTTGAATTTAAAAATATATTTATCCTTTATTTTTTAAAAAAAAAAAGAATATCATTATTTTGAAACTAGGAACCTAATATTAAAGAGTTATAAATGAACTCTTATTATTCACTAATGGGTAATTACACATGCAGATTTTGTGACTTGACTATCGGGTCACATTTGATAAAAGGAGTCTCTTGAATTGTATTTAAAAATAGAAAAGTATGGTTGAAGAGTCCTAAATAAAACTCTTACTATTTCAAAAGTTTATTCCTTTAATATACTATAAAATATATTTGAATACATGTAATTTATTAATCTATGTATATATAAAAGCAAAACTAAAAGTAAGACAAGAAGTCATGTGGCAAGATATTCAAAAGCCACGTGGCAATTTTTTGGACAAAAATTAGTAGTTTTGTACTAACAATTTTGAATTAAAATATGAAAAGTATTTGAATTTAAAAATACATTTATCCTTTATTTAAAAAAAAAAAAGAATATCACTATCTTGAAACTAGAGAAAATTGAAGGAAAGGTGTATTTTAAGTCTTGAATGAAGGATTGGTGACATTGACCAACAGATAGGGTCAAACATTATTAGAAAACTTGATCAAGTTAATTGTGGACTTGATTAATATTTTCAAAACTTTCTAATCTTTTCAAAAATACAAATCAACCCTACCCACACACCTCTTCAATCCAAACTAACCACTCTCTCCTCTCTCTCGACAGTTTCTCTCAATTTTCTCCCAGCCAACGGTTCTGCAAAATTTCTCCCTTCAACCCCCGATGAATTCTACCTCCGTCGATAAATAGTTGGGCTTCGAGTTCCCCTCTTCAATTTAATCAACCTGTCTCTCATCCCTCTCTTAACAGTTTCTCTCAACTCTCTCCCAACCAACTGTTCTGTAAATTTCTCATTTCAATCCTTGGTGACTTCAACATCCGACTACAAATAGTTGGGCTTCGAGTTCCTTTTCGACTTCAATCTGTGTGACAGCCTTGCTCTCCGGCCATAATAGCTTCGAATTCTTCATCGTTCATTTTTTTCTTTCACAAGAAAAAATTTATGGCCTTTTTAGTTTTGAAGAAAATGAGGAACTTGAGCCAACTTCTCTTATAATATTGGTTAACAATTTCAATATTTGTTGCACTAATTTGAAATGCAGTCTGAATTAAATTCTAATTTCTGGTATTTCTTCTCTTCTCTTTTCTAAGTGAATTATGATATTTTGTTGTTTGTTGCATTTTTTTGAAGTTTGATTTTTATTGTTTGTGTTTATAAAAATAAAAGGACAATTTGATTTGATTTGTTCTGTTTTTGTTCTTGGTAAAAATCGTGAAATTGATGTTTTTTGTTTAATAAAATCGTGCTACTGTTTCCTCCGACAGATTACCCATCTGGTGCAACATATTAACCATCTGATGCAACAGATTTATCATATAATGCAACAGATCAACCATAGGATGTACCAGAGGAACCATGAGATTACAATTCTGATGCAACAGATTAATAATCTGATACAACAGATTAAATATCTGATGCAACATCTTTACCATATGTTGCAACAGATTAAGCATCGGATAAAAAATCTGATGCAACTAATTATCCATCTGGTGCAATGGAAAAACCATCAGATTAATGATCTGATGCAATAGATGAACCTCCTGTTGGAAAAAATCCTACCAACTCTTCCTACAGGAAAAGTCCAAGACTTGATTTTTTCAACTGATCATTCATCTGCCGTGATAGACGACCCTATGTTCGACGAAATCTAAACAATATTGACCGTTGATAAATGTTCCAACAGATCACTCATGTGTTGCAACAGATGTGTGACCTGTTGCACAGACCATTCATCTTTCTCAACAGATGAGTGATATATTTTATATTGTCGTAATAGATTACTCAGTCATTGCTACAGATTATTTAACTGTTCCAACAGATCACTCATATATTGCAACAGATGATGTCACAACAGTTGTGTGATCTGTTGACTAGACCATTCATCTGTCTTAAAAGATGAGTGATATGTTTTATATTGTTGCAAAAATTACTCATCCGCTACAACAGTTTGGTTATATGCTGCAGCAGATATACTACTTGGTGCAATAGATCGGTGATCTATTACAACTGTTATTTTACTATTTTGCTTGTTTGATTTACTGTTATCCTTTTTTAGTGATGCATTAATCAATAATAATATATTATTTTATGTTTCTGTTAATTTTAGATAATATGGTTCCCAAAAGAACAAAAACTGAATCAAGTCCAAGTAAAGGAACAAGTGAAGCAGCTAGGCTACATCCACCACTCTATGAGCTTGCTTTACAAGCGTTATCTCAATCGAGAGCAGAATATGATGAACATGGGGAAGAGAAATATTTCAAAAGAGATGATGCAGATACTAATAGCCCTTCCACTGAAGAGCTGGTCAAAGCCTTCAGCATTGATCGTTATCCTGTGAGAATGCAATACGATGGTGCCACAGATTTAGTGGGTGATTTCGTGGTTAAATCATCCATGAGAAAATCTTTCGACGCCTTTAGAAAAATACTTCAAGAACAAAAATTGGATGCTTATTTCAGGGACAGCTGCTTTGAAAAATATCTTGATTTGCCGGAGAACAACAATGCTCGTTTTTAAATGAAAATTGAATATAAATTTCTCAAGCGTAGGTTTATGTATGAAAACAAAGATAAGATGAATGAGGTGTGGATAAATTACTATGACATGCCAGTTTGTTTTGGTTGGAAGGAGTTTGTCATAGTTACTGGACTAAAATGTTATCCTCCTTCTCAAGTTATACCTATTCTAACTCCAAAAAATATACCCTGCAAACCCAAAAAAGGCAAAGGCAAGTCGTGTGATCGTGATGACCTGGTGTCCATTGTTGTTCCAAGATTCAAAATCAAAAATTTGATAGAAGTATTGAAAGGTAAAGGACTTTCAAAGAAGCACAAGTAGTCATTGTGCTTGGTTTGGTTTGTACATAATATTCTTTGCGCGAGAGACGTTAACAACATAAGCCTCGATTTAATAAAGCTCTCCGAGGATCTAGAGGCGTTTAACAGCTATCATGGGCTTTCATGGTAAATGTTTCTTTCTTCTATTATGATATCATTCATTTTTTTCGCTCAATAATGGTTTTGATTTATTGGCGTTGTTTTATAGACTTGGGCGTTTGAAGTCATTCCTTATTTGAGACAACAAGTAAACTACCAGGAAGGAGTTTTCTATCCAAGAATCTTGAGATAGTTGTTGGCCAAAACTGATAAAAATGCAAAAAATTTTGATCTCTTCAACGCCCCAAAGGATGCAGTAAGTATAATTATAATTAATTTTTTCTTTTAATTAATATTTTTTTAATGATCTAATCATCATTCTAATATATGTAATGATTTATGTTAGATGTGCATCCTCCACTAGTTCCGATCAATCTAGAGTTGAAGATGTTATTTTTTCTTACTTTACGGTCTGTGCAAACTTTATCGGACCCTAAGGTCATCGACAGAATAAAAATGGAATTGTTTAGAGCAACAGCCATTACAAGAAAAATAATTTTAGAGGGTGGGCTTATTGTTGTTGATGGAGCTGTTGGTGGTGGTAGTGGTGCTGCTGTTGGTGCTAATGATACTCCTCTTACAGTATTTAAAGCAAACCATTATGAGTATGATCATATTGATTATACAGATTTTACCTCTCTCAGCAAATGTTCTGCATGCAAATGTCAAGACTACAGGGCGAAACATGATATAGTTATTAATGCATTAACTGCTTCTGTAAAGGAATTGATATCTAAGAGGGGTCTCATTCCATCAAATAGGATTTTATTTCCATCCACTCAATTAGAGATTAGGGCCAAGAAGAGAAGGAGAGTGATTTCCAGGGCATTATCAGGCATCCAAAAAAGCAAAATTGCAAATCCTCTGTCTGTGTGTTGCACTGAGAAACGTACAATGTACAAAAGAGAGCAGCACGAGCTGAAAAAGGTAAATATATTATATGTCTTCCAAATGACAAAACAAACAGACGCATATCTGTTTCAACAGATGACACATCTGCTGAAAATTATCAAACAGATATATATATTTATTGCAACAGTTAACTAACCTGTTGCACCAGATACTTAATCTAGTGCAACATATGTCTCGTCTATTTTAGAAAATCAAACAGATCTTCATACCACTTTTATTTGTACTAACATGCGACCTATCTACTGCAACAGATGATCAGCCATCAAGGAAGAAAGCAGAAAGTATTTCACTTAAGACAGCAAAAAACTATAGATTGTGAGAAAAAAGCCTACGAAGCGGTGCCAGTTGTTGCAACGGATGGTTCATCCGTTGGAAATTATCACACAGGGTCTTCCTCATGTAGAAATTTATCCCAATAGTTTATTCATTGTTGCAACAAAAGTATAATATGTTTGGGACAATTTAAAATGGAAGAAAGACCTGTTTGATTTGCTAGAAGAGATGAGTTATCCTTTTTCGTTTTGTTGTATCTCGGTGATTAGCATTGACCAATTCTGGCTTTCCAGGTGGATGTAGAACAATCTACTACTGAACAACATTGACAATATGCTACTCTTTTTATGGAAATACGAAGAACAGAAAGCGCAGAAATCGTACGCAAGCGATAATAAAAACCCACGACGAGCAAAGCGGATTCCATAGCACCAGATGAAGAACAACTTGTCCATACTGAGTAGATCTTTATAGCTTAAGTCTGTCAAAGAAATCCTTATCAGTATACTTAAATTATTGTTGATGTATTTGTTGAGATCTGTACCCATAACAATTATTTTACATTTTATTTATTCGTTGACTTATTTCAGCTAATTTATGAAGGCTTCAATTTATTTTATTTTGTCTATGAATTTTATTTATTCCTTAGATTTGAACTTATTAATTGAAAAGGAATACAAGATTCAAATATTGCAACAGATAATGTATCTGTTGCAACAGACGTCACATCTATTGGAAAAATCGAACAGATTTAGACATATATTGCAACAGGTAGGTGATCAGTTGGAATTTATCAAACAGGTATTCCTACTGTTGCAACAGATGGACTTTAGATAAAAAAAAAAACATCGAGATAATTCAACAAATGACACATCTATTGGGAAAAACTGAACAGATTTAGACATATGTTGTAACAGATGAACTTTATCTGTTACAACAGATGACACATCTATTGGAATAATCGAACAGATTTATACATATGTTGCAACAGGTAGGTTATTTATTGGAATTTATCAAACAGGTCTTCCCACTATTGCAACAGATGGACTTTAGATAAAAACATTGAGATAATGCAACAGATGACCAACCTATTACAACAGATAAATTATATGTCAAAACAAGTAGAATAACTGTTACAACGGACGGAGAATCTGTTGCATTATAAAAATTCAACTTTTGTTGGACATAAAAAATTGCCACTAAAAAGGTTAAAGTGAATTGAATTGAAATAAAAAAGACCCAATCCATCGATGGTGTTTAGTTCAAACACCTAAAATAAAATAGGCATCAAGTAGACATGTTCATTTTAAACACGTAAAATAAAATAGGCATCAAATGTGTCAGTGTCAGTCTGGCACATTTCGTTGACTTGCCGTCACTTGGCCCCCAACGGTAATTCCCCCCCCCCCCCATTGTCTTATATATTTATCTTCCTCATAAAATTTAATCCTAAATTCCCAAATCTTCTTCTTCATCGTCATCTTCTTTTATCTATTCAAATTCTTCAAATTATTACTTTCATTTTTTCCAACTGACCTTGACAATGTCGAAAGCATCTTCCACTATTTTTTGTCATAAAGATTTTTGATATTGTAAGTGCGCTCATGAAGCTCTATTAAAGACTTCTTGGACTCAACAAAATCCGGGTCGTAAGTTTTTTACTTGTAAGATTTCAAAGGTAATATTTTTTTATTTAATTAATTGATTAATTATTGACTTGTAATTGTTTTGTAATTGTGTTCTCTTTTGTATAGAAATTGAGTGGATGTGATTACTTTGATTGGTATGAAGAACGACACCCTTCACAAGCAAATCGTGTAATCTGGGGTTTGTTGAACAAAGTCAAGGTTTCTGAAGAGAAACAAAATCGAGCAAGAAGATACTACATTGTTGCCGTTATTGCTACTGGTTTGGTCTTGTTGGGCACATGGATATTGAAGCCTAATTGCTGAATTTTTCATGGTGGTGTGTGTATTTGCTACTGGTTTGTTGTCGATGAGCACATGGATATTCAAGCGTAACTGTTGGAAGATATCAAAATAGATTTAGGCATATGTTGAAAAATTTAGGTCATCTGTTAAAAATTATCAAACAAGTCTTCCCACTGTTGTAGTAGATTAGACATAGATTATTAGATTATTCATAGAAATAACATCGGCGTAATGCAACAGATGACCAACCTATTGCAATAGATAAACTATCTGCCAGAACGAATTAAAGATATTTTACAACAGATTGACAATCTAATCTATTGCATTATAAAAAACTCAACTTTCATCAGAAAAAATTATTGCCACTATATGTACATGTAATAAAGTAACGGGTAACTTGAAATTAAAAATTTCTATTTCATAGGCTCTTCTATATACACAGGCTTCAAGCGTCCAGTTAGTACCCCATCAACCCAGACCTCTTGCAGGTTTTCCACAGCGTTATCGCATAGAAAAGTTATTGGCTCAACCATTTCTGTGCCGATCAACAAACATTCGATATGTGCAAGAGTGTGTGAGCCGCTCGCTTTAGCGGCAGCATCTTTTGGAAGGATCATTCCCCTGTTTTGACCTTCAAAATCCCATGATTTCTTCATCAACACTTCCTTTGGCAAATGATTCATCAATTTACTCTCCCTCAATAAGATGGGCAACAGCACCATCAGTGGCTCTACGAGGAGAAAAAGATCAAAATCATTGATGAGAGGTACGTTAGAGTTATAAACATTGATCTTTCCTTCCTCGAGTAGTATCTCAACAGCCCGATATTGCATGTCGTTCATGCTAATAACTGCAAGAATACTTTTTGCCTCGGTCCAGCTCTTACCGTGTGGATTTGGCTTGTTCCCTCTAACATATCTTAACATTTCTTCTTCATCCAAGACCAACATAGGAACTAGGAAATCAAGTCCCACTCCAAGGGCTAACGCCTTTCCATTGAGTTGATCGTATCTATCCTTGAGCTTTTTGCAGAAGTCGAGGTCAATTATCCTATCGGCAGCGTCATAAGCTTCTCGGTACGTTAGTTGCCTTTTCCTCATGAGGCAGAGAATTATGTCAACATTCTATGAGAAAAGAAGTCAATTTTTAAATAGGTTAGTAATTGTAAAGATGCAATGGATGGTCCATCTGTTCGATAGGGTTCTCTAAATCAATAATCCAACGCAACTTTTGTAATAGATGGATAATAAGTTGCAACAAAACCATAACCAGTTGCACCAGTATAACCAGTTGTTGTAACAGATGTGAAATATGTTGTGTATCTTCTTCTTCATGGGGTAGATCAGAAGGGCTAGGTTATGAAAATTAAACTTTCCTTATCCTCGTACGACATACACATATCAGTCATAGTTTGGAAGTCTTGGGGGGGAAAGGGATGCCTGGGGTAATCTGGTGCGCCTGGCTTGGCATTCTTAGCCTGTCCCAGATCCCTCTTCTCTTCGGTGCCAAGTTACGCGTATATGTCTACCTTCTTGACTGGCCCCTGAACTTCAATAGCTTTTTGAGAAGGAGGAATTGAAAAAAAAATTAATTTTCGAGCGAAGAGTACGTCTCTAATTACTCTTTTCTTTCTCCTAACCAACGCTGTAGGAGTGTGTGGCTCCCTGACCTTCTTGGATGGTATGACACACCTCTTGGATTTTAATTCCTCGATAGCTTTAGAGACAGCCTCTACTTTTTCAAAGAGTTTATCCTATTTGCCCTTGCACTCATCGCATTCGCAACGAGAACACGAGGGTGAAGAAGGGTGAGAGGGACCTGTGAAAGGGCGAAAAAAGATGTTTTCAAATATATTTATTATTTCTTGAGCATCAACATGCTCATCATCACGAGTGCTAGTAGCATCAGCATGCCTGCCACCAACACCAATAACTCCACCAGAAGAAGCACCCGAATCTGCCTTAGAAAAGGTTGGTCATGAAGAGCCTCAACATTAGGCTGACCTTGCCTAACTGCTCTTCTTATGGCTGTTGCTCCATCCAATTCCTTCTTTATTAACTCCACCGTTGGGTCTGAAATAGTATCAACATGACCTAGAGTAATATAAAAAGTCATCACCGACTCCTCCTCAGTAGGCATGATCCATGGATGCACAACCTATAAAAAAGAAAAAAAAGACAAATACATTTAAATCATATAATATAATAATTTTCACAGTTGGACTACATTTAAAAAAAAAGGACCCATCTATTGTATAGTTTGCAGTATATGGTTAAAATTCGTTTGAGTCTGGTTCAAAGAAACAGAGCAACACATGGATAATATGATGCAAAATATCAATTATCTGTTATAACAGTTGCATAAGACAGGTAATCTGTTATGCAACAGATGATCTACATGTCGCAACAGATAAATGATATGTTATCAGATTCAACATCTGTTGCATAATTTACAGTAGATGGTTAATCTTTTAGGAGTTGAATTCAGAGAACCAAAGCAACAGATGGGTAATCTGATGCAAAATATACCCCGTCGCAACAGATATCCCATCTAGTGCATCAGATATAACATCTATTGCACCAGATATAACATCTGTTCCATATCTTTCTTATCTTTGAGTAGAATTATTTTACTTGAAGAATACGTACTGCATCATCCGGAGGGTTAAAGAGATCAGCCTCCTTAATATTGGTGTTGCTCTTTGCAGCCAACCACCTAAACATCCTTGGATGAGAAACCTCATTCGGGTAATCCATTAACTACTTTCGGAGGGGAGGAATGGCTTCAAATGCCCAAGCCTAAAAATATAAACAGAAGCAAGCAAAAAAAAATCATAATAACTATATCCAATATAAATTAATGGATGAGTAAAATTAGTGATTAATTTTACCATGAAAGCCTAAGGAAATCCGTATAATGTCATCGTCCTTGAGGATAGCTTTGTCAGTAACTATTGGAAAGTCAAGTAGAAGTTGTCATATCCCCAGGGATAATTGTTGAATTTATCAAAATCCTCAGCACGCGCCAATAAATCATCTTCTATGACCTTGTTGACGTCTCTTGCCAATATAGCCGAATGGCCAAACCAAACTAAGCACAATTACTCCCTCTACTTCTCTGGTATGGTTTTATCCTCGAGATCTGTCAACAAATCTGATGCTTTGCAGCCACGTCGAGCAATGTCAAACAACCCATCTATTTTTCCCTTTCATTTTCTTGCCTTAGATCTTTTGCGGGGTGGTGGTCTTTCTGGATGATGGCATCTCAAGCCCATCACTATAGCAAGATCTTGCAAGCCAAAACAAACAGGCATGCCACAGTAGTTGATCCAGATTTTATCCATCTTCTTTTTACCCCCTCCTTCGGGTCTTTATCATCCCCTGTGTACTTGATCCTGCGCTTGATAAGACCATATACCATCATCATAGGGAAACGGATACGGGTAGAGGGGTCCTCAGTCAGCTTAAGAAAGCATCCAAAGTGGTTCTTCTTAAAAAGTCAGCCTATGTTTTCGTTCTTCATAATTTTCATAAAATGTTCAAAAAATTTCCCCATCTGGCATTTAAGTACAATTTGACCAGATAATTGTTTTCCTTCTGGGTCATTTATCAGCATCACAACTTAAAACCTCTCAATACTAAAAGTTTTGACAGGATCATACTGGGATGTCTATATTAACTCACGCCCCGTCAGTGATCCATTATCATCATGTTGATGATCATCCTCTTTCTTTTTTTGACTCTCTAATTCCTCCTCTTTCTCACTTTTATTTTCTTCATCACCATCTACGGACCCTTGTCCATCTCCCTCAACTTTGTTTTAACATCTCTCCTCAGCTTCACTTTTTCCTAACTGAGATTGTTCAGGAAGCTCCTCTGAATCCCTCTATACTGTAGCCTTTTTTTGAGTGGTCAGGCGTTGATCCACTTTCACTTTCTTTTCTTTTGGGAGACATATTTTACCTATAGACAAAGAAAAATAAAAATTACATCACAGTTAATGCATACATAGATTTTTAAAAATACATTACAAACATCACGAATACCGACACACCAACAGCCACCACCACAAACACCACCAACCAATGCCAACAAACAAACAAATACCATGAATACCGACACCACCACAAACACCACCAATCAATGCCACCACCGGTGCCACCACGACGACCACAAACACCACTACCACCACCACCACCAACACCACAAACACCATCTAACTATACCACGACAGTTAATGGAACACTGCGACAAAAATTAGGGATTTCTCGAGTTCTTCCTACAATTTTACCATCAAAATTCAAAATTGTAAACCCATTCTCGAAGATAATACAACTAAAAGTTTTATTTTTTATCATTAACTTAAAAACCCTTATTTTTTAGAAAAAAAACAAATATAGAGCTCTTCTCAAACTCTATTGCCTATGAAGGCAAAGAAAACGACTGGAACAAGCAAGAATAAAGTCAAAAATAACACCTATATGATCAGAAATAAGAAAAAAAGTGATCTGTCGTGGAGGGTTGAGCAAATTTATTAAGTAGTTGTTTTCTGTACTGTATTGTTAAGTGAGAATGAGAGAGAAAGAGCCAAACCTCGAGATTTGAAATGATGAAACATTTTGTATGGGTTGATTTGTATTTTGGAAAAGAATAACAAGTAGTTTTGAAAATGTTAATTTGGTCCGAAATGATCTTAATTATTTTTAAAATCATAAAATATATGCGTAATCTTTAACTCTCTCATTATGCAATTGCCGAAAGGGTAATTCAATTGAAATTGTATAAAAATAATTAAAGTTGTAGTTGACCGAGTACTCTAGGAGGTGATCGTGTGAAAACTCACCCCTGGTCCTAGATTAATCAATTTAGGTACTATTAGTCTAACATATGAACTCAATTGAAATTGTAAAAAATAAATGTTCAACATGTTGCGTCAGATTTCTCATCTATTGTAAATTATTAATCAGATTAGGTAACAACAGATTATGAATCTGATGTAAATTATCAAACAGATTAAGTCATCTATTGTGACAGATTACTCATCTGTTGTAAATTATCAAATGGATTGTCATATATCGCAATAGATTACCCATATGTTTTAAATTATCAAATAGGCACTACCATCTGTTGTGGCTGACCCAATGAGAACTCACCCCTAGTCCTAGATTAATCGATAGTTTACCTTATGAGAACTCACCCCTAGTCCTAGATTATTCAATTAAGGTATTAGTACCCTAGTCCTAGATTAATCAATTAAGATATTAGTCTAACATATGAGGTAGTAAGAATCGGTTTGGCTTAGAGTGATTGAACGCCGACTTTGGTCGGGAAGAACGCAGTACCGTTTCATTATATGATTGACAAAAGACTCAATTGAAGTTGTAGTTGACCCTATGAGAACTCACATTCAATTAAGGTATTAGTCTAACATATGAACTCAATTGAATTATATATAAACAAATATTCAACCTATTGCAACAGATGTCTTTTCTGTTGGATCAAATCAAATAGATTATGTAATCTGTTGCAACATATTACGCATCTATTGTAAACTATCAAATATATTAAGCCATTTGTTATGACAGATCACAAATCTATTGTAAGCTATCAAACATATTAAGTTATCTATTGCAACAGATTACCTATCTGTTGTAAATTATCAAATGGATTAAGTCATATGTTGCAGTAGATTACCCATCTGTTGTAAATTATCAAATAGGTGTTGTCATCTATTGTAGTTGACAATATGAGAACTCACCCCTAGTCCTAGATCAATCAATTAAGGTATTAGTTGAACATATGAGGTAGTAAGAATCGGTTTGGCTCAGAGTGATCGATTGACGACTCTTCTTGGGAGGAACGCAGTACCGTCTCATCATACAATTGACAAAAGACTCAATTGAAGTTGTAGTTGATCCTATATTCAATTAGGGTATTAGTAGTACCCTAGTCCTAGATTAATCAATTAAGGTATTAGTCAACATATGAGGTAGTAAGAATTGGTTCGACTCAGAGTTATTGATCGACGACTCTAGTCGGGAGGAACGCAGTACCGTCTCATTATGCAATTGCCAAAAAACTCAATTGAAGTTGTAGTTGACCCTATGAGAACTCACCCCTAGTCCTAGATTATTCAATCAGGGTATTAGTACCCTAGTCCTAGATTAATCAATTAAGGTATTAGTCTAACATATGAGGTAGTAAGAATCGGCTCGGCTCAAAGTGATCAATCGACGACTCTGGTCAGAGAAACAAGTACCGTCTCATCATTAAATTGCCAAAAGACTCAATTAAAGTTGTATTTGACCCTATGAGAACTCACATTCAATTAAGGTTTTAGTCTAACGTATGAACTCAATTGAAATTATATATAAACAAATGTTCAACCTGTTGCAACAGATGTCTTTTCTGTTGGATCAGATCAAAGAGATTAGGTAATATGTTGCAACATATTACGCATTTATTGTAAACTATCAAACAGATTACGTCATTTGTTGCGATAGATCACGAATCTGTTGTAAACTATCAAATAGATTAAATCATTTATTGCACTTAAATATTTTTAGATCCTTTTCCTTATAAAGCAATTTAGGTATTTCCTGTCTGAGATAAAATAGTTAAAATACTAAGGCGGTAAAAGATATTACTCGGTACTACTTGGATAACTCAAAAATCTCCTGAGTGAGTAGTCTTATCTGGTCTTTTCAATGTCACCGTCTCCTCGTTCCCCTCAAAAGTTATTAATGAATATTTAAAATCCCCATATCTAGAACTCTCTCTCCTTCAGCCATAAAGTAGTCTAGACTCAACTCATAACTCTTCTTTATTCTTTATTCTTAATTATCTTTGTTGTTTCCTTTTTTCCTCTCTTTTCTCTCTTCTTTTGGATGAGGATCCTTTGGGATCTCAACTAATCAATATCTTTTCTCGATTGAACTGGATGTTCTGATCCATTTGCTTTTTTAACATTTCAGGTATGGTTCAAAGTTGCTCTTTTCATCTCGTCTTCTTCTTTGTATGTCATTTAAATTAGATATTTATATCTGTTGTTATTAATGATTTACCCATTACCAGTTTGCTATTTATTGAGAAAATTGAAGGAAAGGTGGTTTTTAAGTCTTGAATGAACGAACCATTATTTTTATTAAAATATGCAAAAAAAGTCATCCATTGGGAGAACTTAAAAATCCTTGTTATCAGTATAGTTTTTTTTATGTCTTTTGTTTGGTACTTTGGTGGTGGTGTTATTGGGGGGGGGGGGGGTTATGTTGGAACATGTGATGTTTGTGTTGTGGATGGTGTTGGAACATATGGTGTTGTTTTGTTTGTTTCTTTGTTATTGATGTTGGTGGTGGTGGTGTTGCAACAGTTTTCTCAACTGTTGCAACTGATGAATCAGCTGTTGGAACAGATGAAATAACGTTTTGAATAAATTAAACTAGCAGCAAGGCCGGTTTGATTTATTCCAACAGATGGCCCATCTGTTGCAACATGTTATCCATCCTTTGCAAATGATGCCTTATCGGTTGCACAGATGGGTAATTTGTTGCACCATATTGGTCATCTATTGATTCACTCAATTTTGTGTTACCCTTTTGTAATGTTCTTTTTGTTCTTCTCTTGTTTGACATCAAATGTATTTCTCTTATTTGAAGACAAAAAAAAGTGAAATTGGATCCACTTTTGCCTGACCAGCATTAAAGGCTAGAGTAAAGATGGGTTCGGAGGAATAAGCTGCTTGTAGATGGAACCACTTCATATATGGGAGGTATGTATTACTGATCAACCTATCATGAAAACACACATCCAGTACAATGATTTTGTGAATGTTTGTTCTTTACCTATTAGGCATTAATTCTTTAAACAAGATATGGCATTTTATAGTTAAGATTGTTAGGTTTGAACTGGTAAGGCTGAGGGTCCAAGACGGTGGTGTCGATACTCCATTACAATTTAATAATGGTTTATGCTCATGTTTTTGTGTCAAGATTGAGAAAGGGTTCAAGTTTTTGGCGGCAGTATAAATATCCAATAGTGATTGGACCAGTTTTAATGGCACAATGGACTTGTTGAAAAGACTTCGAAGCCTCGCACTACAACAAACAACGATGGATCTAATAGAAATTTTCCTGGTCCAAATTTATATGAATGGGTTGTTGGAGGAGACTATTATACAACAGAAGGTGTTTGGGAGAAAACTTGTACGGGAAGAGGGAGGTTGAGAAGGCCATATATCATCTTAGTACTTGTTTAAAAGGATACACAGGGTCGGAAGAAAAGTGTAGCGAAATTATCTTATGAAATTAACATGAAAATTGAAAAAACTGGATGAGATACGAATGTGAAAGTGTATCCAAAAATGAAAAGCCATCAGTCGTTGAAGAAAAAGAAGAATGGTCAAGAGAAATTGAGCTGGTCACTTTGCTAGAGACTATAACTAGCGAGTGCGGCCTCAACGAAGACCCACAAAATACAGGACTAGAACTCTAAGGAAGCATCTTTGCGAGCATGGAAGGTTCTAAGATTATAGGTCTGAATTAACATATAGGTTTCAATTTTGACCGACAATCTTACCAACTTCCGTGCTCGCGAAGCTTTTTCCTTGGAGTTCTTGCCATGCACTTTGTGAGAGTCTTCATTGAGGCCACACTCTCTAGTTGCATTCTCGAGCAAAGTGTTTTGTCTAGCTCCAGTCTTGTTGACCATTCTTCTTTTTTTTCATCGACTGGCGGATTTTTATATTTTGATACACTTCCACATTTGAAGCTCATCCAGTTTTTTCGTTTCTAATGTGAATTTCATTGGCCAATTTCGCTACACTTTCCTTTCTACCCTGTGTTTCCTCTTAAACAAGGTCTAAAATGATATATAACCTTCTCCACCTCCCCCTTCATGCATAGGTATTCTCCCAATCACCTTCTGCTGTAAAAAAGTCTCCTCCACCAATCAATCCATATAAATTTGGACAAGGGGAATTTCTATTGGTTCTATCATTATTTGCTACATTGCGAGGCTTCGAAGGCCTTTCAAGAAGTCCATTGTACAATTAAAATCGGTCCAATCACTATTGGATATATACACGGCCGCCAAAAATTTTAACCCTTCTCCAAACTTAACATAAAAATATGTGCATGAATTTTGTCATTAAATTGTAATGGGGTATCAACAACCCTTCGACCTTATCAGTTCACACCTATCAAACTAAACTGTACAATTTAGGATGACCAGTGTCTATTCGGTAAAAACCTGCATTCACAAAATCATTGCACTTTATGTGTGTCTTCACGGTAGCCTGACTAATAATATACATAACTGTCATGCATGAAAAAGGGATCCATTGTACGCAACTTATTCTTCCTACCCCATCAGGACATGTCAGTGTTGCTTATTTATTTGCACGGATGTGATGACTATTAAAATGGAGGTGTAAAAAGTCATGACTTTTTATCTTAACATATTCAAAACAGTTGATGAATTGAAATCTCTATCTGTTGCAAATGAAGAATCAGCTATTGGAAGAAATCAAAACATCTCCTCTAACATATGGTCCATCTGTCGTAACAGATAATCTATATGTTGCAACAGATGGTAAATCTGTTGTGATAGAACTAACTTTTTTTTAATTAATCTGCACGCATGTGATTACTTCTTTCTAAAAATGTTTGTTTCAATTTTGTTTTCCTATTTATAAAATCTAGAGAATTTTATTATATTCTTCCAAGATTACCCCTATTATTAAATGACTACATAAAGTATATTATTCACATTTATACTTTCTAATAATAATTAATAAGGCCAATTTGGTAAAATAATCACCTAATTTATATTTTTATTAATTGGTATGCCAAGCCCATAGGGCCCAATTAATACGTAACAGAGGGACTATTAAAAAGAGGTGAAGACTTTTTATCTAACACATTCAAAATAGCTAATGAACCGAATACTCTATCTGTTGAAACTGAAACTGATGAATTAGTTGTCAGAAGATATCAAAACATCTCCTCCAACTTATACATATTGTCCATCTATTGCAATAGATAATACATAAGTTGCATCAGATGTCTTATTTGTTGCATATACAAACCATCTATTGCAACAGATGGTAAATCTATTTTGATAGCCGTTTGTTGCATATTCAATCCATCCATCTGTTGCAATAGATGCTAAATCTATTAAAAATGCTGGACGATCTATTGCAATATTTCAATAATAATGGCTTTTATCGAGTCTCAAACCGCTATGAAAAGGTGAGAAGTAATTAGTGTAAAATAAAAAGTTGCGACTTTTCACAGAAAACAAAATGCCACCAGTTTGAATATAATTAATACAATGGAGCTGAACAGTCCTACCTTTTGGCCTGACACGTTCAGATTATATTATAGGTCCCTCCTTAATCTTCATTCAACTCTATTTATTTCTTGCATTTTTTTCTTTCGTGTGACATCTTCAACCACTTCTCTTTAAAGAGCATATTCCTTTCTCGTTGAGGTAAGTTTTTTCTGGTGTAAATTTACCAGTTGGTCATATACGTTGTATTACATTGTGAACATTTTTCTTTACATTTGTCAATTCATGCATGTTCTAGATATGGCTGATTCTTTTCTGGACATTGCTATTCTACGCAACACAATGCGGGAACTTCAAAGGCCGTTTAATGACCTACAGAGCGAGTTGGTCGTTGTGAGAGCGACAATGTTCAGAGAGATGTAGAGGCTGATGAGAGCATTGCTGTTATGAGTTGATTGACCAGCTGTCATTAATGATGATGATAATAATAATAATTAGAATGTGTTTTTTCTTTTAGCCTATGTATTTTAATTTTTCTATGTCGGATCTATACCTAATGTATTTTATTTTTCATTTAATGAAAAAATTACTTTTAGTCAGACTTTGGCATTTTAATTCTTATTCAATTTTCATTTTGTCTATTTCTTCTAATCTAATACATGTTAACAAGTCGATGGTTGGAGGCAATGTTGAATCCAGTAGCAGTAGCAATTTTGGATTTTGAGTTCTTTCAACAGATGGACCATGTGTTGGAACCGATTGGTCATCTGTTGGGTTTCAACAAATTATCCATCTGTTTCGACAGATTTTCATCTGGTGAAGGAAAGCATTCCAGTTGTTTATGCAACTGTTGAGCATAATTGTGGTCTGCAGTATTATTTAGTTCATGTTTTGCCTCATTTTATTGATGCACAAATTATTTTTAAAAAAGAGACATTTTATATATAATAAATGATAATATTAGGTTCACAATAATGAGTTAAATATATAAAGTCCACAAAAAACAAACAAACAACAACACAAGCTTCTGCAATTACAACGATCATGGTGGATTATGATTCAGGCATGTAGTTCTTTTGTGGCCAGCGCACTTACATATGGAGCACTTGTTTCTTCTTGATAAAATGATTCTCCAAATCCACGCCTCCTTTTATATGGGTTTATTCCTGGTTTGATAGTGCTCGGGTCAATATATGGAGGTGGTATTAATCTCCCCATAAGCTCTACTAGAACAACCCAAGATTCTTTGGGAGGCACCAGAGTAATATGCCCACTATATGTCATTTCATATTTTTCTACCGAATAATATTGAGAGGAGTGCTCGTAAAATTCAGGTCCATATTTATGGTCGATTGAGCTCGAAGGGCTACCATAGCATATGGACAAGGTATTTTGTCCAAGTCAAAATCTCTACACGTACAAGATCTTGTTTGAAGATCGATTGTGGCAGCATCACCATGATCGGTGATACGGAATTTGTAATCTGCTATTTTATGAAAGAATAACCTATTCCCCAAACTACTGTTCGTTGATATTTTCTTTTTGATTTTGAGAACAAATTGGGTTCTTTTTTCTGGGCACTTGCACTGCACACGTCTTTCGTTAAAAAAATACTATATTTCTCGCTTATTTTTTCAAACATAGTCTTGATGGAAAATTCTCTTTCATCGCCAAACAATGAATTCACCGATTTAGCTATGTTTGATGTCATAATATTGTACATATAGAAAAGAATCACTTAGTATGACATCAAACTAAACTTGTAAATCAAACAAGACATTAAATTCATAAGAATGTATATATTTGCTGGACATAATGTCCGGCTCCATCTCTCGAAATCGACACGTGCAAGAAATTCGGCTACCTTAGGATTCACATCCATTATTTGATTGGAATGGTCTAAAAACTCCTCTCTACTATATGTTTTAGCTGCTCTATAAAAAAAGGGTAACGACCCTTTCGTTGTGATAGTTGTTTCTAATGTTCTCTCCAAGATGCCTGATCCAACAACCAAAGTAAGTTGAAGTGAAGAAAAGTGAACCCATCTTTGGAATACCTGGATGCCTATTCGATACAAAACACAACTCTTCGGTATCTTCGACGCAGTGTCGCAATTGTTTAAAAAAATCCATAAGAGGCATCACATTCCTTGTCCGCTACACAAAAAGTGACAGGAAAAATGTAATTCTCCACATCCTGTGCCACCGCTGCTAGCAGAACTCTATTATACCTGCTCCTCAAGAAGGTACGGTCGATGGCTATGCCTTTTCTCAAATGTCGAAAACCTTAAATCCAAGCACCATAGGATACAAAAAAGTACTTGAACCTTCCGTTTTCATCCAGATGCAATGTCGTCTTACTTTTGGGATTTGTGGACTCAATCATGTAACGATAAGCATCCAAGACTTCATACCCATGCTCGAGTGTCCCCTGAACCAGGTACTTGGCAATCCCCATGGCTGTATATATCTTTCAATAACTGAACAGGACATCCAAATCCATAAGGAGTTGATTGTCCATAAGCCTTATTAAAGGGCCTTTCCCATCGAGAAAACTACTCCTGAAATATTCACCGAGGACCTTTGCCGTGACGTGAGAATTTTGGCCCGAGATGTGCTCCGAACCACATATGTGATGCTTTTCATGTTTATGAACGATGAATCTATCAGAACTTGTGTACTTCACCGCTCTCAACCACCACTTGCAGTTTGACTTAGCACATTTGAAGCAAAAGACACATCTCGAATTAATCACTTTCTTTATTCTAAAATCTTTTTTCAAGCAAGAAATAAATAAAGTGTTAGATATTTCATTATTGTCCTTGAATGACATTCCAATAAAAAAAGTCGATCCCTTCGTCTTAAAGATTTCCAGATTGTGTTGATTGAGAAGAACTGCATATCGTATTGGTCGCATCAACGGGTGTAGGTGTTTGATCATCATCTGAAATATTTATGTCTAGATCATCCAATCTATCATTAAAGAAATCTTTTTTTTCTTCTTCTTCTTCTATGTTCTGTTTCTCATTCTCTCTCATGTTTTCAACCATGTACACCCTTAACACCGGTTTGGTTGAATCACTTAGATAAGAATGCAACCAAATCTGATCGGTTATCTTGAAAGGCAGTACCCTCTGATTTTCAAAGGAGCTGTGCATGTAGCTGATGGCGAATTCTTTCGGTTGACAATTCAGTCCACAAAAGCTGATGGTTAAGTTCACAAAATCATTATACGAAACATCACTTTGGACTGTCATAGCTATCGTCTCTAGCATTTCACCCTCCTTCCAACACCATACATATCGATTGCTCTTCTCGACCCATTGACCATGACAATCCACCCTTATTGTTATTAATCCCTCCATTAGTGGTACCTATATAAAGTCATTTGTTAAAATAAGTTGATAGTGATTTCATAGTGCCGTGAATGAATCCCAACAGATGTGTTATCTGTTGCAATAGGTAAGTGATGAGTCACAATAGATTCTTACCTATTGGAATTCATGTTACGGGTCTGAATATCTGTTGCAACAGATAAATCGCCTTTTGGAATTGATGTTATAACTAAATCACCGTTGAAGCTGATTCCAACAGATGAGTGACAGTTGCAACAGATAATTAACCTGTTGTGACAAATGACCTACCTGTTGCAAAAGGTTATTAATCTGGTGTAACCTATGTTAGAATCGTATTCAGGTTCTGTTGCAACTGGTAACTAATCTGTTGCAACATAAATGTCAAATGTTGCAACAGATGACCCATCTGTTTAAACATGAATCCAATATATCAGTCTTCCGTTGAAACAGATATCTCATCTATCGCAACAGATGATTTATCTATTTAAACAGATGGATTTTATGTTAGATTCATGATTGGGTTCTATCCATTATTGAAAAACAATAACACAATAGCAGTTATCTAGATGACAAATTCAACTAAAAATCATAATTTGACTTACCAACCTCTCCTATGAAGTATTACCAAAGTGGAAAGTAATGTTAGAAATAAAATGTGACCTAAAAAATTGGTCAAATAGCAATAGTAGCGGTAACAACAACAACAAATCGTCAACAAGAATAAGATGAAGATGATAATGAAGCAGAAGATGATGAATGAAGCAGCAGCAACAATGAACAACAAAAATTGCTAAGAGATAGAAAACAAAAATGGGTGAAAAGAGAGAGAAATGCGCCTTTTTTCCCTCCATTTTCCGTTATATAGGCTAACATTTGGATCAAAGTATAAATTTAAAAACTTGAGGGTTATTTTCAAACTTTTCTAACTTTCTTAATCCATAATAAAGTAATTGTTATCTCCACCTAATAATTAAGACTTGTGTCACCTACACCTCATTTTAAAACTCTTTTGTCACCTGTGGCCCAAACCCCCTTGAAACTAGGAACCTAATATTAAAGAGTTATAAATGAACTCTTATTATTCACTAATGGGTAATTACAATTTACACATGCAGATTTTGTGACTTGACTATCGGGTCACATTTGATAAAAGGAGTCTCTTGAATTGTATTTAAATTAATTAACTTTAAAATAGAAAAGTATGGTTAAAGAGTCATAAATAAAACTCTTACTATTTTAAAAGTTTATTCCTTTAATATACTATAAAATACATTTGAATACATGTAATTTCATAATTTCTCTCTCTCTCTCTCTCTCTCTCTCTCTCTCTCTCTCTATATATATATATATATATATATATATATATATATATATATATATATATATCACACACTTCCCTTTCCAAAAAAAAATCAATACACCAAGCACTACACTTAGATTTATTGGATTTGTTGCTAAAATATCGGTATTAAACCCGAAACTCCCGGCAGATGGCCAGTGGCCCAAAGAAACGAAAGAATCGGTTACGTTTTTCATATGATCTCCTCTTATAGAAAAGCAAAACTAAAAGCAAGACAAGAATCCACGTGGCAAGCTATTCAAAAGCCACGTGCCAGTTTTTTGGAAAAAAATTAGTAGTTTTGTAATAACAATTTTGAATTAAAAGATGAAAAATATTTGAATTTAAAAATATATTTATCCTTTATTTAAAAAAAAAAAAAGAATATCATTATCTTGAAACTAGGAATCTAATATTAAAGAGTTATAAATGAGCTCTTATTATTCACTAATGGGTAATTAAACATGCAGATTTTGTGACTTGACTGTCGGGTCACATTTGATAAAAGGAGTCTCTTGAATTGTATTTAAATTAATTAACTTAAAAATAGAAAAGAATGGTTAAAGAGTCCTAAATAAAACTCTTACTATTTCAAAAGTTTATTCCTTTAATATACTATAAAATATATTTGAATACATGTAATTTAATAATAATAATAATAATAATAATAATAATAAATAACTAATAGTGTATTGTAGTTAATATAGTAGTATATACGTGGTTCTTCATATTTAAAAGTAAACAATTACAAGTAACTAATTATAAATTTATTTAAAATTATTATGCTATTTATTTAAATTTAAAGATAAAGATTAAAATTTAAAAATAAACCAATTCTACATATTTTGAGGTATGACTTTTTTTTTAGAGTATTTTACATTTTTTATAGTTTAAATTACGCATATAAAAATATAAATTTTATTTTAATTAGTTTATGGATTAAGATAAAATTTGCTAAAAAATATTTGTTTGAAATTTTTTTATAATATTTTTTTATAGTTTTAAATTGAAACTATAAAAGGATAAAGGTTATTTTTAGAGATATAAATAATTAAAGTAGACTTTAGATAAAGATAACATTTATCGAAAATTAGTTTGTTAAATTGGTGTTTAATTTTTGAATTTTGAATTTTGAATTTTAAATGGAAGTTAGGGTTCTTTTAATTTTTGAATTGAAAACAAACTCTATACTAGATAAAGTTGAATTTGAATTAACTCTTTCTATATAAACTCAATTTTCAATCAAACCTTTCATTTCATCCTTTAAATTCTTTTGAACTTATTCTTTAACTGCTTATACCGCATTTATGGTTGGCAATATGCTTGCATTAATAGATTTGTACACAATTTGTATTACTACTTAAAGCTTGATTTTAGATTATTTTATTATTATTTATAACAATTTGTGTTATTTTTTGTTATATAGAGTTTCTATCATGGACAAAGAGGCTATAGATCATGCATATGAGATTCTTCAAAATATTTATCAAAGTATGTTATTTATACTTGATTTGACTTAATAATTAATTTTTGTTATTTACAACTAACATTGTATTTATCTTTTGTCACAAATGTAACTAAAGAATCTGAAGATTTTAAAGACCTGATGTATATAAACATCACAAAAATGTGAAATGAATATTTAAAAAATTAAATATATTGGAATCAATCATTAGCTCCTTTGTGAAAAAACAAAACCAGTGAAATAACTTATGTGAAACATTAAAGAAGATGTATTTCCAATTTTACATCAATAAAAGTAGTGACAAAGTTTACACCACCAAGAAAAAGTCACCACTGAGTTTAGCCACGCAATTTGCTCATCCAATCTACTTTTTATCTGATGGTAAATTTTTAATGCGACAAATGCTTCTGAAGAAGCGTTTTGGGTTGCTTCCTATCCGAAAACAAGATCAAAAGTACTCACCATTTTTTATGTCTATTATTACTTTCTACTCATAATTATTAGATTTTTCTGCTTTACTGATGTTGAAGTGAATCATTAATTAATGTATTGTAAGTGAGATTGCATGCCAACAATTCAAAGCTGCATTTATTATTGATATTTATTTTTTGTTTATATATATATATATATATATATATATATATATATATATATATATGGAAATTGCCCACTTTCTTTCTTCTTTTTTCTACTGATTTTGATGAGAAAAAATGAATGAAAGAATAAATTTGCACATGACTCGATGTATGCATATAAATATTGGTGGACTATTAACTTTCTTACTTTTGTAACCTAATTTACTTTAGCTGCATCAACAATCCTGTCAAATCACTATTTTTTGTAGTGAATAATAACTTATATTATAGTTAAAAGATTCACATCTCTTGCTAAACTAAGCTAACATTTGGTCATACATAAAAATCTTATCTTCAGATATTTTAAGATTTTTAAAAATTGACTGATAAAATGCATGTGTAAATACATGGATATAAAACAATGCATGTTTAACACAACTTTTAAAACTCAAATTTTCAAGTTTTAACTTTAAAATTTATGATCAAACTAAAATAAATGAATATAAATATATTTGTATATATATGTAGAAACATTACTATATCATATTTTTTATTTTAATATATTTCTCTTGAATAGAAAAACAAACATTCTAAATCACATTTCACATATTTACTCTCTTTTAAGAAATTATAAAATAAATTTTCAAGCATTTGTATTTTCAATTGATTCATTTTTTCCTTGACTTGATTATAATTTGTAGCAATTTGTATTTTTTATTATATATAATTTTATCCATGAGCAAAAAGACTTAGATCATATACATGAGATTTCTCTGAATATTGTCAAGATATACTGTTTATGCTTAATTAAAGTTTAATAAATTTTTTATTTTTTACAATTAACATGTTATCTTTGTTTACATATGTAACTAAAGAATATGAAATTTTGACTTATATGATGCATCCACATATCTCAAAAACGTGAAATGAATATTTTAAAAAATGATCAAGTAGAATGAAGAAGCAAAATAAAGAAAGGAGATTTTGTAGATTATTTGTACGAAGAATAGATTCAAATCATATTTGTAAATGTACAAATATTATTATATTAAATTTTTTTATTTTAATATATTTCTATTAAACATAAAGACAACTTTCAGTAGTATTACTATATCACATATCTACTCTCTTAAGAAAAATTATAATAAAAATATACAGGCATTTAGATATTTTAATGAATTTATTATTTCTTAATTTTACTTGCAAATTATATTTATATGTAATTTTCTAAGCGATTGTATGTCTTTACTCTTTTATCTTATACCACCGAGTGGTATTTTCTTCTTGAGTAGTTCATTATTAGAAAGAAAATAAAGATTTAACTAAGCAAAATAATTTTTAAGGTATATGCGATTAAGTTATAATAATGAATGTAAATCACAGTTTAGAAATGTAAATTTTTAAAATTGTAGATTTTAAGTATAATTAAATATGATCTTTTTAGAATACATATTAAAAGTCTTTTTTCACTAAATGAATTCATAATTTTACTTTTTTTTCTTTAAAATTCCTATTCAAGAAATTTACATACATCGTCAAATTATTTTTAATTCTTAGTACAAGTCAACAATTTTTAAACATTTTGAGTAAAAATAAAAATTTTTGAAATAAAATATGAAATAAAATATGTTTTGATAGAGGTGAAGAAGTTTAATTTGAATTTTAAATCATAACCACTTCTAACAAATTAGATTATTTTAAAGTCTTCTTCTAATTTATGTTTAATATAATTTATTATGCGTAACAAATATTTATTAAATTCTTATTTTTGTATTTTTGAGATGAAATAGAAGAAAATTTAACTGATTAATGCGTAACGTTAAAAAAAAGCCTCAAAGTCCAATTGCATAGTTCGAAAGGGGAGGGGGGAGGAGGAGGGGGAGGGGATTTAAACTAATTTTGAGAATATAATGAAGTAATTCGATTATGTACATATTACTATTTATAAATTTTAAATAAAAGAGATGGAGGACAGTAGAATAAACAATATAACAAAGTATAACATGAAACATTAAACTTTTTTGCAATTACATACTACTGTTATTTATATAAGATTTAATTAGATGTGGAGGAAGGGGGGTAATTAACAATCTATATTTTTAAATTATGAACAATATTTTTTAAAAATATGAAACATAAAAATTTCTTTTACTATGATATGATTATTTTTCATATGATTTTATTAGAGATGGAGGAGGGATGAGGGGTAGAACTTTTTTTTTTTTGTATTTCATAATTGAAATATAATATGATAGTTGATTTTTTTTAAGATTCTCATTTTGTGGGTATAGATTGGATATGTTATTGTTGAATATTTAAAGTAATATGATTTACCATTCGAAAGAGGCATTTGATGTCAAACGATTAAAAATGATATTTAAATGTTATCCGCGCATCGCGCGGGTACTATACTAGTTTGTTTTAAAAGGGACGAGTGGTCCCATAATATTAATTAAGTTAAAGTAGGTCAAGTCGTTTAAACAATTACGTTGTTTCATAATTATAGCTTCTATTGTTATTGCGGTAAAAGGGTAAAACTAAAAAAAAAGGGTGGTGGTGGGGGGGGGGGGGGGGGGGGGGGGCGGGGATTGTTGAAAAAAAATTCACTTTCACTCAATTTTTAAAATTCATAGGGTTGTTTGATTGGGAAACAAGTTATACTGGGATTAGTTATCCTGTTATTATATTTTTTAGTAGTTGTTTGGTTTGTGGTACTAGATATAATATGCATTGTATTATTTTTAAGAATAGATAATTTGTTTACAAAAACATCCTTCAAGAACAAATAGTTTATTTATAAAAATACTCATCACCTTATTTGACTTAATTATTTTTCTTCATATTAAATCATACAAAATAAATTGAAAAGTTGCTAATTTTTTGAACTTTAGTAAATTTTTTTTCCTGAAAATACATGTTAAGAATTTATGTTAGATATTTTTTAAACGTGTATGAAGCTTTAATATTTCATGTTAAATTACTTATTTTTTTCCTAAATTTTATATTTTGTCCTAAATTCTATAAAATGTTGACAATCTCATTTTTTGTTAAAAAAATTCATTATCAAAAAATGTGAAAACGAATTACTCTTATTTTTTATTATTTAGTATCATTAATAATTGGAGTGTTAAATTGTATTTTTTTTTAAATTAAATTTTTAAATATTTTTAGCTATATATAAAAATTAATTTCTTATTTAATAATTAAGCATGTACTAAGTTAGAAAGGGAATACCAAAATACTTTAATTACTTGTCCATGATAAATTTGAAGTGAGATTAATAAATATTTCTATAAAATAGAAAGACAATAAACCCTTGGATCAATTTTGAATTTGATTGTATAAATAGTTTTATGGAGTCACTATCATTTTTCCATGACTCATCACTTTTATAGTATTTAATAAGCCCATATAATTTTTCAAATTTATCAAATGGATGAAAATTTATAGAGTAATTAAAATTTAAATCAGGAATAAAATTGATAAAAAAATTTGATGTGATGACTATCAAAATCTCACATTCTTTCTTATATATAGTAGAAAAGTAAAGTAATATATCGATATCTATATATATTATAAATCAGAGGACGACGCATCAGATGAAGCCAAGTGTCAAATTCATGAGATGTCACGTATCAGTTTTTAGGACAAACTTAATAGTATTGTAATAAGAATTTATAATTATCTGAATTAAAAAATATATTATCCTTAAAAACAATATTAATTAGTTTTGAAATAGAAACCTACAATGAAAGTGTTCTAAATGAACTTATATTTCATAAATTTATTTGTATTAAATATAATAATAAATATATTATTATTATTAAATATAAATAATATATATTTGTGATGCGTATCTAAAACTTATACTTACTTGCAATTATTTTTAAAACTTAAAATATAAATTTAAATTTAATAATTAAATTTAATGTAGATATCTATTTGAAATACCTTTATGTATCGAATTTGTCATTGATTTTTATTTAAAAAAAATAACAAAGAAACAAAAGAAAGAAACAAAGAAATGAAAGGAAAGAAAAGGAACAAAAAGTAAAGAGTAATAAATTGTTACTTTTGAATCAAACATAATTACAAAAAAAGTTAGTTATAATAGTAGAGAATTATAATTGGACTCTTATTATTGTTTAATCAATAATATAAGATATATATATATATATATAACTAATATGAATCTAATTTTTTTTACTTATTAAATGAAAGAATCAAATTACTTATTAAATGAAAGAATCAAATCTTTCCACAAAATATGCAACACATGTTTGCTACATATCCGTTTCAAAATCTATTTTTGTGGAATTATATTTCCACAAAATTAGCGTAGAAGATAACACAACTTTAATAAAATCATATTTTTTAATTCACATATATTCTATTCATTTTTAAGTATTGTTAATTATTCTTATTATAAGACAACCATAGTATTTTAGAATCTTATCTTTTAGATAACCATAGTATTTTAGAATATTATCTTTTCTAACAAATTAATATTATATTCAATTTTAAATTCGAATTAAATTTTAGTTTGCATGAAATCAACTTTGTAGTCGATTAGATATACCCTTTCAGTGATACATATACCAGTGCAATCTTTCTTCTTCTCCTTTTATTTATTATTTTTATCTTGAGAGAATTTTGTACGATCGTTTTATTCACAAATATATTGATTAATTTTTTTTTCGTACATCAAAACTATTTTGTTGTATACATATTCACTGTAGATATATAAATATTATTCGCAAGTTTATTACTAATAAAGTCATATTTATGTCCTTCCTTATTCTCAAGTTTACTATTGATATGTTTTTTCATATACATTATTTATTTTGCCATAGAATCTACTATGGATAAAAAGATAGTAGGTAATGCTAATTAGATTTCTCCAAATAACTATCAAGGTTTGTTGTTCATGTCTAATTTTTCTTTTTAATTATTTATTATTATATATATTTAACACTATATTTATCTTTTAAACCATAGATATATGTATCATGGATAAAAAGGTTATAAGTAATGTTCATCACCAAGGTATGATGTTCATGCTTGATTTAAATTTTAAATTATTTTATTGTTATTTATAATTAACATTATATTTATCTTTTATCACATATGTACCTATCATGGATAAAAAGATTATAGACAATGCTCATCTAATTTTTTAAAATAGCTGTCAAGGATGTTATTCAAGCTTCATTTAAATTTTAACTACTTTATTGTTATTTGATTAACATTATTAAGAAAGTTGATTTTCCCCAAATCTGATGTATATAAATATGTCAAAAATATGAAATAAGTATTTAAAAAATTAACAAGTACAGTGAAGGCTCGAAGAACGTAAAGGAGATTTGTTATATTATTTGTGTAGAAAATGAATGCAAATATATTTTGTTGTATATAAATATTATTGTACCACATTTTCTTTTCTTTTATTTATTTCTCTTTAAGCATAGAGACGACAACAACAACCCAGTATATTCCCACAAAGTGAGGAAGCATAAAGACAGATATAAAATATACTATATTACTTTTACATATTTACTTTCTTAGAATATAATATTGAATTGTTCTTTCGTTTGGGGTGTGATGGGGAAGAAGGGTGGGGGTGGGGGCTGATAGATCAATGAAAAATCTAGGACGAACTAACATTTAGCAGGGAAGAATTTAAAATGTTGAAGATAATTATGAATCTTTTATGTTTTATGTGTTAGTATTAAAGGTATGAGATTTTCGCAAGTTTTACAGAAATAAAATGAATACAATGAACAATAGAACACCAATTTAGATTTAACAATCTATTTGAAATAAGAAAATAGAAAGTTCAACTATTTATAGCATGTAACTCAAAGAAAAAAATTAATTCAATTTCAAATTATAAAATATAATTAGATACAGTAGGGGAAATGTGAAAAGGTTGGGGAATTGAGGAGATAATATTTTAAGATAATTTTGAAATATAATTAAGTAATTAGATAATGCATGCACTAATATCCATAAATTTTAAATTAAATAGATGTGAACAACATAATAAAAATAAAACAATAAAAAAATCATAAAATATATCTATATTAGCTAATAAGTTTATGATTGTATAAAGTCAAGTATTAACCTAATAAAAATTCATATTAACAATCTAATAGTTTTAAATAGTGAACAATTTAATAAAGAAAATATGAAACATAAAAGGTTTTTTTAATTATATGAATCGTATTTTTTTTTTCAAATATAAATTTGGTTATGGGGTTGTGATGGTGTTGGACCGGGTGGATGGGGTGGGGGTGGAAAACGGTTCGATTTGAGGATGTACATTTTATTGAGAAACAATATGATTATTGAATTTTAAAAAATAATATGATTTAACATATTCGAACAAGACGCACAATTTAAAATGATTAGAAATAACAATCTTCATTTTTTTAAAATGATTAGTTTGTTATTTTTTCTTATTCTTACTCTATTTTTATTATTACTACTACTATCATAATTTCATCATATCATCTCTTCATTGATTTCAAATATTTATCTCAATTCAAATATATAAATTATTAGATAAATATACATTCTATTTGAAAAAAAAGTAAGTATAAGAAAGAATAACAAATTAATTTTTTTAATAAATTAATATGATATTTTAATTTGAATCGAAATAAAATTCTAGCTTCTTGATCTCTCTTATATATACTCCTATATCATTAGCTTGGTGACTTTATTTACTGAATTTCTTATATCCTTAATTTTTTAAAAATTATTTCTGATCTAATATTTTTTTTTTATACGTAGGAAGGATTATTTTCATTTTCATCTTCATTTGTTAATGTTAACGAAGAGGAACAACTTCCACATCATTAATGTTATATTTATGTACTTCTTGCAACTCTTCGTCTTCCACTATAATTGGTAACATCCTCAAAGGAAATAAGGACAAAGGGGGGCGCTAATGATTGAAACGACGACTTTGACAAGTAAAAGATTCATAAATCAATCGATTTTCAAATTGATTCAAAATTTTTCTACTATTTAATATATGAAATTTTTTTATTAAGAGTTGTAAAGTTTTATTTAGAGTTGTTCTTATCTTTACAATGATGATTTTATTATTGTTATTGACTTACAAGAGAGATAAAGAAGAATGAAGAGAAGAGCAAAATAGATAAATGTGGAAGTAGAAATTTTATTGATATGATGGACCAATTTAAGTTTTTCTAAATATGTGTTTCAAATTATTGATCTTCTTTTTAACGCTGCTTTATTTCATAATTTTTTGTTATTTAATTCAATTATTGCAATTGATAATTATTTCTTTGTTTAATATCACATATACGAGTTGTTCTGTGTTTAAGTAATTTCAGACAATTCAAAATTCTTAAATTGTAAAAAATATAATTAAAAAATATATATGAAATATATATTTTATTTTATTTTGCAATTACATTTTTGATTTCACCCATATAAATTTAGTTAGGTGTAGGGGAAAAAAAGTATTAACAATCTAATATTTTTAAATTGTGAATAATATTTTAAAAGAATATGAAACATAAAAGTTTTTACAAGTACATGATTATTTTTTTGTATAAATTTCGTTAGAGGAGGGAGGTTTTGGTGGGAGGGGTGGAGACATGTGGTTGGGGGGAGAGGTGCGGTGGGGGACTAGATTTTTATTTTTAAAAAAATTAAGGGCGGGGTGAAGGGGGAGAGACCTAAAAATAATATTTTTAATTTTATCTGTGCATCGCACGGGTACGTATATTAGTATATTATAAAGCAAAGGACAAAGCACTAGAAGAAGCCATGTGGCAGCACAATAGAAAGCCATGTGGCAATTTCAGGACAAGGTATAAATTGGTAATAAAAATTTTGAATTACAAAATTAGAGATATTTAAATTTAAAAATATTAAGTTTTATAAAAAAAAAATTATCATTAACTTAAAACTAATATTGAAGAGTTCTAGATAACCTCTAACTATTCATAAATTATCCCTTTCAATATTATAAAATATATTTAAATATTAAATAATAAAAAGTAGAATAATATAATATTTGAATTTGAAAATACATCATCCTTTTAAAAGAAAAAAAGTCATTAGCTTAAAAATAGAACCTCATTTGAATTTTTGATTGAAAATAATTAAGCTAATTTATTTATTCATTTCTTACTTAGTTAAAAATAATAGTAATTTAAAAACTTACATTTAACTGTAAAACGAAAACTTATTTATATGATAAAGGCCAAATATTTTTGTAAAAAACAAATCATAAAATAAAGAAAAAAAATAAAAATTATTAATTAATCTAAACCAACTTAAACCACTCACTCACGTAACTTCATCTCTTATTTCTCCATTTTCCTGGAGCATTATCACACATGCTCCATTTTTGTAGAAGAAAGCTTGTCTTTTTATATTCTAAATTTAAATTTATATTAAATTTTTTTTTTTGGTAGCAACTAATTCAATATGGATTTCAAAGATTGTAATGTATTATTTCTCGCAAAGTTCATTTCATGTTAGTATTATTTTATATTATTTATTTTAATTCAAAAATTGTATGTTATATTATTCACTTTAATAAAATTTATTTTTGAAGATAATTTTTTTTTATAAAATGCTTTTTTAGATAAATATAGAGTTTGTTGAAAATTAGTTAGTTAAATTAGTTTTGAATTTGAATAGAAAGTTACAGATTGTTCAAGAATTTGATTCGAAAACAAACTCTATACTAGATAAAACAGGATTCAATTAATCCTTTCCTATATAAACTCAATTTTCAATCAGATTTGCTTCTTATTTTATTTTCTAAAATTTTTATGCTTATATATTGATTCTTCAATCAGATTCGTTTATTAATATATATTCATGCCTGGCATATGCTTACATTATTATATTTGTGCACAATTTGCTTACCATTCAAAGCTTAAATTTAGATTATTTGATTATAATTTGCTAACAATTTGTATTATTTGATCGTAAAGAATTGAGATCAATGATTGTCATGACATAATTTTATACACGAAAAAGGGCCTAAAATGCCCTTCAGCTATCCAAAATAGTGCAAAAATGCCCTCCGCTACCTATTGAGCCTGAAATGTCCTTGATGTCTACCTATTGGGTCTACTTTGCCATTTATTTTAACATATTAATTTATCCTCGATTTATTAGTGATGTGGCTCCTTCTAATTGACCAACTACTAATTAATTAAATTAATTAATAATCCAACTCATTAAACCTGACCTACAACCCATACAAACCTAATAATCTGACCCATTTAGTATGAATTGCTATTGGGCTAATAACAAATATAATTTTAAAGCATCTAAACGGTTTATTTTTTGTTTGTATCACCTCTAATCAGGAAAAGAAACCAAATTGGGCAGTAAGCTCTTTCTTGAAAGTAGCAATTATTTCATGAACCTGATATGAAAGTTTAGTTGCATTTCTGCATTGCTTTAACAACAGAAACAACCAGTGGCATAAGCGTATAAGATAACAACCAATTAGGTCACTTGGGCCAATCTCTCAGAAAACCACACAACTGCTCCTGAGAGACAGATGAAAGCATAAAACAACTATTCCATAGGAGCATCCTACTGACATGGAATGTACACAAACATTACCTTTACCTCAAAGGTGAGATAGAGAGGTTGTTTTCGATTATTAGGTTTGAATGGGTTGTGGGTCATTCTTGTTGAGATGAATAAATAATAACAAACTAACAAGTTCAAGGAAATAGCAGTTAGAATCGTTAGTTAAAATACTGTGCAAGTACTGTGCATAACTAATTCTGTGAAGAGTTAGTTATGAGTCCAGAAAACAGTTGGGACTAGAAGCTTAGCTCAGCTATATATATACATCAACTCTTGTGCATACACATTATAATTAAATACAATATAGTTTACTTCCTTATACAGCTGCTACATACTCATTCTTTTCTTCTTACTCTTCTTCCTCTTCATTTTTTCCTTTTATCTTTTTCTCTGATTCTGTCTATAACAGCTTTAATGTCTAAAGATGGATGATCTTTATAATCTTTACTTGGTTTCATTCTTAAATTCTACATGGTATCAGAGACACACGATCTGTATAGCTTGTGCAATCTCTTCTAGTAATTTTGAGATATATCCTCTTCGGTGAATCATTGCTACTGGAAATTATCTTGATCTCTGCAGTGATCTAGTCATTTCTACTGAAATTCAGCTGTAGTTTTGAGATTTGAGTTCTACTATTTCTCATCTGTTTGGATTCTTTATTTTTTCAAGAATTGCACAGCAACTCAAGAATTGAAGGTCATTGTCATTTCATTCTGAAACAAAATGGAGTCTATAACTGTTGTTGGTGTCACCCCTGCAACCAGTGGTACTACTTAAGTCCTAGACCATAATCATGTATCTCCATTCCGCTGATGTAAGTGGCATTTTTCTAATTTCTTTACAACTTACTGGCTCTTAGAACTACTCTATTTGGAGAAAATCCATGAGAATTGCCTTGTTAGGAAGAACTAAGTTGGGGTTTGTGGATGGTACTTGAAAGAAAGAAAGTTTTAGTGAAGAATTGGGTTATCAGTAGGAAAGATGCAATGCCATAGTGCAATCTTGGTTAATGAACACCGTATGAAGCTCTTTGTTAGGAGACATGGTGTATGCAACTACAACCTGTGAGGTGTGGTAGGATCTAAGAGAAAAATTTGACAAACTAGATGGATCTAGAACATTCAACTTGTATAAGGAAATTGCTACATTGATTCAGGGTACTCTGAGTGTAGCTGGATACTTCACATGGTTGAAAGAGATATAGGTAGAACTTGAATCATTAGTACCACCACCTAGTTGGCCTATATGCAAAGGCAGAAACTGTACCAGTTCTTGGTGGGGTTAAATGATAACTATATGCAAGAAAGAAGCTAAATACTTATGATAACACCTCTACCATCAGTAAACCAGGCTTATTCCATGATCACAAGTGATGAATCACAGAAAGCTATGTCATCATCTTTCTCTGCCAGGCTTCTTGGTGCAATGCCGTCAATTCATGCTCATGACCCTACTGCAATGTACTCAAAAACTGCAGCATCAAATTTTAGGAAAAACTATAATCTGTTTTGTGAATTTTGCAAACTGAAAGGACATACAAAAGACACATGTTACAAATTAGTTGGATACCCCACGGATTCAAGATTAAAAAAGAAAGAGGGAGTAGGATCCTCTAACTACAGGTCAAGTTCAGGTTCTTTTAGACTTTTTGCACATAATGCTTTATCAGAAAGGGTCAAGGAAGGATATGTTACAGAAGCACAAGATGGAAAACCACAAGGCATGAATATGGTGCAAACTGGAGCTTGTACATTTACTTAGAGTCAATATGATCAAATTGTCCAATTCCTAAACCAAAAACAACTGAACTATAATAACAATGACATACAAGGACAAGGACCCTCAGTAAATGTTGTAAACAGCTCAGGTACATCTAGTTATAAAGCCTTCTTGGTGCCTAAAATCCTCAAACAATGGATTATCGATACTGGTGCTACTAATCACATGGTTTTTGATATTGGTATGCTTAATAGTGCATCAGTCAGAAAGCCAATAGATCCAAAAAATATTCAGTTACCAAATGGAAAAATGCACTGGTAACTCACATTGGATCAAGTTCCATTTCTAAGAATAACACTCTAAATAATGTTTTTGTTCTACCAAAATTCAAATATAACCTATTATCTTATCATAGGCTACAAAAGAGTTGAATTGTGTTGCTTCCTTTTTCCCTAACTTTTGTGTATTTTATGACCTCTTAAGTGGGAAGGTGAAGGTGATTGGTAAAGAGTGCAATGGGCTATATCTGTTACTCAATACAACTGATGAAAAACTAAAAGCTAAAGCTATTAAATTGTCTACTCAAAGGACACCATCTAGCACTGAGGCTGACATAAGTCTGTGGCATAAGAGATTAGGCCATATTTCTAGTAAAACATTAACTAGTATGCTTCAAATAAAGCATAATAATGTAGTAGATATTGTCAAGAAATGTGATGTGTGTCCATGTGCTAAACAATGCAGATTACCTTTTCATACAAGCACTAGTCAATCTACTGATAGCTTTAATCTTGTTCACATGGATGTATGGTGCCCTTATAAAGTACCAACTTATGATAGAAACAAATATTTTTGGACTATAGTTGATGACTACTCTAGAATGACTTGGATTTATTTACTTAAGATGAAGTCTGACGTTTGTGTTGTCATTTGTTTATTCCTGCAGTTTGTTAAGATGCAATTCAATAAAATAGTAAAGGTAATCACGAATGATAATGGTTCTGAGTTTGTAAATGATTCATATACCTCTCTGTTTACTAAGTTAGGCATTATACATCAAAGGTCGTGTCCTTACACTCCACAGCAGAATGGAATAGCTGAAAGGAAGCATAGACATATACTTGAAGTAACTAGATCTATTAGACTGCAATCACACATTCCTCTTAGATTTTGGGAACATTGTGTACAAGCTGCTGTGTATTTAATTAATAGAATGCACTCTGCAGTGCTTAACATGTCTCCTTATCAGAAGTTGCATAATAGATCCCCTTCACTAAATCATTTAAGAGTCATAGGCTGCCTATATTATGCTAAGAATGTAGTTGAGCATGATAAAATGGAATCTCAGTTCAGGACTGCAGTATTAATGGGCTACTCAGAAACTCAAAAAAGGTACATCTTATATGATTTAACTAATAATTCCTTTTTTGTCAACAGAGATACCACATTTCAAGAGTATGAGTTCACTTTTCATAAAACTTCTTCAGACACACCTATATTTGTTGATAACCTGAAAGAAGATTATGTAGAAGATCATAATTCTGCAGAAATACTAATGCTCCTCAAAGAACTAGTACTGAGCTGATTATATCCTCTCATCAACCTTCTGTTAGAACATCCTCAACAGCTCCTATAAGTTCAAGGACTAGATTACCAATAGTACCAACAAGAAGATCTACTAGAGAAACTCAACCACCAATATGGCTGAAAGACTTTGTATCACTAAGTCTTCACTAGGACAAATCTCTATATCCCTTGTCAAACTATATTTCTTATGATCATATTTCTCCTAACTATAGTGTTTTTCTCTCAGCTTTCTCTTCCATGACTGAACCAAAGACCTATGTTGAAGCCTCAAAGGACCCTAAATGGATAGAGGCAATGAAGGTTGAGATTCAAGCACTTTAAGACAACAAGATCTGGGAAGTGGTGCAGCGTCCTAAAGGGAAAAGTACCATTGGATGCAAATAGATTTATAAGATAAAGTACAACGCAAATGGTGAGGTCGAGAGGCTGAAAGCCAGGCTAGTTGCTAAGGGATACAACCAAAGAGAGGGGATAGACTATCAAGAGACTTTTTCCCCAGTAGTCAAGATGATTACTATAAGATCAGTCTTGTATGTGGATGTTTCAAGGCATTGGCATATCCATCAAATGGATGTGTACAATGCTTTCTTACAAGGGGATCTAACAGATGAGACCTATATGGATATGCCTCAGGGTTTTGTGAGTCAGGGGGAGAACAATGTATGTAGACTTACAAAGTCTTTATATGGGCTCAAATAAGCACCAAGATAGTGGAATGCTAAGCTTACACAGGCGTTAATCAAGTCTCGGTTTCAACAGAGTCAATATGATCACTCTCTATTTATAAAGAAGGCAGATCAGGGCATGGTTGTTGTCCTTATTTATGTGGATGATATATTGATAACGAGTGACAAGTTGGAACTTATTGAAAACACTAAGAAATAGCTGCAACAAGCATTGAAAATGAAGGAACTAGGTGAACTCAAATACTTTTTGGGGATTGAATTTGCAAGATCAGAACAAGGCATACTCATGCATCAAAGGAAGTATGCCCTTGAATTAATCTCTAATTTAGGACTATCTGGAGCTAAACCCTCAATAATACCTATTGATAAAAGTCAGAAACTCACAACTAGGAAGTATGATGAACATATAGAAGGGGAGCTACTTGAAAATGATGAAGTCTTATCTGATCAAGGTTCATATCAAAGACTAATTGAAAAGCTCTTATACCTTACTATCACAAGACCTGATATTTCCTATGGTGTTCAAAATCTCAGCCAGTACTTACAACAACCTAAGAAATCACATATGGAAGCAGCTCAAAGGATAGTTATGTACACCAAAGAATAACCAGGAAAAGACTTACTACTATCAAGCAGACCTCAAGATCACATTACAACATTTTTTGATGTTGACTGGGCAGCATGCCCACAAATAAGAAGATCTATTACTAGTTTCCTAGTTAAAGTTGGAGAATCATTGGTAGCCTGGAAGTCTAAGAAACAGACTACAATCTCAAGAAGTTCAGCTGAATCAGAGTACAGGAGCTTGGCCTCAACAGTTGCAGAACTAGTTTGGCTAATTGGAATGCTGAAAGAAATTGGTTTTGAGCTTAAACAACTTGCCACAATCTATTGTGACAGTAAATTTACTCTACAAATTGCACTTAATCCAGTTTTTTATGAGAGAACTAAACACATAGAAATAGATCTTCATTTCATAAGAGAAAAGCTACACCAGGGTATTATGAAGACAAAGTATATAAACACCAAAGAACAACCAGCTGATTTGCTTACTAAAGGATTGACTAAGGAGCAACATGTTTATCTAAGTTCCAATCTAGGAATGATTAACATTTTCTCACCACCTAACTTGAGGGGGAGTGTTAAGATGAATAAATAATAACAAACTAACAAGTTCAAGGAAATAGCAGTTAGAATAGTTAGTTAAAATACTGTGCATAACTAATTCTATGAAGAGTTAGTTATGAGTCCAGAAAATAGTTAGGACTAGAATCTTAGCTCAGCTATATATATACATCAACTCTTTTACATACACATTACAATTAAACACAATACAGTTTACTTCCTTATACAGCTAAATACTCATTCTCTTCTTCTTACTCTTCTTCCTCTTCATTTTTTCTTTTATCTTCTTCTCTGATTCTATCTCTAACAGCTTTAATGTCTAAAGCTGGATGATATTTACTTGGTTTCATTCTTAAATTATATAATTCTCTCTCAATTCTCGCTCTTCTGTTATGGTTTACTCTCTATCCTCTCTCAATTCTCGCTACTATAGTGTAGGTGTGCGTGTTTTTGGGTGTCTCGATGTGCTGGTGTATTTTCATACTGCGTATATTTATTTTCAGTGACGATGGAGTGGAATCCTTCTATTACCCCATTAGTGTGTGAGTTATGAATGTAAATTGGCGTCTTCTGAGATGGTGAACTCTGTGTGTGTGTGCGATGGTAAGAGGGTGGTGAGAGGTTGAAGATGAGTCCTCTCTCTATTAATTGTGAGCTTCTTAAAAATGAATGATAATCTCCATCTAATATGATCTGTTTCCAGTGAATTGAGTGTTGAGTGAGGAAGATCATCCTCTGTGTATGTCCATTTTTTTATGTTAATGAGTTGGATTATTAATTAATTTAATTAATTATTAGTTGTCCAATTAGAAGAAGCCACGTCATTAATGAATTGAGGATAAATTAATCTGTTAAAATAAAGGACAAAGTAGACCCAATAGATAGACATCAAGGGCATTTCAGGCCCAATAGGTAGACGGAGGGTATTTTTACACCATTTCGGATAGTTGAAGGGCATTTTAGGCCCTTTTCCGTTTTATATATTGGATGTTGATCTCCTTTCTTTGATTATGCTAGGTTGCATAGGTTAACAAATAATTTTCATAATGAAATAAAGAGGTTGGCTGCATTGATACCTACTTCTGAATAAACAATAAAATTTGAAAATGACAGTCTAGAGGTGGCAACCTGAAATCGAACAATAAAAGAAGTGTGAGATAATTTCTTATGAAAACATGGATGCTTTGCTGTTTTTCTTTCAAGAATCAACCATTTGGATCTACCAGTTTGTCACGCTATTTTTTTTCCCTTTATATTATCCTTCTTTATAAAAAAAAAATATATATTTAACAAACAAATATGTTATTAAGTTTGAATTTAAATTAATCTTGAATTGAAATTAAAAGGTTATTTATTAAATTTTCTTTTTTTTTTAAAGAAATAGTCCATTTTTTTTTGCAAGCAAGAAAGAAAAGATAAAGTATCCTAGAATTCTATAGTTTTAAATATATAAATTGTCTTTATTTTTTTTAAAAAAAAAAGTATTTCTAACATATATTTTATTGAATTTGAATTCAAATTTAAACTTAAATTGTGATAAATTCTATTTTTCTTAAAAAATATATATCTTTATTGTTAACGAAAAAGAAAGAAAAGAATATCATAGAAAAAGATAAATTATCCTAGAATTTTATCTTATATATATATATATATATATATATATATATATATATATATATATATATATATTTACTTCTATAGAAAGAATATTGCCAACAAATATGTTATTGAAGTTGAATTTAATATTGTAGGCATATAGATATTTCAATTGATTTTTTATTTTTTCTTTAAAATTATTTGATTATAGATTTATAGTAATTTATCGTTATTGTTGCACAGAATGACATCAATGAACAAAAAGACTAGATCACGCACACATGAGATTTCTCTAAATAACTGTAATTTGAATTAGATCAAATTAAATAATTTGAAGTTTTTAAATTGACTGTGAAGATAAGATGTTTAATGGAATGTTGCAATTGAAATTTCTCAATAAGATTTGTTGTGTGAAATTTGTTGAAATATAGTGAATCAAAAAAGTGATAAACATGTCATGTATTTGAAACATATCCTGAAATTTTTTGTTAAAAGTTCAAAAAAAAATTGTTGTTATTGCTCTTTATAATTAGTGTTACATTTATCTTTTTTTGTAGATATAACGGAGAAATTTGAAGTTCTATATACCGTGTATACAAGTATAACATAAATATGAAAGGAATAATTAAACTTTTATTTTTGATTTAAGATGCTCAAAGTGTTTTTAAGAAATAATAAAAATAAATAGAGGTAGAGAGATGGACATTGTGATAGGGGAGAAAGTGTAGGAGATTTTGGTGGTCGGGGCAAGGGTGGGCTTGGTGGGTGGGGTTGGGGGTGGGCTTGGTGGGTAGGTGGTAATTGAAATGATGGATATAGGTGGCGTTTGGGGTAGCGGTAGAAAAATAATTTTTTTTTAAAAAAATAAAAGTTAAAAGGTTTAAAAAAATTTTAGGGTCAAGGAAGGTGGGGGGGGGGTAAGATTTTTTTTTGTTAAATATCTAAAATAAATTATAACTTTTTTTTGGGGGGGGGGGGGGGGCAAGAGGGAGGTGTTGGGTAAGGGGGTTGGGGTTATGGGTGGGTGAGATAGAAGGAAAAAAGCTTTTTGAAAAAATACAATAATTTTTTTTTTGTTTTCTGGGGGGGGGGGGGGGGGGGGGAAGTGAGTGGAGTAAGAGAAAAACTTGAATAAAATTTTTGAAAATTTTTTAAAAAATAAAATTTGTGGGGAGTGGTGTGGTGGTAGGATAAAATGTGAGTAATGAGTGTGGGATTTGATGGGAGTGAGAGCTTTTATTTGAATTAATTTAATAAATATAATAATAAGTACAAATAAAATACTTAAAGATATTATTGATGAAATTAAACAATGAAAAAATTATGAACAATTGAATAAAGTATAAATATTTAAAAGAGAATAATAAATTATATGTTCTTAGTTTGAATTGAGAGTTCTAAAATTTAAAATTTGAAAATTAAAATTTTTTAATTGACACAATGAAGCGGAGTGTTTGAAATGGAATTGAAAGATAAAACTCTAAGTAACTAATTGTTAAAGTTGAATTTATAGACTAAAAAGAAATTAAAATTTGAAATAGAAGATAAAATTAATAATACAATTACATGCCTTAATTGATTCAAATTATAAAGTTAAAAGTCCAACAATAAAATTAATATTTATTTAATATTTCTTATTTTATAAGTTTTAGAAATCAGTCAATGGAATATGATTTTAAAAGATACTCCCTCCGTCTCAAATTATCTGTCTCAAATTTTCTAATTTAATTTCTCATTTTACTTGTCTTTTTTCATTAATCAATAAGAGACAAATTATTATTTTTCATGTTTTACCCTTTGCATTAATTACTTTTTTCTTCAAATTAATATATAAACATTATTTAATAGGGGAACTGTGGTAAACTAGCCTTGTTATTAATTATTTTTCTTAATCAATGTGTCATCTCAATTTGAAACGAATAATTTGGGACGAAGGGAGTATTACTATTGTTCTTTTCATATTGACATATCTAAAATAATTAAAATTGTGATAATTTATTAAGTATCAGTTGTAATTTCACTATTAAAAATTATTTTAAGATTTTCTTAACTTTAAAATATGTTAATGTGATGTAATATCTTTAGTATTTTTAAATAAACACGATAGAAAATGATAGCAGAGATCAGACTTTATAATAAAATATATTTATTTTTTTATAAATGAAATAATAACTTATTATTTAAATTATCCTGATTGACATTAAAATATCATATGCTTCAGTGCATACTTTAACATTAACATCAAGTGAAACACATTTTGTTGAATTGAACAATCGATTTTAATATTTTTTTTCCTTTTCGAGTTTGTTTGAAAATTACATAAGAGAATAAAACAAAATTATAAGTGTCAATATATTAATATTCTTTATAGAGTCATACGAAAAAATAAAGGATACCGATCGATGTATAAATTAATTTTGAATATACTTAAATGCATTCTATGGGTGTTTAACAAACGAAAATAATTACCTACTTGATGAAATATTTCTTATGGACACTCTTTTAGGTATTCTATATTTAAAGTTACATATCAAATAAAGTTTTTGGCAAATATTGTTACTTCCTAGCAATTCGATTAGTTATTCTGCCAATGATTAGAACTGTTTATTGTTGCTATGACTCATAATGTTTTTTAAAGAAGGAATCAATAATCGATGTTTACACGATCTTACTATTTTGATTATTTAAATATTATGGATCAGTATACACGCTTTTATTTTGAATATTTTTTGTATGTACTCCATAATCAACGTGACATAATGACTCAAATTTCAATTATCGTACAATAAATTCAACACACTTGGAGCCATAACTCCACTTGAGACTCAATACATAAAGAAAATTAATGAAAAAGACATGCTATAACTAACTTTTTGCATGGAATATACTTGTAATTTTATTAGTTTATTTCAAAATTTCTTTATCAATGTTAATAGATTATCTAATTTTCAAATTATTTTTAAAATTTTTTATTTAAATAGTATTCAACTTAAATTCATTTACTTCTCTAATAGTCAATAAGTTAGATGTTAAAAAAATGATCGAAGTAATAATTCATATTTTTATTCAAAAACTTTATTATTAAATTTGCTACACTCATAAAGTTTGTGAAAACTCAAATTCTCAAATATAATATATTCATGAAATTTATTAATACTTTGCTAAAACAGATAGTTTAGTTAAAAATAAACTCACTTTTCTTATTCTTATTTGAGACAAAATATTGAAGTAGTTGCATTAATTCATAACTGGAATTTAAACTAAGTAATTGACATGTATATATTTTGCATAAATCTTAAGAAATAATTAATAAGAGTTATAAATTGACTAATATAATTCTATTATCTTTGTAATATTGATTATATGAATTTTTTTCAAGTAATGTGGGAATTAATCAATAAGGGTATAATTGGAAAAAAAAAATTCTCTTGATCATTTAAACATGTCAACTATTTTAAAATATTTTTTTTTGACAAATATACAAAAAATTTTAAATTTTGCTATTAATAATTTATGTAATTACTTAATATTTATAATAATATAAAAAAGTAATATATATTTTGTGATTTACTAAAATAAATGAGAAAGAAAAATAATTAATTTTTAATATAAGAAAAAACTTAAAAAGAACAAGTAATCTAATAAGGAACAAGAAGAGATTTATAAAAAAATTAACTACTATATATAATTAAATTATAAATATATGAATAACAATATCATAAAATAATAAATGAGAACAAATTTAATAATATGTATGGAAAAAATAATAAACATGTGTGACTATCTAATTGTACTAAAATATTTGTGAGGACTACCAAAAAGAGAGATTCTCCCTTGTATATAGTATACTAGATAAGTATGTCCGTGCTTAGCACAAACCCAATATGAAGGATTTTGAAATAACTTTGTATTTGCTATGAGTATTTTGAGGTGTAAATCTGAAATCAAATTAAAATTATTTACTTGATATTTTTCTGACATCAATAAACAGTTCTCTTAATTCAAAATCAAAATCAAAAGCGTTAGACCAAAAAACTTTGTATAATAGATTTGAAGTATAAATTACGTTTGACTATGAACATAAACCTTATGAAAACTCAAATTTGTCGATATAGTATATCAATAAATTTTATTATAAAAAGAAATTATGTCCTTTTTCATTTTTGAGACAAAAATATGTATAGTAGTATGACGAATTAGTTGGTAATTTGAGAAACTAGAGCAATCTACTCAATTGATAAAACTTTGATTTGGTTAATTTAAATGTCAAATGATTACATTATCAGTGATGTAAATTGGATCCAAAAATACTTCTTCTCTATCAAATTTTAATTAGGCTAAGTTTGAAAAAAAATCAAATTTATTTTAGTTTACATATATAAATTAAATTTTAAAGTTTAAATGAAACGAATTTCAAATTAAATATAATTGCTATTTAAAATTATTCCCCTTATTCCAATTCAAGTATATTATTTTTCTTTGTAAAAGAATGATTATTTTTTTATTTTTGCATTTTTTTTTCAAATTCTGCATGACATGTTTAACATCATAAAATATAGGCTCAACCTCAACTTCTAATAAAGTGTTTCAATTTGACACTTTTGATTTGAATTTTTAAAAAAACTTTGGCTTACACATATTTTCATTCGTCAATTAGATAGTTAAGTTAATCATATAAAGTATTTCATCTCCTTAATTATACGTATCAACCTCAAATTGAAATGTTATAGATGACATATAATTAAACATGATGACATGTTTTATGCGGTTAACTTAACTATCTAATGGATAATGAGAACACAATAGAAAGTGTGTAACTGAGACACTTATTAAAAGTTTAATTGTCTGGTTGAAACAACACTTATAGTTTGAGAATCTAAATGGAATACCTTGATAAATTTAAGGAGTTAATTATGTATTAATCTTATTAGCTTAAGATCATAAAATTTCATTTCACACTCCACGCTTAATCTAGTTAAAATGCTAAATTGAAACTGAGAAAATATTTTTTCCTAGTGAATACTCTTAGGGGTCATTTGGTAGGAGGTGTAAGGTAGGATATCTTATGAATATGTGCTTAAAGCTAATATTGATTTAGTCTTGACAATCTATCTGATTTTATCAACCATGAAATTATTTTATATCACCTTCCATATGATATAAAATAGTCTAAGAATTAAGATTATAATTTCGAAACAATTTAACCTACCTACTAAATGACCCTTCAATCTACTTTAATTGAAAGTAGCAAAATAAAATAAAAATAAAGCAAAACGAAATTGAATGTTAATTGTGGGTACTTTGATAAATGGAGTAGCAAGGAGGAGGGCCCATATTTTCAAAATTGCCTAGGGATTTTGATCATGATGTGATTGACATGTGAGTGGTAGACTGGTATGACACATCAATAATTATATGAAAGTTAGCTGAGTTTTTCGTCATTTGACTGTTCTTGATACATAATGTACACCTGCTTTAAGCTGGAAGTTTTATTTTTGGACGAAAATGCCCTGGTAGTCCTCATGCTCATCTTTCTATAAAATACTAGATAATGAAAGACCCATTTTACGGGCCCAATATTATAATTTTAAATATATTTATTAGTATTAATTAGTTTATAAAAAATTAAATTAAAAAATAAATACGATACAAAATGATAATAGAGAACAACTTTAGAAAAACTATATTTTTTATTTTTATCAAATGAAATATAATAGCTTACAATTTAATTAAATTTTTCTAATTAAAATTAAAATATAATATGCTTCAATGCTTATTTTAACATCATGTCAAACACTTTTTCTTGAACTAAGTAACTAATTTTAATGTTTTCATTTTTCAATTTAATTTGAAAATCATACAAGAGGATAAATTAAAATTATAAGTGCCATTATGTTAACATTTTTTATAAAATCTTACGAACTATATTTTCTTAAAATATGATCTTTTTACCTAATATACTATATAAATTAAAGTAAATAGCACATTTCTATTAAGGAGATAAGAGATTGTTTTTATCCATGTAAATATATCCTACATTCATTTTCATAATGAAATAATATAAAAATACTAACGATACATTATTGATAGTTGAAAATTATCTATAAAAAAATAGTGCACAAATCAAATTAATATTGGTGGATTTAAATTTTTTATTAAAGGGATTAAAAAAATATATCTTATTTAATGTTAGTTTAAAGTTATTTTACATATAGGTTAATTTATCTATTATATCGTACTCTCTTCATTCCTTTTTATGTGTTCTATTTAGGTTAGACACACAACTTAATCTCTTACTCCTATAAAATTAAAAATAATTTTATTAATATTTTCCTAATTAAATTTTATACCTCTTTCCAAATCAATGATGATTACATTTATTGAACAAGTACATAATAGAAAGATTTTGTTCAAACTATTCTTCAAAGATTAAAGGAGCAAATATTTATAAATATAAGCACAATCCAAATGGAGCAAATAAAAAAGAATGAATAGAGTATTATAAATCTTATTTTTAAGATTACAAATCTCAATTTTTATGAAAGATTACATATAAATATATTTATATAATATGGTAAAAATTCTCTACACAAACCATTTAATGTACTTCAATCTATTTTTAAAAATTATCTTTTAAATATCCATTTTGTGAGTTGACATGCACATCAATTGTGATTACACCTATAAACCATAAGCGAATACAAAAATTGTGCATTCAAAGCCTTATATGAATATTATATATGTAATTCTATTCATTTCTAGTAAAACATTTATAAACTGATTTAATGATATGTTCTTATAAAATTATTTTATAATGATCAAAATAAATTTCTTTAAATAGGTTAACAACTTTAAATTTTAACCCACCAAGTCCATGCGTGATAGTATTTTTTTGAGCAAAAATCTAAAATATTAAAAGCTTAGAGTATTGAAAATTTTGGCAGAGTCAGAATTTTTACTTAGAAAATTTAAAATATAAGAAAATAAAAGTTCAACATCTACCATATAAAAATAAAAAATAATTTTAGTTCTATATAAATAATCAAATATTTTGTGAAAGAAAATTCAGATTATAAATTTTAAATTTATTACTTCGTAAATAATGTGGTTGAATAAGCTGGGACTTGTAAGTGAAAATATTGTTAGCCACATAATGGATCCACTTAGAAAATGTAGACACATAAGCCAGAAAAAAATGACTAATGGAGTTTTTTGTTGATATGACTATTGATTAATGATTGTACCATTTAGATATGAAATGACAAATATACCCTTACTCGTCCTCCAACTCACTATTCTAAAAAGATCATCCATTTATATTATAATTAAATTATAATTTAGAAATAATAATTAATGACAAAACTCGTTTATCCATGTAGACAAATAAGAATAAGAGATAAGTAAAACTTAAATATACATATATACTTAATACATGTAATACTTAAATAATATCATAAAAGATAGCATTAGATTTTGTAATAAATTCATAAAAATTATTCTACTTATAATGTTAATAAACTTAAATAAATTTTTTTAAATATCTAGAAATGGTGAAAGAGAACAAAGAGATGATGCTTCTAGAATTTTATTAAGTATTAGCGTTAAATGATTATATTGCCCTTGGTCATCCTCTAACTCACCATTCTATATAATAAAAAAAATAAAATATACAGTTTCATTATCTTATTAAATTTCCCTTGAAATGAGTCATGTTTACTAAACTACCCTTGGTCGTCCACTTGATCACCTTCCTATATAATAAAAATAATATAAAATAATACAATATATCTATTTTTATCAACTATGAAATTATTTTATATCACCTTCCCTATGATATAAAATAGTCTAGAAATTAAGATTATAATTTTGACTACGTACTAAATGACCCTTTATTCTACGTTAATTGAAAGTAGCAAAATAATTTTTTTTTTTAAAAAAAGCAAAATGAAATTGAATGTTAACTGTGGCTACTTTAATAAATGAAGTAGCAAGAAGGAGGGCCCATATTTTCCAGAATTGTCCAGGGATTTTGATCATGATGTGATTGACATGTGAGTGGTAGACCAGTATGGCGCATCAGTAATTATATGAAAGTTAGCTGTGTTTTGCGTTATTTACCTGTTCTCGATGTATAATGTACACCTTTAAGCTGAAAATTTTATTTTTGGACGAAAATGCCCTTGGTCGTCCGCATGCTCATCTCTCTCTATCTCTCTTATATATATATATATATATATATTAAAAGTGTGAAGACCCTTAGAAAAGTGAATTAAACTTTTTGCCCCTCATTAAAAGTCACCACTTTAGATAAAATCATCTTTTCGCTATTTTTTTTCCGGGCTAAAATAGAATCAATTTAAATTTAAGACTATATTTTCTACTAATTATTTTCTTACTTGAATTAAATATCACAATTAAAATACCTTAATACTAAATCTTTTCTTACATTCTTCCACTTTTCATGTTCTTTTTCTTCTTTCACGTCAAATATAATGAACGATTATATTGGATACATAGAAATAAAAGAAAAAATATAAAAATTCATGATAGTATTTGCTAATACTTGTCTTTCTCGAGTATATTTAATGTTCAAGAAGAAATTACTAATACAAAAGAAAATGTTCAGGAAGAAATTTCATGATATAGTATATTTATGATATACTTACCTAAAAAATAATTTTTGAATATAGTATTAGTAAGTATTTCAAAAATTTTAAAATTTAATTGATAATTTATTTGTGTTATTGTTATTCAAGATTTATTTAATCTAGAGGGAGACTTACCTTAAAAATTAACTTTTAATTGAAGATGTTTGTTTTCTGTAAGGTTTTTATGCACTCAGTTATAACATTGGCTTTTCATGGAATAATGAGGAAATAATGTGGAGACGATAGATGTTTGGTGATAGTTCAGGTAATACACTAAAAACACTAAGATATTTTATGTGTGTTTTTGATCCTTCACTTTTTTCATAAGTCATCATAAGAATTTTTAAGTTGTTTGTTGAATAGGGGGAATGAGTGATTTGTAGTATGATCTCTCATAATTTATTTTAGACGATCATTTAGATGTATAGAGCAGTTGGTGAAAGTTAAGGCAGGAAATTAAAATTTTTGAGATACTTTAGGTTATGTTTTTGACCCTTCATTTTATTCATAAATCATCATAATAATTTTGAAGTTGTTTGTTGATAGAGGAAAAGGAAAGAGTGATTTGTAGTATGAGACCTCATAATTTGTTTCAGACTTAAATAATCATATAGATGTATAGAACGTTTGGTGAAAGTTTGGATAGAGAACTAAAATAATTGAGATACTTTTTGTATATTGTTTATTCTCACTTTATTTATACGCCATTATAATAATTTTCAAGCTATTTGTCAATAGAGAAAAAAGAGTAGTGTGTTGTAGTATGAGAACCCATAGTAATTCCGATATGAAACTAAAAAAATTGAGATATTTTAGGTGTGTTCTTAGTTAGCAAGGGAAAGTGGAGGACAAGGACAAATTCGAATAAAATCTGTATCAATCCTCAAGCAATAAATGTAAAGCCCAGATTGGCGAATGACATTCCAACTAAAGTAGTTAATTTCTACAATTTTCTTAAAATTTATTTTTTATCTGATTTGATTTAAATAGAAGAAATTTATTAGATAGTCATTTTTATCTTTTTAAATATACCCACGGCCAACTGAATACAAATTTAAATTACTAAAAGATTTTGCTATCCAAAATTTGAAGTGAAATTGACTTGCAACCTACAATTCTGTTGTATTTGATCTAAGTAGATTTATGATGCAAATAAAATTTTGATGCTTCCTTCAGTTGTATATAGACTATAAAGTAAATTTTTTCTTTCTTAAAGTTGAGTGCATTATAAGAAAAGTTTAATAAAATAGAGACATCTTTTGTACTACTTTGGATGGTGGTCTTGAGCTTGCATTCAAGAATATCTATTTTACCTATGAAGTAGGGGTGTACCTATGTGGCCATAATTATCTGAGATTATCTGAGATTTGATAGGAATAATTGACATATTTGGTTGTTAGTATTATTTGTCTAACTACATTAATACAATCCTTTGAAATAATGGTTTATATTATATTTATACTATATTAAAAGTGTGAAGGCCTTAGAAATATTGTTTGAACATTTTGTCCTTTATTAAAAGCCTTCGCTTTAGACAAAATCGTCTTTTTACTATTTTTTTTATCATTTAAAAGTTGAAAATTAATTAAATATTTATGACAAAACTTTTCATTTTTAGAAGTCATCAGAATTAATGACAACTAATATCTTTTCATTAATGTAAGAATTCGAAATCAATGAAAGTTGATTTAAAGAAGGTTTGAAAAATCTAGAAATAAAGATGAAAATAATAAGAAAACTATAAGAAATACCGAAGTTTAAAAGTTTTAAGTAAATAATCAAAGATTTTCTAAATATTTAACTTTAAAAATATGGAAAGATTTTTAATATAGAAAAAATAAAAAAAATTATCGTACTACAAATATGGTTCAAGTCGATGTGTCTCTCTTAGCCTCTAACAACAAGGAAAAAAGGTACTGCATGACAAACGCAAAAGTGACGATCCATTAACCACTTGAAACTTTTAGTAGTATATGTTATGTTTACATTATTATATTAAAGTGTGAAGGATATTTGAGAAGTGATTTGAATTTTTTGCACTTTACTAAACATCTTCGCAATAGATAAAATTGTCTAATTTCAAATAATCAAAATTACATGTGCGAGGCACGTGCAGTTCAACTAATATATATATATATATATATATATATATAGAGAGAGAGAGAGAGAGAGAGATCATAGTTATCTAGATGTTTCTATAAAGTTATAGGTGCATAAAATATCTAAAATGTCATTATGTTAGTTGTGAAATTACAATAATACCCTTGATCGTCATGGAACTCACTTTTCTATATATTAATAAAATATACTAGATGAAATATGGCCCGTGCAAACACTATTGAAGCTCTATTTATTTACGATTAAGTTTGTTTTGACATACAATTGCATATTGAGGTGTATAAATAAATGGAAAAATTACAGAAACTAGCATCCTTAAGACTATAATTACAATAAATAACAACACTTTTTCAAAATTACAACTTATAGCAAAAGTAACAATATTTTACCCACTTCATAGTAATAGAAGAAGATGTATTTTTCAGTTGTACATATGTATTTATGAGTAATACATATATATTTGTATATGTATTTATATAGTAACATTTTACTTAAATACAAATACAATTTGCTATTTTTCGTAATTATGAAACTGTTGCTATAAAAATTATAATTAAAGTTACAGAGTTGCTATTTCTGAAATTTTTCCTAATATATGCAGGGCTCCAAGTGAGCTTCATATTGAAGGCACATTTAGAAATAAAATTGTCCAAGCTGTATAAAACATAGTAAAATATTTATTCTTAGATTTCATCTGGTTGCAAGATGACTCATTATTTACATCGATGAGTACTATTTATGTATTGATAAATGGTGATGCATTTGACACCGTTTGAGATCTTTGCAATCCTTGCAAATATCGCACCTGTAGAATTATGAATCATCAATCAATTATCAATATCTATATAACAAGAATATACCATTATATATTTCTAGCTAAGTGAAAGATGGAAAGAATGGAAAGGAAAAGAAAAAAGAAAGTGACAAATCCCTCACCCATTTTTTTTGTTCAGTAAGTAGTCAAAACATTGTAGCATTATATTATAGAATATTGTGAGAATGTTCTATCAATTCAACTCAACTCAACTCAACTTCAACTCAAACTACTACTTTGAATTTTTTTTATGGCCAAGCGCGCACTTAATAGCCTCTAGCTACACATTTCTAGTTTGATTTTCTTAGAAGAAGAAAGTAACTAAGTAATAAAAAGTAATAACAATCTCCTAAGTTTAAAATTGTGTACTTGTATGAAAGTATATACAAGTATACATATACACCATAAATTGAATTATGATAAGGAGCCTCCTATAATAGGTTACCTTTTCAAGACATTGTCTTTCTTACAAGTGACAACATATGGTTGTAACTGTCCATGTCAAATAAAGAAAGTTCATTTGTAGGAGAGAAAAATTTACTCATCACCGGTTAAATAGTATAGTAGAAATACGCCAAAGATGTCAAGAAAGAGCCATTTGGGTAAATATGTGGAGGTGCATTTTAAAGTTCATGTAATATCCCGTGCTAATCTTAGCTTGGTTCAGCTCCTAGTGCATGCATAAGAGGCTTAAAGCCTGAAAATTTAGCTAAATGTTGAGGACTTATCCATCTTTAAGACCTTTTAACTTTGAGGATTTTAAGTTGATCTTTCGAACTCCGAAACTATGGTTTTTGAGTTAATTCATGTTTAAGGGTGTAAGTATGTCTCGGGGAAGTTTTAGATTTTTTGGATAAGGATTGGGTCACTTTTGGATTTTGATTCCTGAACCTCACCACGATAGTGGTGCATCACGGTGGGTATAGCGATGGGCATATCATCGCGTTGCGGTAAAAGTTTTTTCATCCAATTCTTGATTTATAATTTGAGTGCATGTGTCATGATCTTTATCCTAGTGTGTGAAGTGCTTATTAGGTGAAAAATGTTCAGAGAAATCACTTAGAGCAAAGTTGAGCTAAGAGCCTTTGATTCATCCCAAGTTTGATATTCGATTCTACAAGGATAAACTTTGAACGTATATAAATTTTTATGTACGTTTAATATCTCAGCTCAAGACCTACAAAATTATAGATAATTGAATTAGCTTTTCAATGATACCAATTTCGCCTTAATCCAATACCCGAGCAAAAAGTTATGATCATTTTCGTCAAAACTAGTAAGCCACCACGATAAGATCACATCGCGATGGACTTTAAATCGGCATTCCAGTTGTGAATTTTTGGTTTAATTGATGGAGGGTCAATTGAGTCGTTTTCCACTTCAACCCAATTCGTAAAAACACGACCTAAGGTTTCAGTTAGGGCATTATATGCCAATATTCTCCACTTTTTCTCTCAAGAAAGCTTTTAAGATCATCTCTAGGGCTTTCAAGGTCAAGATTTCTCCACCAATTCAAGTCTATTAAGGTATGTGGGGTTATGAACAAGGGTATCCTTTCACCCTTGTGTCAAAATTGTATGATTTTAAGAATTTATTTAATTGTTTTGAAGCATGGTTCATACCCAAGTATGTATATTCTTGAAGCATGTGATTTTCATGAGATTTAAAGCTTTAAGTATATCAAGAAGTGCTTAGGTTTATGCTTTTAACTTACATGATTTATACTATGAATGAGATTGTACTATCTTGACTTGTATTGTTGAAATATTTCAAGATCGTTATTGAGCATGAAGTTTTATTATGAATTGACATAAGTTTAAAGCATGGGTTTTAAGCCCTAAGTTTGAGTATTGAGACTTCAAGAATATTATTCTTTTAAGTATTCTTTGATAAGCTTATTTCAAGATTTAAGCAAGAATTGACCTTTTGATCCTCAGATAAGAGATGGAATCCACATTTATTCATTTTGGTTATAGTTTAAAGCAAATAGAAGCATACATGGTCTTCATTATAAACCCTTATGTTATTTTAATGTGGATTTCCTAAAGAGTGAGCATATAAGTAATATGGGAGTAGTATTAAGCACTGAGTTGGGTATGAGGTCAAGGTCACATGCCCCAGAACTACGTGCCACCATAGATTTTAATGCCCATAGTGGGTTCAGTATAGTGATCACTCTAGTTTAGGTTCTATTCCGATGGCAAGGGTAGAACAACTCTCCCAACGTGGGTAAGAGTCGTTGGACTCCATGATAACTCACATAGTGTATGTCGGTTAGAAGAACCTCCCTAAGAAAGAAGAAAAGAAAAGCTTTTAGAACTAAGTGTTATGGCTCACAAATTTTATATTTATGCTTCATTACTCATGTTTATGATTTTATAGCTTTTGTTTTATTCAAGACCAAGGTGAGTCATTTACACTTAGCATGCATTATTTGAAAGTTTATATGAATATTCAGCTATTGTTTTACTTATGCATTCACTCCCACATACTCAATACATTCCAGAAGTAGTGATCCACATATATGTCTATGTGCTACATTGTCTCATAATGTAGGTACTAGTTGTAGAACATCATAGGCAGATAGTTCACAGCTTCCAGCCAACAGGTGATGAGTTCTTTTGATTGAAGGACTCGAGTCAACTATTGTAATAGCCTGTACTTTTCTTAGCTTGTTCATCCCTAGAATGTTAAAGAATAGATTCCAAAATAGATAATAATTATTTCGTATGGAATTTTCCAAATTTATACCTCCCATTGTGTGGAAAATGTAATAAGCTTTCCAACAATATAAAATTCACCCAAATTCGACACTCAGTGAAGGAGTTATGGCATTTTTAAGTTGATAGTGTGCCACCTGGGTACCTAGTGCACCGCGGAGACAGTTGAAATGGAGATTGTCAAATTCCAGAGGCCCTCCGCGATAGCCCCACATCGCGGTGATGTCTCATTTCACATTTGACATTTTCTAGTGAGACTATGTGATGCTGGTGTGTCGCGTAAAGGGCCAAAATGGAAATCCAAAGGGGGCACCGCGATTGTGGCACATCGCGGTGAACGCCCAGTTCTCGCTCATCCTTTTCCAGTGAGCCACTGCGTTAGTGGCGCGTCGCGGTGGCCCAGTAAATAAAAATTTTTGGTCGTTTTTCCAGTTCCATTTAGGAGTTTAAAAGGGTATTTTGGTAAACTACCTAGCCCCTAATCCATCTAAAACACATCATTAAGCATATACCAAAACACTTTATGCTTATTTCATTGCTTTTCTCTCAAAAAAAAACCCTAGCTCATCAAACTTTCTCCCCAAGAAATACAAATTCCTTCATTAATTCTCTAAGGAAATTCAAGATTAAGGATTCCCAATACATGAAATCTAAGAATTCATCTCCAAAGCATCAATTGGAATCCAAGATTCAAGCTTTTCATCAAAGATAATTCTTTCATCCTTGTGTTGGAGTTCTTCAACAAGGATAATTCTTTCATTCTTGTGTCCAAAATTTATTTTAATTATAAATTTACTGAATTTTACGTGATTTCCTATGAAATTTAAGTTAGGGTTTATACCCATCATTGTTATTTACAAGCTTACGATGTTTCCAATGATTTGGAAGTTGAATCACATGGTTATGTTCATATTTTCATACATAATGCAGAAATTTTCAGATTTTGAATTAATTTCTCAATGTTTTCATTATCAAGCATGAGCAATTTGATGTTTTAACATGAGATTTATGCATGGTGTATTATCCCAAGATTGAATAGTACTGCTTCATGAAAGATGATGCTTTAAACATCTTATGAGTAGATTATTTTCAGTTTTCAAAAAAAGCTTTGATCTTTTGATCATCGGTTTAGCTATGGAGTCCATTTTATAGAATTTAGATTAGCTGTGTTTATAGATTTACTCAGATAAAAGCATTTTTTGTTTTATAACGAACCATTATACTAGTTTAAAGTGGATTTCTAATAGAATTAGCATAAAGACTAAAAAGGGAGTAGTATTTAGCACCGAGCGGGAAGTGTAGGATTGGCATGCCCCATCTTCCATAGAACTACGTAGCCAACATAGGTACAAATTATGAGATTATTTCCATTTCTATATGGATGAAAGATTTAGCTTGTGATCGATCGCATGGAAAGTAGGTTATACTCTCTGGCAAGAGTATGACTCCTCTCCTAACGTGAGGATTCCTCCTTAGGAGGACAAGAACGTTGGACTCTATGAATGCTCACATGGTTTATGTCGGTTAAGAGAACCTCCCTGCTAGTAAAAGTAAATAAACAGTTTGAGTATTTTCCTACTAATAAAGAAAAGCTTTGAAAGAATTCCCTTCAGATAAAGTATTTTTCCATGCAGAATGAGTTTTCAGATTTTACTTAACCTATATGATTTGAGAATAAAAACAGAATACAAATTTCAGAACTAAGTGTAATGACTCACAGGATTTATACTATGTGCTTTACTATTCATGATTTATGATCTTCAGATTTCAGATTTACTTAAGCCTGTATGAGTCATTTACATTTAGCATGCATGATTTTATAAATTGTGATGATATTGCTTACTTATTGCATTCACCCCCATATACTTAGTACATCATCAAAGTACTGATCCACATATACGTCTATGTGCTATATTATCTCATAATGTAGGTTTAGGTGCTTAGTCTCAGTAACGTGAGTGATTTTTGAGCATCTGATCGACATCTCTACAGTTGGTATCTCATAGTTTGGGGACTTAATTATTTTAGACTTCCAATTTATTAGTAGTTGATTTAGTATTTATTTCAGACAGTTTGAGTCAGCTAGTGGTTTGTCCCAGTGGCTCTCTAGTTTTAGTTAGTAGAGGCTTATCGAACTACCAAATTTAGTATTCAGATTTTGTTTCAGTATTCAGATTTTCAGTATTGTTTTACTAAGACTTTTGAGATTAGTATGTTTCAGACATACCCAGTTATTTCATATAGACTTACGCATTTAGTATGATTTTTCATTCATATTCTCCTATTTTGAGACCCAAACTTAGTAGAAAGCAGTTAGGGTTAGCTTAACACTACTTATAGTTCAGAGCACTGTATGGCACCCCGAGAGTTTAGATTTTGGGGTGTTACAAACTTGGTATCATATCCTAAGGTTTAGAGAGTCCTATGGAGTCAAAAAAGCCATGTTACGTAGAGCCTTGATCATCGGTGTAAAGCACACCATATCTGTTAGCAAGAGGCTATGGAGTGTTTTAGGAAATTATCTCTTCTTTCATGATCTATCGTGCATTTAGTGTCTCTATCTACTTCTAACTCGTGCTTTCACGTGACAAAAAATGCCTCCTTGTCGAGCTAACGCACTCAGAAATGATAACCAGCCACCTCAGCCTGCAGATCCTTTGAATAAGAATATGTCACATGTAAAGTTCCGAGCTACCTTTTAGGCACTATCCCAAGATGTGACAGCTAATGTTCAGGGAAACCGTCAGGCTGCAGTCCCACTTTAGCAAGATAGGGACTTAGCCACAGCCAGAATTTGAGATTTTATGAGAATGAACCCACCAGAATTCTTTAGGTTGAAGGCAGGTGAGGACCCACAGTTGTATCTAGATGAGGTGAAGAAGATCACCCGAATTATGCATGTTTCTAAAGAGGAGAGTGTAGAATTGGCATTTTATAGGCTGAAGGATGTTGCATATGATTGGGTGGTGATGTGGAAGAAAATTAGAGGGGAGAATGCAGCTCACATGACTTGGCAGATATTTCAGGATGCGTTTTTAGCAAGTTCTTCCCATGTGAGATGAGAAAAGCTAAGATAGAAGAGTTTATAAACCTGAGACAAGTCTCAATGATAGTGAAAGAGTATTTTCTTAAGTTCAACCAGTTATCTAAGTATGCCTCTGATCAGATGGCTGAACCTAGGTCAAGCATGAGAAAGTTGCGACCGGTGTGTCTGGGTTGGTAGTTAAGGAGTGTAGGACTGCTATGATCATTGGAGACATGGATCTTGCTAGGTTGATGCATTCTCAATAGATTGAGGTAGAGAAGTTGAAAGAAAGAGATAGGGTAAATAAAAAGACTAGAACATGGCAGTTTGATTATGGTCAACATAGGTATAGAGGAGAAAATCTTTCACAGTTTTAGAATCGGTCATCTATGCCCGCACTTTCTTCAGTCAATGCTTCTGCACCCAAAAATAGGCAAGAACAGTGGGGTAAGTCTTCTATATCCAGATCTCAGAATAGTGTGAGTGGTAGGACCAGCTATCCTCAGTATGCTAAGTGTGGTAAGAATCATCTTGTTGAGTGTTTAGCTAGACAAAAGGGTTGTTTTTGTTGTGGCAAGTTGGGTTACGGTATTAGAGATTATTTGCATGCTAAGAAAGGAAATAAAGATGTTCGTCCTCAAACTCAGGCTAATAGTGCACCATCTCCTCTAGGTCGCCCAGCCCTCTTCAGGACGCATAATCCAGTACCAGTGATGATCAATGCTAGAATTGGTTCTATGCTTTACCATCCCACCAAGAGCAGGAAGATTCGCCAGATGCTGTTACTGGTATGCTTCGTGTCTTTCATCTTGATGTTTATGTTTTGTTAGACCCTCGGTCGAGTTTCTCTTATGTGACCTTGTTAGTTGCTATAAATTTTGAGATAAGTTCTGAAAAAATCCCTGAGCCCTTTTTGGTTTCTACCCAGTAGGTGAGTCAGTTGTTGCTAAACAGATCTACAAAAAGTGTCCTATCACTGTCCTTCATAAGGTCATGTTAACATACCCAATAGAGTTAGATATGGTTGATTTTGATCTTATTCATGGCATGGATTGGCTTCACTCCTGTTATACATCTATAGATTGTCGCACCTGTGTGGTGAAGTTTCAGTTCCCAGATGAGCCGGTTTTTGAGTAGTCAGGTAATTCAGTGTCTCCCAAGAGTCATTTCATATCTTATCTTAAAGCTAGAAAGTTGATATCCAAAGGTTGTATTTACCATCTAGTTTGAGTCAAGGACATAAAGTCTGAGACTCCAACAATTTAGTCAGTCAGTGTAGTTAATGAGTTTCCTGATATTTTTCCAGAAGATCTCCCAAGGGTACCTCCCGATAGGGAATAGAATTCGGTGTAGACCTTCTCCCAGATACTCAACTTATTTCTATCTGTAACGACCTGAAAATTTGATGAAATATGTGAAATTTGTGATTTTATGTTATTTGACTATTACCTCTCTTCATTGTTGAATTATGGTATTTCTAGGGTGTGGAAGTGGTTGACATGATTTTGATGCATTTTGGTATCATTTATGCAATATTGTGGTTTTTTATGGCTTCGAGAGCCTTATTTTGGACTAATATGGATATATTTTGATTCGTTTGATGGATGATCGAATGGACTGCGCCAGCAGCTCTGCAATATTGATTTTATGCTAGGTAGACCTTGGGTTCGGGACCTGGTGCACCCGAGCTCATTTCGACCTATTGGTCAGAAAGTTGAAAATTGGAAAGTTGGGTGAGGGACCCACTTTTGGTCGAAACAACCTCGTATGGAAAATCCGACTTTTCCAGAAGATTCGGAATATCGATTTTAGTGTGTTAGCATATTTGGTATAATTTTACGATTTTTAAATCTCATTTTGACCCTTGGTTTGAAAAATGGTGATTTCGGATTTCGGGGGTCAATTTTGTGAAAATGAATTTTTATGGAAAATCTGGTAGTTCCAGCGCATTCAGAACATCAAATTTAGTGTGGTTGCATAGTTCGTTTGCATAAATCAGACTCCAAACAAATCCCGGACACCCCGTTGAAATCTGAATTGAGTTTAAAAAAAAACTGCTTTTTTGTTTTAGACAGCAGTGCATTTTTGACCTATTTTGATCATTTTTCATCTTGCCTCTTGGGAGTTAAACCCTAAATAGGTGGAAGCTTAAAAGTGAAGTTTGTGGGAGCTTGGGAAGCTAGATTAACACCTATTTCTTGATTATATTATGGAATTAAGGTAAGAATTTACCTTTTTCTTAGTAATTTCTTCATTAATTTCTCAAAACCCCAAAAATCTTAGGGTATGATTTTAAATCCAAATTTCACTCATTTTCACTTGAATAATAATATTTTTATCTTATAATTACTAGTTTTTCATCAATTTAACCTTCAAAACAACTCCGATTCTGGACTTTAACCCAGATTTCAAATGTTTTACCTGGTAAAACTCAAAAATGGTTTTTCTTCGATTTGAACCTCATTTTTGACTCGATTTAACTTGAGTTTTCAGCTGTAGGTTCCTAAAAATACGGGGAACATGTTTTTGAAGTAAAGTTCTGATTTTCCCCTTATTTTTTGAAAACCCATTTTGGGGGTCCGTTTTGACCCTGAACCAAAAGTAGTCAATATGAGTGTCGTTGGTTTTGTTTTGATGTGTAGATTTCATATTTGATATTTATAGTAAAGTTTGGAATTGTTCGTAAAATTTAGGATTGTGGGTTCAAGTGTAGGGACCGATTTCGGCTTTCGAGGTAGGTTATGATTTAACTCTTCAGACTGGGTTGGGTAGTAAATGATGGTACAAAATGCATGTTAAGGGTAGGAACTAATCATGAAAAATGTTTATCTATGTGTTGTGCCCGTATGGGGCCTATATGTGATGTAATTATCGAAATTGAAATATTATATGATATGTTTGACCGTGTGGGGTCCTATGTGACATTGATAGACTTGAATACATGTGAGTAACTATATTGTATTGTTTAATGTGATACCATTGGTGTATTGTGATTATATTCATCTTTATTGGCATATGAGACTTGGAAATTCATGGATGAAATGAAAATAACGAGGAAATATTGGCTCATTTGATTATGGAAATGTATCATTATGGTTGGTTGAGGAAATATATCATATGGTTGGTTGCATAAATACTTATTGTGATTGGTTGTGAGTATTACATCTTCATATCATACTCATTCATGAAACATTGGTACCACCATGACGACATCTGAGAAACACTGACAACACCTTTTTAAAAATATTATAACACCTTATAAAACCCTTTCCGAGGGATATTCCAAAAAGGATATATGAGATATGTAGATTGTATATGGGTTGATGAACCCTCCATGGGTCCTACGTCAGGAAGCTTTAGCTCCGTAGGTGTATACGGGGATTGTGCAACGATCCCGGAGGTTGTGCGACAACCTCGTGCATCATCATCATCATCATTATCATCGTATACATTGCACTTACTTTATTGTGTTTATGTTGTGTTGTATTGCCTTGTTGACTTGTCATCTATGTGTTTGTCTTATTTTTCTTTACTTGTATTTGATGATCTTGTATCTACACGTTCTCTCTTGTTCTATTATATATGACATAATGTATACTTGGGTTCTATTTTTTGGTATATTTTTGTAACATATGTGAGATCTACTAGAACTGTTAGTATAAGCGGTGTGGGCTACCGTTATGGGACATTTTCTGATTGCAGGTGATGTGCCCTTAGTGTATATTTTGTATGCTTTATATACCACTTTGCTTGGTCGGCCTATGATACCTGTTGAGTGCAAGTGGACCGTACTCATGCCTACTGTGCCCTTTCGGTGCAGGTCTTAGCTCGAGTGTGCCTCAGCTTACTTGATTTGGGCGATTGTTGGAGCTTCCAAGGTAGCGGCTGGACATTCATGCGTCCGAAGTTCACCTCTATCTTTCTATACTAGTTATGCCTTTATTAGTATTTGGAGACAATTATTATTCCTTTGTGGTTATTTTTCTGATGTATTTGACTCTTGAATTGTATTAGTAGTTCTTACACTATTGACACCTGGTTTTGGGCATGATTGGTATTTTGAATAAGTTCTTTCCGCATTATTATGATTATTTATATGATTTGGCTTCATTCTAGAAGCCTTACCTTGGGGTATTTCTGTCTTTTTCTCTATTTGTATCAGTTTGGGTGATAGGCTTACTTGTTAAGGTATGCTGTGAAAAGTGCCATCATGACCCTCATTTTTGGGTCGTGACACTATCCCTCCTTATCGTATGGCTCCCGCAAAGCTTAAGGAGTTGAAAGAGCAACTCAAAGATCTTTTAGATAAAGGTTTCATAAGTCCTAGTATTTCTCCATGGGGCGCTCCCATCCTATTCGTGTGAAAGAAAGATGGTTCTTTACATATGTGTATTGATTATCATCAGTTGAATAAAGTTACAGTCAAGAACAAATATCCCCTTTCGAGAATTGATGACTTATTCGATCAACTCCAAAGTGCCAGTTATTTCTCAAAGATAGACCTTAGATCTGGCTATCATCAGCTTAAAGTAAGGGAGTAAGATATTCCAAAGATAGCTTTCAAAACCCGTTACGGTTATTTTGAGTTTTTAGTTATGTCTTTCGAGCTAATCGATGCCCCAACAATTTTTATGGTCCTTATGAACCGAGTGTTTAATAGTATTTAGACATGTTTGTCATAGTATTCATAGATGATATCCTTGTGTACTCCCATAGTGAGGATGATCATGTAGATCATCTTAGAATTGTCTTGCAAACTCTTAGAGATAATAAATTGTTCGCCAAATTCAGAAAGTGTGAATTTTGGCTAAGATCAGTAGCCTTTCTTGGTCATATTGTTTCCACCAATGGCATTAAAGTGGATCCCCAAAAGACAGAAGCCGTAAGAAATTGGCCTAGACCTATCTCTCCGTATGATATTAGAAATTTCTTAGGTTTAGCCGGCTATTACCACTATTTTGTTGAAGGTTTCTCATTTATTGCATCTCCTATGTCTAGACTGACCCAAAAATAAAGTTAAGTTCCAGTGGTTAGATTCCAGCGAGAAGAGTTTTTAGGAGTTGAAGACTCGACTCACTTCAGCCCCAGTCTTAGAGTTAACCGATGGAACAGATGGTTTTGTTGTTTATTGTGATACCTCCATAGTTGGTTTGAGTTGTGTGTTGATGCAGAGAGGTAAGGTTATAGCCTATGCCTCTAGACAGCTTAAGCCTCATGAAAAGAATTACCCAGCCTATGATCTTGAATTAACTGTTGTTGTATTTGCTTTGAAAATCTAAGGACATTATCTGTATGGAGTGCATGTTGATGTGTTCATAGATCACGAGATCTTGCAGTATGTGTTTACTCAGAGGGAGTTGAATCTGCGTCAGAGAAGGTAGTTGGAACTGTTGAAGGTTTATGATATGAGTGTGTTGTATCTTCCAGGAAAGGCCAATATAGTGTCAGACGCCCTTAGTAGATTGTCTATGGGCAATGTTGATCATGTGGAGAATAATAAGAAAGATTTAGCTCGAGAAGTGCATCATTTAGCTAGATTGGGTGTTAAGTTGGTGGATTCAGCTGAAGGGAATGTTTGGGTTTAGAGTAGTTTCGAATCTTCTCTAGTTTCAGAAGTGAAGGAGAAGCAAGATATGGATTCTAGTTTGGTAAAACTAAAGGAGTCAGTTATAGACCAAAAGGTGGAGGCCAAAAGGTAGAGGTTTTCTCCCAAGGGGGATATGGTGTGTTGAGATACCAAAGTAGATTGTGTGTGCCATGTGTTGAGGACTTGAGACAACTGATTATGGCAAAATCGTATGGTGCGCGTTATTCTATTCATCCAGGAGCCACCAAGATATACCGCGATCTGCGGGAATTCTATTGGTGGAGTGGTATGAAGAAAGATATAGTAGAGTTTGTAGCAAGGTGTGCAACTTTTCATCAGGTTAAGGTAGAGCACCAAAGACCTGGTGGTATATTCCAAGAGTTTGGTATCCCCACTTGGAAGCGAAAAGAGGTGAATATAGATTTTGTGATTAGTTTACCCCATTTGTGTCATCAACATAATTCGATATTGGTTATTGTAGATCGATTGACTAAGTCAGCGCATTTCTTGCCAGTTCATACATCCTATACAACTGAGGATTATGCTAAGTTGTATATCCAAGAGTTAGTCAGACTGCATGGAGTTCCCTTGTCTATCATTTCAGCTAGGGGTACTTAATTCACTTCCCAGTTTTAGAGAGCTTTTTAGAAAGGTCTTGGTACCCAAGTTCATCTTAGTTCAGCTTTCCACCCTCAGACAGATGGTCAAGCAGAGAGGACCATCCAAACTCTAAAAGATATGTTGAGGGCATGTGCTCTTGATTTTAAAAGTAGTTGGGATGAACATTTTCCATTGATTGAATTCACTTATAATAACAGTTATTATTCTAGCATTCAGATGGCCTATTTGACACTCTCGATGAGACGAGATATAGATCACCCATAGGTTGGTTTGAAGTGGGTGAGGCCTCTTTGATTGGGGCCGATGCAGTGTTTGAAGCTATGGAGAGAGTTAAGTTGATTAGAGAAAGATTGAAAACAACCCAGAGTCATCAGAAATCATATGCAGATTTGAGAAGAAGGGACCTCGAGTTTGAGGTTGGTGATTTAGTGTATCTAAAAATTTCACCCATGAAAAGGGTGAAGAGATTTGGCAAAAAGAGGCAGCTTAGTCCCTGGTATGTTGGCCCTTATTGAATTCTAAGTCGTGTTGGGAAAGTAGCTATGAGATTGATTTGCCCACAGACTTGTAAGCCGTTCATCATGTATTTCACGTCTCTATGCTTAAGAAGTGCATCGGTGACTCCACTGTTGTAGTTCCTTTAGAAAGCTCAGATATTCAAAATAACCTTTCTTATGAAGAGATTCCAGTTGAGATTCTAGATCATCAGATCCATAGACTAAGGAACAAAGAAGTTTTCTTGGTCAAAATTCTTTGGCGAAATCAGTCAGTTGAGGGCGCTACTTGGGAAGCAGAAATAGATATGCGAGCTAAGTACCATCACCTCTTCTTTGCAAACTCAAATTTAGCCTAAGGTAATGCTCTTCCTTAATTTAATTCTTTTTTTAATCATAGATTCATCTATATAGTTGTCCTCATGTAAGTTCATGCACTGATAGAATTACTCAGAAACTCAAAATGATTTAGATTCAATTATTCAGTTTATTTCGGTTGTGCATGCTATCATATATTCTTAAATTCCTCAGTATTCTTAGTCTAATTTGCAATATTCGAGGACAAATATTTCCAATGGGGAGATATTGTAATACCCCGTACTTTTCTTAGCTTGAATTCGTCCCTAGAATGTAAAAGAATAGCTTCCAAAATAGATAATAATTATTTTGAGTGGAATTTTCCAGATTAATACCTTCCATTGTGTGGGAAATTTAATAAACTTTCCAGCGATATAAGATTCGCCCAAATTCAACACTCGGTGAAGGAGTTATGACATTTTTAAGTTGATAGTGTGTCACCTAGGCACCTAGCGCGTCGCGGAGATAGTTGAAATGGCGATTGTCAAATTTTAGTGGCCCTCCGTGATAGCCCCGCATTGCGGTGATGTCCTATTTCACATTTGAAATTTTCCAATGAGACTATGTGATGCTGACGCGTTGTGCCAAGGGCCAAAATGGCAATCCAAGAGGGGGGGGGGGGGGGCGTGATTGTGGCACGTCATGGTGAATGCCTAGTTCCCACTCATCTTTTTCCCGTGAGCTTTCACGATAGTGGCGCGTCGTGGTGGCCCAGTAAACCAAAAATTTTGGTTATTTTTCAAGTTCCATTTAGAAGTTTAAAATGGGTAATTTGGTAAACTACCCAACCCCTTATCCGTCCAAGACACATCATTAAGCATATACCAAAGCACTTTATGCTTATTTCATCACTTTTATCTCAAAAGAAAACCCTAGCTCATCAAACTTTCTCCGAACAAAATTCAAATTCCCCTACTAATTCTCCAAGGAAATTCAAGATTAAGGATTTCCAATACAAGAGCTCTAAGAATTCATCTCCAAAGTATCAATAGGAATTCAAGATTCAAACTTTTCATCAAAGATCATCAATTAAGGTATGTGGGGTTCTTCAACAAGGATAATCCTTTCATCCTTGTGCCCAAAATTTATTTTAATTATAAATTTACTGAATTTTATGTGATTTCCCATGAAATTGAAGTTAGGTTTGATACCCATCATTGTTATTTACAAGCTTATGATGTTTCTAATGATTTAGAAGTTTAATCACATGATTATGTTCATATTTTCATACATAATGCAAAAATTTTCAGATTTTGAATTAATTTCTCAATGTTTACATTGTCAAGCATGAGCAATTTGATGTTTTAACATGAGATTTATGCATGGTGTGTTATCCCAAGATTGAATAGTATTACTTCATGAAAGATGATGAAAAAAATGATGCTTTAAACATCTTATGAGTAGATTATTTTCTGTTTTCAGAAAAAGCTTTGATCTTTTGATCATCGGCTTAGGTATGGAATCCACATTACATAATTTAGATTAGTTGTATTTACAAATTTACTCAGATAAAAGCATTTTTGGTTTCATAATGAACTATTATACTAGTTTAAAGTAGATTTCCAATAGAATAAGTATAAGAACTAAAAAGGGAGTAGTATTTAGCACCGAGCGGGAAGTATGGGATTAGCATGCCCTATCTTCCACTGAACTACGTTGCCAATGTAGGTACAAATTATGAGATTATTCTAATTTCTAAATGGATGAAAGATTTAGCTTGTGATTGATCACATGGAAAGTAAGTTATACTCCCTGGCAAGAGTATGACTTCTCTTCCCAACATGAGGATTCCTTCTTAGGGGGACAAAAATATTGGACTCCGTGAATGCTCACATGATTTATGTAGGTTAAGAGAACCTCCCTGCTAGTAAATGTAAATAAACAGTTTTGAGTATTTCCCTACTAGTAAAGAAAAGCTTTGAAAGAATTCCCTTTAGATAAAGTATTTTTCCATGCAAAATGAGTTTTCAAATTTCACTTAGCCTATATGATTTGAGAATAAGAATAGAATACAGATTCCAGAACTAAGTGTAATGGCTAACAGGATTTATATTATGTGCTTTACTATTCATGAATTATGATCTTCAGATTTCAGATTTACTCAATCCTATGTGAGTCATTTACATTTAGCATGCATGATTTTATAAATGGTGATGATATTGCTTACTTATTGCATTCACACCCATATACTCAGTACATCATCAAAGTACTGATCCACACATACGTCTATGTGCTACATTGTCTCATAATGTAGGTTCAGGTGCTCAGTCTCAGAACATGAATGATTTTCGAGCATCTCATCTATATCTCTATAGTTGGTAAGTCCTCATAGTTTGGGGACATAATTAGATTAGACTTCCAATTTAAAGTTTGAACAGTGGAGATCATCAAGGTAGAAGTAATCATTGCTTGGTTAATGATGCTAGTTATATGGAAGTGATCTAGTAGCCTTGGACAGTGTATGCAAGAGTTAAAGTTCAGTTATTCATAATTAAGTATGATGTTGTAAGTATGATGTAGAGGTGTTCCCAAAGTGATATGGTGTTGCATTATTTTCTAAGGTTATTAAGTGTTGTGTATGGTTAGTAGTTCCCTTGAGTTACTAAATGGGAGGAAGGCTAGTTATATAGTATATGGTGTTCTTAATAGCTAAGTTAAGGAGTTATAGATAGGTGATATTGAGTCTTTTGGTATAATTTTGATTCTCATGGTTTAGGAAAAAAATATAAGTTTAGAGATGTGATATTAGTAGGCTATGACGGAAGTAGTATGGTTCATTAAAGGTTTGGGGATATCCATGTTAAGTGTTAGAACTTAAGTTTGAATATTTGAAGATTGAGCTAATAGAAATGAGAGTTGAAGCTCTAGATAGTGTGAAATTTGGGTATGGTGATACTCATAAAGATTCTAAGTTAGTAAGTGTTCAAGTTATTATATGATGACTATTGGGGCTATAGAAAAATAGAGTTATATCTCAGAAGAAAGTATTACTAGTGGGTTTTACACTTTCAGGTGTAGTCTTTCAGGGTAATTTTATTATTTACGTGTATAGTTATATCCCAGACTCTAGAGTACAATGATTGTAGTCTAGTTTAGATCTTAGTAAAGGGTTCCAAAAACTTAGAATGATAACATAAAGCTAAGGGGGAGATGATATAACAAGTAACCAAGTTAGGCTCTTAGATTCTAGTAGTGATGCCAGTGTATTATCGATCATTAGTAGGGGAGGAAGATGCCCAAACCATTCTTATCTCAGTGCAAAGTTTTGTACTTCAGTTATCACGACAATTACTCAAGCCTCACAAGTCAGCTGTATGTTCATAATTCATATTCATGTACTTTATATAAAATCATGTACTCTCCCAATTCCTAGTAGGAGGAGTTCCAGTTCATTCAGCAGTATGAATCATGTTCTATTTATGTATGAACTCCAAACTCAGGTCATGCAGCTCATGACTCATGTACTCATGCTTTATAGTATGTTCAGTTCCAGGTACTCATGCTATACTCCTAATAATCAGCGAAATTCAGCTTGTGTCATGTATGCCCTCAGTTTAGATCTCTTTGATGAATACACGATATTGATACTCTATTCCTCAGGCCTTAGTAAAGTGTCAAGTTATGCATAGTATCCCTTCATATTTTAGGTTCTTATGTTCTAACCTTTCAGTGGCCTTTACTTATGTCAAGATAGTGATGATGAACAGTTGTTTAGATGGGAGAGAGTAAATATTTCTTTTTGACGAAAAATTATTGTATGTTTGATTTTAGCTAAGGCTATAAGTGTGAAGTAAGATTAAGGTCAAGTTTTTTTTTGATACATGTCATGGTTCGTTGAAATTTTATGTGTATGTTCTTGGGGTAGTGCATGGAATTTGTTAATGATAGAGGTTTGGAAGATGTTAGAAGGATTCTATTATGGGTGTTTGTTTAGAAGTGCATATGTGGTTATGAAGATATGCTTGAATGTCATGGTTATATATGTGCTGATAGATGCATTTCACATTAGTGAATGTCTAGTAAGAGGTTGAATATAGTCATTGAAGTGGTAATAAGAATTATTCATGAGATGAGGAGTTGTAAAAGCGCAAGGTGTATTTAATTCATGATTCAGACTAGTATTTCAGTGTGATGTGTGCACTTTGTAGATTCGGGTAGGCTTGAACATAGTGAGAGAACTCAGTTCAACTCAGACTTCAGTAGGTAGAGTTATTAGTGCCCATGTGAATATTTTAAGTAGCCTTAAGTAAAGTGAAGTTTTGAAGTAGAATGTATAGTTGAGTATAAGCTTTCAGCATAATTCAGTCCGTATAGCCAACAATCTAGTCTAGCAACCAGCCAGACAAATTCCTATAGTTTTTCCATATTTCGATGTAGTTTACAATATGAAGTTTCATTAATATGGACATTCCAAGAGGTAGTTCGTTCGCATCCATGTAAATTATGAATCCAATTTAGTCCATGTATCATGTTTCAGATTCAGATATTCAGTGATGATTCAGTGTATAAGTGTCCCGTGCATCATCTCAGTCATTTCATAGTATTTCAGCCAAGCCAGTCTCAATCGAGGACGAATGTTCCCAAGGGGGAGATATCTAATACCCCGTACTAATCTTAGCTTGGTTCAGTTTCTAGTTCATGCATAAGAGGCTTAAAACCTAAAATTTAGCTAAGAGTTGGGGGCTTAGCCATTTTTAAGACCTCCTAACTTTGAGGATTTTTAAGTTGACCTTTCAGACTCTGAGATGATGATTTTTGAGTTAATTTATGTTCAGCGGTGTAAGTAGCATGTCTCAGAGAAGTTTTGGTTTTTTCGAATGAGGATTGGGTCACTTTTGAATTTCAATTCCTGAACCTCACCGCGATAGTGGTGCGTCGTGGTGGGTATAGTGATGGGCACATCATTACACTGTGGTGAAGGTGTTTTCGTCTAGTTCTTGATTTATAATTTGAGTGCATGTGTCTTGATCTTTATCCTAGTGTGTGAAGTGCTTATTAGGTGAAAAGTGTTCATAGAAATTACTTAGAGCAAAGTTGAGCTAAGAGACTTTGATTCGTCTTAAGTTTGGGATTCGATTATACAAGTGTTAACTTTGAACGTGTATAACTTTTGATGTACATTTAATTTCTCAACTCAAGACCTACCAAATTGTAGATAATTGAATTAGCTTTCAAGCGATATCAATTTTTCCTTAATTCAATATCCGAGCAAAAAGTAATCATCATTTCCGTCAAAATCAGTAAGCCATCGTGATAAGAACGCATCGCGATGGCCTTCAAATCAGCATTCCAGTTATGAATTTTTTGTTTAAATGATGGAGGGGAAATTGGATCATTTCCCACCTCAATCCTATTCGTAAAAACATGACCTAAGGCTTTAGTTAGGACATTATATGCCCATATTCTCCATTTTTTCTCTCAATAACAAACCCTAATCACCCCCTCTAAGTTCATCCATTCCATCATCTTCTCTTCAAGAAAAATCAAGATTTTAAGTTCCCTAATCCAAAAATCTCAAAAAACCTTTCAAAATTATCTCTAAGGATTTCAAGGTCAAGATTTCTCTACCAAGTCAGGTCTATTAAGGTATGTGGGGTTATGAAGAAGGGTATCCTTTCACTTTTATGCCCAAATTGCATGATTTTAAGAATTTATTTAATTGTTTTGAAGCAGGGTTCATACCTAAGTATGTATATTCTTGTAGTATGTGATTTTCATGAGATTTAAAGCTTTAAGTATATCAAGAAGTGCTTATGTTTATGCTTTTAACTTACATGATTTGTACCATGAATGAGATTGCACTATCTTGACTTGTTGTTAAAATATTTCAAGATCGTTATTGAGCATAAAATTTTATTATGAATTGACATGAGTTTAAAGAATGGGTTTTAAGCCCTAAGTTTGAGTATTGAGACTTCATGAAGATTATGCTTTTAAGTATTTTTTGATAAGCTTATTTCAAGATTTAAGAAAGAATTGATCTTTTGATCCTCAGCTAAGAGATGGAATCAACATTTATTCATTTTGATTACAGTTTAAATCAAAGAGAAGCATAAATGGTTTTCATTATAAACCTTTATGCTATTTTAAGGTAGATTTCCTAAAGAGCAAGCAGATAAGTAATATGAGAGTAGTATTTAGCATCAAGTTGGGTATGAGGCTAAGATCACATACCCTAGAACTACATGCCACCATAGGTTTTAATGCCCATAGTGGGTTCAGTATAGTGATCACTCTAGTTTAGGTTCTATTCTGATGGAAAGGGTAGAATAGCTATCCCAACATGGGTAAGAGTCGTTGAACTCCATGATAGCTCGCATGGTGTATGTAGGTTTGAAGAACCTCCCTAAGAAAGAATAAAAGAAAAGCTTTTAGAACTAAGTTGTGGCACCCCATACATTACATGTACTTTCCCTATTTATATGTAACTTGGAATAGCCTTGTGGTATAGGTAACGAATGAGATTTCTTATGCATGTATTAATAGTGTAGATGAAATTATAGATGCTTCCCGTACATTTTTATGTGACACGATCAAGTTACCATCGATACAACTATTTAAACTTGGGATCGTATGCTAGTATATGAATCTAAAGTTTAAGGTGACCAAGTGTGTATAAGTTGAAGGTTAGATTAAAAGGGTTAGGAGCTAGAAATGGAATAAAATATTGAGGTGCTTTCTTGACTTAATTAAGCTAGTAGGTGAGTCGCCTATTTAAGCTATTTGGACCAAATTAATGGACCCATGGCTTTGGACCAGATTTGGGCCTATACTAATGTACTCATTTGGGCCAAATTGAATAAAAGAGGAAGAAAATGAAGAAACGACCCAACACTTAAATCTGCCAAAGGCCCAAGTTAATTGAGCCTAAAATAAAAATTTAAGCAAGTAGGTGCAGCACCTACTTTGAAATTTTGAGCATCTTGATCCCTTAAGTAGGTGCATCACCTACTTGGACTAATTTGTGGCTGGAAATAAGGTTAATAATAAGGGCTCAATATAAGATCAATATAGCTGGCGATTTTTCTCATTTTAACTATAATATTCCCTTTTAAATTTCAGCTTTCTCCATTTCTTAACAAGGATAATAACAGCAGCCCTAAAATTTCTTCTAGGGTTCTTGAAGAAACCCTCATCTTTACAAGCTAAGGTAAGTGAAAACACTCAAGTTTTAGCTTAATTATCTCATGAAAGATTAAGAAAACATGATATAGGTGTCTAATTATAAATACATGGTAGAATATAGAAAGTTATTAGCTCAGTTTTTCTTTGTTATTAAGAGATCTCTTTTCTTCTTTGGTTTAAAGTGTGAAGGAAAGTGAAAGTTGAAGTTCTTGAGGAGTTCAAATTTAAGTATAAGTTGCTGAATTAAGGTAAGGTGACTGCTCCAGTTTGTTCTCTTTATATATGAATTTGAGAGAGAATTATGAATGTGTTGTTATTGAGAACTCAAGAGATGATGAGTTCAATAAGTGATTGCTACAATAAAAGGGATTTGGGACTATTTTATGGACTATTTTGTATGTATATGTTATGGGCTGTCAGGTTGATGTTGGAGAAAAGTGTGATTAGTTTGTATTGAAATATAGAAGAAAGGTGTGGCAGTACACCACCGAACTAATTATTGCATTTGTTCACTACCCAATCTAATTTGCGTATTGTTTGGAATGTGTAATGAATCCGAGGTGATTTTGGTGAACCTTGTAAGGACCTGTATGGTACGTGGGTGTAATTGGAGGAGAAAAGGGTTAAAATAACACCCTTGATTGATAGATTAATGGCTTACTGCCTGGTTACTGTTTTGGGTGAAGTTAAGTAACCTAAATGTATTGGTTGGTTGCTAATACTAGTTTACCATATATTATATTATAGATAAGTAATCTAAAAGGTGGGAAGTCAAGTCAGGTTAGTTTCGGAGTTATATAACTAGGTATGTAAGGCATACTCCATTTTGTACTCTTTGGCATGAAATCAAATATTTGTTCCATCAAGTAAGTTTCCATGGTTATCCTGTAACAAGTGACACATAATAGCAGTGACTTATATCCCATAAAGCCAATGACCTTGTTCCTACTCTCTAACATGTTAAAACACCTCCATATATGCTTATTATTAAACCTACAGACCTATCTTCAGTAGAAAATTTCAGAAGTTCTCCGTTTATTCAAATAAGACCCATGTGTTATTTTCAGCTCCTAAACACTTTATTTGTGTGCCAACAACACCCTACCTCATTGTTGTTGCATTAAGTGTCCATTTACATGTCTCTTATTAGTAGATTATTGGTTCAAGGTACCATAATGTTATGACCACCAAAGTAACAATCTCAAAGTCTAAATAAACTAAGTAACACAAATCTGTAAAATAAGTGAAAGCTCAGGGGCATAAGCCTAACATGGGCCGATCTCAATACCTATATATGTGGGTGGAAACTCAGAGGAAACAACCTAGCATGGGTCGATCCCAATGTTCATATGTGGGTGGCATCTCAGGGGCGTAAGCCTAGCATGGGCCAATCCCAATTTATCTACCTACTACTGATCAACTGGTAATTTGTATTATATGGCTTACAAAGATTATGAAGTAAGAAAGGTAAAAATAAAGAAAAGAATGTAATGTACGTAGTCCCACAAGTATATGTAAAGGTGGTCTACTAGTGCTACTTATACACTTGTATCTGATTTCTATTGAGCTCTCTTATCATCTATTGTTACCTTTAGATTACATATTCAGTACATATTTTCATACTAATATCCCTCATGGGGGACCTGTATTTCATGCTGCAGGCAAGGTGCTTCAGTTAATAAACCTCGCTAGTAGGAGCACAGGCTATTCAGTGATTATTGGTGAGCTCCAGGTTGATTTGGGGCTTTCTGAGTCTGTTCCATATATTTTAGATTGTGTAGTAGTCAAGAGTAGGGCGGGGGTTTGTCCCGACCCTAACTAAAGTCTATGTATCTTTTAGAGACTTTGTAGACTAATGTAAAGTTAAACATGACAGTGTCTTATCTTTTAGATGTGGTGGACCCAACGGTCAAGTATTGTATATATAATTTTGAGCTTGCCAATGTAGATATTCTCATCGATGCATAATACCATGTTTGTCAGAACCTTTGGTTTTCATAGTTACATTCATGAGAAGTACAAGGTTATGTATTGGTTCTCTCAGGCCTTTACGGCTACGGGTGCCTATCCGCTCTAATAGGATTTGAGGTGTGACAAAAGTGGTATCAGATCAGGTCATCCTAGGGAGTCTACAAAGCCATGACTATGTAGAGTCTTGCTTATGGGGGTGTTGTGCACCACATCTAGAAACAAGATGCTATGGGCATTTAGGGGTTGTTTTTTTCACATCTTAGATCGTGCAATAGAGCCCAAGTCATAGGTGAAGTCATATTTAACCACTAAACCTATTTTTTTCTCATTATAGTAAAGATTCTGATTACAAGAAGGATTAAGAATACATGTAAGTGAATGGATGTGGCTACTGGAGAAGGGACAAGCAAGTCACTACCTAGACAAGCTAATCAAAGTGAGGCTCAAGCTGAGTTTGTATCACAAACTTCTTCTACTCCTCTATCTCCAGAAGAACTAAGGAGAAGAAGAACTGCATCCTCAGAACCACCTAGTAATGATACTGACCAATATCTAAGAAATGTGGTGCAATTATTGGATTGTATAGTTTCTGGACAAGCTCAAGGACAAGCCATTCCAACTACAGGTTCTAGTGGTGCAGATAGGACAGCTAGCCTACGAATACAATATTTTCTTAAGTTGGATCCTCCCACATTCACTGGATCAGATATTAATGTAGACCCACAAGACTTTATTTATCAAATCCAAAGGGCTCTATATTTCATGCATGTATTGGGTAAAGAGACAGTTGAGCTAGAAGCATATAGATTTAAAGGAGAGGCTATATTTTGGTATGAAGACTGGAAACGATCTAGGGGTATCGATGTACCTTCAGCTACTTGAAAAGAGTTCAAAGAGGCATTTCTTGATCATTACCTTCCATTTGAGATATGAGAAGACTGTGCAGATCATCTCCTGAATCTTCACCAAGGGATTATGAGCGTGAGAGAGTACAACCTTCGGTTTAACTCTTTGGATAGGTATGCTCCTAATGTTGTAGCTACTATGGATGATAGAGTTCATCGATATGTGGATAGGTTGGATCCATATATGGTTAGAGATTGTACTATTGATGCTTTGAACAAAGACATGGACATAGCAAGGATATAAGCTTTTGCACAAAAAATAGAGGATCAGAAGTAAAGAAATAAAACACAAGAATTGGAAAGAGGGTATTCCAAGAGGGCCAGATCTACGGGGCAGTTTATGCCATCCTAAGAAGAGTATAAGGAGTATGAGCCAATTAAGACCTCCTAGAAGCCATGTAAATAATATGGAAAACTTCATTTAGGTACATGTCAGTTCGATACAAATGCTTGCTTTTAGTGCAGTACGTCGGGACATATGATGAGAGAATACCCTCAAAGGGGCATAGGTGGTATGGCATGACCTACTAGATCAGCCATTATATCATCATCATTGGTAGACTTATTCAGGTAGAGGTGTATAGCCTATGGGTCATGGTAGAGGTTCTAAAGGATCTGCTAGCTCTAGTGGAGTTCAAAATCGTACATATTCTTTAGCGGATCGACAAAATTTAGAGGCTTCTCCAGATGTGGTTATAGGTACATTTTCCATTATTTCACACGAGGTATATGCATTAATTGATTCGGGTTCTACATTATTATATGTTACTCCATTGGTTGCTGGAAAGTTCAAAAGAACACTAGAATTGCTAGTTAAGCCATTTGAAGTATCTACGCCGGTTGGTGGATCTATTATAGCTAGGAGAGTGTATCGGAATTCTATAATAACTATTTGTGGTCAGGATACAATGACTGACCTGGTTGAGTTAGAAATGGTAGATTTTGATGCTATAATAGGTATGGATTGGTTGGCTTCTTGTTATGCTGCAGTAGATTGCTGAACTAAGAGGGTGTATTTACATTTTCCAAGGGAAGAAGTCCTTGAATGGAGGGGTAACATTGGTGCGCCAAGAGGTAAATTTATTTCTTATTTTAAGGCAAAAAGAATGATTTTCAAGGGTTACATATATCATTTTGTTAGAGTGAAAGATACAGATGTGAAGCCACCAACTCTTCAAACTATTCCAATGGTAAATGAATTTCTCGATGTATTTCCTGAAGATCTTCTAGGTTTGCCACCAGAATGAGAAGTGGAGTTTGGTATTGATGTAATTCCAGGTACTCTACCAATATCAATTCCTCCGTATAGAATAGCCCCGACAGAATTACGGGAGTTAAAAGAGCAATTGAAAGACTTGCTAGAAAAAAGATTCATAAGTCCTAGTATGTCCCCCTAGGGCGCACCAGTTTTATTTGTGCGCAATAAAGATGGCTCATTGAGAATGTGTATTAACTACAGACAACTTAATAAGGGACTATTAAGAACAAATATCCCTTTCCGAGAATTGATGACTTAATCGATCAGTTGCAATGTGCCAAGTACTTTTCAAAGATTGATTTAAGATCAGTTACCACCGAGTGAGGTTCAAAGAGAATGATATACATAAGATAGCTTTTCCAACACAGTATGGTCATTACGAGTTTCTAGTCATGTACTTTGGACTAACTAATACGCCCACAACTTTTATGGATTTGATGAGTAGGGTGTTCAAGCCATTCTTGGATGTGTTGTTAATAGTTTTTATAGATGATATTCTGGTTTATTCGAGATCAAAGGAGGACCATGCCAGTCACTTATAACAGGTGTTACAGATTCTTCGTGATTGTAAGCTATATGTAAAGTTCTCTAAATGTGAGTTTTGGTTAAAATCTATGGTATTTTTGGGTCATATTGTATCTGGTGAAGGGATAATGGTAGATACTCAAAAGATAGAAGCCATGAAGAACTGGCCAAGACCTATAACGCCTATGGAGGTTCATAATTTCCTGGGGTTGGCAGGTTATTATAGGAGGTTTGTTGAAAGTTTTTATTCAATTTCTGTACCTTTAACAAAGCTAACACACAAAGCTTCCAAGTTTTAATGGAATGATGCATGTGAAAGGAGTTTCCAATATCTGAAGAGTAAGTTGACTTCTACACCTATATTGGTGCTTCCAAAAGGCATAGGGGGTATGCAGTGTATTGTGATGCTTCAAGAATTGGATTAGGGTGTGTATTGATGCAGCATGGTAAAGTCATAGCATATTCCTGTAATGCCCCAAAATATTATCCCGAGGCGTCAAACGATGCTTAAGGATACAAGTAGCCCTACGCTAACCCTTTGATCCTGTTACTACTTCTAAAACTTACTTTAAGATGGATAAAGCAAAACAATGGCATTGTCATAACATATCTCAACTGAAATAACAAAAGAATACTATCTGAATAGCAACATGCTGAAAAGTCTAAAACACCACTAATAGTCTTGTCTGACAAAGCCTCTACTACTCAAGAACTAGAGAGCCATTGGGACAGATCCCCAACCGACTTATACTCAACTGAAAAGAAATAACCCAACTACTATAAAGACTGAAATCATGGAAAACAGGTCCTCGAACCATGAGGACTCACCAAAAATGGAGGTGTAGATCAAGGTACTCGGAGATCACTGACGCTGCTAAGAATGAGCACCTGAATCTACATTATGAGATAATGTAGCACACAGACGTATATGTGGATCAGTATTTTGAGGATGGACTGAGTATATGGGGGTGTATGTGATACTTAAAATAATAATATCATTAATATTTATAGAAACCATGCATGCTAATATAAGTGACTCACTTAGCTCGAATAATCTCAAAATGCATATCTCGTAAATTATGAATAATGGAACATATAGTATAAATCTCTTCTCAACGAACATACTTTACTTGAGAAACTATTTAGTTACTCTTACTAATAGGGAAACCTACTTTTTTCTTGAGAAATTCTTACTTTAAGAAACTACTATGAAAAATCTCACTATTAGAGAGGTTCTCCTAATCGATATACACCATGCGAGCTACATGGAGTACAATGTGTTGTCCTCCTAAGGAAGAAACCTCACATTAGGGAGAGGCATTATACTCTTTCCAGGGAGTATAACCTCTACTCAGTGATCACTATTTCGGCCTCGGGCCCATAAATCTCAATCCTACGGTGGCACGTAGTTTTGGGGTATGAAACCGTAGTAACTTACCCAACTTAGTGCTAACTACTACTATCTTTAGTTAGCTACGCTCATATCATGGAAATCCACTTTAAAATAATCTTGTGGTTCCTAAAGAACCCAACTATAAAAATCTGTAATCTGATTTAGAAAAGTGGATTTCAAAGCTACTATGACCGTTAAGGTCAAAACTTTCTCAATAATCTCAAAATAATCAATTCATGGATGCTTATAGTACAAAAATTCTTAAAATTTCAATCTCAAGTAGGGCTTAGTGACCCATAAATCAATCTTATGTTAAGACATATCAAAATTCAAACTCGATATCATAAAGATTCATAAATCATATAGAAATCTGGAAATTTTCAGCAATATGCATTATAATCTCAACATATTCATATACTTCAGTTTCTAAAATATTGAAACCATCATAATCTCAAGAAATAATAACATAGGGTATAAAAACATACTTTAATTTCATAAGAAACCTATAAAACCATATATCTTTGTAAATAAAACAACTTTTGGGCAAAAGGACGAAAAGAGTGTCCTTGTTCAAACCCCACATACCTTAGATTATGACTTGTAGATGAACAAGCTTGCTTGATACTCTTTTTCATACTCTTGAGTGAGGGTTCTTGAAGATTTTGACTTAGGAACCTTGAATCTTTACTTAATTTGTAGAAATAATGTTGGAATCTTAAGGTTCTTGGAAAAAGATTTGGATTTTCTCTTGAGGGTTAATCTTGAGAGAAAACCCTAGTTCTTGATGCTTTGGATGATTCTGAAGTTTTATGCTTCATTTTGATATATCTAGGTGTTAAAAAGGGTGGAAAAAGACCAAAAAATCCTTTTAAAAATGGATTTAAAATACTGAACGGGATCTGCGAAGGCTCGTACGATAGTCTGTTGCTGGCTCGACGGTCCATCGGTCCAACCGTCTTACTTGGACCAGAATAAGGGCTTACTTCCTTAATAGCAACAGTCCATCGGCCTGACCGTTGTACTTGTCCAGTGGATGGGTTTACTGCCTTGGTTGCGACGGCTCGAGCGATGGTCTGTAGATGAGTAGGTCTGACGGTCTGACAGGTCTGTCAACCTGCCCGTCGCACCTCGGCGGTTCTAATAGCTCTCAATAAAACAGCCATAACTTCTCACTTCGATACCGGATTTGGATGAAATTGGTATCATTAGAAAGCTAATTCAATTTGCCACATAATAAAAAGTCAAAATTAGGAAAAATCCATCTGATTTAAACACTGCTCACTTTAAAATTCATTACTTAATCTTATAGAGATATAATTTAGACTTAAGGAGAGTTTGGGGTATTCAATATCTTCCCCTTGGGAACATTCATCCTAGAATGTCACTAGCTAAGCTAGGAATACATAGAATACTGAGAATGCACAGTTGAATGAATTTCTGAACTAACTCTACCTCATTCTAAACTTTTGGGTACTTCTGAGAATGCATGAACTCATGGAGAAGAAAACTATATAGCTAAATGCACAGGATTAGAAAGGAACTTGAATTAAGGAAGAGTAATACCTTTGGCTAAATCTGAGTCTCTGGGGAAGAGATGAGGGTACTTGGCTCGCATTTATGGTTCGGCTTCCCAAGTAGCGCCCTCCACGGACTGGTTTCGCTAGAGAATTTTGACCAAAGGAACCTCTTTGTTCCTTAGTCTACGGATCTAATGGTCCTGGAATCTCTTCATAAGAAAACTGGTCTGAATATCTGAGCTCTCCAAAGAATCTACAATAAAGGAATCACCAATTCTCTTCTTAAGCATGGAGACGTGAAAGATGGGATGAACAACTGATAGATCTGCGGGCAACTCAACTTCATAAGCTACTTTCCTAACATGACTCAAAACTCTATAAGGATCAATATAACGGGGACTAAGCTTCCCCTTTTTGCCAAACCTTTTCACCCCTTTTATGGGTGAAATCTTCAGATACACCAAGTCACCCACCTCAAACTCAAGATCTCTTCTCCTCACACCGGCATATGAATTTTAACGACTCTGGTCTATCTTCAACCTTTCTCTAATTAACTTAACTTTCTCCATAGCCTCAAACATTGCATCAGGCCCAATCATAGCAGCCTCACTCATTTCAAACCAACCTATGGGTGATCTATATCTTCTACCATACAATGCCTTAAATGGTGCCATCTGAATGCTAAAGTGATAACTATTGTTATATGTTAACTCAATCAGTGGAAAATCTCATCCCAACTACCCTTAAAATCAAGAGCATATGCCCTCAATATATCTTCTAGAGTCTAGATGGTCCTCTCAGCCTAACCATCTATTTGTGGATGAAAGGCAAAACTAAGATGTATTTGGGTACCAAGGCCATTCTAAAAAGCTCTCCAAAATTGGTAAGTAAACTGAGTACCCCTGTCTAAGATGATAGATAAGGGAACTCCATACAATCTGACTAACTCTCGGATATATAACCTAGCATAATCCTCAGTTGTATAAGATGTATGCACTGGCAAGAAATGCACTAACTTAGTTAACCTGTCTAAAACAACCCAACCTGGCAAGGCAATTGTGGCCACATGAGAAGAATTATCCGATGCATGATCTGGAATTAGTAGCAGTTATATTTGCCTTAAAGATATGGTGTCACTACTTGTATAGGATTCATGTTGACATAAATACTGACCACAAGAGTTTGCAATATATCTTTAATCATAAGAACCTAAATTTAAGGCAGCGAAGATGGCTAGAATTATTAAAAGACTATGACATTGATATCTTGTATCATTCGGGAAAAACAAATATGGTAGCAGATGCGTTAAGTTGGAAGACCATATCACTATATGCAGATCCTATACTATTACAACTTAAGGAGAATGTACAATGTGGTATGACAGTCATTTGAGCTAACGCAAGAGGGAGTACTTCGGTGCCAAAATAGATTATGTGTGCTTAATATAGATGGGCTAAAAAAGAGGATTATGATAGAGGCACATCATTCAAGGTATTCTATCCACCCGGGGTTAACTAAAATGTATCATGATTTGAAAGGAATGTATTGGTGGGGTGACATGAAGAAGAACATTGCAGAATTTATAGCCGAATGTCCAAATTGTCAAAGAGTTGAAGTAGAGCATCAAAAGCCTAGGGGTTATATGAAATGTATTGATCTTCCAATCTAGAAGTGGGACATGATCAACATGGATTTCGTCACTGGTTTACCTCGTACATCTCAAAAGTTTGATTCCATATGGGTGATAGTTGATAGACTTACCAAATCAGCATACTTCCTATCGATTAGGACTGCTTATACAATTGAAGAGTATTCCAAATTGTATATCAAAGAGATAGTTCAACTACATAAAGTACCAATATCTATTATATCAGATAGAGGAGCTCAATTTACTAAAAATTTTTGGAAGTCTTTTCAGAGAAATTTAGGGACACAAGTGAATATAAGTATAATTTTTCACCCTCAAATAGATGGACAAGCAGAACGTACCATTCAAATACTTGAAGATATGCTATGATCTTGTGTATTAGACTTTAAAGGTAGTTGGGATGATCATTTACCTCTCATTGAGTTTGCCTACAATAATAGCTATAATTCAAGTATCAAAATGGTACCATATGAAGCTTTGTATGGAAGAAAGTATAGATCACCAATTGGATGGTTTGAAGTGGGTGAAAATGCTTTGTTCGGGCCAGATCTTGTTCATCAAGCTATGGAAAAGTTTAAAGTGATCCAACAACGGTTGGATATAGCCCAAATTCTACACAAGTCATATGTAGATGTTAGATGAAGGGGGCTAGAGTTTGCTATAGGTGATTGGGTATTCTTAAAGGTGTCACTAATGAAGGGGGTTATGAGATTTGGTAAGAAAGGAAAACTAAGTCCACGTTATATAGGCCCATACAAGATTTCTCAGAGGTTTGGCCAAGTTGCTTATGAATTAGAGCTAGCCCAAGAGCTCTCAACAGTTCATCTTGTATTTCTCATCTCAATACTTCAAAAATGCATGGGTGATCCATCTCATATTACTCCTACTAAAGATGTACAAGTTACGAAAGATCTCAGCTATGAAGAAATACCTATTGCTATCCTAGATCGACAAGTTAAAAAGTTAAGGAATAAAGAAATAGCTTTGGTAAAAATGATTTGGAGAAACCAACAAGTAGAAGAGATAACATGGGAAGCTGAAGAAACAATGAAATCTAAGTACCCCAATTTGTTCAAATATGAAGAAAAAGTCTAAGATGCTGAATTGGAGCAATAACAAGTAAGCATAATATATAAGTACTATATGATAATTGGGATATTTAACTTAGGCTTGAACTTGTTTTGGTTGGATAGTTATGCTAGCATTTTAGGACGAATGTTTCTAAGGAGGGGATGATGTGACACCCCGTACATTACATGTACTTTCCCTATTTATATGTAACTTGGTATAGCCTTGTGGTATAGGTAACAAATAAGATTTTTTATGCAAGTATTAATGGTGTAGATGAAATTATAGATGCTTCCCATACATTTTTATGTGACACAATCAAGTTAACATCGATATAACTATTTATACTTGGGATCGTAAGCTAGTATTTGAATCTAAAGTTTAAGGTGACCAAGTATGTATAAGTTGAAGGTTAGATTAAAGGGGTTAGGAGCTGAAAATGGAATAAAATATTGAGGTGCTTGCTTGACATAATTAAGCTAGTAGGTGAGTCACCTACTTAAGCTATTTGGACCAAATTAATAGACCCATGGCTTTGGACCAGATTTGGGCCTATACTAATGTACTCATTTGGGCCAAATTGAATAAGAGAGGAAGAAAATTGAGAAATGGACCAACACTTATTGGAGAATGGTGTGATTAGTTTGTAATGAAATATAGAAGAAAGGTGTGGCGGTACACCACCGAACTAATTATTGCATTTGTTTACTTCCTAATCTATTTTGCGTATTGTTTGGAATGTGTAATGAGGCCGAGGTAGTTTCGGTGAACCTTATAGGGACCTGTATGGTATGTAGGTGTAATTAGAGGAGAAAAGGGATAAAATAACACCCTTGATTGATAGATTAATGGCTTATTGCCCGATTACTATTTTGGGTGAAGTTAAGTAGCCTAAATATGTTGGTTGGTTGCTAATACTAGTTTACTATATATTCTATTATAGATAAGTAATCTAAAAGGTAGGAAGTCAAGTCGGGTTAGTTTCGGAGTTATATAACCAGGTATGTAAGGCATACTCTATTTTGTATTCTTTGGCATAAAATCAAACATTTGTTCCATCAAGTAAGTTTCCAAGGTTATCCTGTAACAAGTGACACATAATAGCAGTGAATTATATCCCATGAAGCCAATGACCTTGTTCCCACTCTCTAATATGTTAAAACACCTCAGTATATGCTTATTATTAAACCCACACACTTATCTTCACTAGAAAATTTCAGAAGTTCTCTGTTTATTCAAATAAAACCCATGTGCTATTTTTAGCTCCTAAACACTTCATTTGTGTGCCAACAGCTCCCCACCTCATTGTTGTTGCATTAAGTGACCATTTACGTATCTGTTATTAATAGATTATTGGTTCAAGGTACCATAATGTTATGACCACCAAAGTAACAATCTCAAAGGTTAAATAAACTAAGTAACTCAAACTTGTAAAACGAGTGGCAGCTCTGGGGCATAATCCTAGCATGGGCCAATCTCAATACCTTTATATATGGGAGGCAGCTCAGGGGCAATATCCTAGCATGGGCTGATCCTAATGTTCATATATGGGTGGTAGCTCAGGGGCACAAGCATAGCATAGGCCGATCCCAATTTATCTACTTACCACTGATTAGCTGGTCATCTGCATTATATGGCTTACAAAGAATATGAAGTAAGAAAGGTAAAATAAAGAAAAGAATGTAATGTACATAATCCCACAAGTATATGTAAAGGTGGTCTACTAGTGCTACTTATTCACTTGTATCTGATTTCTATAGAGCTCTCGTATCATCTATTGTTACCTTTAGCCTTACATATTCAGTACATATTTTTGTACTGACATCCCTCACGGGGGACCCGTATTTCATGCTGCAGGCACAAGTGCTTCAACTAATTTACCTCACTAGTAGGAGCACAGGTTATTCAATGACTATTCATGATCTCTAGGTTGATTCGATGCTTTCTGAGTCTGTTCCATATATTTTGGATTGTGTAGTAGTCAAGAGTAAGGTGGGGGTTTGTCCCGACTCTAAATAATGTCTATGTATATTTTAGAAGCTTTGTAGACTAATGTAAAGTTAAACATGGTACTGTCTTCTCTTTTAGATGTGGTGGCCCCAATGGCTAAGTGTTGTATATATAATTTTGTGCTTGCCAATGTAGATATTCTCATCGATGCATAATATCGTCTATCATCTTTTTCATATTAAGGATTATAGTTCTAAAACTCCCAGTCTTGAATCTGTTCTAGTTGTGAATGAATATTCAGATGTCTTTCCCGAAGATATTTCAAGAATTTCTCCCAAAACGAAAATAAACTTTGGCATTAATCTTCTTCCAGATACTCAGCCTATCTCTATTCTGCCATATAGAATGGCACCATTAGAACTCAAAAAATTGAAAGAACAGTTGAACAATCTCTTAGATAAGGGATTCATCAAATCCAGTTTGTCCTTGTGGGGTGCACCAGTCTTATTCGCCAGCAAGAAAGATGGTTCTCTCAGAATGTGTATTGATTACCGTCAGCTCAATAAAGTTACGGTCAAGAACAAGTATCCTCTTCCCAAAATTGATGACTTGTTTGACCATCTTCAGGGTGCCAGCTATTTTGCTAAGATAGACCTCAGATCTGGCTATCATCAGCTCAGAGTCAGAGAATGTGACATTCCAAAAAGAGCCTTCCATACTCGGTATGGTCACTTTGAATTCTTAGTCATGGCCTTTGGTCTTACTAATGCCCCAGCAGCTTTCATGGACTTGATGAACCGTGTCTTCAAGCAGTACTTGGACAAATTTATCATAGTCTTTATAGATGATATCCTTGTCTATTCCCGCAGTTGGAATGATCATGCAAACCATCTCAGAATTGTACTTTGGAATCTTAGAAATCATCAATTGTTTGCCAAATTCAATAAGTGCAAATTTTGGCTAAGGTCAGTAGCATTCCTAGGACATAGCATTTTTGGTGATGGCATTAGGGTTGATCCTCAAAAGATCAAAGCAGTAATAAACTAGCCTCGCCCTATCTCTCCATCAAATATCAGGAGTTTCTTGGATCTGGATAGTTATTACAGATGGTTTGTTGAGGGATTTTTTTCTATTACATCCCCTATGTCTAGATTGACTCAGAAGAAAGTAAGTTTTAGTGGTTAGATCCTTGTGAGAAGAGTTTTCAGGAGTTGAAGACTCGACTCACCTCAGCTCTAGTCTTAGCTTTTCCAGATGGTCTAGATGGGTTTGTAGTGTATTGTGATATATCCATAGTAGGTTTGGGTTGTGTCCTCATGCATCTTGGTAAGGTCATAGCCTACAGCTCCAGACAAATTAAACCTCATAAGAAAAGTTATCCTACTCATGATCTTTAGTTAGAAGCCATAGCATTTGCCTTGAAGATTTGGAGACATTATCTATACGGTGTTCATGTAGATGTGTTCATAGATCATAAGAGTCTTCAGTATGTATTTTCTCAAAAAGATCTTAATCTTCATCAGAGAAGGTCATTAGACATCGAGTGTTGGGGGTACTCGTACCCGAAACATTAGCTGTGTGCCTAGAGCCATGTCATGTTTTCACGATACTCTCAGTCAAGCTATGAATCCTTAGACTTTAGATAGTCTTATGACTTAGGAAATCTCTATGATTTCATGAACTCAGTCAGTTATCAGATATCAGTAGTATTCTATCAGTCAATGGAATTCAGTAACTTAGCCCATGTTCAATTCAGTAAATCATGTTCAGAGTCTATTTAGATGATAGTAGGAATTAGCACTGAGTGAGTTTAAGGATGGGAACACACACTATCAGATAAGGGTGTGATTCTTAGAATTCATCCTTATATTCCAGAACTATGTAGCCAACAAAGGTTAAGACATCAACACTGTCCGATGAAGGTTGATGAGGTGGATAAACACTGTCAGATAAGGGCCCCACCTTTCTCTTTTGGGGAAACTATCAGATGAGGGTCACCCACAACTTGTCCTTACTAGTGGTACGGTATCGACACCCTTCCAATTGGGGTTACAGATTAGAACCCAACTCAGCCATAATGGCATATTAAGGGCATGCCGGTTAGATAACTACTTCCCACAGTTTCATGTTACAAAATTAGGACTGTCAGATTCAGTCAATCAGTCTTAGTAATAGAACTCAGATAGTTCTTTATATTTCAGGACTGTCAAATACAGTCAACTCAGATACAGTACAAGACTCAGCTAGTTCCATTAGATTCAGGACTTTAAGATATAAACTTTTATGTTATCAGTTCTATTAGTATCAGTATGTCATGTTATCAGTATTCAGATTAAGTAATCATGATATCTAAGTATCAGTGTCAGTTATTATGTCTCATACATGTATTCTCACGCTCATGATAGTCAGTCTGCTATTGTTATTGTTCATGCATATGAACCCCATGCATTTATCCTACCTCACATCCATACCAGTATATTCAAAGTACTGACACATTTATGTTATGGTGTCTTATACCATAGGTTCAGAGACACAAGCTCCCGAGCATCAGTAGATTCTAGTCTCAGCTGTTAGAGTTAGCAGTGAATCCTCATTTTTTGAGTATATGATCATCATTTTATTATCTCAGTAATTAGTTTATTAGTTGAAGTTAGTTGGGGATATGTCCCATTAACTCCTAATTTAGACAGTCACATTTTAGAGGCTTTCCAGACTACAGTATGTTCAAATAGTTTATTTTAGTTGTTTTGGGTATTTCATATCCCTCCCAGATGTTACATTTTTATCAGATACTATGTCTCAATTTTGAACTTTATGGCCTTTCAGTTCATATTTCCATATTATAAAGTTTTTTATGCAGTATACAAGTACATATATCAGTCATGGGTTAGATTCTGGTCCTTTGGGATCATGAGAATCGTGTAGCATTCTGGGTATTAGATTTAGGATATTTCTAACTTGGTATCAAATTCTAAGGTGTAATAAAGTCCTAGGAAGTCTGAAAGCTACATCTAGTAGAGTGTGTTACGCACCATATTTATGTACAAGAGGCTATAAGATGTTTTAGGAATAGTTTCCCCTCTTTCAGTATTCATGTCGTGCTAGTGAGAATAATCTCAAGTCAATCTCTCAGTCTAATCTATTTCTCCTTTTCTTCTACAAAACATGCCTCCTGAAAGAAGAAACGAGAATCAGCTATCCCCTCAGCCAGAAGAACCTTTGGGCGAACATGTTTCTCATAAAGTGTTTTAATCTATTCACAACTCTTGCTAACTCAATTGCTACTCAGAATGAATGACCAACTATTGTTCCGTCCAATCCAGTGGCCAATTCAGCTATAGCCAGGATTCTGGATTTCACCTGAATGAATCCTCCATCCTTTCTTAGGTCTAAGTCAGATGAGGACCCTCAAGAATTCCTATATTAGATGCAGAAGGTTAAAGACATAATGAGGTTACTTCTAGTGAGACTGCTGAGCTAGCTGCATATTAATTGTAGGATATTTCTTACACTTGGTTTAAATAGTGGAAGTTAGAAAGGCCAGATAATGCAGGGCCTGTTGAGTGGGAGGAGTTTGCTTCTACTTTCCTTAATAGATTCTTTCCCTTAGCGCTTAGAGAAGCTAAGGTGTTAGAATTTATCAACCTCAGGCAGGGAAATATAATGGTGAAAGAGTATTCTATTAAGTTTACTCAATTAGCAAGATATACCCCTCATGTGGTTGCAGATAGTAGGGTCAAGATGAGTAAGTTCGTTTTAGGGGTGAATGATAGCGTTGTTAATGAGTGTAGATCCGCCATGTTGAATAGGGAAATGACTTTATCCAAGCTTATGACTCATTCTCAGTATATAAAGGAGCAGAAGATTAAGCAGAAGGAGAAGCAAAATAAGAGAGCTAGGACAGGTAGCTTTAATTTTAGTTAACCTAAGTCAAAGGGAGGAAATTGCTCTTAGATTTATCCTAAATCATCAATTTTAGCTCCTTCATTAGCTATTTCTCTGGTTCCTAAGTTCAGAGAGGGTAGCAAAGATAGAGCGTCAGAATCTAAGTCTCAGGGCAGTGTTAGCAGAGCCCGAACTTATCTCCTTTTAAGATTTATGGTAAGAACCATAAGGGTGTGTGTAGAGTTGGCAGTGATGTCTATTTTGGTAGTGGCAAGCTAGGCCACAGAGTCAGAGACTTTCCTCAGTTAGGTTATTAGAGTCATCTCCACTTCTCAGCTCAGTCCAGTTGCCTAAATCAGTAGGATGCCACCTCCAGTGCTACTAGTGGGCAACGTCCAAATAGACTCTATGCTCTCCAGTCCCAACAAGATCAGGAAAATTCTCCTGATATGGTTACTGGTATGTTACAGATCTTTCATGTGCATGTTTACACTTTGCTAGATCCAGATGCTTCCTTGTCTTTTATTACTCCCTATATAATAGTTGTTTTCGAGTCAGTCCCAAAATTCTAGCAGAACCCTTTTCAGTCTCTACCTCAGTAGGTAAAACCATCATAGCCCGGTGCGTATCCAGTAACTGCCCAATTATGATATTTTAGAAAGTAACTTCAGCAGATCTAGTCGAATTAGAGCTAACTGATTTTGATGTCATTCTCGACATGGATTGGCTTTATTTCTTCTATGCCATAGTTAAATGCAAAAGCAAGATAGTCTAATTTCAGTTCCTAAATGAACCCATCCTTGAGTGGAAGGGTAGTGTACCCACTTTTAGGGGTCAACTTATTTCTTACCTTTGGGCAAGGAAAATAATATCAAAGGGATATGTTTATCATCTTGTTCATGTTAAGGATTCTAGTTCCAAAGCTCCCAGTTTTGAATCTGTTCCAATCGTGAATGAATATTTTGATGTCTTTCCCAAAGATCTTCCAGTAATTTCTCCCAAAAGTAAAATAGACTTTGGTATTGATCTTCTTTTAGATACTCAGCCTATCTCTATTCTGCCATACAAAATGGCACCAGTAGAACTCAAAAAAATTAAAGAATAGTTGAATGATCACTCAGATAAGGGATTCATCAGACCTAGTTTATCCCTGTGGGGTGCACCAGTCTTATTCGTCAGCAAGAAAGATGGTTCTCTCAGAATATGTATTGATTACCGTCAGCTTAATAAAGTTACGATCAAGAACAAGGATTCTTTTCCAAGAATCGAAGACTTATTTGACCAAATTCAGGGTGCTAGCTATTTCTCTAAGATAGACCTCAGATCAGGCTATCATCAGCTCAAAGATAGAGAATGTGACATTCCCAAAACAGCCTTCCGTACTTGGTATGGTCACTTCGAATTCTTAGTCATGTCCTTTGGTCTTACTAATGCCCCAACAGCTTTTATGGACTTGATGAACCATTTGTTTAAGCAATACTTGGACATGTTTGTCATAGTCTTTATAGATGATATCCTTGTCTATTCCCGTAGTGAGCATGATCATGCAAATTATCTCAGAATTATACTTCGGACTCTCATAAATCATCAATTTTTCGCCAAATTCAGTAAGTATGAATTTTGGCTAAGTTCAGTAGCATTACTTGGCCATATCATTTTCGGTGATGGAATTAGGGTTGATCCTCAAAAGACCAAAGCAGTAAGAAACTAGCCTTGCCCTATCTCTCCATTAAATATCAGGAGTTTCTTGGGTCTGGCTGGCTATTACAGATGATTTGTTGAGGGATTTTCTTCTATTGCATCCCCTATGTCCAGATTGACTCAGAAGAAAGTTAAGTTTCAATGGTTAAATCCTTGTGAGAAGAGTTTTCTGGAGCTGAAGACTTGACTCACCTTAGCTCCAGTCTTAGCTCTTCCAGGTGGTCCAAATGGGTTTGTAGTGTATTGTAATACATCCAGAATAAGTTTGGGTTGTGTCCTCATGCAGCATGGTAAGGTCATAGCCTATGCCTTCAGACAACTTAAACCTCATGAGAAAAATTATCCTACTCATGATCTTGAGTTAGCAGTCTTAGTATTTGCCTTGAGGATTTGGAGGCATTATCTATACGGTGTTCATGTAGATGTGTTCATAGATCATAAGAGTCTTTAGTAAGTCTTTTCTAAGAAAGATCTTAATCTTTGTCAGATAAGGTGGTTAGAGCTCTTGAAAGATTATGACATAAGTGTCCTCTAGCATTCGGGCAAGGCTAATGTAGTGGTCGACGCTCTCAGTAGACTATCTATGGGTAGTGTAGTTCATGTGAATGACAGTAAGAAGAAGTTAGCTCAAGAAGTATATCAGCTTGCCAGACTAGGTGTTCGCTTAGTTGATACAGATGAGAGTGATATATGGGTTCAGAGTAGTTCAGAATCATCTCTAGTTTTTGAGGTAAAAGAAAAGCAAGATAGAGATCCCAGCCTTGTGAAGTTGAAAGAGTCAGTTCAGGATCAAAAACTAGAGGTTTTCTCCCAAGGGGGAGATGGTGTTTTGAATTGTCAGGATCGTTTCTGTGTTCCAGGTGTAGATGACTTAAGGCAACAAATTCTTGCAAAAATGCATGGTGCGTGCTACTCTATTCATCTAGGGGCCACTACCGCGACTTGCGGGAAGTCTATTAGTGGAGTGGGATAAAGAGAAATATTGTAGAGTTTGTGGCTAAGTACTCTACATATCAGCAGGTTAAGATAGAGCATCAGAAGCCTAGTAGTTCTATGCAGGAGTTCATTATTCTTACTTGAAAGTGGGAAGAAGTGAACATGGACTTCGTAATGGGTTTGCCTCGAACTCATCATCTGCATGACTCAGTTTGGGTCATTGTAGACAGGATGACCAAATCAGCCTATTTCCTTCCAGTTCATACCTCTTATTCAGCCGAGGATTACGCCAGACTCTACATTAGGGAGTTGGTCAGATTACATGGTGTTTCGTTATTTATTATCTCAGACAAAGGTACCCAGTTTACCTCTCACTTTTTGAAAGCGTTCCAAAATGGTCTTGGTACCTAAGTTTATCTCAGTACAACCTTTCATCCTCAGATAGATGGTAAAGCAGAAAGGACCATTCAGACTCTAGAAGATATGCTAAGGGCGTGTGCAATTGATTTCAAGGGTAGTTGGGATGACCACTTGCCTTTGATTGAGTTTGCATACAACAACAACTATCGTTCCAGTATTAAGATGGCTCTATTCGAAGCTCTCTGCGGTAGGAGATGCATATTTCATGTAGGTTGGTTCAAAGTTAGTGAGGCCTCAGTCATAGGGCCTGACTTAGTATTTGATGCCTTAGAGAAAGTCCAGTTGATTAGAGAAAGACTCTGGGTTGCTCAGAGCCGACAGAAGTCTTATGCAGATGTGTGTAGAAAGGATCTCAAGTTTGAGATTGGTTATTATGTCTACCTAATGATCTCTCTCATGAAAGGAGTGAAGAGATTCGGCAAGAAGGGAAAGCTTAGTCCCCGATATGTCGGTCCCTTCAAAATTCTCAGTCCCTTCGGCAAAGTAGCTTATGAACTCGAATTGCCTTTAGATCTAGCTGTAGTCCACCCAGTCTTTCATGTTTATTTGCTCAAGAAGTGTATAGGTGACCCAGCAGTTGTAGTCCCTATTCAGAGCATTGATGTTCAGAACAACCTCTCTTATGAAGAGATTCTGGTTGAAATCCTAGACTATCAGACTCGTAGACTGAGGAACAAAGAAGTCCCTCTAGTCAAAGTTCCATGGCGGAATCAGTCCATTTAGGGAGCTACTTGGGAAGCATAAGCTGACATGCGTACCAAGTATCCTTATCTTTTCTCTGCCAACTCAGATCAAGCTCAATGTAATATTTTTCCTTAAGCTTACTCAGTTTCATGTTCAGTGTTTATCGCAAACTTGGTATCAACTACCATTACATATTTAGTCATGCATTCATGTATTAGTTCAGTTATATAATTATGCATCAGAAAAGTATTCTCATTATGAGAAACTTAGTTCCTCAGAACACTCAGTCATGCATTCATGAATAAATTACACATGCATCAGATATGCATGTTCAGTATAATATATTCAGTTATCAGTCATGTCAATCATGAGATCATGTTTCAGTATTCATGTTCAGTATGTACATCGATTATATTCTCCCCTCACTTTCCGTCTTATTCGAGGATGAATGTTCTCAAGGGGGAGATATTGTAATACCCCATACTTTTTTCAAGTTTAGAATTATCCCAAGAAGGTTAGAAACTTTCTTTGAGAGATAAATGCACTTTTGGATACGTCGTATTTTTAATATTTTCACTTTTTGTCAAGTGAAAAATTCAATAAGCTTTCCATCGATATAAGATTCGTTTAGATCCGATAACCGAGTAAGAAGTTATGATTATTTCAAGTTCCCATTATAAAACAGCGCCATATTGGTCAGTGACGCGCTGCGCCACAAGCTAAAATGGAAATTGTGCTTTTCCAGTGTCTCAGCACGATTTACCCTGCATCGCGCCAAACTTTCAGGTCACAAGGAAGGAACAACGCGATGGCTCCGCATCGCGTCGTCCTTCAGTTTCCCAATTGTCAAATTCTAGTGACACGGTGCGATAGCGCCACATCGCTAGGGGTCCAATTCGGGAAATTTTTACTGAAATTTCAAGACACTTCCAGGGTTAAAAGGTTTAATTTCCCACCCCTATTTAAGCCCTTTAACACGTGATTCAGCCACTTTTCACGCAAAATACACTCTCTTCTCTTAAAAACCTCTTAAGAAAAACCTAGGGCTTTTCATAGAAGATTCAGAATCAAGAATTTTCTCCGTCAATCTTTGTGTATTTATGAACCAAGGTATGCATAGTGTTCATTCATGGACTCTTTTTGTCCATGAATTCCAAGAATCCCTTTTCTAAATTCAAGTTTATGAATTTTCTTATGAATTTCATGATTGGGCTGCTCTTGTTCATGTGGATAATGAGAAATTGAATTCTACTCCATGTTGGGTGATAAATTCTATGTGGATTAAATTATGATAGATATAGATTCATGCAAACCTATGACTAAACCCTTGAATGATGCAATTAGAATTGAACCATGATGTTTAATTATTGTACAATGATGTTTACATATACCATGCCTACAATATGTTTGATTAAATGCCTAGATGAAGGAAAAGTGCCTAACTAGCATGATACCATAAAATCCCCATGTATGTACAGGTTATGCCTATCACATGTTTTGATGAAATGCTTCTGTAAATGTATTATGGATTATGATATTAGTTATATGTTCAAGTAAGTTATGCTTGGTCAGTTTCCTTCCATCGAGTCTTGGGGGTACTCGTACCCAAAATATTAGTTGTGTTCCTAGATCCATGTCATGTTTTCACGATACTCTCATTCAATTTATGAATCCTTAGACTTCAGACAGTCTTATGAATCAGGAAATCTCCATAATTTCATGAACTCAGTCAGTTGTCAGATATCAGTAGTATTCCGTCAATCAATAAAATTTAGTAACTCCGCCCATGTTTAGTTCAGTAAATCATGTTCAGAGTCTATTAAGATGGGAGTAGAAATTAGCCCTGAGTGATCCCGAGGATGGGAACATACACTATCAGATGAGGGTGTGGTTCTTAGAAGTCATCCTTGCATTCCAGAACTATGTAGCCAACAAAGGTTGAGACATCAACACTGTCTAATGAAAGTTGATGAGGTGGATAAGCACTGTTAGATACGGGGGCCACCATTCTCTTTTTGGGACACTATCAGATGAGGGTCACCCATAGCTTGTCCTTACTAGTGGTGCGGTATTAACATCCTTCCAATTGGGGTTACAGATTGGACCCCAACTTCGCCATAATGGCATATTATGGGCATATCGGTTAGATAACTACTTCCCACAGTTTCATGTTACAGAATTAGGACTGTCAGACACAGTCAGTCTGTCTCAGTAATAGAACTCAGATAGTTCTTCAGATTTTAAGACTATCAGATACAGTCAACTCAGATATAGTATGGGACTCATCTAGTTCCATTAGATTCAGGACTATCAAATGCAGTCACTCATGTTATCAGTTATATCAGTTATCAGTATGTCATGTTATCAGTATTCGGATTTAGTAATCATATCATCATGGTATCAGTGTCAGTTATTATGTCTCATGCATATATTATTACACTCATGATAGTCAGTCTGCTATTGTTATTGTTAATGCAAATGAACCTCATGCATTCAGCCTACCTCACTTGCGTACCAGTACATTCAAAGTACGGATGCATTTGCGCTATAGTGTCTTATACCATAGGTTCAGAGACACGAGCTTCAGAGCATCAGTAGATTCCAGTCTCATGTTTCAAAGTTAGTAGTGAGTCCTCATCTTTCGAGGACATGATCATCATTTTATTATCTCAGTAATTAGTTTATTAGTTAGAGTTGGTTGGGAACATGTCCCATCAACTCCTTATTCAGACAGTCACGTTTTAGAGGCTTTCCAGACTATAGTATGTTCAAATAGCTTATTTTAGTTATTTTGGGTATTTCATACCCCTCCCAGATATTACATTTTTATCAGATACTATGTCTCCATTTTGAACCTTATGGCCTTTCAGTTCATGTTTCCACAATATAAAGTATTTTATGCAGTATACAGGTATAGATATCAGTCATGGGTTAGCTTGTGGTCCTTTGGGTCATGAGCACCGTGTAGCGTTTCGAGTATCAGATTTGGGGCATTACACATACATTTGAAGTGCACCTCTATCTTTCTATAGTAGTTATGTCTTTACTAGTATTTGAAATGGATATTATTCCCTTGTGGTTATTATTTTGATGTATTTGTCTCTTGGATTGTATTAGTAGTTCTTACACAATTGACACTTTTTTGGGCATGATTGGAATTTTGAATAAGTTCTTTCTGCATTATTATGATTACTTATATGGTTCGGCTTCATTCTAGAAGCCTTATCTTGGGGTATTTCTATCTTTTCCTCTTTTCGTATCAGTTTTGGTGATAGGCTTACTTGTCAAGGTGCGCCGCGACAAGTTTCATCATGACCCTCATTCTTGGATCGTGATAAAAGTATTTTAAAAAGACTTAAGGGGTGCCAAAAACTTTTTTGCTTTTACACTTTAACCCATACCCTATCCTTTTATCCCAAACCCTAAAAATTTAAATGGAAAAGAAAATGGTGTTTATTTCTCCAATTAAGTTTTGAGAATGTCCTTTTATCCAAATCTTCTCATAGTTAGCAACATATAATAGATAGATAGTCTAAATTTAAGGCTAGAATTAGGGTTTCATAAGGATAAATAAACATGAGTATTGAAGTTGTAAGTTGAGGATGCCCGCCTGCTCGCCCGCCCTAAGAGTCTTGAAGTTGAAGGAGTTTAAAAGATTGCATAATCTACTGCTCATTCAATTGAGTGGTGTCCTTCATCTCCTCATCAACTGCTAGTGGTATCTTAATGGTGTTATTGAGCAGTGTAGTTACGACATGGTTTCTTTTAACTTTGTTTTGGGGGATATAGTCAGGTCCAAGATAATATCCTCTCATATGCCACTCACTCAGCTCTTATTTACCCTTGTAGTAGTACTTCACATCATCCATAACAGCGTGCCTATCAGGAAAAGGTTTTCCTATTATGTACTTCACCAAATTGTTCATCATCTTCTGGTCCTTTTCTATTGGGAATCTACAATTGCTTTTTGATATTCCGAATAAAAACACGTACAAAATTTTCAAACAAGAAAAAAATCTGTTGAATTACAACAACAAACAAGAAATAAGAGGATCTCTATTTATACTCTTCACTTCCTTTTACTTTTCTACGCGTCAAACTCGAAAAAACAAGGGAGTGTAGCCCGAACCCGCAAAACAAATCATATATATACACACACACACTAAATGTCAAGGTCCCGTGCATATATGTTATTTTTTAGTCTCAATTTATGTGACATAAATAAAAGTTAGGTAATCAATAGTAATTTTAATATGCTTTAGATATTCTAAGTTATTAACTGTCGTGATTTTATAATATTTTTAATGTAATTTTTAAATAATACATGTTACTCTCCTTGTTCAAACTTTTGTAGCATCGCTAGCCAATTATATTTGTAAAATAATTTAAGTTCTTAATTGTTGAGATTTACAATACCTTCTTTTATTTCAATTTAAGTGGAACTGATATAATTTCTAGAGTTAACCAAATATTTTATATCTTTATAATTTTCTAAGTTGTTAATTATTGTGATTTATAGTATTTTTTAAAGTATTTTTTTTAAATATATAACAAATTAATTTTTTTTAGATACTTTAATATGTTAACTATTGTAATATATAATACTTTTCATATGATTTTCAAATAATACATGTTACTCTATTTGTCCAAACTATTGTGGCATTGATATTTAATTATATTTTTAATTATTCCAATTTAAGTGGTATTGATATAATTTTGCGAGTCAATCAAATATTTTATATCTTTTAAATTTTGTAAGTTGTTAATTATTGTGATCTATAGTATTTTTTTATGTATTCTTATGGAATATATAATAGATTAATTTTTTTGAGATATTTTAAGCTATTAAATATTGTAATTTATAATACTTTTTATGTAGTTTTCAAATAATGTATGTTACTCTCCTTGTCCAAAATTTTGTGGCATTGATAGTTAATTATACTTTAAAAATAATTAAAAAATTTAATTCCTATGATTTATAATACTTATTAAATGGTGTCACAACCCAAAAATGAAGGTCATGATGGCACTTGTCGCGGCGTACCTTAACAAGTAAGTCTATCACTCAAACTGATACAAAAAGAGGAAAAGACAGAAATATATCAAGGTAAGTCTTATAAAACGAAGCCAAACCATACAAGTAATCATAAAAATATGGAAAACACTATCCAAAATACTGATCATCCCCAAAACCAGGTGTCAATAGTGTAAGAACTATTAATACAATCCAAGAGTCAAATACATCAGAAAAATACCACAAAAGAATAATATTGGTCTCCGAATACTAATAAATACATAACTACTATAGAAAAATAGAGGTGAACTTCGGACGCACGAATGTCAAACCGCAACCTTGGAAGCTCCAACAATCGCCCAAGTCAAGAAAGCTAAGGCGCACTCGAGCTAGGACCTGCACCGAAAGGGTGCAGTAGGCATGAGTACGATCCACTTGTACTTAGTAGGTATCATAGTCCGACTAAGCAAAGTAGTAAATAAAGCATTCAAAATATACACTAAGGACACATCACCTGCAATCACAAAATGTCCCACAACGGTAGCCTACACCACTTGCACTAATAGTTATAATATATCACATATATTGCAATATCACAACAAGATAGAACACAAGTATGCATTATATCACATATAAGTAGAACAAGAGGGAACATGAATATACAAGATCATCAAATACAAGTAAAAGAAGATAAGACAATTACATAAATGGCAAGTTAATATGGCAATACAACACAATATAAACATAATAAAGTAAGTGCAATGTATATGATGATGATGATGATGCACTAGTTCATCGCACAACCTCTGAGATCATCGCACAATCTCCATATACACCTACGGAGGCAAGCCTTCCAATGCAGTACCCATAGGGGGGGGTCGTCAACCCAAATACAATCCACATATATCATATCTTCTTTCTGGCACATCCCTCAGAAAGGTGTTATTAAATGTTGCCAGTGTTTCTTAGACGTTGTCATAGTAGTGCCAATGTTTCATGAATAAGTATGATATGAAGGTGTAATGCTCACAATCAATCACAATGAGTATTTCCGCAACCAACCACATGATATATTTCCACAACCAATCACAATAATACGTTTTCACAACCACATGAGCCAATATCCACTCATTATTTTCATTTCATTCATGAATTTTCACATGTCTCATATGCCAATAAAGTATGAATATAATCACAATAAATCAATGGTACCACATTAAGCATTTTAACAAAACAATATAATTATTCACATGTATTCAAGGCTATCAGTGTCACATAGGATCCCACACGATCATACATATCATATAATATCTCAATTTCAATAATTAAATCACATAAAGTCCCCCCCCCCCCCCACACACATGCATAACACATAGATAGCCATTTTTCATGATTAGTTCCCACCCTTAATATGTATTTTGTATCATCATTTACTACCTAGCCCAGTCTGAAAAAGTTAAGTCATAACCTACCTCAAAAGCTGAAACCGATCTGCTATACTTTGAACCCACGACCTTACTTTTCATGAACAATCTCTAACTTCACTGAAAACATCAATTATGAAGTCTATGCATCAAAACAAAACCAACAACACCCATATTGACTACTTTTGGTTCAAGGTCAAAATAGACCTCCGGAATGGATTTTCAAAAAAAAGGTAAAAATTAAAACTTTACTTCAAAAATATGTTTTCCATATTTTTAGGAACCTACAACTGAAACCCAAGTTAAATCGAGTAAAAAATGAGGTTCAAATTGAAGAAAAATCATTTCTAAGCTTTATCGGGTAAATTCTTTGAAATCCGTGTTAAAATCAGGAATCAAAATTATTTTGAAGTTTAAATTGATGAAAAACTAGTAATTATAATATAAAAATATTATTCAAGAGAAATTGGAGTTTAAAATCAAGCCTAAGATTTTGTAACACCTCATATTTTTGGGCTAGTCTTTGAACTGTCGTTCCTATGTGCATAAGTTATAATCCAAGTAATTCCCATGTGAATATAAGTTTTATGATATTTATCCTCATGTTTTATGTGCTTTTGAGAAGAAAAATGTTTAGAAAAATCACTTAGGACAAAGTTGTCCAATTCGGACTTCGATGGGTTGCCCGAGATTTATTCGAAGTCCGATATATGCAAACAAACTATGTAAACACACTAAATTCAACGTTACGAATGCGTTGGCAAATTTGGATTTTTGAAAAAAAAATTATTTTTAAAAAGTTGACCCCCGAAATTCGAAATTGCAACTTTCCAAACTGAGGATCGAAATGAGATTTAAAAGCCATTAAATTATACAAAATATGCTAACACCCTAAAATAGACATTCCGAATCTACTGGCAAAGTCGTATTTTCTATCCGAGGTCGTTTTGACCAAATGTGGATCCCACACCCATATTTTTAATTTTTCAACTTTTCGACCAATAGGTCAAAATAAGATCGGGTGCACCAGTACCCGAGTCAAAGGTCTACCTAGCCTAAAATCGATATTCCAGAGCTTCTAACATAGTCCGTTCGGCCATCCATTGCACGGATCAAAAGATATCCACATAAGTCCAAAATAAGGCTCTCGAAGCCATCCAAAACCACAATATCGCATAAATGATACCAAAATGAATCAAAAATTATGTCAATCACTCCCACACCCTATAAATACTATAATACAACTATGGAGAGGGGGTAAAATAGTTAAATCACATAAAATCACAAATTTTATATGTTTCATCAAATTTTTAGGTCGTTACAAATGGAAATGATATAATTTCGAGAGTCAGAAAAATATTTTATATGTTTTAAATTTTGTAAGTTATTAATTATTGTGATTTAAGAGATTTTTTTTTTGAAATATATAACAAATTAAAAAAAATAAGACAAACAAATTAAAATGTATGAAAAAAAAGGCAGGGAAAAAGACCAATGAAGTTGTGCCAAAGCAGTCATATTGACCTTTAAATATTAAGTTGTTAATTATTTTGATGTATAGTATTTTTTACGTATTTTTTATGAAATATATGGCAGATTAATTTTTTATAGAATATTTTTAGGTGTTGACTATTGTAATTTATAATACTTTTTATTAATATTCAAATAACATAGGTTACTTTCCCTGTCCAAAATTTTGTGGCATTAATAGTTTATTATATTTTTAAATAATTTAATTTTTTTATTATTATGATTTATAATAATTTTTCTTATATTCTAATTTAAGTAGCACAATGCTTAGATAGCCATAATAATTAATTAGAGTGATATAGTAAAATCACAATTAAATTAGGAAAGTAGACATGTCTTAAATGACTTATGATAACTAATTAGAAGTGATATAATAAAATTATTATAAAAAAATACTGGTGAAAAAAATTAATTGGATCTCATATAAGACGTCAAGTTAATTTAATATTAAATATAATTAATTTTTTAATACTTAGATGAATTATAATAATTCATTAGAGGTGATATAGTAAAATTACGAAGCAAGCAGCAAAGCGGTCGGCAAGCAAGACGACTGGAAGCTGCTCACTCCCTCTTTCATTCACTCTTATTATATAGGGTAATTATTTATGGTACCTTTTATATTATTTTCAAATATTATCCCAATTTATCCAACACCACAAGAATTTTGAGAAGCAGTTGATTTTCAGCATGCCTTTTAAATATTTTTAAATTAATTATTGTAACGTATAGTATTTTTTACTTAAATATTAAATAAATATAAGTAGTTCTAGAAAAATTCACAAATAATAATATGTAGAATTTTGAGGAGTTTGTGTTATTTTAAATTTCTTTAAATACTAATAAGTGAAACTTTGAGAAGCTTGATTGTCATTTTAGAAACTACTCGAATAATAATAAATGAAACTCTAATGAGCTTAGTTGTCATTTTTGAAAAACAATCCTAAGCTCCTCTTTTCATATAAGTAATTCTAGAAAAGGCCTCAAATAATAATAAGTAGGATTTTGAGGAAATTGGTTTTTTGAATTTCCTGAATTACTAATAAGTGAAACTTTGAGGAGCTTAGTTGTCATTTAAAAAACTCCTCAAATAATAATAAATGAAACTTTGAAGAGCTTAGTTGTCATTTTTGAAAAACGACTCTAAGCTCCTCTATTCATATAAGTAATTCTAGAAAAGTCCTCAAATAATAATAAGTAGGATTTTGAGGAGTCGGTTGTTATTTTTGAAATTCCTTAAATACTAACAAGTGAAACTTGAGGAGCTTAGTTGTCATTTTAGAAACTCCTCAAATAGTAATAAATGAAATTTTGAGAATCTTAGTAGTCATTTTTTAAAAACGACCCTAAGCTCCTTTATTTATTTTTTATATGTTTTCAAAATATTTTAAGTTGTTAGACGTTAATTATTATTATTTATAGTATTTTTTTTATATCATTTCAAAATAATTATCTCAATCTATGCAACACCGCAAGAATTTTGAGAAGCAATGAATTTTTTCATCATGTATTTTAAATATTTTAAAATTAATTATTGTAAATAAATATAAGTAATTCGAGAAAAGTCCTCAAATAATAATAAATGAAACTTTGAGGAGCTTAGTTAACATCATATAAGACGTCAAGTTAATTTAATATTAAATATTATTAATTTCTTAATACTTAGATGACTTTATAATAATTTTCTTGATATTAATTTTTTAATACTTAGATGACTTATAATAATTAATTAGAGGTAATATAGTAAAATTATGATTGAAGCAGTTGAAGCAGATATGTCATCAAATGTCTATTTTACTTTTTTTATTAAATATTATCAAATTTCTAATACGTAGATGACATATAATAATTAATTAGGGGTGATTTAGTAAAATTACGGGGCAAACAGCTGAGCGGTCGACAAGCAGGACGACTGGAAGCTGCTCACTCCCTCTCTCATTCACTCTTATTTATAAAGTAATTATTTATGGTACTTTTTATATTATTTTCAAATAATTACCCCAATTTATGTAACACCGCAAGAATTTTGAGAAGCAGAAGATTTTTTCATCATGCCTTTTAAACATTTTAAAATTAATTATTGCAATGTATAGTATTTTTGTACACAAATTTTAAATAAATATAAGTAGTTCTAGAAAATTTTTCAAATAACAATATGTAGAGTTTTGAGGAGTTTGGTTGTTATTTTTGAAAATACTAATAAGTGAAACTTTGAGGAACTTAGTTGCTCCCTCTGTCCCATTTTATGTGTCGTCATTTGACCGGGCACGGAGTTTAAGAAATAAGGAAAGACTTGGTAATGTTTACCAAATTATCCTTTATTAAAAAATGTGCTCCTATCTTTTTTTTAATTAAGTGGGACCAATAAGGGTAAAAGTGTAATTGTGTTTTTAAATAGTTATCAAATAAGAAAAGATGACATTCTTTTTGGGACTGACAAAAAAGAAAATGATGACACATAAAATGAGACGGAGGGAGTATCATTTTAGAAACTCCTCAAATAATAATAAATGAAACTTTGAAGAGCTTAGTTGTCATTTTTGAAAAGCGATCCTAAGCTCCTCTATTCTTATAAGTAATTCTAGAAAAATCCTCAGATAATAATAAGTAGGATTTTGAGGAGCTTGGTTGTTATTTTTGAAATTCCTTAAATGCTAACAAGTGAAACTTGACAAGCTTAGTTGTCATTTTAGAAACTCCTCAAATAATAATAAATGAAATTTTGAGGAGCTTAGTGGTCATATTTTAAAAAAATAGATATAAGTAATTCTAAAAAAATCCTCAAATAATAATAAATGAAACTTTGAAGAGTCTAGTTGTCAAGCAATTTATATATAAGTCAGTAAAAAGGGGAAAAAAATTACATGTGCTAATATAATTAATAGAGACAAACTTAGGTTTCTTTATACTTTTACTATTACTAGTTTTGGTTTACGTGTCTCTCTCACGCATATACCTCACTTTAATGAGTTTAATTTTATAAATTCCATGGATATAAAAAGCATGAAATTCATATTTGATTGTTGTTTCTAATAGTAATAAGAATAAGAGAGACAAACTTAGCTTAACTATCAAACAAACCATCTAATCTAATGTGATTCCTCCATAACCTCTTATCCAAGTTCATGTTTTTGATAAGCTAAAATTTTATCAAGTCTGTTGCATACAACATAACTAATTTAACCACCATTCTCTAGAACGCATAATAAAATTATATCAAAAAATTCATAAACCTCAAACCAATACAGGCTGCATTAAAATGGTTGGAGTTCATCCACCCTTAATCAAATATCTCGCCAAAAAAAGTTTTTTCAGGGCACATGGACGTGCAGTGAGAGTCATTGGGAAGACCTAATGTGAGTATTCATTTTTTAAAAATATAACTATGGTATATCACTTGGTCAGGGTCGTCCTGCCAGCTTGCCGTCTTTCACCTGCTTCCTTCATAATTTTACTATATTATCCCTAATTTAATTATTATATGTCATTTGTGTATTAAAAAAATTAACAATATTTATTAAAAAAAATAGTATAGACATTTATGACATATCAACTTCCACTGCTTCAATCGTAATTTTACTATTTCACCCCTAATTAATTATTTAAATTATTAAAATAAATAAAAAATATTGAATTACTATTGATATTTTAAATTAACATGACATCTTATATGAGACTCACTTAAATTTTTTTCAGAACTATTTTTTATAGTAATGTTGCTATTTCACTTTTAATAAGTTATTATGAGTAATTTAAGACATGTTTATTTTGCTACTTCAATCGTGATATTTGATTGACTGTCAAATTATATGGGTCACTTAAATCGGAATAGAAGAAAAAGTATTATAAATCACAATAATAAATAATTTAAATTATTTTAAAAATATAATTAACTATCAATATCACAAAAATTTATACAAGGAGAGTATTATTAGTTATAATAGCTAAAAGCTTGAAATAGTAAATTACAATGTCAAAAAATATTATAAATTATAATAACTAACAACTTAAAATATCAAAAAAATAATAAAGTAGAGTGAAGGTAAGCTGGTCAGGGTCGTTCTGCCAGTTTGCCGCTTTTTCACCTGCTTCCTCCATAATTTTACTATATTATTTCTAATTAATTATAATATATCATTTATGTATCAAAATAATTAATAATATTTATTAAAAATATAATATCGACATTTATGACATATCAGTTTCCGCTGCTTCAATCGTAATTTTACTATTTCACCCTTAATTAATTATTTAAAGCATTAAAATAAATAAAAAATGATGGAATAACTATTGATTTTTAAAATTAACTTGACATCTTATATGAGACACACTTACATTTTTTTCACAACTATTTTTTATAGTAATTTTGCTATATCATTTCTAATAAGTTATTATGAATAATTTAAGACATGTTTATTTTGCTACTTCAATCGTGATATTTCATTGACTGTCAAAATTATATTTGTCACTTAAATTGGAATAGGAGAAAAAATATTATAAATCACAATAATAAAAAATTTAAATTATTTTAAAAATATAATTAACTATCAATACCACAAAAATTGTACCAGGAGAGTATTATTAGTTATAATATCTAAAATAAAGGGGCAGCCTGGTGCACTAAAAATATTATAAATAATAATAACTAACAACTTAAAATAACTAAAAACATATTTAAAATATAATTGATTAGCTAAATTTTATTTATGTCACATAAATTGAACATATATTGTTAGTATACTATATAGAAGTGCGATAAAGCAGACACCTCTTTCTCGGTGTGTCTGCTTGCTCTGAGATTTTACTATATCACCTTTAATTAATTATTATATGTTATTTACGTATTAAAAAATTAATAATATTTAATAAAAAATAAAATAAATATTTATGACATGTCTGCTTCAGCTGCTTCAACAATAATTTTATTATTTCACTACTAATTAATTATTTAAGTCATTTAAGTATTAGAAAAAAAATATTTAATAAAATAGATAAAAACTGATAAATTAACTACTGATGTTTTAAATTAACTTGACATCTTATATGAGGCCCACATAAATTTTTTCACAACTATTTTATATAGTTATTTTGCTATATTACTTCTAATAAGTTATTATGAGTAATTTAAGATATGTTTATTTTGCTACTTCAATCGTTATATTTGGTTCACTGTTAAAATTATATGTGTCACTTGAATTGGAATAGAAGAAAAAGTACTATACGTCATAATAATTACAAACTTAAATTATTTTAAAAATATAATTGACTATCAATGCCACAAAAATTTGAACAAGGAGAGTATTATTAATTACAATAGCTAACTTAAAATAGTAAATCACAGCGCCAAAAACGTATTATAAATTAAAATAATTAATAACTTAAAATATCTAAAATATATTAAAAATATAATTACTTATTTAAATTTTATTTATGTCACATAAATTGATACAAAAAATAATATATATTGAGCTAGCACGGGCCTTTCGTTATCTAGTTTAAATATAAATACGGTATATCAGATAAATTCAAATATAAGGAATATAGTGGATCAATAAAGAATTTATTATATTATTTTGATGATCTTATTTTGTTGGGTTCGAAGAATTATTACTTGTGTTGGATTATTATAACTTTAGGATTCCAATATTAAAAATAGGCATTAATTTATTTCCATATATTTATTTTATTAGAAACCCATATATTTTAGGAGAAGATAATTTAATAAAATAATAATGGATAGAAAAAAATATAAAAAGATGATTTTGTCTATTGTGTACTTTCTAGTAAAGAAAAGTTTAAATCATTTTTCTAAAATTCTTCACACTTTTAATATATTATAGATAATATTACTATTAATGTAGATAAGAAAAAAAGGAGAAAAGTTAATACGAGGAACAAGTATGAAACTTATTACTATTTTAATTATTTTTATAATATTTAAAATTAAGGAGACCTAACATATATGGTAAGAAAAAATTATATTTTAAAATTAAAGTGTCCTAATACACACATATATATATGTGTGTATGTATATATGTATGTGTATATCTGTATGTATGTATGTATGTATATATATATGTGTGTGTATGTATATATGTATGTGTATATCTGTATGTATGTATGTATGTATATATATATATGTATGTATGAATGTATATATATAATGCTTGATTATTTAACATTAAATAATTTTGTCTATTGCGGAGATTTTAGTGACATGTAAAAAGTTTAAATAACTTTTCGAAAATCCTTCCCATTTTAATATGATAATGTAAACGTAAACGTATATTTTAGTATTGGCATATATATATATATATATATATATATATATATATATATATATATATATATATTACCACCCGGTGTTCCAAGTAGTTAATGGATCATCATTTTTGCATTTGCCCTGTAGTATCTCTTTCCCTTGCTGCCAGAGGCTTAAGAGAGATGCATCAATTTGAATCATATCTGTGGTATGATTATTTTCTTCTTTTTGTTTTTCTATATTAAAATCTTTTCTTGTTTTTATGTCAATTTTTTACAAAATTATTGATTACATTCTGATTACTTGAAACTTTTAAAAATTTCACACTTCTTAATTTTTTCTTATTCTAATATTCTTATATTTATTTTTAAATTTTTAAATCTTCTTAAATTAAATTTAGTTATTTTAGAATTCTTAAATTAATGAAAAAAGTATTAGTTGTTTGCTTGGTCATGACTTTTGATTTAAGTATTAATTGTAGAAAAGATAAACTTTCTATATACTAGTAAAATGAAAGAATTATTAGAAAAGTTTGGTATATCTAGAGTATTATATCTCAAGAAAGATTAATGCATTGATTATATTATTAACGCTTGTATAATTTTTAAAATAAAATTATTAAAAAAATTTATTTTTTTTAAAAAACTTATGACCTCCTTTTGATTTTGGGCTTAAATCGCTAGTATACTAAAGCCGCCCCTGAGCATACATTTGTCTTTTTCCATAAAAAAAAAATAACGCACTAAAAACTAAGAGAGAGAAATAGCAGAAAGATTTGAGAAGCATATTTGAGGATTTTTCAGGTTTTGATATTTTCCCCTCCCTCTTCACAGGACTTTATGTTCCCTCTCTATATATAGGATTTTGAACTAAGATATTTAGTATTTTATGTTTAACTCATTCAATTGAGATCATAAAAGTAAGACTCTGCTTTAAAGAAAATTATCTTTCATTATTTTTATTAATATTTAAGAGCTCAAAACTAATTAAATATTTATATTAAAATCTTTTCTTATTATAAGTCATTAGAACTAATGACAACTGATGCCTAATTTCATTAGTTTAAGAATTCTAATCAACTAAAGCTGATTTTAAGAAGATTCAAAAAATCTAAAAATAAATATGAAGCGTTAGAATAAGAAAAATGTAAGAAGTATCAAATTTTAAAAGTTATAAGTAAATAATCAAATATTTTTTAAATATTTAGCTTTAAAAATAAGAAAAGATTTTAAATATAAAAAAATAATCGTACCACAAATATGGTTTAAATTGATACATCTCTCTTAACCTCTAGCAGCAAGAAAAAGAGGTACTGCATCACAAACACAAAAGTGACGATTCATTAATCACTTGAAATTTCTGGTGATATAATATATATGTGCTTACGATAACATGTATATTATATTCACATTATTATATTAAAGTGTGAATTATCTTTGAGAATTGATTTGAACTTTTTGCGATTCATTAAAAATCTTTGCACACGTGAGAGGCTAAGATTAGACAATAGTGAGATACACACGTGATAAAATTCTTTAGACAATAGAATTCTTAAATCAAGTCATGAAGTACGACTTTTTATGTGCATCATAATTCATAAGTCAAGAATTACATTAGAAATTTAACATTATTGACAACATAAGAATAATGTCTTAGATAAGGGAAGACTTTAGTAATTCGATTATTACCATTACTTTTAACTTATTTGTTAGAACTTATGCACTTACTGCTCTTTAGATCACGACGGAAGAACGACCTAAGAGTCATGCTAGTAACTTGATTACAATTAAACTTCTATTAAATTAATAATAACTTGAAACGTATACTTGCACTGGTGCCTTCATGTATGGTTGAAAGTGTTCTTTATATTGAGTCCATTTTTTGGGGCAAAGTACTGTCTGATAAGAATTTAATTAAGACCAAGACGAAGAGGTTAATGAAACTAAAAGTTTACTGAATATAACTAATTCTAAAAGGAACTTAAGCCACAACGAAATAAACAAAAGGGAAGGCAAACACCTTGTTATTGGAGCTATTTCACTTAGACTAATTTTTCCAAGCAGTGGTATAGTCATCCTTTTTGATGAAGTAATTCATAATCCTCTTGTCCAAATCGTCTCCAGCAATGAAGAAACCATCAACACAGTGTAACTTGTGAACATGGCTGATTTAAAATTGATAGTTAATAATTTAACAAAAACAAATGATTGGCATTACTCCCCTAATACTTTAACACATTTCTTTCATGTATTTTAGAAAAAACCATCTACAACAATTCTCCTCTTAATTTACTATATATAATAGAAGTCTTTTTATAGTTTAGAAGTACTTATTTTTACGATATACTTTAGGAGTCTTATTGTTCAAAAGTGTTTTAATAAGGAAAATGATAAGAATCGGGTTACGTTAATAAACAAGAAAATAATGCGGAAGCCAAAACCCTAGGATTAAAGACAAGAAATTAAAGATAGATGAAATTTGAGAATAAATCTCCAATTTCGAAGTTAAATGCTAAGAACCCTAATTGATAATAGTATTCAAAATTAGTGGATTAAGACTAATAATGATACTAATAGAGTCAATTCAAGAATTTAGATCCAAAGGTGATCTAGACCCCTATTTCGAAGAAATTAAAGACAACAATTAGAATAAGACCAATCACCTTCTTTAACTAACTTCAATAAAAATCAAAGATATCAAGTTAAGAATTAATCTTACCTCCTAAAGAATCGTTCTTATAAGGTTGCGAGATAAATCTCAAGTAGCCACACACAAAGGTGTAGATAAGAGAAACTCTCAATTAATAATAATGTTGTCTAATTGAAAATAACAAAATCCATTCTTATATATAGGAAAAAAAACTATCCCAATAGCATGTGATTTGAATTCTACTTTTATGAAAATAAATAAATCTAGAAAACTTTAAACTAGGAAAATTTTAAACTAGTAAATCTTTAAACTCGGAAACTTTAAACTACGTAACTTTTAAACTAAGAAATCTTTAAACTAGGTAACTTTCAAACTAGGTAAGTTTTAAACTAGGAAACTTTACATTAGGAAAACAAAAGTATCCGAATTTAATCAAAACCCATATGGGCCCAATTTTCTTCGTTGGGCTTGAACTTGAATCATGAAATATGTGTAGCACTTTAGCTCATACTTCTCCACAAATTTTGGGCTCATTCTTGGACTCTTCTTCCATCGTAAGCATCTTCTTGATTCACATTAAAGTCTATCAATCTTAATGCAAGTGGGCCATCGTGGATGCTATCATTCCCCTCTTCTTGAAAATAATTTATTCTCGAATTTGAATCTCGCAAAATCAAGAAGACGTACGATAGTGAACAACATCCATTACTTGAAAACAACAGTGATAGGAACAAAACAAGATGTGATCATGTGTCTATTTAACCCAATTAATCTTTGCATGAATAAATACACCTTTATAAAGCATGTGGACATCATCATCCCAATAGAAAACTCTCTTCCTTGTATGAGCACAATAAAATTCATGTATGAATGGCGCAGGAGATGATATGTGCCTCTCCAATTTAACTCTATCAATAAAGTACTCTAATGGACTCGCCAAAGACGACATAAGATCTATAAAATATGCATTAAATTTTACACTTCTATGATATAGCCAAGCATCCTTAATTATACTTTCCAAAGATTTTTCCACGTAAAACATAGTCACATCAGCTTAAGAATTAAGAGTGCAATTCATCACCTCCAAAAATACCTTAGGTGTTTTAGAAATCTCAAAAATGTGAATAAATCAATCATACACACCGCATTTGATCTTATAGGACAAAATAACACCACCACCTTGTTCCTTTTGCATGAGCTATTCATAGTTTTATTTTTGATCTTTTCGTCACGTGTCTTATCTTGGATAGGTCCAAACAGTTCTCTTTACCTTTATACTTCTCATCAACATGCACTTGCTTAATAGCATATTTACTTTGGACCATCTTAGGAATAAGTTTATTCAATGATAATTTTTTAATGCAAATTTTTTCATGAATATCTGCAAAGTAGTCAAAACAACTAGAAGAAGAAGTAGGAATGTTAGGGTTAGAATAAGAAATAACCTTATTTAAACTCTCTTGTTTTTCTCTCTCTAACTCACGATCATCCCTCTCCTTTTTACTCTCATGATCATCTCTCTTTTCTTTTCCTCTCTTCGAATGTCAACATACATTCCCTTACTCTTTTCATTATTTTCTCTCTAAAAAATTTTCATTACTTCTTTCACACGTTTCTGATCTTCATATACTTGGGATGGAGTAAAAGGTACAAGTTTATATTTTCTTTTATTTAGCTCAAGAGAAACTTTATTCTTTCTCTTATCGTAAATTGCACTTTTGTCAAACTGTCATGGACATCCACGCATGATATGATAATCTTGCATTGGAATTACATCACAAAGAACATTATTGGAGTACCTATCAATGGAGAAAGAAATCATGCATTGCTTAGTCGCCTTAAGTTCACCAAAATTATTGTATTTGATGCATGTAAGTTCCAACTTCTCCACAATGTATGAACTTATCACATTAGCACCACTCTCAAAATCAATAATCATAGAGAAAATATTATCTTTTATCTCACACCTTGTGTGAAAAATATTTCTACTCAAATCAGTTACATTCACCGGGTTAGATGAATTTCAAGTGACCTTTAATGCATCAAGTTGAGAAGAGATATTTCTAAGTACCTTGACTATATCGTTGTTTTAAGTCCCAATATCAATATCCTTTCCTATTTGGGACGTATCAAAAATAATATCAAAGAAAATAAAGATCTCTCAACTTTTAGCCCGCACTTTTTTTTGCTTATCGATCTCACACTCTCTTGCCCTTTTCTCACTCAGATTACAATCTTTGGCTGGATTATTTAGGATTTATATATAACTTTATTAGCAACAACCTTTTAGAAGTAAGATGTATAAAGAAAAGAATTTATCAATACCCAAACAAATTGAGTTTGATGAGACAAGGAAAAAAGATCAATTTGTGTAAATTAAAAAAAAATCAATTTTTTCCTCTTTTTGATTTGATTTTCCTTCTTGATGTTGGAAATCAAGAAACACAAAAAAATCTGGAGAGTTTTTTTTTTATAATACTTTAATTCTCAAACAGATGAATTTTCTCTCGTTTTATTTTCATTTTTTTTGGCTATGTAGCTTAACAATAAAAAAAATTATTTTTTTGTTTTTTTTTTTTGTTGAAACTCCTAAGATTATCAAGAAAGTAACCTTGATAGAACCACTCTGATACCACTTAATAAGGATCGGGTTACGTTAATAAACAAGAAAATAATGCGGAAGAGAAAACCCTAAGATTAGAGACGAGAAATTAAAGATAGATGAAATTTGAGAATAAATCTCCAATTTCGAGGTTAAGTGCTAAGAACCCTAACTGATCTTAGTATTCAAAATTAGTGGATTAAGACTAATTATGATACTAATAGAGTCAACTCAAGAACTTAGATCCAAAGGTGATCTTGACCCCTATTTCGAATAATTTAAAGACAAAAATTAGTATAAGACTAATCACCTTCTTTAATTAACTTTAATAGAAACCCAAAATATCAAGTTAAGAATTAATTTTACCTCCTAAAGAATCATTATTATAAAGTTGCAAGATAAATCTCAAGTAGCCATACACAAAGGTGTAAATAAGAGAGACTCTCAATTAATAATAATGTTGTCTAATTGAAAATAATAAAATTCATCCCTATATATAGGGGGGAAATACTATCACAAATTGCATGGGATTCAAAGTCTATTTTTATGAAAATAAATAAATCTAGGAAACTTTTAAACTAAGAAATCTTTGAACTAGGAAACTTTAAACTAGGTAACTTTTAAACTAGGAAATCTTTAAACTAGGAAACTTTAAACTAGGTAACTTTTAAGTATAAACCACATAAATCCCTTCTATAGTGAAAGTATTTACATATAATCCCGTTAGGCTTTCTCTCTCCTTAATTTGTAAAATATACTTATACATTAGGTAGACCCTTATGCATTGCTGCAATATATGATAAAATAGATTTGCCTATATTTATAAAAAGAGAAATCAGATACTATCTTTCTCTATCTTAATTAGCGCAATTAATTACCTATCATTATGTGGTGTATGATTAAATATAGAAACTGAAATTTAAATTCAAAAAAATTCTTAAACATCACTATTAATTATTCTCATTTACAATATTTTATGTTGTTTATTCATTTTAACAGATAAAAAAGTCTTATTATTTCCTTATTATACTATTTTTAGTAGTAATAAATTACATAAACAATAATAAAATATAATTTTAATTAAAACCTTTTTAAAAATTATTGTAATGCCCCAAATCTGGTATCCGGAATGCTACATGGTGCTCATGACCCCGAAGGACCACAAGCTAACCCGTGACTCATATCTGTGCATGTATACTGCATAATATACTGTACGATTGCAGAAACATAAACTGAAAGGCCATAAGGTTCAACACTATAACATAACTGATAAAGATATAATATATGAATGGGGTATGAAATACCCAAAACAAAACTGAAATAACATGATTGTCTGAATATGATAGTCTGGAAAGCCTCCAACTGACTGAACTATCTGAATGAGGAGTTGATGGGACATGTCCCAAACTAACTCCAACTAATAAATTACTTAATGAGATAATAAATAAATGATCATATCCTCGAAAGATGAGGACTCATTGCTAACTCTGACTGCTGAGACTGAAATACTATTGGTGCTCTAGAGATCGTGCTTCTAAACCTATGGTATAAGACACCATAGTGCAAATGCGTCAGTACTTTGAATGTACTGGTATGCATATGAGGTAGGCTAAATGCATAGGGTTCATATGCATGAACAATACTGACTAACTGACTAATATGAACGTGAGAATACATGTATGAATACATAGTAACTATATCTGAGACCGTGATAACATAAATTTACTGATAACTAATATGACTGATAACTGAGTTCTGATGGATGATATAACTGATAACATGAGTTACTATATCTGACAGTCCTGAATCTGATGGAACTAGCTGAGTTTCATACTGTTCTAAGTTAATTGTATCTGAGTTCTTATACTGAGACTGATTGACTGTATCTGACAGTTCTGATTCTATAACTAAAACTGTGGGAAGTAGTTATCTAACCGGCATACCCTAATACACCATTATGGCTGAGTTGGGGTCCTATCTGTAATCCCAATTGGAAGGGTGTCAATATCGCACCACTGATCAGGACAATCTGTGAGTAACCCTTATATAATAGGTAACTCTAGTGAGAACGGTGGGAACCCCTATATAACAGGTTAAGACACCTCATCTACCCTTATATAGCAGACTATGATGTCTCAACCTACGCTAGCTATATAGTTCTGGAATGCAAGGATTTCTTCTAAGAATCACACCCTCATACAACAAGTGAGTTCCCATCCTTGGATTCACTCGGTGCTAATCCCTACTCCCATCTGAATAGACACTGAACATGATTAACTAAACTGGACTAGACTGAATTTATGGAGTTTCGTTAGCTGATGATATGTGAGAAGATTCTAACACATTTGAGGCTTTTAATTGTGAATAATTTCAAAGTCTTAAGCAACTTTTGTCGTTTTTGATTGTTTTCACTTTGATATTGCAGTAAAAGTCGAGATACAAGAGAATTAGCAATTATGGGAGTCAAAGAGTTTATTTCTGAGCAAGTAGAGAAGGAGAATAGCTGACGACTTGTCTGATAAGTTGTTAGCCTTGTGATAACCTATCAAAGTCGTTGTCAGGCTTAGACAAAGAATGGCCTTCAGCTGAAATATGTGATGACATTTGTGATAGGCCGTCAGAAGTGTGAAAAGCCGTTAGGCTTAGGCAGGGAATGGATTTTGAAGTGAAGAAGTGGCGATATTTTTGATAAGTCATCACATGTCTGATAAGCCTTCAAGCCTCATCGTCAGCCTAAGGCAGAGATTAACAAAGTGAAGAGGAGCTGACGACATTTCTGATAAGCTGTCACACACGTCGTTACCTGTCCAAGAAAATACTGTGATCTATGATTTAGTTTCCATAATTATACTAAAGTATTTAAAGCATATGTTAGGGTTTTCATTCATGATCTGGGGGGACATCTAGAACTCTCATTTTGAGCACTCTTCTGACTTTAATTCTTTAGAGATATTATTACAATTGTTTTGGGATTTTCTAATAGATCAAATCTGAGAAACACTTGTTGGTATTCATCTTTATGTAAGGTCAACTATCTACGTATGAATTCAAATTGTTGTCTTATTTATTTTATTATGAGTAGATAAATTCGCTTAACCCAAGTTGTGGGATCTATGGGTTTGGGTTTGTAATGTAAATAAGTGTTCAAGATTCTAATGGTGGTAGAAACTTCTTGTTAATTCCATTATTTTACATGCTGACTATTGGTTGCAAACAATAGACTTTGCTTACGGGTGATTTGCTTGAGATAAGAAATCAACCCTAGTAAGAAGTGAATTATAAATAAGGACTTGGAAGCATTAAACTTCCATTTAATAATTAATGCTGTAACAAGATTAATTAACTTAGGCTAACATCCTGTTATGAAATATAAACTCCCTAAGTTCAAGAGAATTAGGTGATTAAATGTCTAAATAGGTTAAGAAACATTTAGACATAACTTCGACAAGGATAGTCTGATGTTCCAACCTACCACAAGAATCTTGAACCGTTACTAGCGTCTATCAAATCCCAATACCCATAGTGAACATAACTCTGATTTTCCTTATCATATTGATTTCAAACACTGAACTGAGAAGTAATTATTTGTTACACTTCCAAAAAACCCCATTCATAGAAAACTGGTAACTATTAGTTGATTAACCCGCAGATAACTCAAATTCACACCCTATTCCCTGTGGGATTCGACCCCAACTTAGTTGGGTTATATATTGACAATGATCGCTTACATTCTCGTAAGAGAGGTGTAGTTTGAGCGTTATCAAAAATGGCGCCGTTGCCGGGGATGTTGATGGGTTATGGGATATTGATGTGTGAGCAGATGCTAACACATTTGAGGCTTTTAACTGAGAATAATTGCAAAGTCTTAAGAACCTTATGTCATTTTTGATTGTTTTCTCTTTGATTTTATAGGAAAGTCAAGATGCATGGAAATATATGAAAGCTATGTCAAAAAGGATGATTTTTGGTGAAAATAATTGAATTTTGAAGATATCACCTGGAGACATGTCTGATAAGTTATCAGATTTATGATAAGCTATCACATATGTCGTCACCTTAAAGCAGAGGATGAGAAATTGGAAGCACTTCTGACGACAAGTCTGATAAGTTATCAGACTTGTGATAAGTCGTCACACAGGTCGTCACACTGAGACAGAAGATAAGAAATTAGAAGCATGTCTGACGACAAGTGTGATAACTTATCACAAATCTGATAAGTTATCAGAAATGTCGTCAGACATACTTCCAATTTCTTGTATTCTGTCTTAGTGTGACGACCTGTGTAATAACTTATCACAAGTCTGATAACTTATCAGACTTGTCGTTAGAAGTGCTTCCAATTTCTCATCCTCTACTTCAGGGTGACGACATATGCGATAGATTATCAGAAAACTGATAACTTATCAGACATGTCCAGGTGATATCTTCAAAATTTAATTATTTTCATCAAAAATCATCCTTCTTGACATAGCTTTCATATATTTCCATGCATCTTGACTTTCTTATAAAATCAAAGAGAAAACAATCAAAAATGACAAAAGTTGCTTAAGACTTTGCAATTATTCTCAGTTAAAAGCCTCAAATGTGTTAGCATATGCTCACACATCAACACCCTCAACTTAAAACAATTGCTTGTTCTCAGGCAACTAAAACACAATACTACTATGCTTAACCAAGAGACACATAAGATACCTATGATAGTTGATTATCAAGTTTAGCTCAAAACACATTACCAACTCCATTTTCAATCACTTTAAACCCAACTATGTATATCAATGAAGATCAATAATATGACACAAGAAAATCAGGACATGACATCAAATTAGCAACAATAATCATGCATATATACAGGTTACACTACCCAAACATGTAAGCAGCTAGCAATGTAATAAATGTGCCCTTACAACAAAGAAGTCCCTCTTCACTCATATATGTAATCAAGTATGTCAACAAGGGGACGATCAAGAGACACTCGCTCTCAGAAAGAAGTTCCAGTCAATGTATTCCAAATACCATAAGTTTGCCCTTATTTTCATTACCGAAGCTTTCAGACAGTTAAGTTAGGATCACTATAGGACTTTTTTTCAGCTTGTAATATTGGCTTGGGGCTAGTATGATACACAAGGATATTTAAGGTAACTAAGCCTCCTTGGCACTACACTATTTTTGGGGTCTCACTTATAAACCTTTACCTGATTTCTTCCTTTCTTGATTAAGCAAATTTAGGATGGGTGTGGTCATTTAGTCATTCATTTTTTTTTCACAACTTTTCTTTTCTCATTCTTTTTCTACCATACGCAGCCTTGCATATATATATATATATATATATATATATATTTTTATTACCCTTCTTCATACTCACTTTACATTACGTACCTCTATGATAGCCACCTTTAACTTAGGCTAGTTGCCTAAGTCAAAGTGCATAATATCCATGGAGGACCAGGGCCAAAACAGGTTCATTGTGATATAAATAGGAAGGCGATAGGTATAATAAAAAGTATAGGCATTCAGGCTCAAAATCAGGATCAACGGATATTATTCACACACGGAAGGTCATTTAGGCTAAAAGTGGACTAATATCAACAACGGCCTATGATCCTTTCCTAACCGCTATCCTACAACCAAGGCAAGACCAACCGGGCAAGTTCTAGATTTAACACACAACGAGAACTAGGTAAAATCTCACACACATATGGCACAAAGATACATCAAAAGATACTACCCATTCGGTTCATGCAATTGTTAGTAGTGATTATCATGTCTCTAGTACTAATGCCATAAAAGGATTCACAGTAGTCACATATAGATGCACATCACATAGTTACCAGACAAACAATTGGAGAGGTATTTATCATTCCAAGAAACATCAACAAAAATATGTCAACTATCCTAGATACTTATTTTTACCCCAATTAACCACAACACATCACAAGACAAACACAATACGCCTAAACATGCCGGCTATACTAGGAACAAAACTCCGGGGAAAAGAGGCACGACAACAAAAACCCCAAGAGGACATCAATACCCACAAGTAGCCCCACCCTCAACTTAAAATCATGCAATGTCCCCAATGCGTCAAACCAAAACAAGAGAGTTATAAACATACCTGTGGAATTATAGGTGCAAAGATCTAATGTCAATCACATAATACAAATACAAACAACAAAATACCTTGGGTTTCCTTCCAAGCAGCGCCTAATTTAATGTCGCGACACGACTAGGTTATATTGACTACTCAGAATTCATCAAGATACCTTGAAAGTGCTTCATCCTTTATCCCTCCACTTGGATGATTTGAATCGTCGGCCCATCTTTTGATCTTTACATCTTTTAGGTGCATTAGGTAAATGTGAGAGCATGATAAGGAAAGTTCTATCACTCCACTTCGAAGACTTGAACCGCTTGCCCAATTTTGCATGGAACTTTTGTGTGGGATTATTTGGCAATGGTGAGAATCTTAAAAAACCACCAAATGGACATCGACCTTTAAGCTTCTTGGCCTTCAATATTGGGTTTGTATTATACCCTTTCGGAAAGACAAACTCCAAAATATAGGAATTTTCCTCCTCATTTCCAAAATTTACCATTTGCTTGGGTGATTCGACTTTCATCACATCCACCATGCATAATGTTGAAAAGTGATTCGAGTGAGGTCTTCTCCCTAATTTCGGAGTTGCATCCTTCTCGACCTCTTCACCCGAAATTGGGTTAGAGTCTTTATAAGAGAGTGGCCTGGTTTCTTGTTTTGCCTCTAGCACCATTTCCTCAATCTTGGTATCATCTCTCATGGTTGGTTTGGTTGGTTGAGAAATCACCGAGGGTTGCTCATCATCAAACTTAACATCAATATAGGGTTCTTGCTCCTCATCTTCACACTCTTCCATTATTTTAAATAATTCCACAGACAAGATATCATCTAAACATAATATAGAAGAATGCTTTGAATGATTGACCTCTATATCCATCTCCTCATGAATGATTGGCTTCATGTATTGACACATATCACATACGATATCATACATTTCTTTCTGGAGATCCAATATTCATTAAAACATAACTTCAATGCCACTCTTCCTAGTGCTTTGTTCTTCTTTTTCTTGAACATAAGACCTATCAATCTCATAAAAGAACTAGAATTTGGGTTAGCACAATAGGGGGAGGGAGCATTTGGGAAATCACACCAATGTCCATCTTGACCACCATATAAAGAACAATCATACTCCCAGTAGGATGGAGATAGTGCACACATCTTTCTCCAGGGAGCATATCTACAATCTTGCCAAAAGTGAGGTCCATCACAATATGGACAAGGATCATCAAGATAATATTTCTAACCACCAAGCTCATGTTCATTCCACGATGCCATAGTAATAAGTAAACTAGAAATAAATATTTACAAGTTTGAATTCAAGAAAGTAAGCTAAAATTCCAAACTAACTCAATACGCCAAATGTTTCCCTAGCAACGACACCATTTTTGATAGCGCTCAACTTACATGTCAATTTAGTGCAAGGCGGTCATCTTCAATATATTTACCCAACTTTGGAGTCGGGGTCGAATCCACAGGGAACAATGTGAGTGGCGATTAAACTAGTTTTAAACTAAAGCTACAAGTTAGATTCAAACAACTGGCACAAAAAGACAAAATAAGGGTCTTTAATGATTGAACAAAAGTTATTAACACTTTATTTCGCCTTAGAAATCAAATCTTAAACAACAATATTTCAAATCAATGATATAGAGAAACTAGAGTTGTGATTACTATGATTAGTAATCCTCCATTGAATAACAGTTGTAGTATTGTAGTCTCGTGACTTATGGAAAACACCAAATTATGAGTTTCGACAGTCCATCTAAGTGTTTCTTAACCTACCTAGATGTTCAACTCCCTAATTCTCCCGAACTTAGAAAAGCATTCTGTTCATACTGATTTTATCTCTAGTTGATCAGTCTTGTTACAACATTAATCATTAGATGAGAACTTAACCTTCCCAAATCCTCGTTGATAATTCACTTCTTACTAGGGTTGATTTCTTATCTCAAACAAATCAACAGAATGCAAGGCCTATTGTTTGCAACCAACAGAAAATAATTAATACAAAAGAATTATCAAGATGTTCCCATAAGTCACGAGACTCCAATACTACAACTATTATTCAATGGAGGATTACTAATAATAGTGATCACAACTCTAGTTTCTCTATATAATTGATTTGAAATATTGTTGTTTAAGATTTGAGTTCTAAGGTGAATTGAAGTGTTACTAACTTTTGTTCAATCATTAAAGACCCCCATTTTGTCTTTTCGTGCCAGTTGTTTGAATCTAACTTGTAGCTTTAGTTTCAAACTAGTTTAATCACCACTCACACTGTTCCCTATGGATTCGACTCCAACTCAAAAGTTGGATAAATATATTGACGATGACCACCTTGAACTAAATTGACGTGTAAGTTGAGCCTCAAATGTGTTGATTAAGCCAAGGTTAAAGTTATTAAGAAACTACCACCTCCCATTTTAGTGAAGGGAGTGCATAGTTTTCTTGGACATGCTGGCTTTTACCAGAGGTTTATAAGAGACTTCTCGAAGGTTGCAAATCCACTTTGAAAACTTTTGGAGAAATAAGTGAAGTTCTCCTTCGATGACGGTTGCTTGAAGGCATTTGAATGCCTTAAAAGGAAGCTGGTCGAGGCCCCTATCATTGTTGCACCGGACTGGTCAAAACTGTTTGAGATCATGTGTGATAAAAATGGTGTTGCCCTTGGAGCTGTGTTGGGACAAAAGAAGGACAAACTATTTCATCCAATATATTATGCCAGTAAATCATTGAATGGAGCGCAAAAGAACTACACTATCACTAAACAGGAACTCCTGAATGGAGTGTATGGTTTTGAGAAATTCAGGCCTGCTTGGGACCAAGGTTGTGGTTCACACTGACCGCGCAACCTTGAGGTATGTGATGGCTAAAAAGGATACAGAAACAAGGCTGATTATATGGGTGTTTCTGCTACAAGAATTTGAATTTGAAGTCAAATATAGGAAGGGTTGTGAAAACCAAGTGACGGATAATTGTAACACCCCCTTTCTAACTCCAAAAGAATTGTTTTTTAAGTTTGGAAAGGGTTCTTATTATTGAAATGACAAAAGTTGAGAATTTATTTCGAAAAAGATTATTTATATTTTTATTCAGAGTCGCCACTTGGCATAATCCGGTGTGCCAAGTTACCATTGGAAGATTCTTTTCGAAATGATTTGACTCTTTAAATTAGTTTGCAAATGGAGATTCTGGCTAAGGAATTCTATTGATCGAGCGGAAGGTGTTAGGCACGCCTTGATCCCGTGGTTTGACCACGGTCGCTTGGTGGAACGTATCGGCTAATTTTCTATTACAAATGTATAAACCACACAAAAACACATAAAACAACCAATCAAACACACAAAACAAAACAAATCCAAAATATAGTATTCAGTCCAATTATACAGTCCCGAATATTGAGAAATGCGAAAGTAAAAACCTATTCTATTCTAAACCATTCCTAAACTACTCCTGAACTAAACTCCACCTGACATTTCAGGCCTTGACCGTGCACCGTCTTCAAGTACAAAGTACTTCGGGGCATTCCTGGGTGAACAAACATAAACCTCGGGGCATTCCCCAGCCAAATGATACATTTGATCCAAAAGTTAACAAACCAAGACATTCAACGCGGATTTCAAGCATTCAATATTCCATGAGTCCTAAATTGCTTACCCGAGCCTAAAATTTGCCTATCCGTTTCAATGTATCATAATTCTATCACGTTTCAACAACATTCATGTGTATTCCAAATTTAACAAAAATTATAATAAACCAAAATTGATCCCTATTCAACTATTTTTATCAATTCCTCAATTCCGCCCCAAGTCCCCTCTTAATCAATGATTAGCACGTGCTTCGATTATTGAATCACTTTTCAAAATTCAAGATCAACATCAACTAATACACAACAAGAATTCAAACGTTTAAGCACACAAATCATCCGTATCCATAATAACTATCAACCAAACACAATATTCAATTCGATGCACCGAATACCATAAACATTGAAATAAAAGAGGAAGAGAATAGAGTTGGACCTCAAGACAGATCTTTCAAAATCAATGTTATTTGAATAAAGAGAGTCTATGCCTAAAAACCTCGAACAGAACCTTCGAAGATAAACTCCCGACTTTGGTTTCACCATTTCGTACTATTTTTGTTCCAACCGAAACCAAAAAAAAACAAGCAGCCGAACAGAAAATCTACAAAGACCCCAAACCACAATTTGTAAGAGAAACCAAAAAAAACATACGGCCTGAGCTCCGGCGAGCTCAGACAGCAGCGAGAATCGTAGGCGCAGATCTGATTGCGGCAAATCTCGAAGATTTCGACCGAATAAACCTAGAAATCAAGAGGAACAAAGGGATTTTGGGAAATTTTAGACTGATCGGCCAAATCAATATACGAAAACTGGTTCCAGCGATAGTATCACCGGTAAATCTCGATAGTGACCGAATTTCTCATCGATTCACTATTCCAATCAAAGATCGATGATGTTCAATCCATTTTTTATCCTTTTTGTCACTGTTTTGGCCCTCTTGAGCTCACTTGTGTCTTTCTACTTCCCCCTTTTACGTCTGTGTGCTTTGTAGTGTTGTGTAAATATGATCTGTGAGTGTTTCTTGTGAGTGAAGGTCAGTGAGAATTGTGTGTGTTGAAAAAAAAAGATGAGAAGAGAGCACCAAGAATGGCGTCTAGGGTTCACTTTCCTTTTTTGTGGAAATCTCTCTTCCTCTCACCTTACAGCTCTTCCTAGATGCCCCTTCTCCCTCAACAGATAAATGGAGAATTCTTTTTGCTTGAGGATTATTCTTTGGGACCCCCTCTTTTGTTGTTTTCTTTTTCCTATATAATCCAATTGCAAGAAAACTTGTAAACTAAGAAAGAAAGGTAGGGAGAGGGGGTAACGTGGGTAGGTGGGTTGATGAGGTGGTGAGGTAGTTTATTTTGATTGGGTGGGTTGTTAGGATAAGGTGTAAAAGGGGTTAGGATAGGATAGAATTTGTTAGGGAGTTTGTTATTTTTGTATTTTTGTGGGGTATAATCACGTAGATGAGGGTACACAGTAGGATAAAGTAAAAATGCGTAAAAGTGAATAAAATTAAACTTTAGGAGGACAAAATCACATGTCTACATCATGCGCCCATTGGATGTAAGCACATGGTGTTTTCATACAAAGCAGTAGACAACGAGACAAAATGTTGTCCTGAACTTTATTCAGAAGCACGGAGCAAGAAGAAAGAGGGAAACTAGTTCTTGACTTAGGACATCCTACCTGCCCAAGTTATGAGGGAATCGAGTGACAAATATCTCAAAGGACTGGAAGAAGATGGACTATACCGAGTTAGAGAGTCGAGTGAGGTTCCATCGAGGTTCCGGTCCGCGGTTCTGTCATTACATCAAAAAAAAAAATTACAAGTTAACGCATAAATAAAATTACAAAAATCCTATCTATACAGATTTTGTAGAACTCCTGACTTAAGTTTCATCACCCTATTCTTCAGGCGGGCTCTTGACTTGCAATTTTATCACTTATTGCTTGGTTTTCAATTGTTTCACCTTGTGCTTAATTTTCCATTTATTCGCTCTGTTCTTCGGCTTTTAATTTCTTCACTTTGTTGCTTGACTTTCAATGTCATCACCTTGTTCTTCAGGCGGGCTCCTAATATCAAAATCCTAACTAGAACAAAATTATTCTAAATAAATATTATGATAAAGAAAGATTCCATGTTTCTGAAAATAAAGTCCCATTTTCCAGGAGAGTCCTGAACTAGAAGTAAATTCTCATTTTCCAAGAAGGTCCTGAATTAAAAATAAATTCCCATTTTCCAGGAAGGTCCTGAACATAAAGTAAATTCCCATTTTCCAGGAGGGCCCTGAGTTGAAAATAAATTCCCATTTTCCAGGAGGGTCCTGAACATAAAGTAAATTCCCATTTTCCAGGAGGGTCCTGAACATAAAGTAAATTCCCATTTTTCAGGAGGGTCCTGAATTGAAAGTAAATTATCATTTTTCAGGAAGGTACTGAATTGAAAGTAAATTCTCATTTTCAGGAGAGTCCTGAACATAAAGTAAATTCCCATTTTTCAGAAAGGTCCTGAGTTGAAAATAAATTCCCATTTTCTAGGAGGGTCCTGAACATAAAGTAAATTCTCATTTTCCAGGAGGGTCCTGAGTTGAAAGTAAATTCTCATTTCTCAGAAGGGTCCTGAGTTGAAAGTAAATTCCCATTTTCCAGGAGGGTCCTGAACATAAAGTAAATTCCAATTTTCCAGGAGGGTCCTGAACATAAAGTAAATTCCTATTTTCTAGGAGGGTCCTGAGTTGAAAGTAAATTTCCATTTTCCAGGAGGGTCCTGAGTTGAAAGTAAATTCCCATTTTCCAGGAGGGACCTGAGTTGAAAGTAAATTCCCATTTTCCAGGAGGGTCCTAAACATAAAGTAAATTCTCATTTTTCGGGAGGGTCTTGAATTGAAATTAAATTCCCATTTTCCAGGAGGGTCCTGAACATAAAGTAAATTCTCATTTTCCAGGAGGGTCCTGAGTTGAAAGTAAATTCTCATTTCTCAGGAGGGTCCTGAGTTGAAAGTAAATTCTCATTTCTCAGGAGGGTCCTGAGTTGAAAGTAAATTCTCATTTTCCATGAGGGTCCTGAACATAAAGTAAATTCCAATTTTCCAGGAGGGTCCTGAACATAAAGTAAATTCCCATTTTCCAGGAGGGTCCTGAGTTGAAAGTAAATTCCTATTTTCCAGGAGGGTCCTGAGTTGAAAGTAAATTCCCATTTTCCAGGAGGGTCCTGAACATAAAGTAAATTCCAATTTTCCAGGAGGGTCCTGAACATAAAGTAAATTCTCATTTTCCAGGAGGGTCCTGAGTTGTAAGTAAATTCCCATTTTCCAGGAGGGTCCTGAGTTGAAAGTAAATTTCCATTTTCCAGGAGGGACCTGAGTTGAAAGAAAATTCCCATTTTTCAGGAGGGTCCTGAACATAAAGTAAATTCTCATTTTTCGGGAGGGTCCTGAATTGAAATTAAATTCCCATTTTTCAGGAGGGTCCTGAACATAAAGTAAATTCCCATTTTTCAGAAGGGTCCTGAATTGAAAGTAAATTCCCATTTTTCAGGGGGATCCTAACAGAAAGTAAAGTTCCATTTTTCAAGAGGGTCCTGAACAGAAAGTAAAGTCCCATTTTTCAGGAGGGTCCTGAACATAAAGTAAAGTCCCATTTTTCAGGAAGGTCCTGAACAGAAAGTAAGGTCCCATTTTTCAAGGGGATCTTGAATAGAAAGTAAGGTCCTATTTTACAGGAGGGTCCTGAACAGAAAGTAAAGTCGCATTTTTCAGGAGGGTCCTAAACATAAAGTAAAGTCCCATTTTCCAGGAGGGTCCTGAACATAAAGTAAATTCTCATTTTTCGGGATGGTCCTGAATTGAAATGAAATTCCTATTTTCCAGGAGGGTCCTGAACATAAAGTAAATTTCCATTTTTCAGAAGGGTCCTGAATTGAAAGTAAATTCCCATTTTTCAGGGGGATCCTAACAGAAAGTAAAGTCCCATTTTTCAGAGGAATCCTGAACAGAAAGTAAAGTCCCATTTTTTAGGAGGGTCCTGAATAGAAAGTAAAATCCCATTTTTCAGGAGGGTCCTGAACAGAAAGTAAGATCCCATTTTTCAGGAGGGTCCTAAACAAAAAGTAAAGTTCCATTCTTCAGAAGGGTCCTGAACAGAAAGTAAAGTCCCATTTTTTAGGATGGTCCTAAGCATAAAGTAGAATCCCATTTGTGAGAAGGGTGCTGAACAAAAAGTAAAGTTCCATTTTTTAGGAAGGTCCTAAACAGAAAGTATAGTCCCATTTTTCAGGAAGGTCCTGAGCATAAAGTAGAATCCCATTTTTCAGGAGAGTCCTGAGCAAAAAGTAAAGTCCCATTCTTCAGGAGGGACCTGAACAGAAAGTAAATTTCATGGATGTGCATTTCCAATGGTAGTTGGATTAAGTGAAGCGAATTAGCCCCTGTTTCAACAAAGAAAATTTGTTAGTTAAAAACTTAGTGGTGGTTTGCAACACTTGGCTTTCCTGACATCTGTTCCAGTGTTCATCCCCTTCACTTTGTTTCATATTGCTGGCACTTGCCCCTGCTTTACCGTGTCATTGACCCAAACACAGATTAAGGAAAATGACTTTGAAACAAACATAGTATCTCTTCTTTGTCATGCTCCTCAGATAAACCCTTTGAACTTTGGTATTTCTATCAGTTCCCAGACTTGTCTATTGATAAAAATTTTTGCATGCCTTTTTCTGACTTGCAATCTTGTTTTTTTCATGTGCTAGCCCTTTGTCTTGCTTTGTGCAATTGAAGAAGCTGGTAGCCAGTTTTAAAATCTTTTCTCACTTATTTTGACATGGACTTAACTCAAAGACGAGAAAAATAACAATAATTTTTGTTTTATTAGGATAACTAACTCAAAAAAATAAAAATATAACTAAAGAGAAGAAAGAAACGACAAGGAATATCCCCGTCGAAAAAAATAAAAGAAAAGTTTATCTAAAAATGACAGTCAATTCTAATGATTATGACATGCAAATCGGATTTAACTGCCTGATTTTTCTATCCAAAACTTTCTACCAATTTTTGTTGAGTTAATGACCTCGAAATTGAGTTGCCTTCTTAGTTCAATTGAATTTAACACCTCATTCGGCTAGTGGCCCATTGAATTATTTTTTCCAACAAGCGTCTCTCATTTTCCTTTTCTCAGCTCACCATTGCCTTGTGGGGTCTGTGAGGGTTTTTTGCCAATGAAACTCTCTTATTTTCATTTTTCTCAACTCACCATCATCTTATGATGCTCGTGAGATTTATCACTGATAAGACTCTCTCATTTTTTACCTCCCTTAACTTACCATTGCCTTATGGTGCCCGTGAGGTTTTTCACCAATAAGACACTCTCATTTTTATTTCTCTCAACTCACTATCGCCTTATGGTACCCGCAAAGGTTTTCACCAGTAAGACTCTCTCATTTTCATTCTCTCAACTTACTATCACCTTATGGCGCCTACGAGGGTTTTCACCAATAAGACTCTCATTTTTATTTCTCTCCTGATTCCTTATGCTGAGGAAGACAAGTAGTTCTCAAAATGCGTTATCACATCCATTGCATGGTTAGCCTTAGCATTTTAAAAGATTGATCTAAAGGTCTTTCTTTGGTTGTAACTTGGCTTTTGGATAGGGTTAGAAAGAAAAGATGGCATGGGGCCCAAAGACACTTGAAGTGGGGTGGGACTTACAACTTTGGATTCGAATCAAATAATGAGGATTAACTCATGCCTAGTTTGTTTTGACTGGGAAATTCTAAATTATTCATTTGGTTAGACCGAGCCCAGAGTAGAGCAACCTACATATCTCACCCCCGAGAGAGGAAAATCAGGTCATGCGTAGTTCTGGCAGCTTATTTTGCATGATTTAGACTTTTGATTCTTTTTCTTTTATTGACACTCTTTTCTCTTTGGATATTTTTGACTCTATTTTCCTTGACATTTTTCTTTTCTCTTTGGACAATTTTTTTTCTTTTTTTTTAAAACTTTTCTAACATTATTTTTTTTTGTTCGACACTTTCTTTTTGAGCTTTGTTGACTCTATCTTGATTCCAAAAGAGTGATATGAAAGAAATATAACTAAATCTCAAATGGGGTAAACAAAGGATGACATAATACTTGGATAGAAAAATGAAATGCCTTCGTCATATCAATCCATAAAAATGCAAGTACATATCATGCAATATGAAAGTGAAAGATAAAGATCATTTGTGACACTTTAACAACACAAACTTAAACTGAGCATGTGTGTCACTTCTTCCACACTTGTCAAACATACAACTCCACCTTTGTTGTACATCCCTCACATTGAATAACTTATGCTTTCGTGGAGTTGATTTTTGTTCTGTTACTCGGGATCACACATCTGCTATTTGACCTAATTGAGTTATGTTTTTCAATTGATAACCAATTTATTCTTATGCTTCTCAAAATAATTGTATTAATTTTCAAAGAAAGCTTTAACTCATCACCAAATGTCTCAACACTCTACCTATCTCCTCAGATGTTTTTTCTAACTTTAACCCTCTGATTCAAAGTTCATGCTTAAAACAGGACTTTAAGAACTGGCTGAAATTCCACAGGCATATCATATCACTAGAGCCAACATAAAATATACTATGTAAAGGAAACAAACAAACAAAAAACATATATTTAAAATACAAAGGAAAAAGGGACATTCTCTTTAGTTGAAATAAAAGAGAAAAGGGTTTGAACATAAACGACAAAGGGACAGAACAAGATAGATCCCGAACTACAACCCTAAAGTTATTCAAAAAATAGAAAACAAAACAAAACAAACTACCACACCTCTTCCTAGTAGGCAGAGGGATGACTTCTCAATTGCTCAGCCTGAAAACTTAGCCACTGGTTTGCATATCAGCATGACTAGAGCTTTCCTTACTGTCAATGTTCTGCACCATAATTGATCTATCTTGAATCATCTTTTTAATTTATCTTTTCAAAGTCCGACAATCTTCAATACTGTGACCCTGCACATCAGAATGATATGTACATCGTACACTAGGGTCAAAACTTCTTGAATGCAGGTCAGGAGTATACCCAAGGAGAGAAGTGATCATACCTCACTGTACCAATTTCTAAAATAAGCTGGCATACGACTCTCCAATTGGTGTAAAGCTATCCCTTGATTTCTACATCATTTAATTGTTTGGATTGGATCCAAAATTGGGCCTAAAAAGGCCTTGATAGATTTGTGGAGTTGGAGGGTAACTCTGAGGAGTTGGTGCACACCATTGTGAGTAAGAAGGGAGTTGAACATATGGTTGTACATAGTATACTAGATATGGAGGTGGGGAAATGGAGTATGATGGATTTTGGGAGGTATTATAGAGAGCTTGGGTATGAACTTGGGTCTGAGATTGACGGCAACGATGACATCGTCTTCTTGGATGTGCCCTTTCCCCAACTACAATAGCAACTGTATATTTCTCATTCTTCTTCCCTCTAATTTCCTTTAATTGATTGCAATATTGTCCCAAATATTTCACGAATTCCTCCTGCCCATCTTGCTCCTCAAACTTTGACATCTCAAAGATTGGAGGAAGGTTAGCACTTGAAGAAATGCCCCAGTCTTTGTATGAAACATCTTCATAGCCCATAAGTCCAGGGGAGTTTTCATATCATTTTCTACACTCTTAACTTTCCCAACCACTTTCTCTATCTCTTCTAGCATGCTAGGCTTCTTAGTAAGAAATTTTGGTAGTCTACTTAATTTAACGGTAGGCTCAAAAGTATAATAATGATCATCAAGAGTATTGAATGTGGATTCACTGGTGGACTGGGGAAGCACAATCGTTGGATTGATAGCCAAAGTGAAATTCTTAGTAGAAGGTTGATCAACAAAAACACAGACGATATGTGGTGCTGTGAATGTGGTAGACTTGTACTGAGGAGCTAAATAAAGAGTGGTGGAAGTATTGAGGTGCATTTGACATGGAATGGATTTTGAGGCATGCTGTGGTGCATCAATTATAGTAGGTAACTGACTTTACAATTTTGGTGGAAGACTCAAGGTATTTATAGGGTCAAAAGTGGGGAACGGAGGTGGAGGCAACCCACTGGCCCAAGCTTGGTACATTTCCATCATTTGTTGTCTCAGTCTCAAATTCTCTTCCCTTAAACTCTCAATTTCCTGACTCTTTGATTCATTCATGGTGCCACTCTCTATATCCTTGTTGGACACAACTAAACCTTCCTTGGATTTGGTGTGATATGGAGGACCAACCAGGAAGCCACAAACCAACCACCTTAAACTAACTGAACAAGAGGCAATAAATATGTTAGAGTTCAACATTTTTCAAAACCTCTTTTTTTAATTTTTATTTTAAAAGATCACCGAACCCAAGAAGGGCGCCTACGTATCTCACCCCCGAGAGGGGAGAATCAGGTGTGCATAGTTCGTGAAGTCTTGCCAAAATGGCCAATTAAACTCTTTGTTTTCTTTTTTTTTGTTCTTTTTCTCAAAACTTTAAGAATAAAAGAAAATAACAATTTGTCAAAAGAATTGACGAAAATATTTTTGAATTTTTCATCTTTAACATCCCTATACAAAGTGAAATCTATGATTACCACACAAAAAAATTGGGTTTTCAGTTTTGAATTTCATACAAAAATGAAACTCGAACCTATTAAAGGAAAATCTTTTTTCTTGTGATTTTCTTTCAAGATGTATATGACACCTAATCTAAATGAAGAGTGAAGAAAATCTTTTTGAATTTTTCAAATTCCTATTCAAAATGAAACCTATGATTACCGAAGAAAAATCTTTTTGGGTTTTCGATTTAAAATTTATATGAAAATGAAACTTGAAACTAGTAAAGTAAAATCTTTTTTGTAGTTTCTTTTAAAGATGTATATGGAACACCTACTCTAAATAAAGAGTGAAGAAAATCTTTTTGGATTTTGAAATAAGATCAACCAAAAATGAAACCTATGACTATTGAAGAATTTTTTTTTTTGTATTTTCTTTTCAAGACATGTATGAAACACCTACTCTAAATGAAGAGTGAAGGAATTTTTTTGGATTTCTTTTTAAATAACATCCCCGAACCCACAATAGGTTGCCTACATATCTCACTCCTGAGAGAGGAGAATCAGGGGTGCGTAGTTCATCCAGATTGGACAATTAAGGATTATAGGACAACAAAATCTTGACTTGAGAGACACGATTACACGATGAAAATATAATCTTTTGGGGTTTTTAATTTGACACTTCATACAAAAATGACATCAACAACTATGAAAGAAAAACATTTTAGTATTATCGTCAAACGAAATGTAAAAATTTCTAACATTTTTTTTTGCATTTTTCTTTTATAAAACTTCTATGAATGCATGGTAAACGAGACACAGGAAAATCTTTTTGATGTTTTTAAGAAAATGAGTGCGAAAGATAAAAAAAATCTTTTGAATTATGAAAAACAAAAGCCATAAAAAAACTCTAAAAACTACGAAACTCTTCTTTTTATTTATTTTCGACTCACTTTTTCTTTCTTTTTCCTCTCTCTTTTTTCCAATTTTTCTTGCCTATACACTCATTTTAAATCTACCACATGCTTTCCCCTAAATCAATCTGTAAAATGACCATATCACCCTTAAAGATGCAACATTTAGCAAGTAGGGATGCTTTAGAGGTGAGTCTCCTACAAAGGGCCACATGGGTCCCGCTAGGTCTCAAGATGATGCATATGAGTATGACCTGAAGGCTGACCTACACTGGGGTTTACTAACAAGGCTATTCGAGGGAGCGTATGGTCGATAGCGGCTTGCTTTAGCTGGCCACCTACTCCATACAACCCAACGGCTCCCCCTAAAATAAGGGTGACTCGACTATAGATCGTGTACACACGTGTACTATGGACTTGTTGTAGAAAGAATGACTCGGGTTATGCACATGGTGCTAGATATAAAGCGATAACACATAAAAAAACTATAAACAAAGAGCACAAAGACGCACAACAGTGATAACAATAACACAAACAATAATCACAAACAATGTTTATACACTCGTAATGCCAAACAAAGCCGATACGACTCCAAAAAAGCTCAAATTCTGAAAAGATCCCCAGCAGAGCCGCCAAAGCTGTCACACCCCTTTTTTAACTCCAAAAAAATTGATTTTTAAGTTTGGAAACGGTTCTTATTATTGAAGTGACAAAAGATGAGAATTTATTTTGAAAATGATTATTTACATTTTTATTCAGAGTCACCACTTGGCATAATCTGGTGTGCCAAGTCACCATTGGAAGATCCTTTTCGAAATGATTTGACTCTTTAAACTGGTTTGCAAAAGAAGATTCTAGCTAAGGAAGTCAGTTGACCGAGGGGAAGGTGTTAGGCAACCCTCAATCCCGTAGTTCGACCATGGTCTCTTGGTGGAACGTATCGGCTAATTTGCTATTACAAATGTATAAACCACACAAAAACATATAAAACAACCAATCAAACACATGAAACAAAACAAATCCAAAATATAGTATTCAGTCCAATTATACAGTCCCGAATAATGAGAAATGCGAAAATATAAACCTATTCTATTCTAAATCAATCCTAAACTACTCCTGAACTAAACTCCACCTGACGTTTCGGGCCTTGAACATGTGCCGTCTTTAAGTACAAAGTACTTCGGGACATTTCCCAGTGAACAAACATAAACCTCGGGGCATTCCCCGGCCAAATGATACATTTGATCCAAAAGTGAACAAACCAATCCATGCAATGCGGATTTCAAAAATTCAATATTCCACAAGTCCTAAATTGCTTACCGAGCCTAAAATTTGCCTATTCGTTTCAATGTATCACAATTCTATCACGTTCCAACAACATTCATGAGTATTTCAAATTTAACAAAAATTATAATAAACCAAAATTGATCCCTATTCAACTTTTTTATCAATTTCTCAATTCCGCCCCAAGTCCCCTCTTAATCAATGATTAGCACGTGCTTCGATTATTGAATCACTTTTCAAAATTCGAGATCAACATCAACCAATACACAATAAGAATTCAAACGTTTAAGCACACAAATCATCCGTATCCACAATAACAATCAACCAAACACAATATTCAATTCGATGCACCAAATACCATAAACATTAAAATTAAAGAGGAAGAGAATAGAGTTGAACCTCAAGACAGAGCTTTCAAAATCAATGTTATTTGAATAAAGAGAGTCTACGCCTGAAAACCTCAAAAAAAACCTCCAAAGATGAACTCTCGACTTCGGTTTCACCCTTTTGTACTGTTTTTATTCTAACCCGTACCAAAAAAACAAGCAACCAAAATGGAAATCTACAAAAACCCCAAACCAGAATTTGTAAGAGAAATAAAAAAAAAATATATGGCCGGAGCTCCGGCGAGCTCAGACGGTGGAGAGAATCATAGGCGCAGATTTGATTCAGGCGAATCTCAGAGATTTCGATTGGATAAACCCAAAAATCAAGAGAAACAAAGGTATTTTGGGAATTTTTAGACTGATCAGCCAATCAATATACGAAAACTGATTTTGGCGACAGTATCACCGGTAAATCTTGATAGTGACCGGATTTCTCATCGATTTACTGTTCCAATCAGAGATCGACGATGTTTAGTCCATTTTTTATCCTTTATATCACTGTTTTGGCCCTTTTGAGCTCACTCGTAGCTTTCTTCTTCCCCATTTTATATCCGTGTACTTTGTAGTGTTGTGTGAATATGATCTATGAGTGTGTCTTGTGAGTGAAGGTCAGTGAGAATTATGTGTGTTGCAAAAGGAAAAAGAGAATAGAGCACCAATAATGGCGTCTCTAGTTTACTCTCCTTTTTTTTGAAAATCTCTCTGCCTCTCACCTTACAGCTCTCCCTTGATGCCCCCTCTCCCTTAATAGATAAATGGAGAATTTATTTTGCTTAAGGATTATTCTGTAGGGCCCCTCTTTTGTTGTTTTCTTTTTCTATATATTCCAATTGCAAGAAAACTTGTAAACTAAGAGAGAAAGGTAGGGAGAGGGGGTCACATGGGTAGGTGGGTTGATGAGATGGTGAGGTAGTTTATTTTGATTGGGTAGGTTGTTAGGATGAGGTGTAAAGGGGGTTAGGATAGGATAGAATTTGTTAGGGAGTTTGTTATTTTTGTATCTTTTTGGGGTATAATCACGTAGATGAGGGTACACGGTAGGATAAAGTAAAATTAGGTAAAAGTGAATAAAATTAAACTTTAGGAGGACAAAATCACGTGTCTAAAATTATCTATCTAGAATGGAAGGGTAGTAGGTAGTTAGTGATGAAATGGAGATAAATGATGCATTTCCTGATGAGGAGATCTTGGCTGCTACTATGGAGAAAATGCCTTGGTATGTTGATTTTACAAATTATGTTGTGAGTGAGGTCATTCCAAAAAATCTTTCTTTCCATCAAAGAAATAAATTCCTTCATGATGTGACACATTACGTCTGGGATGAACCGTATCTTTTTCGATGATGTGCTGATAAAATTATAAGGAGATGTAAGCCAAAAGTGGATATATTATGTATATTGGAAGCATGTCATGTATCCCCATTTGAAGGTCACCATGCAGGTGACCGAACAGCTAGGAAGATGTTGCAGAGCGACTACTATTGGCCAACATTATTCAAGGATGCTTATGAGTTTGTGCTGAAATACAACCAATGTCAGAGGCAGGGGTCGATCTCCAAAAGACATGAGATGCCTTTGACTAAGATGCTTGAAGTAGAGTTGTTTGACATCTGGGGCAATGATTTCATGGGTCCTTTTGTAAGCTCATATGGGATAAAGTATATTTTAATTGTTGTTGACTATGTATTGAAATGGGTCGAAGCCGTTGCCTTGTCTAATAATAAAGGAAACAGGATTGTTGTTTTTCTCAAAAAGAACATCTTATCTTGCTTTGGAGTACCACATACTATTATAAGCGATGGAGGATCTCATTTTTGCAACAAAGTGTTTTGAGTTGCCTTAGCAAAATATAGGGTGAAATAGCATAGATTAACCACTCCATATCACCCATAAACTAGTGGGCAAGTGGAGGTGTCAAATCAAAATATTAAAGCCATCCTAGCTAAAATGGTGAACGCTAGTCGAAAAGACTGGTCTCAAAAGCTCGATGATGCCCTGTGGGCATACTGGACTACTTTCAAGACACCTATTGGCATATCACTATTCTAATTAGTCTATGGTAAAGCGTGCCACTTACCAATAGAGCTGGAGCACAAGGCTTTATGGGCCCTCAAAAGGTTAAATTTGAGTTGGAAGGAGGCAACAGAGCTAAGACTGGGACAACTGAATGAGATGGATGAATTCTATCTCAAGGCATATGAAAGAGCAGACCTATATAAAGAAAATATGAAAAAGTATCATGATTGGAGGATTGGGAAACGAGATTTTCAAAAAGGTGACTTGGTGCTTCTGTTCAATTCCAGACTCAAACTGTTCCCAGATAAGCTTAAATCCAAGTGGTCAGTCCCATTTAGAGTTAGTCAAGTCTACTCATCTTGAGTAGTAGAACTTAAAAATAAAGACAGCAGCATCTTTAAGGTAAATAGGCAACGAGTCAAACTTTATATCGGTCCAAAAGACTCGATAAAAAGTATTACTACTATCTGTCTCAATAAAGTCTGAGGTAATCGAGATACCTGAGTCATGCCGCGACGTTAAATCAGGAGCTACATAGGAGGAAACCCATGATCCCCGAGCTTGATCTACTCCAGGTATACCCTAACCCTTAGTTCAGTTTTTCTTTAATTTTAAGTTGAGCGTGTAGGGTAATTTGTTGTTGTAATATTTGATAGTTGACTAGGAGAAATAAAAGTACCTGAGGCAGTTAACATAGTTTTGTTATTTTGTGAAAACCTTTCAAATGGTCTAATTCTTTAACTGTGTGATTTGCATCTAATTGTGACCACTATACATCTTTGTTTGGTATTAGTTCTAGTGACTTGATAACCATTGCTAAACAATTGCATGAACTGGATAAGTAGTAACTTCTGATATACTTGTGTGCCATGTGCGTGTGAGATTTTACTTAGTTCCCTTTGTATGTAGAATCCAGAACATGCCCGGTTAGTCTTACCTAGGTTGAAGGATAGGGGTTAGGAAAGTATTATAGGCCGTTTTGATGTTAGCCCACTTTAGCCTAAATGACCTTCCCTGTATGCATAATATCCCTTAATCCCTATTTTAAGCCTGAATAGCCTATTTCTTTTTATGTCACCTCTCACCGTCCCATTTATATCATAATGAACTTGTTTTAGCCCTGGTCTTTCTTGGACATTGGACACCTTGACTTAGGCAAATGGCATAAGTTGAGGGTGGATATCATAGGGGTGTGTGATGTAAAATGAGTATGAAGAAAGGTAGAATAAAAGAAATGAATAAAAAGCTAGGTGCGGTGGAAAAGAACAAGAAAAGAAAAATTGTGAAAAAAGAAGAAGTGACTATAGAAAGGACCGCACCCATCCTGAATATGTGTGATCAAGAAAAGAGAAGAATAGAAAAAGGCTAATGAGTGAGACCCCAAAATATGATGTAGTGTCTAGGAGGCTTAGTCACTTTAAATATCATCGAGTATCATACCATCCCTTAGCCTACATTACAAGCTAAAGAGAAGACCTATAATGATCCTAGTTGACCTGTCTAGAAATCTTGGTAATAAAAATAAGGGCAAGCCTATGGTATTCGGCATACACTGATTGGGACCTCATTTTGAGAGTGAGTGTCTTTTGATTGTCCCCATGGTTACATAGGTTATGTGTGATATAAATGAAGTAGGATTTCTTCGTAGTGAGGGCACACTGGTTATATTGCTAAGTGCTAACTTGTTTGGATAGTGTAGTCTTGGTATATGCATGGTTGTTGTTGCTAAACGGATGCCATATCTTGATTCCTGTGTGTCACATTATTGTTCTTTAATAACATACATAGTTGTTTATAAATTGATTGAACTTGGAGATGGTGAAGATGTTTTGAGATAATATGGATGGTTGACTGTTGAATGTGCATTGTATCTTGTTGGTTGTGTTTTAGTTGCTTAAGGACAAGCAATTGTTTTAAGTTGAGGGTGTTGATGTGTGAGCAGATGCTAACACATTTGAGGCTTTTAACTGAGAATAATTGTAAAGTCTTAAGCAACTTTTGTCGTTTTTGATTGTTTCTTCTTTGATATTGTAGTAAAAGTCGAGATAAAAGAGAATCAACAATTATGGAAGTAAAAAAGTTAATTTCTTAGCAAGTAGAGAAGAAAGAATAGTTGACGACTTGTTTGATAAGTCGTCAGCCTTGTGATAAGCTATCAAATTTGTCGTTAGGCTTAGACAGAGAATGGCCTTCAATTAGAATATGTGACGACATCTGTGATAGGCCATTAGAAGTGTAAAAAGCCATCAAGCTTAGGCAGGGAATGGATTTTGAAGTGAAGAAGTGATGACATTTCTGATAAGTTGTCACATGTCTGATAAGCTGTCAAGCCTCATCATCAGCGTAAGGTAGATATTATCAAAGTAAAGAGGAGCTGACGACATTTCTGATAAGACGTCAGACTCCTGATAAGCTGTCACACACGTTGTTACCAATCCGAGAAAATATTGTGATCTATGATTTTGTTTCCATAATTAGACTGAAGTATTTAAAGCATATGTTAGGTTTTTCATTCATGATTTGGGGGGACATCTAGAACTCACGTTTTGTGCATTTTTCTCTCTATCTTCTGACTTTAATTCTTTAGAGAGATTATTACAATTGTTTTGGAATTTTCTACTGGATCAAATCTGAGAAACAGTTGTTGATATTCATCTTGCTATAAGATCATCGATCTAAGTATGAATTCAACTTGTTGTTCTGTTTATTTTATTATGAGTAGCTAAATTCCCATAACCCGAGTTGTGGGATCTATGGGTTTGGGTTTGTAACGTAACAAAGGGTTCAAGATTCTAATGGTGGTGGGAACTTCTTGTTAATTCCATTATTTTACAAACTGACTATTGGTTGCAAACATTAGACTTTGCTTACGGGTGATTTGCTTGAGATAATAAATCAACCCTAGTAAGAAGTGAATTATCAATAGGTACTTGGAAGCCTTAAACTTCCATTTAATAATTAATGTTGTAACAAGATTAATTAACTTGGGATAACGTCCTGTTATGAAATATAAATTCCCTAAGTTTGAGAGAATTAGGTGATTTAACGTCTAAATAGGTTGAGAAACATTTAGACATAACTTCGACAAGGATAGCCTGTTGTTCCTACCTACCACAAGAATCTTGAACCGTTACTAGCGTCTATCAAATCCCAATACCCATAGTGAACATAACTCTGGTTTTCCTAATCATATTGATTTCAAACACTGAACTAAGAAGAAATTATTTATTACACTTCCAAAAAACCCTATTCATAGGAAATTGGTAACTATCAGTTGATTAACCTGCAGATAACTCAAATTCATGCCCAATTTCCTGTGGTATTCGACCCCAACCTAGTTGGGTTATATATTGACAATGATCGCTTACATTCTCATAAGAGAGGTGTAGTTTGAGCGTTATTAGCTGACGGAATACTATTGAGATTATGAATTACTGAGCTTTCCTGAATCACATAACTGACTGAGTTCTCTGGATCGTGGCTTGACTGAGGATATTGTGAAAACATGAAATGAACTCTAGGCACACAACTATATTTTTTAGGCACAAGTATACTCAAGATTCGATGGAAGGAAACTAACAAGGCAAGACATCCTTGAATACATGACTAACATCAACAATCCATAATACAATAATTGAAGATATTTCATGGGTATTTGATTATCATAGCTTGGTACGTGAATAAGATAGCATGTATACATAGCATAAATTCATATGGCTAACTCATGAGCAATCTGACAAACAATTTTAATATATAAGAATAGCATGGAAATCTTTTTGGATCACAATTAATCTATAGTGCATAATTTCTATCCTCCTAGGCATTTTATCAAACACCTTGCATGCACCCTTAGGGCATAGGCCTAATCATCAAATTGACACATTATAAATAATTCAATTATGGATTTCACTCACTTGCTAATGTAGTTTCATGAAAGACACATAAATATTCCAACTTGGGAATCATATAACAAGATAAACATGGTTAAAACCTACCCACGACATAAATATCATGATTCATAATTTAAAATAGTGTTTCTGAGCTTTATGGGTGAAAGGAATCCATAAATAAACACAACGCATACGTTAGTTCTTGATTTAGCAAAGATGGATGAAGAGACTTTCTTGAAATTGAATCCCCAATTGAGCCCCTAGCATGTTCTTGAGAGAAAATTGAGAGAAACTAGTATATTTTGAGTTTCCAAATAGTTGAATCTCGTGTTAAAGGGCTTAAAAAGGGGTGGGAAATTGACCCTTTTAACTCTGTACGCATCTTTTAATTTAACTAAAATTTTCCCAAATTGAACCCCTAGCGCGACGCGGCGCTGTCGCGCCGTGTCATTGGAATTTGACAACTAGGAAATTGAGGGATGGCGCGATGTGGAGCCATCGCATTACCACTTCCTTTGCGACCTGAAATTTTAGCACGATGTGCCACTATCGCAGACCCCTACTGGAATTTGACAATTACCATTTTTTCCTGTGGTGCACTTATGGCGTTGTTTTACGATGAGAACTTGAAATAGTCATAACTTCTTACTCGGTTATCGAATTTAGGCAAATTTTATATTGATGGAAAGCTTATTGAATTACCCACATGACAAAAAGTGAAAATCTTAAAAATTCCTTATGGAATAAACATTATTCAATTTAGAAGCTAATACTTCACATTATTGAGACAAAATAAGCTAGGAAACTTTGGGGTATTACAATATCTCCCCCTTGGGAACATTCATCCTCAAATAAGATTGTCTGTGAGGGGAGAAATGATAAGCCAAAGTACATACTGAGCATGAAATCTAAAACATGACAACATAATTAATATTTCTGAGATTCATACAGAGCATGCATATCTGATGCATGATTTCATGACTGAGTTGATACATGAATGCATGATTGAGAGTACTGATAAGCTAATCACACATTCTGATATATGAATACATGACGAAACTGATTACATGACTGAGATTTATAATAACTGAGTCTTCTTACAAGGAGAATGCATGTCTGATGTATGAACACATGACTAATCTGATGCATGAACATATACTTGGATATGCAATGGTACTTAGTATTAAGTTTTAAAAAATGGAATCCTAAACATGAAGTTAATACTAAGTCGTAATTGAAATCTGGATATGAAAACTGAAAAGCTTAAGGAGAACTGTTACCTTGAGCTAGATCTGAGTTAGCGGAGAAGAGGTGAGGCTACTTGGTACACATGTCTACTTCTGCTTCCCAAGTATCTCCCTCAACGGATTGATTCTGCCAAAGAACTTTGACTAAAGGGACTTCTTTGTTCCTCAGTCTACAAGTTTAGTAGTCTAGAGTTTCGACTGGAATCTCCTCATAAGAGAGGTTGTTCTGAACATCTATGCTCTGAATAGGGAATACAAATGCTGGGTCACCTATACAATTCTTAAGCAAAGAAACATGGAAGCCTGGATGAACTGAGGCTAGATCTAAAGGTAATTCGAGCTCATAAGCCACCTTGCCGAAGCGACTCAAAATTTTGAAGGTACCGACATATCGGGGACTGAGCTTTCCCTTCTTGCCAAACCTCTTCACTCCCTTCTTGGGAGATATCTTTAGATAGACATAGTCACCAATCTTGAACTCGAGATCTTTTCTACATACATCTGCATAAGACTTCTTTCGGCTTTGAGTAGCCTAAAGTCTTTCTCTGATCAACTGGACTTTCTCTGAGGCATCGAATACTAAGACAGGACCTATAATTGAGGCCTTACTAACTTCAAACCAACCGATTGGAGATCTGCATCTCCTACCAAAGAAATCTTCAAATGGAGCCATCCGAATACTGGAATAATAGCTATTGTTATATGCAACTCAATCAAAGACAAGTGGTTATCCCAAATACCCTTGAAATCAATTGCACACGTCCTTAGCATATCTTCTAGGGTCTGAATGGTCCTTTCTCCTTGACCATCTGTCTGAGGATGAAAGGCTATACTAAGATTAACTTGGGTACTAAGACCCTTTTGGAATGCTTTCCAGAAATAAGAGGTGAACTGGGTACCTCTATCTGAAATAATGGATAATGGAATACCGTGTAATGTGACCAACTCTCTGATGTAGAGTTTGGCATAATCCTTAGCTAAATAAGAGGTATGAACTGGAAGAAAATGAGCTGATTTAGTCATTCTGTATACAGTGACCCAAACTGAATCATGATGATGACGAGTATGAGGAAAACCCATCACGAAGTTCATGTTCCCTTCTTCTCACTTCCAAGTAGGAATATGGAACTTCGGCATAGGTCCACTAGGCTTCTGATGCTCTATCTTAACTTGCTGACATGTAGAGCACTTAACCACAAACTCTACAACATCCATCTTTATCCCACTCTACAAATAGATCTCTGGTAAGTTGTGGTACATATTTGTGGCCCATGGATGAATAGAGTAGCGCATACCATGCTCTTCTGTAAGAATTCACTACCTTAAGTCATCTACGTCTGGAACACACAGATGGCCCTGACAACGAAAAGTACCACCTTCTCCTTGGGAGAAAACCTCTATTTTCTGATCTGTAATTGACTCTTTCAACTTGACTAAACTGGGATCTCTCTCTTGCTTTTCTTTCACCTCGTAAACTAGAGATGATTCTGAAGTACTCTGAACCCATATATCACCCTCCTCTATATTGACTAAGTGAACGTCTAGTCTAGAAAGCCGAAGGACTACCTGAGCTAACTTCTTCTTATTATCCTCAATATGAGCAACACTACCCATAGACAGTTTACTGAGAGCATCGTCCACTATATTGGCCTTGCTCGGATGATAAGGGACACTCATGTCATAATCTTTCAAGAGCTCTAACCACCTTCTCTGATGAAGATTGAGATATTTCTAAGAAAAGACATACTGAAGGTGCTTATGATCTGTGAACAAAGCTACATGAAATCCGTATAGATAATGCCTTCAAATCTTTAAGTCAAATACTACGGCTGCTAGCTCAAGATCATGAGTAGGATAATTCTTCTCAAGGGGTTTAAGTTATCTGGAGGCGTAATCTATGACCTAACTATGTTGTATGAGGACACAACCTAAACCTAGTCTGGATGCATCACAATACACTATGAAACTATCTGAACTATCTGGAGGAGCTAGGACTGGAGCTGAGGTGATTCAAGTCTTAAACTCCTGAAAACTCTTCTCGCAAGGATCTGACCACTGAAACTTGAGTTTCTTCTAAGTCAATCTTGACATAGGGGATGCACTAGAAGAAAATCCCTCAACAAACCACCAATAATAGCCAGCCAAACCTAAGAAACTCCTGATATTTGATGGAGAGACAGGTCTGGGCCAGTTTCTTACCGCTTCGGTCTTTTAAGGATCTACTGTAATGCCATCACCTGAAACGATATAGCCAAGGAATGCTACTGACCTAATCTAATACTCATACTTACTGAATTTGACGAACAACAAATGATATCTGAGATTCTAAAGTACGATTCTGAGATGGTCTGTATGGTCACACTCACTGCGGGAATAGACCAGAATATCATCTATAAATACTATGATGAACATGTCCAAGTACTTCTTGAACACACGGTTCATCAAGTCCATGAAAGTTGATGGGGCATTAGTAAGACCAAAGGACATGACTAGGAATTCGAAGTGACCATATCGGGTATGGAAGGCTATTTCTGAAATATCACATTCTCTGACTCTGAGCTGATGATAGCCTAATTTGAGGTCTATCTTAGAGAAATAGATAGCACCCAAAAGCTGTTAAAATAAGTCATTGAGTTTGGGGAGAGGATATTTTTTCTTGACTGTAACTTTATTGAGCTGACGGTAATCAATACACATTTTGAGAGAACCATATTTTTTATGCATGAATAAGGCTGGTGTACCCCATAGAGACACACTGGGTCTGATGAAACCCTTATCTTAGAGATCCTTTAACTACTCTTTCAATTTTTTGAGTTCTATTTGTCCCATTCTGTATGGCGGAATACATATAGGCTGAGGATCTGGAAGAAAGTCAATGCCGAAGTCTATTTCCCTTTCGAGAGGAACTCCTGGAAGATCTTTAGGAAAGACATCTAAATATTCATTCACTACTGGGACTGATTCAAGACTAAGAGTTTTGGAACTAGTGTCCTTAACTCTAACAAAATGATAGACACAACCTTTAGATATCATTTTCCGTGCCCAAAGGTAGGAAACAAACTGACCTCTTAAAGCAGATACACTACCCTTCCACTTTAGGATGGGTTTATTTGGAAACTTGAGTTGGACTATTCTGTGTCTGCAGTCGACTGTGGCATAGTAGGAATAAATCCAATCCATGCCGAGAATGACATCAAAATTTGTCATCTCTAATTCGACTAAATCTACTGAGGTGACTTTCTAAAATATCTTAATCAGGCAGTTCCTGTATACCCATCAGGTTATGATGATTTTACCCACTGGGGTACAGACTTAAAAAGGGCTCTGCTAGAATTTTAGGATTGACTCCAAAATCAACTGCTAAATAGGGATTAACGTAAGACAGGGAAACACCTGGATCTAGCAAAGCGTAACACATGCACATCAAAGATCTGTAATGTACTAGTAACCACATCAAGAGAATTTTTCTGATCTTGTCAGGACTGAAGAGCATAGAGTCTATTTGGACATTGCCCACTAGTAGCACTAGAACTGGCACCCATCTGATTTTGGTGACCGAACTAAGCTGAGAAACAGTTTTGCTGACCCTGAGGACCTGGCTGAGGATAGTCTCTGACTCTATGGATAGGCTTGCCACATTCAAAAAAATACCACTGCCAGCTCTACAAATACCCTGATTGTGCTTGCCATGAGTCTAGCAAAAAGGATAGGTGTGGGCACTGCTAATAATGCCTTGAAACTTAGAGCCTGGAGTTTTATCTTTATTACCATCCCTAAACTTAGGAGCTAGAGCACTAGCTGAAGAAGGATCTGGAACTGATGACTTAGGATGACACTGAGAATGGTTTTCTCTTTCTGATTTGGGCTGAGCAAAGTTGAAACTACCCGTCCTTGCTTTTTTGTTTTGCTTATCCCTCATCTTAATCATTTACTCCTCTCTCTGCTAAGCATGAGTCATAAGCCTGGCTAAAGTCATGTCACTATTCAACATCACAGATCTACACTCATTGACCACACTATCATTCACCCCAGAAATAAACTTACTCATCTTGTCCCTACTGTCTGCAACCACATGAGGGGCATATCTGGCCAATTATATAAACATAAGAGAATAGTCTTTCACCGTCATTTTGCCCTGCCTAATGTTGATGAATTCTAACACCTTAGCCTCTCTCATATTTAGGGGAAAGAACCTCTCTGAGAATGCAGTGACAAACTCCTCCCACTTTATAAGCCCTGCATTAACCGACCTCTCTGACTTTCGTTATTTGTACTAAGTGTGAGCAACATCCGGAAACTGATATGCAGCTAGCTCTGCACTCTTAAGAGCTAACACCCCCATAATGTTAGTAATATTCTAAACCTGATTAATGAATTCCTGAGGGTCCTCATCTTACTTAGACCGGAGAAAGGATGGAGGATTCATTCGGGTGAAGTCCCCAATCCTGGCTGCAACTGAATTTACCACTGGATTTCTTCTAAGAATCACACCCTTACATAACAGGTGATTTCCCATCCTTGGGTTCACTCGGTGCTAATCCATACTTCAATATGACTAGACACTGAACATGATTAATTGAACTCGACTAGACTTAATTCATGAAGTTCCGTTAGCTGACAGAATAATATTGAGATTAATGAATTACTGAGCTTTCTTGAGTCACATAACTGACTGAGTTCTATGGATCGTGGCTTGAGTGAGGATATCATGAAAACATGACACGGACTCTAGGCACACAACTATATTTTGTGGGTACAAGTACCCTCAGGACTCGATGGAAGGAAACTGACAAGGCATGACATTCTTAAATACATGACTAACATGAACAATCCATAATACAATAATTGAAGATATTTCATGGGCATTTGATTATCATAGCTTGGTACGTGAATAAGATAGCATGTATACATAGCATATTTTCATATGGCTAACTCGTGAGCAATCCGACAAGCAATTTCAATTCATAAGAATAGCATTGAAGACATTTTGGATCACAATTAAGCTATAGTGCATAATTTCTATTCTCCTAGGCATTTTACCAAACACCTTGCATGCAACCTTAGGGCATAGGCCTAATCATCAAATTGACACATTATAAATAATTCAATTATGGATTTCACTCAATTGCTAATGTAGTTTCATAAAAAATACATAAATATTCCAACTTGGGAATCATATAACAAGATAAACATAGTTACAACCAACCCACAACATAAATATCATGATTCATAATTTAAAATAGGGTTCTTGAGCTTTATGGATATAAGGAATCCATAAATCAACACAACGCATACCTTAGTTCTTGATTAAGAGAAGATTGACGGAGAGACTTTCTTGAAATTAAATCCCCAATTGAAACCCTAGCTTGTTCTTGAGTGAAAATTCAGAGAAACTAGTATATTTTGGGTTCTAAATAGTTGAATCTCGTGTTAAAGGAATTAATAAGGGGTGGGAAATTGACCCTTTTAACTCTGGACGTATCTTTTAATTTCACGCATCATATATATTTAATGTGTGAATACATGAAGGAACTGATTACATGACTGAGATTTCTAATAACTGAGTATTGTCACAAGGAGAATGCATGTCTGATGCATGAACACATGACTAATCAGATGCATGAACATATAATTGGATATGCAATGGTACTTAGTACCAAATTTTAAGAAAATGGAATCCTGAACATGAGGGTGATACCGAGTCGTAACTGAAATCTGGACATGAAAACTAAAAAGCTTAAGGAGAATTGTTACCTTGAGCTAGATCTGAGTTAGCATAGAAGAGGTGAGGGTATTTGTTATGCATGTCTGCTTCTGCTTCCCAAGTAGCTCCCTCAATGGACTAATTCTGCCAAAGAACTTTGACTAGAGGGACTTCTTTGTTCCTCAGTCTACGAGTTTGGTAGTGTAGAATTTTGATGGAATCTCCTCGTAAGAGATATTGTTCTGAACATCTATTCTCTGAATAAGGACTACAACATTTGGGTCACCTATAAACTTCTTGAGAAAAGAGACATGGAAGACTGGATGAACTGAGGCTAGATTTGAAGGTAATTTGAGCTCATATGCTACCTTACTGAAGAGACTGAGAATTTTAAAGGGACCAACATATCGGGGCCTGAGCTTTCCCTTCTTGCCAAAACTCTTCACTCCCTTCATGGGAGAGATCTTTAGATAGACTTATTCACCAATCTCAAACTCGAGAACCTTTTTACACACATCTGTATAAGACTTCTGTCTGCTCTGAGAAACCCAAAGTCTTGCTATGATCACCTGAACATTCTTCGAGGCATCGAATACTAAGTCAGGCCCTATAACTAAGGCCTCACTAACCTCAAACCAACCGATTGGAGATCTGCATCTCCTACCATAGAGAGCTTCGAATGGAGCCATTCGAATACTGGAATAATAGCTATTGTTGTATGTAAACTCAATCAAAGGCAAGTGGTCTTCCGGACTACCCTTGAAATCAATTGCATATGCCCTTAGCATATCTTCTAGGGTCTGAATGGTCCTTTCTCCTTGACCATCTATCTGAGGATAAAAGGTTTTATTGAGATGAACTTGGGTACCAAAACCCTTTTGGAATGCTTTCTAGAAATGAAAGGTAAACTGGGTACTTCTTTTTGAAATAATGGATAATTGAATACTGTATAATGTGACCAACTCTATGATGTAGAGTTTGGCGTAATCATTGGCTGAATAAGAGGTATGAACTGGAAGGAAATGAGCTGATTTAGTAATTCTATATACAATGACCCAAATTGAATTATGCTGATGACGAGTACGAGGCAAACCCATCACGAAGTCCATGTTCACTTTTTCCCACACTAAGTAGGAATATGGAACTCCTGCATAGGTCCACTAGGCTTCTGATGCTCTATCTTAACCTGCTGACATGTAGAGCACATTGCCATAAACTCTGCAATATCCTTCTTCATCCCACTTCACAAATAGATCTCCCATAAGTCGTGGTACATATTTGTGGCCCCTGGATAAATAGAGTAGCGCACACCATGCGTTTCTACAAGAATTTGATGATTTAAGTCATCTATAGCTGGAACACACAGATGGCACTGACAACGTAAAACACCATCCCCTCTTAGGAGAAAACCTCTATTTTCTGATCCTTAACAGACTTTTTCAACTTGACTAAATTGGGATCTCTCTCTTGCTTTTCTTTCACCTCAGAAACTAGAGATGATTCTGAACTAGTCTGAACCCATATATCACCCTCCTCTGTATCCACTAAGCGAATGCCTATTCTGGTAAGCTAATGGACTTTCTGAGCTAACTTTTTCTTACTGTCCTAAATATGGGCAACACTACCCATAGATAATCTACTGAAAGCGTCGGCCACTGCATTGGCCTTGCTCGGATAATAAAAGACACTTATGACATAATATTTTAAGAGCTCTAACCACCTTCTCTGATAAATATTGATATCTTTCTGAGAAAAGACATACTGAAGGATTTTATGATCTCTGAACACATCTATATGAACTCTATATACATAATGCCTCTAAATCTTTAAGGCAAATATTATGGCTGCGAACTTAAGATCATGATTAGGATAATTCTTCTGATAGTGTTTAAGCTATCTGGAGGTGTAGGCTATGACCTTACCATGTTGCATGAGGACACAACCCAAACCTATTCTGGATGTATCAAAATACACTACAAAACCATCTGAACCATCTAGAAGAGCTAGTACTAGAGCTGAGGTGAGTCGAGTCTTCAACTCCTGAGAACTCTTCTTGCAAGGATCTGACTACAGAAACTTGACTTTCTTCTGAGTCAATCTATACATAGGGGATGCAATAGAAGAAAATCCCTCAACAAACCGCCAATAATAGATAGCCAAACTCAAGAAACTCCTGATATTTGATGGAGAGACAGGTCTGGGCTAGTTTTTTACCGCTTTAGTCTTTTGAGGATCTACTCTAATGCCATCACCTGAAATGATATGGACAAGGAAGGCTACTGACCTTATCGAAAATTTGCACTTACTGAATTTGGTGAATTACTGATGATCTCTAAAATTTTAAAGTGCGATTCTGAGATGGTCTGTATCATCACGCTCACTGTGGTAATAGACCAGAATATCATCTATAAAGAATATGATGAATATGTCCAAGTACTTCTTGAACACACGGTTCATCAAGTCCATAAAAGCTGATGGGGCATTGGTAAGACCAAAGAATATGACTAGGAATTCGAAGTGACCATATCGGGTATGGAAGGCTATTTTCAGAATGTCACATTCTCTGAATCTGAGCTGATAATAGCCTGATCTGAGGTCTATCTTATAGAAATAGCTAGCACCCTGAAGTTGGTCAAACAATTCATCGATTCTGGGGAGAGGATACTTGTTCTTGAGTGTAACTTTATTAAGCTGACAATAATCAATACACATTCTGAGAGAACCATCTTTTTTTGTACGAATAAGACTGGTACGCCCCACGGGGACACACTGGGTCTGATAAATCCCTTATCTAAGAGATCATTCAACTGCTCTTTCAATTCTTTGAGTTCTTCTGGTTCCATTATGTATGGTGGAATAGATATAGGCTGATTATCTGGAAAAAGGTCAATGCCGAAGTCTATTTCCCTTTCGGGCGGAACTCTTAGAAGATCTTCAGGGAAGACATCTAAATATTCATTCACTACTAAGACTGATTCAAGACTGGGAGTTTCAGAACTAGTGTCCTTAACTTGAACAAGATGATAGACACATTTTTTAGATATCGTTTTCCATGCCCGAAGGTAGGAAACAAGCTGACCTCTGAAAGCGGATACACTACCCTTCCACTGTAGGATGGATTTATTTGGAAACTAGAACTGGACTATTATGTGTCTGCAGTTGACTATGGCATACAAGGATTGAATCCAATCCATGCCGAGAATAACATCAAAATCTATTATCTCTAATTCGACTAAATCTACTGAAGTGACTTTCTGAAATATCTTAACTGAGCAGTTCCTGTATAACCGCCGGGCTATGATGATTTTACCGACTGGGGTAGAGACTGAAAAGGGCTTTGCTAGAATTTTAAGACTGACTCTGAAATCAACTGCTATATAGGGAGTAACAAAAGACAGGGAACCACCTAGATCTAGCAAAGCATAAACATGCACATGAAAGATCTGTAATGTACCAATAATAATATTAAGAGAATTTTCCAGATCTTGCTGGGACTGGAGAGCATAGAGTCTGTTTGGGTGTTGCCCTCTAGTAGCACCGAAAGTGGCACCCTGCTGATTTAGGCGATCGGACTGAGCTGAGAAATGGTTCTGCTGACCCTGAGGACCTGGCTGAGAACAGTCTATGACTCTGTGTCCTGGCTTGCCACGTTCGAAACAAATACCATTGCCAGCTCTGCAAATACCCTAATAGTGCTTGCCACGAGTCTGGCAAAAGGGATAGGTGCGGGCACTGCTAATATTGCCCTGAGACTTAGAGCCTGGCGCTCTATCTTTATTACCATCCCTGAACTTAGGAGCTGGAGCACTAGCTGAAGAACGAGCTGGAACTGATGACTTAGGACGAAACTGAGAACAATTTCCTCCTTTTGATTTGGGCTGAGCAAAGTTGAAACTGCCCGTCCTTGCTCTCTTATTCTGCTTCTCCCTCATCTTAATATTTTGCTCTTGTATCTGCTGAGCATGAGTCATAATCCTGGCTAAAGTCTTATCACTATTCAGAATCGCAGACCTACACTCATTGACCACACTATCATTCACCCCAGAAACAAACTTACTCATCTTGGCCCTGCTGTCTAAAACCACATGAGGGGCATATATGGACAATTGACTAAACATAAGTGAATACTCTTTCACCGTAATACTACCCTGCCTGAGGTTAATGATTCTAACACCTTAGCCTCTCTTATCTCTATGGGAAAGAACCTCTCTAAAAATACGGTGACAAACTCCTCTCACTCTATAGGCCCTACATCAACCGACCTCTATGACTTTCACTGCTTATACCAAGTGTGAGCAACATCCTGCAATTGTTCCTAAAACATCTTATAGCCTCTTGCACATAAATGTGGTGCGCAACATACCCATGCACAAGACTCTACTAGATGCGGTTTTCAGACTTTCTAGGACTCTATTGGACCTTAGGCTCTGATACCAAGCTTATAACACCCCAGATTTGGTACCCAAAATGGTATACGGTGTTCATGACCCCAAAAGACCATAAGCTAACTTATGACTGATATCTGTGCCTATATACTGTATAATATACTATATGATTGTGGAAATATGAACTGAAAGGCCATAAGGTTCATGACTGTAACATAATTGATAAAGATATAATATCTGAATGGGGTATGAAATACCCAAAATAAAACTAAAATAACATGATAGTCTGAACATGATAGTGTGGAAAGCCTCTAACTGACTGAACTAACTAAATGAGGAGTTGATGGGATATGTCCCCAACTAACTCCAACTAATAAATTACTTAATGAGATAATAAATAAATGATCATGTCCTCAAAAGATGAGGACTCACTACTAACTCTGACTTGCTGAGACTGGAATGCTACTGATGCTCTGGATCTCGTGCTTCTGAACCTATGGTATAAGACACCATAGCGTAAATGCGTCAGAACTTTGAATGTACTGGTATGCATGTGAGGTAGGCTGAATGCATGGGGTTTATATGCATGAACAATACTGACTAACTGACTAATATGAACGTGAGAATACATGTATGAATACATAGTAACTATATCTTAGATCGTGATAACCTGAATCTACTAATAACTAACATGACTGATAACTAAGTTCGGATGGCTGATATAACTGATAACATGAGTGACTGTATCTGACAGTCTTGAATCTGATGAAACTAGCTGAGTTTCGTACTGTTTTGAGTTGACTGTATCTAACATTCCTAAATTTTGTAGAAATATCTAAGTTCTAATACTGATACTGATTGACTATATCTGACAGTCCTAATTCTATAACTGAAATTGTGGGAAGTAGTTATCTAACCGATATGCCCCTAATACGCCATTATGGCTAAGTTAGGGTCCAATCTGTAACCCCAATTAGAAGGGTGTCAATACCACGCCAATGGTAAGGACAATCTGTGAGTAACCCTCATATAACAGGTAACTCTAGTGAGAACAGTGGGAACCCTCATATAACAAGTTAAGCCACCTTATCTACCCTCATATAGCAGGCTATGATGTCTCAACCTATGCTGGCTATGTAGTTCTGGAATGCAAGGATTTCTTCTAGGAATCACACCCTCATATAACAGGTGAGTTACCATCCATGGGTTCACTTGGTGCTAATCCCTACTCCCATCTGAATAGACACTGAACATGATTAACTGAATTGGACTAGACTGAATTCATGGAGTTCCATTAGCTGATGGAATACTATTGAGATTACTGAATTACTGAGCTTTCCTGAGTCACATAATTGACTAAGTTATATGGACCGTGGCTTGACTGAGGATATCGTGAAAACATGATACGGACTCTAGGCACACAACTATATTTTTCGGGTACAAGTACCCCCAGGACTTGATGGAAGAAAACTGACAAGGAATGACATTCTTGAATACATGACTAACATCAACAATCCATAATACAATTCTTGAAGATATTTCATGGGCATTTGATTATCATAGCTTGGTACATGAATAAGATAGCATGTATACATAGCATAATTTAATATGGCTAAATCATGAGCAATCCGACAAAAAATTTCAATAATAAGAATAGCATGGAAGTCATTTTGGATCACATTTAAGCTATAGTGCATAATTTCTATCCTTCTAGGCATTTTATCAAACACCTTGCATGCACCCTTAGGGCATAGGCCTAATCATCAAATTGACATATTATAAATAATTCAGTTTATGAATTTCACTCACTTGCTAATGTAGTTTCATAAAAAAATACATAAATATTCCAACTTGGGAATCATATAACAAGATAAACATGGTTACAACCAACCCACAACATAAATATCATGATTCATAATTTAAAATAGGGTTCTTGAGCTTTATGGATGAAAGGAATCCATAAATCAACACAATGCATATCTTAGTTCTTGATTTAACAGATATTGACAGAGAGACTTTCTTGGAATTGAATCCCCAATTTAAACCTTAACTTATTCTTGAGAGAAAATTGAGAGAAACTAGTATATTTTGGATTCTAAATAGCTAAATCTCATGTTAAAGGGCTTAAATAGGGGTGAAAAATTGATCCTTTTAATCCTGAATGCGTCTTTTAATTTCAGTAAAAATTTTCCGAATTCGACCTCTAGCGCGACGCGGCGCTATCGTGCCGTGTCACTTGAATTTGACAACTAGGAAATTGAGGGATGACGAGACGCGGAGCCATCGCGTTGCCACTTCATTTGTGACCTGGATGTTTGGCGCGGCGAGCCACTATCGCGGACCCCTATTGGAATATGACAATTGTCATTTTCTCCTGTGGCGCGGCGCGCCACTGACTAATATGGCATTGTTTTACGCTGGAAACTTGAAATAGTCATAACCTCTTATTCGGTTATTGGATTTAGGCGAATTTATAGCGATGGAAAGCTTATTGAATTTTCCACATGACAAAAAGTGAAAACCTTGAAAATTCCTCATGGAATAAACATCATTCAATTTAGAAGCTAATACTTGACATTCTTGAGACAAAATTAGCTAGGAAACTTTGGGGTATTACAATTATGTAACAACAACATAAAATAATATAAAATCTAGTGGAGGTATTTGTTTTTCATTCTCTTTCCTTTACTTTAGTAGGAGTAATATTAATACGTATGGATTATTTGTGTTCACACTTATATGATCCATTAAACTCCTAGAAAATTAATTTCCAAAGTATGTTTTGATGAAAGAAATTATCTTTCATTCAGAGAATCATATAAATTTATTATAAATAATTTAAAATCCATGAGAAAAATAAACATTAGTTAACAAAATAGTTAAATGAGAATAATATATATCCAAATACAGTTGATATATTCAGTTTTATTATTCAATATGTGATGTATTTGTTGAATCAATGCAAATAATAGATAAGTTGGAATTTGAAAGATAGTATTATACAATAATTGCACATGTATGTGGGCACATTATACACATTATACATTTAAAAAATAATCAGCAGTAATGTATAATGTCATACTATACATTTAAGTATTAACATTAAACATGTATACTTTTGTATCCTTATCAGAAGGTATAATGTAACCTTATACAATATTAATACTTTCTAATTGTATAATATCAAATAATACATAAAATGTCTCTTAAATGTAATAAGAACTTCTTAATGTATAACATAATGAAATATATATCAGAATAATTATATTATACATTAGTCTTCCAAAAATTAACTAATATATAATGTCTGATATATTATAACTTATACATTTAAATATAATCTTCCAAAATGTATAATATCACACAATACATATAAAATATTCACCTTATAAATTAATTATCTACAAGATTATAATAATTTTAAGGAAAAATTAGTGTTATTGTAACATTACATTGGCTACACGATAATAAGAAAAAGAATGATTCATTTTCCTTTATTAGAATTGAAAGTGTACATCTTCAATCCAATTATAAAAGTGACTCAAATAGGAGGGGGATGAGAGAGTATTAATATTAGATTAGCTTGATTGTAGGCATAAATAAAGGAGCACATATACAGAGCAAAAATCAGTGCACTAAAATAGAAACAAAATATGGTATTTTGATATGTATGAGGGGGATGAGAGAGAAAGAGTGAATTTAAGGGATTTAAGTAATTACTTTGGAATTTTTGTAATTTATTTTTCAATATGAGATTTTATGTAATAAGGTAAAATTACCTTGTGTATATATTCAATTTTTAGAACTTTTAAACTAGAAAAACAAAAGTTTCCAAATTTAATCAAAACTCATATGAGCCCAATTTTATTTGTTTGGGCTTGAACTTGAATCATGAAATATGTGTAGCACTTTAGCCCATACTTCTCCACAATCTTCTTCATTTGGGCTTTATCGTATGTGTTTATTCTTTTTAATGTTTGAAGATCTAACTTTTTTATGTATATGTTATTTTCTTTCAGTTCAAAATTTGTGATCGAAAAATTAGAAAAATAAGCATGTTACAGTCGAATAATAAAGCAATCGAAAAAATCAAAGAAGCACGTTGCAGTAATAATAAAGCAGTCGAACAAATCAAAGTTTATATTATCTCTCTCTCTCTCTCTTCATCTCTATTTACATAAAAATTTTACCCAAGTCTAAGAAAAAAATCAAAGGTGTATATAATTTTTTAATCAAATTTGATATATGTATTCTAAGCCTTAAAATAGAAATTAAAGACAGTATATATTTTTTTAGAGTGTCTGTGTGTAATGGTTATTTTACAAAAAATAAGAATAAATTACACAAATTTCATACTTACGAGACTATATTACCTAATATCTCTTGCTTTTTAAAAATTTACATAAAATCCCATTTTTTAACTTTACTCTTGATACATATCAAGAAAATCCCACATCCTATTTTTACTCCAACATTAACTCATTCAAGATCTCCTATCCTAAAATATCTCCCTAATTATCAACAATTAAATCATCTTCCTTCCTGATTTTCCCTCTTCCATTAATGCATAAATCATCTTCCTTCCTGATTTTTTCTCCTCCATTAATGCATACAGCTTTTTTTTTCAATCCTAAAATCTCTCCCAGTTTTTTCAAAAAAATCTATTGAGACATATATAAATTTATTTAGTTATTCATGCATATTTATTCTTTTAATGGTGATTCATATGAATGATAAATATGATATCATTATATGGGTATTATGGCGATTCATACGATAGATACATTTTGTATAATTTTAACGGGTGATACATATGATATTAATGGGTGATACATATTGTATTATGGTGATTCATATGGTAGATACAATTATTTATTTCAATTATTGGGTTATTCAAATGATATTAATGGGTGATATATATGATATTATGGTGATTCATATGGTAGATACAATTATTTATTTCAATTATTGGATGATTCATATATATGGTATTATGGTGATTCATATGGTATATACAATTATTTATTTCAATTTTGGGGTGATTCATATGATATTAATGGGTGATATATATGGTATTATGGTGATTCATATGGTAAATATAATTATTTATTTCAATTATTGGGTGATTCATATGTTATTAATGAAAGGTAATGGTGTAGTTAGGCCGCATTTGTTTTCACTTAATGGAGGTCTGAATCTGAATGATTCAGACTTTAGAGCATTAAGTGCATTTATTTTTTATTATAACTTTAGCTCTTAATAGGTCTGAATAGGTCTTATTCATTCAAATTTAGAACCAAGTCTTAATAGGTCTGAAGAGGTATTCTAGTGTTGGATAATATTCACTGTCACTTTATTTATAATCATCAGTCACCACCACTAACTACCTCTATCACCGCTTCCATTGTCAACCACCACCCACCACCACCAACCACCTCCACCATCATAACCACCATAGACAACAAATATCGCTACCAACCACTATTGTCAACCACTATTACACCTACTACCTCTATTCTAATTATATTCACAGCCACTACCGCCGTCAACAGCACCACCATCATCAACCACTACCAGTCAATCCCTCTTCTATCAAAACTAGCACCACCGCTAACTACTACTAATACATTACAACCTCCATACATTCTTCGGTCGCCACCACCATTGTCACTAGTAACGCCACCTCTACCACCACTTCAACCACTATCATCACTATAATTTATCTCTACTAACAATCATCTCTGCCATCACAACTAACAACAACTTCAACTAGCACCAACACGTCATAAACCATCATGCATTCATTTTTTAGTCATCACAATCAACACCTCCAACTACTAACATAAAACAATGTCACGTCAGCACCACCACCATCACTATCAATCACAACCATCATAATAGTCATTACAATACCAAACATCACAACTACCACCATCAATATTATTAATTACTAATATCAATCATTGTCACTGCGACCATCATTATAAACTATCTCCACTATCACTAACAAACATAAATATTTTTTTTGAATCAAATAATAATTTTGTTGTATTAAATTACATACTTTTCTAATATATAATTAATTTTTTATTTTATTATATATACAAATAAATTTTTTTTGCACATTCAAATGTTGAAAAACAAACAGTCTTAATTATTCAGTTTTCAGATCTAGAGACAACATCTTAATCATTCAGATGTGCATTCAGATTCAGACGTCTGAATCTTAAAAAAACAAATGCAGCCCTAGTATAGGAAACAAAAGTAATAATATTTAAAAAAAAAAGACTAAAAGCAGAATTGAAACATAATTAAAATTAAATCTATAAAAAGCAGACTAAAATTAAAGACGAAATAATATAAAAAAGAAAAAAAAAGACATATCTTTCATAATTAAAGACGAAAAAAGAGAAACATAATTAAAAAGCCTAAATTAAATCTAAAAAGGAAGAAAAATTAGATATCTTTCCTTGAATAAAAGAATACGATTAATATAAGAGAATCTGTTACTTCCTTAAATAAATATCTTGTTATTTTCAAATGTATCACTTTTTATATGTATCACCATTTCAAAAAATGGGGATAAAATGTAATTAACAAAATAGTCGAAATTTTATATAACATCACTTAAAGATTGAGGGAGTTATGTAAGTTACCCAAAAAATAATGAGTTGCAAGTTGAACAAATAAGTGAAGGCAAGCCAAATTAATATCGGTTGAAATAATTTTATAGTTGACATTATGCTATATTTTATTTTATTATTTCTTTATATGGGAAGAATATTGTGATACTAATTATATTAAGTCTACCTTCATATATATCTTAAAAAAATGATTCAAACTTTTTTGTCTTTCATTAAAACATTATACCATAGACAAAATCTTCTTTTCACCTTTTAATAAATTAGAGTCACCAATAAATATTAAATTATTTACCTAAATTTTAAAACTTTTTTACCATACTTTTTACGTATAAAATTCTTTTTTTTTTAAATCCTTTTTGTCCAAGGACAAGCTTTCACAATTTTTTAGTGGTAAAAAATGATTGGCGTATGTCTACGTTAGAATACTTTAATTTTTTCAGATTTATTATTGCTTTAGAGTTTTCTTTGACAAATAGATTCTTTATTGAGGTTATCTTTTAGTTAAGGTTTAATCGCAAATGTGCTTGTAATTTGAGGTTAATTTCCTAAAATTTTTGTATGATTTTTATATTTATAAAATTAAATTGTCATATACTTGGATAGATAGACGATTGCCAATTAAAAAGTTCTCTTTTGTGATTTAAGTATGTTCTTGAAGTTTAAAATAAAAAATTATCATTTATTCTTGATAAATTATTGTTAATTGAGAAGTTTTTTGTGATTTTTATTTATAATAATTCATTAATATAATAGATATAGATATATCTCTAAAAGATCAAGTTCATACTTTAATCGCAAAATATGATTTAACTAATGTATCTGTTAGAGAATTATTTTCATAAACCTATTTATTCACATAAGTATGTCACGGGAACTTGCAAACCCAACATCATATATGTGTCAAATCCAATTCAATATCCCCTGCTTGAATCTCAAAATAGAAGTGATTTAAATGATAGGGTGCGATAGCCATTTTTTAATTGCTGAATTTCTTTTACTTTTTCATAGTTTAGAATGTGTTTTGATAGGCGTTTGGCCATAAAATCTCAAAAAAAATTGTAGTTGAAGTTGAAGTTGGAGTTAGGATTAGAATTAGAATTGTAGTTTTAGTTGTGTTTGACTATAAATATATTTTTTGTGAGAGAAGTGAGAGTGAAAAGAGTAAAAACATGTTGAGATTTGTTTCACTTTTTCAAAGTAGTTTTTGGAGTTTGTACAGTCAAACATCATTTCTTGAATAAAGTGAAAAAGGTTTTAAAAATATTACTTTCTTGAACAAAATTCACATAAGTGTATCAACGCGAACCTAATTTTGACTTTTGATATTAATGACAAATTTTGTTCACTTTATTAATTTTGCTCCTTAATTATTAATATAATGGTGGGTTATCATATTTCTCTTTAAACACACTTTTTAGATTAAAAATTTTACGTTAATTTTGGTAAAACATAAAATTAATTTCTCCCCAAAAAGATAATTTTTCTCTTTGTTGATTACCATATTTTATCTATCAGTATGAAAATATGAAGAAAAATAATACAACAAGCCATACTATTTGAAATACGATATTATTTATATTATTTAAATAGGCATATATTTGTTTCAACATCAGTTGATACTTTTAATATATAAGTTTATTGCTTGATGGAAGACACACGTGCAAAGCACATACACTAAACTAGTATATATATATAAGAAAATACATCATCCCCCCCCCGAACTTGTACGCATAACTTACTTTAGACCCTAAACTATATGGGTAATTATTTACCTCCCTAAATTTTTTTAAGTGATTAAATACTACCTTAAAAACACAACACCGCTCACTACGGAGAGTGTATTACACTTGCGCCATATCATCTACACATCATCACCACATCAAAATTTATTTTAAGAAAAGTGACCCCACTAATTTATTAATCATACATAAAAGAAAAAAGAAAAAATCCTCCCCCACCCCGCTCCCCGCCCTGTCCCTTTCTTCTTCAAGCCCCATCACCCTCTTTCAAAATACTTCCACCCCTGCCCCTGGCACCCCCCACCCTGTCCTTTTTACTTCAACCTCCAAAATATTTTCTTCTTCAATCCCCGTCTTCCTTATCTGCAACCAACCCCAAAATATTTTCTTCTTCAAGTGTTCATTTCTTCATATTTTCAACCTCCTTAGAGAAAATTCAAATAAAACAGGTGAGGAAACCAAACAAACAGTACAAAATCAATCACGTTTTAGCTAAATTCACCAAAATCCACACACCCCAAACTAAATTCACACACCTCATCATACAAAAATAAAAAATTGACTGATCAAAGTCAACTAGCAACAAAAATTACACTCTCACAAAAGAATTTAACAAATTACACACACATACATACAAAAGAATTCAACAAATTAAATAGTGAAAAAAAAGAGCTTACAGGCCAAGAACAGAGACCCATTTAACAATAGAATAAACAGAATTAGGATCATCTGAATTATATGGTTCTTTAACAGATTTTAGCACTTTACAAAACGATTCTTTCTCCTTTACCGTTTGTTCAGCCACCGGCGGTGGCAACCAAGAATTATACAAGTGCATTTTTTAGTTTGTACTAAGAAAAATTAAATTTGAGTTTGATGTAAATAAATGGTAATTGAGGTGGACTTACCAATCCAACACTAGAAAACGAATTCCTAATAAGGAATTTGATTTAAAACAATAAAAAGGAATTTGGTAATTGATGTAGTGAGAGGGGAAGGGGGAGGGGTTTAGGACAGGGTGGGGAAAGAAGGGAAGGTGGGGGAGGTTATTTTATAATTTTCTTTTATATATATATATATATATATATAAAAGCGGGCCCTTTTTTTTAAAAAAAAAAAAAGAAAACTTACGCATTTTTTTTCTTTTATTTTTTTTGCCACGTCAGCCTTAGGGGTTTAAATTTTTTCACTTGAAAGTTGTTAAGGGGGTAAATAATTACCCATATAGTTTAGGGTCTAAAGTAAGTTATGCATACAAATTCGGGAAGAAAATAATATATTTTCTCTATATATACACATACATACATACATATATATATATATATACATATATATATATATATATATATATATATATATATATATATATATATATATATATATATATATATATATATATATACATACATATATAAGTATATATATGTCTAACCAACCTAATAGATAATAGTATTAGTCATTCCAAAAAAGTCTCTTGAAACTTGGTAATATATTCGTAAAAACCAACAAAAAGAATACTAAATAAGGTTTCTATTAAATATACTCTTTGAATTTTAAACGTAATTTGCACTTCTCCAACTTTAATATGGTAAAACCAAACACCGTACCAAACTGAAGTTTAATTTACCGATTATCGAATTACCGAACCGATATTTATAAGTGCGGTATGTGGTATCTATGTTCAAATACTGATTACTGAATTACCAAATCCGAACTTTAAAAATACCAAACCGAATACCGAGCGCCCACCCCTACTTCTAAGTTCTCTTCTTATTTTTATTTTTGTTCAAAGTCATTTTCTTTCATTCAATATTATCATCTTTTCTCTCTTTCTTTATTTCTTTAGTTTATAGTTTTAAAAATTATATATGAATCACAGTCAATAATTAATAATGAATTCTCGTGTTTCTCTTTCAGATGAAACTTTTTTATCAAAATTTTGAACAAAACAAGCATGTTGATGCAAAATAAAGTAGCTGAAAAAATATTAAAGGTTATCATTTTCTTTATCATCTGATTTATCATCGTGAAAATTTAAAATTGCTAGCTTTTCTTTCTATGTTGTTTAGAATCTTTTTCAGGGTTGGAAGTTGGTTTATATTGTTGCAGTACTTAAGGGATACATTTTCCTTTTTGTTAGCAGTTTGAAAGTTTCTTTTGGTGTTTTGTGAAGAGACATATACGAGTATCTTTTTTATTTTTATAGAGTTTAGTTAATATTTTATAGATTATTGTTATAATATGTTGTGTAGCATGTACAAAATTATATTTTTTTTGTTGTTGAAGAATGTTTTTTCTAGCCAATTTCTAGGTATGTATAGATATAGATAGATTAGGAGGTTAAGGAAGAGGGGAGTGGCATTAATCTGAATTTAGTCGGACTTTGATGCAGGTAGCCGATACCGGATGGATAATAAAAAGAAAACCACGGAAAACATGATCTCCCTCCTCTGAATCAAAGTTGAAACAGAGCCATAAAATAGATACAGTCAGCTCAAAACACGTTTAAGTATAGGATAAGCGACATACGTAATCTAAAAGTTCTTGAAATATATAAGAGGCATCAAGAGCAATTGAAACATGAAAAACTTCGATCGTATCGTTATAGATTTCACAATGCCTTTTTTCTCATTAAGAAGTAGATTTAATATTGGACAAAATTGTAATTCAAATTATTTTTTAGTATTTGGAACTTTAATATTAACTAGAATTTTATTTATCAAAATTTTCTTTATTTGAAGTATATAAAATTCTAAAATTTAGGAGTTTAAGATTAATTATTACTTTTCATATATATAATTTATAGAATCAGATCAAATCCTATTTTATTCCCCCGGTTATCTATTAAAAATTGGGTGAAAAGATGTGAAAACTTCAAAAGTAGTTAGCTTTGTTTTGTGGAGCTCATTTAATTAACAAATTTTGATATTATTTCCTCTATCAATATTGGATATCCAGACCCTATGAAATTTATTATTAGCACAAAAAAGTTTATGAAATTAATTAGTCTATATTTTTTCTATTAAAATATTTTAGTTATTTCTTGAAAATATTTTTTCATGTTTTAAAAAACTATTTATGAATAATATGAATACAAGTCCGTCTAGACTTCTAAATTAAATATAGAACCCATATATTAAATTATAATAACAAATTCATGGTGTTCTATCACAAGGTTTCGGTTCCTTCTTTTATTCTTCATGTTGTAATTATGTAATCTAATTCGTCCAATAAATTTTCTAAAGTTAAATTCTCAATTTAGAATTCAATATTACTAGATACGTGTAAAAAACTAAATTAATTGATTCTTAGTTTATGCAGACCTTTGTTTTTTGGGTTTAGGTTGTTTTTTGTTGTTTGATTTATGTTTTATTCTTACCTCAGAAAATTATATTGATAATATTTGATTTTCTTTGCACTGATTTTGTAGCTATCTTGAAGGCAGTTGAACGATGACTATATAGACACGATTGATGAATAAAATCTTGAAGATAAGTGAGCTTTAGAGGTCTTCTTTTGTTTAATTGGTTCAGCGTATCAATTAATAAAACTCATTTTGATGCATTGAAGCGAAGAATTCGATATATCCAAATAAGGACGAAGGGACTCTAATTATTCCAGTACCACAAAGTATATTGGTTTGCGGCTTAAAAATTTATCAATATGATTTGACGACTCACTGTTAAATCTGGCAAGTGCTTTGGAGTTCAACATATGATAGAGACTAAGATGAATAAATATTTTATTAGGTATATTCTCCTATGAAAGATTTTTTTTCTTTTTGTATATAATTTAAATGCTAAATGTTAGACACATGTACAATACACGTATCCTAGATTATTTACGTGAAACAAATGTTATACTATTACTATTAACGTAGGTAAGAAAAAAAGGAAAAAAATTAATAGGAGAACAAGAGCGCATTTGGATAGGATTAAAATATTGACAAACTAATCTTTATTTTTATTTTAGTTTTTTTAAGTGTTTGTAAGAATTAATAATAGCTTAAAAAAAGCTAAAGACTGGTTTAGAAAAGCAAGAAGTGAGTGACTTTTTACTTTTTAGATTAAAATTCTTTAAGGTTTGACCAAAACATTTACATTTTTATTTCTTATATTCTCCTTCAATTTCAACAATACCCTGAACTTATAGCCATTAAACATATGTTTTTTCTTTCTTTTTCTCTTTGTCGTTTCTCTTCGTCTCTCTCCTTTAATTTTCTCTTTATCTTTTTTCCTTTGTTTTAAGAGAATCCATCAGTATATCGAATGTTTGCTCAAAAAAATTATTTTAGAATTAAAAATTATAAATAATTCACCTTATTTATTGTGTTAACAACTTTAAGGATATTTAAGTCATTTTGACAATAAAAAAGTGTTTAACATCACTTGTTTATCAAATATAGTGAATGTCTACTTTATCATATATAGTAAATGTCTACTTTACCATATATAGTGAATGTCTACTTTACCATTTATAGTAAATGTCTATTTATGGAAAAGTTAAAAACCCCAAGGTTAGTGTTTCCCTATAAATAAAGGGGTTTTTCTTCATTGTAATTCACTCATCAAGAAACCTCTCGAGATAAATAATAACTACTCTCTCTTCGTATTCTATTCTTGTTGTTCTTTCTTTATATTTTATAACAAGTTATCAGCACGACTCTCAATCATAAGCAAATTCAAGGAGTTTAAATAATATCCTTAATATCATGTTATTACATGTCAAAGACTTAGATACTCCATTATTATTATGAATTGCACAAGGCTTTCTGGTTGTCAGCCACTGCATGTAGTTAAAATTGTTAACTATGGATCTGTATTACTGAATGTCGCGGTAAGGAATTATGTGTCTTATCTAAATATGATCATTGAAAATACTGTTGTGCACGTCAACCTCTTTTCTATAATATGCGTTAGTACTAAAGTTGACAGAAATGGAATACCAACGGTCTACAATAGGAAGATAAGTACACGATTAATAGTTTAAATTATTTAATTCATGTTTTCACACGATAAAACTTATTCCACAAGGAATATATATTTGGTTTATTATGCATTGATTAAGGGTAAGGCGGTGGATTCAAATCTCATCGTACTAAAAGTATAAGACATTGGGTTAGAGTCTCGGTGCTCCATAATGATAAGATATTGGGCTTAAGCCCCATCGATTTATAGCCTAAGATGCCTTTATATGGTAAGATGTTGAGTATGAATATCAATGCACCATGTTAATGATATTATGATGGCTAAGGCAAAATAGTGGGTGTTTGGTGAAAAGTCACGAAACATGTCCCATTGATATGCTCCATTCTATGAAGTGAATATGGTAGAAATATATGATGAATCTGAAAATTGACAACTTGATCCATTCTTGAAAGAAATGTGGTAGCAGTGCATAATATGTCTGATAGAAGATGACAAATGATTGAATGCACGAATATAAGCGTAAAGGGACAATATGATAATAATCATCAAAAGTGATAATATTTTCACATGCTTATTACGATTATAAGATATGTTAGAGAAAATTCTCTACATTATTTGTATACCTCGATTTGCTCCTGAAATAGCAATATCATGAAAGAGGTTATAAGCTATCATAATTTGACACTCTTAAGACACGATTATATTCTATTCCCGAAAAATGAGAATTTTGATTATTACAAATACAAATCTATACCCTACGGGTGAATGTGACTGTATATAAATTCGAACGTGTTCTTGATTGTGAAGATATGGCAATCCACCTCCACAAGAGGTAGAATGATTGGAAGATTAAATATCTCCAAATTACTATGGTAAGAAACACAAATGTGAAAGCTTACTCAAGCATGATGAGATTGCATGCCATAATAAACTAAGAGTTTATTGTTTATTGATACAAAATTTTTGTCACAGTAAATAAGAAGTTTACTAAAGAAAAAAATACATATCATGGTAAACTTGGAGTTTACTACTATAAATAAGTTCATAAGTTGATATGAACGATTGTGACATCTCAAAGATGTGCATATTGAGTATTAGACATGTATTGAAGAACTAGAAAATTTTTCAAAAATTGTTTATGTCGCTTGTTCTCATGATAAGTTGGTTGGACCAACTAATGTTGGAATTTGATCCCTCAAAATTTGAAAAGTATAAAAAGTGAATAAGGGTCTGTTCACCTATCATGTGATATGTTGAAAAGATACATCAATAAGATGATCTCATGTACATTTATTGTCAGCCTGCAGTTTGACATTCATAAAGTTGCTTGCTCAATAATAATTGAGTTAAGAGTATACTTTTTAGATTATGTAATCAGGACATTTCATCTTGATAATATTGATTTGGCATAGAATGTCTTTGATAAATAGATAAGTTATTGCTAATGAGAACAAAAGCTTCATGTGTTGGTTTAAAATATTATAATACAAAAGTACTTGTATGCATCAACCCAATAAATTATGATTAACTCCCTCTTAAAGTTGGTTTTAAGTCAGGAACTGCACGTTGTCCATCTAATAATTTTGATGTGTGGTATGCGATTAATGAATATACCATAATGCACAAAGATGGATTCCTCAGAAAATGGAGGATGTATGTTAGTTTTTCTAATATAAGGGGGAGATTATAAACAACTATGAATTTTGTTAGGAATTATCATCAGATCCTCATTCAAAAGATAATTCAAGTCAAATGTCGAAAGCATTTAATGTTTAAGCTACAAGTGCTCCTATATTTTGTTCTTAAAGGACAAAGTCTATGCATGTGTGAAGTGTGGTAGACCAATCAGTTTCAAATGAAATAATCCTTGAAAAGGGTAAGGAGCAAATAATAATAATAATAATAAGGCAATGTGCTCTTGAAGAGCCTATGACATAACACTTCATGAAACTTTATGAAAGGTTCAGGAACCTGAAAATAATGAAGTGACTCAAAATGTTATGTCACATTGTGAACCGATACAAAATTAAATATCATCAATATCTTTGATACAATATTGGCTCAATATTGTGAAAGCTTACGAGGATCCAAATTCTATGTTTATTTAAGCATAGTGACGTAGAAACATTTATCAAGTGACGTGAAAGGACACATCTTGGTAAGCATAAAACTTATTTACTTTACAATCTCGACACTTGAAGCTGTCACACATGAAGTATTTAATATTGTCACTTGACAAATTTTATATCAAAATTTTTTAAGGATTCAAAATATTTGAAACATATAAAAGTTTTTGAGAAACTTATTTATAATCCTTATATCGCATAAATTTATTGAAACTCTTGGAGAGTTTTCAAAAGCAATAGATTATTGTGGAAATGGGAAATATATCAATGTGGATTGGTTATAGTGCCATATCTTATTGTAGTTAGTGCACTCATGTATCTTGCAAATACTACGAGTGTTGATCTTATTAATCATGCTGATGTTGCATACTTATTTAACCTACATAAAGCTCGGTTTCGACAGGCAATGTGTTCACATGTGAGAATACTGTCATATCTTGGAGATATACAAAGCAGTCTATCTATCCACTTCATTTAACCATTTTGAGATAATATCTATTCATGAAGCAAGTCGAGAATGTATATAGTTGAGGTCCATGATACATCTCATTCGAGAAAAATATGATTTGAAATGTGACAAAGTACCCATAATTTTTATGAGGATAATACATCATGCACAACAAAAGAATGATGATATTAACGTGTAACAGATTCATTCAAGTCATAATGTGGTTTATTTATTCACCAAGTCTCCTTCAATTGCAACTTTTAAGAAGATGGTGCACAAGATCGGGATGCAAAGTCTTAAGGGTATTCTCATTAGGGGGAGTTAATACGCGCTCTACTCTTTTTTCCTTACGAGGTTTTGTCTCACTGAATTTTTCTTGTAAGACTTTTAATAAGGCAGCCTATATGCGTATTGTTGGATATGTGTACTCTTTTTCCTTCACTATATTTTTTTCACTAGGTTTTAACGAGGCACATTATCTATCAATTACACATTCAAGGGGGAAAGTTATAAATATATTACCATAAATAGTGAATGTCTATTTTACCATATATAGTGAATATCTATTTTACCATTTACAGTGAATGTCTATTTATGAAAAAGTTAGAAAATCCAAAGCTAGTTTTCCCCTATAAATAAAGGGATTTTCCTTCATTGTAATTCACCCATCAAAAAACCTCTCAAAAGAAATAATAACCACTCGTTCTTCTCATTCTACTCTTGTTGTTCTTACTTTATATTTCATAAGATACACACACATATATATATATGGCAAGAAGAAAATATATTGTATTAAGTATTAAAACAATTAATAATTGAATAGTTCTAAAATACATATGGAAAGAGGTATTATAAAATTATTTTTCCTTATTTGAGTTACTTAATACAATCAACAATTAAAGACTTCTAAAATATATGATAAGAAAAATATATTGTAATATTATAAAATTATTTTCCTTGTTTGAGTTACTTAATACAATTAATAATTAAAGAGTTCTAAAATATAAGATAAGAAAAAAATATAGGTAAGAGATATTATAAAATTATTTTTTTCCTTATTTGAGTTATGAAATATGATATATAGAACAACAACAACAACAACAACAACAATTATAATTAATCAATTTATTATTTTTAAATATTTTAGGTAAAAATTATAATCAGTTTTAGCTCTTTTAAGTATAGAACTCTTTATATAGAGAGAAAAAAAATTAAAATCCTTCAACGTGTTAGTTGACTTCAAAATAAAAAATAAATTAGGTTTCTCTTCATATGCGAAAGTTCCATAATTTATGAGAATCATTCACTGATTTGATAATTTGTTATGATTATTTCAAATTCTTTTTATTAGCGCTTTTGTTTTTGTTTTTCATCTCTTTTCATTTTCTAGGTAAGAATTAAAGAGGGGGCAATTAGGGGGAGTATGGATGAAAAGGCTTACACTCTCGGTATTAATTAAATATGGATAAATTACTTAAAACCATACCTTAACTTTTCATTATTACTTATAATCTCATCCCACTAAATTAATTATAAAAATTTCTTCTAACTAATAAAATCCCAATATTTGCAGATACATTACAACCCACCTATTTTTGCGCCTTCTGCTCCTCAAAACTCGCCCAAAATCATGAAAAAGTATCCGACGTTGTTACCAACTCAGTAATTTTGAATTACAATCGTGTTATCATCCGCTACTTCAACCTTCAAGTTTCAACTTCCAATTACAACCTCCATTAACTTTCTTCTTCAAATTTATTGGAGATAAGTTTATTTTCATAATTTTTTTAAAGTTTAATAGTTAAGAAATTGAAGTCAATCTATTATAGATTTTCTTTTTTTCAACATTTTAAGATTATTAATGGATGAAGGATCATCCTTTAGTGTTGGTATTACTCAATTAGATCTTAAAATTTTAATTGAAGTTGTTGTTGAATTTGTGTCTGGTCATTTTGATTACGAAGACAATGACTTTTTGTGAAAATAGATCAAGGTATCGTTACTATTCGAATATGATGAACAAACTATGGGAGATTGCTGGTAGTAGCAATAAGAAGCATATTGTTGCATCTGCGAAGAGGAAAAGAAAGCAAGTTAAAAAAAACTATCAAAGGTATGAATTATATGTATCTGACAGTTCTTCTTCGTACAAATACATACTATTTTTGTATCAGGATATAAAAATAAACATATGTAAATGATTTGGTTGTTACTGATACATAGGTCTAACCAAAATAAGTATTAATTTAATTCACAGATATTTTGTTTGTGATAGATCTTTATGATTTTTGTGCTTCTGATACATTCAAAATAATTATGTTATTATTGTTTACGTAATGTATCATATGAATAAACAAGTCTTCAAATGGAGAATTTCGACAATAATAGAGATGCGTTGCAGATGACCATATTGTATTCATACATATCAGTTTGTTCTGATATATCATAAAATTTAAGCATGATTTTGGTTCTTTCTGCACCTGATACATTCAATATAATATGTATGATACATAGATCCAAGGTTAATAAGATATTGCATGCTTTCTGATACATAATTCAGCCTATATGTGATTTTGGTTCATTTTTATACCTGATACATTTAATATACTGATTATGATACATACATCTAGTTTTATCGAGATATTAGATTCTATATGATACATACTAAAATTTGTATGTGATTTGAGTTTGTTTACACTTGATACATTCAACATACTTAGTATGATACATATGTATGATATATAACATTATTTCTGATAAGATGAGCCAAGGCATCAGTGTTTTGAACCAACACCCATTTAATGTTGAAGACATTGCATAGCAAGCTAGTGAAAATTTGTATCTCTTCACAAGTTTATTTATGTACAAAGAGTTAAACTGTATGTCATTTTTTAACATTTTTTAACTATAGAATCATTCATGTTAAGGGACTATGGAGTATTTGTGGCAACTTTTGTTGAGTTTCTTAGCGATCGAATGTCAATTCCCTCATCATATTTTGATACTGAATATCATCGAAAGAGATATGCAACATTCTTATGAAACTATGGAGTCAAGAATGCGAATAAGTATATGTTAGCGACAATGTTGCCTCTGGCCGATGATTCTGCTATTGTTTCCATAGAGTGGATACTAAATTTTTGTCAGATATATTTTAAACAGTATTTTGTGTATTGTTTTAGATGCAAATATTATTTTTATTTTGAATACTAAGTTAAATACTGTCTTTTTTTTGGACCAAATTATTTTCAAATATTTGGATCAATTAAAGTTGTGAGATGTTCTACTCACTATATACTTTTCTTTTGTCATCACATGCAATTCTATATAACAGATATAGAATAAAATTGATGAATAGTACTTCAAAATATTCAAATTCTTAATTGAAATGTTGCAGGTACTTTATTTGGTTTCAAAATACTTTAACATATTAATATATTAGAAATATTAAGAATTAATTAGAAATGTATCATTTATGTAATAAGTTTCTTCGACTGATTTTGTATTTTTAAAATATTTTGCTTATACACTGCATATACAAAAAATCTACATGTATTATATTAATATAGCAAACCATAATATTATAACATATAAATAATACATAAATAGATTTAAATTTATGTATCGTAAATTTTACTATAAATATTAGAAATGTATCATATTTCACAGTATGATGAATCATAATTTTGACATTATGTCAATTTTGGTCACTTAATAACTGATACTTACAAGTTTGTAATCTATCAGTTAAAATTTTAATATATAAAAGTTTACATATTTCTTCTAAAGTTATGTATCATTTGTAATTGTTATTTGTTTGATGAAAACAGGGATGTATCATAGTCATATTTAATGAATAAAATTATATTAATACGGTGCACCTTTCATGAAATAGCATAAAACTCATTTGAACAACAAAACAAACTTACGTAAAGTAATATACTACTTAAAAAAAAAGATTAAATATTAAATAAATATAAATGAAATTGAACACGTTAAATCATTACAAAACAAATACTCATTCAGTTTTAACATTGTTCAAACATTACTCAATGCTAGCCAAACCAAAATCAAACCAACATAAATGAAAATAAGTTAAAATATCAGTATATTCAACATCAAAAAAATTTCTAACATGTTTGTTTTAAAAATACTATTCATTGTTAAAAAACGTAACTAGTAATGTATCATAATAACCAACAACACTATTCTACTCATTACTTCCTATGCTATTAGTTTCCGTATACACTAAAACTATCATAATCATTAACGTATCATATTACTACAGCAAAGAACATCAACCAACAAATAACCCTAGTTAAATGTATCAGAAAAAAAATACAATATCAAAAAAGTGATGCATAAACAAAATATCAATATGTAGATTTTAAAAGCCTGATACAATATTAAAAAATATGATGAGAAGTGTGCCATACAAACCAACAACACTATTCTATTAATCATCTCTTATGAAACATATGAAACTAATGTATCATATGAAACATATTAAAAAACATATGAAATTTGTTTTTCATATACAATTGAACTATTATAAGCAGTAATGTTTCATATTGCAACACCAATATACCTTCGTTTGAGCTACATTACAAATTCAAAAATAGTATTCTTGAACTCAACATAAAGCTTTACTTCATTGTCGTTCCAAATCACCATTGGCGATGCATTTTCTTCGACAATGCATCTAACGTCGATTTTTTTCTTGATTAATCAATACCAAATTTGATTGTGGTTGTCGAAATCAATATCAGAAACGAAATACTTTCTCCATCAATAATTTCATTACTTTTGTATTGTTCATATTGAAGTTTATTCATTTAAATTAAACACTGTAAAATCTCAACAGAATGGAGATGCTCATAACGTATTCAAACTATTGCACCAGTTTCAACATCAAATTCTCTTTCTTCATTCGATTTATCAGTTTAGGCATTAAATTCTGTTTCTTCATTCGATTTATCAGTTTAGACATCCAATTCTCTTTCTTCATTCCATCAACAATATATCTAACATCAATCTTTTTCTTTGATTCATCTATATCAAGCTCCGCAACAATGGCGAAAATCAACCACATATACGAAACACTTTCGCTAACTACAATTCCATTACTTCTGTAATTCTCATAAATAATTTCGTTTTGCCAAATTTTAGAATGTCTCAACAAAATCAAAATATTCATGACAAAAGCAGTATGGCCGATCGAACAATTTTTTTTCTGAAATAAAACGATGAAACAAACAAGAATTGAATTTTCAAATATCAAAAAAAGGTGTTGTTACGTATTTTATGCATTTTAACCATCAGTTCCTACGATTAAGCGCGTTAATTTCTCAACAGCTGACTTAATTATCATTTCTTTCCGTTTTTAACTACATTTAATATCTTACTTATGTATCATAACATGATGTATCAGAACATACAACAATATCTCATAGATGAAATTTTATGTAATTATTATAAAAATTGGGAGAGGAAGTAATTATGTAGGAAACACTTGGGATTTACGTTGTTTATACATTAAATATTGTACATTTATTTTATCCTAAATTATTATTGTATAATATTCTTTAGACCATTGCTACATATTGATCTACTTAGCTTATGAAACTCAAGATTCTTATATCAATGATTGATATTTATATTATATTTTTTCTTTGTTTTAGTTTAAAATTAGTTTTAGGTTCGTAGAATTTAGAACCACGAAACTATTAAGTTTTAATGCAATCGGACTATGAGAATCTTTTGTATAAAGATTAGGTTTAATCTTATTATTTTGGTTTATTGATATTCATATTATTTTGTTCTATATCCATTTTGTTACTATCAGTTGTTTTTCTGATTAATACATGTAGTATATGAATGTTTGGACGGATTTTGAGGAATTTTTATGTTGGTTAGTTTAATCATATTGTTCTTATTTCTCGATCATAGCATTGTGTTGTAATTTCTATTATATTGTTGTTTGCTATTTTTCCACCTTAAACAGGTGGTAGATGAATGTTTGGTCAGACTTAAAGAAACTTTTGAGTAAATGATATGTTTAATGGTATTGTTCTGATATCTTTATTATCGTATTGTTTTGAATTTTTATATCTTCATTGTTGTATTGTTTTGCTATAGTTCCTATTTTATTACTATCTGTTATTTTAATTTTATGTAAAAGTTGGATTTTTTAATTAATTTTTTTATACTTGTGGAAAGATGATATTATGATTCAAAGTAGAGAGTATAGGATATAGAATAACAAGATAGATCATCAAAACTATGTCCACTGCCGCTATAATGGCATTTACCTAGCAAATCAAGTACACAATACAGACGCCATATACTATATTGTTTCAAGATTATCACAGATTCTTGAGCCAAACTTCTGCCATTAACAAGTAAAAAAACTCCAAAAAAAAAAAATAAGAAGAAGAAAAAGGAGAATCCACGAATCATGAAAAAGAAAATAATCAGTTGACAGAAATGTAAGGAAAATGGGAAATAGAGATGATCATTGTGCAGGCGATATTAACAACGTATTTTAGAGCAAAAAACTTGATAATATGTGGCTTTACTTATTTATCCAATATTTTGAAAGAACAGTAACAGTTTAGAAGATTTAACAATAAAAAGATACTAAAGTTGTTTACATAGAAATCAAGGATGAAAAACTGGAGGAATGAAGAAAGAAAGGGAAAAGATAAGGTATGATTTTCTGCCTAAATATTGTACAAAATGCAAGCTACAAGGACACAAGAACTGCAACAGACAACTCTATTTTCACCTATACTCCAACTTAGTTCGAATTTTTTAGATACAATACAAATTTGAATCTTTACCGGTTTGTTGGCAAGTCAAGTAAGGATGCATTTGTTCATTTTGTCTAAAAATATCATTTTTGATCTATCTATTAATTTAAACAGGAGTTGGGTTCCTTTTTGATTTTCAATTTAAGACATTAGAAGCTTCAAACTTGAAAGTCAAAAGCTACATACCAATATAATGAAGTAGTAGGACATAAAAACTTTTTTAGGAATAAAACAAAAACTTATTTCTCTATTATAGAAAAAACTTATTCTCTATTTTCCTATCTTATAGGAAAAAAAAAAAAAAAAGATGAACAAATTTTTTATTTTACTCATTTTATTGCCGATGAATTCATATTCCAGACGTTCTTAGTTTCTCTTTTTATATTACTAGAAGTTTGTGAAAGCTTTATCTTAAAATCGAAAATAATAGCAATAACCAATCTTTTTGCATAGTTATATTATTAAGAGAAAGAATGCAGTTAATTAACTGACAGGCAGATCATCATCAAAAGAAGCAGAACAGTTCCAACATGGCGTGCCTGGTGGATGCCATGTGACAATTTTTTTCACATGGCGTGCTTGGTGGCTCCATTACAGTGAAGTGAAGGACTATTTTTGAAGGAGTGTTTTTGAGCCAAAAAATAAATTAAGAAATATTTTTGAGCCAAAAATAAATAGAGAATATATTTACTCCATTTCAAATAGTTCAAAAATAATTTTAATCCTTCTCCATAATTTATATCAATCTTATGATATGTGCATTATACCACACAATTAGTTGAGCTATGCATTCAAATGTCTGGGAATAATGTTGTCACGACCCAAAAATGAAGGTCTTGATGGCACTTATTGCGGCATACCTTGACAAGTAAGCCTATCACTCAAACCGATTCAAAAAGAGAAAAAGACAGAAATATTCCAAGGTAAGGCTTATAGAACGAAGTTGAATCACATAAGTAATCATAACAAATGTGGGTTCCACACTCATATTTTCAATTTTCCAACTTTCCGATCAATAGGTTGAAATGAGCTCGGGTGCATCGAGAACCGAACCAAATGTCTACCTAGCCTAAAATCGATATTCCAGAGCTGGTGGAGTAGTACGTTCAGCCATTCGTCACACGGAGCAAAAGATATTCCCATAAGTCTAAAATAAGACTCTCGAAGTCATCAAGAATCACAATATCGCATAAATGGTACTAAAATGCATCAAAAACTATGCCAATTACTCCCGCATCCTAGAAATACCATAATGCAACTACGGGAGGGGGGGTAAAATAGTCAAATCACACAAAATCATAAATTTCACATATTTCATCAAATTTTTAGGTCGTTATATCATCCACCACTAAAAATCTAGTTCATCCTCGAACTAAGGCAAAGAAATACCTGAATCAATAAAGAGTTGAGGATAAGAACTTCGCATATTAGACTTGACCTCCCAAGTAGCTTCATCTAGAGGTTGATGTCGCCACTAGACCTTAACTACAGGGATCACTTTACAGCGCAACCGCCTAACATCCCTCACCAAAATGAAGATCGGCTCCTCAACAAACAACAATTGCTCATCTAGCTGAACCGACCACCAAGAAATAATATGAGACTCATCAGGAATATAGCGACGAAGCATAGAAACATGAAAAACTGGATGAACAATTGATAGATCAGGGGGCAAAGCCAACTCATAAGCCACATCACCAATAGCCCGAAGAATCTCAAATGGACAATATACTTGGGGCTAAGCTGGCCCTTCTTCCCAAACCTCATTACACCCTTCATGGGTGAAACTTAAAGGAAAACACGATCACCAACACCAAATCTCAAGGCACGAAGTCTACGATTAGCATAACACTTCTGTCTACTCTGAGCTGCTCTAAGTCTATCCTGAATGACTCGGACTCTATCCAAAGTCTTACGAAGCAAGTTCGTACCTCGAGGTCTCACCTCTGAAACATCTAACTAACCTACTGGGGAGCGACAACGCCTACCATATAATGCCTCAAAAAGAGCCATATCAATACTGGAATAGTAGCTATTATTATATGCAAACTCCACTAAAGACAAAAGTTGCTCCCACTGACCACCAAAATCCATCACTCATGCACAGAGTATCCTCCAAAACCTAGATAGTCCGCTCTGACTAGCCATCAGTCTGGGGGTAAAATATTATGCTAAGATCAATTCGTGTACCCAACTCATCCTGAAAAAGTCTTCCAAAAGTAAGATGTGAATACAAAACCTCGATCTGACACCGCACACCATGCAAATAAACAATCTCACGAATATAGATACGAGCCAACCTCTCAGTACTAAACGAGACCTGAACTAAAATAAAATGAGCTAACTTGGTCAATTGATCCATGATGACCCAAACACTGTCAAAACTATGAGATGTACGAGGTATACCAGTCACAAAGTCCATGGTGATCCGTTCCCACTTTCACTCGGGAATGGGTAACCTCTTAAGCAACCCACCAGGCCTCATGTGTTCGGACTTCATTGGCTGACAACATACCACCCCACCTGTAATGCTGCCTCAAATCACGATACATCTTAGTCACACCTGGATGGATAGAATATCTAGAATAATAGACCTCTTCCAAGATCAACCTAATCCAATCACCCATTCTCGACACACAAACTCGGCCTCCAATCCGCAAAAATCTATTTGAATCAAGTAAGGATTCCTTAGCCTCCCCACTCAACACCTTATCTCAAATTGACTTCAATCCAACACCATTAAATTAATGAGCCCGAATTTGCTCCATCAAAGAAGATCTAGCCTCCATAAATGCCAAAACACGCCCAGGTGTTGAAATATCAAGTCTGACCATCTGGTTAGCTAAAGACTGAACCTCTAAGTCCAAAAGCCTCTTCTAGGTCAAAAGATGCGCCAAGCTACCCATGCTAGTCGACTTTTGACTTAAGGCATCCGCAACCACAATAGTCAAGCCCGAATAATAGAAAATAGGCTTCAACTGACCAGACGCATAAGCAATCACCTTACTCTCCTGCATAAACCAATACCTAAAGCATCACAAAAGACGATAAAACCCACGGCCTCCTTGGACAAAGTCAAGATAGAAGCTAACGTCAACATATCCCTGAGATTTTGAAAGCTCACCTTACAAGCATCGGACCACTGAACAGAAATCTTATTTTAGGTCAACTTGGTTAATGAAGCTGTAATGGATGAAAAAACCTCAACAAAACGGCGATAATAACCTGCCAAGCCAATAAAACTTTGAATCTCACTGGGCAAAGTAGGTCTAAACTAATCCCGAACTGCTGCAAACTTGGTTGGATCAACCATAATACCTTCCTTAGTCACCATATGACTCAAGAAAGAAGCAAACTCCAACCAAAACTCACACTTAGAGAAATTAGCATACAACTTCTCATCCCTCAATCTCTGAAGCACAATCCATAAATACTCCTCTTGCTCAACTTCACTCTTGGAAAACACCAAGATATCATCTATAAATATAATAACAAAGGAGTAAAGATACGGTCGAAACACTCGATTCGTCAACTCCATGAATGCGGCAGGGGCATTGGTCAACTCAAAGGACATAAACTATAACTCAAAATTACCATATTGAGTTCGTAAAGCTATCTTCAAAATATCCGAAGCTCGAATCCTCAATTGGTGATAACCGACCTAAAATCAATCTTTAAAAACGCGACAGCGTCCTGAAGCTGATCAAAAAAATCATCAATGCGAGAAAGAGGATACTTAGTCTTAACTGTCACCTTATTCAACTGCCGATAATCAATACACATCCACATAAACCCATTTTTTTCTTCACAACTGAGACAGGCTCACCCCAAGGTAAAATACTAAGTTGGATAAATCCCTTATCCAACAACTCTTACAATCGATCTTTCAATTCCTTCAACTCAATTGTGGCTATCCTATAAGGAGAAACAAAAATGGGCTTGGTGCTTGGCTCAACATCAATAGCAAATCAATATCTCGATACGGAGGCATACCAGGCAAGTTCATAGGAAACACATCCATAAGCTCATGAACAACATGAACAGAATCCAAGAAAGGAGGCGATACAACATTGGTGTCACGAATATGAGCCAAGTAAGATAAACATCCCCTCTCAACCAATTTATGAGCCTGAACAAAAGATTCTCTCAAGACCCGAATGAAGTACAACCTTCCAAGCTATCCTTGGCACACCCGGCGAAGCTAAAGTCACGGTTTCAGCAAAATAATCTGAGATGGCATGATAAGGAGACAACCAATCCATGCCTAAAATAATATCAAAATCGAGCATAATTAATACAAACAAATCTACTAAAGTTTCACGACTGACAAAAGTCACAACAAGATCGATGCGCCTAATCCACCACTAAAGAATCACCTACCGGGATAGATACACGAATAGGCATGGCAAAAAGATTACTAACAAAATCAAAACCCAAAGCAAAATACACAAACACATAGGAAAAAGTCGATCCAGGATCAAGTAATACCCATAAAGGTCTAAAACAAACAGGGACGATACCTGTAATCACAATATCAAAAACCTCTATCTCAGATCTGGCTGGCATAGCATAATATTGATCACGACCACCAGCTGCATGTGTGGCCCCATGACCACCCCCATGAGCTCCACTACCTTTGCCCCTCGCATCTCCAGCAGTACCCTTACCCCTCACAAATAAAATAAAAGTAGCCTGAATCACCTGGCGGGGACAGTCCTTAGCCACATGACCAATCTCATCACACACATAGCAACCTCTATGCCGAGTCTCAATAAAAGAAGGTATAACTAGGCTCGAACGACCACCCTAAAATGGTGAACTAGATGATCCACCACCTGAAAACTGTAAAGTTGGTTGCATTGGCCTACTCTGGTAACCATGAGAACCCTTAAAAGATCTGTCTCAAGAGGTCTGAATCCTGAACTCACCAAAACGTCGTGCCTTTCTGGCGCATCCCTGAGATGCACTAAGAATACCCTCTGCCATCTTATCATGATCTACTATACTATGGAAAGAAACCCCAAACACAACCATCTGAGATATATCCAATTAAAGAGAAACATCCAAACCCTTCACAAACTTTCAAATCTCTATAGACTTAGTGGAAATACTATCATAGAAATATCTGGACAGGGCATGAAAGTATGCCTCATACTCAGTAACTGTCATGGAGCCCTACTCCAAATGTTCAAACTAGTCCTGCATATGGTCTCTCAAACTAAAAGGCATAATCTTTCTAGGAAAGCCTAGACGAACTGATCCCTAGAAAACTCAAGAGAATCAACAGGCCTACAACCGACAAAACAATCTCCACCAATCTCTTACAGCATCTCTCAACTGATAGTATTACAAGTCATACCATCATTGTAGAAAGAGTGAAACACAACTCAGAATACAAGGTATTGGAAGAACTTAGCACGATAAAGAATAAAATGAGGGAAGTTTCCTAAAGACGTCTTATAGCTTCTCAGAGATAGATACGACGTCTACTTACCAATCCGCAAGACTCTATTAGACATCCCGTTCTTACATCATTGAGACCAATAAACCAGGCTGCTCTGATACTAATTTGTCACGACCCAAAAATAAAGGTCGTGATGGTACTTGTCGCGACGTACCTTGACTAGTAATCCTATCACCCAAACTGATACAAAAAAAACAAAAATATTTCAATGTATGGCTTCCAGAATGAAGTCGAAGCAGATAATTAATCATAACAATGCAGAAAAAACTTATCTAAAATACCATTCATGCCCAAAACTAGGTGTCAATAGTGTAAGAACTACTAATACAATTCATGAGTCAAATACATTAGAAAAATACTCACAAGGGAATAATATCTGTCTCCGAATATTAATAAAAACATAACTACTATAGAAATATAGAGGTGAACTCCGAACACATAAATATCCAACCGCTACCTTGGAAGCTCCAACAATCACCCGAGTCAAGCAAGCTGAGGCGTACTCGAGCTAGGACCTGCACCGAAAGAGTGCAGTAAGCATGAGTACGGTTTATTTATACTCAGTAGGTATCATAGGCCGACCAAGAAAAGTAGTAAATAAAGCATACAAAATATACACTAAGGGCACGTCACCTGCAATCAGAAAATATCCCACAATGGAAGCCCACACCACTTGCACTAAGAGTTCTAATATATCACATATATTACAACAACACACCAAGATATAGAATACAAGTATACATTATGTCATATATAAATAGAATAAGGGAGAACATGTAGATACAGGATCATCAAATACAAGTAAAGGAAGCTAAGAAAAATATATAGATGACAAGTCAATATGGCAATACAACACAATATAAACACAATAAAGAAAGTGCAATTTATATGATGATGATGATAATGCATGAGGTCGTCTCACAATCCCCGTATACACCTACGGAGCTAAAAATTCTAAACATAGGACCCATGGGGGGTTCGCCAACCTGTGTACAATTCACATATCTCATATCGCCTTTCTGGCATATCCCTCGAAAAGGGTTTTATAAGGTATTACAATATCTCCTCCCCTATGTCGCATCCCTTTTTCAACCCCCCAAAAGATAAATTTTAAGATTCGAAAGGGTTTTTATTTCTTAAGTGACAAAATAAAGATTTATTTCAAAAAGGACCTTTTATATTCAAAACTTAGAGTCACCACTTGGCATAATTCGGTCTGCCAAGTCACCTTTGGAAATACCTTTCAAAACAGTTTCGACTCTAAAACTGATCTGCAAATAGAGATTCTGGTTAAGAAATTCTATTGACCGAGGGAAAGGTGTTAGGCACCCCTCGATCCTGTGGTCCGACCACGGTCGCTAGATGGAGTATATCGACTAATTTGATATTATAAATGTATAAACCACACAAAAACACATAAAGAAATCAATCAAACACATGAAACAAAACAAATTCAAAATATAGTGTTTAGTCCAATTATACAGTCCAAAAATAAAAAACAATGTGAAAAATAAATCTTATTCTAGCCTACACTAATCCTGAACTATGCTCCCGTGCTTTACTCGATGCCTCCGGCCTTCATCACGAACCTCCTTTGCGTACATGATACGTCGGGGCATTCTCCGATAATAAGTACAAAAGAACTCGAGGTATTCCTCAGCGAATGAGTACATATTTTCAATGCGAGAAAACCAAACCATTCAAAAAAGTTTCAAACATTCACCAAAATCACAAATTCTAAATTTGGCCTACCCAACCTACGTTTGCCTACCCCACTCAAAATATCATGATACTATTATGTTCAATGCCATTAATATTTATTTTGAATTAAATAAAATAACAATAAATCAAAATTAATCCAAATTCGCTCTTTTTATCAGTTTTTCAATTCTGTCTTCCTGAATTTCATTGTCAAACTGATTAACCCATTCTTCGACTATTAAATCCAACATCAACCACATACACACAACAAAGATTCAAATATGCTAAACAAATAAATTATTTACACCCACAACAAACAACCAAAATTCCAAAATAGAATAGGAAATGAGATAAGAAATAAACCTCAATGTTGCTTTCAATCAATTGTTATTCAATTACATGAGATAAAATCCGCACTGGGAACCTCAAATCAAACCTTAACATGAATTCCAAATGAAATTTTGACCTCGAATCGAACCGCGATAAAGAACAATTTAAGCTCCAGTATATACTTTATGTTTTTTGCCCAAAACCAACTCAGAACTCACAAAAAAAATAGCGATTCATACCCACTTTCAAATGCAACGTCATTGTTGATTTCATTTTCAGTAGGATTTTAATGGGGGATGAGTCGATTTGGGGATTTCTCATTCAGTATCTCTAATTTCTCTTTATTGTCCCAGCCATACTCATCTGTTTCTCAATCTCTCTCCCTTTTTTCATCCATCTCTCTTGCGTCTCTTTTCCTGTATCTCCCTCTCTCTTAATTTCTCTCTCTGTGTCCCGATGTGTGTGGTGTATGTAGAGTTAGTTACCGTGTGTTTGATGTGAAGATGGGAATTTGAGAGGTGTGTTTCAGTTCTTGATTTGTGAGGTCAGTAAAGAAGAAAAGAAAAAAAATAGCCTCCTCCTTCTCTAGAAATGGAAATTTGTATGTATATATAATGATGGATTGAAAAAATGGTCTTTTTTTCTTTCACTGCGGGCCCCACGTGAATTGTGATGGTCTATATTCCTATGGTGTATATATGTGATGGTATATTGAAGAAGGTGTGAGTGGAATTTCCTGTGAGAGAATTTGTGTGTGCCCCCCTTTCTTAATGTGTCTATCCAAATAGAAAAATAGGAAATGTGGTATTTTTAAATAAACACGTGAAAAATAATAGGGTAGGGTTGGTGGTGGGGGTCACGTAGTGGTGGGTAGGGGTTGGGTAGGTTGTTAGGATGAGGTGTAAAGTTGGTTAGGATAGGGTTAAAACAAGATAGAATTTGTTAGGGATTATGTTAAGGGTTGTTATTTTTTTTTGTATTTTTGTGAGGTATAATCACATGGATGAGAGTGTGTGGTAAGGTGAGCTAAAATGAATAAAATTGGACTTAGGAGGGACAAAATTAGGTGTCTACATCATGCCCCCTTTGAAAGTAAACATGAAGTATTTTCAGACAAAGAAGTAGACAACGAGATAAAATTTTGTCCCGATCATTATTCAAAAAGAATGAAACAGAAGGAAGGAGGGAAACCAAGTCTTGACTTTGGACATTATACTCATCCCTAGTTATGAAGAAATCAAGTCACAAGTATCCCCAAGGATTGAAAGAAAAGGGACTATACCAAGTTGGAGGGTCGAGAGAGGTTTTGTCGAGGTTCTGGTCCACGAATCTGTCATTACATCAAAAACAAAAATGAAAAGTTAAAACCTAAATGAAATTACAAAAGTCCTATCTATGCGGCTTCTTTTGGACTCTTGACTTGAGTTTTATCACTCTATTCTTCAGGTGGGCTCCTGACCTACCATTTTCTCAACTTGTTGCTTCGCTTTCAATTTCATCACCCTGTTCTTCAGGTGGGCTCCTGTCTTGCTATTTGTCAATCTATTGACTTTCAATTTCTTCGCCTTGTTTCTTGACTTTCAACTTCTTCACCTTGTTGTTTGACTTTAAAATTCTTGACCTTGTTGCTTGACTTTCAATTTCTTAACCTTGTTACTTGACTTTCAATTTCATCACCCTATTATTCAGGTGGGTTTGTGACTTTCCATTTCATTACCCTATTCTTCAGCATGGCTCCTAACTTTTAATTTCATCACTCTATTCTTCAGGCGGGCTCCTGAAATCAAAATCAAAACTAAAATGAAAATTATCCCAAACGAAGATTATGATAAAGAAAGATTTTATTCATTTATTTTTTGTTGAAAGTAATGTCCCATTTTACAGGAGGGTCCTGAACATAAAGTAAATTTCTATTTTCCAGAAAGGTACTAAACATAAACTAATATTCCATTTTCCAGGAGGGCCCTGAACATAAAGTAAATTCCCATTTTTCAGGAGGGTCCTAAACATGAAGTGAATTCCCATTTTCCAGGAGGGTCCTGAGCATAAAGCAAATTCCCATTTTCCAGAAGAGTCCTGAACATGAAGTAAATTCCCATTTTCCAGGAGGGTCCTGAACATAAAGTAAATTTCCATTTTTCAGGAAGGTCCTGAGCAGAAAGTAAATTCCCATTTTTCAGGAGGGTCCTGAACATAAAGTAAATTTCTATTTTTCAGGAGGGTCCTGAGCAGAAACTAAATTCCCATTTTTCAAGAGGGTCCTGAACATAAAGTAAATTCCCATTTTTCAGGAGGGTCCTGAGCAGAAAGCAAATTCACATTTTCTAGGAGGGTCCTGAGCATAAAGTAAATTCCCATTTTCCAGGAGGGTCCTGAACATAAAGTAAAATCCCATTTTCCAGGAGGGTCCTGAGCAGAAAGTAAATTTCTATTTTCCAGGAGGGTCCTAAACATAAAGTAAATTCCCATTTTTTAGGAGGGTCCTGAGCAGAAAGTAAATTCCCATTTTCCAGGAGGGTCCTGAACATAAAGTAAAATTCCATTTTTCAGTAGGGTCTTGAGCAGAAAGTAAATTCCCATTTTCTAAGAGGGTTCTGAACATAAAGTAAATTCCCATTTTTCAAGAGGGTCCTGAGCAAAAAGTAAATTTCTATTTTCCAGGAGGGTCCTGAACATAAAGTAAATTCCTAATTTCCAAGAGGGTCCTGAACATAAAGTAAAATTCCATTTTCCAGGAGGGTCCTGAACAGAAAATAAAATCCCACAAATGTGCTTTTCCAATGGTCTTTGAATTAAGTGAAGCGAATTTTTCCCTATTTCAACAAAGCAAATTTGTCAATTAAAAACTTAGTGGTGGCTTGTAGCACTTGGCTTTCCTGACACCTGTTCCAATGTTCATTCTCTTCATTTTGTTTCATATTGCTGGCACTTGCCCCTGCTTTATCGTGTCATTGACCCAAACATAGATTAAGGGAAATGACTCTAAAACAAACATAGTATCTCTGCTTTGCCATGCTCCTCAGATAAACCTTGGTATTTTTATGAGTTCCCAGACTTATCTATTGACAAAACTTTCTGCATACTTTATTCTGACATACAATCTTGTTTCTTTCATATGCTGGCCCTTTGTCTTGCTTTGTGCAATTGAAGAAGCTGGTAGCCAGTTTTGAAATCTTTTCTCACTTATTTTGACATGGATTTGACTCAAAGACAAGAGAAAAATAACAATAATTTTTATTTTATTTGGATAACTGACTCAAGAAAGATAAAACAAAAATAAAGAGAAGAAAGGAAAGATAATAAATATCCCCTTTTTAAACAAAGAAATAAAAATTTATCTAAAAATGATAGTCAACTTTAGTGATCATGCCATGCATTTTGGATTAAGCTGCCTGATATTTCCATCCAAACTTTCTACCAAATGTTGTTGACTTAACGATCTTGAAACTGAGTTACTTCCTTAGGTTAATTGCATTCAAGACCTCATTTGGCTAGTGACACCTTGAAGGGTTTTCCCCAACAAGCCTCTCTCATTTTTTCTCTCGGCTCACCTTCGTCTTATAGTGCCTGTGAGGTTTTTCACCAATAAGACTCTCTCATTTTTATCTCTCAACTTACCATCGTCTTATAATGTCCGAAAAAGTTTTCATCAATAAGACTCTCTCATTTTATTATCTCTCTCAGCTTACCATCGTCTTATGGTGCCTGTAAGAGTTTTCACCGATAAGACTCTCTCATTTTTATTCCTCTCCTGATTTCTTATGCTGAGAAAGACAAATAGTTTACAAAATGCATCATCATATCCATTGCATACTTAGCCTTAACATTCTCAAAGATTGATCTGAAGGTCTTTCTTTGGTTGTAGCTTGACTTTTGGAAAAGGTTAGAAATAAAGGATGACATAGGGCCCAAACAACATTTGAAGTGGCGGTAAGAGTTACAACTTTTGAAATCGACTTAAACAATGAGGATCATCTCATGCCCCAGTTTTTTTTAACTGAGAAATTCTAAATTGTTTATTTGATTGGACCGAGTCCAAAGTAGGGCAGCCTACGTATCTCACCCCCAAAATAGGATAATCAGGTCACGCGTAGTTCTGACAACTTGTTCTTTTGCTTGATTATGGCTTCTTTTTTTCTCTTCTTTGACTCTTTTTCTCTTTGAAACTTTTCTCTTTACTTTCTTTTTGGACATATTTTCTTCTTCTTTTTTTTCGACACTTTTTCTTGGACGTTGCAGACCCTATCCTGATTCCAAAAGAGGGGTATGAAAGAAAATAGAACTAAGGCTCAAATAGGGTAAACCAAGGATGATACAATGTTTGGATAGTAGAATGAAATGACTTTGTCATATCAATCCTTGAAAATGTAAGTACACATCATGCATTTTGAAAGTGAGAGATAAAGATCATGTGTGACACTTTAACAACATAAACTTTAACTGAGCATGTGCGCCACTTCTTTCTTCTACACTTGTCAAACATATTACTCCACTGTTGTTGTACATCCCTCACATTAAATGACTTATGATTTTGTGGAGATGATTTTCTTCCCGTTTCTTTTGGTATAGGATCACACATTTCTTGTTTGACCTAATTGGAATATGTCTTTTGATTGATGACGAAGTTATCCTTGTGATTCTCAAAATAAATGTCTTAATTTTCAAAGAAGGCTTCAACTTGATCACCAAATGCCTCAGCACTCTACCTATTTTCTCAAATGCTCTCTTTTTCTAACTTTAACTCTCTGATTCAATGCTCATGCTTAAACTGGATTTTAAGATCTAGCTAAAAATTCTATTAACATTTCATATCACTAGAGTCAACATAAAATGTACTATGGGAAGAAAACAAACAAACACATATTTAAAATACAAAGGGAAAAAGGACACTCTATTTAACTAAAATGAAAGATAGAAGGATTTGAACATAATGACAAATGGACAAAACAAGATAGATCCCAAACTACAACCCTGAAATAATTCGGATAACAGAAAATAAAATAAAATAAACCACCAGACCTCTTTCTAAAAGGGAGAGGGGTGACTTCACAATTGCTCAGCCTGATATCTTAGCTACTGGTTTGCATATCAGCATGACTAAAGCTTTCCTCACTGTCAATGTTCTGCACCATAATTGATTTATCTTGAATTATCTTTTCAATTTCTCTTTTCAAAGCCCAATAATCTTCAATACTGTGACTCTGAACATCAAAATGATATGCACATCGTACACTAGGGTCAAAACTTCTTGAATGTGGTTCAGGAGTATACCCAAGGAGAGGAGTGATAATACCCCATTGTACCAATTTCTCAAATAAGCTGGCATACGATTCTCCAATTCATGTGAAGCTATCCCTCGATTTCTGCCTTATGTCATTGTTTGGATTGGATCCAAAATTAGGCCTAGAAAGGATTTGATAGATTTATGGATTCGGAGGGTAACTCTGGGAAGTTGGTGCGCGCCATTATGAGTAAGAAGGGAGTTAAACATATGGTTATGCGTTGTATACTAGATATGGAGGTGGGGAAATAGAGTATAATGGATTTTGGGAGGGATTATAGAGAGGTTGGGTATGAACTTGGGGCTGAGATTGACGGCAACAACGACATCGTCTTCTTGGATGTGCCTGTTCTCCAACTACAATAGCAATTGTATCTTTCTCATTCTTCTTCCCTCCAGTTTCCTTTAATTGATTACAATATTGTCCCAAAGGTTTCACGGATTCCTCCTATCCATCTTGTTCCTCAAATTTCGATATCTCAAGGCTTAGAGGAGGGTTAATACTTGAAGACATGCCCCAATTTTTGTATGAAACATCTTCTTTACCCGCAGGTCCTAGAGAATTTTTCATAGCATTTTTTTCACTCTTCATTTTTCCAACCATTTTCTTCGACTCTTCTGGCACACTAGGCTTCTTGTTAAGAAATTTCGTTGGTCCAGTTAGCATTAAAGTAGGATCAGGAGTATATCGATGATCACCAAGAGTATTGAACAATGGTCCATTAGCAGCATGAGGAAGCACAACTGTTGGGTGGTTGGCCAATGTAGAATCCTCAGTAGGGGATTGAGCAACAAGATCACAGACGACATGTGGTGTTGTGAATGTGGCAGGCTTATACTGAGGAGCTAGAGGAAAAGTGGTGGAAGTATTGTGATACTTTTGGCTTGGAATGAATTTTGAGTCATGTTGTGGTGCATCAACAACAGTAGGACACTGACATTGTGATTTTGGTGGAAAACTCGAGGTATTTGTACGATCAATAGAGAGAAATGGAGGAGGAGGTAACCCACTGGGCCAAGATCGATGCATTTCATTCATTTGTTGTCTTAGTCTCCTAATCTCTTGCTTTAAACTCTCATTTTTCTGACTCTTTGTTGGATCCATGATGTCACTCTCTATATCCTTATTGGACACAACTAACCCTTTGGATTTGGTATGATGTGGAGGACCAGCCAGAATGCCACAAACCAACCACCTTAAACTGACTCAACAAAAAACAACAAATGTGTTAGAGTTCAACACTTTTTCAAAACCTTTTTTTCCTTCTTTTTTTCTCAAAATGATCACCGAACTCAAGAAGGGCGCCTACGTATCTCACTCCCGTGAGAGGAGAATCAGGTGTGCGAAGTTCTTGAAGTCTTACCAAAATGGCCAATTAAAATTTTTTTCTTTTCTTTTTCTTTTACTTGAAACTTTAAAAAGAAAATAAAATGACAAATTGTCAAAAGAATTGACGAAAATCTTTTTGAATTTTTCAGCTTTAACAACCCTATACAAAATGACATCTATGATTACCAAAGAGAAATCATTTTTGGGTTTTCAATTTTGAATTTCATACGAAAAGGAAACTTGAAATGATTAAAGGAAAATCTTTTTGCAGTTTTCTTTTAAAGAAGTATATGACATCTACTCTAATAAAGAGTGAAGAAAATCTTTTTGAAGTTTTTAAATAAGATTCCCAAACCAGCAATAGGTTGCCTATGTATCTCACTCCCGAAAGAGAAGAATCAGGGGTGCTTAGTTCGTCCAGATTGGACAATTAGGGATTAAAGAACAAACTAATACTTGAGAGACACGACCACAAATAGACGAGGAAAATGACAATAAAATCTTTTTGAAATCTGCGAATTATGAATGCATGCTAAAGAAGACAAAGTAAAATCTTTTGATGTTTTTTATTTTTGAAAAATAAGTAAAAAAGGTAAAAAAAATCTTTTTGAATTTTGAATTGTGGAAAACAAAAGTCATAAAGTACTCTAAAAACTACAAAACTCTCTTTTTTCCTTTTCGACTCACTTTTTTTTCAATATTTTTTGCCTATGCACTTTACTTCTAACACGTGCTTTTCCCAAATCAGTCCGTCAAATGACCACGTTACCCTCAAAGATGCAACATTTAGCATGTAGGGATGCTTTAGAGGTGAGTCTCCTACAAAGGGCCACGTGAGTTCCGCTAGGTCTCAATATGATGCAGATAAGCATGACCTAAAGGCTGACCTACATTGGGATCCACTAAAAAGGTTATTCAGGGGAGCATATGATCGATAGTGGATTGCTTTAGTTGTCCACCTACTCCATACAACCCAATGACTCCTCCTCCTAAAATAAGGGTGACTCAACTATAGGTCGTGTAAACACATGTACTACGGACTTGTTGCAGAAAGAAAGACTCAGGTTATGCACATGATGCCAGATATAAAGCGGTAACACAAAGTAAGAACTCTAAACAAAGAGCATGTAGACACTCAACAATGATAAACAATAACACAAAACAACACAAATAAAATATCTAAACACCTATAGTGTCAAACTAAGCCGATACAACTCCGAAATAAGCTTGAATTCTGAAAAAATCTCCAGCAAAGTCGCCAGAGCTGTCACACCCCTTTTTCAACCCCCAAAAGATAAATTTTAAGATTCGAAAGGGTTTTTATTTCTTAAGTGACAAAATGAAGATTTGTTTTGAAAAGGACCTTTTATATTCAAAACTCAGAGTCGCCACTTGGCATAATCCGATGTGCCAAGTCACCTTTGGAAATCCCTTTCAAAACATTTTGACTCTAAAACTAATCTACGAATAGAGATTCCGATTAAAAAATTCTGTTGACCGAGGGGAAGGTGTTAGGTACCCCTCGATCTCACGATCGCTTGATGGAGCATATCGGCTAATTTGACATTATAAATGTATAAACCACATAAAAACACACAAAACAATCAATTAAACACACAAAATAAAACAAATTCAAAATATAGAGTTTAGTTCAATTATACAGTCCAAAAATAAAAAAAATGCAAAAAATAAATCCTATCTAGCCTACACTAATCCTGAACTATGCTCCTGTGCTTTACTCGATGCCTCGGGCCTTCATCATGAACCTCCTTTGCATACATGATACGTCGGGGCATTCCCCAATAAATAAGTACAAAAGACCTCGAGGCATTCCTCGGCGAAATAAATACATATTTTCAATGCGAGAAAACCAAACCATTCAACAAAATTTCAAACATTCACCAAAACCACAAATTCTAAATTTGGCCTACCCAACCTACGTTTGCCTACCCTACTCGACCTATCATGATACTATTATATTCAATGACATCAATATTTATTCTAAATTAAACAAAATAACAATAAATCAAAATTAATCCAAATTCGCCCTTTTTATCAATTTTTCAATTCCGTCTTCCCCAATTTTACTGTCAAACTGATTAACCCATTCTTCGACTATCAAATCCAACATCAACCATGTACACACAACAAAGATGCAAACATGCTAAATAAACAAGTTATTCACACCTGCAACAAACAACCAAAATTCCAAAATAGAATAGGGAATGAGATAAGAAATAGACCTCAATCTCGCTTTCAATCAATTGTTATTCAGTTACACGAGATGAAATCCGCATTGGGAACCTCGAATCGAACCTTAACACAAATTCCAAATAAAATTTTGACTTCGAATCGAACTGTGATAAAGAATAATTCAAGATCCAGTATATCTTTTACGTTTTTCGCCCAAAACCAACTCAGAACTCTCAAAACAATAGCGATACATACCCAATTTCAAACGCAACATCACTGTTGCTTTCATTTTCAGTCAGATTCTGGTGGGGGATGAGTCGATTTGTGGATTTCTCATTTACTGTCTCTAATTTCTCTTCACTGTCCTGTCCATACTCGCCTGTTTCTCAATCTCTCTCCCCTTTTTTGTCCATCTCTCTCGCGTCTCTTTTTCTCTATCTCCCTCTCTCTCAATTTCTCTCTCTGTGTCCCGATGTACGTGGTGTATGTAGAGTTAGTTATCATGTGTGTGATGTTAAGATGGAAATTCAAGAGGTGTGTTTCAGTTCTTGATTTGTGAGGTCAGTAAAGAAGAAAAGAAAAAAAATGGCCTCTTCCTTCTCTAGAAATGGAAATTGTGTATGTATATATGATGATGGATTGAAAAAAGAAAAGAAGACGGTCCTTTTTCTTTCACTGTGGGTCCCACGTGAATTGTCATGGTCTATATGCATATGGTGTATATATGTGATGGTATATTGAAGAAGGTGTGAGTGGAATTTCCTGTGAGAGAACCTTTGTGTGTGTCCCCTTTCTTTATGTGTCTATCCAAATAGAAAAATGAGAAATATGGTATTGTTAAAAAAACACATGAAAAAAAATGGGGTAGAGTTGGTGGTGGGTAGGGGGTGGGGTAGGTTGTTAGGATGAGGTGTAAAGTTGGTTAGGATAGGCTTAAAACAAGATAGAATTTGTTAGGGATTATGTTAAGGGTTGTTATTTTTTTTTCTTGTATTTTTGTGGGGTATAATCACATGGATGAGAGTGTGTGGTAAGGTGAGATAAAATGAATAAAATTGGACTTAGGAGGGACAAAATTAGGTGTCTACACCCGGCACATCCCTTAGGAAGGGTTTTAAAATGGTGTTGTCAGTGTTATTCAGGTGTTGCCACGGTGGTACCAATGTTTCATGAATGAGTATAATATGAGGATGTAATGCTCACAACCAATCACAATGAGTATTTCCACAACCAACCACACTATATATTTCTACAACCAACCACAATAATATACTTTCACAACTATGTTAGTTAATATCCATTTATTATTTTTGTTTCATCCATGAATTTCCACATGTCTCATAAGCCAATAAGTATGAATATATCACGATACACCAATGGTACCATATTAGGTATTTCAACAACATAATACAATTATTCACATGTATTTAGGGCTATCAACATCACATAGGGCCCCACACAGTCACACACATCACATAATATCTCAATGTCGATAATTACATCATATATAGGCCCCCACACGGGCACAACACATAGATATCCATTTTCAGTATTAGTTCTCACCTTTAACATGTATTTTGTATCGCTATTTACTACCCAATCTAGTCTGAAAGTGTTAAGTCATAACCTATCTTGAAAGCCGAAACCGGTCTGCTACACTTGGAACCCACAACCTTACTTTCCACAAACGATCCCAAACTTCTCTTAAAACATCAAATATTAAATTTATGCATCAAAACAAAAACAACGACACCCATATTGACTACTTTTGGTTCGAGGTCAAAACGAACCCCCGAAATGAGTTTTCAAAAAAGAAGGGCAAAATCAGAAATTTACTTTAAAAACATGTTCCCCATATTTCTAGGAATTTGCAGCTGAAAATTCAAGTCAAATAGAGTCAAAAACGAGGTTCAAATCGAAGAAAAACCATTTTTGAGCTTTATGGGTAAAATCTTTGAATTTCGGGTTAAAATTAAGAATCGAAGTTGTTTTGAATGTTAAATTGATGAAAAACTAGTAATTATAAGATAATAACATTATTCAAGTGAAAAGAAGTGAAATTGAGGTTTAAATCAAGACCTAAGATTTTTGGTGTTTTGAAAAATGAATCAAGAAATTACTAAGAAAAGGGTGAATTCTTACCTTAAATCCGTAATAAAACCAAGAAATGGATGTTAATCTAGCTTCCCAAGTTCTCACAAACTTTGCTTTTAAGCTCCCACACTATTTTAAGGTTTCACTCTCAAGAGGCAAAATGAAAAATGAGTAAAATAGGCCAAAAGGGGAAAAAAATTGCTATATATAGCACATTTTCTGCTATAACAACAGTTTTTTTTAAAGTTCAACCCGCACTTTGATGGGGTACCCGGGATTCATTTAGAGTCTGACATATGCAAATAAGCTATTCAACTACACTAAATTCAACGTTATGAATGTATTGGAGAAGTCAGATTTTCGAAAAACATCATTTGCACAAAGTTGACCTCCGAAACCCGAATCGTAATTTTTCAAACCGAGGGTCGAAATGAGATTTAAAAGTCGTAAATCACAACAAACATGCTAACATCCTAAAATCAACCTTTTGGATCTACTGGCGAAGTCAGATTTTTCATCCGAGGTCGTTTTGACCAAATGTGGATCCCACACCCATATTTTCAATTTTTCAACTTTTTGATCAATAGGTCGAAATGAGCTCGGGTGTACCGGGTCCCGAACCAAAGGTCTACCTAGCCTAAAATTGATATTTCGAAGTTGCTAGCATAGTCCGTTCAGCCATCCGTCGCACGGATCAAAAGATATCCTCATAAGTCTAAAATAAGGCTCTCGAAGCCATAAAAAAATCACAATATCGCATAAATGGTACCAAAATGCATCGAAAATCATGTCAATCACTCCCACACCCTAGAAATACCATAATGTAACTACAAGAAGGGGTAAAACGATCAAATCACACAAAATCACAAATTTCATCAAATTTTTAGGTCTTACAAATGTAGATAGAAATAAGCTTTTTAAAAAAGAAAGGAAGAAACATGTACTGTGAGTAAATTGAATGAGCTACCAACCTAATTAAGTAATTAATGTCAGTGTCCTAATAAATTTGGAGGGGACTAAGAAGCTTAATTATTGCTTATTAAGATTTTATACAATATGATTTTATAAGTCTATGAGATGGGGATACATGGTAGCCGACGATTTTAAATCAAGATACTCTTTCAACAGGTCTGGTTGAGACACTTGGAATTTAACAACGCAACAATAAGCAAGTTATTAGGTGTCGTAAAGAAATGAATTTCGGGGTAACTCAAACTCAAAAGTTAATTCATATTAGAAGGATTTTCTAAGTTCATATGAGGAGAGCGCTCATCCTTTTTCATTCGATAGGAATTTTTCAACACCTCACCTCACGTCCAGGACTGAACATCTAATGCATAAATAATTTAATATGATGATCCAACATAGATACACAATAATTGAATGAATCTTGTTCTAATTATAATATCATGTAAAGAAGTGTACATTGGGTTTAAATCAATCTCAAAAATTAGCTCACCAACAAAGAATTATAGATCAAATTCATATATCCAATATGAAACTCTTGAACTAATTTCCCTTGAGAAACATGCCTCTGATTTATTGAGAGACAGCGGGATCTTGTTCTAATTTATGTGGTTCAGTTTAATGCATTAACAATATTTTGAACATAAAAATAAAGTAATGACAAGTACCAATAAGCAATCCATGACCATTCATGCGGACTTTTAATTTGGACTTTGATCTAAAACACTCTAAGAGTTCCAATTAAAACATTTTACTTCTTTATAAAAGTGGTTATAAGCACTTCTTCATCGTGGTCTTTGCTAAGATTTGTTTTTAATGATTTGGCTGATGCTTGCTTAGGTTGTTGTTTTTTTACTTTCCGTTTTTTTATTTATTTGGCTTAAATTTTTTTTTTAATCTGACATTTATTTAAAAATTACGTAAAAAAATTATAAATCATAATAATCAGTTAAGTTAACATACTTTTAAAAGACATATAACATATTTGGTTGGCTACAGAAATTCTAACAGTGTCAGCAAATCAATACAGACAAAATAACATGTATTATTTGAAAATGAAGGAAAAAATATTATAAATCACAATAATTAATAAATTAAATTATTTAAAAGACAAGTACCTCTCTAAATTTCATTTGTGCTACATTAATTAGGATAGTGGGAATAACAAATATTATCTGAATTACGTAAAAAGAATATTATAAATCACAATGATTATTAGTATTCAAAAAATTATAGTAAAAATTTTAAATAGAAAAAATAACATATATTGGGTCCTCACTTATCCGGCTCCTTATATCTAATTGAATGTATTTTGTATGTATATACTATTCAGTAGAAATGTGAGTACGCACACAAATGATGATCATGATGTGTGTTTTTAAAATTCTTAATGAGTTTGTGGATATTTTAGGTAGTTTACACTGTGATGCTTAAATCATATTGTATTCGTCTGTATTATGGTTGTACCGTTTCATTGTTGGGCAAGGAAACAGAGCATATTTTGTTTTTTCTTTTTAATTTTGACTCAGCCCAAAACTCTACACAACTTCTCATGATAGCCCTATTTACTTTTCCTTTCGAAAAATCACATAAATATATAATTTAAACATTAATATTACAAAAACTACCACTAATATTTTTTATTTACAAAATATAATAATATTTACAAAATCTATCACATGCCATTTTATATTGAAAATTCTAACCCTTTTCTCACATTCTTCTTTATGTACAAACTAGAGGTGCATGACCCGTGTCAGCATGGGCCCAACACTATAGACATCTTTTAGCATCAATATTCGATATTGATGAGATACAAACATAAATGTACATTGATTTAAAACGATAATTTTTTAAATAATAACTATTTGATGGTACTCGCTAAGGAGTGAAGTTTTATAAGATAGTTTTTTTCACTTGATAAAAAAGTGTGATGTGTCGTGTAGTCGGATATTTTAATTGTTTGGTGATAAGATTGAGACCTGTTACAAAATATAGAAAAGATGTAGAACTAATATTCATAGGATTATTTCATATAAAAACTGGAACAAAAGATACTTCAATTAACAATAAAGTCTTGGATCATCTTCTCAAATATGATTATGGTTGAATAGGCTGCAACAAACATGTCATAAACGCATATTTTTCTGTTTTAATTAAATACTATTAATTTTTTAATACATAAATAATTTATAATAATTAATTAGGGGTGATATAGTAAAATCACGGCGCAGCTCTTAAAGTAGCCATGTCGAAACCAATGTTTTAATTAAATATTATGAATTTTTTAATACATAAATGACTTATAATAATTAATTAGGGGTGATACAGTTAAATCACAGTTGAAGGAGGTCAACTTAATTGAATACATCAAGAGTTAATTTATCATTTTATGACTATTTTATTTTTAAAAAAATATGAGTAAATTTTTAACACTTAGATGACTCATAATAATTAATTATAAGCTATATTTAGAAAAATTATGGTTGAAGCAGCTGCAGCAGACATGTTATATATTTTTTTAAATTAAATATTTTTAATACATAAATGACTTATAATGATTAATTAGGGATGATATAGTAAAATCACGTTAAAAAGCAGCGAAAACAAACATCATAAACAGCTATTTTTTAATTAAATATTATTAATTCTAATATATAAATGACGTATAATAGTTAATTAGGGGTAATATAGTAAAAAAAATTATTAATTCTAATATATAAATGACTTATAATAATTAATTTAGAGTAATATAGTCAATCATAGAGCAATTAAGGATAATATAGGCAGACATGTCATTTATTTTTTAATTAAATATTATTAATTTTTTAATACATAAATAACTTATAATAATTAATTAGGGATGATATAGTAAAATCATGGTTAAAGCAGCTGAAACAACGTCATAAATTATTATTAATTCTAATATATAAATGATTTATAATAATTAATTAAGGATAATGTAATAAAAAAATATTATTAATTCTAATATACAAAAGACTTATAATAATTAATTAGGGGTAGTATAATAAATCACTGAGAAATTAGGGTAATATAGTAAATGACGAAGCAACTGATTTTTTAATTAAATATTATTAATTTTTAATACATAAATGACTTATAATAATTAATTAGGGATGATATAGTAAAATTACGGTTAAAGCAGCTGAAACAAACATCATAAATATATATATATATTTTTTATTAATTCTAATATATAAATGACTAATAATAATTAATTAGGGGTAATATAGTAAAAAAATATTATCAATTCTAATATATAAATGACTTATAATAATTAATTAGGGATAATATAATAAATCACAGAGCAATTAGGGATAATATAGGAAGACAAGTCATCTATTTTTTAATTAATTAGGGATGATATAGTAAAATCACGGTTAAAGCAGCTGAAACAAACGTTATAAATATCTATTTTTTAATTAAATATTATTTATTTTAATATATAAATGACCAATAATAATTAATTATGGGTAATATAATAAAAACTATTATTAATTCTATTATATAAATGACTTATAATAATTAATTAGGGGTAATATAGACGAAGCACTCGTTGAAACCATAGACAGATATGTCATCTATTTTTTAAAATTAAATATTATTAATTTTTTAATACATAAATGACTTATAATAATTAATTAGGAATGATATAGTAAAATCACGGTTAAAGAAGATGAAACAAACGTCATCAATATCTATTTTTTAATTAAATAATATTAATTCTAATGTATAAATGACTTATAATAATTAATTAGGGGTAATATAATAAAAATATTATTAATTCTAATATATAAATGACTTATAATAATTAATTAGGGGTGATATAGTAAATCACGGAGCAATATAGTAAATGACGAAGCAGCTGATTTGTTTAATTAAATATTATTAATTTTTTAATACATAAATGACTTATAATAATTAATCAAGGATGATATAGTAAAATCACGGTTAAAGCAGCTGAAACAAACGTCATAAATATCTATTTTTTAATTAAATATTATTAATTGTGATATATAAATGACTTATAATAATTAATTAGGGTAATATAGTAAAAAAATATTATTAATTCTAATATATAAATGATTTATAATAATTAATTAGGGGTGATATAATAAATCACGGAGCAATTAGGGGTAATATAGGCAGACATGCCATCTATTTTTTAACTTAAATATTATTAATTTTTTAATACATAAATGACTTATAATAATTAATTAGGGATGATATAGTAAAATCACGATTAAAGTAGCTGAAACAAACGTTATAAATATTTTTTAGTTAAATATTATTAATTCTAATATATAAATGACTTGTACTAATTAATTAGGGATAATATAATAATAAAATATTATTAATTCTAATATATAAATGAATTATAATAATTAATTAGAGGTAATATAGTAAATCACGAATTAATTAGGGATAGTATAGTAATTGATGAAACACTGGTCGTAACCAGTGCTTCTATTATATAGAAAAATAAAAAAACTAAAACATATTTCCTTTCCTTCCTCCTCAAATATCCAAGTGTCAAACTGAAATTCCATATCCAAAATCAAGTGCGAAGTATTTTGAATTTAAAACATAAGCGCAAACCAATTATGGGCTGGACGACAATTCGTTTTGGCCCACGTGTTTCCCTTCCTATTTTTTCCCCTAGCAGATGAATCCCGAGTGCGGCAATAGCAGCAGCAAAACCAAATCAAACATTTAAGCAAATCGTGATAGTGTTTCTCCGAGAAGACTCAAAAATGGAGGAAGAATTGAAAACGGAAGTAGTCAAAGCTGTAGAAGACGATGAAAACGATTCTAAAGTGAGTGTTTTGTAGAGATATTTTTTACGAGAATGAAAGATTGGTGTTGAAAAGGAAGAGTGTTGAAAAGAAAAAAGCCGATTAGAATAGATCTTTTGGTTGTTTCGAGGAGTTTTGAGAATTGTCTGATGACACCGGCTGAGAAGGATATCAATGATTTTATGGTGCATGAATTATATAGAAATTGGTGTATCTATTTTGTAGTGTATGAATTATATAGAAATTGGTGTATCTATGGTGTAGTATATGAATTGTATAAAAATTGGTGTATCTATGGTGTAGTGTAAGAATTGTATAGAAATTGGTGTATCTATGGTGCATGAATTGTATAGAATTTGGTGTATCAACAGTTTTATGGTGTCTGAATTGTATAGAAATTGGTGTATTAATAATTTTGTATCAATAATTTTATGGTGTTTGAATTATCTAGTAATTAATTTCTCAATAACAACAATTTTATGGTGTCTGGTCTATATAAAAATAGGTGTATCAATAATTTTATGGTGTATTAGAAATTTTTATATAAAAATTGATGTATTAATAATTTTATGATGTTCAAAAATTAGTGTATCAATAATTTTATGATATCCGGTCTATATAAAAATAGGTGTATCAATAATTTTATGGTGTATGAACTTTGTATAGGATGTGGTTTGAATCAACTGGAGAATTTACTACCATTAATGATGGTTTCTCTTACAAAATATTACAAATTTAGATCAACTGAATTAAATAAATTAAATCTAAAAACATAAAACAAATATCAAATAAATGCAGTGTTTTTTCGTTTGCCTTATTTATTATTTTTTTAAAAAAAATTGACGAAAAACAAAATAGGAGAATTTGTAGGGTAAATATCAACTATTAAGTTACCCCCTTAAATCATGCTATTTTATTTATTATCTTTTATTTTTTCTTTTGCCTTATTTGGTAGATTTTGTTATATTTCTATTGTTATATTTTGTAAAATAAAAACTATGGGTAATTTTTGTAATATTGACTCTTAAAGTGTATATTTATGTGATTTGCCCCCTCCCTTTTACATGTTTCTTTCATTTTTCTATGTGTTATTTGTTCAGATTTTCTTTAACATAAATATGTCGATCCCATCTTTTTTTTTCTTTCTAAAAATTACACACACACATATATATATACACACACACAAGGTAAATTTACCTTATTACATAAAATTTAATATTGAAAAAAAATTACAAAAATCCCAAAGTAATTACTTAAATCCCTTAAATTCACTTTTTTTTCTTTCATCCCCCTCATACATTTCAAAATACTATATTTTGCTCCTATTTTAGTGCACTGATTTTTGCTTCATATATGTGCTCCTTTATTTATGCCTACAATCAAGCTAATGTAATATTAATACTCTCTCATCCCCCTCCTATTTGCGTCACTTTTATAATTAGAATTGAAGATGTACACTTTCAATTCACGTAATAAAGGAAATTGAATCATTCTTTTTCCTTATTATCATGTAGCCAATGTAATGTTACAATAACACTATTTTTTCCTTAAAATTATTATAATCTTGTAGATAATTAATATATTAGGTGACTATTTTATATGTATTGTGTGATGTTATACATTTTGGAAGACTATATTTTAATGTATAAGTTATAATATATCAGACATTATACATTAGTTATTTTTGGAAGACTAATGTATAATATAATGTTTCTGCTATATATTTCATTATGTTATACATTAAGAAGTTTTTATTACATTTAAGAGGCATTTTATGTATTATTTGGTATTATCCAATTAGAAAGTATTAATATTATATAAGATTACATTATACCTTACGATAAAGATACAGAAGTATACATATTTAATGTTAATACTTAAATGTATAGTATGACATTATACATTACTGCAGATTATTTTTAAATTGTATAATGTGCCCACATACATGTGCAACTATTGTATAATGTTATCTTTAATACGTATCAGTTTGTTGTTATCTTTTTGTCTCTTAATTTGAGTCTGCTTTTATTTTTGTAGGGCATGAAATACCGTATTGACAAATTTCAAAAATTGCTTCTTCAACTCTATGTAAACCCTCACTCCATTGTCATTTTTTATGATAATGGGAGAAGAATTACCTTTAACAATGTATTTTACTTCAATTTTTTTTTACGAACTTCTTCAATATTCGATTGCATCGCAATCGTATTAATCAATTTCAAGAAGATTATACTTTCCGAAATAATAATTGCTTCACTTTTGAAGGATTGATAAATAATTTTCGACTTTCAAATACCGAAATGACGCAACAATATGGGGATGTTCACATTTTTTTTTCGAGAATTGAAGAAAGAAGACGACGGCCTTTTTTTTTCAATAACGTAATTCAACAATGAGAATAATTAATAGTGATGTTTAAGATTTTTTTTGAATTTAAATTTCAGTTACTATATTTAATCATACACCATAGGTAATTAATGATGTTAATTAAGGTGGAGAAAGATAATATCTGATTTCTCTTTTCATAAATATAGGCAAATCTATTTTATCATACATTCTAGCAATGTATAAGGGCCTACCTAATGTATAAGTATATTTTACAAATTAGGGAGAGAGAAAACCTAACAGTATTATATGTAAATACTTTCACTATAGAAGAGATTTATGTGGTTTATACTTTTTTTTTCTCTAAGTTTTGGGCCTATTAATTTTCAATCCTTTTTAATGTGGAAACTTGTTATGAGAGACGATGAGAAGTATGTTTTAATTTATTTTTTAGAATTTTCTCAAGTCTTGTTACAATATTTTTAAATATATTTTAATTGACAACTTAAAATATTTAAAAATTTATAAAAAAAAATATTTGTGTCATCTAAATTGACAACTCTTAAAATTTCATTTGCATGATATAAATCAAGATAGAAGGAGTAACATGTATTATGTGAAAATACATAAAAAAAATATATATATTATGAATAACTATAACTAACAACTTAAAATATTTTAAAAAACCATATAAAATAATTTAGTTGGCTCTTGATACAAACCAAATCGGTGTCAACCTCCTAAGATTTATATATGCCCCGAGGTCAACACAAGAGAGTCCAAGATATGACCACCTCAAGGATGCCAAGAAGTATTTGGAGTATTCTATTAGATCTCCCACTTGAACAGTATCATGTGTGGATGATATCTTGGTGTGCGGGAGAAATTATATGTGATGATATCATCCAAGGGAGTAGTGAGCACCATCATGTTTGAAAGATAGGACGGAGTCTACGAATTCCAACGAAGCAAAGGAAGAGCATGTGTACTAACATGTGGCCAATTGGACATTTAACGTCACTTTTGGACTCATTTGGCATTTAGGGTCACTTTTGAGCCTATTTTGTAATAAATAATGCATGACTATAAATAGTCCTATTATTTCTTTCTTAGACTTACATGATTTTGAATGAGTTTACACTTGAGAGTGTTTATCAAGCTTGTTCAGAGCTTCGTTGATTGTCCAAAAATATTGATTGTGAGATGATTCAATTTCTCTCTCGGACTTTGTAGGAGAAAGGTGTTCTTGATAATCGAAAGTAAGGTTCTTAAATTTAATATATCTTTGGATTGTCCTTTTTTTTTATCATCTTGTGCCTATCTACTTTTAAATTTTATCATTTTTCCTTAATTATCTTTCAATTTTCGTACTTGTGTTTCATTTTTGTATTTTATCTCGTATCATTTGAAATCAGAGTCGAGCTTAGTATCATTTCTATTATTCTAGTTTTGGGTGTGGTATTGAAGAAAAGTCTAAAAATAATATAAAGAAAGATTTAACATTTTTTAGTTTCTCCATTGAGTTTTTTATTTGTGTGTTTCTTGAGTTTTTAGTGCTAGATTCTTATTTTCTAGTACTATTTGAGTCTAAATCTAAGATTGCAGCTTAATCGGAATTGATTTGAAGGATCTACCATTGTTGAGTTAAGCTTAAAGAAATTCAAAAATGAATCTTTAAATCTGTAAATTTGAGAGTGAAATTGTGGGTTAAGAAATATTGGAGTTTGTTACTCATATCAAAAGGAGTTTGAATTTCAAATTTGGAATGAATCCGAGTTAAAATGAGGAAGTTATGAATTTTTGAAGATTCATGTTGTTCTCGGTGTTCTTTCATAAATTCGTATCTTGTTGAAAAAGATTATTCAAAAGTTGATGTTTGATCAAAAAATAGAAGAAAGAGAAAGTATTTGGGTGTTGGTATAAGTTTTTTTAAAAAAAAAGGAATATTTCAAGAGAGTGAGAGAGCGCAAAAGGATCCACAAAAGGACAAATTCAGAAGCTCCAGTTGTACTGTCTAAGGACACCTACGACAACACCTACCCATCCAGATCATCCATGTGCTACGTAGGTCACTTTCTAACACTCTGTTTTTTACTTACGAACCTCTATATGCAAGGGCAGGTCCTGACCTGCACCTACATCTTACCCCAACGCATCTCAATAACTCTAAATCCCATTTTGCTCAGGTTCCATCATCTTAATTTCAATTCTTGATTCCTAATTTCATTTCTTTATTACTAACAAATTAACAACTAGTATTTAATCTACTTAGTTGATTAATTAGTCTTTGAGTTCATTGTTTTCCTTTCTTGTCCTTTTCTTTGTGTGATTTTCTTTTTTTTTTTTAATTTCTTAATTAACTTCTTTGATTCAAATCCTTATAATTAGTTTTTAATAGATTCGTCAGTATTTGCTTCATCCCTTATCTCACGTATACTAAGAATCATGGGTGGAGCAACCTTTGATATCCTAGTGAAAGCCATCATGGGGTTGTGACAAGATATGAATGGACTTATTGAGGAGTGGTCACACAAGAAAGGGAAGATGACAAATTTGAGGTGTCCTACTCCCCAAAATACCTCAATAGAACAAAACACTTTCACTTTCACTACTTCAGAGATCATCCACCAAAACTGTACTCCAAGACCTCAAGAACATGTTCCCTCAACCCAAATAAACACAACCCAAGCTCCACAAACATTGTTCAATCATTTCAAATTCAATTATGTAATGATTCTTCCCACATTAGGTCCATTAACCGTGCTACTAGTAGTTTACCTAATATCAATCCTTCTCTGTGCAGGATTGTGAATCAATACTTCCAAAGGAAAATGTAACGAGATTGCCCCATGAACATATGCTTGAAAGCCAAACGGAATTCTGACCAAAGAATTTTAAACTTGGGAAGTGTGATGGCAAGTCAACAAATGATTTGAATTCGAGGTCGAATCCTTTTCAAGAAAGGGAGAATGATACAAGTCAATCGATGTCAACCTCCTAAGATTTATGTCCCGAGGTCAACATAAAGAAGTCGAAGCCATGACCACCTCAAAGTTTGGAGTACACTTTTAGATTTCTCACTAGAACAACATCATGTGTGGATGATAGCTTAGAGCGCGGGAGGAACTCTATGTGATGATATCATCTAAGAGAATAGTGAACAACATCGTATTTGGAAAATAGCATGGAGTCTACGAGGTCCAACGAAGCAAAGAAAGAGCATATGTGCCAACATGTGACCAATTGGACATTTAGGGTCAATTTAGAGCCCATTTGACATTTAAGATCACTTTTGAGTTTTTTTTTTGTAATAATAATTCATGACTATAAATAGATAGACTTATTTTTTCATAGACTTAGATGATTTTGGATGAGTTTACAACTGAGAGTGTTTATCGAACTTGTTGAGACTTTTGTTGATTGTCTAGAAACGTTGGTTGTAAGGAGGTTCAATTTCTCTCTCGGTCTTCCTGGAAGATAGGTGTTTGTGGTAATCAAAAAGAAGATCCTAAGTTTTAATATATCTTTGAGTTGTCCTTTTTTATCATCTTGGGTCCATCTATCTATTTATTTTTCAATTTTAGCGTCTTTCCTTTATTATCTTTCGGTTTTTGTAATTGTATTTTGTTTTCATATTTTGTCTCGTCTCAACCCTAAATTTTATTCGGGATAATACCCATGAAAATATCCGAACTTTAACCAAATTTTCAATGGAGCATATTGAACTTTGCGGGGGTCCTATTACCCCCTATAATTTTTTAAGTAGAATTAATTCCCCCCACCCCCCTCCCCCGGGCTTTTTTAAAGTGGAATTAATCCCCCCCTGAAATGTTATCCCCAGTTTTTACGCTAGGAGGTGCAGTACACGCGCTGCTTCTTCTCTGCTTTATCAGTTTTCAACATTTTTTCACCATTACAACCATATTAAAGATTCCAAATGATTCCATTGAGTCAATTTCAAATTTCAAGTCCATTCTTATCACTCCAAAAGTTTTCAAATTCAATTTCAAGTTTCAAACTTTGAATTCCATTGAGTTTATGAAGAAAGTTTTTTCAAATTATTGAATGGAATCTTCCATTAAAACTCGAAAGATTTAATTAGCGAGTTCCATTAATGGAAGAATCAATGAAATTTTCTAATTGAATGGAACTCGCTAATTGAAAACTCAATGGAAGATTCAATTTCCATTAATGTAACTCTGAAAATTCAAAAAATTTAATTTCATGTATGAAGACAAAAATACGGACTGTACATGTATAAAGCTATTCAATCTTCCGTTAATGGAACTCGAAAGATTCAACTTCCATTAATGGAAGTCGGAAGATACAATTAGTGAGTTTCCGAGTTTGAATCTTCTGAATCTTCCATTGAGTTTCAATTAGCGAGTTCGAAACGGAATCTTCAAGAATTCAATTTCAATTCAACAATGGAGCAAATTCAATTTCAATTCAACAATGGAGCAACCATTGTTGAAGAAAAGAAAGAAAGAAGAAAGAATAAAGAAGAAAGAGAATGAAAAAAATAAATAAAAATATAAAACTTTAAATAATTAAAATTAAGGGGTTGTTTGGCAATAAAAAAGAGTTTTATAACGTTTTTAACACTGTTCACGTGCTTAATGCGCGTGACTAACACGCAATGGCCAAGTGGCAGATATATGCCATTAAAATACGAATAAAAAAAGTCTGGGGGGGGAGGGGTTAATAGGACCCTCGCAAAGTTCATTATACTCAACTGATAATCCGGTTAAACTTCAGGTATTTTTTTAAGTATTCTCACAATTTTATTCATGTCACATAAGTCAGGATAAATAAATAACATATACTGGACTTGTGCTGACACGAAGGATTTGTGTCTAGTGTTTCAATAAAGCAGTGGAACAAAACCATGTTGTGGACGATGGCTTGATAGACTTATGGCCACTTTACTTATTGGGATGGAGGCACGGACCAATTTATTATATTTTTAAACTTACGAATTCACACATACCATAGAATTTTAGTGAATTCACATTTTGTATTAAAAGTAGTAGGTTTAAGTAAATATAATATCATGAAAACAATTCTATAGCTGGTCAATAGGATTTAACGCTAAATGATTAAAGTGTTGTGGAAAATATTAAGACTTACATTAATAACTATTCGTAGTTTTTATTTTATTTTTCATCTATATAAAAAAACTAATTTAAATTAAATAATTTTTTGATCCACGAGTCGACCTGGGCCTAGCCTCAAGAATCAACAGACTAACTTATGATAGGCTTATAAGCTTCAATTTAGAAAGGGCTCTAAAAAGTTTAACTCAAACTCTTTCCTAATATTGAATGGGCAAATCACATAAATATATAATTTAAGAGTCAATATTATAAAACATACATATATTATTTTTTATTTGTAAAATGTAGTTTTTACTTACAAAATCTATTATCTATTAAAACTGTTTTTTCTTCCAGTGATCTTCATAAAGTATCTTTTTTCCTCTACCAAGTTGCGCACCAGTCGAATTTGTGCCCTCTTTCAAATTTGTCCAGCTTTTCGTGTTAATTTATGTCGTTTTCTTTCAACTAGTTTAGAGATAAGAAGGCTGCTGCATTGCTTTTTCATTATTTCCCAGTAACAATGGTTGGCAACTAGTCTAATGCCCGAAGTGCATCATTATGGTGCTGAAAGAATATTTGTTTTACACATTTAAGTCCCCAGGAAATATAAAATCAGTAAGTGGTCATTGAGCATCGAAATCTTCATCTCCCAAAGTATGGAGGAACCATTTTATATGATGATTACGCCTATAACGTCCCGAAAATGGGTTCCAAGACGTCACACGGTGCTTAGGACCACAAGTGATCCCAAGTTAACCCTTCTACTGACATACTGCTAAACAACTGATTTACATATGTATAAAATGACTGAAGTTATTGTGGGGAAATATAATCATGATGAAATCTAGAAAAAAAATATAATATTGATATAATTTTACATTTTGATGAAATTGAACAACAGAATTGAAACTACATGACTGACTCTGACTGACATCTGTGAAGCCTCTACTATACTGACTATAGATAGTTAGGACGCGACTCCAACTACCACTAATCAATACATATGAGTAATAAAGTAAAGTACATAATTAACATCTAACTGAAGTCCCCGAAGTAGGAGGACTCATCATCTGCTGGCTGGAATCTGCAAATATCTGATCGTGATATATGGACTACAACTGAACTGGTACCTATATTATTAAACAATGTAGGACATAAACGTATATGTTGATCAGTACTTTTGGAATGTACTGAGCATATGGGGTGAATGCATAAGTAAAACAATATCTCAATGTTCGTATAAACTTGTAAAATAATGCATGTTAAGTATAAATGACTCACATTGGCTGGAATAATCGAAACCTGAAAATCATGAATCATGAATGATAAAACATACTGTATAAATCTTGTAAGTCATAACACTTAGTTCTAAAAGTTGTACTTTTACTCTTTCTGCTAGTGGACTAAGTAGAATTGAAGTTAAATCTATTTTTAAATCATGCAGGCTAAGTGAAAAAGGACTCACCTTTGCATCTGTAAACTAAAAGCTGAAATCTCATAGCTAATGACTTATGTAAAACAATATCTGCATAAAATCGCGAGCCTTTACACTTAGTTTCTAAAAGTTGTTCTGTTATTCTGTTTTAGGACTTAGGATTTAGGAAAGTTCTTCTAACTGAGATATACTATGTGAGCTATCATAGTGTCCAACGTCCAGTTCCTTTCCCACATTGGGGAGAGGTGTCATACTCTTACCAAGGAGTATAAACTGAGCTAAGTGATCACAATCTGTATCTGTATCCATATACAAATGGAATATAATCTTAATTTGTACCTACGTTGGCTCGTAGTTTTGGGGAAGTAGGATGCGCTAAACCCACACTTTCCATTCGATGCTAACTACTACTCTCTTTAATCTGTATGCTCAATCTGTAGGAAATCCACTTTAAAAGCTAGCATAAAGAGTTGTAATGAAAAACCAATTGTGCATCTGTCTATTTTAAACTGTAATCAAAACTAATCTGTTTTATGTAAACTGTAATAAAAACTTAAATGTGGATTCCATATCTAAGCTGAGGATCAAAAGATCAAATATTTCTCAAAGTCTGAATATAAGCTAGTCATAGGGTGCTTAAAAGTAAAATCTTCTCAAAATATCAATACTTAACTTATGGCTTCAAACCCATGCTTTGAAACTCATAGCAAATCATCACAAAGTTCATGCTCAATAATCTTCTTGAAATACTTCAATAATTTTAGTCAAGATAATGAAATCAAAATAACAATATGAATCTTATGGATCAAAACATGAGCATGTGAAATCTTGATGCACTAAAGCCTTTGAATCTCATGCTTTCTCTCATATAACTTGCAACATAATATCATGCTTAATTCTCAATTGAAAATCTTTAAATCGAGCATAAATAGAGGAGAACAAACATGTACTTCAGCACTTAAATCACTTTACAAATTCATAAACTCAAAACAAGATAAGTTGGGTAAGAACCCTAATTGCAATATACATAAATTCAACTTTAAAACTAGTTTTGGCACAAGGATGAAAAAGTATCCTTGTTCATAACCCCACATACCTTATTTGATAAATTGAATGTGAAAGCTTGAACTTTAAATCTCTAATGGTGTTCTTGAAGCTTATTCTTGAAGTTCTTGAACCCAGAAGCTTGGATTATTAACTTTCTTGGAGAAAATTTGGTAGAGTTCTTAGTGTTCTTGAAGGGTCTAGGGTTTTATTGGAGAGAAAGAGATGAATTATGATGTATCTAATGATTTTGGGATTGAAATTAAGTGTTATAGACGGATTTGGGTGAGGGGATGTGACCAAAGTGCCCCTAGAACCTTTAGGAACTGAAATAGCATGTGAAACAGTTCCGTAATGCGATTTCCATTGCGTCGCATCGATGACTGACGCGTCGTGTCCCAATCGTGTCGGCTTACTTTCCACACTAAAAATGCCATAACTTTTTGCTCGGGTATTGGATTAAGGCAAAATTGGTATCGTTGGAAAGTTAATTCAATTATCTACAATTTGATGGGTCTTGAGATGCAAAATTCTATGTATATAAAAAGTTATACACATTCAAACTAGATCCTTGTAGAATCGAATATCAAACTTTGGACGAATCAAAGGCTCTAAGCTCAACTTTGTTCTAAGTGATTCTTATGAACATTTTTAACCTCGAAAGCACATCAAACACGAGGATAAAGATCATGAAACTTATATTCACATGGGAATCATTTGGATTTTAGCTTATACACGTAGGAACGACGGTTCAAAGACTAGTCCGAAACTGCGGGGTATTACAACACCTTTACCTCTTCTCACATACCAACTTCGATAACCTTATTATATCATGTTCTCATGAGGTGATTACGCCTTTAATTTCTCATACACTAGTTTCTATATCCTTATCATACCATACTCCCATGAGGTGATTATGCTTTTACCTTTCTGCACATCAGTTTTTATACCCTTATCATACCATGTTTTCATGAGGTGATCAAGCGTTTACCTTTCCACACATCAATTTTTATACATAGTTCATATCATGTTCCCATGAGGTGATTGCGCCTTTACCTCCTCTAACATCAATTTCTATACTCTTATCATACCATGTTCCCATGAAGTGATTATGCCTTTACCTTTCTGCACATTATTTTTAATACCCTTATCATACCATGTTTTCATGAGGTGATTAAGTCTTTACCTTTCCACACACCAATTTTTATACATAGTTTATACCATGTTTTCACGTGAACATTATTTTCTTGTTGGAAAATGACTGCACATAATTAGGATCTCACTTTAGACTTATTAACATGACTCTGATATAGTTAAATTCTATTGAGAATGCTATTGATAAGGAAGAAGCAAATTATATATAAAAAGGTAGAAATCGTGGAATTAATTTGGAGTGAGTGAATTATGAAATTGAAAAACCAACCGGAGAAAATTAAGGAAAGAATATTAATCGGATAAGTTACTCATGTAATTCTTGAAATTTGGTTTATATCCTTCTTCTTTTGTAAAACTTATTTATTAGGTTTTGTTAATTTTCTATTGATATATTTTGAAAAATAGAAATATTTGATAGATTGTGTAATATTGACTCTTAAATTATATATTTATATAATTTTCTCATATTTGAATTGAATTGGACTAACCTTAAGAGCCAATTTACTTTTGATGGTTTTGGACATGGCTAATCCAAATTTATACGAAGTCTAATAAAAGAGCACACTATTCTTGAGATTTGAATTCAATTTCTCGAACATTTATCATTTGATCACACCCTGGCAAAGACAACTACTCAACAGTTGGACTAATACTCATGTCATTCAGAGTGGAGCTTCAGTTAAATTTTTATTTATGTGAGAGCCATTCCACCATTCGGATTGAATTATGAAACTTTGATTTAGATTTTAGATTTTCATATTTGAGAAATTATAATCCATGTGAAATAGATTCGGATCTACATATCAAGACAAACTACAAGCATAAAGGAGCGAAAATAATTTGTTTATAAATAGAGTCAAACCTCACTATAGTAGCAACGTTTCTTCGAAGATTTCATGGTTGTTATAGAAAGGTTTTGTTATATATGTCTACTGATATTCAACGTTCAGATTTAATTTAGTTGCTACAAATAAAACTATGCAAAATTAGAAATAGCATGAATATAAAAAAGACAAACATTAGTAGTCTTTTAATCGTGAAGTTATAAGATTACTAATGTGCACCATGTAAATATAATTTTTTTTCTTTAAATTAAATATTTGTAGTTGATTTTATTGTGTGTATGACATTAATGATGATTACCATAAGTATTTTATTATTTTATTTTGTACATATATATTTTCTTACAAAATATTATTACATAACTAGTGAAGTTGCCCGCGCTTCGTGTGGTTATGGAAGGTGCTGACAATTTACGAAATAATTTGTCTCCTAAATATTGAATGCTAAAAGTAGATATTAAACCATACAATTATATACACACATAACTCATCTACAAATTCAAAAATATCACTTGTTAAGTCCATAAAATACTATTAAGAGAGAATTTAAGAAAACACGTAAATTGATGTTAAAAAAAGTACTAAATAGATAAATAATATGGGTATTAAGGTGGCTAGTAAATTAATTACTATAGGAAGGTAAGGAAAGAAATGACAGAAAACTTAAAAGTAAAGTGATAAAAAGAAAATGAATTTATTTACCCAAAAATAAGTGAAAAAACCTTTTTTACAATACAAAAGGATTAATTAGTTGTTAGATCTTCATAAAGTTTGCATTGCAACAAAATTCAACTGATTAAATTAATTGAATAAAAATATCTCCAAAATATACCTCAATATGTTGTATGCATTAAGAAGTATGTCATTAATATATATGTAATGATATTATTTGAAAAACCTATTTTAAATTCAGGAGAAAGAATGCATCATTTTTTTTTATAACATGAACAAAATTAAAATAATGTTGAAAAAATAAAAGAACAGAACTAAAATAATCATACTATTTATAAACAAACCATGTGTTTCACATAAAATTTTTGAGTTTATTTAAAATAAAAAAATATGCACCTCGACCTAAAAATTCTTCATGTTTTATTTTTTTCAAGATAATTTACATGCAAAACCTATAATGATTGTATCAAAAATAATAGTCAATCTTGCTCCTTGACACATCTGCTTGTCATAAGCAAATGAATACCTCAAAGTTCAACTCTCGTTCCTCTTCATAAATCTCATATCAGCCTCCATAATCTTAATAAAAAATAATTGGACAACATATAAAATAGTCTAACAAAAAATATGAAGAATTAGGTAGTACTACTAAATAACTCCCGTCATATTTGTAAATATAAATTAAATAAAACCTCTTCATAAATAATACTATAGAAGAACAACTGAAAATATAGAAAACAAAGTAATGTAATATAAACAAAAAACTTATCCATTGAAATTTATTTTAAGAGAGAAAACAGAATGTCAAGATGTTTGTGGAGGTAGTCAAGTTTCTTGAATAATTCTATTTCATGATGCATGATTTTAGGGCTTAATATAAATAAAGATATATTTATTGTCATTTATTTATGATGAGTTAATGAGGGAAAAAAAGTTACGTTCCTTCACCTAAACATAACCATTACACCTAGTACTATTTTTTTTTATGAAGGAAATTGTTATGCTTAGAGTTAATTTTTTTCTTTATGAGGAAAAAATTTATTTAATATGAAAAAATAGATAAATGACAAATAAATGAAAAAAAAATATAAAATGACTTTCTTGATCATTGAGGGGCGGGACATGTCCTATATTTCTATTTTAGAGAGAGAGAGAGATAGAAAGAAAAAGGAGAGAGAGAGAGAGATTCGTCTAACATGGACTTTTGAACTTGAATAATATGCGATGTCTTTTCTCCATTCAATCTTCTCCATTGTATAATTTAAAGCGGAAAAGTTTTAAGTATTAGAAATTGTGATTCTTAATTTAGGAAATACTATGTTGCTATATTATGTCTTCTTTTGAAGTAAAGATAAAAAAAAATTATTTTATTTTGTTTATATCTTCTGTTGTCTTGATCTTTTTTTAATTATTATTCAACTTATTTTTTACTTCTTAAAACAACTTCATCCACTATTATATAATACGCAAGACAATATAAATTATATAGATAACAATTAAACTGCATGTGTTTTACTTACTAACATGTTGTTATTATATTTGTAGCATTATATTGTTATGATGATAAAATTTAATGCAATAAAGTATTTTTAGAAAGACTTCAATAACACATTTTTTGTAATATATGAAATATGCTTAAATGTCAACACATAATTTACTTTTCATTATAAGATCTCACTGACTCTCTCGTTGCAATTAATTCACACCTAAAAAATATTGTTTTAATTTTAGAGAATTTTATCCTCCTTCAGATTACATGTATACATATAAAAAATATTATTAAGTAAAATTAACATTTCGTAGAAGTTATACATATAAATATTCGATCAACATATGTCTTCATTATCAATTTCATAATATACACCATACTTACAAATAGTAAAAGGAGAATAAACGTACTTGTTTAACTTTTACAATAGAAAATTAAGACTACAAAATTCTAAAATAATTTGTTATACCTTTCTTGCATTCCACAATCTTTAACATCAACTCTACCTTTATTGTATTCCACCGACTTCAATAACACATTTTTTATGTAATATATGAAATATGCTTAAATATCAACACATAATTTACTTTTCATTATAAGATTTCACCGGCTCTCTCATTGTAATTAATTCACACCTAAAAAATATTGTTTTGATTTTAAAGAATTTTAGCCTCCTTCGAATTACATGTATACATATATAAAAAAAATATTACTAAGTAAAATTAACATTTTATATTCGATCAACATATGTCTTCCTTATAATAAATAATAAATCATTATCAATTTCATAAGGCCGAATAAATATACAAGTCCCTCAACTATTCGACTTTTTCAGTATAGGCACCTCAATTAGGTGGGGTGGGGTTGATGATTTTTATTTAAAAAAAAACGGAAAAGAGTCTAATATACCCTTCAACTATTGAAAATGGTACACAAATACTCTCATTCCACCTTTAGGCTCAAAAATACCCTTTCATCCATCTTTTTGGCTCAAAAATACCCTTAATGTATAAGAAATGGCTCAAAAATGCCCTTCTTCCTCTATTGGTTCAAAAATACCCCTCTATCCACCTATTTGAATAAAAAATGCCCTTAACATTAAATTTAAGTCTAAAAATGTCTCCTCCTTTATATTATATTATTTTTTTTGGTTCACGTAGGGGTAATTTTTTTTGTAATTACAATTTTTTAATTAGGATATTATATATTTTTTGGTGGAATGGATATGCATTAATTAGTATATTATTTTTTTGGTTTCACGTAGTGGTGGGCATTTTTAGTTACAATTTATTTTATTATTTATTATTTTGGGGTTTTTTTAATTATAATTTTTTATTATTATATTATTTCTGGATTTTTTTAATTATAGTTTTTTATTATTATATAGTTTTTATGGGTTTGGTGGGTTTTTTTTTCTAATTATTATTTTTTTAGTTTTAGGTTGGTACCAAGTTATCAAGTAATTTATGGTACATCATATTTATGGTCATTTTTGTTTTTTCAAGAAATATATTTTTTCTATTTTAAGACTCTTAATTTTCTTCCATATATTTTAGGACTCTTCATTTTTCTATATGTTTCGGGTTTCATATTTATATATTTTAGGACTCTTAATTACATTCTATATATTTATTTAATAAAATTAAAATTAAAGGAAAAAGATTAAATTATTTTATCTCTTGTAAAGTGTTCTAAGGGAGAATGTTTTTTTTAAAAAAAGTTATTATTATTTTTTTGGTTTCACGTAAGGGTTTTTTTTTAATTACATTTTAATATATATAAGGAAAAATATTAAATGATTTTATCTATTGTAAAGTCTTCTAAGGGAGAATGTTTTTTTAAAAAAAAGTTATTTTTTTTTGGTTTCACGTAGGGGTGTTTTTTCCAATTACATTTTAATATATATATATATATATATATATATATATATATATATATATATATATATATATATATATATATATATATATATATATATATATATATATATATCATTACTATTTTTCTTTGTATTATTACTATTTTTATGGTTTCATGTTGAAGAAGGATAGAAGTGTAAAATATTATGCATTCTTACCTAAATTAAATAAAGACTTAAATTACTTTCAAGTTTTTTTTTCTATAAAAAGTTCAAAACCTAAAAAGAACTAAAAGTCTTCAAATATTTATCTAAAATATGTTTTCTAATATTTGAGCACACATAGATAATCATAAACTATGAGAGTACTTGCCCTTTGCTAATTATCCTATTTAAGGAATTCCTTTCTGATTTTGCACTTAAACATTAATTAATTCTTTTTAAATTTTTATATATAACTAAAAAGATTAGTGAAAAGAGGATCATTAAATTGTGAATGAATTTGAGTTTAATTACATGTGGACCAATAAAAATAATGTCATGTATTTAATTTAAATAAAATTATATTTCACATCAGAATTTGTTAAAAGGAGTAGACATTTTTGGACTTAAATTTAATGTTAAGGGCATTTTTTATCCAAATAGGTGGATAAAGGGGTATTTTTGAACCAATAGAGGAAGAAGGACATTTTTGAGTCATTTCTAATACATTAAGGGTATTTTTGAGCCAAATAGATAGAAGGAAGGGTATTTTTGAGCCTAAAGGTGGAAGGAGGGTATTTGTGTACTATTTTCATTAGTTAAAGGGTATATTAGACCGTTTTTCATTAAAAAAGTTTAGATTTAATTATATTAGAAAATTATTTATGATTATTTTAAGTTAAAATGTCACATGTCATTATTTAATTTGTCACCTTGCCACATCATTAGCGTGTGTCTTACATGCATTTTATATTTTTTGCCACATCAGCAGATTGTGCTTAATTGAAACGTTTTTTGAAGGAGTAAAGGGTTCAATAGGTACATGACCTAATTGAGGTGCCTATACGAAAAAAGTTGAATAATTGAGGGATCTGTATATGTATTCTTCCATTTCATAATATACACCACACTTACAAATAGTAAAAGAAACATAAACGTACTTGTTGTTTAACTTTTACAATAGAAAATTAAGACTACAAAATTCTAAAATAATTTCTAATACTTTTCTTGTATTCCACCATCTTTAACATCAACTCTGTCTTTCTTGTATTCCATCATCTTTAACACTAAGTAGCTGTTTGGCCATGAAAATTACTTTTTTCCGGAGTTGGAGTTGGAGGTGGAGTTGTGTTTGGCCATGTCTTTTTGAATTTTTTTTTTAGACTTTTGAAAAATCTTTTTTAAATATGATTTTATACCCTTAACTTTTAAAAATTATCAAAATCACTCAACTGCTAATTTACCTACTAACATACAACCAAATGTTGAGAAAATAATTTATATATCTTCAATATAAAATAATTAACAACAAAATAATTATTATGATTGTTATTCTTCTAAAATTTGAATAAAAATATGAGATAATACCCAATTATCCCCCTGAATTATACTCAAAAGGGCTATGTCACACCTCAACTTACGTGGCACAACACACTGAACAGTCCACGTAGGCACACATGTGTGCCACGTATGTGTCACATAGGCACTAAGAGGGTGAAAAATTTATTTTTAATTAGTTCAGGGGGGTAATAGGACCCCCTTTAAGTTGAGGTGTGGCATAGCCCTTTTGGGTATAGTTCAGGGGGTTAATTGGGTATTTTCTCTACAAATATCACAAGCACGAGCTAAATAAGTTTATCTAACCATAATCGATTGAATAGAGTAAATATATTTTGATAAATATGATTGATGGATATAAACATATTTTATATATTCTTAAATTTGTTGATGAAAATTCTTATTACTTTCACTTGAATTAATTATTTTATTGAATTTGGTCTTTTTAAAAAAATTTACGGATGAATTATTTCTGAATACATTAGTGCTAATTTTTTGCTCTTTCTTTATTGAGTTGCTGATTTTCCTTGAATATTATTGTATCATAAATATGGATAGTTACGTTATGTTTGATATGCGAATTTATTTACCACTTTTTAATAATTTATTAAAATCATAATAGCCATTATATGACATATAAAGAAAATTAAAATGACAAGAAAAAAATATTAAATTTCTCACTTTTAAATAACATAATGTACTAGGCCTTATATTTCTATAATATAGTTCATTCAAAATAAAGATATATTTCCGCCATTGATTGTCATTTATTATTTTTTTACTTCACGTCAGTAAGTTTTGGTTAAAAGAAGAAAAAGAGATTAGAATATTTGTAATAATTAAAAATGATGTTGTACCATAGAAAATAAATAATAATTTTTTTCTTGGTATTTGGTTGTAGATATAAGAGGTGTTTGTGTAAAAATTTAAAGATTGGGGTTATATGTAATAATAATGGGAGTGAAAAAAATTGTGAAAACAACAAAAAGTTATTTTCACTTTTTGGTATCCAATTCCGGAATAATTTTTCAAATTTTCATGGCCAAACACCATAATTTTCGAAAAAGTGAAAAAAAATTCGGAAAAAAGGGAATTTTTTTTATGTCCAAACAGGCCCTAATTCTATGAATTTGACCATTTATGAAAAGGACAAATGATAACCAAAAGACCATGAAATGCACTCTATTTATAAAGAAAAAGTTATATTACATGTTCATTTAAAAGCATATTGAAAAATGAAAAACCAAAGATCAAAAAACGGATGAGTAGTACTTGTAGATTAATGGAGTTTTAAAGAAATTTTAAGACATTTAAATTTTTACATTGAAGAGTAGGAATAAATAGATGAGTAGTAACTGTAATATTCATTCATGTGCAATAAGAAAATAAAAAAAATAAGAAAAATGCCAAAAAAAACATAAAAAAGATAAATAGTAATGGAGATCATATGCCACATCACTTCCTTTATGTTTCTCCTTTATATATATACTAGTCAAGTGTACGTGTTTTGCACGTGTATCGCGTTAATTCATAATAAAGCTATGAAATAGAAATTAAAATAAAAAAAAAATTATACTACATAAACATAATACCAAATTACCTTCGTATAAATCAATAGCAAAGTCTTTAGCTATATGAACATTTTCATATCGCATATATAAATGAGCATTTTTTCCCAGTTAACTCAAAAATTGAACTGTTAATGACTCAAATCGATAAGAAATACCTTATTGATTTGGTTATCAATTTAGCATGTTTAGAAATTAAAAACTAACAAAAAATCGAACTATAAACCAACTGATGAACAGTCCCTAATTGTTATCATAGAAGTCTTTGTATTCAAAATTCAAAACAAAAACGAATTCACGACAAATTTATATGCAATTCAAATAAAAAAATTATAAAACAAAAGAATAAAGACTTCAAAACCAATAGAGCCCAAAGTGCTCTAGTCCGTTTAACCCAATATACATCATATTATCTTAATAAATTACATAAAAATTATGAAATATCTTTGAAAGGAGTAAAACTTTTGGCAAAAAAAAAAAAAAGAGAATCACCATTCTCGTAATATAAATGTTAGTTCTTAGGCAAGATAAACATTTGTTTTTTTTGGTGGCAACTGTGTTTTCTAATTTTATAGTAGAAGAAGTGACAGATTTTATGTGTTAAAATTTGATCACAATATTATTTAAATAGAATTGTAGAAATTCTTTTTAATATATAAGGTAAAATTTTAATTCATTTAGATGTCCAAAACCTTTTCCTTAAAAAAATATCTAAATATGATAAATTTATGTCATAAATTATTTTTAATATTAAATTAATGTGCATTTCAAATATAAACTCACATATTTTTAGCTCTTTTTTTATTTACTTTTTTTTTCTCAAGACGTGTATGGTTTGATTTTTTGGTTCAACTTTATATGTTTTGTATTATTTAAATAAAATGGCTTCTTGTCTTTTTTCCTTTTTTAAAAAATAACTCATATATATAATTCTTAAAAATTAGGAAAAGTCCCAATTGCATTACAATATGAATTTTATCAACTTAAGAATCCTATATTTTTAGAATTAATTTGCATTTACCCTATACTTTTCTTTTATAATATATTTTAAAATTCCTTAATGTTTAACATAATTTTTTTTCTTATCATATATTTTAGAACTCCTTAATTTTAAAAATATTGAACGCTAATTGTTCCTCACATCAACCAATGGATCTTGTAGAAGTGCTTCTGCCATCTAAAATGTTGTCAAGTACTTCATTCAAATTGTAGTTTTCTTCTTTCCAACTCATGTCGTCGTTGTTTCATGATAATCTTGCTAGATATTTGATTGCACAGGCCAAATGTAATGGCTGAAGACCTATCCTCCTTAGTTTCATCATTTCAATATCGATAGAGTTGTCAAAATTCGTATAATGATGATATGCTAAATCTCATAATTTATTTATAATAAAATAATTTCATATAATTTTTTTTTAAAGAGAATATATAACGAAGAAGGCTAGAAAATCCTAAAGAATCCAAGAAGAAAACTTTAATTAATCATCACTCAAAATCAAAATCAAAATAAGAAAAAATGTAAAAGTAGAAAAATTACACTTACTTTTCTAGTAAAATATCATCAAATAACTATTTAAATAGAATTATAGATATTTCTTTTGTTTTATATAAGGTAAAATTGTATTGATTTTGAATTGTGAAATATTATAATTTCTTACCTAAAAACGATATATTTTTTTATTTCCATGCATATGTTTTTTTTTAAAAATATATTTTGGTTTCTAAAATATTTTCCTATAAAAATTGCATAGGAATATTTTTATTCCATGCGTTTTAACTATAAATTTTGGTTATTAATTTTTTTCTCTTTCCATCCATAGTTCTTTCCCTAAAAAATTGCATACGACTCTTAATAAAATATTTCACAGCATATTTAATTCCTTTTAGAATTGAAATTGTTCCTTTTTTTTTAACTGTATTTTAAATATTTGAATAATAATTTAATGATAATTATTTGAAAAATAAAAGTGAAAGGACGATTTTGTCTATTACGTGGTGTTTTAATGAAGGGTAAAAAGTTTAAATCACTTTTTGAACGAAAATTAAAATTACATCTGAAAAGGTTGTTTGATCATATTTTGTATGTGACGGCAATTGTTAGAGCCTGCACAAAAATAAAGGACAACCATTAAAATCTATTAATAAACATGACGATGATATGCTAAATCTCATGCTTTATTTACAATAAAAATAATTACATATAAGCAAAAACTTAAAAGAGAATTCATACAATGAATAAGGTTAGAAAACCCTACAGAATCAAAGAAGAAAACTTTAATTAATCATTAATCAAAAATCAAAACAGAAATAAGAAGAATAAGATGAAATGTAGAAGTAGAAGAATTACAATTATTATTCTAGTCAAATTTGATTAAATAACTATTTAAATAGAATTATACACATTCTTTTTTGTTTTATATAAGGTAAAATTCTAATTAATTTAGAATTGTCAAATATAATGATTTCTTACCTAAAAAGATATTTTTTCTTTCCGTGTATATGTTTTTATAAAAAAAAAAATATACATATTTTTGTTCCTAAAAATTTTCCTTGCATCGGAATCTTTTTTTTTTTTTCATGCGTATTTTTAACTATAAATTTGGTACTACGAAAAAAAAAAAAACTATAAATTTGGTTCTTAAATTTTTTTTCCTTCCATCAATAGTTCTGTCCCAAAAAAATTGCATAGGGCTCTTAATAAAAAAAGATCACATTACATTTAATTCCTTTTAAAATTAGCTAAATTTGGTAAGGAAAATTTTACAAAAAAAACGTGTGTTTTAGTGAAGCAAGGAAAAGAGCTAAATTTGGGAATAATTTAGTTGCAGAAAAATTTTATTATATTTATTTTATAGAATTTAATTACAGGAAAAAGGGTAAAAAAAATGGTTTTGTGTAAAGCGAACTGTTTTAATGAAGGCAAAAAGTTCAATTCACTTTTCTAAAGGCCTAAATTCACTTTTCTAAAGGCCTTCACACTTTTAATATATTATAGATATAGATTATAGATATTGATATTTGAGTATGCGGTTATAAAAATGTAATTTTATAAAGCGTGTTCTGCTATTAATAAATGACATTCTTGTTACACGTAAATCTCCTTGTAAAGAAATAAAATATAATATGAAAAATCAATTCTAAAAAGAATCAGACCGCTATAATAAAATGTAATTATAACTTATAACGATACATTGTTATAATGAGTTCTTACTTTTCTAGTATCCCTTTAACCTGGAAAAAATATCAATTACAAAGTGTAACGGGGATAATATTGTCGTTAGGAAGTTAAATTCGTAGAAAATTCAGTTTGACATTTTGGCCAGAATTGAGACACCATTGTTGAATATGAGGTATGGGGTCCTTGGTCCAGTAGTCCTAATTCCACCAAGTGACAGGTCCTCTTTTCCACTATCAATATTCTCATTGTACCTATGCTTAAATTCAGTCGTGGGGTAACCTCTAGGCCATTACAACTAAACATTCACAGCAAAAAGTAACACAACAAACTTTTTTCTGGTGCAAAACAACATTTATAACTTTGTCAATCTAAAATGTGAGATTTTGAAACTTTGAAATGTAAGGTGTTTGATAATTTTGATCTCTTTTGTTGTATTAATGAGTTAGGTGCCCATAGAACAAACTTCTCTAGAACTCGAATGGTGACACTGTCCATAGTATTGCTATTCATCTGGACAAACAAGTTCAATTGGAATACAGCTAATTAGGTAGGTGCAATGAGCAATATGCTCATCCCTCGTGCCCACTCACATATCTCTAAATTTTTTGGCACTAAATTGAAACACGGCTTTGCACCTTTAGTGGCAATCCTTATAGATTTGAGAGGGTAGGGACCCCTAAACTGCTTATTTGCTCTCCACACTAGCTCTACGGACTTCCCTTCTTTCTTTGCCAAGTTTATACAATTTCATTTGATATATAGATTGATTCATGTATGTTTAATATAATGTTACTAATTTACAACTATAGATAACTTTGCATATGTATCAAATCTAGTATGAAGACGGGTCAAGATTTAAATTTTATGCTTTCCATCTTTAATCATCTTAGTATTGATATTTTTATATTCTTACACTTGGGAATTCAAATCTACTATTTTTATTGTACTTAGGTCAAAATGTTAAATTTGCTCATGACTATGTGAAATGGAACAGATTTACCCTTCATTAATATATAGTTGGGGTCAAATATGTCATTAATATATAGTTGGGGTCAAATATGCTTTTACCGTTACTAAATAGGCTTAATTTGCCCGTATCTATAATATATTAAAAGTATGAAGGCCTTAGAAATGTTGTTTGAACTTTTTGCCCTTCATTAAAAGATTTCGCTTTAGACAAAATCGTCTTTTCAACTTTTCCTGATTATTGTAGTAATATAAAATATTGACTATATTAAAAAAGAAGGAAAAAGTCAATAACTACCAAAGATCTAATTTTGGTAGAAGGAAAAAGTTGTTGCTTTTTGAGAAAGTATAATGAATTAATACAAATTTTTTTTCTTATTTGAAATAACACAATTAATGCATGTACATATTAATTTGAGCATCTAAATATGTTTTACATCAAAATTGAATTTCCTCTTATGATCTAAACTGCTTCTTAGCTCTTTCCTTTGAGTATTTTGATATTCAATGTCTCTCATTATGTATCAAGATGCATGAGAATGAGAGACTGAGATCTCATTGACGTAACATGACAATATGTTGCTGAATTTGGATTAAAGCTGTACACAAAATTGGATGCTTGATCTATTAAAATTCTCGTACGTTCCTCTTGTCAAACAAGAATAGTTATAGTAATCCTCGTTTTGCACTTAATTTTGCTGCATAAAATATTAATAAAGTATTAAGTGTTTATCTTCATACCTTACTAGGTATAATTATGATATTCATTGATATTAAGTGAATGTATTGTTTCTGATAATGATATTTAATGAATGTATAAGTTCACATAAATGTAAGAGACTAAAAACTAGCATTATTCTTTTCTCTTTGTGTTAAAAGTTACTCCCTCCGTTCCATTTTACTTGTCCCAAATTGGGATGACACAACAATTAAGAAAAATAATAAATAACATGGCTACTTTACCAAAGTACCTCTATTAAATGATGTTTACATTTTAATTTAAAGAAAATGTAATTAATGCAAATGGTAAAACATGGAAAGAAAAGTTTGTCTTATCTTGATAAGTAAAATGGGACATCAACTTAGCCAATTTGGGACGGATAAAATGGGACGGAGGGAGTAGTTTTTTCCTTTCACATTTGCAATAGGAAGTTCTCTTCTCCCATTTAAGTTGGCAACAAGGTCCTAGACAGAGAATATAAATTTATCATGACTTTAGACTGCGTGCCACTGGTCTATAGTTATAAAGTGTCTTATTAGCCTTTTTGGTGTATTTTCAGAAAGCTTGCTATATCCGTTCACAAGCAGAGTCCGAGATTCAGCGTCGCTTAATTTATGCAAGTATACTTCTGTATTTTTGGTAGATTAGTGTATTATTTACAACACTTTGATATTCCTTTAAAACAAGCTAAGCATGAAGACATAAGAATTGATACGCAATATATATATATTGTATGAGCTTTTGTGATCTTAATGTAGGGTGAAGCGGGTGATATGAAGTTTTTTTTCGTATGTAGGAAAAAAACAAGTACCATCTATGATTTAAGAGATAAATTTATTTGTGATTTGAGGTAGTTTTCTAAAATTACTGTAAGTTCTTGATCTTTACAATCTTGATAGCATCTATGATTAAAGAGATAAATTTATTTGTGATTTGAGGTAAGTTATCTATATTTTTAGTATGTAGTTGAAATTTACAATAAATAGATTATTGTGTATTTTTTATAGACAATTGCTAATTGCAAAGTTCTTTTGTGAAATCTTGATATATCTTATCATTAAAGAACAAATTTGCTTGTGATTTGAGGTAAGTTTTCTAATTTTTGATATGTCAAATTTTACTTGTGATTTGAGGTAAATTTTCTAAATGTTTAGTATGTTTTTGAAATTTACAATAATAAATTATTATTTATTCTTCATAGATAATTTCAATTGATGTCTTTCAAATAGATTTGTACTTCAACTTTATAATGTAAATCGATTAAACTCAATAATATTAATTTTGTTGTGTATTACAATTTTTAACTCAAAGTTCTACATCATATTTAGGGGTGTGCACATATTGATGGTAGAATTGACAAGAAATTTCGACAATGTTACAGAAAACTTAGCTTTAGAAAGGAGAAAAATGAAAGGACGTTTTGGGATAACCTTATGGCTTTATCTTTTAGATGTTTTTTTCATTTTAATGTTTAATTGTAACTCAATTTTGATTATATTTTTTTCCTAAAATTTTAGACTTCTAACTAATTAATATATGTTTTTAGTCACGTGAGAAGAGTGTATGATGGTCATGAAGAAATTATTGGAGGAGAAGGAAGTTTGGAGACTAAAATTTCTGAAAGGATAACAAGGAATTGAAGTTTTTTTTTTTTAATGTTAAGGTATGCGTTCAAAGTATCTAATGAAAGTTTTAATCTTAATCATTCAAATTTTAATTATTATATTTATCTATTTTTGGATAGATGTTTTCTAGAGGAGAAAAAGTTGTTAAACTAATTTTTTTTTACGTTTGGATCTTTTCTTTTTAAAAATTTGTTAAGATATATTAACAGAGTATTTGATGAAGGTCTTAAATTTAATTATTCATATTTTTAAGAAAAAAGCTTTCAGATTAGATTTATGTAGATTTGAATCTTAAAGGTTAGCTTTAGAAAGGAGAAAATTGAAAGGAGGAATATGAGGTTAGTTTTATGACGTTAAATTTTAGGTAGATTGACTTTGTTTACTTTTAGCTCTAGAAAGGAGAAAAATGAAAGGATGAATTTGAGGTTAACTATTTTTTTCCTTTTCTTTCAATGTTTAATTAATTGTAACTCAAATTTGATTATATTCTTTTCTAAAAGTTTGGACTTCTAACTAATTAAGATATTTATTTATTTATGTTACAAGAGCATATTATGGTCATGAAGAAGTTGTTGGAAAAGGAGAAAGGCTTGACATGATTGCATAAAGGATAAAAAAAAAATTTTAGATTAGATTTTTGTAGATCTGAATTTTTTATCTTTTAAAATTTGTTAAGGTTTGCAATCAGAGTATTTGAGGAAGATTTTAATCTTAATAATTCATATTTTAATTTTATATTTGTTTTTTTTATAGAAATATTGAAAGTAATATGAATATCTTTTTTTATTTTTTGATGAAATATATAACACATGTATTAAATCATTCTCAACATTAGCTAGGAAAAAGTACTATATAATTAACTAAATAATCCATGTTTTTGGTCCTTGCAAATTCAAAAAATATTCAATTCACTTTGAATACAAATATTATGTTAATGTATTAATATCTATCTCTTCATTTAAATGAATGTTATATTTATCTAAGCATTAATTGATACTACACATATTTCATTCTTAATAATATATATTTATGTACCTTTTTTTATAAACGAAGAAATTACGTGCCTAATCTAGTTATTAAATGATGAAAGCTTAATTAGCATCAAGTAGTGCCACGTGTCTCACCAATTGAGGATCAATCTTTTTCTAAAAAAGAAAAAGGATAGAGGACAAATTTAAACCTTTCACATAATTTATGGACAAATTTGACCCTTTCCTCAAATTTTGAGTTTTAAAACTTTTTTTGCTCCTTTCCGTCTCCCCAACACAGCAACACTACCTCTACCGTCATCATTTTTTCCTCCTTTCTCTCCACCGCCACCACCTCCACTACTACAAGGGAGGTTCAAATTTATCCTCTATTTTTTTTGAAAAAAATCTTAATTGCGGAACACATGGCATTACCTAGTGCTATGTTTCCGCCATTTGTAAATAGGACATATTTAGCTTATTTTAGTAATAACGAGAACATATTTGACCGTAACTATTAACAAAGAAAACTATTCCATTTCATATAGTTCAGAGACAAATTTGACCCTTACCCCGATAAATTATTTACATTCTCCATATATATAAACAACAGTTTGAGGAGCTTCCCATTAACATGGCTAGCTGCTTATAGTCTTTGATTTCACTTTGACGGCGTTTTTGGTCATTTCAATTTATAAATGTGCATATCTTTCTTGTTAATATATATACTCCAGTATAATGAAGGCCAATTTTGTAAATGCAGCTCAAGATAAGACCAAACCTAACCACAGTATACTTTTGTTGTATCAATATATATGCATGTGGTCATGCAAACACAAAGATAGTGCTTAATATTTTTTAGGTAACTGATATTTGATAATTGTACTTGTTTATTCTTCCACTGTATCGATCCACTCCAACTAAAGTTAAGCTAGCTCAGTGGCTGCTACACTTGTTGAACATCCATGGCATCAACTTCCACACTTATTCTACTGCTCTTCCTAATCTACGTATTGTCATTGCCATCGAATTCACAAAGCTCTAGTCCGGTACTTGATCATCATCAAGAAAGTGTCAATGGGCAGTTCGATGAATGGATATCTTTGAATGTGAAGCACTACAACAGAAAGAGAGAAGAAAGTTTGAAATGGATGCAAGAATCAATCAAACACAAGAAACAAAAAGTTCCAGCAGCACCTGCTAATGCTAGCAGCAGCAGCAGCCTTGATCCAAAGCTTAGAAATGCAGAGATGAACAAAATGATAATCAGTGTGAGTCAAGATGGAAGTGGCAACTTCAAGACCATTAAAGAAGCTCTTGCTAGCATTCCACTGTATAACATGCGTCGGGTCATACTGGACATCAAACCCGGAGTTTATAGGTACCTACTGACAGTGTCATAAAAATATATATACACAATCAGATTACTCAGTAAAATTAACCAGGGTTAACAATCTGAAAAGAGTTAATATAATTTTTGTATCCAGACAAATTAAAAGGCATTATTGTTTACACTATGACATGTTATTTAATTAAGGGAATTCTGTTACAAATAACTATTTTTATAGCAAACGTGGATTCGTACCTTAATAATATGGTAAGTGACTTTATAATCAGTAAAAGTAAATTTAATTGCGAACAAAATTCTCTTCCACGTGGATATCTATCAAAAAAGATACTAAGATAAAAGTAATCTATGATATGACCTGTTAACTACATTAGCATACTATATTTACTATCTTCGGTACTTTAGTTCTTTTAGGGGTGGAGTATAACGAAATACGACAAATGATGACTTGGATAAAATTTTGTAAGTAATATTAATATGATCACAATAATTGATTTTGTAGGGAAAAGCTTAACATTCCAAGAAATTTGCCATTTGTGACATTTCGGGGCGATAGCAGCAATCCGCCACAGATAACAGGCAATGACACAGCTTCAGCTATCGGAACCGACGGCACGCCTTTGAAGACATTCCAAAGTGCTACTGTTGCTGTCGATGCTGATTATTTTGTCGCCATAAATCTCATTTTCGAGGTACATGTTCTTGTCCAATGGAGTTTTCTAAAAGGTCTTCATTAGATCAAATGATCAATATGCATACGATTATAAAATGAATTTAAGGTACAAGCACCAACACATTTCTATAGGTCCGTGACAATAGTCTAGTTATGCTTCGTTTGTCGCATGGATTTTTTTACAAGTTCGTAGTTGAAGCCTTGAATGAGAAATTCTACTGCCATACAAAATATTCCAACAGATAAAACAAAACAAAACAAAAAATGGAACAGCGTAGTATATAGCTGTCACTAGCATTTTAAAATGAATTAGTATCTCAATCAAAAGAAAAGGGCAAATTGCAATTTGCAGGTTGTGCGCTGACAAAATTGTCCTCTTATCTACATTAACAGTGGATATACTAAATCGTCAGTACTTCTAATAGGACTGCAATAAGAATTACTGGTAACTAATATTCTTATTAATGAAATCATCAACGCCGAACAGTGAATGGGTTCAATTGAATATCATTAAAACTATACTGACCATTAGCAATTAGGGTAAAAATAATTACTTTTGTACCTCCTTCGACGGTTAAATCGACTTGAACTCATTCTAGGTCACAATTTGAACTTTTTGAATTTATTAAAATTTCTGACTCCACCATTAATGGTGAATGTAGATAACAAGTTTTGAACCGTTCAACTAAAACCAACATTTTTTAATATACAGATCTTAGTAATCCTTATAATTTTAAAAATACAATGAATTCAACAATAAGAACCTAAAAATTAAATATATCATGTTTAATCCTAAATCCGTGTTTAGTGTCAATATACGATTTAATTTGGCAATGTAGTATACCATAAAGAAAACTAAGGTAGTAGCAACTTTGGTTTTGTAGAATACAGCACCCCATGTGGTTGGGACAGCAGGAGAACAAGCAGTTGCACTGAGAATATCGGGTAACAAAGCAGCATTTTACAATTGCAGTTTTTATGGAAGCCAAGACACACTTTATGATCACAAGGGCGTTCACTATTTCAACAATTGCTTCATCCAAGGCTCTGTTGATTTCATCTTTGGCTATGGCAGATCCCTATATGAGGTCACTTTCCGTCATCCATCCTCGATGCATTTTAATTTATATGTAATGAAAAGTTGCATCTTCTTGCTATTAATTTAGGTCGTTCGAAAGAGCTATTCTCTCCATTTCAATTTGATTCTCCTTTTTTATTTAGCCGAAGTTTATAAAAATAGAAAAGATTTTTGAATGTTATGGTCTTAAATTAAAGATATGTAAAATGTATCAAAATATCATTTAACTTGGTGTCTTAAACATGTCATTTGAAAAATTGAAATTAAAGAGTTTGACAAAAAAGGGAAAAGACATTTGTTAAAATTAATTAAGAAGAAAAGTAGGACAAATAAATTGAAACAAATGAAATAATATAAAATGAAACAACAGATGAAGTAATATGTGTGTGCGTATCGAATTATACTCTGTTTAGGTGGGATGCGGAGGAAGGGCAGTAGAATTTCTCATTTATACATAAATTTACTAATTACTAGCATACACAAATATTGAATTTACGTCAAATACATGTTAGAGTACCACTGCACTGTCCACTCACTAGCTTTGGTAACGACGTGCACTAAATTTTACCTTGAGGTGTGCCCCTTCCCTAGATCTTATTTGAGCGCAATATGCTTTGTGCACCGGGCTGTACTTATACAATTTTGAGTCAAAATTAGTCCCATTTGCTCTGGTTCCACGGTGACTAGCTATAGCATATTAGTATTTCACACGGTTGACAAAATTGTCCCTGACTTTTTGAAATTAAGATATTTTGATGGCCTAAGAATGAAAAGATAATTCTGATTGAATATTTTATATTATGTGGATAGAACTGCCAATTGAACTCAGTGGCAAAGAAAGTAGCATCCTTGACAGCCCAGAAACGTACAAATTCGTCAATATTAAGTGGATTCTCGTTCAAGAACAGCACCATAACAGGGAGTGGATCAGTTTACTTGGGCAGAGCCTGGGGTGATTATTCCAGAGTAGTTTTCTCTTACACTTACATGGACAAGATTGTTCTTCCCCTAGGATGGAACGACTGGGGAAAAACAATTCGAGACTCGTAAGTCTTTTTTATTTACTTTGGATTACTCATCTTATAAAATTTTCAAAATATTTAGCCAATGAAGTTGAGAAACAATGTGAAAAATGAATGTAGGAGAGTGTATTATGGGGAGTACAAGTGCAGTGGACCAGGAGCCGACATGACAGGAAGAGTGCCATGGGCACGAATCCTCACCGATGAAGAGGCCATGCCTTTTATTGGCACCTATTATGTTGATGGCAATTCTTGGCTTATACCTCCCTATTAGTTTAACTCACCTACCATAAATTTTAAGTAGAACCTATGTGATGTGCATCAAGTCTGAACTTTATTACCTATATACACCCTTTCGCCTCTCCTTTGTATTGTTCTTGTGACGAATAACAAATTTATTAGCAAGTTAAATAAATAGTACATATGTACCGCATTCTATTGTAAAAAGATGCACCTTACATATGTACCTAGGTTGTGTATCAAGTACAAACTTTCTTATATAATACTGTTCCACCTTTCCGTTATTGTTGTTGCCAAGCAAAAAGCAGAACTATGTACTACAAGCCGTTACGTTCTTCTATTAATCTGAATGAAGAATACATTATGCACCTCATTTCATAGTAAAAGGTAGTGTAGCTTATAGTTCGATTAATTTCTCAAAAATGTTACCTTCAGTCACATCCCCTGCTATTCGCTTGATAATTTTCTTCGAAGTTGATGTATACAGTAGACGCAATACAATTAGCAAGTTCAGAAATGAACAGGGGGAGACGTAAGAGACTGGTTTACAGTTGATATAACGTTTTGTGCTTCCAATTAACATCACATGCAAAATCATATCATAAATATGTCCCTACCATCATGCTTGCAGCCTGGATTATGGACTAAATTGGACATTAGGATCTAGCTTCCGTTCTTGACAATGACATAGGTATAGAAACAACTTACACAAAAACATACTAGTACTATATGCAGTTAAAAATGCCTGTATGGCCCTGATTCTAGGATTCTTTATATGGGCCAAATACAGCACTGAGATATGATCTTCCAGCTAGGGACATCCTCAGCCTCAAATATCCAGCCGCAGTAATAGTAAGAGTAGTCTTTGTTTTGAGTAACCAAACTCTTGTTACTATTCTTATCGCCTGTTCCTTCAGCATCGAATAGCTGCCCATCATCTCGTCCTTGCAAATCGATGCCCTCACAAGATCTGACAAGTGCTTCCAGCAGCAACACTAGCGATGCCATTCTATAATTTGCTAACCAAATATTGCTGCTGAGTCAAAAGACAAACAGAGAAAAAGAGGGGATGCCAAGTATGAAGAAAATGAATGTCCCACTATAAAATGTAAATATGGTCTCCCTTGTAGTACCATATTCATGAGTTGATCATCTGAAACTCAACTACTTATTTTCCAACACGAAAAGAATTTGAACATTCATAAAATTAAGTTTCTTTACCTACTTCAGTTAGATAAATGCAAATCAGCTCTAACACTCTTGTGACCAATTATTAATTCACAAGCCGGTAATTTAATATGCTAGCGCCACTTCACAATTGAGACTTCGTCCTAGACGGCCCTTACATGCTACATTAATTTTATGGTTAAACCACATAAATCCCCTCCCAAGACAAAATAATTACATAAAATCCCTTAAGGCCTTCTCTCTCCCGGATTTTGAAAATATAATGTCCCTCATACATAGTTTGAATGTATGATAACACTGTTAATCCTAAATTTAAGGTAATAAAAATCAGATATTATCTTTCTGTTCCTTAATTATAGCCATTAATTAGCTAATATTATGTAGTGTATGAGTAATTATAGTAACTGAAAGCTAAATTCAAATATTTTGTTAAACATCACAATAAAAACGTCTTCTCTGTATATTTACGCTCATGAAAAAAAAAGAATCTTATACTGCATTCTTCTTTTATGTAGAAAACAAATATGAATATCCCCATTTTGTTGCATCATCTGGTATTTGCGAGTCGCAAATTAGTCATTCCAATGGTTTTGGGGTGTTAGTCGCTGGATTTGATCGAGTTTTGGGAGGAAGTGGTCGGATTACGTGATGTGGAGGCAATTCTGGTTAAAACTTCACCAAAAAAACTCAGTCGGATTTGAGTTTGCCTTTTTCGTTCACTATTTGTCTCCTTCAGTATTTTTCACTCACTTTTTCACTATTTCCTCTCGCCTTTCCTCTGTTTCTCTCTATTTTTCTCTATCTATGTGAGTGTGTAGATCACCGTGTGTATATTCCTATGTGTGAGTGTTGTGTATCGTTGAGAGTGTCAGTGTGTTTATTTCTATGGAAAAAAGAGGAAAAATTTTGAAGGGTAAGGAGAGGGGTGCATGGGAAAGGGGTTGGGGTTGTAGGGTGAATTTTTCAATATTTATTCGGTAATGGCAAAATATGCGATATTGAATGGCTTCAACACCTTTGCTAAACGATCTAACAAACAAAGGTATGAACCAAAATATTATCTTAATTTGTTGAAGGTTTGATGTATGTTTTTTTTTGTAATAGGTGTTTTGAAGGAATTGTTGTTTGGACATTGTTATCTGTTTGTTGAAAGATGTATAAATAATGTATAATATGTTCTTATACATTAGAATGAATGTATAATGAAGCCATAACAGGGGCAATTTCAGCATTTTAATTAAAACCATGAATTTTATATCTATATTAATACATTGACTACCTATTTATATTTTATGCATCTATGTATTGCACTGTCGTAACAAAGACTGCAAATGGGTCCTTAAAGCGTCTTGTATGAATCATTCGGAACATTTGTATTAAATAATTTGTTTCTAACAGGTTAAAGCAGCTGGTAGTTATCTTTACTGTGTATATGAATCAGGAAGGAGGTACATTATTGATATTGATCATGGTACGTGCAACTGTGCCCGGTATCAAATTGATGAAATATCCTATCCACACGCAATTACCGTATTAAAAAGTAAAAATATTGATGTAAAAGATTATGGTCGTTACTGCTCAGAATTGTACAGGCCAAACACCATTGTCAAGACGTATGAACTCCCGATAGTTTCAATGCCAAACATGAAGGATTGAAATGTGCAGGTCACAATCGAAGGACATATGATTTCTTCCCCAAAAAAACGTAAGGAAGATAATTGGTTTATCTATATGCTGATGCTTAGTTTTGTTTTGTTTTAATAATTGTAGACACGTGATTTCGTCCTCTTAAAGTTCAAATTTTATTCACTTTTATCCATTTTATCTTATCCTACCGTGTACCCTCACCTGTGTGATAATCCCTCCACAAAATGACAAAAAATAACAATCCCCTAACTAATTTTGTCTTACTAGCAACCTACCCAAACAAAAATAGACACCTAACCCTTATCCCTCCAATTAAAAAAAAATAACACCTACCTACCCTATCCTAACAAACTCTACCCCACCTACCCTACCCCAATACCCACCCACGTGACCCTTACAATGAAAAACACACACATACTCTCACAGTCTCACAATTTGGCACTCTCACAGCATATACGGACAGAACACACACTAAACTCTATTTTTTTTTTGCTTTTATTCTACAGAGAACACCATACAATTGGGATTCAATACACACCTCACACAAATCTCAATTTTAATACAGAGAAACAAACAATTCCCACGGAAAATTTGTTCTTCTTCACAACACGCATACACAGACACACCAAATCACACACACACTCCTCATAATACACTGATCTATACGCATAATTAGAGATGGACGTAAAGGGGGTAGTGAGTGTTGAGGGAGAAACCTAAATTCTGCATTCGTGTTACTGTTCCGGTGATGGCTTCGCCGAAAAACTTGGTTACCGCATCGTTCACTATTCGCCTTTGTCTCTATCGAATTTGTCGAGCTCTGGTGTAGCAAAAATACGATGACCAGCCCTCTGTTCCATCCAAATCCGCGTCAAACCGTTATTCCCGATCTTGATTTTGGTTTAATCCTCACCGAAAACACCAATTGTGGGTGTGGATGATTTATTTATTGTGTGTTTAGTTTGAATCTTCGTTGTTTGTTTTGTGTTTGATGTTGGTTTCGGATTATCAGATGTGATTGGAAAATCGAAGCATGCACTAATTATGTGGTTAAAAAATGGATTTGGGGTGAGAATTAAAAATTTGATATAATTGGTGATTTGGATTAGCTTGATTTCACTGTATGTTTAACTTGAAACGAGCGTTAATTGAACTTGGTAGTATCATGATACGTCGATTAGTTTAGGCAAGGGTAGGTTGGGTAGGCAAGATTTAGGATTTGTGATTGTTGAATGGTGAAATGTTTGTGGTATGGTTTTGATTTATACATTGACATCTATTGTATTAATTTGGCCGGGGAATGGCCCGAAGTATCTGTATATATTTATTCGCCGGGGAATGCCCCGAGATATCATGTACCCGGAGGACGTTCATGGTGAAGGCCCGAGGCGTCGGGTAGAGCATTAGTTTAGGATTAGCGTAGGTTTACTTTCAGTCCCTTTCTATTTTGGGTTGTAATAATTGGACTGGACTTTACATTTTGGATTGTTTTGTTTTGTTTGATTATTTGGCGTGCTTTTTCGTGCGTTTTATACGTTTCTTAGTGCGAAAAAATAGTCGATACACTTTACCAAGCGAACGTGGTTGAACCACGGGATCGAGGGGTGCCTAACACCTTCCCCTCGGTCAACAGAATTCCTTAGCCGGAATCTCTGTTCGCAAACCAGTTTAAAGAGTCAAATGGTTTTTTTGAAAAGGATTTTCTAATGGTGAATTGGCACACCAAATTATGCCAAGTGGCGACTCTGAATAAAAAATGTTAATAATCCTTTTCCAAAACAAATTTTTATTTTTTATCACTTAAATAATAAAACCCTTTTCGAACTTTAAACATTCTTTTTGGAGTCGAAAAAGGGGGTGTGACAATAATCATTTCACTTAGATTATGTTGACACACTTGTATAATTTTAAATTATGCTTTATATTGTTAGTTGAAGTTTACTTCTTAATAAGTGTTTGACATTTTCATAACAATGTTCTACATTATACATAGATCAAATTGCATTGCCTTATTTATTACCTTTATAACTGACCACATGTACAGTTTTATGTTTAAAACAACAAAATTAAAAGATACACTCATGTGTCGTATTTATTCAAATTTTAGTTGACATTCAATAATGTGTTGTGTGTATGATAATATATTATACTTAAGTATATATGTATGATATAAATTATTTTTGGTATAGCTTACTCTTATTAGCGTACCAATCATACATTTAATATTGAAAACAATCATAAAGTAAAAAATATAAAACACGTCAATGATATGTAATTAATTTATGATATAGTTTTATACTTTAGTAATATGTATGATGTTAAAATTTTCGTTATTTTCTATTAAGTAATACGCTTTTAACAATTTGTATGATGTTATGTAATACATAACTCTAAATGTATGAGTTACATGTTCAGTGTATTATTAACTTACAAAAAAACTTACATACTGAAAATAATACAATGTCTTACATTATACATAGATCATATTGCATTGCCTTATTTATTACCTTTATAACTGGCCACATGTACAATTTTATGTTTAAACAACAACGAATGTATAACATATTATTATACATTCGAACAAATGTATGATGAAACCGTAACAGCTCCAAGATGGCAGTACTAAACAAACGTAGCAAGCGAAAAATTAAAGATTTTTTAAGAGGTTCTAAAAAAAAAGTACATGCAGTGCATTTAAACTCAAGTATTTGTCAACTTCAATTACAAGAGTCATAAAAGGAGGAAACTAGTTACATATATCAAAAGAAGTTAGATCAGTAATAATATACCTGTATATGAATTAAATGAGTGCTTTAAAACTTTAGTCCTAACACCAAAAAATTGGTTAAGAAATTTTAACTTTCTAACCAAGAGCCAAACTGAGTGTATTAACTATAAAAATTCATCCAGTCTTCACATATTAACAATTTTTTTTTAGAGTTTCTTCTACAAGAATATTTACATTAGTAGTTGTATAGCCCTTAAGATCACCTTCCATTAATTACAACTTTGGGTTTTCTACCATTTGATCATTTTCGCGATGAAATTATGCCATTAAAACATTCATATTTCCTTTTGCATGAGCCATTATTTAGATCTCCATAGCTTTTGTCAAACTTGACAATGTTTGTTACAATGGCATGTACCATGACTTCAGTTTTAGGAATCATAATGACCTTCTTCTCAATAACTGCAGTCTGTCCGCAACTAGGATCCGTGATGGAGTTGTCTCTTAGATTCTGTAAGATGGAGTCTTTATCATCATTAAACTCATCTGCTGACATCTACACGGTAAAATCAAACATTATAATCACCCTTCGAGACAATCAGAACAACAACAACAACTACTACTTAACCAGTGTGATTCCGTAAGTGAGATTTCGGGAGGTGGGGTGTACGCAGACCTTACAGAGGCTGTTTGTAATCGCCCCTTGGTACAATCAGTACCACAACTTTAGTGTGATCCAATTGGGGGTGTTGTTGTACACAGACTTTACAGAGGTTATTTCTAATAAGTAACTTGACTCAAGAAAAGCCTTTTCAAAACAAGCAGCATTCTTCATAAATAAGCAAATACTAGTCACATAACATAGTAATAAGATGAAAGACAAATTATCTGATAGATTTGATTAAAGGGTCAGAGACACTGCAGGGTCCTCTTATAGAGGATAATCAGATCAATTGTTCTTGTGATGCCCACTAGGGAGTCAAAGAGGAGGACAGTCTTCAAGGATAACAAGATTTTGAACAAGGAGTACATATGACACCTTAGGTCAACCCACATAGGAAAGGAAGAAAATAGTAAAGTGTTATAAAGACAATATACGTACACATGGTATGCACCTATATGATCACACAACTCAAGGGACAAATGTAATGCATGTTATGGGTTTGGGCTATGACAATTCTTTACTGAAAAATGTCAAGAACTGGACTGCAAGTACTGAATTTGTTGCCTAAATATTATATGAAATATTATCCAATAATATTTCTCATACGTCTCTAACTTCTAGTTTCGCAACTTATTTGTTCAGTAATCAAAAAGATTTTCATTAACTACAATAGTCAAGCATTAAGATAGCGCTGGGCAACATAAAAGTTCATCCCTTTACAACAATGACCCTACACTTTTTAACTATTCAATTACTATAACCAACATGTTTAAGTTGTCTCAAAGAACGTTGAAGTGTTATGAGAGAACAAACAAATAGAAACAAGCTACATTGGTCGGACTCTTCAAAAATGTATGTGCCGGTCGAATCCTCCAACAGTAGTGCATTTTTGAAGGATCCAATATTATAATGCATATTCTACAACATTCCAACTTCTATATTATTACTTCATATTTTACTTTATATGAAATATAAACTTAACAAAAGTTATAATATAACCTTATACAATATTAAGACTTTCTAGTTGTATAAAACCAAATATTACATAAAATGGCTCATCTATGTAATAATAACTTCTTAATGTATAATATAATGAAATATATATAATAAGAAAGTTATTATACATTGATCTTCCATGATAACTAATGTATAATGTTTGAAATATTATAAATTATACGTTAAAATACAATCTTTCATAATGTATAATGGCACACCATACATATAAACTATTCACCTTATACACAAATTATCTACAATATTATCAGAATGTATAATGTAACCTTATACAGTATTCAGACATTCACAAAGTATAATTCCACTTAAAATAAAACTGCCTCATATAGATAATACGAATTCTTAATGTATAATATAATGAAATATAAAGTAGAAGACTTATATTATACATTAGTCTGATAAATAAAGTAATGTATAAGGTATGCACACTGTATAATCAGACAATATGATTATCAACTTATAATAAACCAGTTACGGTATTAAATCAAATAATACAAAATCAATAACTTCGAAAGACGTGGTCAACCGGAATCATCAACCTTCTTCTTACTTGCCGATTTTGACGCAGACATCTTTGACCTAGAGCTGCCCACTTTATTCAATTTCTTCATGGCTATCAAATCGTTTCGGTGCTTGGAACGATTCTCTGCGAAATTGGGTTCTTCGTAATCAAATGTACCAGTAACAAAACCAACAACAAAAATATTTTCTTCTTGAGCATCTAACTGATTAAGTCCGAAACTAAAGTTAGGACGAGAATCCATTACAAAATTTATACTATCTTGAATAAGAACTAACAACTTAAAAAAAAAAAATACAAAGTCTGACTTTTAATAAATGAAAAAAATGATATTATGAAACTATCAAACTGGAATGGATTTGCAAAAGTAATTAATTTCATAAAAAATAAACATGCAACCAAAAATCGAACCAGATTGTGATTTGGAAAAATTGAAAAAAAAATCAAAAATTAGTGAAGAAAATCAGTAAGTTGAATAAATGTTTGATAACTTACAAATTGTTAACCTCTAAGTACACGATTTCTTGAATTTGGGCGTGAAAAAAGTAATTCAATTATGGAGGAACAAGCGGTTGTTTAATGGAAGAAAAAAAGGAAACAAATATGGAAAAGAGAGAGAAAGTAAGGAAACAGAGCCTTTTTTTTTTTTTATGTATAACAGGAATGAGAGAGAAAGTAAAAAAATAGTAGGGGATTTTAGTAATAACTTTGGGATTTATGTAATTACTTTGTCAACATGAAATTTATGTAATTACTTTGTCACTATGAATTTTATTGTAATAAGGTAAAGTTATCTTGTGTATATATGTAAATTTTAGTAATTTTATACTATGGCCTATGACAATATAAATAATTTACACTCTAAAAACTGCTACTAGTAAAATATTATTGCAGCGTGTTAAATTACATTGATTGCAAAAGATTATTTTCAGGCAAATCTTACCTAATGAAAGCTGTAATGGCAATTCCTAAGAGAGTTGGATTATTCACGTATATAACGTGAGATACATGGGTCAATAGGAATTGAACAACCCATTGCTAAACTAGTCCAATTTCATTAATCATTTTAGGCCTAAAAGTATAAAACAACTAAAAATTACCTATATACACAAGTTAAAGTTACATAATTATATTAAATCCCAAATTGGTAAAGTATTTACACAAATTTTAAAATAATTACAAAAATCCCCTTATTTGATAATTTCTCTCTCCTTAATAATATACATCCAAAAAAGGCCGCCTTTTCCTGTCTCTTTTTCTCTCCCATTACAAATCAGTTTATCCTCCTGTATTCAATCCCTTTTTTCACGCTTAAAATCAAGCATTCATACTTAGAGTTTATCATTGTAAGTTTTCAAACATTAATTGAACTTATTGATTTCATTCATTAATTTTTAATTTTTTTTTTTAACTTCACCAAATCAGAAAGTGATGAACTTATTTGAAAAAACAAAGGCAAAAAAATGGCGATGAATTATCAGAAGCTTCGAAAAATCTCATTTGGGTCATCATCATCATCCCAGAGCACAACGGGGTGAAACATGCCACAGAAAATGAATCTTGTGAACACAACACAACAACGTTTATTCAAACGATTGAATCAACAAAATCACTTACTCAATCTTCTGTAAGAATCTAAATCCTAATTATTTGATTATTTAATGTTTGACAATATACTTGAATTTAAATGCACTGCATGTACTTTTTTTTAAAACCTCTTGAAAAATCTTTAATTTTTCACATGCTACGTTTGTTTAGTACTGCCATCTTGGGGCTATTAAGGTTTCATCATACATTTGTTCGAATGTACAACAATATGTTATACATTCGTATTACGAATTATACATTCTCAATACATTCGTAATACATTTGTTATTGTTTAAACATAAAATTGTACAGGTGACCAGTTATAAAGGTAATAAATAAGGCAATGCAATATGATCTATGTATAATGTAAGACATTGTATTATTTTCAGTATGCAACTTTTTTTATAAGTTAATAATACACTGAACATGTAACTCATACATTTAGAGTTATGTATTACATTACATCATACAAATTGTTAAAAGCTTATTACTTAATAGAAAATAACAAAAATTTTAACATCATACATATTACTAAAGTATAAAACTATATCATAAATTAATTACATACCATTGACGTATTTTATATTTTTTACTTTATGATTGTTTCCAATATTAAATGTATGATTGGTACGCAAATAAGAGTAAGTTATACCAAAAATAATTTATATCATACATATATACTTAAGTATAATACATTATCATACACACAACACATTATTGAATGCCAACTAAAATTTGAATAAAATACGACACATGAGTGTATCTTTTAATTTTGTTGTTTTAAACATAAAACTGTATATATGGTCAGTTATAAAGGTAATAAATAAGGCAATGCAATTTGATCTATGTATAATGTAGAACATTGTTATGAAAATGTCAAACACTTATTAAGAAGTAAACTTCAACTAACAATATAAAGCATAATTCAAAATTATACAAGTGTGTCAACATAATCTAAGTAAAATGATTATTAAAACAAAACCAAACTAAGCATCAGAATATAGATAAACCAATTATCTTCATTACGTATTTTTTGGGAAGAAATTGCATGTCCTTCGATTGTGACCTGCACATTCCAATCCTTCATGTTTGGCATTGGAACTATCGGGAGTTCATACGTCTTGACAATGGTGTTTGGCCTGTACAATTCTGAGCAGTAACGACCATAATCTTTTACATCAATATTTTTACTTTTTAATACGACAATAGCGTGTGGATAGGGTATTTCATCAATTTGATACCGGGCACAGTTGCACGTACCACGATCAATATCAATAATGTACCTCCTTCTTGATTCATATACACAGTAAAGATAACTACCCGCTGCTTTAACCTGTTAGAAATGAATTATTTAATACAGATGATCCAAATGATTCATACAAGACACCTTGAGGACCCATTTGCAGTCTTTGTTACAACAGTGCAGTACATAGATGCATCAAATATAAATAGATAGTCAATGTATTAATATAGATATAAAATTCATGATTTTAAATAAAATGCTGAAATTGCCCCTGTTACGGTTTCATTATACATTCGTTCTAATGTATAAGTACATATTATACATTATTTATACATCTTTCAACAAACAGATAACAACGTCTAAACAACAATTCCTTCAAAACACCTATTACAAAAAAAAAATATACATCAAACCTTCAACAAATTAAGATAATATTTTGGTTCATACCTTTGTTTGTCAGATCGTTTAGCAAAGGTGTTGAAGCCATTCAATATCGCATATTTTGCCATTACCGAATAAATATTGAAAAATTCACCCTACAACCCCAACCCCCTTTCCCATGCACCCCTCTCGTTACCCTTCAAATTTTTTTATCTTTTTTCCATAGAAATAAACGCACAGACACTCTCAACGAATCACAACACTCACACACAGGAATATACACACAGTGATCTACACACTCACATAGATAGAGGAAAATACAGAGAGACAGAGGAAAGGCGAGAGGAAATAGTGAAAAAGTGAGTGAAAAATATTGAAGGAAACAAATAGTGAACGAAAAAGGCAAACTCAGATCCGAATGAGTTTTTTTTGGTGAAGTTTTAACCAGAATTGTCTCCACATCATGTAATCCGACCACTTCCTCCCAAAACCTGATCAAATCTAGCGACTAACACCCCAAAATCATCGGAATGACTAATTTGCGACTCCCAAATACCCGAATGACGCAACAAAATGGGGATATTCATATTTTTTTTTACAGAAAAGAAGAACACAGTATAAGATTCTTTTTTTTTCCATGAGCGTAAATATACAGAGAAGGCGCTTTTATTGTGATGTTTAACAAAATATTTGAATTTAACTTTCAGTTACTATAATTACTCATACACTACATAATATTAACTAATTAATGGCTATAATTAAGGAACAGAAAAATAATATCTGATTTTTATTACCTTCGATTTAGGATTAACAGTTTTATCATACATTCAAACTATGTATGAGGGACATACTAATGTATGAGTATATTTTCAAAATCCGGGAGAGAAGGCCTTAAGGGATTTTATGTAATTACTTTGTCTTGGGAGGAAATTTATGTGGTTTAGCCAAACAACTAAAAATTACCTCTTTACATAAGTTAAAGTTACATAATTACATTAAATCCCAAATTGGTAAAGTGTTTACACAAAGTTTAAAATAATTACAAAAATCCCCTTATTTGGTAATTTCTCTCTCCTTTATAATATACATTCAGAAAAGGCTGCCTTTTCCTCTCTTTTTCTCTCCCATTTCAAATCAGTTTGTCCTCCTTTATTCAATCTCTTTTTTCACGTCTAAAATCAAGCAATCATACTTAGAGTTTACCATTGTAAGTTTTCAAACATTAATTGAACTTACTGATTTCATTCATTAATTTTTAATTTTTTTTTTTAACTTCACCAAATCAGAAAGTCATGGACTTGTTTGAGAAAAAAAGTCAAAAAAATGGCGATGAATTATCAGAAGCTTCAAAAAATCTCATTTGGGTCATCATCATCATCAGCAGAGCATAACGGGGTGGAACATGCCACGGAAAATGAATCTTGTGAACATGGCACAACAACGTTTATTTAAACGATTGAATCAACAAAATCACTTACTCAATCTTCTTTAAGAATCTAAGTCCTAATTATTTGATTATTTAATGTTTGTTTATATTATTCTATTTCTGAAAAGGAATGATATTGCTTCATTTTTTATTTTTTAATACTTTTTCAAAGATTCTATTTTGTAATATCAAATTCTTTCAATATTCTTGGATCTAACTTTATGTTTCAAAGATTCTATATTTTATGTTTTAGTATTTTGTCTAACTTTATGTTTGTTTTTTGCTTAAACATGCTAGATTTGTGGTTGCAAAGATAATTGCAATTTGTACACCGAGTCTACTCAAAAGAATAAGTGGTTTTCTACGATGGGAAAAAATTACTTGTCATCGCATCCAAAGATGTAGATTTTTTATATTATACATTACTTTATTTAACACACTTATGTATAATGCATGTTTTTGTATATATAGAAGAGGTTGTTTTTGTATTTAGTCGAATTATACAATTATAATCTATGAATTTTGTGTAAGGTTACATTATACATTCTGACAAGTTTATAGATAAATAATGTATAATGTTAATATTTTATATGTATGTTGTAACATTATACATTCTTGAAGTTTTTATTTGAAAGTATAAGATATAATATATCAGGCATTATACATTAGTTATTTTGGAAGACTAATGTATAATATAAGTCAAATGATATATATTTTCAATATGTTATACATTAGAAGTTCTTATTACATTAGTTGTGTTTTATGTTGTATTTTAAAGTTAAAAAGTCTTATTTTTGTATAATTTTTCATTATACCTTATGTCAAGCTTATAGGTCATACATGTTTAAAGTGAAAAATTTAGATGTGTAATATGACATTATACATTGCTGCCGGTTTATTTTTAAAATGTATAAGTTACCCTTATACTTATTCTAATGTATAATATAAGCTTGAAGATATATATTTTAATATGTTATACATTAAAAGTCCTTATAAGATGCATTTTATGCTTTATGTGGTATTATACTGTTAGAAGGTCTTATTTTTGTATAAATTTTCATCATAACATCTGTCAAAATATATAGGTCATATATGTTTAAGGTGAAAAATTTAGATGTGTAGTATGACATTATACATTACTGCAGTTTATTTTTTAAATGTATAAGTTGCCCTCATTCATGTGAAATTATTGTGTATTTTACTTTAATTTTTTTATGAACTTCATCAATATTCAATTCCATCGTGATCGTAGCAATCAATTTCAAAAAGTTAATACTTTCTCAAATAATAATTGCATCACTTTTATAGAATTGATAAATGATTTTCAACTCCCAAATTCTGAAATGACGTAACAATATGGGGTTGTTCATATTTTTTTTTCGAGAATTGAAGAAAGACGAACACGATTTTTTTTTTCAAAAACGTCATTAAAAATGAGAAAAACTAACAGTGATGTTTAAGAGTTTTTTTTAATTTAAATTTCAGTTATTTTATTTAATCATACAAAACATAATTATAGGTAATTAATGACTTTATTAAGGTAGTGAAGGATTTTATTTGATTACTCTTTCCATGAACGTAAGAGATTGTATTTTATCATCTTACCTTAAATATAGGATTAACTGTTTTATCATACATTCGAGCTATGTATGATGGGTAGACGAATGTATGAGTATATTTGCAAAATTCGAGAGAGAGAAAACTAGAAGGAATTTTATGTAATTAGTTTCAATAGAAGGGGATTTGTGTTGTTTACACATAAAACAAGTTTCCATGAATAACCCATTTAGCTATAAGGATAGGAGACACAATCCGACCACCTAACAGTAGATTCGAGTACAGACTGTTATGGGAGGATAGTTATTAAAAAGAGAGGAATTACGATCTTTTTGCCACTTACAAAATAAATGGAAGAAAATGGTCCTTTTAGATCTCTGTAAATATGAAGATACTATGTGTAGTGTAAGAAATGAAGATTTCTTATAAAAAAGACAGACATAAAACTAAAACTAAAAACTAAAAATTGTAAGTCTACAAAACCAACATTAAGCCACCGAAGCAAGATATATATCAATCTCTATTTAAGATTTAAAATAAAGTCCTTTGTTTTCACGAAAGAAAGGTATTTTTGTCATTTTCAATCAATTTGTATTATTCTTTTTTGTTCATAATGTTAAGAATCCCACATCCGAAGAAAGATGGTACTTTATCTCTGTTGAGATTATTATCAAATTAGCAGCTAAAATATTATGTGTCATATTAGCAGTTAGTTAGTTGGATGGTTTAGGTTAATTAGAGGGAGATTAGATGGTGACAGCAGTACAGCTGTGCACCCTGTTATGTTTCTACATAACTAGTTGGCTAGAGATATTTTTCTTATTCGTTTTAGTTCAATATTCATTCAGTTCAATAAAAAATTTCCAATTGGGTTTTCAGTTATCTCTCGCCTTTATCTCTATTTTAGCTATTTTGCTTCCATTACGTTAAGATTTTGTCATGATATCAAAGCGAGGATGCAATTATCGATCAAATCTTAGCTTGTAGTAGTTTGATTTAGCTTCCAAATTACTATGTTCCTGCAATTTTACTCTGTTCAGTCTCCTTTTTTCTTCTTTGGTTTAGCTCAAAAATTCATTTTTTTTCTGTAATTTACTCTGTTCATCATCCATTTTTCTCTCCTCTATAGTGAAAATTGTGATTTGATGGGCTCAAAGTTATCCATCTATGGCTGAAAACACAGAAAATTTGGTAAATTCATGGAAGAAAACTACAGATTCAAACAGTCCTTTGTACATGCATCCATCTGAAAGTTTTGTATCCGTATTGGTATTTGATGGAAGTGGATATAGGTCCTGGAGACAAAGTGTGCTCAGGGTACTTTCCGTGAAGGACAAAGTTAGTTTGTTACTGGAAAATATAAGAAACCTGTTGTAGAAGACGCTAGAACAATGGATGCGTTGTGATGATATGGTAACTTCATAGATCCTTAATTAGCTCACGAAGGACTTGGGAGATAGTCTACAATTCATAAATGATGCTAGAGAACTCTGGTAGGAATTAAAATATCGATATAATCAAACAAATGGGGTGAAATTGTACCATGTGCAAAGAAAGATCAATGTCCTGAGGTAGTGAGCCCTAGATATCACTGGTTACTATAAGAAGATGAAAAGGTTGTAGAAAGATTTTAGTGCCCTGACTACATATGCAAAATGTACCTGTCAATACATATATGGGCCTAAGATGAGCATGCAAAAAGCTGAGTAAGATAGGAGGTTGATTTTTTTCTAATAGGACTAAATGAGGTGTACACCGCAGTGAGAAGGAGTATACTTATGATGAATCCCTTTCCCATTATCACACAATCTTTTTCCATACTCATCCAAGAGGAGAAGCAAAGGAAGTTAGGCCAAGAAACCAATCAATTTTGGAATCTGCATCTATGTATGCAATGGAGCTAGTAGCAGTAATTCAAAGGAACATTACAGTCACAATTAGAACAACATCAATACTGGGAATTTCAGGACAAACTTTAGTGGTAACCAAAGTACTAGCTGTAAAAATAATAGATACAACTCTAACAGACTTAGACCATTTTGTGAGCATTGTAGGAGACCTGGGCACACTAAAGACAAATGTTCCAAGATCCATGGATACCCACAAGGCCCTTCTCTTCCTCTTCCACAGGCTCCCAGGTACAACAACTACAATAATAATAAAGGAAAACGAGTTGTGGCAAATGTATATGGTGAAAGTTTTAACACAAGAAAGAATGAATGTAGACCAAGGGAACATGAAAGAGCAATGCAACATCTAACAAAGGAACAATATGGATAAATGGTCAAGATATTAGGTATTTTGCAGATTGGTATTAATACAGATGAACTTCAACTTTGAACGGCAATGTAAATGGAGGAGCTGTAAACTTTGCAAGAATTATTGCTTGCTCAACTTCTATTGAACATGGTAATCAATGTAGTAAATTGCCTAGATCAAATTCTTATACTTAAATCCTTGATTCTGGAACAGCAAACCACATGACTCACAACAGAAAAATCCTCATTAACACAAAACCATTGATATATCCCTTTCTAGTGTAATTACCAAATGGTTACAAAGTTAGGGTGACTCTAATTGGTGATGCTGTTCTTAGTCCGACCATCACTCTAAATCAAGTCTTATTTGTTCCTTGTTTTAAGTTTAATTTGATATTCATCCATGCTTTAACAGTTCAACTCAATTGCATTATAGTCTTTACCAGATTTTCATGCCTTTTTTCTACAGTGCCCTTCATAGAAAAGGCCACTGGAGATTGGTAGCACTAAAGGCAGTCTTTATCTTCACTACTCAGACTTAAGTCAAGCCAAATCTAATCCTGCTTCTGTTGTTTTATCAAATTTTATTGTGCATTCATGTTCTGAGGATATGCTTAAAGTGTCTAGTTCTGTCCTTACTAAGCCTAGTTGTTCTAATAATGTGTCAAATTCCCTTGTGGTTTCTTCTAATAAGTCTACACCTAGTGTTTTCTTTACTTTGTTTACTTGTAATAAACCCATCTCTAATGTAGACATATTGCTAGTTTCCAGTAGTAATGATGTTTTAGTTTGTAGTAAGTTTATAACAAAGAATTCTGCGCCATTGAATAAAAGGAAATTTTCTATTAATAATGCATCTTTACTTGTTGAAATGGATGTAAATGTCTTGTGGCATCACAGATTGGGATATGTGACCTTTGTTAAAATGAGGAGTATCCTATCTATACCAGCCGTTTTTACACCTAAACAACCTTTTTTGTCATATCTGTCCAATGGCCAGACAAAGCAGAATGCCTTTTCCCCAAAAGACTACCAGTTCTACTCAAGTTTTTCATCTATTACATATAGACCTCTGTGGCCCTTACAATGTCAACACCCATAATAAGTGCAAATATTTCGTTACCTATGTGGATGACTATAGTAGATGCACTTGGACACACTTACTTAGTTGGAAGAGCAATGCCTTACTATCAAAATATTTGTATCTATGGTAGAAAATTAGTTTAATACTACCATTAAAACCATAAAAAATGATAATGGATTGGAATTCTACAATCATGAATCCACAATATTTTTTTCAACTTAAAGGAAATGTACACCAAAAGACTTGTCCCTACATATCACAACAAAATAATGCGGTGGAGAGAAAGCACAAATACCTCCTTGAGACAGCAAGAGCACTCTTATACCAATCTAAATTGCCTCTTATATATTGGGGTGAATACATTCTTACATCCACCTACATAATCAATAGACTGCGATCTTTTTCATAAATAATTTCACCTCTTATGAACGTTTATATAAGAAAAAACCCCTTTACTACCACCTTAGGAGTTTTGGTTGCCTTTGTTATTCTACCACACTTAAGAATCACAAATATAAATTTGAAACTAGATCAATTCCTCATGTATTTGTAGGATACCCTTATGGGAAAAAAGGTTACTGGGTTCTTAATCTAGCCACTAGAAAGATACATGTTTTAAGGGATGTGTTGTTTCATGAAAATATTTTTTCTTTTGTTCTATCTTCTGATCCTAGAGACATGGACAGTAATTTTGGTAACTCTTCTTCTTTTGCTGTGTCTAATTGCCCTACTGTCGTGTCTACTAGTTGATCTTGTCCCAAACCTTTCAACTATCTCCTGTAATATATCTCCTTCTTCACTACCCATGCATATCGATCTTGATAACCCTATTGAGTCACTATATTCCAGTCATCATGAGGAGTCACCTGGACCAGTACTTGGTAGTGATCTGAGATTTTCCTTTCCTGATGATACTTTTCTTAGTGATACATCTCATTATAGTAACTTCAATACACATACTTCATCTATACCTATCAACAACGATCCCTCTACTCCACACTTACACACTCATGAAGTTGCTCTAGGTAGACCATCTAGATTACACAGGTTACCCTCTTACCTAAATATTATGTCTGTACTCTGTTCCTATCACCTCAACTAGTAATACTGCTAGTTCCCATTCTACCTCACATAGTCCCAACTTTTCTTTCTGCTTTCATCTTCCTGCTACTCATCATATATCCCTTTATGCCTTAGCTCCTGATAGATAATTTTTTATCAAAGTTGTTTCACTTGATTGTGAGCCTGTCTCATATAAAGAGGCTACAAGATTTCCTACTTAGCAAACAACAATGACTCAGGAATTTGAAGCATTTCATGCTAACAACACTTGGGATTTAGTCCCTTTTTCACATGGAAAGAAGGCTATAAGTTGTAAATAGGTGTATAAAATAAAGCACAATAATGGCAGTGTGGAAAGACTCAAGACAAGGTTGGTTGTAAAAGGGTACACTTAACATGCTGATATAAATAATACAGAGACTTTTTGTCATGATCCGAAACTATCCCTAGTCGTAACATGGTGCTTAGGATCACAAGTGATTCCAAACTAAACCTATACTGGCATGATACTTGAGTTACTGATTAAAATACATAGGAGTGGAAGTAACACACGAAATAGAAGCCTTTAGTTGAACATACTCAAAATAAAACTATTTAAAATAATTACAACTCTGGTTATACAAAACAAAAGTGGAATCAAATACATCAACTCTACTGACTGTCTATGAAGCCTCTACTAATATTGATTATAGGTAGTCGAGACATGAACCCCAGCTATTTCTAATCAATACGACTGAATAACGAAAATAAAATGCTTCTCAAACTATGATTGACTCGAGCTCTTGAATCAAAAGGATTCATTACTTGCTGACTGAAAGTTGCACACTATCTGATTATAATGTGTGGGCTACAACTGGTACCTTCATTATGAAATAATGTAGCATATAGACATATATGTGGATCAGTACTTTTAGAATGTACTGAGTATATGGGGGTGAATGTATAAGTAAAACAATAACTGAATGTACACATAAACTTTAAAATAATGCATGCTAAATATAGATGACTCACCTTGTGCTTGAATAAAATGAAAGTTGTAAAATCATAAACATGAGTAATGAAGCATAGGGATACACTTTGTGAGCCATAACACTTAGTTCTTAAAGATTTAATTGTACTCTTTCTTTTGGGAGGTTCTAACCAACATAAACCATGTGAACTATCATGGAGTCCAACATCTTACCCACGTTGAGGAGAGTTGTTCTATCCTTTCCATCGAAATAGAACCTTAACTTGAGTGATCACTGACTTAACCCATATTGGTACTTAAACCTATGGTGGCACGTAGTTCTGGGGCATGTGACCTTGGACTCATACCCAACTCGGTGCTAAATACTACTATCATATTACTTATATGCTCATACTTTTAGGAAATCCAGCTTAAAATAGCACAAGGTTTGTATAATGAAAACCATGTATGCTTTTCTTTACTTTAAATAAAAAATCAAGATGAACAAATGTGGATTTCATGTCATAGCGTAGGATCAAAAGATCAATCATTACTTTAAGTCTGGGTATAAAATTTATCAAAGAATCTTAATATCGTAGTCTTCTTGAAATCTCAAAACTCATACTTGGGATTTAGAGCATATGTACTTAAATTCTCAAAATTTCACAAAAAAGCTTCATTCTCTATAATCATCTTGAAATCTTTCAACAATATCAAGTCAAGATAAAGAAATTCAATTCACAATATAAATCTTCAAGCCAAAGCATAAATTGATGAGAATAAACATGCACATCAATAGTTAAATCACTTTATAACCTCATAAACTCAGAACAAGATAATTTGGGTATGAACCCTAAATTGGCAATTCATAAAATCTTAACTTTAAAATAAGTTTTGGGCACAAGGATGAAAGAGTATCCATGTTCATAACCCCACATACCTTAATAGACTTGAATTGATGGAGAAATCTTGACCTTTAAAACCTTGGAGATGATCTTAATGGAACTCTAACTTGTGTTCTTGAGATAGATATGAGAGGATTTAAGTTGTTTAATAGATCTTGAAAGATTTCTTGAAATTTTTTGGATTTAGGAACTTGAATTCTTGGTTTTCTTGAAGATAAGATAATGGAATTGCTGAACTTAGGAGATGATTAGGATTTCTTTGAGATGAGGATTGGAGAATAAGGCCAATTACGATCTAAAATATACCCCAAATCGTGTAATGGGCGATGAGGTTGAGGGAAAAAGATATAATTTCCCCTAAGGCAGTTAAATTTGCAACTAAAATGCAGTTTACAAGGTTACAACGATGAAGTCTTATCGCGATGGCTTACTGGTTCTAACGAAAATAATCATAACTTTTCGCTCGGGTATAGGATTAAGGAGAAATTGGTATCGTTGAAAAGCTAATTAAATTATCTACAATTCGGTGGGACTTGAGATAAAAAATTCCACATACGTAAAAAGTTATATACATTCAAAGTTGACCATTGTAGAATCAAATACCAAACTTTGGACGAATCAAAGGCTCTTAGCTCAACTTTGTTCTAAGTGAATCCTATGAACATTCTTTACCTCATAAGAACTTCACACACTAGGATAAAGATCATGAAACATGAATTCAATTATAAATCAAGAACTTGACGAAAACACCTTCACCGCGATGCGATGTACGTACCAAAGGAAATGTCATTGCGACGCGGCCCTATCAAGGTGACTTATTAGATTCGTGATCCAAACGTGACCCAAACCTTATCCGAAAAATCCAAAACTTCCCCAAGATATGCTCCTTACATTCCTAAACATAAATTAACTCAAAACCTAAAGTCTTGGGGTCGGTAAGGTCAAAGTAAAAATCCTCAAAATTTAGGGGTCTTGAAGATGACTCAAAGTAAAAATCCTAAAAGTTTAGGGATATTGAAGATGACCAAGTCCCCAACACTTAGTGAAAATTTTAATCTTTAAGCCTCTTATGCATGCAAATAGTAGGTGAACTAATCTGGAAATAATATGGGGTATTTTACTTTTTCACTTGTTGTGAAGGTGACAACTGTGAGGACTTTGATTGGTGTTGCAGTAAAAAAAAAAGGTGGGACATATTTCAATTTGATGTGAATAATGCGTTCCTACATGGATACCTACATGAAGAGGTGTATATGTAAATCCCACCAGGTTTAGTAATAGAAGGAGCTGGTTTACCACGTAAGTTGAAAAAGTTCCTATACGGGCTCAAGCAAGCTTGTCGACAATGGTACGCAAAGCTGAATGATCCACTATTCTTAAGAGGATATCACCATTCCATGTATAACTACTCACGTTTTTACAAAAAAAAAAGCTCTTTAGTGACCTTTGTTGTTGTCTATGTTAACGATGTTATTATCATAGGGACTAACTTGGATGAAATTCAGTCCTTGAAAGATTTTCTTCATCATACTTTCCCGATCGAATACCTAAGCAAGATTCACTATTTTTTGGGTTTGGAAGTTCTATATGAATCTGATGGTGTGTTGATCACTGAGAGAAAGTTCACTGCAGACTTGATTAAAGAGTTCAACTACTCCCATTGCCCCTATGTGGCCTCTCCTTTTGATCCTTCAATAAAGTTGAGAAATAATACAGATGTTCTCCTCCCCGATCCTGGGTTGTACAGGAAGCTTGTAGGGAAGTTAAATTTCTTAACTGGTATAAGGTTGGACATTGCTTATAGCGTCCAACACTTGAGCCAGTATGTGCAAAAATCCAGGGACACTCATTTAAAAGCATTTTTTCATGTTCTGAGGTACCTTAAGGGTAATCCTGATTTGGCTATTTTCATGTCTAAACAATAAGTCTATATGGTAAATGCTTATTGCAATTTTGATTGGGTGTCATGCCCTAAGTCAAGGAAACCGGTCAGTGGTTATATTGTCTTACTTGGGGATAGACCTATAAGCTGGAAGTCGAAGAAACAATCCACTATTTCCTTTTCATCGTTAGAGGTAGAATATAGATCCTTGAGGAAAGTCGTGGGTGAGCTGATGCAGCTCACTAGATTACTTTAAGAACTTGATACACCAGCTCCTCTACCTAAAACAGTACATTGTGGTAGTCAAGCTGCTTTACACATTGCACGGAATCCAGTTTTCCATGAGTGTACCAAACACATAGAGGTGGATTGTCATTTTGTCCGCAACAAAATTCAAGATGGATTGATTTCTTTACATCACATTTTGACTCATGCTCAGCTCACTGACATTTTCACCAAGACATTGAGTGGCATCAAACACTCCACACTCCTAGGCAAGCTGGTTGTGAGTTTCTCATGTCCACCTTGAATAGGGTGTTGAGATTATTAGTTGATTAGCATCTAAGATATCTATGTGGCATGTCAGCAGTTAGTTAGTTAGTTAGATGGCTTAGGTTGATTAGTGGTAGATTAGATGGTGACAACTATAGAACTATGCACCCTGTTTCATTTCTATATAACTGGTTGGCTAGAGATATTTTTCTTTTTCATTTTAGTTCAATATTCATTCAATTCAATAAAAAAAAATTCCAATTGGGTTTTCAGTTATCTCTCGCCTTTCTCTCTGTTTCAGCTATTTTGCTTCCATTAGGTTAAGATTTCATCAATCTCCTTGTATGGACTTGGGCAATCCTCTCCTCATGAGCTAGCTTTTGAGGTTGAGTTAGGCCTAAATTTGATGTTGATGAAGTCTACAAGAGAAAAAAATACTAGCTGGATCCATAACATTAAGTTGCTGAAACAAAATCTGTTCATTGTAAGTAACGTTCTAGTACTCCTTTTTGAGCCTTTCAATATGTAGCTTCAGTGCCTCTCTTTTCATCCCTTGATGTCAACACTACCACTGCTCCGTTGCTTGCATATTTCATGTCTTATTCCTTTGTTCCTCTACTCACTACATTATACCTTATCCATCCTAGCATATATTTCTTACAAATGCACAAGAGAATTTAGCTTATGAGTTTAAGCTTCATGCACTATCAATAGTATATAAAGTATTCTACACTATCAGGTAAACTTGACCTGCTATTTCAGGTTACCTAATTTTTTACATAAAAATATTAAAAAAAAAGTTGGGGTAACCTGCAATAACATATCAAGTTTATTTGATAGTGTAAAATATTATATATACTGACAGTGGACAAAACTTAGATTCTAAATTGATACACACCGATTGATAGTCAACAAACTACTACTTGTAATTATGGTTACCTTGCTCTGGAGACTGATTTTCTCTGCCATCGTTGAAAGAATTAATTATATCTTGATTCTTGAAATGCAAATATTTTAGTACATATATACTACTAGTAATAACATGTAATCATGGACTATTAATATTTTTGTAAAATTAGATTTCAGTGAAGTTTGAATTGAAATTTCAACATATGTTTAATCATAGTTTTTGGGAAATATATTTTACTTTTTTTTTTAGAAAAAGATTAAAACGGAATTCATTGATTGCTCCGTACGAATTTACAATGAAAAAACTCCTGTTCGTTGTAAGATTACTGAAGGAAAGGTTGGTCATAAATTTGGAGAGTTATAAAACATGATTAATTTTGAAACAATTAAAAATGCCCATAAATTTGATACAAAAATTTCATTCTTATAATGAACTAGATAATACATTATCTAAAAATCATAGTATGATATTTTAATAAAACTACTAATAAACAATTAATTACCAGCTATTACAATTTGTCAAATTGCAATTAGTTATGAAGATCATCGATAGTAACTAATTATTCTTCAATAAAATCTTTTCATATTGTACGAATAATCTCTTTCATAACATGAAAAGTTGAATAGGTAGAATTATAGTTGGATACATAATTGATGTGCTTTTTAATAAAATATAAAAGCTTCGAGTAAGTTTTATAATTTTGAAAGAACTCAAAAACTAGATTTGGTTCAAAACCAAACTTTTAATTCTTGCATTTTGAAATCTTGGATTTGCTTAAAATTCTTGCAAAAATTTGACAAATTTTATTCAAAAGACCCCCAGTGAGAGATCATTCCCATTGAAGTAGTTTCCTGATGGGCCTCCTTGAGGTAAAAGAGCAAGCCTAATATTGTTGATGGACAGTACTAAATTTCAAAAATAGCAACTACAGAGATTTAATTACAACTTTTATAGCAATAGTTTTAAAATTACGAAAAATAGTAAGTTGTATTATGTATTTAAGTAAAATGTGGCTATATAAATACATATACAAATAAGGAATTCATTCCGATTATAACTCTAATCAGTTAGAGTTTAAAATGGAAGAAATTGTTCCTTAATTCAAGCAACATTTAATTACTCAGATTTCTTTACCTTATATGACTCTTTTTGTTTTTACCATAAACGTAGATTTAAATAAAAAAATGGTAATTCAAATCAGCAACTCAAGTCAAATTCAAATTCAAAAAACGTTTTCCATAATCAGCAACTCAAATCAAATTCAAAAAACATAATGTATCCAATACTAATGATGGTCGCCTAAAATTTTGATGAAGATAGTGAAAATACAACGTTCCAATTATAGGTATCGATAATCAAATTTGATGGTGTTTGTGAATTTTATAAAATATAATTGCGAAAAATTTTGAAAAATTTATAACTCATTCATAACATTCATCTATTTTAAAAGTTGACATCATATTTTAAATTTTATCAGTTCTGAGATGAAATGTTGACAGTGATTTTTTTTTTCAAAATTCAAAGTTGTCCTTGTCATTCTGTATTTATAAAAATAAATCACAATTGTTACACGTTAAATTTGAATTTAAGACAAGGATACATAATATTCAAATAAAAAAATTATTTTTGTTGGAATTCATTTTTCAGTTTTGTGTATACGACTGATTTATTGTATGTAGTACGCATTTGATAATCGAAGTTATATTTACAGATTTGTAGTGCTCCGGACATTGAAAATGGGAAGCATACATGTTCTCGCTAAACACTCTGGTAGATGAACATATGAACAACAATATGAAGATTACATCAGTGATGCGATATTGCTGAGTATAAATTCTTCGTATAACCAACTCTACACACTACTGGCTTCACAGATTGATGTAGATATGACCTGCAAAAGCATTCAAATTGAATAAAAATTAACAAATATATATGTTTTCAGCTATATCTATTTATATTATACATATGCACTCTATTTATGTGCTCACTGACAATTTTATATGTTTCCAGCTATATGTATTTATATTATGCATATGCAGTTTTTTTCTAGCAGTTACATATGGCTCCAACTATATGTATATTTATTATACATATGTAGTATGTTTATGTGTTCACTGGCAGTTACATATGTTTTCAGTTGTATGTATTTATAATATACATATGCAGTATTTTATGTATATAAAACATGCACTCTTATGTGTATTTTTTTCATATGCAGGACATATGCTTTATGCATAAAACTATGTCTGTATGTAATAACAAGAAATCATATGTATTTTCGAAAAAATATATTTACATTAGACATAAATACAAATGCAAACTGAAATACACATTTGTATTAATCATAAATATATATTGTTCAAAACCTCAATTGCAAATCTATAAAATTACATATGTTTGTATGTGTATTAGCTAGACAAAAATATATAGACATCTTGTAATAAATACATATGTATTATTGATGGATATATACGTATAATTAGAAAATACATATGCATTATTTATAAATATACAAAAACTTACTTATTGATATATGCATTTCAGAAAAAAACATATACAGAAGAGTATGAATACATATCAGGAAAATTATATTTTCAAACTTGCAAAAAAATACGTATGCGTTATTAAAAATATGTATGTACATTGGAATGAACATGTGTATTATTCATAAATACATATGACTCATAAATATATATGGATTCTGCTTCAATCCATAATAACTATTCATTGTTCAAAAATATATGTGCAATTCTATAAAAATACATAAATACATATATAAATTTGGATAGAACAGAAGTTCATAAGGACATATTGCGGACATCTACATAAACTAACCATGAAAATATTGGAGATTAAAAGATTAAACATCAAAAATCTTAATATAACAGTAAATAAACATTAATATATCATCTTTGAATATTAAAGTAACATATGAAACTTAAGAAATATTCAACATATTATTTATCCACCTAATGTTAATTATTGTAAACTTCAACAAAATAAAAATATACATCAAAGATCATGCACTTCAGTGTCTTCTGTTATCCCAATTTTTTGAGGAGGCCTCATTGGTGCTTCATCATCACTTTGTGCCTTCGCTTCTTCTTTCCTCGAACCATAATCCCACAAAAGTAAAGCATATCTTGTGTTAATAAGATCTGGGTCAAAACCAACAGATGGAACATCTTCACCAAAAGTAAGGCACTCAGCATATGTTAGCATATATAAGTCACAATCCCTGTAAATATATATATCAATAAGTAAGAACCTGTTATAAAATTAAGATGTTTACGAAAATACATCTTAAAGTTACATTACATCTTAAAGCTACATCACTAGTCCATATCTTAGTTATCAAACATCAAAATACAAACATTGTTATCACCTCATAAATAACAAATACAACTGAGCAAAAATTACAAATATTATCAATAACAAAAAAAAATATATCTAACCTGTAATAAATACGTTTCATATATTTCAAGCAAATCAAATACATATGTATTTTATTTATACATAACTAGCACAAGAATCATGCTTATTAAGAAGAAAGAAGTACATATCATAGTTAAAATTTAATGATAACAAATACAGCTTAACATCAAATACAAATCATAGCAGTAAACAAAACAAAAACATATCTAAACTGTAGCATGTATATACTTTACATGTCAAAACAGTGTCATTTATGTATTTACAGAATACATATTATTCTTATATTACAACATATACATATGTATTTTATGAATACATGAATGGTCCAAATTTAAGTAACCAGAATATAATACAACTGAACATCAGATACAAACCTTATTAGTGACAAATACTAATGTCTTACACATAACTTAAATACAAATACATATAAAAAATATACAAGATACATAACATATACAATTCCATCAGTAACAAACCTTTGTACAAAATACATATCTTACATATAACATATATAAAATAAATACAATTATGGACTACAATTTCATAACTTAACAATACATTAGGGACTACAATTTCATATCTTAACAAAACTGAAAAATAAATACACACCTAATAAATTATATATATAAAATACATACATGAATATGTTGTCCAGAAACTATAAAATTTTACAAATAGCATCATACCTCCTCCACTTTTTCTTCTTCGAATTCGAAATCAAATGAAACAGGGCTTGCAATTTTACTAGATTCACTTTTTTCATCCAACTTTATCTTTTCATCGATTTTTGAATTTTTATGGATTTTGGGGATGAAGATTTTTCCAAATCTTTCCGTTTTATTTTTTCCACGAAGTTTTTCAAATTGTTACGGTGCTTTAATCTCACATCTTCACTGCTAACACCTCCCTTAGGCTGAATATTAGTAGAACACAAGTTAAAATCTTCATCTTGTGTTAACTCAAGACTAAACTATGGTAGTTCATCGGAAATCAAATTCATCGGTTGAATACCTTTAATGGAGCTACTACGATTTGCATGTTGTGTCTTTATAGCGGAACTCCAAAAAATTTCAACATGCACACAAAACAAAACCTAATAAACGAAATCTGCAAAGAAGAATGAAAAAATTAAAAAAAAATGACAATAAAATACATAAAAGAATTTATATGAAAAATATAACTTGCATTAACTTTAAAATAATGCAATGTTTATCAATATCTTGAGAGATAAAAATAGTTTTTGAAAAAAAAAATTGAAGATTGTAGGGAATTGAATTTGGTAAAGAAGCGAGAAAAGGGGATGGGTAAAAAGAGGAGTTCAATACACGCGCTTTTCTCTAACAAGGGTAAAATATTGCTATGTTTTGTTATTAGTTGTAATTTTGAGAAACTATTGCTATTAATTGTAATTAATATCTTAGGGTTGCTATTTTATGTAATATTTTCTTGCACAATTGCATTGCAGAGAAAATTGTAGAACTTTTTGGTATTTAGATTTTAAAAAAAAAAGGCACATTTCATTTTATGTAAAAAAGGTAAAAAAAATTTATAAGAAATATAGCCAAGTTTTTATTTATTACTTAAAAGGGATAATAGTCCAAAAAACACATGTACTTTGCCTAAATTTGTAGTTGCGCATACTGAACGTTGTGGGGGTCTTATTATCTCCTGAACATTTTAAAAATGGAATATATACCCGTTTAAAAGCTCATACCGAGATTTTATTTTAAGTAGTGACCAGCAGGCACTGCTACATAATGTCACGTCATGCCATGTAATTTCACGTAATATTACTTTTTTTAATATAAAAAATTAATTACTTTTATTTATTATATTTTCTCCTTTGTATTTTTTTAAAATTTCCTTTTCCATTTCATTCTCTTTTTTTTGTACCCTGTTCTCATCCTTTTCTTTAACTTCTCAACATTATTTTTTTTTTCGGCGATGAACACAAAGTAAAGAGGCCGCTGCCGCAGGAAAGCATCTCTCAGATTTTTTTTGATAGATAAGAGATTTGTTTTTTGATTCTTTGGTTATGGGAGAGTGAAATACTAGAAATTATATTGCGTGTGAATATGGGCGTTAGAGTTGTCAAGTTGTGAAATTGAAGATTGTTCGATTGTTGTTTTATGTGGTAAAGTAGAGAGAATATCTTTATTAAGTAGAGAATTGGTAATTGGAATGCGTAGTTGTTATTTTCTTGTCATTTTTGGGGCAAAATTTTTTGAAAGGAAAACACATTAGAATGATTAGATTGAGGGATTAATAAGAAATTACTAGAATTTAAATGGGGTTTGAGGCAAATCCATGAAAGAATACAAATGGGTTCTTAAAAATTTGAACATTGATGAATGGAGAAAAGAAAATTAAAACAAAAAATAATCAAAAGCTTACTTGGAAAATGTATTATGGTGAAAGAGAGTAAAAGAAAAAAGAAAATGAAATTGATGAGACTCATGATTGGCGACGAGGAACATCTGAGATTAATTTTAGACACAATTGATGAATTTTGAAGCTTTTTAGTTTTGTGAGAGAGAAGAAGAAGAAAAAGAAAGAAATTGAATACAGAAAAATAATAATTGAAATTATATATATTTATGTAAAGAAATATTAAAAATAAATTTTTAACATATAATTTTCGTTCTCACTCTCTCAAAGAAAGTGAAATGCACTCACTTTGCCACCTCGGTATTTGGGGAGCAAATAATTTTATTTTTAAAATGTTCAGGATGGTCATAGAACCCCCGCAAAGTTTAGTATGCACAAATGCAAATTTAGGCAAAGCACAGGCATTTTTCGGACTATTGTCGCTACTTAAAATGATCATTAGGCTATTTTCTTCCTGACTGCTTCTCTCTCTCTCTCTCTTTCATGACATTCACTGACCCCAGCCACCCCTATGTCACTGACCTCCAACAGTCGGCGCTGACTCCGACGACGACGGAGCTATGCCGGCAACAGGTAAGGGCTCTCTCTCCCACGCTTCCCTCTCTCCCCAGATCTCCCCATTCCTGTCTCTACCCCCTTCTCCCTCACTTCCCCCTCTGCCCCTTTAGATACGGCTATCGCCGACGATCTTAGGGTTCTACCGGCTCGACTAGCTTCCAATAAAGGGTAAGAATGACAGCATTAGTCAGAGCAGGTTGGTATGCAGATAATCTAGCTCCTAGTTCTGGCAAGTTCTAGAGGTCACTCCAGCGACATTCCGACGACGCACCGGTGGGCTTGTTCTGGCGACCCTTTTACCGGTAACCTAACCAACAGCACACAGGACCATACTAGTGACATCTAAAAAACTGATTTCTTTTAGTTACTTCTTTTGGTTACTTTGTATTTTTCTGTTCTGTCTACTTTTACTGATTATTTTATCTCTTGACATCTACTGAATTCTCTTGAATTCGTTTAATTTGTGCGATTGATTTTTTCTTTCTTATTCCATCTACTTTGTGTATGCCTTATTTTTCCTGTTGTTTCTTTTTAGTTACTGCTAGTTCTTTGTTACTATAGTTGTTTTTATTTTTGTGGGGTAGTGGCTGTGGTTGTTGATGGTAGGATAGGGTCATGTCCGAGGGGGGTGGGGCGGAGGGCTATGTTGGGGGTGGGGGACCAAAGTAGGGTAGGTGAGGGAGTAAGGTAAAGGTCTGACGTTAAGGGCGGTAGAGGAATGCGTGTTGCTAGAGTTGATATGCTGAGGGTTGGGTCTTGGAATATAGGAACTCATCAAGAAAAGTCCATAAAGCTGGTGAAGATTCCTAGAAAAAGGATGATCAATATTGTGTGTGCCCTGGAGACCAAGTGGGTAGGGTCTAAGGCTAGGAATGTGGATGGTTACAAGCTTTGGTACTCTGGAAGCGTGAAACGTAGGAATGGAGTTGGCATCTTAGTAGATGAAGAGGTTAGAGGGCAGGTAGTGGAGGTTAAACGGTTTAGTGATAGGTTGATGACTATTAAGTTGGTCTTTGGGGGGGGTTACCCTGAACGTATGTAGTGTGTATGTGCCGCAGGTGGGCTTGGACGGGGAGGAGAAGATGCAGTTTTGGGAGGACTTGGATGAGTTTGTGAGAGGCGTGCCTAGCTCTGAGAAGATTATTGTAGCAGGGGATTTCAATGGGCATATCAGTGCGGTACTGAGAGGCTTTGGTGAAGTACATGGTGATTTTGGTTTTGGGGAGAGAAATGATGAGGGAGCTTCTCTGTTGGAATTCGCACGGTCCTTTAGGATGGTGGTGGTAAATTCAAGCTTTCTAAAAAAGGACGATCACCTGATCACCTTCTGAAGTGCGATTACCAAGACCTAAATTGAATTTTTGATGCTTTGGAAAGGGGATAGGGTGTTGTGTAAGAACTGTAACGTCATTCCGACTGAGAATCTGTTGACCCAGCATAGGCTCTTGGTGATGGACTTGGGTATAGAAAATGATAAGAAAAATAGGGGTAAGAGGGATCGACCGAGAATTAAGTAGGGCAGCTTGATGCTGGTGAATGCGCGGGGGTTAGGGGAGAAGTTGGCAGGTTTGGGGGTGTTGCATTGTAGGGGAGACGTAAATGGTATATGGGATAGGGTGGCTAGTGCATCAAGGAGACTGCTAGTGAGGTATTGGGTTTCTCTAGAGGTCGAGTCGGTCATCATCTAGGGGATTGGTAGTGGAATGAAGAAGTTGAGAAGAAAGTCGAGACTAGGAAGGGGACGTATGCTAAGTTGGTTGAGAGCAAGGATGAAGAAGAGAAGTGGGTAAATAGGAAGGAGTACAAGTTAGCGAGGAAGAAGGCTAAGCTAGCAGTTACGGCGGCTAAGACGGCTGCATTTGAGAGCCTGTATGAGGGGTTAGAGGAGAAAGAAGGGGGAAAAAGGTTGTTTAGGTTGGATAAGGCTAGGGAGAGGAAGGGTCAGGACCTTAACTAAGTGAAGTGCATTAAGGGGAAGGATGGTAGAGTGTTGGTGGATGATGGTCACATTAAGAAAAGATGACAGTCATATTTTCATAGGCTCTTGAATGATGAAGGGGATAGAGTTATTGTGTTAGGGGAGCTGGAGCAATCAGAGGAGTGTCGTGATTTTAGTTATTGTAGATGTTTTAAGGTGGAGGAGGTCAGAGAGGCCGTTCGCCGAATGCGAAGGGGTAGGGCGACGGGGCCTGATGAGATTTCCATTGATTTTTGGAAGTTTTTTGGTGAGACTGGTTTATGGTGGTTGAATGATCTGTTTACCAATATTTTCAAGTCGACAAAAATGCCTGAGGCCTGGTGATGGAGTACTATGATCCCTCTGTATAATAATAAGGGTGACATTCAGAGTTGCAACAACTATAGGGGTATTAAGCTATTGAGTCATACTATGAAAATTTGGGAGAGAGTGGTCGAGTTGAGGTTGAGGAGGATAGTGTCTATTTCGGAGAACCAGTTTGGATTTATGCCCAGGCGCTCTACGACGGAGGAAATTCACCTGGTGCGGAGACTGGTGAAACAGTACAGGGAAAGGAAGAAGAACTTGCACATGGTCTTTATCGACTTGGAAAAGGCATACGATAAAGTTCCTAGGGATGTTCTTTGGAGATGCTTGGAGGTAAGCGGGGTCCCGGTGGCGTATATCAGAGCAATCAAGGACATGTATCATGGAGCTAAGACCCAGGTGAGGACGACGGGGGGTGATTCAGAATATTTCCCTGTCTTGACAGGGTTGTATCAAATATCTACTCTTAGTCCATTTTTGTTTGCTTTGGTGATGGATGTGTTGACACAGCGTATCCAAGGAGGGGTGCCATGGTGTATGCTTTTTGCAGGTGTTGTGGTGTTGATTTATGAGACTCGGGGAAGGGGTGTGAATGATAAGCTAGAGGCTTGGAGACAGACTTTTGAGTCTAAAGGATTCAGGTTGAGTAGGAGCAAGACTGAATATTTGGAATGTAAGTTTAATTGCTCTTAGGAGGAGGACGGGGTGGTAGTGAGGTTGGATTCTCAGGTGGTATGTAAGAGGGATAGTTTCAAGTATCTCGGGTCCATAATTCAAGGGAACGGTGAGATTGACGAGGACGTCTCCCATCATATTGGGGCGGGATGGATGAAGTAGAGGCTCACCTCGGGGGTGTTGTGTGATAAGAAGGTACTGCCCAAGCTTAAAGGAAAATTTTATAAGGTGGCAGTCTATCTAACCATGTTGTATGAAGCGGAGTGCTGGCAAGTCAAGAACTCTCACTTTCAGAAATTGAAGGTGGCGGAAGCTGGATGTGTGGGCTTACTAGGGGTGATAGAGTTCGGAATGAGACTATCTAGGAGAAGGATAGAGTGGCTTCGGTGGAGGACAAGTTGCGGGAAGTCCGTTTGAGGTGGTTCGGACACGTGATGAGGAGGGGCACAGATGAACCAGTTCGTAGGAATGAGCGGCTTGCTTTGGATGGTTTCAGACAAGGCAGGGGTAGGCCAAAGAATTACTGGAGAGGGGTGTTTATGCGGGACATAGAGCAGTTACAACTTACGGAGGACATGACCCTAGTTACGAAGATATGAAGGACGCGTATTAGGATTGACGGCTAGTGCCAACTTGGGTTGGTAGGGTAGGGCATTACTTGGTGGGTGTATTATTCTTGTTATGCTAGCTTGTTGCATGCTGTATTACGATCGCTTACTATTCTTTATTTACTATTCCCTGTAGGTGTCGTATTTATGTCTTGCCACCTTGTTCCATGCTTTTTGTATGAATTTGATTACTATTCCTTATCTTGAGTCGGGGGTCTATCGAAAACAGCCTTGCTACTTCTTCGGAAGTAGTGGTATGTACTGCGTACATCTTACCCCCCAAACCCCACTATGTGGGAATACACTGGGTTTGTTGTTGTTGTATTTTTACTAAAAAAAATTCTTTTTCACCTTTTTATTAAAAAAAACTTTTTTCATTTAATTTTTTTCATGTATCAATATTGTAAAAATAATGTATAAGCATGAATATATGATGTACAAATAGTTATGAAGTGTATATATAATATATCGATATTATATAAATAGTTATGTAGTGTATATATGATGTATCGATATTATAGAAATAGTGTATAAATGTGTATCGATATTGTACAAATGGTGTATAAACATGTATATATGATGTACAAATCGATATGCAATGCATATGCAATATGTCAATATTGTATAAATAGTCATCCAATGTATGGATATTATATAAATAGTATATAAGCGCGTATCAATATGTATTAATGATATATAAACGTGTATCGATATTGTATAAATAGATATATAATGTATCGATATTGTATAAAGCAGGTCGCTGCTATTTCAAGTTACAAAGTAGGTCGAGCAGTCATTATCAGTTATAAAGTAGGCCAAATGGTCATTTTCAATAATAGAAAAAAAAAAAAAAAGAACGAGTTATTTTTTGGATAAAAAAATTAACTTAACAGACATTTTGTATAATTTTCCTAAAAAAAAAAAAAATAGATGCATAATCATGAGAGGTTAAGGATTCTTATAGAATAGATGATGATATTAACCTTCCCTAATATTTAGCACATTTTCAGTTGTTATTGGTCATCCTTTCTGCCATGTATATAGTCAATAAAACAGTATTCATGCTCAGTGTGGTTAAGTTCAACTAATTCAGTGCCCCCAACACTCCTATAGCCACATTCTAATATAGCACAACACCAAGTAGGAGAAACAAATTTTACAAGTAGCATCCACATTATTTTTGCCCTTTCAATATTTTAACACACCTTTTCATCATATTTGTGTAAAAAATATATAAATATTTTTAAAATAATTAAGTTTCAAAGGTAATTGAACTATAGGAAATTATCTAGTTAAGTCATTGAACTTTGCTTTCTATCAAAAATATCACTCAACTTAAGATTTTTATTTTTTAAAATCACTCAACTACGTTTATCATTTAAAAGAAATGACATGGCAAAATTAATAATTTGTATGCCGTCTAAGCATGAACTCCACATTAATAAAATCTATTCCTTTTAATTTTTATACCAATACATCCTTGAATTGAGTTTTATTCTTTTAAGCAGGTTGGTGATTATTTAGTGTTATTGACTTCTGTATGATTTGTCTCATGAACAATTTAGGAATTAATCTATTCTTTTTATGTTAGTATTTTTATACGTTTCGTCTCTATTTCAGAGTTTTGAATTAAAAAATTAAATTTTTCGTCGTCATCATTTTTCTTTCTTTCCGCCAATTAGTTATTTTTACGGTTTAATGTTTATTTCTTTCTTTGAATAACTTCTTCTTGCTGATTTTCATACGCTTAAGTTTTTATTAGTACTAGTCTAAAAATATGCGTCTCGCGCGTGTATCTCATTTCAATAAATTTACTTTGATATTATAAAAAATATTTGGACTAATAAATGAATTGATGATCTTTATTAAATATGTAAAACACTTTAAAAAAAACATTAATATACATAGAACGACACTCGAAACACGAGAAGTAAAGTAAATGGAAATTAAAATGTATAAGATAGTATATACTGAAAATATACAACAACAGATATAACTAATACATTATGTAGAATACGGAATATATATATAATTAGAGAATCACAAAGTTAAATGATTCAAATCGAACTCAAATTTTTGAATTGTTATAAATTTATAGTAAAAAATGGAAAATAACAAACCTTGTATAGTTATATTAATTGGTCCGCCTTGATAAGAAAGATTTTCCTTCTTTGAAGTCAATCTCGTGGATAAAAATCTTCATCTCATTCTATTACTGAAAATAAGAATATCAAGATACGACTAAGGTTATGTATATACTATCCTCCACAAATCCTGCTAAATTGAAGTTTATCCTTATGCCCCCAAAAGTGCAGGCCATGACCGCATTATAGTTTTGCTCAACATGTAGAGGAAATTAGTAGTGTGTTTTATTAAAAAGATGAAGAACTAAAATCAAGTTCAAATTTTTAACAACATTTATGTAGAAAAGAAAAAAAGAACTCAAAGTGCATGTCTTCTTATAGGCTTTGTCAGAGACTCAACAGAGAAATCAATAAATCTATTTTTCTCTATTCTCAATTTTCTCGTCTTAAATAAGTTATAAAAATTAATGTATCCTAGTATTGTTTGCATTAAATACGTTACAAAAACCAACATCCTTTTTTATGTAGGCAAGAAAAGATAAAATTTACTTAATTTATCATATATTTCATTCTTATTGTATTCATATGTTTTACTACTTCTTAATTTTTAAATAATTAATTAATAATATAAGAAAATAGGTAAAAAGATAATTTTATTAATTGTGAATTCTTTTAATGAAGGGTAAAAAGTTCAAATCACTTTTCTAAGGGTCTTCACACTTTTAATATATTATAGATATAGATATAGATTATAGATTATAAATTATAGATTAGAGTAACACTTTGTTTGGATGGTGATTTGTCATGGTTTCACAGTGTACGGTACTTCATGGTATGATATAATACAATACAGTATAGTACAATACAATGTTTAGATAGATTGTATCGTTCACTGCTATTTAATTACAGTTGTATTGTTTGGTTTGGCAGTATAATACTATATTGTAACTGATAAATTTTCTAAAATGTCCTTAAGTATTATAAATGTTAAATTTATCAATAATTGTTAATAAAATAATTTTCTTCCTGCTAATTTATCATAATTATGTCATGTAGATATATTAAGTAGTTAAATTCATGTAAATTCTAACAAAGTCAATAAAATAGTAGATCAAATAAATATAACCGAATTTATTTTTTATAGTAAGAAATTACATTTCTTTTTGATATTTTGAGAAGTGACACTAACGACAAGTACAAAGTTTGAATTATTTTTTGTGTATGCTACGGGTATGTTCGGTATTGAATCAAAAAAATATTTCTTTAAAAAAGAAACTATTTCTTACTTATTTTCTTCTGTTCGTAACACAAGTAGAAAAAAGAATTTTCTAAAAGCACTTGTATATATTTAACACGAAATAATGAAAACGAATATGATAAAGAGAGGCGGGGTTAAAAATTAATTTTTTTAAAGAAATATTTGGGGGTAGGGGTAGTGGAGTAGGGGGTCAGGATAGGGGTAGGGGTAGAGGGTGGGATATGAAAAAAATTTCTATCTTTTTAATTTTTTTTTTGTGTGTGTGTGTGGTGGTGGTGGTGGTGGTGGGAAGGGGAGGGGGAGATGGTAGGGGGTGCGGGTGGTGTAAGAAAATTTTCCTAAAAGGTTTAAAAAATAAATTTTAAAAATAAAAAAGAAATTGGTGGGGGGAGGCTATTAGGTGGGGGTGGGGTCGAGATGAGGATCGGGTAAGAACAAGTTTTTAATTTATTTTTTTTAAATTGGGTGGGGGTTTGTTTGGGGGGAGGGGGGGTCGAGGGGGGTGGGGGAAGGGGTCGGAGTAGGAGGTGGAGTTAAATAATATAAGATGAAGAGAAAATAAGATTATATAATATTAAGTAGGGGTATAATTGAAAAAAATAAGCAAACCATGGGATACCACCGAATCGGAGGTTACATAAAATGAGTGTTTTCATGGTTACCAAAACATGAAATTAAATCATACCATAACATACATTTTAAGTAACAATCAAAATAAATATGGTTCTCTTAATAACTATACCATACCATACCATGCGAAACCACTAGCTAAACAGAGGGTAAATATTTAATACCAAGGTCTCATTTGATCATGAATATTATTCACTTTTCAAAAATTTATTTCACTTTATTTAAAAATAATGTTTGGCCATTAAAATTCCTACTACAAGTTGAATTTGGAATTTGAAAAACAATCAAAACTTTGGATTCACTTTTTTCACTTTTTAATGTGTATTTTTTAAAAAAGTATCTAAATCTTTTATTTTCATAAAATAACCTCATTTAAATTATATTTTTATCTTCAAATCATATCTAAATATTACGTGCAAACCAAGGGCGGCTCAACCCTTTCGGAGAAAAGGCGGCCACCTAAGGCCTCCAACATTTGAGGGCCTCATTTTCTTTATTTATAATAAATTATAAATTTTAAGAAATATATTAAATACTATTTATAAAAAAATAAACTTTTTATATAAAAAAAAATTAGGAGTTTGATATAGTAAAAACTTTTTAATGCATTGACTATATTATTAATTAAAAAAGAATTACTAAATACAATTATATAATTTAAAAAATAGACTTTATAAAAATAATTATTTTTTTCTTAAAAATGTAAGGCCTCCGTTTGATTTTTATCTTAGGCCACAGATTTGCTTGAGCCGCCCCTGGTGCAAACACTATAGTCAGAACACAACTTCAACTCCAACTCCAACTTCAACTTTAAAATTTTTAAATAAAGTGATTTTTTAAAATTTTCACGGCCAAATGCCTACAATAAGTTTCCTTTCTATAGTTTTCATTTCAGAGTTTGCGTCCATGTTTTTTTGAAAATTCAAAAGTTTAAGAGGTGCATTTTGAAAAAATGTTGGCATTGAGGATTTTATAGTGGATAATAGGGAGGATAATGATGCGGACACAAATTTTTTAGTTGAGAAAAAAATCAACTAAAAGGGCTATTTTAAAAGGTGTTAAAGATGATGTAGCAGTTGATGGAGTGGAGGAGAGTTTGACAATCCAAATTACAATTTGTCTAATGAAGATGATGATTTTCAGTATGTTCTTGATGATCAACAAGTTTCTATTGATTATCAACAAATTAAAAAATAGTTCCACATTTGTTGATGCTCAATTTGTGGATGTATTGGCATAAAAATGAAAAAGAGTAGATGTTTTAATGTGGAGTTCCTGTTTAGATGGCGTAAAACTTATTTTGCCATGTCTTTTTTTGGTTAAAAAAAGACATGCATTAATAAAACTAACTAGTTGTTCACCCGACAATAGTCAGTCGGAAATTAGTACAAAAGAGTTGGGAATTCTCCCATCAAGAGTATCAGAATAAGACTTAATTCTTCTAAAAAAATAAGTTCCTACAATGTCTGTCCAAACGGCCTGTTGTGCACACATCGGTGGAACTTCAAAAAGATTTGTCTCCAGCTAGACCATAGAATCGACTCCCCTCTTTTCTAAGACATCAGTAACTCCATTTTGCTCTCTATAATAATGTGTCACCACTAGGTTTCTTATTCTTCTTAACCTTGAACTACAATCACCAATGAAAGAATTATATTGTAAGTTACCCATAGATGACATAGAGATAACCTCTTTCCAATCAATGTTGATTTCCACTGGTAGAAATTGATGGTCCTCAACTAGTTTTAGTCTTTCTGTAAGTACCAACAATACCATATGGTAGTTATTTGTTGGTAACACCCAAACTATACCTTCTCATTGAAGATTTTGCAGTCGCTGTCAAATATAGTAACCCAACAAAGGTTGGAGTTGAATTCCAAGGGAATACGTGGAATTGTAGCTCTCGGATATTGTAATCAGCGGAAAGAACTAAAAAAGTAAAATGAGGGTTTTGAGTAGAAATATCAAACAAGTGGAGAATATCAACTTCGATTATAATCAGTCATAGGTGAGCACTTGGATTGTGTCCCCCAGGCTTCTTAACTACTTAGGCTTATCGTGCTTTATTGAGCCAACCTGATACCTTGCACGCAGAATTTGATAAATTATGTACCATCTACAATCTTTTGGACGAGCAGATAGATTTCACCCTTTACCTTTTGGGTCTCAGGATGTCACCTTACAAACCCTTATCTTGATCCTAGTTAACTATTACCTTTTGAGTCTCTATTTATTAAATGAAAGCTAACTATCTTACATAGATAATACCTAATAATGTGGATCGACAGCTAAACTTCAAATTACTGTGTAATTATCTTTTCCTAGTCACTACTCCTCTTCTAGAGTATGTAGCAATAATCTAGGCCGGATCCTAACGTTGGCAACCGCTAAGATATCTATTAAAGTGAAGATAATACAATGCATGCATGGGTATGGTTGAGAACAATAATAGCACTTCCCCTACCTCATCAATCCGTCAGGGTTTCTATAACCTTAGCTAAGGATTTTTAGTCGCTCATGCTTGTGAAGTAATCAACAACATTCATGATTGAAAGCATAAGATGAAATCACAATAATCATAAGTAAAAACCCTAAAAATTTAACTGAATTAATCAACCAAAATCAATACAAGAGAATTCCAAGACAAAAATTGAATCTCGAAATCAAAATATGTTTGAAAGTATCAAGAGTACATAAATTCTATTAAAAAATATATAAGGGGTATTAATAGTACATGAGGAAACCCTAAAATCAAAGCCGGACGAAAAAAATACAAAAAGGGGTCGGTGACCACTTGTGATGTCCACATGCAGCTGGCCTTGGGCGCATGTGGCACATGCGGCCTGAGGCTAGGCGTATGTAGACACTTACATATGCAGGAAACATTTCCTACAACTTCGACTCTCGGGATTTTGGACTTCTTGCACTTACCTTACCCATATGTGGTCCATATGTTGACATAGGTAACTGCAAAAAGTTATTTTTGTAGCTCTTTTACTCTCGGGATCTCCACTTTTGATACTTACCTTAGTCTTATATAGACCATGTCTACTACATATGGTCCACGTGTAGACATAGGTAAGTGCCGAGCACTTCAATACTTGCGACTAAGCATCAAATCTTCAACTTTCATCATATGCTTTGGTCACGGACATATGAAAAGTGTCATGAATACCCGTAATTGATCAAATAAGTAGCCAAAATGTCATTTTTTAAAATCTTTTTCATGAACATAGCATCCAGAATCTAGTTTCTTGCAAAACATGCCCAAAACACATCATATCTAACAAAACAACCTAAGAAACTTGCATATTTTTATAGTTTTAATCATCTAAAGTGCTATATTTCTATAGCACATCAACACTCTCTACTTAGAACATTTGCATGTCCTCAAGTAACAAAACATAACAAAATAAAACAAAACAAAACTTGATACTTAATTAGGAGAAGCTAAGTTATTCAAGACAGTCAATCAACACTTTAAGCACAAACCACAATACACCCTCTTATCTGAACTTTTCAAAACCAACAGTGTATAAACATAAAGCAAAATAATGTGACACAATGGGATCAAGGTATGGTATTATATTAGCTACAAACAATTATGTATATGTACAAGTTACACTACCCAAACACGTAAGCAACTAGCAATATGACTCATGTGCCCTCACAACAAAGATGTCCCACTCACTCATATGAAATAATTCATTTTAATGCAGGGACAATCAAGAGATACTCACACTCAGAAGAGAAGTTCCAATCAATGTGCATCAAATACCATAGGTTTGACATTATTTTCTTTTCCTTAGCATTCAGATAGTCAAGTTAGGATCACTATAGGAATTTTCTTGGCTTGTAATGTAGGCTTGGGGGGCTGGTATGGTACATATGGACATATTAAGTAACAATACCTCCTTGGCACTACACTAACCTTGGGGTCTCACTTATTAGACAACCTTCTTTTTATTCCACCCTCATTTCTCCCTTTTTATTCTTTATTGCACATTTTGGTTGGGTGTGTGATAACGCCCAAATTACAGCTATCGTAAGAGTGTAAGCAGTCGCTGTCAAATATAGAACCCAACTGGGTTGGGTGTCGAATCCCACAGGGAATACTTGGTCACTAAGTGTTGCAACTATTAGTAGACTGTTGGTCAAAAATTCTACGGAAAGGGGGGATTGGATTATGGCGTGAATTAATGCTATCAAAGTAACAATGGAATGCTTTGTTTAGTAAGATTTAATCACTGAGAATAATAAGTTAGGGTTATGTCCACCTTATGTGTTCTACGTATCTTTTAGCTATGAGGAATGCGGAATTTAGACATGCATGCACTTATAGAGATTCGTATTCTAATGGTAAATCCTAGTGTTTGTCAACCATCAAGGATTATTTCACTTTAACTCTCTCGAGCTTAAAGTGTATAACTAACGGTACAAGCTCTCCAAGAGGTTAATCCGGTTAAGGCATTAACATGTAAACAGGGGTTGGTAGCCCTATTTCCTTGTCACACTCTCTTTTCCAAACATGTAACTTTTCTCTCAAACAAGTTAATGTTATACTGGCATATTCCTACATTTGCAACCATAAGAATTCAATTAAAACGAAGAGAGTAATGATATAAGTAGCATACACTTCAAGAATTCACAAACTCATAGCAATAGATAGTATCTCACAAGGTTTCCATAACCCTAACAGAGAAGTTTAGCTACTCATGGGTGCAACGAAAATCAAAGAAGACATCATCATCATTCCAAAACTAGAAGAATCAACACGATGAAGATGGTGTGGCATCAAGAAGGGGATGACGTTTTCCCTCTTTTGCCGTTGCCCCAACTCTAGCGTGTTTTCCCTGTGTTAGACTTACAGAATTTGTAAACTGAATAATACTAAAGTGTCGAATGAAAAAGAAGCGAATCAATCCCTGTTGAAAAATTCAGCAAATAAGGTTTTTATAACATCCTTGTCCTAGTTCTACTAAGTTACTGCTGCACCCCTAAGTATTAAGAAATACTGATTTTGCCCGCGACAGATTCTCCATGCATCACATTTAGTCCACAAGCTTCCAAAAGCTGCCTTCCCTCTTATGTGAAGTTTTCCTTTGCTGCCCAAAGGTCCACAAAGTGCTGAAATATTCATCATTAATACCTGAAAACATGATAATCACATAGGTTAGCTCACTTACAGGAAAATGGACTAAAAGTGCAGGAATTATATATTTTATCCTCCAAACTTAGCCTAAAATATGGGTTAATCATGGTGTTTAGGTGTGTAAATACGCCCAACATCAGTGTGGTCTTTTATTCTTTATATTTCACTTTTTTACAAGTTTTTTTCTTTTTTTTTTATTTTTTTCCTTTGCTACCACACCCATCCCTACTCATTTTTTCTCTTATTTTACCCCTCTACATACCCATTTTACATAACACACCCCTATGATAGACACCCCCAACTTAGGCAATTTGCCTGAGTTAAGGTACACAATATTTAAGAAGGAATGAGCCAAAATAGGTTATTGCAACACAAATGGGAAGATGATAGGTGAAACAAGAAAAATAGGCTATAAGGCTTAAAACAGGGATCAAGGGATACTATTTCACATAGGGAAGGTCATTTAGGCTAAAAAGGGACTAAAATAAAAAATGGCCTATGATCCTTTCCTACAACCTAGGCAAGACTAACCGAGTAAATTCTAAATTGAACACACAAAGGAAACTAAGTACCATATCACACACACATGACAAAGAGTTAATATTACAAGCTACTACTTATCTGGATCATGCAACTGTTAGAAAGTGATTAACATGTCCCTAATCCTAATGTCATAACAAGATCCACACACACACACACACACACACACACACACACATATATATATATATATACATTCACAAAGTTCTAAAACACAATTTTAGAGGGGTATCTTTTTTCTCAAAAATTAATAAAAAATATGACAACTGCCTTAAACACTTAAAAATCACCTAATTACACAAAAACACAACATAAGATGAAACAAAACATAATACGACATAAATTTTAATCTATACATGCTGGTTCTACAATCATACCACAGCCGATAGAAAAGGACGCACGGAAACAAAAACCCATGGCAGCTATGGTATACCCCACCCCCAACTAAAAACTATGCACTATCCCTAATAAGCTAAAATAATGTAAAACAAAGGAAATAAGGACATACCTGGGATGCACTAAGCATTCGTGTAATGAGCGTTACTAGATGGGGGCATATCAACTGATAGAGGCAGTGGTAGAGGGGGTGCAATACTAGAAGATGCACCCGATGCTATGTCTGCACGTCTCTGCCTCTCAATAACTTTATAATCCATTGAGTTATGTTTGGCATTTATGAAGTCCTGGTCAGATGGCATATTAGGATCCTGCAAGTCTCTCATGCGACCTCTCTTGGCCCCAACTATCGGGACCTCCTCATCATCCTCCGCAAAGAAATCAAAAGTCTGGGTATATGTAGAGGTGATATATGTACCACTAGGGGTATGAATCAAGGAGAGTCTACCACATGGCTCTCTGTGAGAGAGCGTACCTCTACTCACAATATATCCATCTCCTCCCGCATCTAGGCTAGATCTGACATCTTTATCTCTATAAACTGGGATGTAACCCATCTCTTAAATACATTAAGATGTGTATATAAATCAGCACGTAGATCATACATGGCATCTCTCTATGTGGCCTCCCATCCAGCCTCTGCCATCTCAAATCTAATTCAAACCCCTCAATGCATCTGCCGGTATAGAGTAGTCATCTCGATCTCAATAATCCATAATCTAGCATTAGTGTCCCTCTGACTGTCCATTAAGATCTATAAAAACTCTCAAGATATCTTGATCATCCTATAGTAGGAGGTGTAGTGGATGGGCGAGTGGGATCTGAAGATACGTTAATCATCTCTAAGGTCAAAGACGGAGCTGATGAAGAAGTGACCGGTGTCCCCTTGCCCTGAGTACTCAAATCTGGGCCTTTCTCTGCTCCCCTATCTCAAGATCAACACTAACTACCACATCAACTCCATGTGCCTCATCGACTTTATGGAAAATTATGGACCCTCAGCTTGGGCCCAAGGTATTACGGCAGGCTTACTAGATCTCCTGGGATAGGTCGGATATGCCAGATCCTTCATACTCTTCATCTGCGTAGTGGCTGTCACAAGTACCCTATCATCTACTTTTGGTATATCAAGTACACCGTCCTTAGCATATAACCTCTAAATTAGGTAGGAAAATGATAGATTCATCGTCTCTCCAAAATCTTTATCATGAATCTTATGCCAGAGTAAGGCTGCAAAGTCAATAGCATATCTAGCCATCACACTAACAATGAGGGTCACTCCATCCCAAGTTAACACATTATCTAAAGCAGTAAGAAATAGTCGATATTAGATGAGCAACCACCAAAACTTGGCATCAAAATTCAGTGAAGCCTTCTTTATCACACCATGTCCCTCGATCCATAGGGTCTTATAACCTAAAAGTAAAATATAGTTGTCTATCCACCTATCCATCTAAACTCTCTTTCGTCTATGCTAAGCCTTCAGCATAATATGTCTATCACGTGCGACCCTCAGTATGTAGTCACACTCTGTTGTGGATGTAGAATTTGTATAGTCTAGACCAAAAATGATCCGGCGGATAGTCTCTGCTAGAAGATCAACCCTAACCCCTCTCTCAAGGGTCTGATCAAGATGTGCATACTCCATATATCTAATCAGTCCTGGAGATCTGGGTATTGAAATAACTACTATGGCATGATATTATGCATAAAAATCTCACACCACAGTCGGGCTGTAAGAATTGAGTGGTCTAGTCATCCATTCTAACTGATAATAATCAAAAGAAGCCCACAACTGTGGTACTCGACTTATCCCAGAAAGATCAATCCTGCTCTTACAAAATAAACCTCTTGGGCCTGTCAGCCACCAAAATAAGATTGTATATATCAACTATTTTTCGCATCCCGTCCACACACCACCTCAGATTTTCTTTCTCAAGAGGTGCCTCTAGGGTATGTGTGGGTGCAGAACTCTACCCCTACTATAATGGTGTGACATCATTTGGAATGGGTATCTCATGGGAAACCTGCTTTGTACCCTCCCCAGATGGGGTACATCTGACTGTTTTACATGAATAGCGGTACCCTCCTCGGACTGGGGTACCACTGATGACTCCTTCTACTATGCAGCCTCAGATGAATTGTGGGATCCCTCCCTAGACTGGGGGTCCTGAGCTACTCTTTGAGTATCTGGCTCAGAATCTACCTCATTATTATCTAATGGAGTATAATATGAAGGTGATCTCTGAGGTGAATTCATCCTCGGTCAGGCTACACATTCCTATGCAACTTGGACAATTTAAACAGCCTCAGTCCGAGACCTAGGCTGAGTAAAGGTTGGTCGACTACCCCACTGTGACTACTCAGGTAGCTTTTACCCTATAGTTCCCACTAAAATAGTCTTGGATCCCTTATGCATCTGTCTTTTAGTAACTTAGCGTGTCACCTTCTCTGCAACATCTCTAAGTCATGCTATTGGGTACTTCCCCACAAAACTAATGGGCTTGGGGGATTCATCCCGTCCCCTCAAGGTATCAACCTTCTTCTTCTTAGCCTCTTTTGGTGCCATATGTACCTAAAAAACTAGTCGTTAGTTTCCAACAAAAATAAGAGACGACAAAAGTTGAAGAAAATTTTGAATTTTTCCTTAATTTTTAAGCCCCTATAACTTATTTGAAGTTCCAACAAGTCCAATGTGTACACATATGTCAAGAATCATCATTTTCAATGCAAATGAGATGTCCAACCTTTGGGATTACTCTACTTGTTCAAGTTCAGCTTCCGTTTAGGGCCTACCTTAAGAATTTAATTTAAAACAAGGCCCCACATTAAGATTATAGGCTACTTCAAGGATCCTACATACAATCATGATAGATTCTATATATTTTTCATGGTAATACACATATCAACTTGTTTCTTCAATAAATACATCAATACATAACCATTAGGAGCCGGGAAAGTTACCTTTTTTATGATAATTCGGAAGTGAAAATGAAGTAATGGAGCAAAACTCAAGTTGGAACTTGTTTTTAGTATGTTGGGAAAAGTTGGTACCTCAAACAAGTTTCAATTTAGTTTTCCTTTAAAAGTAGGATTAGTTTATGATTTGAGAGGAAAGTTTGAATTTAAAGAGAAAAATGAGGTTTTGAGGATTTGAATAAGTGGCTAAAAGTGTTTAAATATATGGGGGGCGATTAAGGTCTTAATTATACATTGGTGGGCCTAAATTTTTAATTAAAATTTGGGCCCACAATTTTCCTACCCACAGCACCCACATGCGCCTCCCACATGAGGCGCATATGCCACATGCGGTATATGTAGGGCGCATATGGGCCAAAAATTTTGGTCCGCTTTTCTGCATTCTAGACTTGGCATTTTTATGTTTTCCTAGCTACTTATGGTCTTGTAATGTGAGTTTACAATTTCAATGGTATGCCAAAGTTTACAATTTTTCATTCTCATTCTCAAAAAATTCATCTTTTCAATTATTGCTCAACTTACCTGTTGCGACTCTGATGGGTTGGCCACACAATTCCCTTACCTGGAAATTTATGAATGTAATAATTCTATCATATTTTGGGTAAGTCCATGAGCTATAAACCTACAAAAGAAAAACAAACAAAAAAAGTGGACACTAAAATTATGGGTTGCCTCCCACTCAACTCTTGATTTAATGTCGCAGAAAGACGTGGTTATATTAGTTACTCCAACTTCACCAACAATCCCATGGGTTGCCGCTCATGCAATGTTAATTTAATATCACAGCACGACGTGGGTACCTTGATTACTCTGGATTAATCAAGATACCTATAAGAGTACCCTCCAGGGTCATCAATACAATCTATCATCGACACCACCCTCATGTCGCTTGGCTGCTTCATTGATTATTAGATGTTGAAGGTGGTCTCCTCATCGTTGACTCTAAACTTCAGCTTTTCCTTTTTCGTGTAAACCATCACTCTACCTATGTCCATAAATGGTCTCCCTAATATAATGAGCATCTCGGTGTCAACCTCACAGTCCAAAATAACAAAGTCAGCTAGAAAAATAAAGTTATCAACTTTCACAATCACATAAAACAAAATACGCACGGGTTTCTTCACCGTGCGGTTAGCCATCAATAGTCGCATTACAGTTGATTCAGGAAGGCTCAAGGTCAACTACTTGAATACAGTCAGCGGTATCAAACTTATGTTGGCTCCTAAGACACAAAAGGCTCTGGCAAATTGGGCTAACCTAATAGTGCATGGTATAGTGAATGCTCCACGATCACTTATTTTCAGGGCTAGAGACCTAGTAGTTACTACACTACAGTGTTGCAACCTATTAACATCCTCAATTGTAGCTCCTTTCTTCTTTGTAACCAATTGTTTCATAAACCTGGCATATCCTGACATCTGCTCCAACACCTCAAGAAGAGGAATATTTAAGCTCAACTTTTTCAGCATCTCAATGAATCACTTAAATTTTCCTTCCTCTCTCTTCTGCTTTAGCCGTTGAGGAAAAGGTGGGGGTGTTCTTAGAATTTTTTTTATTTCCTTCTCAACAACTGGACCCTTACCTTTTTCCTTACTTACTACATTATCACCACATGTTTCCTTTTGAAACTCTACAACAGGTGTCTCATCAATAGAAACCTCATCTTGTTTTGGCGCTTCCATAGTAGGTAATGGGGGATCCACAGTAGTCATACCACTCCTTCTGGTAATGGTAAGAACATGACCATCGTTTTTCAAATTTTGCATAGTGTTGCTCGAAAGGGTGCCTAGCTGCCTTTGGTTCAGTGTTGCAGATATCCTCTCGAACTGGTGCTCCAACTGCTTAATAGAAATGGCATGTGATTCAACCTTCTGGGTCAGCCCTGAAATGTCAGCCTTAATCTCCTTAAGGCTGATTTCCTGATTTTCTTGATCCTTTACTAGCTTAGTCATTATCTCTTCCATTCTTGATTTTGCATCTCTTCTTGAAATTTATCGATTTCCCTTCTCTCTGTACTCATCCTTATTCCTCCAGTCACCATCTCACTCCCTACTATAATTTCTATATCTGTCATAGTAGTTTTGACATTGGTTTTCTTGCCCTTGGGCTCAAAAACCAGTCAACTGACGATCAAGATAGTTTGCTTTCTCCTCTAATTCTTACTCGTAAGCTTTGGAAGCTAAACCTTTTGCTCTTATTGTGTTACTTTCTTAGAACTTTCTACTGTAAATTGTTTTTACAGTAACCCAAGATCAGTTTATAGCAGTGCAATCTCTTGTGCTATTGAATCATCAGCTACTTTCTGTCGAAGGAGGCACCAATATCATATGTGTCTAATCCGCTCTTAGCCTTCCATGTTTTCCACCCTCTATTAGTGATCAAGTTCTATTCTAGATTTTCTAAAGTAATATTATTCTTATAAAATATCCTCAAGAAATAGTTTCTGTCATAGCTCTGGAACTGATGGTCAGGGCTCTGTAGAATATCTCCAATAGGCTAATACTTGACATCCGATGGTTGGGCACCATACTCAGCTTCTTCTTGAACTTGAACCATGCCTTGTACATAAATTCTGACTGTAGTTGCCTGAAATTATAGATCTTTTCCTTAAGATGCAACATCCTGGATGGAGGAAAGAACCAGTTTAAGAATTTTCTCCTTAATTCATTCCATGTAGTGATAGATCCTCTTGGCTGTTCCCCTAGCCATAAAAATCCTTTTTCTGTAAGTGAAAAGGGGAACAACCTCAGTCTAAGTGCTTTCTGATTCACCCTTGTAATGGTAAAAAAAATGCAAATCTTAATGATATTCACAAGGTTCATATTTGCATCATCTATAGGAAAACCCGCAAATACACCTTTCATGTTTAGGAGATGGATCATTGTACTCGTTATGTCAAACTTAATGCCTAGGGGTAAAACAGAAGGGATAATGGTTCCAGTCTTTGTAAGCTCAACGTATCCCATATATTCTTCATCATCCTTATATGGGTGAACATATTGATATGCTGGGATCACTTGAGGACAGCCTCTTCTAGCTCTGTTCTGATTTTCACCGAGTGTTGCTCAGCGGTTTGTATCTTGTCCCTGCTCAGCTAGCTCTGCCTCCCTAGCTATCCGCTGAGCTCGTTATGTTGCCCTCCTATCTTTAGTGGTTTGTGCTAAAATCACACTCATCATCTAATCAACAATATCCTAAATACCTTCAGTGGGAGGGAAAGGCACATAATCATGAACCCCTTCAAGAATATCATTTTTTTTCAATTTCATCATCCTACTAGATGTTTGTAGGATCCTCTCTGGATTTAGATTCAATGGGAGTAAGAGATTTCCTCTACTCTGTGTGTTAGGCGTACACCAGTGTATACCCAACTAACCCAACTAAGAATAAAAATAATAGACTTGTAAACTGCAACAAACTCAATTCAAAAATCAACACTGTATTCCTTGACAACAACGCAAAAATTTAATAACTCTCAAGCTACACCTTCTTTTTAAAGATTTTGCAGTCGCTGATAAATATAGTATCCCAAAAAATATTGGGGTTGAATCTAAGGGAATACGTGGAATCTGGGCACATGGAGACACCTACATGTGTAGGAAATTTTTCCTGCAACTTCTTCTCTCAAGATTTTGGATTTTTGGCACTTACCTTACCCGCATGTGCTATATGCGGTCCCCATGTTGACATAGGTAAGTGCCGAAATATATTTTTTAGCTCTTTTACTCTCGAGATATTCACTTTCGGTACTTACCTCAGTATTATATAAACCACATGTGTTAGATATGGTCCACATATAGACATAGGTAAGTGCCGAGCATTCTAATACTTGCAACTATGGTTCAAATCTTCAACTTTCATCATATTCTTTAGTCACAAACATCTGGAAAGTGTTACAAATACCCAAAATTGATCAAATAAGTAGCCAAAAATATCATTTTTTATTTTTTTTCATCAACTTAGCATCCAATACCTAGTTTCCTACAAAACATACCCCAAATGCATCAGATCTAACAAAACAACCTAAAAAACTTGCATATGTTCATAGTTTTAAGCGTCGAAAGTGCGATATTTATATAGCATATCAGTTGTCCACTAAAAAGCTTTTAAGAATCCCAAAATATAGCTTCCATTAAAATTTCAAACTACCCCTCATCCCCTCAATCCCACCTTTGCCTAGGTTTTCAAGGAAAGAACCATTTGTGTCAAGTTTGTAGGAGCCTTCAGTGGGGGAAAAGAGGGACCATCGTACATTAATATCAATGGTGTTAGTAGGGGGTTGCTTATCTAGATAAATGGGTGTATTTAATATCTTAAGCATAGACTTGATTAAAATAAAGCTTGTCTTTTTTTAACAAAAGCATTATAATTCATGTTCTTCCAAATTCCACAGATCCTGAAGTGAAGAATAGTGTGCCATTTGACAAAATTTTCATAATTAAGAAACTTAGTTTTTGACCGTAGATGGTTCTCCAATTGTGAGGGTAGAGATCATATAGTCTAATAGTAGACTCATTAGAACTTTTGAAGAATAGGATAATCCAGAAGTGTTGAATAATGGGACACTCAAGAAAGATATGTATGAAATCTTTGGAGTGATGATTACAAATATCACATCCAGGACTGATATGAATCCATATTTTAGAAAGAGTGAGTACAGTTGGATGTCTATTATGGTGGGTTATCCAGAGGAAGGAATTAATCTTGGGGACAGTTGATTTTTCAGATCCACTAGAAATTATCTTGAGACTGGTCATTAAGACTATTTTTGGTATCAGTTATAAAGGAATAGGCACTCTTACTGAAGAGATTCCATTACCATTTAGACCCTAAATAAGTTGATCGTACGGGATCATGGGTTGTGGGTAAAGAAATATTGGATATTCAGAATAAGATTCGGTGGGAGTTGGATGGAAAGTTCTGCAAAGTTCAACTCCCATCTATTCCAAACCTCTGACAGCTTAAGATTTGATTAAGAGATACAAAAAGGTCCATGGATTAAATTCCTAAGGAGGATAGGGTTTGGGATCCATCTATCATATAAGAAGTTTATTTTATCCCCATTATGAATAATACATTGGACACATTTCAAATAGTAACCCTACCCATAGGAAATGTTCTTCTAGATTCTTGAAGAATTAGGCTTGTAAATCATTTTATGAGCACTATACTTATTCATAAGAATGTTTGCCCAGAGACTATTTTGGTTTTGGGAATACCTCCAAGCAAGGCTGATAAGCCTGGGGTCATTCTTTATATTAGATTTCTGTAAGCTTAGTCCCCCCTCTTTTTTAAGAAGGCAAAGAGTGTTCCAATTTATCATATAAATTTTTCTTTTCTCAATAGTAGTCGCTTAAATAAAGTTCTTTGGATCCTATCAATGATGGAGAGGATTTTGATAAGAAGAGAGATATTACATAACATCAACAGGAATACTACTTAGGGAGGATTTTGCAAGGGTGACCTTACCAGCCATATTGAGAAATTCAGTCTTCCAACCAAAAAGATTAATATTGAGGTTATCTACATTTAACTGAAAGTGTCCATTACAAGTCTACTTGTGAAAAATGCGGAATCCCAAGTATTTTTCAAAGAAATCTCTGGCTTGAATAAAGGAGATGTTTGCTAAGAGTTCCTTTTCCCTGGGGGCAATTCCTATAAAAGATCACCTTGGATTTGAAATGATTGATTTTTTGGCTTGAGTGTAAGCTAAATAAATTAAGAATATTACTAATAGTGATACAATTTCCTATAGTGGCTTTGGCAAAGAGGGTAAGGTTATCAACAAAGAATAGGTGAGAAATTTTTTAACCTCCAGTACTGATGAAGATAGGTAGCTAGTTCAGGATATCTACTTCATGTTCAATTCTCCTAGAGAACAACACCATGAACATTTTAAAGATGTAAGGGAATATAGGGTCTCCTTGTCTTATACCACTTGTAGGGAGAATAAATATGTCCTCCCACATTAATCAAGATAGAAATGGAAGAGGATGAGATACAAGACATGATGAGAGAGCTTAATTTGGGAGGGGGGATAAAAAAATAGAGTACTTGTCTAATGAAGGACCATTCCAGCCTGTCAAAGCCTTTTTAAGGTTGATTTTGAAGATCATTCTAGATTGTTAACCCTTTATTTTTGGAAAATAAGAGATAAATTTTTGGACAATGATGGCATTATCTGAAGTCCTTCTATTAGATAGGAAATGGGACTGGCTCTAGATAATAATCTTAGCAATGTGATGTTTAAAACTTCTAGATATGATCATGGTAATGAGTTTTTATTGAGTGCTGCATAATTTAATAGGTCTGAATTTCCTCAAGTTGTTGGCATTAGTACATTTGAGAATGAGTCATAGACACATAGAATTTACCTTAGCCTCCATACAGCTAGAATTAAAGGTTTCTATTCAAAACTTGATGAAAACTAGTCCCATAATATCCTAGTACTTTTGGTACATAAGGAGATAAATGCCATCAGGTACAGGTTCTTTGGTAGGCTTAAAGGAGAAGAGGGTCCTTTTAATCTCATCAGAGGTCAAAATATTATCAAGGAGGGTATGAACCTCAATCTAATAGACCCTCTAGATGAGGGGTTAACTTGACATGTAAGATTGGAAACTAGATGGTCAGTGCTAAACCGATTCGTGTAGAAGGATAGAATTAATGGCCTCAGTGGAGTAGTGCCAATTCTTGTTATCCTCTTTAAGAAAAGTCATCCTATTCTTTCTCCTCTTATTTAGAGTGGAAGTATGGAAGAATTTATTACTAGTATCCCCATCATTTAGCCAATTGATTATGGATTTGAGCCTCCAAAATCCTTGTTCATGTCTAAGAATCGTACCAAATTCTTTAGTAAGACTCCTTTCAAGATCTTGGAGGTAATAACTGTGGGGGTAAGAAGGCGGTCTTTGGATACCAATCAACCTTACCAGAAAATATTTCTTCAGGTGGAAGATATTAAAACAGATATATCTTTTCCAAGTCTTTACAAAAGACTCAAAGTGGGAGATGGCCTCAGTAAGAGGGAGCTCTGATTCAAAGGAGTTCTTAACTACATAGATGAAGTTAGGGTGGCATCACCTCATAGTTTTCATTCTAAAGGGTTTATCGGGGATAGAGGGAATTTTCTCTAGGTTCACAAGTAAGGGTCAATGGTCATAGTGGGTTTGGAGGAGGTAAATAACTAAGGCATCTAGGAAGAGGTGAATCCAGGTCTCATTAGAATGACATCTACCAAGCATCTCAAGAATAAGACCCTTCTTATTTTTATATCTCTTATTCATCCAAGTGAATTAACTACTTTTAAAACCTAGATCAATAAGAATACACAGGTTAATGCAATTCTAAAAAGCAGTGGCTCTAGTATTGTTAATATTATTATCCCCGAATTTTTTTCAAAAGCTTTAAGCACCTAATTAAAGTCCCTCTATAAGCCAAGGGCTCTTAGGGGAATCTTTGATAGTGTTGGAAAACTTAGTAATATTCGCCCAAAGAATCTTCCTATCCTTAAAGTTATTACTAGCATAAATATCACTAAAGAATTAGGAGAAGAGGGGATTATTTACCTTAACAATAATATGGATTCGTTGGAAGAATAGAACAATGCAATGTATACCCAATGAAGTATTGTCCCACATGATGACAATGCTATCGAAACTACTAAAAGTAGAGAATTGGATTTGGCTATTGTATCCTAAGACTTCATCCATGGCCTTATGATTAGCCATTTTTGTCTCAAGAAGGGCTAGGGGAGAAGGCCTATAGATTTTAACCATAGACTAACAATGTCTTCTAATCTCGACATTCATTATCCCTTAATATTTCATATGATTGTGTTCATCATGGGAGGGGAATTTACTAGATATGGATATTTCATTATTCCCTTGCCCCTATCCTATAAGGAAGGGTATTCAATCATTGGTTTCTTTTTTTTTGGAAGGCGGAGTAGAAGATGCATGTTCTTGGGAGATTAAGTTCTAGACGGAATTTGTTGAGCTCCAAAGAGAGTAACACTACTAGAAGTTCTTTGATAAGGTCCTCAAAGGTTTGAGAGATGGGTTTTCCTATCATGAATACTTCTGTTTTTGGTACCTTGAGGGAAGCTAGGATTTTTAACATTTTCCAATTGCTCTCCCATATAGTTGCACACCCTTTTATTTACCAAAAGATTAACTTAAGTTTCAAAGGGGATTTATTATTAAGTGATAAAAGATGAAAATTCATTTTAAAAAGGACTTTTAATAATCAAAACTCAGAGTCACCGCTTGGCATAAATCTGGTGTTCCAAGTCACCTTTGAAAATCCCTTTTCCAATTGATTTTGACTCTTTAAAACTAGTTTGCAAATAGAAATTTCTGCAAAGGAATTCATTTGACTGAAGGGAAGGTGTTAGGCACCCCTCGTTGCCATGGTTCAACCACGGTCGCTTCGTAAAGTATATCGGCTAGTATGACACTATGAGATGTATAAACCAACGAAACACATAAAACAAGAAAACAAACAACCAAACAACAAAATATAAGAAATAGTCTTCAGTCCAATTTATTACAAACCAAAATAAGAAGATACTGAAATGTAAACCTACACTAAGCTATGCTAATCATAAACTATGCCTTACCCGATACCTTGGGCCTTGATCACGAACCTCCTTTGCACACATAATACATCGGGGCATTCCTCGATGAATGAATATAATTCTCCTTGAGGCATTCCCCAGTCAAATGAGTACAATTAGTTCAGATACGATAAAATAAAATCATTCAACAAATATTCAATAATCCACAATCCCTAACTTTGTCTACCCAACCTATCATTCGTTACCCATTTGACAACCTAATGATGACACAATCGTATTCAATAACATCCATGTTTATTTTGAATTCAACCAACTACAATAATCAAAACCAAATCAATATTCACCTTTTTATCAATTTTTCAATTCTCGCCCCAAATTTCATTCTCAACCACATAATTAACCCATTTCAATACGCAATCCACCAATCAAGAATAACAAACATTCACCAATCATGCATAGAAACACCCAGCACTTAAATGTCACCAATAATTCACATCAAAAAATAAAACATAATATTGAATCACATATTCACAATCATAAAAGAATCAAAAGGATGAGAAGAAAGAATTGTACCTTAAATTTTGTTTTTAATCCATCAAATTGTTCATCGCGGACAACGGATTAAAACCTTAAATCAGAATTCATGAATCCAAATATCAAAACCGAACTTGTAACTTTCAACCCCAAACTCTATTTTCCCTCAAACACATCATTCTTTCTCTATATCCGTATGTTTCATGGATGAGGAAAGCTGGTCGGAGCTGTTGTGTGCCCGGTAAACTATTTTTCCTATGATGCTTTGACGAAATTGTGAATGGGGCTGGCAGAATTAGGTTTTGAATGATTATTTTAGTGGATTCGAAATTGATTTTGATCAGAAAATTGGGGAAGATTTTGGTTGGTGTTTTCCGGCATAAATTTACCAAAATTACATGAATGAGGGGGTCAATTTTGGTAAATTTTGACAGAAATGGGTCTGGTTTAGACGATGGTGAGATTTTCGGTAAAACAACTCGCTAAAATATTCAGATAAAACTGAGGATTTCCCTTCTCTATCTGATTTTTCGACGGCCCTATTAATCTATACATTCCTGACATACCTTACTCCATTCATTTTTTCTTCTTCCCCTTCCCTCTATCTGAATTTTTGTGCATATATAACAATGTGTATGTATGAGGTTGTGTGAATTATGGTGCTCTCTGCCTATTTCATGGAAATTAGGGGAGTATCTTTCTATTCTATGTAGTGTGTAATATTTCAGTGAGTGTATAGTATGGAAAAAACATAAAGAGGATGGGGTAGGGGGTACGTGGGTATGAGGTAGGGTAGGGGTAGATTGTTATGTTTGTTATGGAATAGTTGAGAGTTGGTTATTATTTTTTTGCATTTTGTGGAAAAATTATCAACTAAAATGGGGTGTATGGAAAGGTGGGGTAAATGAGTAAATTTGATTTCTGGGAGGGACAAAATTAGCTGTATAAATCACGCCCTCTTTCAATGTAAACCTAAAGTGTTTGCAGACAAAGAAGTAGACAACGGATAAAGTTTTGATCTGATCAATATTCAAAAGAGAGAAAAAGAAGCACAAAGTAACACCGCTAAATTTAGGACATCCTACTTACCAGAGTTATGAGGAAATCAAGTCACAGGTATCTCAAAGGGTTGGAATGAAAGGGACTATACTGAGTTAGAGAGTCAATGAGGCCTTGTCGAAGTTCCAGTCTGTGAATATGTTATTACATCAAAAATAAAAATTATAAGTTAAAAGATAACAGAAATTAGAAAAGTCCTATCTATGCAGCTTCTTTGGACTCATGACTTGAGTTTCTGATGCTTTCTAAATTGACCAAATATCTAATCTTCTTTGGGTTAAACTTGAGAATAGATTCTTTATCCATACAAAATTTTGTGTTGGAAACATTGACCATGTTCTGTCAGCAGTACTTTAGAATTTAAACCTGAATTTGAAAATCTTCTCCCTATTCTCCAGGCGGGCTCCTGACTTATAATTTCTTCACCTTATTTCTTGGCTTTCAATTTATTCACCTTATTGCTTAACTTTTCAATTTCTTCAACCTATTTTTTAGGCGGGCTCCTGACTTGCAATTTCATCACTCTGTTCTTCAGGAGGGCTCCTTAATCAAAATCAAAACTAGTATAGAATTATACCAAAAAAGTTTATGATAAAGAAAGATTCCATTTTTCTGAAAATAAAGTCTTATTTTATAGAAGAGTTCTGAACAGAAAGTAAAGTCCCATTTTCCAAGAAGGTTCTTAACAAAAAATAAAATTCTATTTTCCAAGAGGGTCTTGAATAGAAAGCAATGTCCCACTTTCCAGAAGGGTCCTGAACAAAAAGTAAATTCCCATTTTTCAAAAGGGTCCTGAACAGAACGTAAATTTTTATTTTCCAAGGGGGTCCTGAGTCAAACGGAAGGTGGAGACTAAGAACGTAGTGTATGCTAAGTTGGTGGAGATCAAAGATGAAAAGGAGAAGTAGACGAATAAATAAAAGTATAAGTTAGCTAGGAAAGAGGCTAAGGTAGCGGTTACTGCAGTGAAGACACCATCTTTCGAGAGCTTGTGTGTGGCTTTAGAGGAGAAAGGAGGGGATATAAAGTTGTATTGGTTTTCCAAGGCTAAGGAGCGGAAGACGCGTGACCTTGACCAATTGAAGTGCATCAAGGGGGAGGATGCCAAAGTGTTGGCGGAGGATGCCCTCATTAGGAAGAGGTGGCAATCTAATTTCCATAGACTTTTGAACGACGAGGGGGATAAGGATTTCATCCTAGGGGACTTGGAGAACTCAGAGAAGTGTCGTGAATATGGTTATTGTAGGTTTATTAAGGTGTTTAAGGTCAAGGGGGCTATTCACAGGATGCGTAGGGGCAGCGCAATTGGACCAGATGAGATTTCGGTGGACTTTTGAAAGAGCACTGGCAGGGCAGGTTTCGAGTGGCTGACAAGATTGTTTAGAATCATTTTTAGGGCAGCAAAGATGACCGAAGCGTGGAGATGGCGCATGATGTTTTCTCTATATAAGAACAAGGGGTATATTCAAAGTGGCAACAACTATAGGGGTATCAAGTTATTGAGTCATACTATGAAAGATTGGAAAAGAATGGTCGAGTTGAGACTGAGGAAGATCGTGCCTATTTTTGAGAATCAATTTGAATTTATTCCAGGTCGCTTGACTAATGAGGCCATTCACCTCATGACGAGATTAGTAGAGCAGTTTAAGGGGAGAAAGAAGAACTTAAACATGGTGTTTATCGATCTTAAGAAGGCGTATAACAAAGTTCCCATAGAGATATTGTGAAGGTACTTGGAGGATAGAGAAGTGCCTGTGGCATACACTAGGTCGATACAGGATATGAATACTATGAAAAGACTCAAGTAAGGATGGCAGCAGGGGATCCGAAGCATTTTTCAGTTTTTACAGGGTTGCACCAGGGATTGGCTCTTAGCCCATTTTTATTTGCCTTACTGATGGATGTTTTGATGCGACATATCTAAGGGGAGGTGCCCTAGCGTATGTTATTTACTGACGATGTTATTCTAATTGATAAAACTTAGGGAGGAGTTAATGATAAGCTGGAGCTTTGGAGACAGACCCTTGATTCTAAAGGTTTTAATTTGAGCAGGACTAAGATGAAGTATTTGGAATGTAAGTTTAGTGATTTATCACACGAGGCAGACTCAGTAGTAATACTTGATTCCCAGATAGCTCAAAAGAGGCAGAGTTTTAAGTACCTTGGATCTCTGATTCAAGGGAATAGGGAGATTGATGAGGATGTCAGGCACCGTATTGGTGTAGGGTGGTTAAAATAGAGGCTCGCTTTGGGAGTCTTGTATGACAAGAAGGTACCACTTAAACTCAAAGGTAAGTTCAACAGAGTGGTAATTCGACCTACTATGTTGTAAGGATTTGAGTGTTGGCCAGTTAAGAACTCTCACATACAGAAGTTGAAGGTAGCAGAGATAAAAATGTTGCGATAGATGTGTGGAATTACCAGAAGGGATAAGGTTAGAAATGAGATTATCTGGGAGAAGATAGGGGTGGCTTCGGTAGAGGAAAATATGTGGAAAGTGAGGTTGCGATGGTTTCAGCATATGATGAGGAGGGGCACAGATTCCCCAGTATGCCGATGTGAGAGGCTGGCTACGGATAATTTTAGGTAGGGTAGAGGTAGGCCGCCTAAGAAGTATTAGAGGGAGGTGATTATACATGACATGGAGAAGTTACATCTTATGGAGGACATGAAAGAAAATGATTATACTGAGAATTTAACTTGAGCTCATGCTCACTCGCACGATATGAATACTGAAAGAAGGAAAACTTTTCCTAAAATATTTCATAGTCTCCTATCCACAAGTGTGGCGCGCTACACACCTATTCACAAGACTCTACTAGATGCGTCTTTCAAACTCCCTAGAACTCTATTGAACCTTAGGCTTTGATACCAAGTTTGTAACGACCCGAGACTACCCTCTAGTCTTCACACAGTGCTTACGACCTTGAAGGACCACAAGTTAACCCATGACTGATATCTGCTGTGAGCACTGAAAAATAATACTGTAAATAATATAGAATTTGACTGAATTGCCATAAGGTTCAAAACATCTAAAATATTAAAAAAATATAACATCTGAAATAACAATCCATAAAACTGAATACTATCTAAAAATCTATCCTGAAAACCTCTAATCTAAACTATCTGAAAGTGGAGTTGATGGGATAAGCCCCCAAGTAGCTTCGACTACTGAGCTACTGATAAACTAAAATAATGAAATAAAAGCATATCCTTGATAGATAAGGAATCACTACTAAATATGCTACTGCTGGCCGAATCTGGCTAAACACGAACAGAAACATGAGCGTCCGAACCTATGATACGAAAGTATGCGATCAGTACGTGGGAATGTACTGGCATACTAAATAAGGTAAGGTTGAATACAATGGTTCATATACATGAACAATAACTAATTAAATGATATAGAGTGACTGAACATGAGAGTACATGGATAACAGATACTGCTGTAAATACTGAGTATGCAATACTATGCATATATGTATACTGTAACTGATCTTTTCTGAAACTAAATAATGAGTTATGATATTGAGTAACTGATAATCTAAAGTTACAGACAACTGAATTACTGATACTGAGCGACTGTGTCTAATGGTCCTAATTCTGTAGAATTAAACTGAGTTCTCGACTGAAGACTGAGACTGAAACTGAAACTGAGGGAGGTAAACATCTAACCGACATGTCCCAAATATAAGCTGATAGGGGTCCAACTTGTGACCCCAGTTGGAAGGGTGCTAATACTATTCGACGGGTACTAACAATGTTTGTGAGTCAACCCTATCTAGCAGGAAGACATTTTGTCAACCCTCACTGGCAGGAAAACTCATGCAAGATGTGTCAACCCTTATCTGGCAGGAAGATATCTCAACCTACGCTATCTACGTAGTTCTATAACTCAGGGATTGCTAATAAGGGTAAAACCCTATACTAACATGAATGCCCCCATCTCTGGGTTTGCTCAGTGTTGAATCCTACTCCCAACTGAAAGACACTGAACAGAGTATACTGAACTGGACTGGGCTGATACTGAGTTTTTAGAGTTTTCTTGAGTTCTGTAACTGACTGTATTCTACTGATTGGTACATAACTGATACTATTTTGTAACTGACACTATATCTAGGTACACAGCTAAATTATCAGGTATTAAATACCCCCAGGACTCAATAGCATGAAAAGACAAAACATAGCATGATCATAAAGGCATAACAATACTTGCTTGCTAATAATACACTCATTTAGACATTTTGTCAAACAATGGATATGCATGAACTTGTACATAGATGGAATCACATAATAACATATCATACTTTCACTAATCAATTCACATAAGCATTTTATCAAACTCTTTTAGGGCATAAACTTGTATTTGATTGGGAACACATAATGACCAGTCTTGATTCTGCTATTTACTTCACATAGGAAATTTAGCAAATACTTGGGGAGCATGAATTAGTTCACATGGTAATGGCCAACACATGAACATCATGAATACAATACTCAATTTCAAATTTAAGGGTTTAGCATGTAATTCATATAACTCATCACATAAACTATTTTAATTTAATGGAAACTTATAATAAATCATGGATTGAAACCCAAACAACATCATGAACATGAATACAATCAAATTCAAACATAAAATTCATGAAATCCAAACTTGTATTCTGAAAAAGGGTTCTTGGGTTCCATGGAAGGTAAGGATCCATGGATGAACATCTAATATACCTTAGAAGATTCTTTCTTGAAGGTTCTTGGAGGAATTTTTAAGCTTGTTCATGATTTCTTGAACTAGGGTTTTTGCCTCTTGAGAGAAAAATAATTTATCTTGGGGAGAAATTGAATGCATAATGGTGTAACTAGGTTTATTAAGGTTGAATTTCATGTTAAAGGATGACTAGGGCCGTGGAAAAAGACTTACATTCCCCTGCAATGATTTAAAAACTCTTATCCGATTATCAGATTTAGGCAAATTTTATATCGTTGGAAAGCTAATTCAATTTTCTACGCAATGCCAGGCTCTAAACTAAAAATCACTGAGGATTTAAAAATATTTTATTGGATCACTCATGTACTGAGAGTTAATCTAGGCTAGAAAAATACGAGGTATGACATCTTGTTTCTTTACTTCATATGAGGTAGTGGGATGGACTGCATACACTTTACCTTCCCCAGACCCTACTTGGTGGGAATAAACTGGATATGTTGTTGTTGTTGTTCTAGGAGGGTCCTGCAGATAAAGTAAATTCTCATTTTCCAGGAGGGTCCAGATCATAAAGTAAATTCCTATTTTTCTGAAGGGTCTTGAACATAAAGTAAGTTCCCATTTTTCAGGAGGGTCCTGAACATAAAGTACATTCCCATTTTTCAGGAGGGTCTTGAACATAAAGTAAATTTCCATTTTTCAGGAAAGTCCTGAAATATAAAGTAAATTCCTATTTTCTAGGACGGTCCTGAATAATAAGTAAATTTCTATTTTCCAGGAGTGTCCTGAACATCAAATAAATTTCCATTTTCCAAGAGAATCCTGAACATAAAGTAAATTCTCATTTTTCAAGAGGGTCCAAAACGTAAAGTAAATTCCCATTTTTCCAGGAGAGTCCTGAACAATAGTAAAATTTTAATTTTTCAGGAAGGTTCTGAATATAAAGTAAATTTCTATTTTCCGGGAGAGTCCTGAACAAAAAGTAATGTCCTATTTTCTAGGAGGGTGTTGAACATAAAGTAAATTCTCATTTTCCAGGAGGGTATTGAACACAAAGTAAGGTCCCATTTTCCAAGAGGGTCCTGAGGTGAATTTCAAATAACAGGAATTAAAAAAAAATTGCCCCAATTTATCATCAAAATCTTTTGTGGGTGTCAAATGATGATAGGCGAATTTACACGCCTATAGTGCTATATTTTACCCATATTTTAGCTAAGTTTTGAGGACAAATTATATATTTCATGCACTTTTAGTCCTTTTTCCTGTAAGTGAGCTAACAAACGTGATTAGCAAGTTTTCAGGTATAAATGACGCAGATTTCAGCATTTTATGGCCAAAGGAAGCTTCATGAAAAAAGGAGAGCAGCGTTTGGACGCCTATGGACTGAAAGTGATGCATGGAAAACCTGTCCCGGGCAAAAACAGCATTTCTGAAGACTTTGGGGACCAGAAGTAACCTAATAGGAGTAGGATAATAATGCAGTAATTTATTAGGATTAGGATAATGATACATTAACCTAGTACAATTGGGTTAAGTATTTCATTAGCTTAGTAGGATCTGGTTAAGTATTTCATTAGCTTAGTAGGATTTGGTTAAGTATTTCATTAGCTTAGTAGAAATAGGATATGGGTATTATAAATACCCTATTTTGCTAGAGATTTTTATACATTCTACACTACACACAATTCCGCAATTCCACACAATTCCCCCATTCCATCAATTCCCATCCATCCACCATCCATCCATCCATCAAAATAATTTTATTTATTAATTCATTGTTGACATTATTTTTTATCTATTCAATTCTTATTTTCCACAACAAGAGAAACGTTACTTTGCAAGGGAGTTCACGCCTAAACACCTACCACACTTTACTACACGAGATCTTTATTGTGGTATAATAACAATGTCGATTGTGATTTCCTTCGCACTCATGGGTAACTAAACTTCTCTGTTAGGGTTATGGAAGCCCTATGAGATACTATCTAAGGCTATAAGTTTGTCAATTCGTGACACGTATGTTGCTTATATCATTATTCTCTTCATCTTAATGCAAATTCTTGTGGCTGCAGACACATAAAATAACGCCAGTATAGCATTAACTTGTTCGAAAGAAAAGTTATATGTCTGGAAAAGAGATAATGTCAAGGTAGTAGGGTCCCATCCCCTATTAAAAAGTTAGTGTCGTAACTGGATTAACCTCTTGGAGAATTTATACCGTTAGACACGCTTTAAGCTCGAAAGAGTTAAAGTGAAATAATCCTCGAATAGGTCGAAAGACGCCTGGATTTACCATCGAATACAATTCTCTATAAGCACATACATGTCTGAATTCTACACACTCATAGCTAATAGAGACGTATAACTCAGAAGGTGGACATAACCCCAACTCCTCAATTCTCATTGCTTACAACTTACTAAATATTCTTTCTTTTTACATTGCTATTTTCAGTTTTTAGTTTAATACTTTGTTTACATTACTTGCACGACAAGACTGCCCCCTTTTTATGAGACTTGCACTAAAAGTCTAGTAATCGTTGCTTACTTGTTGACCAAGCTATTCCCTGTGGGATCGATACCCAACCCAGTTGGGTTCTATATTTGCTAGCGACCGCTTTACACTCCTACGAGAGATGTAGATTGAGCGTTATCATCAAACTCAAGCACAACTACTTGCAACAATGAATAATGCAAAGAGGAATCAAGATTCTGATCAACGAATGGACTTTTTGAGGGTAAAATTGAATGAATGAGACCAACAAGTCCCTCTCTTAAGAGTGAAAGTTAAAGATACTTACTAAAAGTGCATTTTTTAGGATTAAAGTCTCAAATTAGGAAGTTCACCTCCTAGCCATGAGACATGAAAGATCCAAATTAGAGAATGTATCTCTTAGGGGTACAGGCTGCTGAGTTTTACCGTAATTGTGATTACCAAACCTGTACAATAGCACTGCTCTTGCATTTGCAGAAATGAGGAATTGCACTTTTGGATATTTGCACTTTAAAGCCTTTAATTTTAATGTAGCAGGTGTTCCTATTTCATACAAAGAAAACTTGCGGCTCTGGTTTTTTAGGCGATTTCTTTTGCACTTGTCCCATTAATTTTGCTTTCAACTAATGGAATATGTCATTGACTTGTTGCACCATTGATCCACAATTAGATTTTTAAAAGTGACTTAGAAAGAAACACAATGTCTCTATTTTGTTATGTATCTCGGATAAATCCTTCGACCCTTGGTATTTTCTCGATTTCCCAAACTTGTTTTTTGATAAAACTTTCTGCTTGTCTTGTTTCGACTTACAATTATGTTTCTTTCATGTATTGTCCTTGTTTTGAAATCCTTTCTTACTTGTTTTGACATGGACTTGACTTAAAGATATGAGAAAAATGATTTTTGTTTGAATGACAACTCAAAAGGACAAAAATAGAAATATAAAGAAGAAAAAACAGACAATGTTTGTCCCATTTTTTTAAAATAAAGAAAAGAAAAGTTTATCTGAAAATGACAATCAATTCTAATTGTTATGCCATGCAATTTTTGATTAAACTGCCTGATCTTTTCATTCAAACTTTTCACCAATTGTAGTTGAGTTAATGACCCTGAAACTGAGTTGCTTCCTTAAGTCAATTGCACTTATAGACCTTATTCGGCTAGTGACGCCTTGAAGGGTTTACACCAAAAAGCCTTTCTTATTTTCTTTCTCCCAGCTCACCATTGCCCCATGGTGCTTGTGTGGGTCACCAACTAGACTTTCTCATTTTGATTTTCCTCATCTCATAATTGTCTTACGATGTCCATGAGGATTTTCAGCAATAAGACTTTATGAGACTTTTACATTTTTATTTCTAGTAACTCATAATTGTCTTACGATGTTCATGAGGATTCTCACCAATAAGACTCTCATTTTTATTGCTCTCAACTTACCATCGCCTTACGGTATTCGTGAGGGTTTTCACCAATAAGACTCTCTTATTTTATTTCTTTCCTGATTCCTTATGCTAAGTAAGACAAGTAGTTCCCAAAATACATCATCATATCTATTGCATGCTTATCAATAACATTCCCAAAGATTGATCTGAAGGTCTTTCTTTGGTTGTAACTTGACTTTTAGATAAGGTTAGAAAGAAAAGATGGTAAGAGGCCCAAGCGACATTTGAAGCGGGGTGGGACTTGCAACTTTTGGAATTAACTCAAACAACAAAGATTAACTCATGCCCTAGTTTCTTTTGACTGGGTAATTCCAAATTATTCATTTCGCTGGACCAAGTTCAGAGTAGGTTTGCCTACGTATCTCACCCCTGAAAGAGGAGAATCAGGTCACACATAGTTCTGAAGTCTTGTTCTTTTGCTTGACTCTGATTTCTATTCTTCTTTTTCTCTTTTATTGACTCTTTTTCTCTTTGAAAGTTTTTATGACTCTATTTTTCTTGGAACTCAACACCTTTCTTTCTTTTTGAGAAATTTTTCGTCTACTTTTTTCTTTTTTGAAACCTTTCTGACTCTATTTTTTTACTCAACACTTTTCTTTTGAATTTTACTGACCCTACCTTGATTTCAAAAAGAGGGGTATGAAAGAAAATAGCACTAAAGCTCAAATGAGGTAAACAAAGGATAACACAATGTTTGGATAGCAAAATGAAATGTCTTCATCATATCAATCCTCAAAAATGCAAGTACACATCATGCAATATGAAAGTGAAAGATGAAGATCATTTGTGACATTTTTACAACACTAACTTTAATTGAGCTTTTGTGTCATTATTTCTTCTGCAAACTCTACCTTTGTTGTACATTCCTCACATCAAATGACCCATGCTTTCGTGGAGCTGATTTTTTTTGTTTCTTTTGATATAGGATCACACATCAACTGTTTGACCTAACTGAGATATGTCTTTCAATTGATGACCAAGTTATTCTTGTAATTCTCAAAATAATTGCCTTAATTTTCAAAGAAGACTTCAACTTGGTCATCAAATATCTCAGCACTCTACCTATTTTCTCAGATTATTTTTCCGAACTTCGTCTCTCTGATTTAATGTTACATGATAAAACTAAATTTTAAGATCTGGCTGAAAATTCTGCAAGCACATCATAACACTAGAACCAATCATAAAATGTACTATGTCAAGAAAATAACAAACAACACACATTTAAAACACAAAGGGAAGAGGGACACTCTATTTAGTTAAAATAAAAGGTAGAAGGGTTTGAACATAAATGACAAAGGGACAAAACAAGATAGATCCCAAATTATAACCCTGAAATAATTCAAATAACAAAAAAACTACCAAACTCCTTCCTAGAAAGGAGAGGAGTGACTTCTCAATTACTAATCCTAACATCTTAGGCACTGTTTTACACATCAACATGACTAGAGCTTTCAACACTATTAATATCCTGCACCATAATCTACTTATCTTAAATCATCTTTTCTATTTCTCTTTTCAAAGCACGACAATATTCCATACTACGACACTGAACATCAGAATGATATGCACATCATATATTAGGATCAAAATTTCTTGAATGCAAGTCATAAGTATACCCAAGAAGAGGAGTGATCATGCCCCACTATACCAATCTCTAGAATAAACTAGCATACGACTCTATAATTGGTGTAAAACTATCCCTCGACTTCTGCCTCATTTTATTGTTTGGCTTGGATTGAAAATTGAACCTAGAAGGGTTTTGGTAAGTTTGTGAAGTTAAAGGATGACTCTGAGAAGTTGGTGCATGCCATTGTGGGTAAGATGGGGTTAAATAGGTGGTTGTGCATTATATACTGGATATGGATGCGGGAGAATAGAGTATAATAGATTTTTGGGGGGTGATTATGTAGAGCTTAGGTATGAACTTGGGCTTAAGCTTGAGGGTAATGACGACGTGGTCTTCTTGGATGTGCCCATTGTCCAGCTACAATAGTAGCTACTTCTTTCTCATTCTTCTTCCCTCTAGCATTTCCTGGACCCTTTTGAATTACTTGAGTAGTTGTTTTTAATATTGCAAAACTCACAATGCGACTGGTCTTGATTCCATCCTCTTTTATCTCCCCTATTTTAAGGGCCTCACTAAATGGCTTGCCTAATGCAAATAACAAGTGTTGATAATATGTTTCATCCAGAGCTTGAATAAATACCTCCACCATCTTGCTTTCTTTTATTAGCGGTTTTACCCTAGCAGCTTGTTCATGCCATCTAATTGCATATTCCCTGAAACTTTGAGTACTCTTCTTCTTCATATTAGTTAGGGATTTCTCATCAAGAATCAACTCCATATTGTATTGGACTTGTTGCACAATTCATTAGCTAGGTTATCCCAACTATTCTATTTATCGATGTCTTGGTCAATAAACCATTCCGAAGCTAGTCCTGAAAGACTCTTTTGTAACCTCCGAGCACCTATAAGTTTCTCTTGGCTTGTTATAAACTCTTCAATTTTTGTGTCATGCCCTTTTGTTCTGCTGTCACAACAGGCTTCTCAGTGTTAAGAGAAAATTCAACAGGTTGAGCGTATCCATAAGAGTCAGTCGACTTAAATATGGTCCCGAGAGCATAATGTTAATCACCATAAGTATTTAATACAGACTCTCTCATAGAGTAGGAAGGCACAATCCGTGGCTGAACATCAAAAGTAAAAGCTTCGGGTGGAAGTGGTGCTGCAAAAACATGAACAGTAAGTGGAGTCGAACATGTGGTAGTTTTGTGTTAACGATTGAGGAAATGAATATTGGAAGTGTTTGTATAGTGTTGCCCCAGAGTGGACCCTAATGCATGTTGTGGCATATCAACAAAAATGGAAAATTGTGCATGTGACACAGGAGGTAAGCTAGAAAGATATTCCAGATTATCAGTGGGAAATGGAGGAGGCGGCAACCCATTAGCCCAAGATCGATACATTTCTATCATTTGCTGCCTAATTTTTGAATCTCTTCATTAGTTTCTAAATTCTCATTCCCCAAACTCCTTATCTAATTAGTGACAATAATCTCGTTATCCTTGTTGGCCATAACTTTCTCTTTGACTTGGTACAATGTGGAGGACCAGCCAAAATACCACAAACCAACCACCTCAACCTAACTGAACAGGAGATAACGAATGTTTAGAGTTCAACATTTCCTCAAAATCTTTTTCTCTTTTTTTCCTTTGTAAAATATCACCGAACCCAAGAAGGGTGCCTACGTATCTCAATCACAAAAAAGAAGAATCAAGTGTGTGTAGTTCGTGAAGTTTTGGCACAACATGGTCAATCAAATTCTCTTTCTTTTTTGTTTTTCTTTTTCTTGAAACTTTAAGAAGAAAAGAAAATAAAAAATTGTCAAAAGAATTGACGAAAATCTTTTTGAATTTTCCAGCTTCCTATACAAAATGAAACCTATGATTACCAAATAAAAATCTTTTTGAATTTTCAGTGTTGAATTTCATACGAAAATGAAACTTGAAACTATTAAACAAAAAATCTTTTTGAAGTTTTCTTTTAAAGATGTATATGAAACAGCTACTCTAAATGAAGAGTGAAGAAAATCTTTTTGGATATGTTAAATAAAATCACTGAATCCTAGAAGGGTTGCCTACGTATTTCACTCTCAAAAAAGAGAATCTTGTGTGTGTAGTTCGTCCAGATTGGACAATTAAACAATAACGAACAGAGGGAACCAGGACTTGAGAGACACGACCAAGACCGACGATGTAAAACATCAATAAAATCTTTTTTTGGGTTTTTAATTTTGATACATCACATAAAACTAACACCAACAACTATGAAAGAAAAATGTTATTGGTATTTTCGCTATATTAAATTTACAAAACTTCTACCATCTTTTTTGAATTTTTCTTTTATAAAAACATCCTATTGAAAAAAAATCATTTTTGAAATTGTTTAATTATGAGTGCTTGGTAAAGAGAACAAAAGAAAAATATTTTTGACGTTTTTGCTTTTGAAAGATGAGTGCAAATGGTAAAAATCTTTTTGAATTTTTAAATTATGGAAAACAAAAGTCATAAAAAACTCTAAAAACTATGAAACTCTCTTTTTTTTTTACTCACTTTTTTTTCTTTTTTTGTTCAACCTTTTCTAGCATAAACACACGATTTCCCCAAATCAGTCCGTCAAATAATCCTATTACCCTCAAAGATGCAACATTTAGCATATACGTATGCTTTAGGGGAGAGTATCCAATAATATACTAAATAGGTCCCGCTAAGTCTCAATATAATACAGATAAACATGATCTAACGGTTGACCTAGGTTAGGGTCCACTAACAAAGCTGTTTCGGGGGAGCATATAGTCGATAGTGGTTGTGATTGCTTTCCACCTACTCCATACATCCAATGTCTCCCCCTCCTAAGATAAGGGTGACTCAACTAGAGTTCGTGCACATGACGTATACTCTGGGACTTGTTGTGAAATAAGTGAGTCAGGTTAATGCATATGGTGCCAGATATAAAGCGGTAACACATAAAGAAAGATAGTAAATAAAGAGCATGTAGGCATCCAACAATAATTAAAAAATAACACAAATAATAACAAAAACAAATTATTTATACACCTATAGTGTCAAACTAAGCCGATACAACTCAAAAATAAGCTCAATTTTTTAAAAAAATTCTCAGTAGTTGTTAGAGATGTCACACCCCTTTATTTACCAAAAGATTAATATAAGTTTCAAAAGGGTTTTATTATAAAGTGACAAAAGATGAAAACTTATTTTGAAAAGGACTTTTAACAATGAAAACTTAGAGTCTCCACTTGGCATAAATCTGGTGTGCCAATTCACTTTTGGAAATCCCTCTGCAAAATAATTTTTGACTCTTTAAAACTGATTTGCAAACAAAGATTCCGGCTAAAGAATTTAGTTGACCGAAGGGAAGGTGTCAGGAATCCCTCGATCCTGTGGTTCAACCACGGTCTCTTCGTGAAGTATATCAGCTAGTATGACACTATGAAATGTATAAACCACCAAAACACATAAAACAAGAAAACAAACAACCAAACAACAAAATACTAAAAATAGTGTTCAGTCCAATTTATTAGAAACAAAAATAAAAAAAGATACTGAAATAAAATCCTACACTAACCTATGCTAATCCTAAACTATGTCGTGAGCCTTGATCATGAACCTCCTATGCACACATAATACGTCGGGGCATTCTCCGATGAATGAATATAATTCTAATCGGGGCATTCCCCAGTCAAATGAGTACAATTGGTTCAAATGCGATAAAATAAAATCATTCAACAAATATTCAAACATTCAATAATCCACAATCCTTAACTTTGCCTACCCAACCTATTATTTTCCTACCCATTTGATGGCCTAATCATGATACTATCGTGTTCAACAACATTCACGTTTATTCCGTACAACCAACTACAGTGACAAAACCAAATCAATATTCACCTTTTTATTGATTTTCTAATTTTTGCCCCAAATTCATTCTCTACTGCATGATTAACCTTTTTCAATATGCAATCCACCAATTAAGAATAACAAACATTCACCAACCATGCCTAGCAACATCCAGCACTCAAATGTCACCATTAAATCACATCAACAAATAAAACATAATATCGTATCACATGTTCACAATTACATAAGAATCAAAACAAAGATAAGAAAGAATTGGAACTCAAATTTTGTTTTCAATCCATTAAAATACTCTTCGCAGCCAACAGATTGGAACCTCAAAATGAAATCCAAAAATCTGAATATCAAAACCAAACTTATAAATTTCGACCCCAAACTCTGTTTTTCCTCAAACCTGTCACTCTCTTTATATATACCGTGTGTTTCATGGATGAGGGAAGCTGGCCGAAGTTGTTGTGTGCTCGTTCAACTATTTTTTTGATGATGCTTCGATGGAATTAGGAATGAGGCTGGCCGAATCAGGTTTTGGACGATTATTTTGGTGGATTCAAAACTGATTTTGATCAAAAATTGGGGAAGGTTTTGGTTGGTATTTTTTGGTAGAAATTCATCAGAATTACACAAAAGAGGGGGCAGTTTTAGTGGGTTTTGATAGAAATGGCTCAGGTTTAGATGATGGTGAGATTTTCAGTGAGAAAACTCGTCAAAGGTTTAGAGAAAACTAAGGATTTCCTTTCTCTATTTGATTTTTTGATTGCTCTCATAATCTATACGTTCCTAATCTACCTTTCTCTATTTATTTTTTCTTCCTCCCCTTCTCTCTATCTAAATTTTTGTATGTATATGGCAATGTATGTGTATGCGCTCTGTTGTGAATTATGTGTGTATTGTATTTTAGTGAGGATTGGTCTGTGAGTGGAATTGTGAGAGTGTTTTTGGTGTGAGGTTGTGTGAATTATGTTGCTCTCTGCCTATTTCATGGAAAGTGGGAGAGTATCTTTATATGCCATGTAGCGTGTAATCTTCCAATGAGTGTATAGTGTAGAAAAAATGTAAAGGAAATGGGGTAGGGGGTACGTGGTTATGGGGTGAGGTAGGGGTAGGCTGTTATGTTTGTTATAGAATTGTTGAGAGTTAGCTATTATTTTTTAGCATTTTATGAAAAAATTATCAACTAAAAGAAGGTGTATGGTAAGGTGGGGTAAATGGATAAATGGGTAAATTCGACTTTCAGGAGGGACAAAATTCGGTGTCTAGAATAGCTTCCATGGTTTTGGCTCTCTCCATAATTTCCACTGAAAGTGGATGGTGAGGGAACTCCGTTGGACTCACTTGTAGGTCAGGTTGTGGGGGGTCCCTCGAGGTTTTAACAAAAATTGGACACTCCTACAAGAGATTTGGAATCTTTGGTGGGAAAAAAAGGCTCTGACTCATGCTGGTCAGTTCCTCTGATAGCATCTCCAGACTGAGGTTGTTGAAAAGATTTTAGCTGAAAATACTCATCACGGTGGTCATCCAAACATTTTGTCCAAAGTTTATCAGGCCCTAGTTAAGTCCCTCCCTTACCAATTGTGCCAAGTATAAAGGGTTTTGGATTAGCAGAATAAACAGCCTCCTATCCACTTGGAGCTTGAGTGGAACCATCTGTTGGGATAGACATATCTCTAACCAAGATATTAGATGATGATCTTTCCCTAATGTTTTGGTGGTGAAAACCACTGGTGGTAATGAATTTTGGCTCGAATATGCCATGAGAAAAATCGTTAGTAGAGGTAGCAGTGATCGTATCAGATAGAGATAAGAGAGACTTAGAATTTATAGTTTTAAAAAAGGTGGGGCGATTGTATAACGTCTAGCATTACTGTCATAGGCTGCAGTAAATGAGGAGTTATTGGAAGTGACAGCTACAAGAAAGTGATTGATGAAAGCCGACAGTTCACTAGAAAGAATTGATAGTGTTTGGGTACCAAAGGGAAAGTCAAGGAGAAGGTTTAGGAAACTTTTCCAGCTCAGCTCTCAAAGGAGTATCTCCTAAGCTTGGAGACGAATTATGGGTGGGTCTGGTATTAGTGGATTCAGACTATTATAAGTCCATGTGGACGGTAAGGGTAAAGTTTTGATGGGCCAGATTAAAATTATTTATCCGGTATTTAACGGGCCTTTTTTATTTTATTTAGCAAGCTTGTCCATACGTTTGGACTGGTGGGCAATAGGATATTTTCGAATTGGGCTAGATTGATCCAACCAATCATAGTTGGGGTCTCTGTTAGCCAAACCCTTTCCATTACCTTTATCGCTGCTAGTGGAAGCTTCATTGGAAGTCGGCGATAAGTATTAGAAATTTTGAGTTTTGAGGAACTTACATATAGTCGCATAAAATAGCTTTACCTTGATATTTTGCTCTGGTGGAGTATCTTTATTTAGTTGTTTGAGTGGGCCTTTCTTTCTCTGGTTGAAAGAAACTGTATTCCAGCCTTCATTGGGGTTCTAAGGTGGTACTTGCGGCGATTGTTGATTTGTGGTTTGATTTGGGCCTCCCTTAGTGCATTAAGTCAGTATGCCCCAGTTTACCATAAACTTTACATAGAAAGCCCTCACCCTCATAGAGGATAATTTACTAGTGATTGCCGATAGTCACTGACGATTTCAAAAGGGTTTCCATGGGTACTTGGATGCAGATTCGGGGGTATCTACCCCTTAGCGTGGCTGAGGTGCATACATTAATTTTTAAAAGCTTTTCAATTCTTTTCCCCACCTTCTTTAGTAACAAACTGTCATAAAATTTCATTGGCAATTGAGGTAATTATATCCAATAGTGGTGGACTCAATTTGTGACTCATTGGGAATGAAATTTGGCCCCCATAGACGGACCGATAGGTAGGAGCCAGCCACAAACCATGGACCCTCTTGGGTAACCATCTTTTGTGAGGTTTCATTTGAGAATTTAATCGTAAAGTAGTCAAATCCTAGATCGATGAGTGTGAAATTTTCCTTCAATTTCCATAGATCTGTGAGTTTCTTCTTTAAATACTAGCGATTGAGTTTTCTGCCTACTAGTTTGATGATCACCGAGTATTTTCAAGTACGTAAAGGTGTAGTCGTTCCTCCGCCATAAGGTGGATTATCTCATCCTCAGTGGACTGTTGTTCATTTGGGAGTTCGGCAATATCATCAGTAGGATAGAAATTGGAGTATAGGAGGTTGTTTTCCTTAACTATGTCGTGGTAAGATAATTTGTTGGGGGTCTCAATGACCATGTGGCTATCTTGGATATCGGGTGGTTCTTGTAGAGTCGGGTTGAAATTTGGAGAACTGGTCATGCTCCTAAGTGAGTGATAGGGAAGGCAGTGGGGTAGAAATTCATAGAGAGTTTGGTCCTTCTCTCTCTACAATTTATCATAGGCACACAACATTGCCATGTCTTTTTCTTTAAATAATAGATGTAGTTGAGTAATTTTTAAAAATAAAAACTTTAAGTTGAGTGATATTTTCGATAGAAAACAAAATTCAATAAATTTGCTAGATAATTTCTAATAGTTCAATGACTTTTTAAAATATTAACTCAAGGATTATTATGTACCTACATAATATTAAAAAAAAAATAAGAAATCGACTTATTTTCCTAAAAAAAAAAACATTTCCTTCTTCTTACCAAACACAGCCTTTATCTTGCACCATACTTCCTAGGTACAAATCATTTGAGGTGTGAGTGACATAACAGCTAGGATAGAATGTGACTGTCAATATCAATGAGACCGCTGACATAGACAAGATCCCAAATTTCAGCTTGAAGTTTTTTGATGAAATTTGGACCATTTAGCGTATTTACGGTTACAATGTTTAACCACGGTCCAAAAATGTGCTACTAGAGCTACATATATATGATAAATTTCGACGTAAAATTTGCAAATTAGGATTTACTGGTTTTCTTTTCTCTTGTTAGTCGTGAAAAGTTGAAGGATCTAATGCAACGACAAAATTATCTTATAGGATTTTATAAGTTGCGATTCAAAATATGTAGTAAAGTATTAATACTTGTATTAAGGTACACTATCTATACTAATTAATAATGTGAACACATGACGCTTTGATGCATTGAAGTGCTTTTTTGAGTTGTGTGAAGTTTGCCCATCATTTATCAAAATAGAGCGGACAAACAACGCAACAAGGTTATAAAAAAAACTAATTTCTTTATACACTAATATAATAACACGGGAACAAAAGATCTACACTATTGAGTACACCTAACAGATAACTATTATGCATATATAAGAAACTACATATACACCTTCTAGGCCTCAAAAAGATTCTTCCTGATCACATTTAGAGTAGACAATAGGTAGCTAAGACTGCTAAGTACTGCTCCTTCAGAGCACATAAGGTGAATAAGGTGTCATCATACTGTCATCATTGGGCATGGTTCTTGAAATAGTCAAGACGACTATCAGCCAGACGTAGTGAATATACAATTTGTTTGAAGTTGCCCCACGTGAAAGGCCTATAGATATTACTTGAAATACTATTGTTGATTTGAGGAGGAGCAGTTATCCAAGCGTCAAGTGGAGGAGCAGCAAAGTACATCATGGACATTCTACTCTTCCATGAATTTATCGCCACCACCCTATGTCTTACACTTGTAAATCTTCCATTCGTCAAAGCCTGCACCATTTGTTTTGTTTTAGTCGAAAATTCAATATTTTAGTATCTACTAACATCACTTTAAAGCTACATTATTTCTCAATTCATAAATATATATGGCACAACTAAAGATAAGTGCACCACATATATAGATTAAAATAAGAAAAAGTTATTTCCTCCGTTTTAAAAAGAATGAACTTGTTTGACTTGGTATGAATTTTAAGAAAATAAAGAAGATTTTTGAATTTTGTGGTCTTAATTAAAGATATGTCAAATGTACCAAAATGTTCTTCAATCTTGTGGTCTTAAATATGCCATGTGGAAAGTTAGAATTAAAAAGTTGCTAAAAGGGGAAGGGGTCATTCTTTTTTAAAGAGACTAAAATAGAAATTAGATCATTCTTTTTTAAATCGAGAAAGTAATAATCAAATAAAATAAATAATATAATCAATCTGTTAAACTTAGTAGTGTGAAAATCTTTTACACTATATATTGATATATATAAAACGATGGTGTAAATAAGAATATGGTACCAACCTGAAAGGAGTCCCCCACAAAAACAAAGAACTCATTGGGGTCAGGAGGAACAGGGATCCAAAATCCGTCGTGAGAACAAATTTGGAGGCCACTAACGTCATTTGATCGAAGGATAGTCAATATCTGTGGGTCAGTATGTTCTCCAAATCCAACTCTTGATTTTGATCCAACAGCTGGGATTAGTGGAGAGATGTGGAGTCCTTCTTCTACCAGCTCAGATGATGGGTCCCAATGATTGTTCAATTCTTCATCATCATTATCATTATGATTAAAATTATTATTCGGTGCAATAAATGGTGGATAGTGATTGACTCTCAAGCAAGAGTCGTTTTGTGAATTACTTATGAGCTTGCTGAAGATAGACTTGTTTTCCATCCATAAACCATCCGCCACCAATTCTAAAATGTCACAAGCCAGCTTCCTAACTGCACTTACGTAATCATTTGTGACTGCGCTGCAACGCAAATTGCACAATGACATCAGATGGACTATTCAATACCGCAGACGCGAATTCAAGATTTGAATATTAAGGATAGTAAATTTATGTCGAGTATACTTTGTATCATAAATTATGAATTTAGATAAATTCGTAGCCGAAAGTCAACATCCAGACACTCGTGGTCGTGGCCAAGCTACGAACAAGGCCACATATATTAAATTGCTTATTTAAAGATTGTGACAATAAAACATTATAATAGAATCAAATAAAATAGACTTCTGACTTATATTTGTTTGGTAAGTGGTCCTAGCTAAGCCTAAGGCGTAAATGAAAATTGTAGTTACATTATTTAATTTATTATCATTGACTTATCCCGATTGTGGCCGGTAGTTACTAGTTAGTAGTTACGAGCAGTATCATACTATTTATTATGCTTGTCAACGCCAAAAAAAAAATAAAAGAAAAAACATGTACGAGTATACATCAGCAATAAATTTTTGAGATAATCCAATAGAAAAACAAAGATATGCAGCAAGATAACAGCTGACAGTGCAACTGTTTTGAGGATTAGGAAGATGATATGATATTATATATACACCTAAAATTCGAAAAAATGGGGTGGTCTAGTCGTGTCTATAACTTAGCATGCTATTATCTGAAAAGTTTTTCTCATCCAAATTGACCTAAAAAGGGGGTCCATGCAGGTACGTGTAAACATATATTTGACTTGAATTATTAAAACTCCAATACGATTATGACCTTTCGTTGGTCAACAGTCAGCAGCTAGGCTATGCTAGGCTAGCAAACAAGTATTAGGTAAGTGAGATATTTTAATAGACGACAACCTATCTTTTCTTCTGAAAAGGAGTTGCCATCCTTAATAATTAAAAAACAATATTTAGCCTGTTTCCAGGCAACCATTAATTAATTCAGTTTGCCTGAAGTTTAACAACCTTTATGTACATATATTATACGCAACTTTTCTTGGATTATATATATATTCAATTTATCCTTTTTTACAACAAAATTTAAACTTGTAGATAGTTTTGATGAAATGTCTGCAACCTACGGCTCCTGGAAGAATATCTTCAACAAAAAAAATATGATTCTATCCCTTGCACGTAATTGATGATATAACCAAATCAAATTGTATAATAATGTATTACTTGAATATGAGAAGAACAATATGAATGCCACGTAAATTCATTAATGCGCCACAGATAATATTATATTTATTATAGCCCACTTGCTTTTGTTTAAGTGGGGTAGAGCATATATAATAATCAGAAGAACAAATTGAACTTTGTTTCCGTGACCAGAGCTAAACTAAGTCCAAATAACAAAAAGCTGTCTGACACTCTGACTGATTCTCTTTATATGCACATTTGATATTAAAATTTTGTAATATCAAATCAGAAATGTGAGTTATCTTAAGGAAAAAATAAAACGCAAGTTGTATAATGAAGCTAGCTGTCACTCACAAAGTATTCGAGCTAATTATGATGGATTAGATGCTTACATTATATTGTTAATACATTAGCTAGGAAATTCTTATTTCAACCGGCCAGCATAATTTCAGGAAAGAATTAAATTAGTGGACCTACTAATACTACTAGCTAAAGACGGAATAATAAGCAAAGAAGCGTAGTTATATCGGTATTCGATTTCTGCGTATAAAATATCATCGTGAAAAATGTTTCTAAAAAAATAAGTGAGTTTTGTTATATATTTCCTTGTGTTTGATATATAGGCAAAATATATCATTACTCTACAAATATTTATATATATTTTAGATAAGTACTATGAGAGCAGGGGCAGTGGTGTGGGTGGCGGCGGGGCTAGGGGAGTTGGAGGTAAAGACAATGTATGTTGGAAGTGGATGCACACAGTCAAAACAAACAATCAATATGGAATCAATATGGAATGTCCCTTGTAGGCTTATTTTCCCCTGATTAATGCTCCTTTTTAAAAAACTTTTTTTTTCTAAAAGAAGTACTTTCCAAAAATTATAAATAACCGAACATGAAGAAACTAAAAAATGCCTATATATCCGTACTTTTTTCTATATGCAGTTCATCTGCAAAAAAACTACTTTTGTAAGTCGAGATACGGACTGTACTTATCTAACTAGCTCTATTGCTAAAAATAACACTAACTTACTATTTGGTGCATATTAAGCATCACATTCTACCCCAATTTATACAACGTTTTATTTTTTTAGTCTCTCTTAGAAAAATGTTACATTTCTATTTTTTAAAATAATTCAACCCTTTAGAATTCTCATTTTAACATTAATAAGATTATTCATGTAGTCATATAAATGTCTATTCAAATTTCAATATCACATAAATTGATATTCGTTCTTTTAACATAAAAATATGCCATTTCATTGAGCTAGAGCCTAGAAGTAATCAAGTCGTCTTACCTGAAAGTAGAAGGATCATTAGACATGGTTTTGGCACGTTGAGAAAGAGAAACAGGATTAGCTTCCAAGAGAATGTATTCAAGATCACCCTTGTCCCCATTGAACCCAATGTTCTTGCAGCCATAACCAAAAGGAGCCGCAGGTCCCGCGGGTCCCTTCTGAGCAATGGGATGCGAAAAGAAGTCCACGGCTTCTCTTTCCATTCTCGCAATGACCTTTTTGGGAACGCCATGGTTCACTACTTTGAAAAAACCATAATCCTCGCATGCTTTTACAATCATTTCGGACGCAATGGACTTGTCCTCGGACAAGTCAATTGTTGGAACCCCGAAAGCCGCGGTTTTCTTGGTACCACGGCGTAGCAGGGGAGTTGGAGTTGCCACTACCATATTAGAATGTGTGATGATATGGTAATGTTATGGAGTATGTGAGTTTATAATGGAGGAGGAGTTTGAGTTTGCTAGATAGAATATATGCTCTATTGCTCTAAGCTCTCTTCGTCGATGATGCCTATAAATAGATTGGAAAGATGTAAACGAGGGAAATTAAACTTAAAAGGGGGGCCCACTAAACGAAGAAAGAGTATAAAGGAATATTAAAAATGAAAAAAGAGCAAACAAGAAAGGGTGTGGTGGGGGCCGGGGGACTGGGGGCAGGGAAGCGTGGGGGCGTTGCCACGACCTTTGACAAACTTGTTCCCTTATGCTATTCAACAATTTTGAAATGAGATCGAGTGGTCGACCCCAACAAAACTTATGCTTATTTTACTTTAAAATTTATGTGAATTAGCGGGCGTGAATTCAAAAAAGAAAGGAAGAGTTGGAATTTATGATTTCTAGTTATCTAGTTATGTTATAATATTTGTATAATTCTATTTTTCTCATTAAAATAAAAAAAAAATAATGAAAATATTATATTTCTCTAACTATTAAATGATAATTTAATTATAATTTAGTTATAAAACTCAAAAAAATTGTAATAATTTAAATTTAGATGTATCTCAAGACAAGAAACAACGATTGATCCACCAAAATTCACGAATCAGATGCACATTAAGACATGGTATATATATCTCACGTGCATCAATCAACTAGCTAGTCTATTGCTTTGAAAATGAAAATTGCATGCCCATGTTCTAATATATATATGGATATTGGAATTTGACTATTAAGAACGGAGAAGCATCTTAGAGAGAGCGTTTTTCTTTTCAATGTGTTATATGCGATACAAATTTAAATTAATCAAGTCAATAACTTTTGAATACTGAATTATTAAACCAAAGATACTACTAGAATTTATTCGAACCAAATCTCTTTCTTTTATAGAGTAAATCTTTTATTCTTTGCTAGATCTTCATGGTCCAAATTGATCAAATCAAACAGATCAAAAAAAAATTCTATTAAGGCGTGTAGGGCAGGGGGAGGGGAGGGGGGGTAAATGGTGAACAGGGGCGGCTCAATCTTCCAAAAATATAGGGGGCCGCCTTAGGCCTCCCAAATTTGATGGGCCTCATTTTTACTAATAATATATAGTATAATTTTTTTAAAAAAAAAAATTACATATTATTTATAGAAAAAATAATTTTTTCATATAAAAGAAAAGAATTATTCGAAGAAATTTATATATCTAGAGTACTGTGTCTCAAAAAAAGATTAAATGCATTGATTATATTATTACTTCAAAAAGATTAATTAAAAAAAATTGATTATATAATTTTAAATAAAGAGTTCATTAAAAAAGGATTATGTTTTCTAAAAAAAATTAAAGTCTTCGTTTGATTTTCGCCTTACATCACAAATATGCTTGAGCCGCCCTGATGGTGAAAGGACATGGTGATCCATAGGGCGGGGGAGTGGGGAATGTGTGGATGCGGGAAGGGAGAAATAGGCGGACGGCAGATGGTGGCATTAGGTGAAGGGATGATAAGTTTGGTTGGGGCATTTGGGGTTTTGGATTGGGGCCATATTAAAAATGTGTGCCCATAGGCCATTTGTTGGTAATCTTCTGATTGAATTTTTGTGTTTCAACACGTTATACATAATTAATTGACGCGTAATTGGTTTTCTTCCTTTTTTTTTCCAAAACAAATTATCTTACACGGATTTTGACTCTTCCGTTTACTTTAGTCCTTCCTTCCCTCTTTATATGTCGACTAAGATTGTTCCATGAGCTATTTCTTGCAAAATTACACGTTCAAGTAATCAGTTGATTTAGGGTGTGTTTGCTACGGAGGAAAATATTTTTTTATTTTGGTTGGTTGGACAATTTTTTGAAAACCATTTTCTCCAATAAAAGAAGTTTTTTAAAAATAGAGGGTGTGTTTGGTACGAAGGAAAATATTTTTCATGGAAAATGTTTTCTTGAAAAAAAAGTAGATTTCTTACTTGTTTTCCTGTGTTTGGTTGGTGGATGGAAAATATTTTTCGGAAAATAGTTTGTAATATTTGGTTGGTGTATGAAAAAATATTTTTCAAAAAATATATTTTAATCTTTAGCTAAAGCATAAAAATACATTTTAGAAAAATATTTTTTGATCTTAAAAAATATTTTTTGGGGTGTGTTCGATACGAAGGGGGAGAAATATTTTCTAAAATAATAAGTTGTTTCTTACTTATATTTAGGGGTGCATTCGGTTTGTTCGGTTTGATTGTTGAATATCGGTACAGTTTTTTGGTTTTCGGATTGACGAAAATGACAATCATAACCAAACCAAAATTATTTCGGTTTGGTTCGATTTTTACAAATTCGGTTCGGTTATTTCGTATTTTTATTTTGATTTTGAAGATTAAAGTAGTGAGCATTTAAAATTGGTGATTTTTCTAGAAAAATAATCTTTTTTCAAACCTATTTTCATTCTTAAATATAATTAATTCAACACGAATGAAATAACCATAAATATCGACTTCGCTGAGTTATCACCGTTGGCGTAACGACAATGGTTGCACGTGACAGCGACTGTCGACAGCAGTGACGGGGTTGTCAAAAGAGGTAGTAAGGGAGGGTAAGAAAATAATTTTAATTTTTTAAAAAATAATTTTTTTTGCGGGGGTGGAGGATGGGGAGAGGTTGGGGGCTAGTACGGAATTGGGGGTAGGGGTAGGGGAGTATGAGTCGGGTAAAAAAAATTTGAAATATATTTTTTGAATGTGGGTAGTAGGGAGTGGGAGTCGGGGTAGGGGAGTGAGGGTGGGGTAAGAAAAAAATTGAATTTAAAAAAAAAAATTAAAAAGTTAATTTTTTTTGAAGGGGGGAGGAGGTTGGTAGAGGAGGTAAGAAAAAAATTGACTTTTTAAAAAAAATATATTTTTTTTTGTTTTTGGAAAGGGGAAGGAAGTAGGGTTTTGGGTAGGGGTGAGGTAAAAAAAAATTAAAATATATTTTTTAATAGGGGTGGTAGGGGGTGGGGGTAGGAGTGGGGATGGGGTGGGGTGGGGTGGGAGATTGAGGGTTGGAGTAGGGATGAGTGATTTTGAGAGTTGTATGGATATTTCAATTTAAGAGTGAGGTTGAAAGAGAGTTTTGGAAAATGTTTTCCTTACTTTTTGAAGGAAAGTCATTTTTCTTAGTTTTAAGAAAAATAAATTGATTTGAAAAATATTTTTCAAAACCTATAAGCCAACCAAACAGGAGAAAACTGGAAAACATTTTCCAGAAAATGTTTTCCTTCATACCAAACACACCCAGAGACAATGATTTCTTTAATAAAAGTAGGAAAAACAAGTTGTATAAGTGATAATTTATGTTTATTGTGTATCCTTCTACATATACCCACCCAACACCATCAACCCCAACCCCTACTCCTTCCCATCCCGCGATACCCCTGAGGCCCCACACCAGACGATTTCTTCTTTTATAGTTTTTTACTAGATTATATATATATATATTTATTTATTTTTCTTGAGTTAACATTTTTTTTTGGTTACTTATCAAACTCTAGAAAATAAGGAAAATATTTTCCTTCATACCAAACATGCCCTCAGTGGGCATTTGGATTAACAAATTGAAATTAGGGTGTTCACGGAAAATCAAAAAATAGAATCAAATTGAAAATGGAAGGGAATTGATTGATTTGTCTTATAAGTAATTAACTTGCTGATGTAGATCTTATATGTACCAAACTTATAAAGAAGTCAAAAAATTATTTATCATTAATTGGTTTAATCATCTCATAAGATTGTCCTTCAAGCACGTCATTTGTTACATACTGTTAGAAAATGAAAATATAGTGAAAAACATGTGTATCTGTATAACCAAATATGTATACTTATAACACTTGATAGAAAATGAGAATATAGTGAAAACTGAAAAACATCCCTATATTTAACTAAATATGTTTAGTCTAAAAGAAAGTTGTGGAAGTGCGTCTAATCACGGATAATCCTCTTTATGGACTTTCTGGGGTATATATTACACAATTTCCTCCTGAATAAATTTGACAGTAGGGGCATGGGCGGAGCTACGTTGCTACAAGCGTGGTCAGATGAACAATCTTCGTTGAAAATTTTTCTTGCATATATAGGTTAAATATAGTTTTTTTGAATATCAATAAAAAGCTGAACAAGCTTGTCATAGATAACAGCCAAGGGTGTGCAGTTTTACCCTAGCCGCGAGTGTTCGAACCCCAATTCTAACATCTTTTTTTTTTCTTTTGCTAGAAAGAACAAAAATTTCTTTAAAATATGAATATTCTTGACAAAAAATGGGGCTCCGCCACTGAGTAGGGGTATCAGTTTGAACCGTGGAAGGAACTAACTACTGTTAATTAGTGCTGTACTGCTGTAGTAGGTTAATATTGATATTTCCGCAACTGCAGAATTTTCATGGCAAGTTTGTTTGTGTTGATATTTGAATTCTGAATATAACATATACTCCTTTTGGTTCATATTAAGTGATGTTTTAATCTTCATTTTGATTTCACGTGTACAAGATATCTCAAATGATGGTGTTCAAACTAAAATGCACCATTTTGTTAGAGTTTGTGATTCGAATTTTATTGATCTAACCTTGAAAAATTCACGGTGCGATCCATGTTTGAGATTTTTTGAGGGGTCTTGGACCTGTATGTTTTTGGGCTTAGGATTTATTTATACGCACGTATTATATAAGTGCGATTTAGCGGTTTGTTTTTTGGTGGTTCACATACGTCATTGAAACTTTTGTCTCCTCCTTGTATTCCTTTCCATTATAGTGAATTTCCTCCTCTACCTGTGGTTTTTTCCGTCAAGGATTTCTATGTAAAATCTATGCGTTCTTATTTTCTTTTATTTTGTGGTATTATTTATTCTTGTCCGTTGTATAACAATTTATATGAACCGGAGGAATATTATTTTTTTCATTTTTCCAAAAAGAGTAAGAATCAACGTAATTACTTATGTTCTAAGTATTACAGTATTGTCTACTTTCTCTGACTATCTTTAGTTGTTCAATATATTAGAAATAGATGAAAATAATTATTCAGTTTGAAAAATTAATTAATAATTTATCATTTTATGTTTATTTTACTATTACTATTAAATACTATTCCATTACTCAATTCATTTTTCAAAAATATTAAATTTATTATATTCAAAAGATAATATAGTAAAATTATATCTATTATTTGTAACTTCTTAAAATATGTGTCAATTAGAAAATAAAAAAGTAAAAATAAATGAAGGAATCAAAATACGTAATATGCATTACCTACTAGCCCGCTCTAACATGAATGCATGTAATTACAAAGAAATATATACGCCGTAGTTCCCAAATCATTGAACTTAACTCTTAAGTAGTATTTTGGAAAAATTATCAATACGCCAATATATCTATGTGTTAGCCGCATAAATTTGATTGCTATTTAAAATGAATGAGCCAACTGTGGATATGATGTTGGAATAGATCGATTTTATACTACTCTTTAATTCGAATAAACAAAAGTAATGTCTTCTTATATAATATGAATTCTAAACATTCATGATCTAAATGTGAATGCGTCGAATGACTTATCTCTCGGTCTATTAATGGACCATCTCTTCAGAGATTGTGAAAGATATTCTACTAGAAATATTTTTGTTATTGCTTCGACTTATATTTCTCAAAAAGTGAACCCCACACTAATATGTCCGAATAACTTAAGTATGTGCATTGAGATAGAAATGAGATTTGTTTCCTTTTTACAATTTGAATGGAGGAAATGACTTTTTAGATTTTTTATGTGTAAAAATGAAGATCTCTCACGGGTATATTGACATTGAAATTTTATGAATTCTAAATTTAATTTCTGTTAGAGTTCTTGGAGGCTATTTTGTCCTAAGCGTATAGCTTGAAGACTAACCCCAAATCGCGTCTATTTATAGGGTAATATATTTTCCTAAAAAGACATCTACAAAATTTTATAAACTCATGGAATATTCACAAAAAGAGATTGAAATTCTCTCTTCTTAACAATCAAATACTTCAAGAAGATCTACAAAACCTTCTTTCATGGAGATCAAATTTAAATCTTCCTACTTTCGAGAAATACGTTATCAACGATCCTCAAAATCTAAAGAAAATTTATAGCAAATTTAAATCTTTTACGTTCAAGAAAAACACTACTAACGGTCCTCAAATTATGAACAAAATCCAAAGAGAAGAATCAATGGAGTAACACACTTGTACACTCATTGTTTATCAATAAAAAAATCTTGTTTCTTCATATTTTGTTTGTGGTTGAAGTTTATTTTTCATGCTTTTAAAATTTGTTGCAAACAGTGTAAAATAAAAAATCTTTAATAAAAAATATAAAATTAAAAGTAACTTATGAAAAGCTAAAAAATCACTTTTTTTCTCCCAATAGATTTGCAATAAGTTCCTAAGCAATGTGGTACTCTTGAATCATCCGTTAATATCAAATCAATTTTGTTACGTAAATTTTTTGCCCTAGAAAAACAGCTGTAAAGCTTTAGTTAGGAGTCACGGATCCAGTGTTGTATTTTACATTCTTATATTATACTACTGTTTGTCAACGTTTCATACTACTTTTTGAAAAGATGTGTACTACTACAATTAGAGAAGTCAATCAAACATAAATATGATATTACCGACGTCTCTGAGTAATCCCAACGCTTAGTCTTTGTATTTAACAATAATATAGCGCCTACTTCGCGTTTGTTCATGACTAATTTACCTAACACGAAAAGAAGTAATTAAGATACTCCCTTCATTTCAAAATGAGCGAGTAATGTTCATTTCTAAATTAAGATGTACCATCGCTAATTTATTCTTAATAAAATAAAGATAAAGCTCTTTTAAGTGGTGAGTTTCAAATGATTTAGGTGTTTACTTGACAAACTCGTGACTAGAAGAGTTTAAATGATAGTCCGAATCAAAATACCAAAACTTTCAAAACTTTTTCAGCTATGTAAAACTTCACTTGAAATCACATAAAAAGATAAAAACATGACTTATTTTGAAACAAAGAAAGTAATACTTTTTGATTGGTTGTCTCATTCAAATCAACCTTTATAGTCAAAGTATTCGAGATTTATAGTACTCATACATCTTTTATGTAAACAAAGAAAATTCCTAGTTGGTTATGAGTAGGTTGACGTTAATTAAACAAATAGTTGTTAGGTTTCCTTGTCGAGGATGAACGAATTTATATTGTATGCTCAACTAAAGGTAATTTGTTTCATAGTAAATGGTCAACATAGACAAACTCAAGCAAGGAATATGCCTCTATTGGTCATCAATCTTGTTTTAGTTTGACTTTGCTGCCTTCTACTTTAGAGGCAAAAAGAGCCTAATTAACTGACCACACGCTTCTTATTTGCAGGCCGATCACTAACCACATGCCTCTTTTCCATTTTCTTTTGTTAAGATTCAATGGAGTATCAACAGATCTTTAGTGGAGGTACTTCTCAAGAAAAAATAACATATATTGATCTCAGAGACGTCTCTTAGGTAAAGCCAATGAAGCAATCAATGGCTTTAGGTCCCTTATTTTTTGGAGCCCCATTTTTGAATAATAATAATAAATTTATAAATTTATTTTAAAATAAATAAATAATATTTAAATTAAAAACTAAAGAAAACTACAAAAGAAATTTGAACAATCGAAGTATATGAAAAATATTTTAAATTTTTTATTTGATATAAAAATTAAGATCACCAGGTGATAGAAACATGAAAAAATTATTATATTAATCATAAAGTTTCTTAAAACATAATGCTAATTAGATATTAATAGTTTTGATTTACGTTTTAAATTAAGGAAAAATCCTTTTGGCCATAATTTTTTTGCCATAATTTGGGCACAATAGGAAAAAGTTAGGTTCACACTATAAACTAGTTAATCTTTTGACATTTTTACCCTGTGTGGAAATTTATTTGGGAAAAGACTCACAGGGCTATGTAAGTTTTTTCATAATTGTGGCCAAATTTGGGCCAAAAAATTATGGTCATTTAGCACTTCCCTTAAATCAAAAGTGTGAAGGACATTGATACAAATAGAAGATAATTTTTTTACTATACGCAATCGGATAAAAAGATTTAATTATTTTCACATACTTATATTTAAGGTCTCTAAAAATGTTTAAGGCCTCTCATTATGATTTGGCTTTAGGCCACGAAATTGGTTGAGCCGCCCCTGAATTTGGTGTCTTGAGTATTGGGTATGTTTCTTCAACAAGGTGTTTAACTATGCTTAATTATAAGCTAATCAAACTAGCTTATAAGTGTTTTTAAGGTACGTTTAAAAACCAAAGTGTTAATAAGTCAAAATACATCATAACCTGAATAAGTCAATATATCCAAACATATTGAATACCTTGATTTGAAACGATAGAAGTAATAATATACTGTACGTTGAAGTTATATTAATGTAAGCTAATCAAAATAATTGATAACTCATCAAAGTATGTATATGAAATACGTCGCATTATATTATTGGATAGTATACTCGTGTACGTATGTGATGTATATAGTACATATTTAGAACTTGATATTTTTGATAGTGTGTATGTGTGTGTGTATAGGTATATATATAGTATATGCATATTATATAGTGAAGGTATATTAATAACATAAGATAAACTAACCGATAATTCATCTGAGTATATGTGAAATGTGTTGCATATTATTACGGGATAGTAAAATCGTGTATGTGATGTATATAGTATGTATTTGAAAGTTGATAGTCAATTGTGTATATTTATATATACGTATATCTCATGTAGTGACGTATGCAGTAATCGAAAGCTACATAACTGAATCTATATATCAAAATATTTTGAATAATACGTTGATATAATACTTTTGAGGAAATAGATATACTATTTTGTGTCAATGTAGACACGCGTATATTGTTGAAGTTGTAATAACGTAACACAAGTAATCGATAATTTATCTGATTATGTTGTAATTTTGGGGTAATATTTTATCTGATTCATTGTAAAAGTGATAATGATTTATATGCTCATAGTACTCTTTGACAAATTAAATGAAGTATTCAAAACTTTATCGTAGCTTTAATAAATTGATTGTAGCTAATGGTCAAGTTTTTTCTTATTATACTGTTTGTCAGAATCTGAATTCGAAAAAAGGATTGCTTTGCTATTTTTCGGTAATCGCTTATCTCTTTCTCTTTAATTTAGGCAAAGCAAAAGTATGTTGATTTCTCTCTATTTTCTTAGAAAAAAGGCATCGTTTTCACCTCAAACTATACAAGAAAAGTCGAAGCCACACATAAACTATACTGGTGACATATTACACACCTAAACTATAAAAAAGTGATATTTTTAACACCCTGTCAGGCATTATACCACTTGCATGTGGTGTGGTGTTTTACACGCACTGCCACGTCAGCGCCATGTCAGTACCACATCAGCATAATCCAAAAAAATAATAAATTTATTATTTTCATAAATTTTTCTTTGTTCTTTTTTATTTAATTTAATTTTTTTTCCTTCTTCTTCAATGTCTAAAACCTCCATTGTTGTCAATGTTCAAAACCTCTATTACACCATATTCACCACCATAAACTTTATCCCACCAACAAAATTACCATAACAATTAATTTCTTCTAACAATGTTCTTCATCCGTAACCCATGTCTTTTCTTAAAAAAAAAAAACTAAAACCTCCATTGTTGTCAATGTCCAAAACCTTCATTACACCATATTCACCACCATAAATTTTATCCAACCAACAAAATTACCATAACAATTAATTTCTTCTAACAATGTTCTTCATCCGTAACCCATGTTTTTTCTTAAAAAAAAAAAACTAAAACCGCCATTGTTGCCAATGTCCGAAACCTCCATTACACCATATTCACCACTATTATTTCATTACTGTGGAGGCCACTCGAGTTTCGACATTGTTTTCTCTGATTGGTCCTTTTGGGGTTGGTAAACATCCTTATCTTTCCATGTTTAAAGTCAATGTTAAGTGGAATTAATATTTGTTGATTTGTATTATAAAATGGTTTGTTTTGGTACCAGTGCAGGCCAGAACTCAACATGAGGCCATGGAAAGAATTGAAAAAAGAATTGCAGCAAAGTAATGAGCTAAATTGACACTATATACAGAAAACATATTTGCATTGTAAGATGAATGAATTGAAAGATAAAATTAGTTTCGATTTGATGGGGGGTGGAGGATGGGGTGTAAAGAAATTACATGATTTCGGGGCGGAGTTGGAGCTTGAGGGAGGGGATGATGAAGAAGATATGTTGGTTGGGATGGGGTTGGTGAAGAAGAAGATGATTTGGGGGTGGGGAAGGGAAGATGGATGCTGGGGGTGAGGGCTGGAGTATTTTAATTTATTTATTTTTTGCGTTATTTTTAAATTTGACGTGCCATTTTTAATTAAATAATTATGTATTTTTCATGTCAGATCTAGGGAGTAAAAAGTATCACTTTTTTATAGTTTAGGTGTGTAATAGGTCACTAGTATAGTTTAGGTGTGGCTTCGACTTTTCTTGTATAGTTTGGGGTGGAAATGGTGTCTTTTCCCATTTTCTTATAATAAAGTCTTTAAACATAGTTTAGTTTGGGATTGTTCGTTGTAAAAGGTTTTGAAAGCCATAAGAATCTTATGATGATTATAGGGTGTAAGAGGGACATGCGACGCCTCTACTTATTTGTGTTATTACACTTGTTCAATTATTTGACTTATACTATAAATGAATATGTTACTTGAAATTGATTAAGTGTAGGTACTTGAAAGGTGAATTTCTTTTTTGAATGTGATTTAGTTTGGTGACTTGGGAGGTGACTTAGTGATTTGAAATTAATTAAGTGTAGGTACTTGAAAGGTGAATTTTTGTTTTGAATGGAGTTAAGTTTGGTGACTTGGTAGATGACTTAGTCACTTTAAATTGATTAAGTATAGGTACTTGAAAGGTGAATTTTTGTTTTGAATGTAGTTAAGTTTGGTGAATTGGTAGGTGACTTAGTCACTTGAAATTGATTAAGTGTAGATACTTGAAAGGTGATTTTTGTATTGAATGTACCCTGGTTTGGTGACTTGGGAGGTGACTTAGTAACTTGAAATTGATTAAGTGTAGGTACTTAAAAGGTGATTTTTTATTTTGAATGTAGTTAAGTTTGGTGACTTGGTAGGTGACTTAGTGACTTGAAATTGGTTAAGTATAGGTAGTTGAAAGGTAAATTTTTGTTTTGAATGTGGTTTAGTTTGGTGACTTGGTAGGTGACTTAGTGACTTGAAATTAATTAAGTGTAGGTACTTTAAAGGTGAATTTTTGTTTTGAATGTAATTAAGTTTGGTGACTTGGTAGGTGACTTTGTCACTTGAAATTGATTAAGTGTAAGTACTTTAAAGGTGATTTTTGTATTGAATGTACTTTGGTTTGGTGACTTGGGAGGTGACTTAGTGACTTGAAATTGATTAAGTGTAGGTACTTGAAAGGTATTTTTTGTTTTGAATGTAGTTAAGTTTGGTGACTTGGTAGGTGACTTAGTGACTTGAAATTGATTAAGTGTAGGTACTTGAAAGGTGAATTTTGTTTTGAATGTGGTTTAGTTTGGTGACTTGGTAGGTGACTTAATGACTTGAAATTGATTAAGTGTAGGTACTTTAAAGGTGCATTTTGTTTTGAATGTAGTTAAGTTTGGTGACTTGGTAGGTGACTTAGTCACTTGAAATTGATAAAGTGTAGGTACAAGAAAGATGAATTTTTGTATTGAACATACTTTGATTTGGTAACTTGGTAGGTGACTTAGTGACTTGAAATTGATTAAGTATAGGTACTTGAAAGGTGAATTTTTATTTTGAATGTAGTTAAGTTTGGTGACTTGGTAGGTAACTTAGTGACTTGAAATTGATTAAGTGTAGGTACTTTAAAGTTGAATTTTTATTTTGAATTTAGGTACTTGAAATGTGAACTTTTGTGACTTGAACTAATTACTTGAATCTGATTGATTGTGTAGATGGAACTTGATTATAGCTGGATATATCAACGGAATAATGATAATAGAATGGGTCTTAGGGTGGAATTTGTTTAAGTTGTAAATCGATTTGTTGAACATTCTAAGACACTTGATGCTTGGTCACATTTTTAAGCTATTCATTGTCCTTGTGTTAGATGTGATGGTACATGTCTTTTAAAAGAAGAAGTTGTGAAGGAACATCTTTATAGAAAGGGGTTTCACAAGGACTTTTTAAGATTATGTACTATTCATGGTGATGTTGAGCAAAATAACTTTGTCGTTGGTGAAAGTAGTAGGTATGCAGGGCATAATAACTACCAAGAAACTAAGATGACAGAAATGGTGCATGATGCTTTTGGGATGCAACACGGGGGCGACCTTTGAGAAAATGTCGAAGATATTCCCAATAAAGAAGCGGGCAAATTCTATGAACAATTGCATGTTGTCATCCTTTGTTTGACGGGTGTTCGCACTCTCGTTTATCTGTTGTTGTTAGATTATTAAGTGTTAAATATGACTGGAATATTGCTGAAGGAGGAATGGACTCAATGATAGACTTTATTAAAGAGTTAGTTGACCCCGGCTTAGAGATTCCTGATTCTTTCTCTAAAGCAAAAAGATTGGTGTTAAAGTTAGGTCTCTTTTCGGTTAGAATTGATTATGGTGAAAATGGTTGCATGTTATACTATAAGGGATATGCTAACCTAGAGTCCTGTAAGTTTTGTCAGCACCCTTGATATAAGCGTGGTTGTAGTAGAAATAAAATTGTTATTAAGGTGATGCATTATTTACCACTAATACCAAGGTTGAAGAGGTTGTATGCTTCAAAAATCTCAGCTCCTCATATGAGATGGCACAGTGAAAATAGAATGACAACTGGTGTTATGTGTCATATGTCTGATGGAGAGGCTTGGAAGTATTTTGATGCAACTTATCCAGATTTTGCGGCTAAGCCACGAAATATTCATTTGGGATTATGTGTGGATGGCTTCTCACTCTTTTCAGTTGGTGCTACACCATACTCATGTTGGCCAATATTTATCACCCCGTATAATCTTTCCCCTGAAATATTGATGACTAGCCCATATATATTTCTGAATTGTGTTTTTCCTGGCCAGCGTAATCCAAAAAGCGGGATAGATGTCTACTTGCAACCTTTGATTGATGAACTTCAAATTTTATGGTATGAGGGGATTTAAACTTGGGACATTTCACTTAAACAGAATTTCAATCTGCGCGCATATCTAATGTGGACTGTTAATGATTTTTCTGCTTATGGAATATTGTCTTGGTGGATAACAACTGAAAAGTTGATTTGTCCATACTGCATGGAAAAAATAAAATCTTTCACATTGAGACATGGCAGGAAAAATTCATGGCTTGATTGTCATCGTTGTTTCTTGCCACCTGATCATTAGTTTAGGAGACTCAGGAATTCATTCAGAAAGAATAAAACTGAGTAAGATGGTCCACCTCCAAGGTTATCTGGTCATGACATCTGAGAGATAGTTCAGGATTTGCCTAAAGTTAACGAGGAACCATTGTATAGGCTTGATGGATATGGCATTTCGTATAACTGGACTAAGCAAAGTATATTTTGGGAGTTAGAATATTGGTCAAATTATTTACTTATAAATAATGTTGATGTCATGCATATTGAGAAGAACTATTTTGATAACTTGTTCAACACAGTTATGGATGTCACCGGTAAAAAAAGGATAATCCTAAGGCTAGACTTGATTTATAAGAATATTGCAAGCGTCGAATTACACTTACAGGAGGAGCCCAATGGAATGTTCTTAAGCCCAAGGCTAGTTATACATTCAAGTTGGACCAAAAGCAAAAAATATGTGAGTGGATCCAAAGTTTAAAGATGCCCGATGGATATGCCTCAAATTTGGAAAAGAGGGTTGATATGGCACAGGGAATCTTACATGGAATGAAAAGCCATGATTGTCATGTTTTCATGGAACAATTACTTTCAATTGTTTTTATTGGTTTACCTGAAAACATATTGGAACCAATAGCAACGATTAGTTTGTTCTTCAAAGACTTATGTGCCACCACATTAAAAGAAGAAAATCTGGTCTGAATGAAAAGTAATATTGTTGTTATCACCGAAAAGTTGGAGAAGATTTTTCCTCCAGGGTTCTTCGATGTAATGGAACATCTTCCCATTCACCTTTCCACGAAGCTCGGCTAGGCGGTCCAATTCAAACTAGATGAATGTATCCATTTGAACGGTAAGCAATTACAACATATTTAAATTCATACATATCTTTTTTAATATAGTAAACATTTAATCTTAAGATTGTGCAGAGAAATTAAAAAAAAAAAAAAAGGGGTCCCAAAAATAAACATAGGGTGGAAGGCTCTATAGTTGAGGCATATCTTGCAGGAGAAACATCTCAATTTTGTTCATACTACTTTGATGATAAAGTTGCTTGTTAAAGAAACAGATCGAATAGTCATCAGGACGATGAGAATGAGCCTCATTTTCAGCTAATATCAATTTTCTATCAATATGGTAGTAAGGCTAAAAGGACCATATTTCGCCGGTTCACTACCATGGAGTACAAATCAGCAACTTTGTATGTCTTGCTAAATTGCCCGAAAGTTAATCCCTCTCTAAAGTAAGGAGATTAAATATTAACATATCTTATTTATTTACTCGTTCCCTTAAGAAAACTAATTGTATTTCACATGTTGGATCTTCAGTTCATTTAAGACTCAATTCCATGAAAATCAAGTGTATGCATCCTTTGCAACATGGTTTACATATGAGGTTCGTAAGTGTACTAATATTTCTATAAATTTTAAACATTTACACATTATTCAACTAACATATGTGTATGTGTAAAATATTTTTAGGTACACCAGTCACCAAATGTGATCGCATACAATCAGTTCTTGAAAGATATTTCTTTGGGACCAGTTGAAGCTCATACAATGTCTCATTACACAGTAAATGGTTTTAAACGTTCCACCGAAGAACCCTCCAAAATAAGAAAAACAAACAATAGTGGTGTTTGGGTTAAGGGTGATGATTATGTTGATTACTTTGGCATCATACAAGAGATCTTAGAACTGGAGTATGCTGGTTTCCCAATAAAAAAAATTATCCCCTTTCGATGTAAGTGGTTTGATCCAAGAACAAGAGGCACAAGAGTACATAAGGAGCATAACATTATTAAAGAGAAGCAAAATAGGTCGTATCCTATTTACGATCCCTTTGTTCTAGCGCAAAATATTAAACAAGTGTATTATGCTCTGTACTCATTGTACAGTGATAAGTCTGATTGGTGGGTTGTAATCAAAACAAAGCCTATAGGACGGGTGAAAGTTGAAAATGTGTTGGAGACTGCATATCAAAATGAAATGCACATTGATCACTAGTTAGTGGACATTGATTTAGTGGATAGTTTGAATCTCCCAAAAAATATATTTGAAGAAGTTAATATTGCAGAAGAAGAGGCTGAGTGGGTAGGAGATAAGAAAACTTCCGAAAAGGGTGAATGGTTTAGTGTAGAATCTTCAGGAGAGGAGAATTAGTTTGTATAGGTTGTATTTATTATGTATTGATGTCTTTATGCTTTGTACTATTTACCTTTATGTTTCTTGTTTAAGATTGATATGTAATATACTATGTAAGATTGTTGTTTTCACTTTTCCATAATTTATGTAGTAATAGAAATATTCTTGTCTATCTCGTGTTGTTGGAGCGATTTGAAATGTAAATTAGTAACTTGAAATTAGTTACTTGGAATGTTTTCTTATATATTCATTTTGTAAGGACTATATACTTGTTAACTTTACATAATTTAGATGGCAGGTAGAGGTGACAAAGGTAAGCAAGAAGTTGATCCTACGAAAAAAAAAAAAAACCTCCACCTTATATACGATCGACATGTATTCATATATCTGAGGGTCGATTTGCTGATGCGCCAACACGACCCTCATATTCTAGGTCGTCGCAGCATTCAGTTCCTGTTCCTACGCATGTGAGCCTACTTCATAGGTCTAGAACGACTCATTTTGCTCCCATCCCCGTGCCACCGCCATCACAGTACTATCAGACAACCGCTGGCACATCCAGACATCTACCATTGTCTGCAGTACCCTCTACTAGCAGCCACCCACGTTCTCACAGTAATTCTGCTGGGTATACTGAGTTGACGAATCTTCATCTTGGAGGCACTCCATCCGGTACTTCAGATCCGCCTACGCTAGTGCATCCACCAGCACTTGTTTCGCAGTCCGGAGACAAAGATGAATATCGAAGACTGCATATTATTCCATATAAAATAGGGTAAGATTTCTAAATATGACAACATTATTCATTTTTCATTTCCTATATTATTATGCTCTATGAAATTACTGTTTGATCTTGTGTTGTAGGTTTAAGCCCGATGATGGAGTTGGAAAAATTACGACTAAATGCATTAGTCGGAACTTCAACAGCTATTGGACCAGTTGGAAAAAGATTCCAGAATATGACAGAGAAAAAATGTTTAAAGAATTTCATGTAAGGATTTAACTTATCGACTACTTAACACATTGTTAGAACAAAAATCTGAATATTATATTTTTATTTTTGTTGTAGAAATATTTCTGGTGGGATGAGGCGCATGAAAGTGCTATATGGAGGAATTTTTATAGAAGAGCTAGAGCCAAAATGAACGGTCTGTTGGATTATGCCAGAACGAATAGGGTACGATCAGGGTTTATACTCAAATCCATGTGGCAAGATTATCTTCACTATTGAAATAGCGAAGAATACCAATTGTTAAGTGAGAAAGGAAAGAATGTCAGGGCATCATCCAAGGGTGTCTCTCTACATACTGCGGGTGCAGTTAGTTGGATTATTGTGGCGCAAAAAATGGTATGTAACTTTTACAGTTTTAATTGTTTGTTTCTATTAAAATTTTTAATTATTTGAATATTAATAATTTTATCATATGCAGGAAAAAAAATTAGGTAGGAAGGTAAGACACAATGAGGTATTCGAAGAGACGCATGTGAGGAAGAAAAAGAACCCAACTGATGAAGATGTATGGGTTGAGCCTCGTGCAAAAGTTGCCCATGTAAGAATCAAATTTTGTAATTATGATTTTTTTTTCAAAGTTGATATTATTCAAGTACAAGTAGTTTAATATTTTTTTACTATTAATTCTAACTTTACTTTGAATATAGGACAAATATATGCAGTTCATTAATGAGTATCATAGTTCTCAGCTTCCTGAAAGTCAGGGTGACACAATACCTGAAGATGTAGAGGAGGAGTTATGGCAAGAAATTGTGGGTCCTCCAGTTAGAGGCCAATACTACGGATACCACAGAAAGTATTTTGGCGAGAATGTTAGGTTTTCGTTCGGCCCTACATCCTATCCCTCATCAGTTGATAGAGAAACAGTTGAATCACTAAGATATACTGTTTCTAAACTCACTAAAGAGCTTGCTGCACAGAGAGAGAGGGTGAGGGAGAAGGAAGAGGAAACATCATAACAAATCAGGATGTTGCAGCAACAGTTTAACTCTTTTATTATTTGATCTACAGGGATTCTTCCTCCATGTTCTGGTGATGTAATTCAGGCTGCAAAAGATCTAGGCCCACTGGATGATATCAGCATAGATGAGGAATCAGATCCTGTGTGTGTGGCTGAGGATGCGGATGACAAAGACGATGATGATGAGTAGTAGTTTTTTTACTTTTGTATGTGTTGTAGTTTAGATTTGGAGATGAGTTGTAGTTTTTACACTTTTGTATGTTTTTAAACTCTGTATGTTTTTAGACTTGTATTGTATGTTGATTGTTTGAATGGAATGAAGCATATTTATTGTATGCTCATTTGTTAAAGATAAAACCAACCACATGTGGTCAGTTTCATTAAAATTAATTAATTAATTTAAAAATAAAATCGACCACTTGTGTTCAGTTTTATAAAAATTAAATAATTAATTTAAATAAAAATATTGAGCACAAGTGGTCGATTTTTTTTAAAATTAATTAATTAATTTAAAAATAAAATCGACTTAAAAATAAAACCGACCACTTGTGGTCGGTTTATTTTAATTTATTTTTAAATAATATTAAATTTTAAAAGGGAAAATTACCCTGATTAGCCACTATTGGGCTTTTATTATCACTTAAAGCCTAATTTTCAATTAGTTACAATTCATAGCCCCCTCTTGCCTATTAATTATTCCTAATTACAATTCACAGTCTTTCTCATGTATTTTCTCTCCTTTTCTATTTTCTATTATCCCTCCTTTTCTTTTCCTTTTTCAGTTTTTCTTTTTCTTTTTTTGTTGCTTTCTCTTTATTTTTTATTTTTTCACTTTTTTCTTTTTATTTTTTATTCATTTTGTTTCTTTTTCTTTTTTCCCTTTTCATTTTTCTCCTTTTTTTTTTCTTCTTCTTTTTTTCTTTGTATTTTTTCTCCTTCTTTTTCTCTCATTTTTTTTCTTTTCAATTTCTCTCCTTCTTTTTATTTGGGCAAACTAGCAAACACAAATACAAGTGTGAATATAAAATACAAATGCGAACTATAACATACAAATACAAGTGTGAACTATAAAATACAAATTCAAATGCGAACTATAAAATACAAATATAAATGTGAACTATAACATATAAATACAAGTGTAAACTATCATTTATATTTTTTAATTATTGAAAAGAAACGATTGATTTTCTTTCTACGAATACTTGTTTATATTTATTGATACTAGTTGTATTTATTTATACAAATAACTACAACTCAAATTTTTATACAAATACAATATATACAAATACATATTGTATTTGTATTTTGTAAAATCATTTGTTTCATTTGTTTGTCATTGTATTTGTATCAAGTGATATTTATTTATTTACAAATATGAATGATAATTTTGATATACAAATACAAAATGGTACATTTGTATCAAATGATACATTACATATTTATATATTTTAGAATCACGAAAATACAATTAATGCACTTACTTATTTGTATACAAATACAAATAATAAATTGTTCATAGTCACGACTAAATACAATATGCAATCAACTTACAAATACAAATACAAAATAATTTCTTAAAAATAAAAAGGTAATGAAGAAAGTAGAATACAAATACAAGTATAATCCAAATATAATCTAAATATACAAACACATAAAAATCATAATATAAATATAATCTAACTTAATATGCAATCAATTATAAAATACAAATATAAAATAGTTCTTTAAAATACACGTGTGAATTATATAAAATATAAATGATGGCGCAAACTAACAAATACAAATACAAGTGTGAACTATTAAATACAAATACAAATGCGAACTATAAAATATAAATACAAGTGCGAACTTTAAAATACAAATACACATACAGTTGTATCAACAAAATACAAAAATATAAATGGCGGTGTAACTACAAATACGATAAACAATTGTGGTATTTACGTTATCATCCATGACATGTGCTCGACTAGTCATATATTTCAAAAATACAAAAAATATATAATAGAACAAAAATAAAATAAAGAAAATAAGTACAAAAAAGAAAATAAAATAAAATCAAAGAAGAAAAGAAAAGAAGAAAGAGAAATAGAAGTTATAGATTAAAGAGAGAAAAAAACATAAAAACAAAAAGAAAGAAACGAAAAAAAATATAAGTAGGAAAAAATAGAAAAAAGAAGAAGAAAAAATGGGAAAAACACAAAAAAATATAAAAAAATAAAAAAAAAGATAATGATAGTGTTAGGCAAGAAAATATTTAATTCAACGAGATAAGAGTGATTGAGATTTTTTTAAAAAAAAATATTGAATTCAATTTTTGACGCGACTAAATAGGGACTGTATTCATATTTTATATGAATACATGCTATCTGTAAAATCGAATACAGTGGGCATAAATCGAATACAACGGCTATAAATGGTAACTATGTAAAATATGACTATGGAAAATGGGTTTTATAGCAAAATATTACTTTTTTTGAAAGATTACCATTTAAAATATATATATATATATTTCAAAAAAATCGACCACACGTGGTTGGTTTTAAAAAAGCTACCACGCTTTTATCGATCACACATTTTGGTCAATTTTGTGATAAAAATGCAGAAAAATCGACCACATGTAATCGGTTTGTGTGGTGGATTTTCCTGTTTTTTTTAGTAGTGAGTACAATAATAATTATGCATCATATCACTATCTATTTACAAATCAATTCCATCACTTAACAATGTTTTTCAGTGCTTGATACTTATAAGCTATTCGTAGTCAACTATCCAAATGGGCTCTAAATGCTTGAGCAATTTGGTATTTTTAATGTACTAGAAGTGACACGTTTGATCTTCATCAAATTTTTAATAAATTTTATCCGTTAAAATTGACGATAATCGTTTTAAAAAAAGGATTTAGCGAGACTTTGCATTTGCATGCAGGTGCATTTTTGGGGGGTTTATTTTAGAGTTTGATGCAGTTTTCTTGAGATGTAAATCATGTTATTTTTGTGTCTAGTACAAAGTTTCATGTTGTGATTTCTAAAATTTGATGAGACTTTCTTGATATTTTTTATTAAATCTTTCTATAATGCGACCTTTTGAAATATGATCATATTTTCCTAATAGCTTGAAATTTTCAATGGAAGGATAAGTAAAATTGGGGTGAAATGATAGGGAAGTTGAATAGTACTATGAAATTTTTGTGACTAATTAATCACACTTTACCATTATCTTATCTTAATCCTAATAAAAATAAGAGTTACACCATTCATAAGAAAACGACTACAACCTTCATCATTAACCATTAATGCATCTTTTATTTAGAAAGAACAAATTATCACAATTAATGGAAAATATTGAAAGCAATAGCATTCACGCTTCTAATTCCATATATCCCTTAAATTATACTCTCTCCGTTTTGGAATAAGTGAATTGTTGGGGTATTTATCGGTGTTTCAAAATAAGTGAATTATTGAATTTTTTTTTCAAATTTACCCTTATGATTTGACAACCAATTAACTTTTGAAAAGATATTACAAGGTTAGTTTTTTTTCTTTTTTAGGGGTAAAAATGAAAAGTTATGTTAAATTTATGTCTTTAATGTTTTTTCCTTAATTTGTATGACAAAATTTAACAATTCATTTATTATGAAACGGAGGGAGTATTGAAGTGATATAAGTAACTTTTTGGCTATTGAAATACTATAATTGTCTTTTCTTTAATTGAAGATTAGAGAGTTTGTGACTAACAGCCACATCAACGGTTATATCAGCAACCATATAAAATAAAAATAATTAAGAAAAATATTAAGTTTTTGAGAAAAAAGTTAAATGTTATTTTTGACATGTTACATCACCTAGATAGATGGATAGATAGACTAACATACAAACTGATCATAATTAAACTAATTGATGGCCGAAACCAAATTGCACTTTCAACAAACTTAAAAGATTAAAATTGCTCAAAAATACTTTAGATCAACCCCCAAACATAAGAGATTATTTTTAACATATCACGTGAAAACTTAATTATGCCCTGTTGAAAGTACGAAGAAACAAGTAACATGAAGAAAAGTAGGAGTTTCGAATAAAATAGTAGATAATGGAGAGACAAAACGGTTGAATATATGGTTCAAATGATTCATCATCACAATCACTTTCAATGTTACTTAGAATTTTTAACTAAGCAAACAATATAGAATTAATCTATTTATAGAGAGACAGGCCGCTGCACTTGGATTCTGTTTTTCTCCCTTGAAATAATAGTTAATAGTGAAGATACCTTACACACCTGAAAGCTGATCAATGAGTGGCTTAGCTTCTTAAATAATAATTTACGGAGGATAACGTGGGTTTGATCTATATTTAAGACATTAGGAGTCGTTTGGTGCACCGGATAGGATAAGCACGAATATCTCAAGTTACGGAATATCTCATGGACTATTTTATACCATCGAATGCTATCACTATTTAACATGTGTGATAGTAATCCCATCAATTTAGTATAAATGGTGAGATAAAAGAGTCTTTGAATTATTTAATACCGTGGAATAAAATTAATCTCAATTTTTATTTTGAAATTACTTTTGTTAATAATCGGGTAACTAGATGGAAGGGGAATAACTTGTCATGCATGTGTGGGTTTCGCAAAGTATAATTTTTTTGAGTCTAAATTAGGAGTTGCAAATGAATGGATCAGATCGAATATGAATGGATCAGTTGATTGAAAGTGTGCCATATAAATTAAATTTAAAGCGTGGGAGTATTTTCTTTTTAACTACTACTTTATACACATGCACGCCGGCTAGAAAAGATGTGAAGAGTGGTTGAGGTGAAGAGACCAAACCAGAAACCGCCATGTTATGTTTTGACTTCTTCTATTCCTTCTCAGTTCTCCAGAGTTTTTTTCAACTATATCTGCTGCTAAAATAATGCCAATTTTGATACTACCGCCACTCAAACTTGGCCACGGCTGATCCAGGATTTAAGGATTGTGGGTATTTTAAAATTTAAAAAATTATCTCAACAAGGTTCGAACTGATTGGGATGCCTCTTCCTCTAAATGTCAGTACACCCAATCAACTTTTTATTTTAAAGGGTGTTTTTATGTCTTTTATGTCTATTTTTTTATATCTTCTACATAATTATATTTATTCCGTATTGAGTTTATTGGGTGTCGGAACACCAAAAAAAATAATGTAGGTTCGCCCTGGCACTAACTGTCTGTCATCAGCTAAGAGTATTAACGAGGGGCATATGCCATTGACCGATGCTCCAAACAGATTATATTCTTCGCTGTCAATTTTCTTTTTTATATATAGTGATACTGAATTTGTACATATTGCATAAAGACATAATTATTGCAAAACTATTTTTCACCAGTTGATTTGAAATTTTATAATAAAGTATCTATGTGCTGAATGCTGATCACGAGAAAACAACGACATGTGCGAGCCGCTCTAGGTAACCACCCAAGTGAACAAAAGAAACCACTAAAAAGGGGTTGAAAGGGAAAGCAAATAATATATTACTACTAATATAGATTTAGGGGGAGAAAAAAAAAAAAGAAAAAGAAATATTTTATCCAGACAAGTACGATACAAACATTAAATAAAAATGAATATTTGTCATTTTTCTGTTGTTTTCCTTAAATTAAGGATTGAACATGGAAGCATAATTGCCGGCCTTACCTTCTAATTCTCCCTCATAATCTGCAATTTTGTAGAATAAAAGGTATACTGCTGCAGAAATATTAAATAAAATTAATAAGGGAAGAAGGGGCAAAAGGAGAAGAATTTGGTAGTTAGATTAGTTTGGCGGGTAAGGAGGTTGGTCCTCTAACTGCTTCGCCGGCCAATCATCATCATTCATCACCCCACCACTAGCAATTTTGCTAAGGCACAATAAACAAATATGAAAAAAAAAATATATGTAGTTTGTACATCACACTAGTAGTATGTTAAGACCTTTTCTGTTTTACAAATTACAAGCCAATAGTGTAAGAATTGAGTCCACTATTGTGTAAAATAAAAGGAAGTCTCATATAATTAGTGTCAGATGTGTGTAAGGCTGTTAAGTGGGTCGGATCGGGTCAATCAGAATCGGCCCTTCAAAATTATCCAGGTTGTGGGTCGAACTGGGTTTGGGTTGGGATTAAATGGGCCGGGTCAATAAAATTTTTAAAAATAGCCCTAACCCGGTCCACTTAACTCAACCCGGTCAAACCAACCTAAACCCGATCAAACTCGGTTAAAAATCCGATCAAATCCGATCAAAAATTAAAACAAAAAGTTTTTTTCAATGTACACTATATATACCCACCTATATACATTTTAAATACATTAAACAATATATACACACTATATATATAGTATATACTACATTAGAATTTAAAAAATATATACACATACACAATTACACATATATACGCACCATTCAATGTATATGTACTACTTTAAAGTTTTAAAAAAATATACTACAATATATATATATATATACATATATAGTTAAATACTAATTTATAAAACATATACACATGTATACGTTAAATATACACGTCTATAGAAGATATATTCACATATATACGCCCTATTAAATATATATGTACTACTTTAAATAAAATATACTACAATATATATAAATTACAATATATATATAATTATATACTAATTTATAAAATATATACACAAGTATACGTTAAATATACATGTCTATAGAAGATATATTCACATACATACGCTCTATTCAATGTATATGTACTACTTTAAATAAAATATACTAAAATATATATACATTACAATATATATATATATATATATATATATATACTAATTTATAAAACATATACACATGTATATGTTAAATATACACGTCTATAGAAGATATATAGACATATATACGCACCATTCAATGTATATGTACTACTTTAAATAAAATATACTACAATATATATACATTACAATATATATATAGAGAGAGAGAGAGAGAGTTAATTACAACCCAATCAGAATCATGTAGCATGCAATCAGCAGAATCAGCAAATGAACTGCAATATTGGTTAAAAGTCAGTGTAATAGAAATTCTATATTTATAACAAGTTTTTAAAAAATCATACGTATAATTCCATCTAATATCAATTTCCTCAGGCATCAATATCGGTGCAAGTCCATTTTCTTGACATTTAACTTTAAATTCTCTAATTCTCGATCTACGATTATTTTCTTGAATAAAACCAACAGCAAGACGGATTTTTTCAATATAAAACTCAAAAAACTCAAGACCATCTTTTACAATTAAATTATATATATGACATGCAGACTTTATAAGAAAAATTTTATGCAACGACGGAGATAGCTTAGATTTTAACTTTTTTTTATAGCAGTCTTGTTGTTAGAAGTATTATCAAAAGCAATACATAAGATTTTATTTTTGATACCATAAAATCCGGCAACTTTAACAATAGAATCAACAATAAAATCTCCAGTAGGTTTATGATTTTCATCATATAAAAAAGCAAGAATACGTTTTTGCATCACAAAATTACTATCCATCCAGTGACAAGTAACGGTTAAATAATCATTTTTATTTACATCACGATCAAGATCAGAAGTTAGGGACAATCTACATTGAATATTTTTTAACAATGTTGATAAATAAAAACAATATTGTGAATGAAGTCTAAAAATATCAGACCGACAAATATTTCTAAGAATACCATTAAACATAGAATTATAAATTGCTTGAATATAATGAATAAAGGCATCAGAAGAAGGAAAACTAAAAGGCAAACAACCCACAGCTACCATTTTAGCTATTTCTTCTCGATCCCTCAATTTATTATACTTCTTCATTACCTGACCGGTTGCTGGGTCCATTCTAGTTTGCGATGTCCACCAACATCCCCACCTCCTCGTGCAATATTTAACTCTCTTTCGTGAACATCACCTATATGTCTCATTAACGTACCCGTACCCCCTTGTTTGCCTCCGCTTTTATGCTTATATATTTGTTGATAAATATTGCATCGCACCACAGTATCTGATATATGTTCAAAAAATTATCATGCAATACTAGTTGTTTTACGAGCTCTTGGGGCACGGGGAGGACGGGAAGGGAGATTAAACGATTCAGATCTAACGTTAACATTTTCTACTGCGGGTGTCTCACCAATATTTTCATCATCTTCGTCTAAATTAACTGCATCTACTTCATTTTCTTCTTCTATACCGTAATTTTCCTGAGCTTCTACATAATCCATAGCGTGAGCACCTACACATATTTCTTACTCAAAAGGTGTACCAAGGGGTACTGGAGGCGAAGACACACGGGTATATCTACTACTTGAAGTACCTCTACCGCTAGTAATTCGCTTTTTACTACCACTACCGTTTCCGGGACAAAAAAATTTTAACATCTTTAGTAGCGAGGTTTCTTAATTTATCCATAATATAAATTAAACTAAAAAAATTTAAAATACACAAATATAATAAAATTAAATATTCAACAATTAATACAATAAATAAAAATTAAACGTAAGAGATGGAACGACAATGCCAAATTTTGGAAGTATCCGAAGGTTGTGACTTTAAAAACTTTCACTCGTACTTTGTAATCGCAAAATTAAAAAATTAAAGTGAACACTTTAGGAAATTAAATATATTAAATATTTGAGAATTGAGAATTGAGATTTGAGAGAGAATGATATTTGAGAGAGTGAAAAATCGTGTGAAAAATGATTTGAAGGTGTAGGATATTTCTAGAATTTATTTTGGGATTAAAAAATATTTTAAATGATTTTTTTTTTAATAAATGGGTTCAAACTAGCCGTTTGAACTCAAAAACGGCTATATAGTTTGGCCCAAATATCATTTTTTTTTAAAAAAAACTTATCCGGGCTGGACCGGGTTAACCGGGCCAACCAAAAAATTTAATCGACCCGGAACCCGGTATCCTACAGCCCATGGGCTGACCGAACCGGGTCAAATTGGGGCGATTTTATTAATTGAGTCATTTCGGGTTGGGTTGGGCTGGGTTAACTCATCCCGTTTGACAGGTTTAGTTGTGTGAGACACGTAATAAAGTTCTTTCAAAAAATATGGACTATAGTTTAAATTGTGCCAATATGTTAGCATCCACTTCATAAAGTGAAAATGTCCATATCAATTAGGACTCCCCAAAATTAACAATCATTTGATCCTCTTCATTTCGGACTCGTAAAATAATTTAATTAAGCTGGACATTCCGCAACGTTAGTGATCTAAATCAACTCCTCCTTCTATGTCATGACAATACAAGACCATAGTGTATTCCTTCTCAATCACCACTCCTTTCAAAAAGTATAAGTTTTGCATTGTTCATGTTAGGGCCCAGGGGTGATAATTCAATTCGTCAAGTCTTCTAGCTATCCTTTTTCTTCTTCAGAGAGCAGTTCCTGGATAATTAATTTGGTGACTCCTCAGCCTATCTTTGTATATTTTGAAATGTCCTTTAATTCCTTTCTTGCCATATATAATAAACACAAGAATCTATTGTCGTTCTGTAAGTTTTTGCTACTGTGTTCCTTCATTTGACTTAACAAGTTAATCAACACAACGCACTTCATCTCTTAGTTTAGGTATAACTTGTCACTTATCACTTATGGACCTTGTTCCAAATGCTAGAAGCAAAGTTACAACTAAAGAATAGGTAGTTTATGCTTTCTTCTTTTTCCTTGCACAGGGCACATAATCTATCAATGATAATATCTTTTTTAGACAATTTATTTCAGTAATGAACTCATCATGGATAACCAAATGTAGTATGAAGAACCATCTAATAGCACCTATTTATTGCAAATTACTTTCCTCGCGAACACCTCTTGAAAATTGCCTCTTAGCTTTACATTATATTAATTTGATAGAGAAAAAATTCATTTTTAGCAGTTCAGCAAGTTCTGCTTCTACCATATGGATTTTGATCTTTCATATCCTCCTAGCCATCCAGCCAGGAGGCCTATTTAGGCTTAATTTGCAGATTTTGTCCAGAGCTTGTTTTCCTTTTGATCTAAGTTCCATAACAATTTGCATGTAGCAATTTTGTTTTAAGATGTCCACAACATTCAGTCCTCTGCCACAATTGATAAATAAATGTTGTTTCAAGATCATAGCTCTTTTTTTTTTTTTCTGATAAGTCACATTCTCCTATTCGTCGTAAAAGAAAGTCACATTTGGATCCAGTTCTATGTATCTTCTTTGGGAGTATAAATATTTTTGAGATCAATAAATTAGAGTTGCAAATAAGACACTCTTGATAGGGGAGGCTCAACGGAATTTGTGGCCTAAAGTTAACTTTGAGAAGAGGCCTTTAAATATAATTGATAAAATTATAAATATGTTTATTTTGATTTCTTTTCTTTTTATTTTATAGTGATGGTGTACATGTCATCTTGTACGTATATTGACTATTTATGAAACTAAATATTAATACTTATTATATAGTTTTTGAACTAGATGATAGTTTTTGAATATTTAAGTTTTAAAATATTGCGTTGACCTAATCTTAGTTAACTTCAAAAGTTAATCATTTTAATTATCGAAACACAAAAAACACATAAATTAAAACGGAAGAAAAATTTATTTGAATAATAGCTATTTATTTTTAAATAAACTCTTTAAAGTACCAAAAAGACAAACATATATCTTGTTCTTTTTAAAACATAATGATACTAATTCTATAATATATACTATATAATAGTATTAAATATTAATGAAAATATGGGATCTTTAATTTGGGAGGGCCTAAAGTCATGGCTTTAATTGGTTCCCCATTGAGCCGGCACTACTCTTGATCGATAAGTTGTAGTATACTTTTTGAATATGATAAGAATAAGTCGGGGAAATTATTTTCCCAATCCTGCTTAGATAATTGGTCCTCTTTTCAAAATAAATGAAGTTTTTATACTACTCTGTTCGTCCTAAATTATTTGTCCCAAATTTTTTAATTTGATTTCTCAGTTTACTTATCATTTTTCATTAATTAAGAAGAAATAAAATTTTTTTTTCATGTTTTACCCTTTGCATTAATTATTTTTTCTTTAAATTAAAATATAAATATCATTTAATAGGGATATTATGGTAAACTAGTCATGTTATTAATTATTTTTCTTAATCAATATGTCATCTCAATTTGGGACAGATAATTTGGGACGAAGGAATTACTATTTTAATTTGTGATATACTATTTTTAGTAGGTTTAACAAAGAATGGCATACTTATTTAGAAATAATTTATTGTTGGATTTCTCATTTCAATTTAATCAGATGATTTATAGTCACAACTAACACAATATCGATGATTTATTTTGAATGACAAATTACAAATTTTTAAATTTTATTTTTAAATTTTATTTTTTTAAAATTCTGTATTAAATTAAATATCATCACATAAATATAGAGGGGAAAAGTATGCGAAACAAACTTGTACCAACTATTTTTCATTGTCAACTTAAATATTGTCCAAATGCCTGGCAAATAATCTGAAAATTATGGTTCTATCACTTCAATAAATCCATTAAAAGTGAAGAGCTAAACCGCAACTTTCTTTTAACAGATTTGCAATTACATGAAAGTTTTCTTACTAGCACGGAAAGTTCATATAAGTCGATCATCCTTCAACCATTCTTCAATTGAATAGATTTGCTATCTTGAAATTTCCTTAATGTATGTCTTATCGGCAAAATTTAGAACTTATGTATGTTGGACAACATACCTAATTTCTAATTTTTTGCTTATGAGGTAGAACTTTTGGTCAATTGAGCAAGTCACATCTTAAATGTCCTAAATGTTAGTTTTATAGACAAAAGTTACTCCCTCCGTCCCATTTACTCGTCTCAATTTGATATTGCACATTGATTAAGAAAAACAATTAATAACATGACCACTTTATCATAGTATTCCTATTAAATGATGTTTACATTTTAATTTGAACAAAAAACAATTAATGCTTAGGGTAAAAAAGAAAAAAAAAATTGTCCTGTCTTGATTAATGAAAAATGACAAGTAAATGAGAAATCAAATTAAAAAAACTTGGAACGAGTAAACTGAGACGGTGGGAGTAGAACTTATATTTGGTGAGCAAAATAGCTAAGTTACAACTTTATAAGACAAAGCTTTGATCAATTATGCGGATTCATTGTCTTCCGCGAGCGAAAAATCAAGACTTTTATTATGGGGGGACAAAATATCAAAGACCAACCCATTTTGGGGCCATTTCTGAACAAATCCTCAACAAACGAGCCGTTGGCCCAAGCCCAATCTTGATTGGGGAAGGGGAGCCTGTGCAACCAGCCCACTACAGAGAAGGCCCAATTGAGGGAAGTCCGTCTACCGACCCGGTCCTCGCCAGTCACCCTCACCCGCGGGTAAGCCAAAAAAGCAAATCCATTCTTCGATTTCGCGCTCAAAAAGGAAAACGGATCGTTGCCCTTCTCTTTTGTTCTACAATTCTTCACAAAAAAGGCCCTAATCCCTTCAATCTTTGTACTAATTTATCAGATTTGGCTTTAATATTAGTATCACATAGTGTTGGCGTAAACCCTAATCTTGCAGATACAAATTGGGGGAATATGGATGCGAAGGACATCTTAGGGTTGCCCAAAAATGGGCCGTTGATGTCCCAAGAAAAGAAATCGAGGCCTCAGAAAGAATCTCAAAGGAAACCTGATGGCATTTCTCGAGAAGTTTGTTATTCCTCTCATATACTCTCTGCGTTGCCAGTTTTTCGAATATCCAGAATTCCTAATTTCCTTGTTTCCTTGGCAGGTTTATGCACTTACAGGTGGTATTCCACCTCTTATGCCTTCTCTTGATATCAACCAATTGAAACGCCGAGCTCTTTCTGAGTCTGAAAAGGTCACTCTTTGCTTAATTCTGTTTCTTTTTATGTCTTTTTAAGTTAATACCTTTGCTTTTGGGTAGAATTGTTAGTTGGAGCTCCTGCATTGTAAAATAATCAAATGATAGTATAACGAATGCTCTGAATACTGAACCTGAATAGAGCGGGATCAATACAAGACCGATTCACTTAAAATAGATTTAAACTTTAGAATAGTTAGATTAAAAAAACTATGTTGGATGAAGAATAGAAAGAAGTTGGACCGAAATGGAAAGCAATTTTATTCATTAAAAGATCAATTGAATCTTTCTCCTCCCCATATGTAGCACAGAGAAAAGCTTCCTATCTTCTCTCCAGAATGGAATAGCGCCAAGACAATGAGCAATCCAACATAATCTCTACAACAATACAACAGTAACAAACCCAGTGTATTCCCACATAGTGGGGTCTGGGGGGTAAGATGTACGCAGTCCATACCACTACTTCAGGAGAAGTAGAAAGGTTGTTTCCGATAGACCCCGGCTCAAGACAAGGAATAATAAACAAATACTTAATAAAGCATGAAACAAGATGTCAAGACATAAATACGCCACCCACAAGGAATAATAAACAAAGAATAGTAAACAAATCTGTAATAAAGCATGCAACAAAGTATCCTAACAAGAATAATACATCTACCAAGTAATGCCCTACCCCAACGACTCAAACTGGCACTAGCCTTCTATCCTAATCCGCGTTCTCCACATCTTCCTATTTAGGGTCATGTCCTCAGTGAGCTGTAACTGCTCCATGTCCCGCCTGATCACCTCTCTCCAGTATTTTTTGGCCTACCCCTACCCCGCCTGAAACCATCCAAAGCAAGCTTCTCACACCTACGAACCGGAGCATCCGTGCCCCTCCTCATCACATGCTCGAACCATCTCAATCGGATTTCCCGCATCTTGTCCTCCACCGAAGCCACTCCAACCTTTTCCCGAATAGTCTCATTTCGAACTCTATCACCCCTATTAAGCCCACACATCCAACGCAACATCCGCATTTCCGTCACCTTCAATTTTTGAATGTGAGAGTTCTTGACTGGCCAAAATTCCGCTCCATACAACATGGCCGGCCGGACGGCCACCTTGTAGAATTTGCCTTTAAGCTTGGGCGGCACCATCCTATCACACAACACCCCCGAGGCGAGCTTCCACTTCATCCATCCCGCCCCAATACGGTGGGAGACATCCTCGTCAATCTCACCATTCCCCTGAATCATGGACCCAAGATACTTGAAACTATCCCTCTTATCCAGCATAATCTCTAATTTATTGTAATTGCTTTAGGAACTAAGTTGATGTGTAGTTCCAGCCAATTGCAAATCCTCACAACTTATTTACAATAGTAGGTCATCTGGGCATCGTCTTTGTTTAGTACCTTAACAAAGTTTTTGTTTTGCTAATTTCTAACTTCTTCTTGATGTTAAGAGAAGTTAATAAATTCTTCTGATTTGCTATTCAGATTACGTGGCAATGGCTTCCTTTCACAAGTTCTGCTAGAAAAGATAACTTACAGCTTTATCATTGGGTATGTTTTTCTAGTGATCTAGAATCTGCTTAAATTAACTGTCAAACCATCCACTGATGAAACTCATTTGGTTTCAATAAATCCCAGGTCAGAGTTGTTAATGGTGTTCCGCCTACAGGTGACTATTCGTTTGCCAAGTATAATAAGGTATATCAAGGATTCTTCTTGTTCCTGAGGCTTCTTGTATAAATGGTGTTAAATCTGCTGTCTGTTGGATGCAGTCAGTGGATGTGCTCGAGTACACTGATGAGGAATATGAGAAGTACTTGTCCAACCCTGTAAGTATCAAAATAGTATCCAAAGATAGATGTGTTATCCGCTTTGAATGAGGAAATATTAAGAATCGTCAGCTTTATCTTTTCATTGAGTTAGAACTTTAAACTCTATTAGAATCCTGTAATAACAACCTAACTGCAGTCGTTTATTGAATGACTATTCATATTCTGTAATGATTTATTGGATGACTGATAATATCATGTTATGTAATTACCCAAGGCAACATTTATTTTGTAGCTTTTACAGAAATCTTTCAATTGCCTGACGTGATATGAAGTATCTTGCTACCGATATTTGTACTTTTTCTTTGTTGAAAATCCTTAAGCAACTTACAAATAATCATTTTTATCTTTGTTGAGAACTGGTCTTGGATTGTGCTTGTAATTCCATGCATTAACCCTTGTCTGGACAGATGCTTATGTCATTGGAAGGATAAGTTATTGTTTCTTCAATTCCACATATCCCTGTGAGCTCACTTACTTATTCTCATGTGTTAGTCATGGACCAAGGAAGAGACGGATCAATTATTTGATCTGTGCAAGAGGTTTGATCTCCGTTTCGTTATCATAGCTGATAGGTTCCCTTCAAATCGTACAGTTGAGGAACTGAAGGACCGCTACTACAGTGGTATTCTGCAATATCTCATTGTTTATCAGTTGTTTAAACTAATTTAGCTTCTACGCTTTATATGATTAATAACTCCAAATATCTTTTGATTTTGATGATGGTTTTGGACCTCGTCCCATGTAGTATCTCGTGCTATTACAATTGCTAGGGCTCCATCTCCTGCCGATGTTACTGGACATCCCCTTGTTAAGGTCAGTCAACAGTTGTGGTTTTCTCAACCGAAGACTATTTTCCTTTCTGATTTACTTCTTTGGAGCAATACCACCTCCTTGCCCTGCTTTCTTCTCCGAGTTATCTCCTCTAACTGGTGTTTTATTCTATAAATTTCAGTTTCTTGTGGTATCTCTAACTTTTTTCTTACAATACTATAGGAGCCTTACAACGTCTCTCAAGAGATTGAGCGAAAACGTGCACTGTCGATGGTGCTCTCTCAAACAAAGCTGCAAGAGCGTAGGGATGCGGAGGTTTGTGCATACTGTTACTTATTGTCCTTGTGCCTTTTCAAAATAAATGCCCTCCCTGATGAGATTTAGACTTCACCCCATGTTTAATTGCATGTCATACTTCTTATGTAGCTTCTTGATAACCCATATGCATAATTATATGTATCTGTGCCAGTTATACTTTCTAAATCGGTAACCTGCCCTTTGAACCTTGGTCTTAGGTTCTTGCTGAAGCAAAAAAAATATCCGAGTCACGAAAAGCCGCTAAGGTAAGAATTCTAGGTCTCCTTTTACGAGTGACATTCTTCCATGGAAGCTATAGTTATTGGATGCCCGCCACCCTGTTTAATATTTTGAAAGTCAGCAATAACCAGGTTATTGCATTTTCTCAGGCTGCTGAAGAGGCAGAACTTCCAGATGTGTCAGATGCTGCTCCTGAAGGCGCTGAAAAGGCAGCTGGTATTGATGTAATATCAACCTCGCCAAATGCTCAATTGCCCTCTGGGATTGCTGTACCTCCAGTGTCAGAGACTGCTTCCACTTTGGCGTCGCTTCGCATGGTATGTTTGAGAATAAGATTTCTACTATCCTCTTTCTGTGGTTCTGTCTTGATTGGTAAAAAACTTCAAAATTCCTTCAAGTTGGACAATCTAGTCAAACTTTTTTTGATCTTCATAGGTCATATGTACATTATACTGTTAGGATTTTGTTGTAGTTTCCAGTGTATGTAATCTTTATTGTAGTCTGTAGAATGTCGAAATGGAGATGTGAACTGACCAGGATTTTAGACACCTCCAGAGAGCTATTTTAGTAAGTATTGGGTCCATTTGTTCTAGAAACTTTTGTTCCTTCAGGTAAAAAAACTGATCTTTAGAAGGCTCTAGTGTTGAGTTTTGCATTTAGTTACTGCAGTAATTTTAGTTTAACAAATTGTTTAGTTACGATGAAGAGAAATTTTAGATTATTTTGAAATTCAAATTATGCTGTTTTTTTGTTTTCTGTTGGCTATTTAAAGCCCCTCAATGCTCAATAAACTTATTGAAAGCTGTTAAAAGCTTATTGAAAGCTATTGAAAGATTTCAATCAATTGAGAGTCATTTTAATCCCTTTTTGCTACCCCATCTTTTTTTTGAAAAAAACAACATCTTGAAGTTCAGCTCAAAATAATTGTGGAGAAAGTAAAAATCATATCTGCTTAATATCAAAAATGAATCTACTCTCTAACTGGAAATTTTCAGCTGCGGGTGTACTTGAGAACATATGCACTGGAGCAAATGGTGCAAGCTGCGAGCTCTTCAGCTGGACTTCGGACGATCAAGCGGGTTGAACAAACTTTACAAGACCTTGGGGTTTGTCTCTGCTCTCTAATACATTTGTTTTGTCGTACATGTACTTCGGAACCATTGCGGTCCAGATTTTAACTTATCATCAAAAGTGCAATCTCAGTTGTTTAATGATCAGGATTTGTGCTAATGGGGTGCCATTTTACCTGTGGATGAAGTTCTATTACATCATGCAATCTCAATTATCTAGTTATCCAGACTTTTGCTGTTGAAATACCATTTTATACGTGTCTCACAAGTTCTATTACATCTTCTCCCACTTATTTTGCTGTCTTTTAGCACCTTTCTTTCCTTTCTTGTCCCTCCTGGTTTACCTGTATTATAGAGTGATAAATATTTCCACTAATTTGACTGGGAAGAATGTGCTTTTTTTCCGTCTATAGGTTAATTTGAAGCCAAAGGTCCCAACGAAACTTGTCTGTGCGGAGCATCTTGAACTGAGGAAAGAGATACTAACCCTATTAAATCTTCAAAAGCAGGTATTTGGCATTTTACTTTAATATTGTATGTTTTCAATAATTTTCTTGATCATGAGTTGGGTTAAACTTTAGACATAAGAACATTTTGAGATTGCATTTTTAGGACTGCATGAATATCATTAAAAAAAATAGTCCATCTATTTTGTGTCACCATATGTTTTGTTCATAATGAAGCAGCAATGGTTAGATATCATTGTCTAGCATAGGCAAACCTTGGAGTTGTGGGCTCAAGTGAAGAGTGGCTGGGTCATAGAATACTGGGTGTGTTTCAGCCCTCACAGAATAGTTTGCGGCATATATCAAATGATTAACAAAAACATGCCTCAATCCCAAACAAGTTGGGGTGGCTCATTCAAGCTCAAGTCATATTATCATCATTCTAAATAAAATTAATGTGAAGAAAAAGTTTATTATTTTTATAATAATTATAGTAGTAGCAGTTCTCTAACAAATCTTAAACCTATCCTCAACTAGTTCTCAAATGATGATTACTTATTAGTAATTGGAAACCATTCAATTTCATTAATTAGCTGGTGAAGTAAACTATCTAGGATACAGAACACAAGTATATGTCAAATATTCAAAAAAGAGTTTGAGGTTTATCTGACCAAGTCCTCTCTTGAATGACCCAATTTTGTCAATGCTTGTCTTGAAAATCAGGTACAATACAAGGAGGCAGAAGGCTCATCTTATCGGGAAGGTTCATATTCTGAAACACCTGGTACACCTCCTAAGGTGAGGATGCTGCTTCTAACTCTGTATCTAGGGGTGGCAATGGTGCAGTGCGGGTTTTTTCTAAGCCCACAAATTTTAAAATCGCACCGCACCGCATCACCTTTAAACCCGCATAAACCCGCCCCACACTCATACCCGCGCATACCCGCACCGCACCGCCCCATATTTTTGTTTTTTTCTTTTGAAAAATTCGTAACTCCATTGAAAATCATAATATTTCCAAATCTGCAATTAGGAAATAATAACAACTAATTTGTATTATATCACTTTTCTCTAAGAAATTGTCAAAAAGTATCACGTGTACAAGTAATGATTTAATATCATATTTTTTAAAAAATGAATAGAGATATTAAAAAAGCTATAAAATTATTTATTTGTAGTGTTATACATGTCATTTTAAGTATCATAAAATTTTAAGTAAAGAATACATATAATTTTAGGTATATTCACGAGAATAATATTAATTTTTAGCTCTTTTTTAATTTAAACCCGCATATACCCGCACCGCACCATTTAAAAAAAAAACTTACTTTAACCCGCACTGCATAGCTTAAAACCCGCATCGCCCCATTGCCATCCCTATCTGTATCAACAACCTCTTTCCTTTTCCCAAGATAGTTTATGGTGTTCCACAAGATGAATTAGATAAAGATACATCTTTTGTTTGTGACTAATGGAGCTGATGTCTGCTTGTTGACAGCGTGCCCAACGTGCTACGGACCTAGATAGAACATTCATCCCTGATTCTACAAGTTTTGGAGGTAAGCAAATGACACAAGTACTTGGGCTGTCTGTTAAAGGTGTAGTCCATAATGATCAAACTGTTCTCTCTGTATCATTCAAACTCACATATCATCTTTTGGTGCCAATATTTTTCATGTTCTATAGGGGAAAGAGCTATTAAAAGGGACCAGAAACGCAAGGTATGTGTCGTTAGCGTTTTTACTGAATCTTCAAATTAATCCAAACAGTTCTAAGAGTCTACTATGTTAATTTGGGGATCCAGGGGCCTGGACGGTCATCAGAAGTTCCATCTTCACCAGCACAGTCAAAACGGCCTCGCAAGTTAAAGACTGATGGATGAATTAGAGGGTTAGTGCATTATTCATCTCAATACCTGGCTTTATTTGGAGTAGTGTTAGAGAATTTAGCCATAAGATAGTATCTAATAGCTTAAATCTTGCTTGCTTACTAGAAAATTTGCTTACTCAGGACTAAAGCTACTAGGAGCTGTATATTAGCTGCTTGAATCAACTTCTTCTGCCATTGTGATGTGTTCTGCGCCTTTTTGAATTTCCTCCAGCACGAAACATGATCCAGCCTTGCAAAAATTCAAATGTGGCCGTCTCGTTTGAGTGGCACAAGAAATGTGAGATGTCCCTCTAATGCCTTTCTATGGAGATCAGGTCCTCCTTTGCGTCAGAGTACAGTTCACGCAGTCTGTAAATACAACTGTATCTTATAATTATGATTAGCATGTTGCCCCTCACCTTTCTACTATATCTCTTTGGTATGTCATAAATTATTGAGCCATGTTGGCTGTTTTTGTATCCACATCAAAGTAGTTGTGCCTTAGTTGCATTTAGATTGCTTACCAGGATGGACGAATATGAATTGGCACTGACATAGAAGCTGAAACGGAAAGTCTTAGTGATTCTTTGGGCCCTCATTTCTAACCATAGTAGCGTTGGTGTTGCTGCGTCTCTTTTTGGGTTATCTTCTTTTCCAATATATAGATATGGTTCTTGTATTTGATGGATGTAGAACTACATTGTACCGTAGTTAAATATAATGAGTGTCTGGGACACGTATTAGTTTATGCACTCAAATGTGCTCCATCTCCCTGAGCTTATTAACTGCAAGAAAGAATGTCATCAATCTTTGATTATGTGTAGGCGATTTTGCTGGTTTCAAGAAAGAGAGCAGGAAAGCCATGTGATGTTATATTTTATCAAATCCCGTTGATCAAAAACAGCATATGTTCATTAACTGATGCAAAAGGGGAAGTAAAAATTCTTCAACTTTGCTAGAAATTTTTCATGCTTAATCCACTTTTTTTCTTGGTTGAACCGGATGGGTGTGTCATGAACTGAATTGTCAGAAGAAAATCAATAAAGGAGGCGCTAAATGCTAATAAGATGGAATACTGACAACTGAAATATACAATCAATAAAGAAGGGCTAAATGCTAATAAGATGGAATACTGACAACTGAAATATACTAGGATGCCAGGTTGCTCGCCAAGTTTAAGCCACGTCTCTAGTTTGTAGGTGAACAATACATTTGGTTTGTGTTGGATTGAACAACTGGGCATTTGGACATTAAAAGAAAGTGTGATATTTGAAAAGATAGTACTTAAAGTTGAAATCGTGTTTGAATATGCATTTAACTTGAAAAAGAATTAGAAGTTTTATGACTGAAAAAATTGGTAAAAGATCACTTTTCAAACTTGAAACTCAACTGGAATTTAAAAAAATAAAATAAAAAATCAGTTCAATGTATAACTGAACAGTTTTTCGAAATTCTCCTTTCTTTAAAAATGAAATAGCATCCACGTCCAAACTTCAAACCGGCTTCAAAACTCTGATTTGCATTGCGCTGTCTTTTCAGTCGCGCACATAGGAAACTGTCAACTTAAAGAGGGAAATTCTGCTTACCCAGAAAAAAAAAATAGAGGAAGTTCAGATGTTCAGAACTTACATTAATGTGAACAGCATAATTAAATTGTAAAGATACTTCTTTTCAAAATCTTGTCATGATCAATACATGATAGTGAAACTTGTAAGAAACCTGGCCACTTCATCCATATTACTTACTAGAGGTATTTCTTTACATAGTGAACGCGTATGTAATTTTGCTCAAAATGGTCGGGATTATACATACTCTCCTACATACAGATAATACTATTGGCATTAATCTTCACAATATGTCAAAAGAGCAGCGCAAAATACTGTCGCGAAGCAAGCTAGCCAGTAAACACTACATTGACGATATCCGGGAACTTCTCTTTGATTGCTGCTTTGATTCCTGATCCAATAGACTCAGGCCCTACATACTTGACATTGCAATTGCCTTCCTCAACAGATAAGACTTCCACACTACCACCAAAATTTTTAATGGCAGGTCTTAATATATCGAGGTGAGCATTCACAGCCTGCAGGAACATGAGTTCTTAGTTAGAGAATTCTACAACCATTTGAATGTGATGTCATCCATTAAAAAGATTTTTCCAATATTCACCTCAGCAGTGGTGTCAACTACTTGTTGATCATATACTTGCCGAATATCCTTGATGGCTTCTCCAAACTTTTCCTTCAGTACCCTTTCAATTCCCATCTTCATTGTGGTTGTTGAGCTCGGACAACTCTCGCATGCTCCTATATCCATTGTATACAAAACATTAAGCATTTCCAGTTATGAATCAAAAGGTTACAATAGATGTATCATAATTTTTTTAAGCAACCTAATAAGAATGTTTTGAGGAGAATTATTATGGTAGTTGACAACCATTTTTTTTATTTTTTTAATTTTGTTAACAGCTATGTTGCTCAGAACATGTTCCCAAAGGAAACACCATTATTCTCTACTCTAACTCTAACAGTGCACACCAAATGGCCCCTCACTCCTTACTCCATGAAACAACTAGTGTTCATTCACATGAATTAAGCTAACAATGCAAGTCCTGATTCAAATCTATCAGAGTAGCTTTCATGGATAAATCCTCTCTCTCTCTCTCTCTCTCTCTCTCTCTCTCTCTCCTTCCTCCTCTCATATCTTCTTTGGTATTTAGATGACTATGGTTTTTAGGTCAGAGCCATGAATAGTTATTTCACGATTTGATCTGAAAATTTGTGTTCTATCTTCTTCTATTTTATTTGTAGGATTTTCTAACTTTATTCTGGACTATTGGTATTTTGCATGAATTTTTTGAACATTGCCCTTTGTTATAATATTCCTCCCACCAGGTTTCGTCAACAACAACAAACCCAGTGTATTCCCACATAGTGGGGTCTGCGGAGTAAGATGTACGCAGTCCATACCACTACTTCAGGAAAAGTAGAAAGGCTGTTTCAAACATTGGAAAATTGAAATTATAGAATTGTAGACCACCTCAACCATTGAAAATTTAAACTGTCTGAGAGGACACATTTATTTATTTAGGTCAACAACATATCCTCCACAATTGGGGACCTAACTTGCTTTTTAATGGACGCTTGGGGGAAAAATCTTTTTTTATGAAGGAGAAAGGGAATTACTAACTAATTATGTCTCAGTAAAAATAGTAACTAAATATGCTCCAACAAAAGTATACTCTAAAAAGAAGAAAGAAAAAGGGAAACCTAATCTTTAAACAAATATTGCAAATTTATCTTTAAATACTTTTCAGAGCTAATCAAGTTCTGCTTAGCCACTCCAGTGAAGTATACTAGGAAATAGATAACGAGGGGCACGAGGAAAGAAAAATCTCGTCCTATTGTTTTTACCTTGTTTAGGGCTGGCTACTAAAGCATGTGTACGCTTTGGGTTCATCAACAGAAATAAGAGAGAAGAATTGGTTGTTAACCAGCATAAATATCTGAAAATTAATTATTACCCCCAAAAAGAAATATTCAACGAACATTAATCAATAAATGTCCATTATTCATGAACTCCATTTGGTTTACATTATTTGCCAGACATTTTCTGCAAGTTTAGGCTGGCTTGGAACAGTTAAGCTCGGAGACTCATTCAATTAATTCCCTATTGGGGAAAACCTAACATATTTAATCTTAGCATTTTACAGAAAATAAACACAGTGGTGGCCTTATAAGTACAACATGGTTTAGTGCTTCGAACTGCAGTCCCCCCCTTAAAATAGTTAAGCCCCCACCCCCACCCCCCGTTTCACTTTCTTTGTCATAGTTTGACCTGCACAAAGTTTAGTAAAGAGAGAAAGACGATCAAAATTTGTGGTCTTAAGTGTGCCATAACATTTGAGTGGCTATAAAACTTTGGAAATTTGTCGTCTTAAACACTTGCCATAACTATTTTGTGATTATAAAAGCTTCTCATTAAGGACATTTAGGAATGTGTCATTTTTGTTGGAAAGGATACAGCCAAACAAAGTGGAAGGGAGTAGTATATGCTAGGTCAAGAATTCAGATAAGACTTTCTTTTAGTTTATTAAATCTCAAATTCAGAAATAGGAACTTTGGCACTAGTTTTTTGGGTTTATCTCTCTTCAGCACACATAATGTCAACTCTAATCCAGTGCTTAGTCAAAACCAAGACTAGAGAATCAGGATACAAGTACTCTTTTCCCCAATTGTCGATGCATGTATGCTTTGCGTATCATTAAAGTTGTTCACATACATTGAACACAGGTAACTCTACCTAAGCACGCTTAAGAAAGCAACGAAAATACATTACTCTTATAACATGAGTAATTCTATTACAAACCAAGACTCAACTCAAGAACACTCACTCTTTCACTACATACAGAAATCAAGAATTTGAGCAATACTTGAGCAATGTAGCAAAGTTGATTTTTTCGCCTCCCTCTCACTCCTCTTTCTAATTTGCAAAAAACTCACCAATTGAGAAGCAATCTTTTCTTTTTATAGTGGAATCATGATTAGGGTAGAAATCTGATTAGGCCAGGTGTCCTAATGGGTACAAGCTCACCTGCGCAGTTTGTTACACTAGAAGACAACACTGCGCAAGACAGTGACAGCTGTACTGATTTCATGAAGACCTAAGGACCTGGTCCCTTGTTGTCAGCAGCTCACCATCACAACAAGATATAGCAATTCGAAGACCAAGGGACCTGATCCCTTGTTGTCAGTTGATTATCATCAAAACAAGATATAGCAATTTTCTTCTTTTTTGATGATGACGATACAAGATCGATAAAGGAGACACAAAACACACACCAAAACAGTCCATGATTTGAAGAACCGAGGACCCTTTTGGTGACCCCTCTCGGATTCACTACACAATAACAATAAGATTCTAAGGTGTTCAACACCTATAATCAGCGAGCCACAAACTAAGATTACAACACAATAACAAGAACAAATATGACACAACAAGGTCTCGGGTTTGGACACCCAAAACCGAGAATGAACACAACAACAATAATAAGATAGAATGATAGATAACTTGACACACAATGCACAAACACTCTGAACCAAAGTGTATATTGAACACTAAGACCCAAGAATTCATACAAATAACATCAAGTTCTTACGGTGACCTCAAGGGAACGGAATCCCCAAGCAACCAATGTATCAAAACAAGCAACCAACACAAGTGATTCCACACTTGTCACAAGTGATATCCACACTTGTATGAACACTCTCAAAGAGCTCTCAAATATCATCTAAGTTATGAGAAAATGACCTAATATGTACTATTTATAGCCTAGGTTACAACTTATTACAAAATGACTAAAATGCCCTTAATGAGCCAACACTCCAAAGCTTGTTCCATTAGTTGGCCAGTCACCAGAGCACGAGTTCTTTACGTATTGATCCACAATCACGATCGTACTAGTATCATCCTCCCCTTCTTGAAAAAGGATTCGACCTCGAATCCGAACCTTCAAAACAATAGAGGAGACACAAGAACACATATTCCTCATGACATGAGGGTTAAAGTTAGCATAATCAACAACAACAAACCCAGTGTATTCCCACCTAGTGGGGTCTGGGGGGGGGGTAAGATGTACGCAGTCCATACCTCTACCTCTAAAGAGGTAGAAAGGCTGTTTCCGATAGACCCCCGGCTCAAGACACGAGATACCGCACAAATACATAGTAAAGCACAGAACAAGATTTCATAACATAAATACGGCACCCATAAGTAATAAAAACAGAGAAAAGCACACAGATTCGTAATAAAACATGGAACAAGGTACCATAACAAGAATAATACCCCCACCAAGTAATTCTCTACACTAGCGACCCAAACTGACCCTAGCCTTCTGCCCTAATTCGCGTCCTCCAGATCTTCCTATCTAGGGTCATGTCCTCGGTGAGCTGTAACTGCTCCATGTCCCGCCTAATCACCTCACCCCAGTACTTCTTCGGCCTACCCCTACCCCGCCTAAAACCATCCAACGCTAGCCTCTCACACCTACGAACCGGGGCATCCATGCCCCTCCTCATCACGTGTCCGAACCATGTCAATCGGACCCCCCGCATCTTATACTCCACTGGGGTCACACCAACCTTCTCCCTGATAATCTCATTCCGAACTCTATCCCCCCTAGTCAGCCCACACATCCAACGCAACATCCGCATTTCTGCCACCTTCATTTTTTGGATGTGGGAGTTCTTAACTGGCCAACACTCTGCTCCATACAACATGGCCGGACGGACTACCGCCCTGTAGAATTTGCCTTTAAGCTTGGGCGGCACCTTCTTATCACACAACACCCCTGACGCGAGCTTCCACTTCATCCATCCCGCCCCGATATGGTGCGAGACATCCTCGTCAATCTCGCCGTTACCCTGGATCACGGACCCGAGATACTTGAAACTATCCCTCTTACATACCTCCTGTGATTCCAACTTCACTACCACCTTATTCTCCAGCCTCACGTCATTAAACTTGCATTCCAAATACTCTGTCTTGCTTCTGCTCAACCTGAACCCTTTAGACTCAAGCGTTTGTCTCCACACCTCTAATTTGTCATTCACACCCCCTCGCGTCTCATCAATCAAAACTACATCATCTGCAAAAAGCATACACCAAGGCACCTCCCCTTGAATATGCCGCGTCAACACATCCATCACCAAAGCAAACAAAAAGGGACTAAGAGTAGATCCCTGATGTCCTGTCAAGACAGTGAAATGCTCTGAGTCTCCTCCCGCCGTCCTCACCTGAGTTTTCGCTCCATCATACATGTCCTTAATTGCTCTAATATACGCCAGCGGGACTCCACTCACCTCCAAGCATCTCCAAAGCACCTCCCTGGGGACTTTGTCGTATGCCTTCTCCAAATCGATAAACACCATGTGCAGGTCCTTCTTCCTTTCCCTATACTGTTCCACCAGCCTCCGTACCAGGTGAATTGCCTCCGTCGTCGAGCGGCCAGGCATAAATCCAAACTGGTTTTCCGAAATAGACACTATCCGTCTCATCCTCACCTCGACCACTCTCTCCCAAATCTTCATAGAGTGACTCAATAACTTAATCCCCCTATAGTTATTGCAACTCTAGATATCACCCTTATTCTTATAGAGAGGGATCATGGTACTCCACCTCTAAGCCTTGGGCATTTTTGCCGTCTTGAAGATTTCGTTAAACAATCCAGTCAACCACCTTACACTAGCCTCTCCAGCGAACTTTCAAAACTCCATCGGTATCTCATCCGGTCCCGTCGCCCTACCCCTTCGCATCCTGCGAACAGCCTCTCTAACCTCTTCTACCTTAAAACGTCTACAATAACTAAAATCCCGACACTCCTCTGAGTGCTCCAGCTCCCCTAACACAATAGCTCTATCCCCTTTGTCATTCAAGAGCCTATGAAAGTACGACTGCCATCTATTCTTAATGTGGCCGTCCTCCACCAGCACTGTACCGTCCTCCCCCTTAATGCACCTCACCTGGTCGAGGTCACGACCCTTCCTCTCCCTAGCCTTAGCGAGTCTAAACAACTTTTTCTCCCCTCCTTTCCCCTGTAACCCTGCATACAAGCTCTCAAAAGCGGCCGTCTTAGCCGCCGTAACTGCTAACTTAGCCTCCTTCTTAGCTAGCTTGTACTCTTTCCTGTTCACCCGCTTCTCTTCTTCGTCCTTACTCTCAACCAACTTATCATACGCCTCTTTCTTGGTCCCCACTTTCTTCTTAACCTCTTCATTCCACCACCAATCCCCCCGATAATGCCCATCCTGGCCCCTAGAAACACCCAACACCTCACTTGCATTCTCGCTGATGCACCTAGCCACCCTATCCCACATACTATCCACGTCCCCCCTACACTCCCACACCCCCATTCCCACCAACTTCTCCCCTATCTCCCACGCATTCACTGGCGTCAAGCCGCCCCACTTAATTCTAGGTCGACACTCCTCACCCCTCCTCTTTCTATTCTTCTTTATACCCAAATCCATAACCAAGAGCCTATGCTGGGTCGAAAGGCTCTCACTCGGGACCTTACAGTCCTTACACAACACCCTATCCCCTTTCCTAAGCAACAAAAAGTCAATCTGGGTCTTGGCTATCGCGCTTCGAAAGGTGATCAGGTGGTCGTCCTTCTTCGGGAAGCCCGAGTTCACCACCACCAGCCCAAAGGACCTCGTGAAATCCAATAAAGTAGCCCCCTCTTCATTTCTTTCCCCAAAACCAAAACCACCATGCACATCACCAAAGCCTCCCGATATCACCCCGATGTGCCCGTTGAAATCTCCTGCTACAACAATCTTCTCCGAGCTAGGCACGCCTCTCACCACCTCATCCAAAGCCTCCCAAAACCACCTCTTCTCCTCCGCCTCCGAGCCCACTTGCGGCGCATAAGCACTACACACGTTCAAGGTAAACCCCCGAATGACCAACTTAATAGTCATCAACCTGTCGTTGATCCTCTTCACCTCTACTACCTGATCCCTAAGCTCTTCATCTACTAAGATGCCAACTCCATTCCTATGCCTCTCGCTCCCAGAGTACCACAGCTTGTAACCATCCACATCCCTAGCCTTAGACCCTACCCACTTGGTCTCTTGAACACACGCAATATTAATCCTCCTCTTTCTAAGAATCTTCACAAGCTCTATGGACTTACCCTGAAGGGTCCCTATATTCCAAAACCCAACCCTCAGCCTACCCTCACTATCCCCACATCTTCCTCTACCACCCCTGGGGCCAAACCTTGGCCTCCCTCCCACTCCCGCCCTTTCCTCATCCCCCGTCCCCACAACAGCCCCACGCCCCAACCCCCTCGGACATGACCCTATCCAACCATCACCGTCCACAGCCACTACTACAAGCAAATATAAGAGAATATAAACAATGGTAGTAGCAAAGCAGCAGCAAGGAATACAAGGTTCACACAAATACGAAGGAAATAATGAAGAAACAAAACTAAAGTCAAATAGAGAGCAAACACCACTGGGCTCAACACCCAAAGCCCCAAACAGAGCCCCGAGCTGATAACCCAATAAAAGCAGTGCAAGAAACGACAACAGACAATATCAACAAATCAAACACAAGTCAAGATACAGGAGATAGTACTAGCATAATACGAGGAATGAAATACTGAAATAACAAAGGTTAGAAGTCACCGGGTTACGCTTGTAGGCCAAGTCGGAAACCAAAATCCAACGTAGATCGGGCTTCGATCGCCGGTGCTGAGACGGAGAGGGTCGGCGATCGCCGGTGCTCCGATCGCCGGTGCTGAGAGGGAGCGGCGACTGCTGGTGCTGAGACGGAGAGGGTCGGCGGTCGCCTGTCGCCGGTGCCGGAGTTAGGGTTTACGGCGGCGGTGGCGGCGCTGTTTCGCCGATGGCGGCGCCGGGCGGGTGCCGTTGATGTATGAACAGAGGGGGGGGGCGGCGGCGGGGGGAGCGGCACCGGAGGTCGTCGACGTGGCTGTGGGCCGGGGAAGGCTTAGGTTTAGAGAGAGGTAGAGAGAGAGAGAGAGCCGTTTTAGCATAATCAATAAAAAAATATCAAACCACGAGTGTACATTCTACACATGCCATGGGAACTTAGGGAATAAGATACCCTTCTAAGCACAAAAAAAAAAATACTTTTCTATCCACCTAAGCGTGACAAGAAACAAGACAAAAAGAAAAGTGTACTTCCTTGGAGCAAGAACCATAGTGTACTCTCGGGTTCATCATCAAGAGGTCAAAGTGGAATCAAGACCTCACCTTCTTCGGGCCAAGCATCATCATGAGGTGTTCTCCTCATCAATCCGCAAGGCACATTAACTTCCCCTTCTTCCACCACCCTCTCGGGTTCACCATCATCTCCATCATCCTCTTGAGGGGTTCCTTCACTAATATCATTTTTGGTCACTTTATCCCCAACAAAATAAGGATCACCCTCCACTAGTACAATGTTCCTTCGATTTGGGCACTCGCTAGCTTTGTGACCCCAACCTTGACATTTAAAACAAACGATACCCTTAATATTAAAAGTGGAAGAATTAGTACCTTCAAGTCGTCGATACCTTTGGATTGTTTTATCAACTGGCTTATTCTCTAAGGGCTTGTAGGACTTGTCCCACCCGAAGGTCTTCTTGGCATGATTGTTCCTTTCAACTTCAATGGCCGCTTCTACAAGGTCCTCAATTCGATCAAACTTGTGGACAACTAATTGAGAAACAACTTCATAGCACAAGCCACCCTTGAACCGAGCTAGGCAATGATTTGGAGGTTCGACTATGTCAAGATGTAGGATCAAGTTTTGAAACTCATCATAATACTCCTCCACACTTCTATCTCCTTGCCTCAAGTTGTAGAGCTCTTGTTTGTACCTTTCCGTGACATATCTCTCCCTCATAAGAGCTTTCAACTCATCCCAATCCGGAAGGTCAAGATTGTCATTCCTTGCCCGTTGCAACCGCTTTGTCTCCCACCAAGTAGATGCATAACCTTCAAATTGAGCAATGGCATGTGCGGCTTTCTTTTGGGAAGTTAACGCGTTGAGTTGGAAAATCTGATTACATTGTAACTCCCAATCAAGATAGAGAGATGGATCACTAGTCCCTTTGAAAGAAGGAAGAGTGATCTTAATGGAATTTAGGCCCGTGTCTCTACCCACATTGCCTCTTTGGTCCACTAGACCTTCTTGAACATGAGGTCAGTGTCCCAAGTTGCCCCTAACATAAGGAGCCGATCCAACTCTTCCCCCTCGGCCTCTATGTCCCCCGCCATAAGCTCTTCTTCTATTGCGCACAAATTCCGCAAAGAGAGTTGCTTCATCTAACCCCTCACCTCCATAAAGACCCTCACCTTCCACATCATCAATTTGGATTAGTTGGTTTTGGTTTAGTGGTGCTCTCGGCATATCAAGGGGGTCTCAGATTTGGGAAGCTTCTTGATGGACTTGACTGTGGTTTTTTGGATAAGTAGGGACTTGGTGGATGGGTTCATGGGTTGGTCTAGGTGGATTGAGCAATTGGGGAAATGTATCCGGGGTGGTAGCATGTCCACTAGTCGAGGCGTGGTAGTGTTTCGGACTTGAATGGTTGGAATCTAAACGAACTTCCAATGTATCCATTCTCCTTGAAAAGGAACCCTCCATCCCGTCCATCCTTTCCTCCATCCTCTCCATTCGACCACTAAGCTCATGTTTCACGCTCATTATGGCCGCCAACAAAGCATCCATGGTTACCTCTCTCGAGGCTCTTGGACTACCTTCACCCGAAGCTATCGTACCTAATAAGAAATACTAAATAAAACACAAACAATAACAAGTTAAGGTTAGAAAAAATCACCTTCACCAACTCTCAAGCTCACACTTTTTCAAGTATCACTCAATTGGTCTCACAAGCGTTGGTACACCGTTTTTACTCCAATGAAGTTACTTGGTCCCACTTGCGGCTTAAGGTCGGAATGAATTTTTGTTTGCAACGACTTAAAATAAATTTGTACGTACTTGAGTCAAAAGGCTACAACGAGTTTTCGAAAAGATAAAAGCACACAAAGAAACGTAAACACGAATAAACGGACCCAAAACTAATTTACAACCTAGTAGACAATTACTAGTTTGTTAATTAGCAATAGAATCAACAAAATGCAACTAAGAAACAAAGAATAGAAACTAAGAAATCAAAAAATTTGAACTTATGTTGCGTGAACAGTAAAACGTGATGACGTGGCAGCCACGTAATTGGTTGCGGTCCCACACAATTTTTTTTTTTTTAATCACCAATTTGAAGCTTTTGTCTTGATATAATTTGGAATGGATGAGTTTGTCTTTTGGTGGAAAAATTCAAGTCTTAGAAACTTTTTCAAATTCCAACTCAAAGTGAAACTTTACTATTCCCACAAAACAAGGTCCTTGAAATATGAAAAAGTGGTTGACAAATTTTTGAAGTGATGTGTTCAAGTCTCTTCACCAACAACTTTTCAACTTTATCTTACACCTTTTTTGGATCTATGTTATACTTTATATTGATTAAGAGATGTCAAGATGTGAAAAACAACAAGATCTCAACAACAATTTCTCAAGAACACCACCAACATTCACCCCCAAGTCCACAACAATTGCAACACACGACCAAGATCAACAATATCAACACACGACCAACTTCCAATTTACATCAACAAGGTCAATAACATAAGCTCAAACCTTTAGATTTAGACACTTTAGTGTTGGTGAGAAAGAAACCAACACTAGAAACAATCTAAACAAACAAAAGACTACAAGATCTAGCCACAAAGAAACATGTCTCGGCCAAGAACAAGAACAACTTCTACACTTTTTTTTTTTTTTGTATTTTTAAGCTAGCTAGCCCAAGATTGATGTTGTGAAAACAAAATCAAGCCATGCTTTGATACCAAATGATACAAGATCGATAAAGGAGACACAAAACACACACCAAAACAGTCTATGATTTAAAGAACCGAGGACCCCTTTTGGTGACCCCTCTCGGATTCACTACACAATAACAATACAAGAACGATAACAACAAGATTCTAAGATGTTCAACACCTATAATCAGCAAGCCACAAACTAAGATTACAACACAATAACAAGAACAAATATGACACAACAAGGTCTCGGGTTTGGACACCCAAAACCGAAAATGAACACAACAACAATAATAAGATAGAATGATAGATAACTTGACACACAATGCACAAACACTATGAACCAAAGTGTATATTGAACACTAAGACCCAAGAATTCATACAAATAACATCAAGTTCTTACGGTGACCTCAAGGGAACGGAATCCCCAAGCAACCAACGTTTCAAAACAAGCAACCAACACAAGTGATTCCACAGTTGTCACAAATGATATCCACACTTGTATGAACACTCTCAAAGAGCTCTCAAAATATCATCTAAGTTATGAGAAAATGACCTAATATGTTTTATTTATAGCCTAGGTTACAACTTATTACAAAATGACTAAAATGCCCTTAATGAGCCAACACTCCAAAGCTTGTTCCATTAGTTGGCCAGTCACCCGAGCACGAATTCTTTACGTATTGATCCACAATCACGATCGTACTCGTATCAACAAACCAACCACAGATTTTGAGCATGAATGTTCATTCACCTCATTCAATCAGAGTGATCACCACTGCTGTCGATGAATGTTCCCCCTATCACTATGCACCTTGCTTCCCTTTGTCAATATATCATGCAACATATGGACCTAGTCCCTTGTTGTTCATTGACATCAAAAACTCAACTCATTCACTATGATTCAATATTTGTCAATATACCTGCACTTATCAATGTTCCCCCGGTCACATGCACCAACTTTCCCCCTATGAATAAGCTATCATGCTATTTCAAAACATATGCCTCCATCTGCATTTCAACAAATCATGCAACATACACACCTAGTCCTTACCACATGAATTTAGTATTCCCCCTTTTGGCATCATTGAAAAGTGGTAATAGTCAACCAAGGATAAAATAAACACAAGTTAGTTAACTCATGGTCACTGGGGCAACACTAACATGAAGAAAAACTTTAAATGTAAAGAAGAAGACACAAATGAAACACACAAGCAAAGGATTCATTGATTGTTAAGAGAGATCAGTACCATTACATACTAAAATAAACATAAAAATTCTGATTCTTCAAAAGCCACACTAGGAATAAGAACTAAAAACTGACAGACAGGGATGACAAAGTGACACAGGGATGACAGGACTTAGGTAGAGGGAGGCTTAGGGGAGAAGGACTTGATTAACATCTCTATTCTAGAACTCTCTGCAGCATGAGCATTTATCAATTGCTTAGTGAGGTCTTTAACTTCGGCATTTAGACCATGAACCTCCTGAGTGAGTTCTGCAACCTTGATCTGAAGCTTTGCATTTTCTGCTGCAAGTTCTTCTGTGGCACCAGGTCCCTCTAAGGATAGCTTTTGATTCTGCATCTTCAAGTGCACTATCTCAGCATCCTTTGCAGCCAACTTAATCCTCATTTCCTTGCTTAGATTCTCCTGGGCAGCCAATAGCTCTAACACTTGGGACACAGTTCCTACTTTTCCGTCTATGCATTCATTTTCCACTAATGTTGTCAGACTAAACTTTTGTTTGACTATTCCAGGTGTTTCCTTAGTCCTTATCACTCCAAAGTGATACTTTGTTCAAGAAGTACCCATACGGGATCCCATGTCTTCCTTCCTTCTCAACAATCACTTTATTCATGTGCTCTATCATAAGAGCAGGCAAACTTATCAGCTCAAACTTGCTCAAACTCTCTATCAGAAACAGATCAACAACAACAACAGATGCAGTGGTCCTTTTCTTTGACCTAGGCAAAAGGACCTTATTCACAAATTCAAACACTAATTGGAACTCAATTGTGAGAAATTTCTTACTCACTCCAGCTATTGATGTTCCTCCTACCTTAGAAACATTTGTCATGAACTCAATTAAGGCTTGTTGTTTTATAACAGTCCTCATCCCTATAACAGGCACATCTAGGATTTTTCCTGGTGACTTTTCATCCAGTTTGATTTGTTTTCCTTGCACTTTTGCAGTCAAGCTTAACCCATCATCTGATAACTCCATTGTATAATAAAATTCTCTTACCTCCTTTTCAAAAAACATGGGAGCTGGTTCCTCCAAGAGGTGTAACCATCCTTGGTGTTTGACGTATTTCACCAATTCAACCATGCTAGGTTTCTCATAAATCCTAGGATCAAATACACTCTCAGACAACACTTTGTGTTTTCAAAATCTCATTCCTTTGTTCTCTAGACCCAACCTTCTTTCTTCCTCCTTTCTTCTTCTTTTGAAATCACTACTTGATTCCTCCTTTTCAACAACTTTTCTCTTTTTGGGACCAGGTCCCTCAGAGACTTTCTTTTCCACAGCAATATGTTTCTGCTTCATTCCTACAGGACTACCAGAATTGAAAGGAAGGACTTGGTCCTTCCAGCAACATAAACATCTTTCCTTATTTTCTCAGTTGCAGCAGCAACATCAAGATCAATGTCCTTACCCTCTCCAACCTCTACAACTTCGACATTCTTTTTCTTCTCCACAATAGCAACTTTCTTAAGTTTTCTACTCTTAGTGGTCGAAGACTTGCTTGCCTTCATTGCATCCACCAACTTCTTTTCAGATCCCCAAGTAGAATAGGATCTAGCAACTTTTACACAAGAATCAATCACTTTCTCCTTGCCTTTACTACCCCTCGGTTTCTTCACAAGCCACCTAAGAGGTGGTTCATCCTCATCCTCCTCATTTGGAGGTAGCACACTTTCTCCATCCTTTGTCACATTAGCCTTTTCACTTACTGTTTGCTCCTCACTAATAGAGCTTTCCTTGGGATCATATGCAAGCAGAAGCAAATTTTCAGCTACCCAATTTTCACTGCTGGAAAGATCGAACTTCTTCACAGGTATTTCATCATCACACAGTTGGGAAAAGATTGGGTTTGACTCTGAGGGAGTGGGAGAACCAGGTTCTTGTACGGTTTCTGTGACTTCAGACTTTTCTGATTCTACAGAAGAAACAGGGATTTGAAAATTCTCAGGTAATTTTGGTTCTTTTGAGGAAAGAGGAACTTCGGATTGAGACCTTTCTTATTCAATCGGTGAACCAAAACCCTGATTTAAATCTACCTCTATGGCTGATTGAGCAAGGTTTTCAATGGAAGCTGGAGTTTCGACAGGAACAAGTTCACTTAGGGGTTCTAGAATTTTTGGAGAAGTTTCAGTGGGTGAAGTTACCACGTGTTCTTGTTGATGACTTAAGGAGATGTCTTCTATGGTATTGGATGTTAAAGGATCAGAAGGTTTGATTTGGGATTGTTCTGATTGATTTTTTGGAGCTTTATCGACTTCAGGATCTTTAACGGGGGTTGAGGAAGAGGGAATGTCTGCCATTTCAAGATTTTGTGAGAGAAAGAGAAAAGGATCTATTTAATTTAAAGAGATGGACAATTTGAAAAGATGATTGAGTTAGTTTTTGGAAGAGAATAAACGGAGATAAATTTGGTTTAGTGGTTTAAGTGAGGTGACCGTTGTTAAAAATGTGCCTTTTTGAAATGACGCGTCTGACTTTAATTGGTGTGTCTCTTCACATAGAATATGAAATGACAACTTTTGTTCAGATAAGAAAAGACGTGTGGCTTTTTAGACAGAATTTTATGATTATTAAAGCACATTGTTTGGTACTAACCTTGAGAGATGGGACCAGGTCCTCTTTTTCTTGAGAGAATCCTTAATTTTGTGCAAGTCACATTTGTCCTCTTTCAAAGTTGTTCCCACGGGTGTACACCTGCAAAGGTATGGTACTGAGCTAGACCAATTTGTACCTACTTTACCAAGGATACCTGTCTCTTGATCATAGCCAATTTTAGGAAGAAAAAACCGATTCATTTAGTAGCCCAAGTTGATTTGATCAATTCCAGCCTCAACTTGTTTGTTTCAGTACACTACTTTATACCAGAAATTGTTCTGAAAATAGGTCCGGGAACCAGGTACCGAACTTAACATCCTTTAAATTGCCAAGCTTCCTTCTGCATTCCATTGAACCAGTCAGCATCTTTCAAAATTCTTTCACATTTTTGGGCTCACTGTGGGACAAGAATGCTGAGAAAATCATGGAATTTCTGACTTAAGCTCCTGTTTGGACTCCTGTCTCCAAAGGTGAAGTTAGCTTGTCAAAGGGGTGAGAAGATCAGTGCCTCCACTTTGACCTTCTGAGATGGGTTTTACAGGGACTAGGTACTTGAAGAATCTTGACTGGTGCCCTTATTGATATTCTTTCAGCTGGAGCAGGGATTTGTAATCGAGATCTGGATCACCATTAAACTTGACACCAAATTATAACTTTGACCTTAAACTTTGATAGTGCACAAATAGGACCTTTAACTATTCAAAACCTGAACAAATATGACCTCCGATTTTGCAACTCCATGCGTGAGTTTCACTCGCGCCTACGTGGAAAGCTCATCCAATCACACGGTGCCACGTCGTTAAAAGACTGACTTGGAGGGAGGTCATATTTGTGCAGTTTCGAATAGTTAAAGATCATATTTGTACACTGTCAAAGTTTTGCTTTTTGTGTTAAAACGACGTCGTTTTGATTATTATTATTATTATAATTTATTTATTTATTTCTATAGCAACAACACCTAGGTTTTTTTCTAATTAAAAAAAAAAGCCACTAGCAGAGATCGAACCCGCGCAGTAGGCTAAAGGAAGCGCACAAGAAGAGCAAATAACACCACTGGGCTATCTAAGTGTCTTGTTTCATATGGTTCAACATTAATATACGTACATAAATATAGATTTTCTACCGTATATATACAAAGTAAATTTTTTACCGAGGGGGTTCGGGTGAACCCCATGGCAACCACGTAGGTCCGCCCTTGCGTTAATTTAATAACGTTTTGATAACGTTAATTTAATACAAACATTTTAATAACGTTAATTTAATATACTACTACTACTACTATCCTTAAAAACGTTAATTTAATAACGTTTTATTAAAACTATAATTTTTTATTATTATTAGTACAGTTTCATCTTTAATTTAATATTTAAATAAATTATATTTAAATATATTATATAACATAAATTTGCCCTTTGCTTTATAATATATATACATGCCCGCGCGATTTTTTCGTATAAGGCTGACCCACATAATTAATAAATCTTCAATATTGGTCTTTTTCCGCAATGACAAAAGAAATTAGATGTCATTTTCATCTTTGAGTCGAAAATAATGAAAAAGAATAGTGAAAAGTCATTTAAAGGTCATATTTATGCAATTTTGAATAGTTAAAGGTCATATTTGCGCACTGTCAAAATTTAAGGTTAATGTTATAATTTGGTGTCAAGTTTAGGGTCATATTTATGTATTTTGCCCTTAGATTTTACACTGGACGCGCCCAGTTTTGCGTGTTGAACACACGTTTTTTCGCGTAGGATCGGAGGTCATATTTGTGCAGTTTTGAATAGTTAAAGGTCATATTTGTGCACTGTCAAAGTTTAAGGTCAAAGTTATAATTTAGTGTCAAGTTTAGGGTCATATTTATGTATTATGACTTTTCTTTAATGTCAGAATCTTCCTCATCATGAATTTACCAGCTTTCATGACTCATCAAAGATCACATGCACACTTCCTTCAACACACAGAGTTCTTTTTGTTGAACACTCTGTATGCTTAGCTTGTTGAGGTGTAGCCCACAATTACAGTTTCATTTGAGCTTGTTAGGCAAAAATAACCAGAGCCTCATAAATTTCATCCTTGATTTTCAGGGATATTTTTCGGATAAACCTGGAGAAATCATCATAAGCACACTCTTTTTCTCCTCTACTTTGGACTTGTCGTCTGGAATTTCAGCTTTAGCATTCCAAGGAACAGGTCCTTCGAAATCAACTGTTTCAGCAAAGAGAAACTTACATATCCCAGCATATTTTTGCTCTTCTCAACTTGAGAATAACTCTTCCAGACTTCAAGTTTGACACATTACTTCCATCATATGACAATTTAACCTGATTGCCTTTTCAAGATGAGACACCTCCGCCTATAGGTGTCTTGAGAGAGAGAGAGTACAGTCAGACCTTCCAGTCATATGCTTTGAACATCCATTATCAATGGACCTGTTCTGACTGCAATCCCTTTCTTCCACCTGCAAACAAAGTCACTAGTTAGATTTGGGAACCCACTTGAGTTGAGTTCCCAGTAGGAAGACAAAAGTGTGATCAAATCTTTCTTAGCCCATCTAGGTGATGAGAGCTTCTTGATATTCTTCAAAGGTTTGGAACCCTTAGGATAAGTATTCCCTTGCTGGATATAACTCACACTGTTCATTCTTACTCTAATCCAGCTTTGCAGTTTTCCTTCATGTGACCATCTCTTCCACAATGAGTGCATAGAGGTTTGTGGACTTTGTTTGGCATCTTGAGCAACCTTACCTTGGGACCAAGTGATTGAGTTTTGTACTGATACCTAAGGCTCTTACCATTTATAACACCTTGACTAGTTAAATTAGAAAGGATTTGTGAGGAAGTCGTCCATTGTAGAGATTTATTGAGTTTTTCTCTTAGACGGACTAAGTCCCTTTCTAACTGTTCATTCTTATGAAGTGCAGTCATAAGATGCTTTTGAGAGTCCTTCAACTTTTCTTCAAGCTCAATTTGAAGCCTTGAGGCTTCTTTCTTCCTTTTACTATCAAAATTATTTACTTTCTCCAGTTGACACACTAACCTCAGATTTTCAGAATTCAACTTAGTAACCTGCTCCTCAGTTTCAGATATCTGGAGAGTTAAAGTAATTAATTCAAGCTCCTGATTCTCTACTTTCTCTTCTAGAGCATTTTTCTTTCCTTTATCATCATTATTATTTACTTTCTCCTGTTGACTCACTAGATTCAGATTTTCAGATTTTAACTTAGTAACATTTTCCTCAGTTTCAGATATCTGGAGATTTAAAGCAATCAATTCAAGCTCTTGACTTTCTACCTTTTCTTCTAGAGCATTTTTTTCAGCAATCATTTCACACATTTCACACACAATCAATAAGCACATTTGTAAGCTTCTTTATCTTTCTAGCAGAATAGTTCTCTAAATTTTCCTTAATGTCAGAAAGAGTTACCTCACTTTCTTCTTCATCTTCAGTGTTGGCCATAAAGCAAATAAGGAATCATAGATAGCCTCATTATCTTCCACAGCTAGCATAGACACATCTGCAGTCTTCTCAGCTTCATCAGATTCACTAGAGGAATCTCCCCATACTGCTAAGGCCTGCTTCACTGCATAATCAGCTGCAACCTTCCTTCTTGATTTTACAGGGACCTGGTCCCTGTTCTTTCCTTTGTCACCTCCGGTCTTGAGATATTCTAGGTAATCCATTTTGTGCATTGGACAGTCCTTAATGAAATGCTAAGGACTTCCACATTTGTGACAAACTTCAACAGTGCCTCCCTTTTCATTGTTGCTTCCTCTTTTTTGAAACTGACCACTTTCTTCATTGCTCTAACAATTCTTTTTGCCAAATAGGCAACATCAGTGTTTCTTCACTTGAATATGACTTAAAAGCCTTTAATGCCAAAGATTTTTCTCTTTTTACTTCTTTCTTCTCTTGCCCCTGCTGTTTCTTGAGTTCATGTTTCTTCAGATTGCCAATAAGTTCATCCATAGTGAGATTTTTTAGGTTCCTTGCCTCAGTGATAACATCCACTTTGTTTTCCTAGGATTTAGGCAGAACCTCCAAAATTTTTCTCACCTGTTTGTACAAAAGAATTACTTCTCCTAAGCAGTGCAACTCGTTGGTGATTGAAGTGAATCTGGTATGCATCTCTTGGATAGTTTCTCCTTTTTTTTCATGGTGAAGCTTTCATACTGAGTAGTCAGCATATCAACTTTTGAATCCTTCACATCAGTGGTTCCTTTATAAGCAGTCTTCAAGCAATCCCAGATTTCCTTAGCATTTTCACAGGCAGAAATCCTATTGTATTCATCAGGTCCTATGCCACAAACTAGCAGTTTCTTGGCCTTGTAATTTTTCTCAACTTTCTTTCTATCTTCATCGCCATACTCTCTCCTGTTTTTAACAATCATTCTAGTTATTTCTCCTTCTTTGGCCTCTTTAACAGACACATGAGGACCATCAAGTATTACGTCCATCAGCTCATTGTCTTCAGCCATAATGAAGTCATACATCCTAGTTTTCCACCACCCATAGTACTGCCTATTAAAGCGGGGTGGTCTAGTGGTAGATTGTCCATCTTCAAGGTTAGGTGGAGCAGCCATGTAACACCCCAACTTAGGATAAGGAGTCCACATCGGCAAAACACAGGAGGGATGTTGGGTATATAAGTAAGCAAGCCTTACTCCCTAGTGACGCATTTTAAAGCCATGCGGGCCTCCACCCAAGGCGGACAATATCACTAGTGGGTTGGGGAGCTCAAGGGTCTCTCGGGCCTTGATGGTTCGGGATGCCCGTCATGGCCAGGACCCCGGCTCGGGTCGTGACAAGCCATGATTAACAAAACACTGGGTATGAACCTTTTAGAGTGTCCTCGCTCTGATACCAATTGTTGGAACATGGGGGGTTGCACCACAATGAGAGGGACCAGGTCCCCTAGAGGCAATCACAGGCAATCAAACAGTAAAGCAGTAGAAAATAAAAACTTTGCTCAAAAATAAACAACACAAAGATTTAACATGAAAACCTCCTTGCTCAAGGGAGGGAAAACCACGGCTTGCCCTCACAAGCACTCAACAGTCCATTATAATCAACCTCTTGATTAAAAACTCAATTCGAGCCTAACTCTAGGCTCCACCTGCTTGTAATAACTCTACTACAAGTCTACCTTGACAACTCTGCCAAGAACTCACATCAATACTGATTAACTCTAACCAATATTGAACACAGGTAACTCTACCTAAGCACGTTTAAGAAAGCAAGGAAACCACATTACTCTGTAACATGAGTAATTCTATTACAAATCAAGACTCAATTCAAGAACACTCACTCTTTCAGTACATACAGAAATCAAGAACTTGAGCAATACGTGAGCAATGTAGCAAAGTTGAGTTTTTCGCCTTATTCTCACTCCTCTTTCTAATTTGCAAAAAACTCACCAATTGAAAAGCAATCTTCTCCTTTTATAGCGGAATAATAATTAGGGTAGAAATCTGATTGTGCCAGGTGTCCTGATGGGTACAAGCTCACCTGCGCAATTTGTTACACTAGAAGATAAAACTGTGCAGGACAGTGACAACTGTACTGGTCTCATGAAGACTCAGGGACCTGGTCCCTTGTTGTCAGTTGCTCACCATCACAACAAGATATAGCAATTCGAAGACCCGGGGACCTGGTCCCTTATTGTTAGCTGATCATCATCAAAACAAGATATAGCAAGCAGTCTGTGAAATACAGGTGTTTGCACCACTTGTACTATTGGAAATATGGAAATGTTGTTATGAAATTAGATAATATTGTGGACATGCTAAACTGCTTAGGATTTTAATGTAATCAAGCCAACATTTTCTGTACTTTCATCAACTTGATACTGTTTCCATAAAATCTTTACCCTACAAAAAAAACTAGGTAGCATAGCACATAACTGCATGCTTTAGAAAAGACACATCTTTGCTAGATTTCCAAGCCTTGTCCTGAACGGACATTACAATCTGTCATCAGCATCATCATCTAAACCTAAAGTACATTGGTAACTAAGTCCTATAGTGGCTCCGTGAGATCCTATGATGGACAGAATCAAATAACTTCTTGGACTTGGAGATATGGTCCTTTTGCCTCGTTCTAACATTCCATTTTCACATCAAATTAAGACCAGTACGATGCATCAACGCGGTGCTTTGCTTAAAAGTGTACTACAACAGAAGGAAAAAAAACACTAATGCAGGCACCCCAAAAAACTCATTGGCGCGGCTCTATGTTGCGGAGATTTGCAAACCCAAAGAATTCTAACAATTTGTAGACTCAGAAGTAGCTTCCTAGAGAGCAAGGTGATCAATCATGATAATATTGTTTAATTTCTCATTTAAAAGAGTGCAAGTACCAATTTTCACTAGGAAAGATGGATAGACTAGTGATAGACATCTCTATAACTGTTTAGGTCAAACTCAAACTTAGCGCAAAGAGTTAATTTTCTTTATCAGGATGTTTGTGTCAAGTCAATCCTTTCCTCTACAAGAACGAAACTGTAACACCCCGTATTATTCTTGGTTTGTTTCAGCTCTTAGTAGCATGCATAGGAAGTTTAAGGCCTGAAATTTTTTCCAAGTGTTGGGGACTTGGTCATATTTTAAGCCTCTTAACTTCGACTATTTTAAATTTGGTTTTTCCGACCCCAAGACGTAGATTTTTGAGTCAATTCATGTTTTGGGTGTAAGGGGCACGTCTCGGGATAGTTTCAAATTTTTCGGACAAGGAATGGGATGCGTTTGGATTTTGATTCCAGCAGCAAATCGCGATAGGGACCGCATCGCGGTGCCTATAGCGATGGAGCACCTACAGCGTCGTGGTGAGCCACCAAAACACAATTTAGTTACGGGTTTAAATGCATGAGGGGCAATTACGTCCTTTCCCATTAATTCTATTCGTCTAATCATGATAAATAACGTAGTTAGAGCACGAAATTACCCATTCTCTCCAAATTACTCTCAAAGCAAACCCTTCCCTCTTACCCCAAAGATCAAGAATTCAACCCTCTTAAGTTCAAGATTCTCAAGAGAAGTGTCAAGATTAGGGTTTCACTCTTCAAACTAAGAACTTAAGGTATGTGGGACTACCCTAAACTCCATGGGCATAGATTTTATTATCTTACCAAGTTTAAAAATCTTTAATTATGTTCACAAGGAAGGGTTTTTGATATTGTTTCGAAAAGTATGTGTTATGGAATTGTTTTGATGAAAATATATGTTGTCTAGAACCATTTTTCATGGAATTGAACTATAACTATGTATATATGTTTTCGTTTGTATTGTAAAGTTTGGTTGAGAGCATGAATGACAAAACTACCTCTCCCATTATGATATCGTTGAATTAGAGTGTTGTGGGTTGTTTAAATGCACAAATTTTCTTAAAGAAAACAAGAGGGTGAATTCTTTTCTAATGATCATAGATTTGATACTGTTTATGATATGTTGAAAGGGTGTTTTCGTATGGTCAACGTTCATTGTGTCAAATTAACAATTTCCATGGGTTTTGAGTAATGCAAATATGATATGGCCACCTTATGATTGTACTATTGAGCGGAGCGTGTTTTGATTTAAACTCAAATGAAACTTTATAGATAACTCTCTCTCACATGAAGTTTAAAAACTTTGGGTGGCCATTGACATAATGATAAGTGAAAAGGGCTACAGATATGTTATGATGTAATACGAATGACTTGCAAGTCTGGGTATGACGATACCCAGTGATAATGTGCCCTTAACAGAATAAGTCTTGAATGTTTTGAAATTATGAAGCATGGTTTTAAAGAACTAAAAGTGGGCCTAAGAGAGCTAGCTGGTTACTCGAAGAAGGCTTGAGTTTAGAAAATTCTTAGCCCGAAACCGTGGTTTGCCGATGCAGGACTTATGATATGTTATCCTACATGGGAGGATAATTAGGACATCTCACATGGAGGGATTCATACGGTATGCTCACATGGGGGTATTACCAATCTTATGAACTCCAATTCTTGTGGCAAACTTAGATTGGGGGCTCGGCCGCCGAGTCAAGGGCGGATTCCATATAGCCCGTGAAATTACAGATTTGCAGGGTGTACCGACTAGCTCAGAAGAAAAATAGAAGAGTGAGTCAAGCTGTCAAGAATTGTTTCGAAGTCACTAAAGTATGCCCATGTATTTTTACTTATATTATGTTCATCGTTATTGTGAAATGCTCTCATCTATACTCATAAACACATCATATATCAGTACATTTGTATTGACCCCCTATATTCCAGAAAGCCTTGTTTCATATGATGTTTTCATTCAATTTTAGTTCATGGTCCGACCGAGGGCCTTGTCCCGGTTTCAAATAGATGTTTTCGGTTTAATAGAGATTTCGCAGACTCTTATTAGATGATTTGGGTCTTATTGAACTTATGTTCGTACTTTTTAATTGAAATAATAAGATGACCATGTTTTCGGTTTGTTTTCCGCATTTTTATAATAGATGAATAATGCATGATTGCCAGTTGAAGAGGGCTCTCGGACCTTCATTGTTCGGGATGCTCGTCGCGGCCAGGGTCTTGGTTTGGGTCGTGACAAACTTGATATCAGAGCACGGTTCATGGTCCCAGGGTGTCTGCGAAGTCGCGTCGGGTAGAGTCTTGTTTATGGGTGTGTAGCGCGCCACACTTATAAGGAGGAAGCTACTAGGCGTTCAGGAATGTCTTTTTCTTCATGATCTAGTTCGTGCTATAGAGTCTGAATATCCTCTAATCAATGATTTCCTGTATTTCAAAGATTGATCATGCCTCCCCGTAGATCCAACGAACAGAATGCCCATGTCGACGATGTCCACCCTACTTATGGGATGCGGACCCGAAATAGAGCTCGTACTCCAGAATTTGTTGCTACTCCAGGAGTTCCTCCAGTCCAAACTAGTCCACCTCAAGCTCCTCGGTCTGGTGCTAACCGTACCTAGCCTCCTCAGAGAAAAGTCTCTAATGCTGAGTTCCGACAGTCCATCCATATGATTGCTCAGCTTGTGGACTCTCAGACCCGTCAGTCTGAAGATGTGGGTTCTGTGTCTTGTTCGTCTGAACTTACTCGGGTTGGCCAATTCATGAGGCTAAACCCACCCATCTTTACTGGCACAAGGGTTGAGGAAGACCCCCAAGGGTTTATTGATAAAATGAAGAAAATTTTTAGAGTTAGGCATGCAAATGAAGTTGAAGGGGTTAAGTTGGCAGCCTATCAGTTGAAGGACGTAGCAAACTACTAGTATAATGAATGGGAGGATTTGAAGGATGGTAATGCTGAACCTTTTGTGTGGGGTGAATTTGTAGAAGCTTTCCTGGACCGTTTCTTTCCCCAGGAACTGAGGGAGGCAAAGGCTGAAGAATTCGTGAATCTAAAACATAGAAAGATGAGTATTAAACAGTATGCATTGAAGTTCACCAACCTGTCTTTTATGCTCCAAAGTTAGTGGGCAACATGAGGGATTGCATGAGGAAGTTTGCATCTGGTCTCTCGAATGATTTGGTGCTGGAATGTAAGGGAGCAATGCTGAACAGGGACATGGATTTCTCCAAGGTTATCGGTGCATATACAGCAAGTAGAAGAGAAGGAGAAGAGGATGGCTGAGGTGAGAGAGAAGGAAAGGCAAACGAAGAAAGCTAGATTCGTAGATCAGCAGCAAGGTGGCAGGTCGGACCAGAGGTGGTCCAAGAAGAAATTTTGGAGCAATGCTCAGTCTTCAGCAAGCAAGTGCACCTGCTCCCAGGCCTTCGAGTGAGCAACGGTTCCAATCGAGAGATAGGCCTAGAGCTCAGGGTACTCAGTCCCAGGGGAGTGTGACTCAGCCTTTTAGGTCACACCCTAGCTGTGGCAATTGTGGAAAGAATCACCCAGGGAGGTTTTTTTCAGTGATAAAGTGAGTTATGTGTGTGGTCGGCCTGTCCATCTTCAGAGGGACTGCCCCTCAGCTAGAGGGGATGTTGGAGGTGTGAAGTCCCAAGCAAATTCCACAGCCCCTCCACCTAAGGGTGTCGTTTCTTCTACTGGAGGTGGTCGCAACAGGTTATGTGCCTTATCTAACCGCAAGGATGCAGAGACTTCGCCAGATGTTACGATTATGTTACAGATTTTCTTCCGTGATGTGTATGTATTACTTGATCCCGGGTCTTGTCTTATGTGACCCCTTACGTGGCAGTTAGTTTTGGTTTTGAACCTGAAAATATTCCGGAACCCTTTTCTATTTCCACTCTTGTTGGCGATTCTATTGTGGCTAGGAGAGTTTATAGAAATTGTGTGGTGTCAATTTGTCATCATGATACTGTGGTTGATCTTGTTGAACTGGAAATGATTGATTTTGATGCTATACTGGGAATGGATTGGCTCAATTCATGCTATGCAACATTAGACTGTAGGACCAGAAAGGTCACCTTCTCTTTTCCAAATAAGCCAGTGATAAAGTGGGAGGGATATTCTCTGGTACCTAGGGGGAAATTCATATCTTATCTTAGAGCCCGTAAGCTTATGTCAAAGGGTTGTCTATACCATCTTGTTCGGGTCAAAGATTCTAGAACTGAAAGTCCTTCCCTTCAGTCTGTTCCCATAGTTAATGAATTCTCGAAAGTTTTTCCGGATGACCTTCCTGGGGTATCACCAGATAGGGAGATAGATTTTGGCATCGATTTGTTGCCGGACACCCGTCCTATTTCTATTCTGCCATACAAAATGGCTCCTGCAGAATTGGAAGAGTTGAAAGAACAGTTAAAAGACCTTCTTGACAAAGGCTTTATTCGTCCTAGTGTCTCTCCCTGGGGTGCTCCTGTACTCTTCGTGCGTAAGAAAGATGCTCCCTCCATATGTGTATAGATTACCGTCATCTGAACAAAGTTACAGTAAAGAATAAATACCCTCTTCCCAGAATCGATAATTTTTTTTACCAACTTTAGAGTGCCAAATATTTCTCTAAAATAAACCTTCAATCGGGGTATCATCAGTTGAAAGTTAGGGAGGCTGATATTCCCAAAACAACTTTTCGAACCAGCTGCGATCACTATGAATTCCTAATTATGTCCTTCAGGCTGACTAATGCCCCTGCAGCTTTCATGAACCTAATAAATAGGGTGTTTCGTCAGTTTTTAGATCTGTTCATCATAGTCTTCATCGACGATATCTTGATTTATTCTAAGAGTGAGGAGGATCATGCAAATCACCTCCGAATCGTTCTTCAGACCCTTAAGGATCATGAATTGTATGCAAAGATTTTGGCTTAGTGCTATTGCTTTCTTGGGGCACATTGTTTCTAATAAGGGAATTAAGGTTGAGACAGTGAGGAATGGCCCAGACCCACGACTCCAACCGACATCCGGAGCTTCTTGGGTTTGGCAGGCTATTACAGAAGATTTGTAGAGAGCTTTTCATCCATAGTTGCTCCACTTACTAGATTGACTCAGAAAAAGGTGAAATTCTTATGGTCTGACTCCTGTAAGAATAGTTTTGAGAAACGAAAAGACAAGTTGACTATTGCACCAGTTTTGACTCTACCTGAGGGTACAACGGGCTTTGTTATGTATTGTGATGCGTCCCGGGTGGGACTTTGGTGTGTACTTATGCAGCATGGTAAGGTGGTGGCTTACGCACTAGACAACTGAAGGTGCATGAAAAGAATTATCCCACCCATGGAATTAGTGGTTGTGGTGTTCGCACTAAATATTTAGCAACATTATCTTTACGGGGTGTATGTTGACATATTTATTAATCACAAAAGTTTGCAGTATGTTTTCACGCAGAAAGAACTAAATCTCAGGTAGAGGCGGTGGCTGGAATTGTTGAAGGATTATGATATGAGCTTGCATTATCATTCGGACAAGGCCAATGTGGTGGTCGATGCCCTTAGCAGATTATCAATGGACAGTCTTTCTTATATGGAGGAAGGAAAGAGGAATATGGTGAAAGATATTCATCGGCTTGCAAATTTGGGAGTTCCGACTCCTGGATTCTGAAAATGGAGGAATGTTCGTGCATGAGGTAGTTGAATCCTCTCTATGTGCAGAAGTTAAGGAAAAGCAGGCCAAAGACCCATTTTGATGCAAATTAAAGAAGATGTTGGTCACAGAAGGTATTGGCGTTTGAAATTGGGGGTGATGGGATTTTGAGGTATCAAGGCAGGTTATGTGTGATGAATGTAGACGGGCTGCGAAGAAGAATTCTTGATGAAGCTCACACTTCCAGGTATGTTGTTCACCCCAGCTCTACTAAGATGTACCATGATCTTAAGGCGATTTACTGGTGGAATAATATGAAAAGAGATGTTGCTAACTTGGTGTCTAAGTGTTTGAATTGTCAACAAGTTAAAGTGGAACATTTGAGACCAGGTGGCACTTCCCAAGAAATAGCTTTGCCAATGTGGTGGAAGTGGGAGATGATCAATATGGACTTCATTACACGGCTTCCAAGATCCCGAAACCAATATGACTCCATTTGAGTGATTGTAGACAGGATGACTAAGTCTGACCATTTTCTTCCAGTGCGGACAAATTATTCGGGGGATGACTATGCTAAGCTGCACATTCGAGAAATAGTCCGATTGTATGGGGCTACTGTGTCTATATCCGATCGAGGTACACAGTTTTCTTCTCAGTTTTGGAGGTCTTTTCAGAGGGGTTTAGGTACCCAAATAGATGGGCAAGCAGAATGCACCATCCAGACCTTAAAAGATATGTTGAGGGCTTGCGTGATTGACGTTAAGGGAGGTTGGGTGGATCACTTGCCGTTGATAGAATTCGCCTATAATATAGCTATTACTCCAGCATACAAATGGCTCCTTTTGAGGCCCTTTATGGAAGGAGATGTAGATCTCCGATTGGGTGGTATGAAGTGGGTGAAATCCAGTTGTTCGGGCCGAACCTTGTTCATCAGGCGATGGAGAAAGTGAAAATCATTAGGGAGCGACTTAAGACAGCTCAAAGCCGTCAAAAGTCCTATACCGATGTTAGAAGAAGGGAGTTGGAATTTGAGGTTGATGATTGGGTATTTCTAAAAGTCTCCCCTATGAAAGGAGTCATGCGATTTGGAAAGAAAGGAAAGCTTAGTCCTCGTTACATAGGCCCATATCAGATTATAAGAAGGATTGGTAGAGTTGCTTATGAATTAGATTTACCTGCAAGTCTGGCTTCCGTACATCCTGTATTTCATGTATCGATGTTGAAGACATATATTGGAGATCATTCCCTTGTGTTGCCTGTGGAAGAAATCAATGTAAAGGACTCATTGTCATACGAAGAAGAACCCATTGCTATTTTAGACCGTCAAGTTCGGAAGTTGAGAAGTAAGGAGATAGCCTCGGTCAAGGTGTTGTGGAGGAATCAAAAAGCTGAGGAAGCTACTTGGGAGTCGGAGAATGACATGCGTCGAGATACTCGAATCTCTTTGAAACCATGGATGATGATATGGAAGGTACGAATCTTATACTCTTTTCTTTCCATTTAGTGCTTGAAATAGTGCTTGTTGTATCCCGAGTCATCATTCGGGGACGAATGATCCCAAGGGGGATAATGTAACACCCCGTATTATTCTTGGCTTGTTTCAGCTCTTAGTAGCACGCATAGGAAGTTTAAGGCCTGAAAATTTTTCTAAGTATTGGGGACTTAGTCATATTTTAAGCCTCTTAACTTCGACGATTTTAAATTTGGTTTTTCCGACCCCGAGACGTAGATTTTTTGGACAATTCATGTTCTGGGGTGTAAGGGGCATGTCTTGGGGAAGTTTCGGATTTTTCGAACGAGGAATGGGACGCGTTTGGATCGCGATAGGGACCGCGTCGTGGTGCCTATAGCAATGGAGCACCTACCGCGTCGCGGTGAGCCACCAAAACGCAATTCAGTTGCGGGTTTAAATGCCTGAGGGGCAATTACGTCCTTTCCCATTAATTCTATTCATCTAATCACGATTAATAACGTAGTTAGAGCACGAAATTGCCCATTCTCTCCAAATTACTCTCAAAGCAAACCCTTCCCTCTTACCCCAAAGATTAAGAATTCAACCCTCTTAAGTTCAAGATTCTCAAGAAAAGTGTCAAGATCAGGGTTTCACTCTTCAAACTAAGAACTTAAGGTATGTGGGACTACCCTAAACTCCATGGGCATAGATTTTATTATCTTACCAAGTTTAAAAATCTTTAATTATGTTCACAAGGAAGGGTTTTTGATATCGTTTCGAAAAGTATGTGTCATGGAATTGTTTTGATGAAAATATATGTTGTCCAGAACCATATTTCATGGAGTTGAACTCTAACTATGTATATATGTTTTCGTTTGTATTATAAAGTTTGGTTGAGAGCATGAATGACAAAACTCCCTCTCCCATTATGATATCGTTGAATTAGAGTGTTGTGGGTTGTTTAAATGCACAAATTTTCTTAAAGAAAATAAGAGGGTGAATTCTTTTCTAATGATCATGGATTTGATACTGTTTATGATATGTTAAGATGGTGTTTTCGTATGGTAAACATTCATTGTGTCAAATTAACAATTTCCATGGGTTTTGAGTAATGCAAATATGATATAGCCACCTTATGATTGTACTATTGAGCGGAGCGTGTTTTGATGTAAACTCAAATGAAACTTTATAGCATAACTCTCTCTCACATGAAGTTTAAAAACTTTGGGTGGCCATTGACATAATGATAAGTGAAAAGGGCTACAGATATGTTATGATGTAATACGAATGACTTGCAAGTCTGGGTATGACGATACCCGGTGATAATGTGCCCTTAACAGAATAAGTTTTGCATGTTTTGAAATTATGAAGCATGGTTTTAAAGAACTAAAAATTGGGCTTAAGAGAGCTAGCTGGTTTCTTAGCCCGAAACCGTGGTTTGCCAATGCATGACTTATGATATGTTATCCTACATGGGAGGATAATTAGGACATCTCACATGGGGGGATTCCTACGGTATGCTCACATGGGGTATTACCGATCTTATGAACTCCAATTCTTGTGGCAAACTTGGATTGGGGGATTGGCCGCCGAGTCAAGGGCGGATTTCATATAGCCCGTGGAATTACAGATTTGTAGGGTGTACCGACTAGCTCAGAAGAAATATAGAAGAGTGAGTCAAGGCTATCAAGAATTGTTTCGAAGTCACTAAAGTACGCCCATGTATTTTTACTTATATTATGTTCATCGTTATTGTGAAATGCTCTCATCTATACTGTATAAACACATGCTATTTTTGGGTTGTTTCACATATCAGTACATTTGTATTGACCCCCATATTTCAGGATCTGAGGCTCTGTCCCGGGGTCCCGCTAAGCAGTAGATCGTTGTCGATCAGTTGGAGTTGGAGCTGGTGAGCCGCCCTTATTCCGAAAGGCCTTGTTTCATATGATGTTTTCATTCAGTTTTAGTTCATGGTCCGACCGGGGGCCTTGTCCCGATTTCAAACAGATGTTTTCGGTTTAATAGAGATTTCGCAGACTCGTATTAGATGATTTGGTCTTATTGAACTTATGTTCGTACTGTTTAATTGAAATAATAAGATGACAATGTTTTCGGTTTATTTTCCGCATTTTTATAATAGATGAATTATGCATATGATTGTTAGTTGAAGAGGGCTCTCAGGCCTTCATGGTTCAGGATGCTCATCGCGGCCAGGGCCTTGGTTCGGGTCGTGACAGAAACACTAAGAACATGCGTTCAAACTGACTCAGCAAGACAGCAACTTGATACCTGGCACAATTAATCCCTCAGTTGACTAATGACTTCCACGGTACAATTAGCTAGCGTTTGCCATAGATTCAAAAATTATCTTCAAATATTTTTGGGGCCCTGAAATTTGATCTCAAAATCTGATCTTCAAATATCTTCAAGTTTCCCAAAAATGACTTAGACCAGTTTTTGGGTTTTCGGAACTTCTACTCACAGAACATCAAATTATTTTTCAAGTAAAATGCATGTCCAAACACAAATTCAAATTCCAAAAAATCACACCTTCAAAAACTCAAATTTCAACTTCAAAATTTACAACTGAGCTTAAACTTCTATACTAGACACATTAAGGTAATACCTTAAAACTTATCGCGATCCTACATACTTCTTTAACCATAACAACACCAGTATATGTAAGAAGTATGTGAACTTGGTAGCTTTCCGTTCCAATAATTACCACACTCTCTTCCATTTTGAAACATCTCAATTCACAAAAATATTTAATATCATTCCATTTCTATACAACTTTCTTTTGTTAAACTCCCGCTATGCGTAGGGTCCGGGGATGAGACCGACCACAAGAATCTATTGTGCGCATCCTCACCTTAAACTTCTACAAGGGACTGTTTTCAAGGCTTGAACCTGTGGCCTTCTAGTCACATAGCAGCAACTTTACCAATTACTCCAAGGCTACCCTTCTCTATACAACTTTCAATAATTCACATTTATTATTTAAGAAATAAATGGTGCACTAAAGCTCCCGCTACGCACAGGTCCGTGGAAGGAATGGTCCCACAAGGAGCTACCGTAAACCCGTGACTCATTACATCAAGGCTCTTTTTCATCATTTACGAAACATTAGTGTTAAATCAAGTCCTAAATTAGATTTTATAAAAAAAAAAAAAAAACTAACCTTGAAGCTGGAGGGAAACGACGCCGTCCTCAACAGAAATGACATCGACGTTTCCACCATCAGAAATAAGGTAAGGACGAACATCTTCAAGAACCATATCAACATTTTCCTTAGTAAGCTCAAATTGCGTGGCAGAGTAAAGACCTGGTGCTGAGGAGCCATCGACGGTAGCTCTAACAAAGTTGAATCTTTTATGAGTTATTGTGATGATTCTCTTCGGCTGTGGATTGTGGAATTTGAGTGGGGATTGGGGCATGTATGTTGAAGCCGAAAATTGGGAGACGCCCATTGCTGCTATATGCGCCATTTCCTCTTCTTTGGGACGACCTTTTTTTTTTTTTCTTTTTTTAGTTTATGGTGGTTGGTTATCAATTATGGATTTGAATTAAATCAGGGAGCCCGTTAACTAGAAAATAAAAAATCGTCAAATTTTAGTTTTCGTATTCTCTAAAAAATTTAAAATTGCCCTCGACTTTATATTTTACGGAAAAGGGTCAAACTATCCCTTTAGAGCAAAAATATTCTTTCCTTTATTTTTTTGACTGAATAAGCACCCCTTACTTAAACAGAGTACCACCAAACACACCGTGTAAAAAAAATTATCACATCTCCGGTCCACATCAACATTTTATTTACGAAAAATGATCAAAACTACTCCTGAACTATTCAAAATTGAGCAAAAATATCTTTCTACTTTTTTTTTGCTCAAAAATACCTCTTTGTTTGCTTTTTGGCTTACAAATACCCCTCCTTTAATGGAGTGTCAACTAGTACACAATGTGAAAAATAAATTACAACATGATCAGGCCGCATCAGCATCCAATTTAATATCCAGTTGTCTCACTTAACAATCTAACTTAACATCCCATTTAACACCTCTACCTGGTCCGTCTTCAAAAAATCTGATACGTCTTTACTTAAACGCTCTCAAAAAAATCAGATGCAGACTATGGATTTTGAGGAAAAAAATAGTCTATAGTATATGAGTTGAACTCTCCCATATTCTTTGATATGATAAAGATGGGTCGAGCTTCAACCATATACTAAAGACTTTCTTTTCTCTTAGAATTTCTAGTTTCCATTGATATTTTCAGGAGAGTTCAAGTGAAATGAATGGTGGATTTGTCTTTACCCTTTACTTATGAAGAAAGGTTGAATATGTTGAAGATAGATCGAGTATGAGCATTGAATAGGCTGTTAAATTTGATGGTTAAGTGGCTCAATTGAGTATTAAATGGGATGTCGACGTGGACTGATCATGTGACAAGTTTTTTTCGTGTGGTGTGTTTGGTAGCACTCCATTAAAATGAGGAGTATCTGTGAGCCAAAAACAAATTAAAGAATATTTTTGAACCAAAAATAAATGGAGGATTTTGAGCCAAAAAAATAAATAAAGGGTATTTTTACTCCATTTCGGATAGTTCACGAGGAGTTTTGGCCCTTTTTCGTAAATAAGATGTTGACGTGGATTGGTCATATGACAATTTTTTTTTACGTGGTGTATTTGGTGGCACTCTATTAAGGTGAGGGGTATTTTTTAGCCAAAAAATAAATTGAGGAATATTTTTTAGCTAAAAAATAATCAGAGAAAATTTTTGCTCCAATTCAGATAGTTCACGCCAGTTTTGATCCTTTTCCGTATATTTCATAAAAAAAGAATCCACTAATTATTATTCCAATTATAATTAAGAACAAGTGAGATTGACCAAGCTGCTTTCTTGTTGATCTGCTTGGGTTTAAAACGAATTCACTACTATTGTAGTAGGATTAATGATGCTTGTACTTTTTTTGGTTGGTTGTGAATGAGTCTATTAGTAGTAATAATGTATTATGCAGTTCATAATAAAATGATAGTTGGGTCAAACATATATAGGTATTGTAAATAGTTTTAAAAATTTACGGGTATAAATTATATTTCATGTTTTCTTTTTTAAAAATAGTGAAACATATTTTTCAAAAACTATAGTCACATACATGTTAGAAACTTCATCCAAAATTGACTTATCAAAAGTATTTGGAAGTCTATGAGCGAACGCTAGCTAAGTTTTGGCAAAAGTTTCAAGATTTCAAAAACTAGAAAAAAGTTATTTTTGTGTCAAGATCTAATTTTTGAGTTCTTTTAAAATTTTAAAAGTTACCCCAGATCTTTATATTTTGTAAAAAAATGCCCATGAATCGTGACTCCAACTATAATTATATCTATTCATTTTCTTAAAGAGATCGCTCATTGAATATGAGAAGATTATGTTAAAGAATGACTTGCTTTTATTGTTAGTATTATTAATTTTTTTGTACGATAAATTTTTGTAAATAATTGTAATTTGATAAATTGTAATAGTTAGTGATTGTATTATTAGTAGGTTTATTGAAATATTGTTCTCTGGTCTTTAGATAATATATATTATCTAGGTCATTAATTATACAAATAGTTATTTTTTGTCAAATTTATGGGCACGTTTAATCATTTTTAGAACTTTACAATTTTGTTTAGGAGATCCGAACCAAATAAGCTTCAAAACAACAATAAAATAAGATAAAAATGGGAGGAGATGAGATATGGAGAAAAAAGATCAAATATCAACTAAATAATGTAAATGGACAACAATGGAAAAGATATCGTCACCTTTCAAATAATGCTACAAAGATAAAAATTCGAACAAAAGATTTATAGATTTTAATATAGTTGAAAAACACTCGATGTAACTCCGCAAATAAATAATACTCTAATGAAATCAAGATACAAGCTCTAGATCAACAATAAAAAATCATCTATCATTAACTCAAATTATAATAAACTATTCTACTCGAATATGGGAAATCCACCCTATAATCAAACTACAATGTCAATCTTTCATCTCAATTATGTGTATAATTATGTTTCATGTTTGTTTGTTTTTTTGATAGAAAGTAAAATATTTTTTCTTTAAAATTACGAGGAAACACATATTGAAATTTCAAATCAAACTTCACCCAAATTTAATTACTAAAAGAATTTAGAAATACATGCAAACACTAGCAATGCACCCAAGTAATGGCCAAAAAAATAGGTAGTTGTGATGAACTAATAAGAATAAAGAAGAAGAATAGAGAGAGAAAAGAAAATAATTCTTATTTCTCTTGAGGGGTGATTTATAATGAATAAAATCATTCTATTTATAAGGAAACTTCCACCTAATCTCTCTCTAAAAGATGGATATTTCATATCTTGATAGATATCCACTAGATTTTGGTAGATACTATCTATATTCTTGATAGACATTCACTACAACTGATATACATCAATATCATAACACCCCCCTGAATGTCTAATAGACAATGTGCCTCGTTAAAATCTTATTAGAAAAAAAAGTCAAAATAGAAAAAATCTAATGAAGAGAAAAGAGTACACATATCTAATAATATGCATATAGGATGCCTCATTAAAAACCTTACAAGAAAAATCCAGTGGGACAAAATCTCATAAGGGAAAAAGAGTACAACACATATTAACTCCCCAAAATGAGAACATTTTTGAACCTTTGCATTCCGATCTAGTGCACCATCTTTTTGAAAGTTGCAGTTAGAAAAGACTTGGTGAATAAATCAGCCATATTGCCATTTGAACGAATGTGTTGCACATTAATATCACCATTCTTTTGTAGCTCGTATGTATAGAAAAGTTTTAGCGAAATGTGTTTCATTCTATCTCCTTTTATGAATCCTCTCTTAAGTTGTGCTATGTATGTTGCATTATCTTCATATAAAATCATGGATACTTTGTTATGTTTCAAACCATATTTTTCTCGAATGAGATGTACCATGGACCTCAACTACACACACTCTCGACTTGCTTTATAAATAATATTATCTCAGCATGGTTTGATGAGGTGGCTATGATAGACTGCTTTGTAGATCTCCAAAATATGACAGTACTCCCACATATGAACACATAGCCTATTTGAGATCTTGATTTATGTGGGTCAGATAAATACCCAGCATTAGCATAACCAACAAGATCGGGACTGCAATCTTTGAAATGAAATAAGCCTAAATTGATGGTTCCTTTTAGGTACCGTAATATGTGTTTGATCCCATTTCAACGTCTCCTAGTAGGAGCAGAACTATACATTACTAACACATTAATTAAAAAGGTTATATCAGGTTATAGTATTTGCAAGATACATTAATGCACCAATAGCACTAAGATATGACACTTCAGGATCAATGAGTTTCTCATTCTCTTCTTGAGGTCAGAATGGATCCTTATTCATATCAAGTAATCGAACAATAATTGGATATGCTCCATCCATATAAAACATTTTCAACATCTTTTTGTGTAGACAGATTGATGGAGAAAGATATTGTTTGTCAAATGCTTAATTTGCAAACCAGGGCATAATTTTGTCCTTCTAAAATATTTCATCTCAAATTCTTTCTTTAGGTAATCCATTGCCCTTTGAAGCTCTTTTAGAGTTCTAATAAGGTTTATGTCATCTCCATAGACAGCAAGTATAACAAACTTCGATGTTGTTTTTTTATAAAAACACAGGCAAATTTCATTACTCATATAACTTTCTTCAGATAAATATTCACTAAGATGGTTATATCACATGCATTCAGATTGCTTTAAATCATACAATGATCTTTGCAATCTAATGAAATACATTTCTTGAGGCTTTGAACTATATGCTTTCGGCATCTTAAATTCTTTGAAAACTTTTATTTATATCTCATTATCAAGTGATCCATATAGATATGTTGTAACCATATTCATCAAATGCATTTCAAGTCCCTCATGGATAATGAAACTAATAAGATAACGTAATGTTATTGCATCCATAACTAGTTAATGTCTCTTCACAAACGACACCAGGCCATTGTGAAAATTCTTGTGCAACAAGGCATGCTTATATCTTTGTATTTTATTTTTCTCATTTCTTTGTCACACAAAGACTCATTTATATCCAATAGACTCAACACTATTAGGTGTTTGAGCTATAGGTTCAAAAACCTCACGTTTGACAAGTGAATTCAATTCAGATTGAATTGTTTCTTACCATTTTTGCCAGTCATTTCTTTGTCAACATTCTGTGACAGATTGAGGTTCAAGATCATCACTATCTTGCATGATTTTTGTTGCAACATTATATGAAAATACATAATCCACTACTATTTCAGACTGATTCAAATTAGTTACAACATCACTTGAATTGATGGATAGTTCCTCATTTTCTTGAGTCTTAGATTCATTAGTTCTTTCAGGATTATCAACATTGCTCAAATCCTGAACTTTCATATGAGGATTTTTCGTAGTGTCATCTTGACCATTCATTCTTTTTCTAAGATTTTGATCATTAGAACCCAATGATCTACCATGATTCAAGTGTGCTTTGAACTCATTAGCTATGACACTGGTGGATGATTCTTTAGAGACATCAATTTGAATTGGGATATTCTCTACAGGAATATGTGATTTGGTGATCCTTTTTAAATTTGTAAATACGTATGACATTTGATTTGTAATTTATGCAGATGAATAATCTTTTGTACTTCTTGCTCATAAATCAAAGCACGTGAATCAAGATGAAATAGCGATGGATTTTTTCACAACTCTCTTTTGATATCACCTTCTTCTTCTCCTAATTTTGAGAAAACTATCTCATCAAACAGACAGTCTGCAAATCGAGCAATGAACATATCTCCCGTTAATTATTCAAGATAGCGAATAATAGAGGGTGATTCAAATTCAAAATAAATTTTTAATCTTCTTTGGGGGCCCATCTTGGTGCAATTTGGTGGTGATATAGGCACATATATAATGCACCTAAAAATTCTTAGATAAAATATATTAGGTTATTAACCCAAAACCAATTGCAATGGAGAAAATTTATGATAATTTATCAGTCTAAGACAAATAAGTATTGCAACATGCAGAATTGCATTACCCAAATAAAAGTGGGCAACTTAGTTTTCATAAGCAATGATCTTACTATAAATTAATGACGTTTAATTAATAATTCGACAAGTCCTTTTTGAGTGTGAACATGAGCTACCGGATGTTCCACTCTTATCCCAATCAATAAACAATAGTCATTAAATGCTTGAGATGAAAATTCTGCAACATTATCAAAGGGAATAAACTTAATCTGATTATTAGAAAACTGTGCCCTTAATCATATTATTTGTGAAAATCATTTTACAAATGTCAAGTTGCGAGAGGACAATAGACACATATGAGACCATCTAGAAGAACCATCTATTAGGACCATAAAGTATCTAAACAGCTCACTAGGTGGGTGAATAGGTCCACAAATATCCTCATGTATGTGTTTCAAGAACGCGGGGGACTCAATCCCAACTTTTGTTGGTGATGGCCTCACAATTAACTTGCCTTGATAACAAGCATTACATAAAAATTCACCATTTAAAAGAAAATTCAAGTTCTTTAATGGATGCCCATTTGAATTTTCTATAATTCGTCTCATCATTATTGATTCAGGATGTTAGACGATCATGCCAAAGTACGAAAGTATTGAAATTAGTAAACTTCTGATTTACTATAGAATATACCTCAATTGCACTAATTTTTGTTCAGTAAAGGATAAAAGATAAAGAATTTTTTTTTCTATAACACATGTTTGCCTAGAGACATTCTTAGTGATACCAAGATATTCAAGGTTCGTCTCATCAATTGTCTTAATATGATAACAATTTTTACGGATATCTTTAAAACTCGACAAGTTTCTCCAAGACTTAGGAGAAAATATAGCATTATTTATGATGAGTTTAGCTTACTTAGGCAAGATTATAATGGCTTTTTTGAAGCCTTCAATCAAATTAGCACTATCAGAAATCATAGTAACATTAATTTTATCCATGTTTAGATGAGAAAAATATTTCTCGTCTTTGAATATCGTATGTGTAGTGCCAGAATCAATCAAACAAATATCTTTATAATTGGATAACTTACTTTGAGAATTATTCATATCTTCATATAAAATAAAATACACAAAATAAATATATTAAGTATTTGTGTGTCAAAAACTACAAAGTAAACTACTCCCTCCATCTCATTTTACCCGTCTCAAATTGGGATGACACAGCTATTAAGAAAACAATGATTGGTAATGTAACTTTACTATTTTGCCCCTCTTAATTGTGTCTTGTTATTAGTTCCTATATTGATGGATGACTAATAACAAGCAGTAGTCAATTACACTAAGGGTGTAATGAAAAAAAAATCTTGATAAGTAAAAAAGGACAAGTAAAATAGAACATCAAATTAGGAAATTTGGGACAGGTAAAATGGAACGGAGGGAGTAAATAGTAATTTAATAACCTAGTAATCATTTTTTTATTTTCTAAAATAGTTATCTTTTTCATGCCCTATATATTTCTTTGTACAGGTAAATATACAACTTTAAAAGTTTAATGTTTACGTCGCTGGATGCCGTTTTCTTTCTTCTTCTTTTTTTCTATCAACTCAATCGTAGTATTATCACCAAAATCAACACTAAAAAGATCAATTAAAATAAAATTAAGTTGAGTTTTAATTACTAATGGACTACAAATAATAATATGACTAAAACAATCAAAATTTAAATACTAGAACTCATGCAAATAACTACTTTTACATGATTTTTTTATCCGTTAACTCTTATCACTAGAAAATAAATTAAAAAAATTTCATTCTTTCATATTTATGGAATCATCACCAATCAAGTGATTAATCTTTTCTTCATGGTGCTCGAAGAAATCTGCTACATCTAATCATGTGATGTCAACATGATTTTCAGCGAGAAAAGTTACCTCAGAATTTTTCTCTTTCTTCTTTAGTGATGCTTGATAAAAGTCAACCAAGTGTTTGAGAGTAAGACAGTCACACGCATAATGTCATTTTCCACCATATCAAAAGCAAGCAATGGCTTCACATTTCTTATCTTTTTTATGGTGCTTTTTGTTCGATGAATGATTAACACCAGGAACAAGATTTCTTTCTTGATCATCATGACCACGATCACGACCACGTCCACGACTACGTCTGTAATACCCCGTACTTAATTACGTGCATTAGCCATTGTTATATGTGTTGGAGTATATGTATTGATCCTGAGTTAGGTATATATGAGTTTAAGTATGAGTATTGATTATTTTGAGATGGTTTCAAGTGTATAGTTTGATTATATGTGTATAGGAATCGACTTTATTTATACCGGAATTTGCCCGTCGATGGTTCCATACGAAGGTTATTGAATAAGTTTTCCAACGATATAAAGATTTCCAAAAACGGATAAGTTTCGGATATAATCGACCATGTTCGAAACTATAAAACGGTGGCCGGGATGTTGTGAACAGTAAATGTGCAGGAAAATTTCCTGAACACAAACTACTGAGGCCTGCCAGTTTTTTTGGGTCAACTTTGAACGATCATAACTCCCTCAATATAATGAACTGGGAGGGCTGCGACCTATCAAAAGAAATATCTTTGAGTCTTCTTTCCAATGCAATTGGTTTCATCCAAATCCAGCATCTGAGTAAGGAGTTATACTCGTTTTACTTCAGCCTCTCAAAACAGATTTTTAAGGTCAACTTCAAACGATCATAACTCCTTGTACAAGACGAACTGGGTGGCCTACTTTATATGAAATGAAAGACCTTTGAATTATCTATCCAAAGATACCAATTTCACCCAAATCCTATATCGGAGCAAAGAGTTATGACCGATTTACTTTAGCCTGACAAAACAGTCCACCATGGACAGATTCGGATTTACTTAAATTTTTAAGGGCAATATGGTCATTTTCCATCACCTCATGGACGAAAATTGGTAATTATATACATATACTTAGCCTCATATCCATCAATTATCATCAAATTATTGAAAATAAGAAACCCTAGCCTAATTTCAACACCAATTATCTTGTGATTCAACCGTAGAAAATCCAAATTGATTCCGTAGTTGTGTTCACCGTCTCGAGGGCTTCGAGAAGCACCCCTTATTTGGGCCAACAGGACTTCGAAATCAAAAGGGCCATTTTGTGGTAAGGATGTAAATTATGTTGGTGTTATTTATATGGATATGTGTATATATATGCATGTGAGCATAAGAAGTATGTTATTTGATTGTTGTTGAAAGATGATTGGGAAATGATGTTGGATTATGTTGAATTGTTAAAGGATTTGGTGTGATGATGTGGTATTGATGATGTGGTATTGAAATGATTATATATATATATATACACATAAACCTATTGTTCAAGTTGGTTTTTTGGAATGTTTTGCAAATTGGTTGTATGGAATTATGGAAGAGAATTGTGGTGTTGGGTTGCTAATACTAGATGCCAAACATTTCATTGTAGATAAGTGATTTGTAAAGGCAGGAAGTTGTGTTGAATTGGTATCCGAATCTACAACGAGGTATGTAAAGCATACTCTAACGATATTCTTTGGCATGAAAACACCAATGTTCCATCAAGTAAGATTCCGGGGTTGTCCAAAAACATGTATTGTTCTACATTACCAACGAAGTTATTTCCATTCTATAAAGTGTCAAATGTTTCATTGATATACCAAAAGGCTCATATTTCATTGTTGTGATATTAATGATTCTGAAACACATTGTTGATGTACCAATGAGTCTTTATTACATCGTTATTGTATAGAAGGTCTATTACTTGATTCCTATTGATGTATGGTTGTTCCAAAGGTACTATATTGACATGAACACTAATGAAATAATCTCAAAAGCTTTTGAACTAAGTTATTGGAAAGATCTCTTATGTGTGTTACTTGATATACGTGTGGGTGGTATCCCAGGGGCATAAGCCTAGCATGGGTCGATCCCTATTAATGTGTTTATGGCTGGTATCCCAGGGGCATAAGCCTAGCATGGGTCAATCCCAGTTGATATGTACTGGGGGCAGCCTAATGGTCACAGTATGATACAATATTGATTATTGTTAGGTGGTTGGAGGTTCGGGAGGAGGAGGTAATGGCGAATGATAATTGTAAAGAATGAAATGAACGAATGTATACCGTTCCACAAATGTGTTTGAATTCAAGAACCCAATTCAGATTAATGATAATGTACATGATCCTAAAAGTGTTTATGAAGTGTGGTTCACTTCTATTATGATTTATTCACTTGCGTCTGATTTTCTTGATCCCCTATATCACATATGATTATTTACAGCTTTACATACTCAGTACATATTTTGTACTGACGTCCCTCACGGGGGACCTGAATTTCATGCTGCAGGCACAGGTGCTTCAGCTTATTCACAGCATAGATAGGAGCCAGGTCGTACAGCTATTGTTGGTGAGCTCCAGTTTGCTTCGGAGCTTTTCGAGTCGGTTCCTTATGTTTTGTTATTGTACAGGAGTCATGTGTGGGTGGGGGTTTGTCCCGACCCTAGTTATGTCATGTATATATCCTAGAGGCTTTGTAGACATAAGGAAGGGTAAAGTCATGGAAGTTTATATAGTGATGTTATATTTGTATATGTGGTGGCCCCGACGGCCAAGTATTATATATATATATATATATATATATATATATATATATATATATATATATTTGTGAGGGTTGTGCTGATACAGGGAATTAGACCCTTCTATATATAACGAAGTGCTGCCCAAATTTTTGGTGACATGTAAATGAAAGTACAGGTATTTGAACGGGTTCTCCCGGGTCTTCTCGGCTTCGGGTGCCAGTCCAGCCCGATGGGATTTTAGGACGTGACAAAAGTGGTATCAGAGCGGTTCATCCTAGTGAGTTTACAAAGCCGTGTCTATGTAGAGTCTTATTTATCGGTGTGTTGTGCACCACATCTATAAACATGAGGCTATGGACATTTAGGAATTGTTTCTTTTCTTCATGTCTTAGATCGTGCGATAGAGCTTATATTGTATATGAAGTCATAGTTGACCACTGAATCAGTTTGTTTCTCTTACTATAGTAATGATGCCGGTTACCAGAAGCAAGAATACCGGTAAGCAAGTAGATGTGGCTGTCGGAGAGGGGACTAGTAAGTCACCCACTATACCAGCTAATCAAAGTGAGGCTCCAACTGAGCATGCATCAGAAACTTCCCCCAGTCCGGAAGAAATAAGGGGGAGAAGAACTATATCCCCAGAGCCACCTATTAATGTTGTTGATTAAGATCTTAGAAATGCAGTGCAACTTTTGACTCGTATAGTTGCTGGGCAAGTCCAAGGGCAAGCTATTCCTGCCGCGGGTTCTAGCGGTACTGATAGGGCGGCTAGTCTTCAGACGTAAGATTTTCTTAAGATGGATCCGCCTACTTTTACCGGATCCGATCTTAATGAAGATCCGCAGGACTTTATTGATCAGATCCAAAGGGCCCTAGAGGTGATGCATGTATCGGGCAGAGAGACAGTAGAGTTAGCCGCGTATAGATTCAAAGGTGAGGCTATATATTGGTATGAAGACTGGAAATGGTCAAGGGGCATTGATGCACCCCCAGCTACTTGGAAAGAGTTCAAAGAGGTATTTATTGATCATTATCTTCCATATGAGACTCGTCAGGCCCGTGCGGATCAGTTCTTAAATCTTCGGCAGGGTAATACAAGTGTGAGGGAGTATAGTCTTCGATTTAATTCTTTGTCCAGATATGCTCCTAATGTTATAGCTACTATGGATGACAGAGTTCATCGATATGTGAATGGATTGGATCCGTATTTGGTTAGGGATTGTACTATTGCTGCACTGAATAAAGACATGGATATAGCTAGGATCCAAGCATTTGCACAGAAAATGGAAGATCAGAGGCAAAGAAAAAGAACACAGGAATTTGAAAGCGGATCTTTTAAGAGGGCTAAATCTACAAGGCAGTTTATGGCGCCACAGGGAGGTTTTAGACCTCAATTTTCTGCTAGACCACCTAGGCCATTATTTTCTTATTCTGCAGCTAGTGCTCCACCACAGCATCAGGGGTTCAGAGGCAGTCAATTTGGGCAAAGAAGTGAGGGTCATAGTTCGCGATCAGTTGGTTATCATGGGCAAGGAAACATGAGCCAATCGAGACCTTCTCGAGAGCTATGTAATCGATGTGGAAAACATTATATGGGCGTATGTCGAATGAGAACAAATGTTTGTTATTGGTGCGGTATGTCAGGCCATATGATGAGAGAATGCCCACGAAGGGGCGCAAGTAGCGTAGCACGACCTTCGGGATCAGCTGTTGCATCATCATCACTGGTATCTTATTCTGGTAGGGGCGCACAACCTGCGGGTCACGCTAGAAATGAAAAAAGAGTTGTCAGTTCCAGCGGGACTCAGAATCGCACTTATGCTTTAGCGGATCGACAAAATCTAAAGGCTTCCCCAGATGTGGTTACGGGTACGTTGTCCATATTTTCATTTGATGTATATGCTCTAATTGATCCCGGTTCTACATTATCATATGTAACTCCTTTGGTCGCTGGAAAGTTCAAAAGAACCCCCGAATTGTTAGAAAAGTCGTTGGAAGTGTCTACCCCGGTTGGGGAATCTATTATTGCTAGAAGAGTTTATAAAGATTGTGTAGTATCTGTGTGTGGTCGAGACACAATGGCCAATCTTGTGGAACTAGAAATGGTAGATTTTGATGTTATAATGGGTATGGATTGGTTGGCATCTTGTTATGCCAAAATTGACTGTTGTACGAAAAAGATGTATTTCCATTTTCCTAATGAAGCAGTTATTGAATGGCAAGGTAAGATTGGCGCACCAAGAGGTAGATTTATTTCTTATTTCAAAGCGAGAAAAATGATTTCCAAGGGATACATATATCATTTAGTTAGAGTAAGGGATACAGAAGCGGAGCCACCAACTCTTCACGTTGTTCCGGTGGTAAATGAATTTCCTGATGTATTTCCTGAAGATCTTCCAGGTTTGCCTCCTAAACGAGAAGTAGAGTTTGGTATTGATGTAATACCAGGCACCCAACCAATCTCCATTCCTCCATATAGAATGGCCCCAGCAGAATTATGAGAATTGAAAGAGCAATTGAAAGATTTGCTTGAAAAGGGATTCATAAGGCCTAGTATGTCCCCCTGGGGAGCACCAGTGTTATTTGTTCGCAAAAAGGATGGCTCGCTGAGGATGTGTATTGATTATCGGCAATTATATAAGGTGACTATTAAGAATAAATATCCTCTCCCAAGAATTGATGATTTATTTGATCAGTTACAGGGCGCCAAGTGCTTTTCTAAGATTGATTTGAGGTCAGGTTACCACCAAGTGAGGGTCAAAGAGAAGGATATACCCAAGACAGCTTTCCGAACACGGTATGGTCATTACGAGTTTCTAGTTATGTCATTTGGGCTAACAAATGCACCCGCAGCTTTTATGGATTTGATGAATAGGGTGTTTAAGCCATTCCTGGATGTATTTGTGATAGTTTTTATAGATGATATTCTAGTTTATTCTAGATCAAAAGAGGACCATGCCAATCACTTACGACAGGCATTGCAGACTCTTCGTGATTGTAAGCTTTATGCAAAGTTCTCTAAATGTGAGTTTTGGTTAAAGTTGGTGGCATTTTTGGGTCATATTGTATCTAGTGAAGGGATAAAGGTTGATGCTCAAAAGATAGAAGCTGTGAAGAACTGGCCAAGGCCCACAACGCCTACGGAGATTCGTAGTTTTCTCGGGTTGGCCGGTTATTATAGAAGGTTTGTTAAAGACTTTTCTTCCATTTCAGCACCCTTAACCAAGATCTTGATAGATACTATCTATATTCGTGATAGACATTCACTACAACTGATATACATCAATATCATAACAGTAGCTAAAATATCTGCTACAATTATCATACAACACATGAAATTAGCGTCATTTGATAGCTAATTTATAGATGAGTTGTGTATGCATTAAATTATACATAAATAATACTTTCTTGATTGCTAGTTAGAGAGTAAGTTATTCTTGTATAAAATTATTATATTTTTTTACTAGAGATTATTAACACACCGTAATAATTTGAAGATGCAGATCGATTATAGGGCATGAAATTTTGCAAAAAAAAAAATGTGTATAGCTTAAACTAATGTAATTGAATAGATATTGAATGAATTAGATATTACTAAAAATTTAACATGTCTCGAAATTCCATTATATAAGAATATATTGTTTATGTTATTGTTATTATTCTCTCTTCCTAAATAGTATTAACTTGACAAACGTGTTAAGAAACAATAAACAATAGGGATAATTTTATACTTTTATTTTTTGAATATAATAAATTTAATATTTTGACAAATTCATCAAATAATGAAAAACTTTTAATAGCATAGATAAAATAGATAAATTATCATCAATTTTTTAAAATTAGATAATATTATTAAATATTTATTTTTAACAATATGAATAAATATTATGGGATAAAAAGAGTAAGAAAACCTTTACATGAAATAAGAAATTGAGTAAAATATACACAACAAAAGCAACTCATTCTATAAAAAAAGAATAATGGAAATGAGTGTTCTTGAGACATTTCAAACATTTTAAAGGCCCATCAAGCTCTTTAACCCAATAACTTCAAACGCTTTAGGGTAAACTACATAAATCTTTAAACATTAGGGTCATTAGTACATAAACTCTCATATCATTCAAAAAATATATAAAATTTCTCTTGATACATATCTAATGTAAGCAACTCCATCATTGTAGCCCAATATCACGGGATTTTATCTTTCAAAATCTTCTTCCCAAAAATTTTAGTAATCTAACTTTACTGTTATACTTCATCCATGAAACCATGGGCAAACCTTGAATTTTGGGAGACATTTGAATTCCACCTCACTCTCACTTCATCATTAATTTCCTTCATTGATTGTTGCACAGATCCACGACCTTCGTTGGATAATCACCAATTCTAAGAATCACACTCACTATAAACAACAACTCGACGACCACCCTTCATAATTAATTCATTAACCTTTTATCGATTTTGAATATTTTTTCAATCCTTTAAGGCAATACTCATTAAGAGAAAATGGAGAACAATGTTGCTAGGTTTCCGATGAGAACAGCGGCCAAGACGATGGTTACAGTGGCGATGGAGGGGTTGTTGGTGTGTTTGACTGCCTTTCAATAAAGACTGAGAGAGTAATGGGTAATGGTGAAGATGAAAAATAAGATCACTTCATTAAAGTAAATTTCATGATACATACAAATATATCGCTATACATATGTATCTTAGTAAAAAGAATATTTTTTTTTGCTCATGATACATACGAATGTACTTGCATACTAATGTATCATAGTCTACTAATAAATTCATATGTAATATGAAACTTATTAGTATTTGTTCATAAAAAATGTAAATGTATCTCTGTGCATATGTATCATAGCACAAAAGAATGTAATTTTTGTTCATGACACATATAAATGGACTTGCATGCGCACATATGCATCATAGTTAAAAAAGGTATAATACATCATCGGGCCCCTCAACTTGACACCATCTTTCACTTTGACACCTAAATTCGATGTTGTTCATTTTAAGCACCAAAAACAGTCATAAACTATGTCACTTTGACATCTTTCACTGACATGACAAAGTGAGTGTAAAACACTCGCTTTTGAGCGCATGACAGTGTTATTTTAGTTCATTTTTTATTTAATTTTATCATCTTCTTCACCATTTTTCAAGCTCAATCTCCTTTAATGGTACCCCCAAACCCTCTCTATCTCTAAGAGAATAATTTATTTGAATGTTTTTTTTCCATATCACTTCTAACAATATAATTTAAAAAGTGAAGAAAATAAAATTTTGTCTAAAAATACATGTAGGAAAAAAAACTAATAAAATTGAGTTATTAATTCAAACACATAGAGAATATATTGTATAATATGATAATTAAATCTTAAAGAATATTATTAAAATAAAATTTGGTCTGCAAGATTCACTTCCAAGCACTCAACCTCTGTAAATTCAACTCCCAATAGTACCTATGTTTTCTTTTGTTAATAATTTTTTAAACTTTTTAAAACATTAAAGCTCAAATATGTTAATAAAGCTCAAGAAAAAGATATTCCGGCGATGTCAAAGAGATTCCGACAACGCCATGGATGCAAATACCTTGATTAAAAAAGCTCATAAAGGAAATGAAAAATTCAACCAACGTTCATTAATGGAGGTTAAAGAAGATGGATTGGGTGGCGAAGATGATTTTGATCTTTAAAAAAATAATAATAATTATGGGTGTATATAATGGTGTGGCAATTTAAAATGGGTTGGGACAAACTAATTAACCGTTTAATCAATGTCAGAGAGAGTGCACCCCATGCGCCAGAGCTAGTGCCAAAAGGTGCCAAAATAACACAGTTTGTAGCTACTTTAGGTGCTTAAAATGAACAACGTCCAATTGAGGTGTCAAAGTGAAAGATGGTTCCAAGTTAAAGGGCCTGGCGATATATTCCGCTAATTTTTTTTATTCATGATACATATGAATGTATTCATGTTCATGTAACAAATATATCATTTTTTTTATGTATTTAGTAGGTTAGTATGTGTTTGCGATACATAAGAATATCTATGCACACAACTATATTGTTCTTGATATCAAAGTCCATCAATTTTATCAAAATGAATTAATGTATCAATCAAAAGTACCATGTAGACATGCATCAGGCATATGTATCAGATAAATATATTTGATACATATCAAGAACTTTTGTTTCCTTCCCAAAATTTAATTGAAGGATGATACATATATTTAAAGTCTAATATATGAGATATATGTATAATGTATTGAAACACCCCAGATTTTGGACCTTGAAAATTTCTTGAGCTTTGAGCTCACTGTCTTCATTATGACTTGACACCACGAGTAATATAGTGTCTTGATGGGTCAGTTGACCCTAGTCTTAAGGTGTCCAGTGAATGGTGTTGGAGTTTCTATCCTGGTTACGACTTGGGGACACAAGTCGTAAGAACTCGTGACGAGTCGTTAGGATGAGTCGTAACCAAATTAGTAAGTTTATGGCTTAATTCTTCTCTACGTATGAGTATCTCACTAAGAGCTGTGATTATATATTATGAGTCATTAGGTGAAATCGTAGGATGTCCAGTGTCTAAACCATGCGAGTTCTGTGTTGCCTACGATGGGACCCTATGAGTCATAAGGTCTGGTTACAAGTAATCTGGTTGAGTCGTAAGGTTGACAGTGAATGGGGGCCTTGGTCACTGTCTTGGTAATGAATCATGGTCATGAGTTGTAAGGAGTGGTTACAAGTTAATGGTTGACTCGTAGTCAAAGGCGACATTTTTTTCGATTTTTAAGTTAAGGGCATTTTGGATATTTTTTCTTTTAACCAACTTAAAACCCATGTATTATAACCTCTTTAGATTATCCTTATCCATCCTAAACACATCAAATAGACTCTCAAACACTCTTAAATCCTCAAGGTCAAGAGCACTTACAATTTTTAAGAGGTGAATCAACTGAGGCTTCCAAGGGTGATTTCTCTTTGTACTTCTTGGTGTTTAAGGCATGTTACTCTTTCCTCATTGTAAATTTTATAAAAGCATATGATTTAAAGTATTATTCATGGAATATTGATGTGGGGTTTTGAACTATGGGTTGAGGGTTTTTAATGTAAATTGTTTAAATATTTCTTTCATGATATTTATGAATATTTTGCTTAAATTGATGGTTGATAAATACATTAAGGTGCATGGAAATTATGGATGGAAATAGGTGTATAATGGAATCTCTTAATTGATTATTTTGGTATGGAAACTGGTAATAAACTCAACCCAATTGTATAATTAATTTTGGTTTATGATTTATCACTTGGCTTGTCTTGTCTCTTGAAACTAATGTATGGTATAAATGGTAAAATGGTTAAGTATGGTTTTAAAAACCTTATGGGGTACAATAGAATCTCGTGTATGAATAATTTATGAAAACCTTGTGGGGTACACGAGAATCCCTCATGTGATTTTTATAATGGAGTCTGTGGGGTACAAAAAAGTCCCCTAAGTCTTGGCTTAATGATATTGCTTGCAAGTTATAGTCGGTATTATGATACCACTTAATAATGCCTTAATAACTGACTCCTGGAATTGGTGGTTTGGTTATATGTTAAATATTTTAATTGGGAAATAATAAGGGTTATGATAGCTAGCCGTGAAGGTGTGAGTCTGAAGGATAGGCATTGGAAACTCATGTTTATCGATATGAGGGTTGGCCTTGATGACCGTATGCTTGTTGGGTACAAGGGAATACCCCAAGACTATACATGTATATATGTATCATGAAGTGATAAGGGTATAAGATACACGTATATATGTATCATAAAGGGATAAGGGTATAAGGGAATCCCTAGCCATTTATGATATCTCTAGTTCATGCAACTAACACGTATTGGACCCGTTCAGGGGGTAACACTGGACCCATATAGCCCATGGGTGGATTCATGACGATAAAGATACACATCTCGAGTTAAGATTTTAAAGTGCATGCTAAATATTATTCCCTTTCTCGGCATGGTATTTATATATATATATGTATGTATGTATTTGCATCTGGTTATGTTCATTGCTTTAACTTGGCTTTGGTTGTTGGCATTACTTTATCCTTATCCCTGAGTTACATACTAGAGTTCACCACGCTAACAGTCTTCAGACACTGTATCTCCATGCAATTTAGGAACCGACCATACTTTTACTTCTTCTGCTTAGTGACTAGGTGATTCAGGAACAACTTTTGAGTCAGACTGAAGTGGTGAGCTTCCATACTTTGTAATACCCCATTTAATGTTATGGTTTACTTTATATCTTTTCTATTCCTTTGGTCTTGGTTTTTGGCTATGGTCGGGGGCATGTCCCGATCGAATATTCTTTGACTTTTATTAAAAGCTTTGTTAGACTACTATGGTCATGAGCGGTGTCAGTATTGGTATTGGTATTAGTATTGGGATTGCAATTGTTTGGTCATTTGGTTGTGGATGTTTGGTTTTGGTTATTGACTAGTTATAATGTCTTTAAATTGATATTATCTTATTTAGTTATATGTTCAAAATTTATCCGACATGGGGTGAAGGGTGGTCAATGGTTTGGGTATTGGGGGTGGTCTCCGATCCTGATTGGACTTGAGATACCCGACACAGCCAGGACCTGGTTTGAGTCATGTCAGATTGTATTAGAGCCTAGGTTCATGGTCAATTGAGTGTCTACAAAGTCGTGTCGAGTAAAATCTTTTTTAAAGGTGTGTAGTCCATCACACTCATAAAGAAGAGTCTACGAGGCATTTAAGAATATTTATTTTCTTATGTTTTGTTTTTGGGTTGTAGAGTTTAAGGTATTTGATCTTTTTAATTTCTATTTGTTCGCCTTTCAGATTATGCCTCCCAGAAGATCTGATGTTCATAGGAACCCTTCTGTTCTATCTGAGGATAATGGAAATGGATCCCATCCTACCCTAAGGGTTCAGACTAGGTTTAGGGCCACTATTTTTTATGGTCCTAATGGAGCTCCACCGGTTCTTTCTATCTCTCTTCATACACCTCAAGCTAACGTATCTAATGCCGAGTTTCGCCAGTCGATCTATTTGCTCACTCAGTTGGTTGTCTCTCATACTGAGCGTGTGGATTCTCTTGCTCCATTATTTGAGGCCACTAGATTTGGCAAATTTATGAGGTTGAATCCTTTTGTTTTCACTTGTATGAAGGTTGAGGAGGATCCTCAAGGCTTCATAAATGAAATGGAAAAGATTTTTTGGGGGGTGCATGTTACTGAGGTGCAAGGTGTGGAGTTTGAAGCTTATCAGTGGTATGAAAAGTGAGAGAAACTCAGGGGTGTGGATGTTGAGTTCGGTTTATGGGAGGACTTTTCTAGAGCTTTTCTTGATAACTTCTTTCCTTAGAAGATTAGGGAGGCAAAGGTCGAAGAATTTATGAATCTACGGCAAGGTAGGATGACAGTTAAGGAGTATGCCTTGAAGTTCCATCAGTTATCCCGGTATGCTCCTGAGTTAGTGTCTAGCATGAGAGCTAGAATGAGGAAGTTTGCTTCTAGGTTGTCCGAACACTTGATTCTGGAAAGTAAGGTTGCCTTGTTGAACAAGGGCATAGATATTTCCAAACTGGGTGTGTATATGCAATAAGAGAAGGAAGAGAAAAGAAAGTAAGTTAAAAATTGGAAAAGGAAAATTTAGAAATTTTGGTATTCAGAACAAGGGGAAGGTCAGCAGCAGAGTGACAGGGATGGTGGAAAGTTGCCCAAAAATAAGTAGGGCAATTCTGGGTCCTACTCGACAGCTAGTGCCCCCTACCCAAAGCCATTTGGTGATAGGCATTTTTAGGGTGGCGACAGTTCCAGGCCACAGAGTGCCCAATCTTAAGTTAGTGAGGCCCAATCATCTCTATTATATCCTTCTTACAAATTTTGTAGTTGTTTTCTTTGGGGGTTTTATGATGAGATAAGGGACAAGCATTTGAAATATGGTCACTCAGGGCATATGCTTAGAAACTATCCTGGGTAATGGTGCTTCTGGGGAAAACAAGGTTCTAGTTGCCTCTTCATCAGCTCCTGCACAAAGGGTACACCATTTTGCTCTGGCTCTGGTCGAAATTGACTCTATGTTCTCACTACCTATCAGGAGTCTGAGGCATCGCCTGATGTCGTTACTGATATATTGAAACTCTTTTCTCGTGATGTGTACTCTTTAATTGATCTAGGGTCCACTCTTTGTTATGTAACCTCATTTGTGGTTGTGTATTTTGTTTTTTCGAGTGTATTTCGGACCCTTTTTCTGTGTTAACCCTGATGGGTTGCTCTATGATTTATAAAAGAATCTATAGGGTTTGTGTGGTATCTGTGGGTATTAGGAGACTTTGGTGGATCTGTTTTAATTATATATGGTTGATTTTGATGTCATATTGGGGATGGACTGGTTGTACTCGTGCTATGCCTCTTTAGATTATTGGATCTGAAAGGTCATTTTTAAATTCCCTAATAAGCCAGTTATTGACTGAGAAAGGGGATCTCTAGTTCCTTTGGAGAGGTTCATATCTTATCTTAGATCCTGGAAGCTGATTTCCAAGGGATGTCTTTATCATTTGGTCCGGGTTAAACATTCTAACTCTGAAGGTCCTTCTTACAATCCATCTCAATAGTGAATAAATTTCTTAAAAATTTTCCTAATGACCTTCCTAGTGTCCCTCCCGATATGGAGATTGATTTTTGGATTGTTCTTGTTTCGGACACTTGTCCTATATCTATTCCCCAGTATAAAATGGCTCCAGCTGAGTTAAAGAAGCTTAAGAAACAATTAAAAGATCTTTTAGACAAAGGTTTCATCCATCCTAATGTGTCCCCGTGGGGAGCACCAGTATTGTTTATACGTAAGAAGGATGGGTCCTTTCGTATGTGTATTGATTACCAATAATTGAATAAGGTAACGATGAAGAATAAGTATCCTCTTCCAAGGGGATGATTTGTTTGATCAGCTTCAAGGTGCAAGATTCTTTTCTAAAATCGGTCTTTAATTTGGGTATCATTAGTTAAAGATTAGGGAGGCGGATATCCCTAAGACTGTCTTTCGTACCTGATATGGGTATTTTGAGTTCCTAGTTATATCTTTTAGGTTGACTAATGCCCCAACGACATTCATGGACTTGATGAGTAGAGTTTTTCGTCAGCTTCTGGATTTGTTCATCATTGTATTTATAGATGATATATTGGTTTACTCGAAGAAAAAAAGGATCATGCTGATCACCTTCGTATTGTGTTGCAGACCCTGAAAGATCAGTAGTTGTATGCCAAATTTTCAAAATATGAATTCTGGTTGAACATTGTCACTTTTCTGGGTCATGTCATATCTAGTGAAGAGATCATGATGGATCTAAAGAAGGTTGTTGTGGTTAAGAAATAGCCTAGACCCATGACTCCAACATATACTTGGAGCTTCTTGGGTTTAAACGGTTACTACAAGAGATCTGTGGAGAGTTTCTCTTCTATAGCTGCCCCGTTGACTAAGTTAACTCAAAAGAAGGTAAAGTTCTTGTGGTCCAATGCCTATGAGGATAATTTTGAGAAGTTGGAGGATAAGCTAACTTTGGCTCTGTTCTTGACTTTGCCTAAAGGCACTGATGGTTTTGTGGTCTATTGTGATGCATTCCATGTGGGGCTTAGTTGCTTCTTGATGCAGCATGGCAAGGTAGTAGCTTATGCCTCTATATAGTTGAAGGTGCATGAGAAGAATTATCCGACTCATGACTTGGAGTTGTTAGTTGTGATGTTCGCATTGAAAATCTGGTGTCATTATTTGTATGAAGTGCATGTGGATATCTTTTTTTATCATAATAGCCTACAATACATGTTCACTTATAAAGAGGAAAATCTTAGGTAAAGGAGGTGGCTTGAGCTACTCAAAATTACAACATGAGTCTTCATTACTATCCAGGTAAAACTATTGTGGTTGCTGATGCTCTTAGCAAGTTATCCATGAGGAGTCTTATAACGCTCCGGATCTGGTACCCAAAATGCTACACGGTGCTCATGACCCCGAAGGACCACAAGATAACCCATGACTGATATCTGTACCTGTATACTGCATAATATACTGTATAATTGCGGAAACATAAACTGAAAGGCCATAAGGTTCAAGACTGTAACATAACTGATAAAGATATAACATCTGAATGGGGTATGAAATACCCAAAATAAAACTGAAATAATATGATAGTCTGGAAAGCCTCTAACAGACTAAACTGTCTGAATAAGGAGTTGATGGGACATGTCTCCAACTAACTCCGATTACTGAAATGACTAAGTACTGATATAATGAAATAACAAATCATATTGTCCTCGGAGGATGAGGACTCACTGCTGACTGACTGCTGATATCTGTAATCTACTGATGCTTTCGAGCTCGTGTCTTTGAACCTATGGTATAAGACACCATAGCGCAAAATACGTCAGTACTTTGAATGTACTGGTATGCATGTAAAGTAGGCTGAATGCATGGGATTCATATCCATGAACAATACTAACTAACTGACTAATATGAATGTGAGAATATATGCATGAATACATAGTAACTATATCTGAGATAGTGACAACATGAAATTACTGATAACTAATCATGACTGATAACTGAGTTCTGATGACTGATATAACTGATAACATGAGTGATTGTATCTAACAGTCCTGAATCTGATGGAACTAGCTGAGTTTCAAACTGTTCTGAGTTGATTGTATTTGACAGTCCTGAATTTTATAGAACTATCTGAGTTCTATTACTGAGCCTGAATGACTGTATCTGACAGTCCTAAATTCCATAACTGAAACTGTGGGAAGTAGTTATCTAACCGACATGCCCCTAATACACCATTATAGCTGAGTTGAGGTCTAATCTGTAACCCCAATTAAAAGGGTGTCATCAACCCTCATCTGATAGTGTTGATATCTCAACCTATGCTGGCTACATAGTTCTGGAACGCAAGGATGACTTCTAAGAATCACACCCTCATCTGACAGTGTGTGTTCCCATCCCTGGGTTCACTCGATGCTAATTGCTACTCTCATCTGAGTAGACACTGAACATGGATTTCTGAACTGAACTGAATTAACCGAATTAACTAAATTAGCTGAATTTTGTTGACTGGCGGAATATTACTGAGATCTGATAACTGACTGAGATTACAGAGTTTTTCCTGAGTCATGAGACTGATTCAATTCTACTGAACTTGGCTTGACTGAGAGTATCTTGAAACATGACACTGATTCTAGGTACACAACTATATTTTTTGGGTACAAGTACCCCCATGACTCGATGGAAGGAAACTGAAAAGGTATGACATTCTTGAATACATGACTAACATCAACAATCTATAATACAATAATTGAAGATATTTCATGGGCATTTGATTATCATATCTTGGTACGTGAATAAGATAGCATGTATACATAGCATAATTTTCATATGGCTAACTCATGAGCAACCCGACAAACAATTTCAAAACATAAGAATAGCATGGAAGTCATTTTGGATCACAATTAAGCTAAGTGCATAATTTCTATCCTCCTAGGCATTTTATCAAACATCTTGCATGCACCTTTAGGGAATAGGCCTAATCATCAAATTGACACATTATAAATAATTTAATTTATGGATTTCACTCACTTGATAATCTAGTTTCATGAAAAACACATAGATATTCCAACTTGGGAATCATATAACAAGATAAACATGGTTACAATCAACTCACAACATAAATATCATGATTCATAATTTAAAATAGGGTTCTTGAGCTTTATGTAAGAAAGGAATCCATAAATCAACACAACGCATACCTTAGTTGAGAGATTTTCTTGAAACTGAATCCCCAATTGAAACCCTAGCTTGTTCTTGAGAGAAAATTGAGAGAAACTAGTATATTTTGGGTGAAGAATGGCTAAATCACGTGTTATTGGGTTTAAATAGGGGTGAGAAATTAACCCTTTTAACCCTGGACGTGTCTTTTAATTTTAGTGAAAATTTTCCAAATTGGTCACCTGGCACGACATAGAGCTATCGCGCCGTGTCACTAGAATTTGACAACTGGGAAACCAACTTTTAAATTTCCTTTTGAAATATTACAACATAGAAGTATTAATAAAGTCTCTTTAACTGAAATAGACATTGTCCGACAAGACTCTAATCTTCTAACTAAAAAAGTCACTGGGACAGAACCTAGTTGACCCATAAAGGAAATAAACTAGTTAATCAACATCCATAAAGTCTTAACTCCCATAGACTTGGTCCTCAGACTATGAGGACTCACCAAATATCGAGATACAGGAAGTAATACCCGTGATCAATTGTGATGCTAAAAATGAGCACTAGAACCTACATTATAAGACAATATAGCACATAGACATACATGTGGGTTAGTACTTCTAGAATGTACTGATTATATGAGGGTGAATGCACAAGTAAAACCAAAATTAAATAAACTTTCAAATCATGTATGCTAAGTGTAAAAAGGCTTACCTTGGGCATGGATAAAGCTAGAAACTGAAGGATCATAAAGCATAAATGATAAAGCAAAATGTAAAGCTTAGTGATTCATCACACTTAGTTTCTAAAATCTTTACTTTTATTCTTTCTTGTGGGAGATTCTTATAAACGACATAAACCATGTCAACTATCATGTAGTCCAATGTCTTACCCACGTTGGGGAGAGTTGTCCTACCCTTGCCATCGAAATAGAACTTAAACTTAAGTTGTCACTAAACTTCATCCATATTGGGAAAAGAAGACACTCTTTGGCGAGGTTTGTTACACCTATGGTGGCTCGCAGTTTTTAAAAATTTGGATACGCTCATCCACATTCCCTTCTCGATATATATATATATATATATATGAAATCCACCTTAAATAGCATGCGGGTTTGTAAACTGAAAACTGACTATGTTTCTTTTACTTAAATTATACCTGTAGGGTAAACCTGTGGATTTCAAATCTTAAATGTGACCATAAGATCAAAACTAGAATTTAATCAAGTTACCAAAATTGAAAATTGATCTTATAAACTTGAACTTCTCGTACTCAATAACTTATGCTTAAATCTTTAAGTTCAAGCATCGTGTCTCAGAAACTTCATATCAAAATACCATGCTCAAAACTTAAGTTAGAATCTTTTTTTAATTCATCAAACTTCAAGTCAAGATAATGAAATCATATCATAATAGAAATAATGTAAGTAAAAACATGAATAAAGGGTATTTCTTATGCAAATGAATCTTTAAATCACATGATGATATCATAAATTTAAGAATATGAGAATTTGGTAGGAACCCTAATTGCAATCATATGAATTCAACTTTAAAATCAAGTTTTCAGTCACAAGGATGAATGATTATTCTTGATCAAAACCCACATGCTTGGACTTGCTTGACTTCCTTAAAGGGAACTTGAGAGATGATTTTAAAGAAGAAACCCTAGCCTTCTTGTTCTTGAGGGTGAGAAAATAAAGAATGTTGATAAGTGATTGAGAATGGGAATAATAATGCCTCTTCTATGTTTTAAGTTGTGGGTTGGGAGTTTAAAGAGGAGAAAAGACCAAAAGGCCCATTAACTGAATAAATAAAAACTTGACCGTTAGTCGTCATAAGTCACCTTATGACTCGTGACATCTGATTAAGAGTCATCCTAATGACTCGTAACCTTAGAAGTAATAGGAAGGGTACTTACTATTCTAGCTACGAGTCGTACCTTATGACTCATAGTTAGTCAATATGACTCGTAACCTCCAACCGTAATCGAAATAGAAACTTAGGGGTTTTACATTATTGTCTCAACGACTCCCACTATATGACTCGTATAGGTTGGTAACGAATCAAATGATTGAGTCGTCATGTGACCAGGAACATTTGGTTTCCCAATGAGCTGATTATGACTGGACCATACGACTCGTATAGTCTCACAACGACCTATTTAGTATGAGTTGTAACCAAAATAGAACCTCAACCACCCCACACTATTTTGACTATGATTACATCTCACGACTCATAAGGAGTCTCCACAACTTGATGAGTGAGTCATAGGTTCCACAGAGAACTTTAAGGACAAAGGGTATTACAATATCTCCCCCTTGGAAATATTCATCCTCGAATGAGACCTATCTAAGATTAGGATTTTAGGGAAAAATTGACATCTCCACAATGAACTTAAAACCAAACTTATAACTATCATAAGGATTCAATGACTCATGGATACACGATAAGATATGAGAATACTTAAACGATCTTGATGAAAAAGAGTTCGCTGAGAATAACAATTTACCTTCGATAGGGACTGAATTGGAAGAAAAGAGGTGAGGCTAATTAGTCATCATGTCTGCTTCTACTTCCCAAGTGGCTCCTTCAGCTAACTAATTTTTCCATAGAACTTTTACTAACGTCGTATCATTATTCCTTAGTCTTCGGATTTTCCTATCCAGTATTTCGATCAGAATTTTCTCATAGGATAAGTTGTCCTTGACCCAAATCCTCTCTAGGGGGACTACTGGGGACGGATCCCCAATGCATTTCCTTAGTATCGAGACATGGAAAAATGGGTGGACAGATGCTAACCTTGGCAGAAGGTCCAACTCATACGCAACCTCTTTAATACGCCTTACTACTTTATACGGACCAACAAATTGGGGACTCAGTTTCCCTTTCTTTCCAAATCTCTTTATCCCTTTTATGGGTGACACCTTTAAGAATACCCAATCACCCACTTCAAATACGATTTCTGACGACTCTGAGCAGTCCTCAATATTTCCCAAATTAGCTGAACCTTTTCCATAGCTTCAACAACAGAATTTGGCCCAATCAACGCCGTTTCACCAACCTCGAACCACCATATAGGTGATCTTCACCTACTCCCATACAGTGCCTTAAATGGGTCCATCTGAATTCTAGCATAATAATTATTATTATACGTAAACTCGATCAAAGGTAAATGGTCATCCCAACTTCCCTTAAATTCTAAAACACACACCCTCAATATATCTTCTAATGTATGAATTATGCGTTCAGCCAGACCATTGGTCTGCGGATGAAAAATGATGCTAAGCTTAACCTTTGTTCCAAGGCCCTTCTAAAAAGACTACCAAAACTGGAGAGGAAACTGTGCGCCACTGTCAGAAATAATGGAAAAGGGAATCCCATGAAACCTTATTAATTCAGAAATATATATCTTGGCATAATCTTCTGCCATATTCGAAGTCTTAACAGGTAGGAAATGAGCTGATTTAGTCATTCAATCGACTATGACCCAAATTAAATCATGCTGACATCTTATACGATGCAACTCTGTGATAAAATCCATATTCACTGCTTCCCACTTCCAAGTAGGGATGTTGATCTCCTTTAGCATACCACCTGGCCTTTGGTGTTCAACCTTAACCTACTGGCAATTTGAACATTTGGCTACAAACTCGTCTATATCTTTCTTAATACCATTTCACTAATAGATTTTTCAAAATCATGGTATATCTTAGTAGCACCAGGATGAATAGAACACTTTGAACCGTGATCCTCAGCTAATATTATTTCCCTCAACCCATCCATATTAGGAACACAAAGCCTACCTTGATATCAAAGTACACCATCTGCGCTTTGGGAGAAAACCTCGACCTTCTGTTGCTGGATTGCTTTCAATATTTGGATAAGTATGGGTTCATTATGCTGCCTTTTCTTTACTTTCACCACCAGAGAGGATTCTTGAACCATTTTGAACCACTACTCCCCCATCGTCCGTGTTAAGCAAACATACTCCCAAACCGTCCAGTCTATGCATTTCTTTGGCCAACTCCCGTTCTTTCTCTTTCACATAAGCCATACTACTCATAGACAACTGACACGACCCAAACTAGGGACTTATCATAATGGACATCCCAAGTTTATCCAGGATCAGGGACCACCCCCAATACCCAACCCAACCATCCAAACATATACCCTGAGTCGGATGAATTCCAAACATATAAAAAGATAGTGTATTTGTATAAATCCAGACTCTGGGATAGGTCCATGACCGTGATAGACCCAAACGAGTTCAACCATCCAAAACCCAACCAATAACCATACCATACATCTCATACCAAATTAGTTCTAAATATAAATATATATATATATATAATCCAAAAGAAAATGGAACAATTATAAGTCAAGTACCGTCAATCGGTGTCAGTACCATTACAAATGCCAATACTAAGGCTGACACTAATATCGACATTGCCCATACCAACCCATAGTATTCCCACAAAGCCTCTAACTAAAAGTAAAACAATATCTGGTTGGGGCATGCCCCCAACCATAGCCAAAACCATAGTCTATAAGATGAACAAAGTATGTAAAAACATCCATGAAATGAAATGGAGCCTTCTAAAATATGGAATCTTACCATTTTCATCCAACTGAGTCGATCCCAAATCCGATCACTGAGCAGGGAGAGTAGAATGGTCAATTCTTGCATCGCGCGGGGATACAATCACCCAAAGATGGGTTAGTGAGTGAACGCTATCAAGTACTCAGGATAAGGATAATATAATACAAATCTTTAAAACCAACTAAACCAACCATATGCATTCACAACCTTACATACATATATATAACCATGCTGGGAAAAAAGAATCGGGTATAGCATATCTTTAAAACCATTAACCTGGGTATGTGTAGCTTAACTATCCTAGAACCACCCACGGGCTATATGGGTCTAGTGTAACCTCCTAAAGGGGCCCCGATGCATGTAGACACATGAACTGAGATACCATAAGAGTAGAGAATTCCCGAGTACCCTTCGCTCTCCATGATACATAGGTACAAGTGTACTTAGGGGATTTCCATGTACCCCGTAAGTATCATATACGGTTGCCATGACTAATCCTAATTTCGATAAATATGAGTTTTCAGTGTCCATCCATTGGACTCACACATTCACGGTTAGCTATTACACCCCGCCATTATTGCCCAATTAAACCATTACCACACAACCAAACCATCATTCCATTTATTGTTAACCAAGACTATAAGTAGTGGTATCATCATACCGACTATACTTGGAAGCAATGTCCTTAGCAATCTTTTTTAAGAAAAAGGGATTCCCATGTACCCATAGATTACCTTATTTAGTTGACTTGGGAGAATCCCATGTACCCCACAAATGATCATTATCATGTTTGCTTAGGGGATTATCTTATACCCTACAAGGCTTTCAATTGGACCAACCATAACTACCAAGACCTTACCATTTAACCATTCCAAACCATTTATACCATTTATGGTTCCATTACCAAGTTATACCATGCAATAGTTCCATTAAAAGTAATAATGTAGTAAAAGCATTCTCATAGGCATTTTATCAAACACATTAGGGGCATAGTGTTTCCAAAAACAAGTACCAAGTAACCATTCCCATGCAACCAAATGTTCAAACCACCATTAAAACATGTAAATCTACAATTAAAACATGGAAAAATCATAATCAAGCATTTATAACCAAAACCCCCAATATATATTTGTAAACCCAAAATCATAAAACATTCATGCCATGAAAACAATTCATAAAACATGCCTTTAGTTGGAACTAACAATTAGGGAGGAGTAACATGCCTTAGATTGAGAAGAAGATGAGAAGAAATCACCATTGTAAGCCCCAAATTGATCCTATTGATGAAACCCTAACCTTCCTTAACCCAAGAGCCTTGGGAGAATTTGAGGGTATTTTAAGATTGTTTGAGTGATTGCAAAAGGTTCAATGATGTCCCAAGAGGGTTATAAGTCATGGAGACTTAAGAGGTTAAGATGGGAAATGGCCAGATTACCTCCAACTTAAGCTGCATAAAATTCTCGCAGGAAGGTACGACTCCACCATATCACCAGTACCTTATCATACGAGTGGTACCCACCACTCGTACCCTAGGCATACCTTTGACCCAATATTGTACAACATACGACCACTCAAACCAAATCATACCCAACTATATGATTAGTACCATGCAATTGAACCCTAAGTAGAATCATGAGGGGTTGACACTATCCAACATACGAGTTACACTATACCACTCGTGCCCTATAGCACGACTTATGGTGAGTCACTCATACTCAAATCCAAGTTAAGTTACTAAGTTTTAGATTAAGTAAAGGAAAACTCAAACCTACGACCCATCACCCACCATACGACTCGTATCCACCCAAGTCGTACCCAAGAAAAAGATATTATGTAAAAAATTATAAACATAAAAGACAAATATCAGAAATAAAAATAGAAAATACAGAATATATGCAAATAGATTATATAGATTATGAATTAGAAAGTGAAGATAGTATATATGAAATTTCAGAGGATGAAACAGATAATGAAATAGATAGTGAATTAGATGAATCAAATGACTGAAGAAGATATAAAAATGAACCAAATAACTAAAGAAGATATAAAAATAATAACAAAGGAAGAATATTTAAATGAAGAAGAAACAGATCAAAAAATAATATTTAATAGTAATATATTTGATGAAATAAAAGGAAAGAGTTAGACTTAAGTGTAGAAATAATATTTAAATTACCAACAATAAAAAATATATTTAGTAGAACAAAGAAAGAATACTACGTAGTAAGTCAAACGAAACATGTAATAGATTGTAGATATGCAAAAGGAAGAGCTAGCATGCCACTAGTAACAAAAAGAATAATTAATAAAGAAATAAATGATATAAAAAGTAAAGACCCAATAAAATATGTACACCTTGGAGGAACAGAGATATTAATAAAAACATGTTTTAGAGAAGGAATAGATACACCAATAGAATTATATTTAGCAGATGATAGAATTATAAAACCTATAGAAAAAAGTATAATAACTTTCATAAAAGGAAATTTAATATACCAAAAATTTAAATTTCTAATAAGTGTGAATTATCCAGTAGCAATAACAGATAAAAATATAGATAAATCATTAGTATTATATTGGAAAATATCAGGAATAGAACTAACCCCAGGAAGTAAAATATTTACAGCAAGATGTAAAAATCTATATGTACTAACAACAAAACATAAAATAACAAGAAAAAATAAAATTAATAAAATACAAATAGAAAGTCCTTTTGAACAATTCATAAAAACAATTGATAATAATGATTATAGTTACAAAAATATAGATATAGAAGAAGATTTAGAAATAATAAATGATAGGATAGATACATAAAAAATAATAGCTCACGAAAAACTAGAATCATCAAGTTCATCAAAAAGAACAAGTTATGAAACAACTTCAACAATTAATTTAAATTAATATTATATAACAGGAACAATAAATGAAAAAGAATATTTAATACTCTTAAACACAGGACAAGAAGAAAATTATATAGCAAAATATCTAGTAAAAGGTGAAGAAATAAAATCTAATAGTGATATATGCCCAGATCTACCAAGGAGTCTAATAAACATTAAAGATACTGCAGAAAAAGAAATAATAATAGGAGTTAGAAAAATAAAAAAAAAATTAAAATGAAGGAAGAAATGCAAAAAGCAGACATAATATTAGGAATAAAATGGTTAAAACAAGTAAAACCATACAATATAGAACATACACAATTGTCTATAACATATAATAAAGAAAGATTATTCATAAAAAGAACTTTAACATGATATGAAAATATATGTACTTGTAAAAATAATAGTAGAAGGATATTATAATAGGTATTATACACCTATGATAGATACAGGAGCAGAAGCAAACTTATGTAGATACAACTGTTTATCAGAAAGTAAATGGGATAAATTAAAAACACCAATAGTAGTCAAAGAATTTAATAATGAAAGAAGCTTAATTACATATAAAGCTAAAAATATAAAAATACAGATATGGGATAAAATAATAACAATAGAATAAATCTATAATTATGAACTAACATCAAAAGATATGCTTTTAGGAATACCATTCTTAGATAAATTATACCCACATATAATAACTAAAACAGATTGGTGGTTTACAACAACATGTAAACAAAAAGTAAGAGCAAAAAGAGTTATTAATAAAATAAGAAAGAAAACTGATTGGATAGAAGAAGTGAAAAATTACACAAAAGTTAAAAATTATAAAAAATTCAGAAGACACAATAGAACTAGTCGTATTTTTGATAAATAAAAAGGAAATAAATATATTTTCAGTAAATAAGATAGAAATAATTAAGAACAAATTAGAAAGATTATATAGTGAAGATCCATTAAAAGGATGAAAAAAACATAAAACTACTATAAAAATTAAATTAATAGATAAAAATAGCATAATAACTCAAAAACCATTAACATATAATTTTGACGATTTAAAAGAATTTAAAATGCATATAGATGAATTATTAGAGAAACAATATATACAAAAAATTAATAGTAAACATAATAGTCCAGAATTTATAGTAAATAAACACAGTGAACAAAAAAGAGGTAAAAGTAGAATGGTTATTGATTATAGAAATTTAAATGCAAAAACTATGACATATAATTATCTAATACCAAATAAGATATTAAAAATAAGACAAATACAAGGGTATAACTATTTTAGTAAATTTGACTGTAAATCAGAATTTTACCACTTAAAGTTAGAAGAAGAATCTAAGGAATTAACTGCATTTACAGTACCATAAGGATTTTATGAATGGAACGTATTACCATTTGGATATAAAAATGCACCAGGTAGATATCAACACTTTATGGATAGTTATTTTAAACAATTACCTAATTGTATAGTATACATAGATGATATATTATTATATACAAAAACCAAAGATGAACATTTAAAATTATTAGAACAATTTACAGATATAATAGAAAAATCAGGAATAAGTTTAAGTGAAAAGAAAGCCGAAATTATGAAAAATCAGATAAAATTTTTAGGAATACAAATAGATAAAAGTGGAGTAAAAATGCAACAACATATAGTACAAAAAATAATAAATTTAAAAGAAGAATTAGATACAAAAAAAATTACAATCGTTCTTAGGATTAGTAAATCAAGTAAGAGAATATATATAAAAATTAGCAGAAAATCTAACACCATTACAGAAAAAATTAAGAAAAGATATCAAATATAATTACAACGACGAAGATAAAAAATAAGTCCAGAAAATAAAAATACTTTGTAAAGAGTTACCAAAATTACAATTCCCGGACGAAAATAAATTTTTTACATATATAGTAGAAGCAGATGCAAATGAATATAGTAATGGAAGAGTACTTAAATACAAATACGAAAATAAAAAAATAGAACATCATTGTAGATATTATTTAGGAACATTTAATGAAACGAAAATAAAATGGGAAATAAATAGAAAAAAATTATGTTCATTATATAAATGCCTATTAGCATTTTACATATATAGTAGAAGCAGATGCAAGTGAATATAGTTATGGAGGAGTACTTAAATACAAATATGAAAATGAAAAAATAGTACATCATTGTAGATATTATTCAGGAACATTTAATGAAATAGAAATAAAATGAGAAATAAATAGAAAAGAATTATGTTCATTATATAAATGCCTATTAGCATTTGAACCATATATTGTATATAACAAATTTATTATAAGAACAGATAACACACAGGTACGATGGTGGCTAACGAGAAAAATACAGAACTCAATTACGACGAAGGAAATTTGGAGACTAGTATTAAATATACTGAATTTTATATTTACGATTGAAGTGATCAATACTAACAAAAATGTCATTACTGATTACTTATCAAGACAAAGCTTCTCAAACTGATTTATCAATGGAAGAGGCTGATGTCAAAGATACCCAGACCGATTTATTACTTCAAATGTTTGAGAAAATGAAGTTATTACAAGAAAGAGTTATTACACTAACTACTGAAGTTACAAATGTAAAAGTGCAAGTTGGGTACTATAAAAAAATAAGATACTGTGTAGGAAGAGCACATTAAAAAACTAAACCTAGAAGGTGACAATGAGAAACACCTAAAAACTCAAATTACTAATGAAATTATAGTTACAGCTGCAGGCGCAGGAGATATATCTAAAGGGAAAAATATAGTCACTCAAAATAAACCTGAAATATCAAAGAAAAAGAATTACAAACTCAACCAGATATTTTCAAAATCATATACACCAAATATACAAAGATCAGAATCATTTGCACCTCCCCAAATACATACATATTCTGAATCACTTAACCAAGAAAAACAGACATACAACTATGTTGCCCGAAAATACATTGAAAATATATACACCTTACAAACCATGTTAAATACCAAACCTATTCAGAGTGAAGAACTAGCCGCACAACAAAAATGATATATTACCCAGAAATACCAGAATTACAATAAACTTATTACTTTTTTAGGTACAAGTTCAAAATTAATCAAATCATGTTACTATTATGAATTATTATCTACAGTTTACACAACTACTGGAGAAGATTTAGAAGGAATTCCAAATATTCACAATGGATTTATGATCTACAAGAGAATTACTAACGGACAATTATTTTATGTTCGATTTTATTCCGCCTCAGCCGAAATATTATTTGATGAAGTTAAACAGACTATTACAGTTATCAATATAGGTATGACCAGAGATTGTATTATTCCAGAAGAAGTATATGAACAAGACGAGATACCAAAAACACAAATACCAGGATTTTACCGCAACAAAAGAGTTATCGGACTTAGTAATATATTATCAGAATTACTTAATAATTATTCAAATCAGAAACCCATTTGGATATATAGCTCGAGGAATCAAACATTGGTTTATTCAACTTGTAAAGAAGTTAGAGACCAAGACATGGAAGAATTTAGGAAATGGGGATTAACACTCCTTACACCAGAAAAACAACCATTAACGAGATCTATCAAAAAAGGAATTATTCAGAAGAAGATATGGAACAATTTTGTAAAAAAGTTGGCCAAAAATACAATGATCACATATGTAGCAGATGTAGTGACAGACACAACTTTATTCCAGATATGATGCTACACTGACAAAAAGATAAAAAACAGCAGAAACGACAAAAAGAAGATAGAGAAAAGAAGATAGCAACGGATCAATAATGGAGATAAAAGATAGAGATATTAATTATGAAGGAGACATGTAACAAAATAAGATAGACTTTTTTCTTTATTTACGTAAAATATTAATCTATTATATAGGTTTTTTGACTATTGTTAGTCTAGGTATTAATAGCTTTTGTCCTTATTTGCATTTTAAAGTCATTTTCTTCTTTTAAAGAAGAAGACTTTTTGTAAAGTAGAGTTAGGACAATAAATAGGTTAGGTAGAAAAAGTTAGGATACGTGTAAAAAAATTAGAAAAACTTTTGTAAAGTTTCTTATTATAAATGAAAGGCATCGAAGGCAGAAAGAAGCAAGTCTTCATGCGTTGAAGCAAAAACTCTCTCTTGTCCACAATAAATATTTTTATTATTTATGAAAAAACAGGTATATTTCAATGGAAAAATCTATGGAAGAACAAAGCTTAGAATTATCAGACCTACCAGAACAGGTATATTCATTTACTATTATGAATAGCTAAATTCATAAATTCCTAACAATCATGATATGATAAAATAAGTTCATGTTAGTTGCTTTATAGTAGAATTATTCGAAAAAATAGCATGTTAAGAACTTTATTAACAAAGTGGAAAAGGAGAAAAATTCCTAAGAACTATGTCATCCTAAAGGTGAAACCGGTGAGGTAAGAAAGCCGTGATAGGGGAGTAGCCAGAGTATAGACGCTATTTAAGGGAAAAGTATCAGATTACCATGCTAATAGTGACCGAAAAATATGTTATTTAAGAATAATCTAGTATATAGTAATCTAAAGTGATCATATTTTGTTAGGTTTATGATTGAAGGGAATATTTTGAAAAAGCATCATATGAAAAATGGATACTTATTTATCTGATGAAATGGTAGATAAATTTAAAATACTTGTTTTATATGTACTTAAGGATATAGAAATAGTAGATATAAGAAAAATCATATTGGAAAAAATATTTGATAGATATTTTATGACTAGAATTAATTATATACCACACCTACCTAACTACTCTTATAAATACTTACATACCAAACCCACACATCAACTATGATAAATTACATATACTTAGAATATTAGAAAATGGATATAAAATATATACAATTTCTCAGTGAAAAAATAGAAGAATTAATGAGATTAAAACAAAAAACTAAAAAATATTATAATAAAGTATTTAACCAATTTTAAATGACAGATAATCTTAAAATATTATTCTTATATATACTTAGAAATATAGAAATTATAGATATTAAGAGAATAATATTAGAAAAAATATTAGACTATGAAATTAAAATTATAAATTGGATAGAACAACTATACCTAGATAATTACCCAGATGGATATTATTCAGACTAAAATGTTAGAATATATTAGAAAAATTAGAGAAAACCAAATTGACATATATGAAGAAATTAATTATAGAAACCGATTCAAAGAAATAATGAAAAGTCTAAAAGAAAAATTAATATGGATAAAAGAAACCATAGAAAATTTAGAAAAAAGTACAGATAATAGTTTATATAACATAAAAAACTCATTAAGATAAGAAGAAAGAGAGATAATTAATAACATTAATAAGCTTAATTCAGATATAAATTATAGTACAATTAAAATAGAATATTACACAGAAATTAGTAAACAAGCAACTACTTTAGAATAAAATGATAAACTATGAGTATTTAAAATATTGGAGACAAGATATGAAAGAAATAAGATTAGAAGAAATGCTTATGAAAGGGAATTTAATCGAATATTTTAGAACAAAAGATATAGAATATTTAGAATACCTTAAAAATAATATAGAAGAATTACAAAGACTAAGAGAAAAAACTAAAGAATACTACAGTAAAACATTTAATCAAATACCATTTAATCACCCCTCAAGATATGAACAATAAACTAAAAATAAAAATATTTAGAGAAGTTAAGAAATATCCACGTATAAATAAAAATAGATCTATAATTACAATAGATCTATTAAAGTTATCCGCACCCCTACAATTGGTATCATCTCTTCTTAGGTTTTCCTTAATGTTGATGAATCATAGACTTGTAAAAGAATTTGTTAGATTTCTTTTTCTTAGAAATCATATTTGTTAGAAGATTATGCTGCTAGCAGCTTGCTAATCAGGCCATGAATATTTGCCAAGATGTCTAAATAACATCAAAATAATGGTGATATTTTGATAGTTGATGCTATTTAATTATGATTTACGTGTTTAGTACCCTCAATGAGTGTCATATTTATAGTTTTCTTTTTCTTTATATTTTTTTTCTGATTATATAAAGTGTTCATGTTCCTAGACGCTCATTAGTCCCCTATTCCTACTTAAACACCGTCGTAAGACCTTTAGGTATGAACATGAGTTCTAATTGATTTCTAAATTTTTAGTAGAGGCCTTAAGTAGATTTGAGAAAAATGCTGATTTATTTGGAAGCTGCATGCAAACATGTCTTCCTGCACACACATATTCCCTGTAATATCTATAATATTGGATAGTGAATTCCTTGAACACGAAAGGGTATTTTTGTTAGACTTTGCGATTAATTGTTTTCTTCAAAATTTCTCTTTGTTCTTGTATATAGTAAGTTGTGAGCAATTGATTGAGGTGGTTGTATTTTAGCATCGTGATTAGTAGTCACCTTAGGTCGTGATCACTTGAATCCTTGTGAAATTTTATTTGAAATTCATTTTGTCATTTTGTTCTTTTCTTTCCTTATGAGATTTTATTTACTGCATATTTTTATGTTAAGAGAAATCTTATAAGAAATTTTAAGGCATTCTATTTGGTTTGATGGAGTTCATAAGTCGCCATGATTTATTTTTCGATTTTGTTTGTTAACTTCTCTATGTGCGTTTAAGAATTAAATTTCCATTATCTAATTCTTGTCTTATTTTCTTTTTGCATATGCATTTGGAACAAATGGAGTCTTAATTCAAGACTTTTGCTAATGAAGTCTCAAAATGACACGCGACGTTACCCCTCATCCGAACAAGGAGTCATATTCTATACTCTCAAGTCTAATTCGCTAGCAATTTAAAGCCTCTTCCTTTCCTTCAAGCTCTATTTTCTTTGTATACATATGCCATATTGTCTTTCATTACTTTACTTTTTTGCACACTGCCATTTAGAATTGATGTCTTGATTGCTTATGTTTGAACTAGTATAAACTTATTAAAATAAATGGCAAATTTATCTATTATCCTCCCCACCCTTTTGTTTAGATCGCGATTTTATAAACTACTCACTTGACTTAAGTGTATGACTAGTATAGTTAAAGGATAGAATTTTCGCAAGCAAGAAGAATAATTTTTTTTTCTCTTAGCTTGGTAACGAATTTTTGTCCAAAACAAGCTTGGTTGTCTCAAATACCACGGAATATCCTTTTACCAAATTTATTTTAATACTCTCCATACAAATCGGAAAATCCTTTATTTGCAAAATTGATTTGTTTTCTAACAATTCTTTCAAGTTCCTTTTAGTACAAAAATGCAGATTTTAAATATCCAATATGTAAGTTATATGTTAAAATGTTGGTTTTTCAAAAATCTTACAATATGGGTTTGTGTATGCCAAAAAAGGCCAAAATCATGTCCCTTTTTTGAATACGTTCCAAAGAATAAGATCCAAGTTGTATCACAATTTAACATCATGCATATATTATTATATAATTTTATTGGATACTTTAATTTAAATTCATTTTTCAAGCAAGAGTACACATTTTTTGCTATTTACACCTGTGCACTATTTTAACGTTGTACTATGTATACTTACTTAAGTTCACAAACATGTATTCTTTTATGAACCGTTTCAAATCCTCATTATTCTAAATGCTATTTTTGTTTTATCATTTTCACAAAATTAATTTTTTTTTTTTCATTTTCTAAATAGATAAATGAAAGTAGTTAATCCATTTGATTATTTTCCTTTTTAAAAAAAAAAAAAAAAGTTTGGCCAATCAATTGTAATTAGCGGATGCTTTAGGGTGCTTAATCCCTTTCCTTTAGGATAATTAGAACCCTTACCTAGACTCACTTAGTTAAGTAGACCTTAAAATGAAGTCTTTATTTTCTTTTTAATCACATAGTTTATAATAAGTGTCTTAATTCACTATAAAATTAATTAGGTGACGATTTTCTTAATTTAATTAGAAGTTTTTCAATATGTTGTACATTATTTTAACCTCGTGTTAAAATGATGTATAACATTATTTATTAACTAATTTGTTGTTCTTTCATACCCCTGTGCATCCCAGTTTGACTAAAAATTTTATAGGTGAGAGAGGTTGTCCCCCTACTTCCTTTCAACAATATAATCACCTCCAGAGGAAAAAAAGAAGAGAGAGTCCGAACTTTTCACTGAAAGCTTGAGAAATTAGGTGTGTGTTGGGAGGAGGGGGTTGATATCATTCTTGTTGGAAGTAAAGAAAAAAGAGGAAGAAAAAAGTTACTTAAAATCTATGTAATTTGATATTGTCGAGAGTTTTTATGTCATATCATATACATATGTATGAAATTTGTTGTTACTTCATCGAATATACATAATATTATTATGTATGCTCATAGACTTTAAATTTTTTTAGAGTGAATACAGAAAAATGACTTTAAACTTGACACCAAATTATAATTTTGACCTTAAATTTTGACAGTGCACAAATATGACCTTTAACTGTTCAAAACTGCACGAATATGACCTCCAATCCTGCGTGACAAAACGCGTGTTCAACACGCAAAATTGGGCGCGTCCAGCTTAAAATCTAAGGGCATAATACATAAATATGACCTTTAACTATTCAAAACTGCACAAATATGGCCTTTAAATGACCCTTCACTATTATTTTTCCATTATTTTCGGCTCAAAAATGAAAATGACATCTAATTTCTCTTGTCATTCCGAAAAAAAAGCAATATTGAAGATTTATTAATTAGGCAGGTCAGTCTCATATGAAAAAATCGAGCGGGTATGTATATATATTATAAAGCAGAGGACGAATTTAAGTTATATAATATATCTAAATATTATTTATTTAAATATTAAATTAAAGATGAAACAATGCTAATAATAAAAAAATTATAGTTTTAATAAACCGTTATTAAATTAATGTTATTAAGGATAGTAGTAGTAGTAGTAGTAGTATATTAAATTAACGTTATCAAATTAACGTAATTAAAATGTTATTAGATTAACGTTATTAAATTAACGAGGGGTGGACCTACGTAGTTGTCATGGGGTTCACCCGAACCCCCTCGGTAAAAAAATTACGTTGTATATATATATATGATAGAAAATGTATATTTATGTACGTATATTAATGTTGAATCACATGAAACAAGACACTTAGATAGCCCAGTGGTGTTATCTGCTCTTCTTGGGCACTTTCTTTAGCCTACTGTGCGGGTTCGATCCCTGCTACTGACTGTTTTTTTTTTAATTAAAAAAAAATTAGGTGCTGCTGCTATAAAAATAAATAAAATAATAATAATAATAATAATTTTTTAAAATTAAAAAAAGTTAGTTGCTGCTACTATAGAAATAAATAATAAAATTATTATTATAATAACAACAACAATAACAATAATAATAATAATTAAAAAAAAATGTTGTTTTAATACAAAAAATAAAATTTTGACTGTGCATAAATATGACATTTAACTATTTAAAACTGCACAAATATGACCTCTCCAAGTCAACTTTTTTAACGACGTGACACCGTGTGATTGAATTACCTTTCCACGTAGGCGCGAGTGAGACTCACGCTTGGAGTTGCAAAATCGGAGGTCATATTTGTTCAAGTTTTAAATAGTTAAAGGTCTTATTTTTGCACTATCAAAGTTTAAGGTCAAAGTTATAATTGTGTCGTTTAGGGTCATTTTTATGTATTAACTCATTTTTTTTATGTATATATGATGAGGCAAACATTAATGGGTTATTTATTCTAGAATATATATATATTACAGAGTTATGTATATGTTATGCATTAACAGTTATGTATATCAACCCATATACATGATTCTGTTATGTATATGTATTGAAATAGACATTGTTGAACTAATGTATTTTCAAAACATATACATTACAGAGTTATATATATCTTATGTATTAACAATGTTATACGTAACATAATTATGTATATGACCCTGTTAGACAAGTTGATGTGTGTTTATTTCGGCCTATATATATAGCATTGTTATGTATATGGCCCTGTTAGACAAGTTGATGTGTGCTTATTCCGGCCTATATATATAGCATTGTTATGTATATGAAAGAATACTAGGCATGAATATCAAGCACTGTTTTATATTTCAAGTTTTAAAAAAATTTGTTTAAGTTTTGTTGCATGTTAAACTAATATTGATTTGCAATGTATATTATTATAGGGGATGTGATTTGGATGCAATTATCGAAATCACTCAGAGATTTCTGAATCTCTAATTCTGATCGTTGAAATAGATTTGGTGTTTCAGATTTTGAATTTAAAAACCTGTTACTGAATTTAAGGTATCCATTAATCACACTTTCATAAATATAGCGTTAGTTGCAACATATATTTAAGACAGATATTTTATTTTCTTAATTATAGTTAAATCAATTAGTTCAGATATATAAGTAGTAATGTATATGGCCGGCGACATATGTAGAAGAATAGGGAGAGAGAAATTTTAATTGAAAAACAAAAGATAAAGTAATTATGTTTCTAAATGATGGAATTTATGTCATTTATTAGAAAGAAAATTGAGACCTAAGACAATTTGAACCAAGAGGCCCAATAAGAGGTTGGGTCGGCCTGCTGGTAACCATTCCGCTGCAACAGTAACAGGCAGTGTGCCAGCCGAAGGATTTTTAACAACCCCCCTCCCCCCCTCCCCCCCCGCCCCCCTTTATTTCTCTAGGTCGCCCTCTTCCTTAAAAAACACTCTGAAAAATTCTAACTACCTCAACAATGAGATTTCAAAGATCAGAGTTCATGAGAGCAGTTTCGAAGCATACCCAGAGAGAACCTGATGTGGGAATATAAATAACACACGCGGAACAACTCATTCCTCTCCGTAGCAGTATATTTCGTCTAAGAGATGAGTTAAGGTTTTTTAATTTACTAGAATAGTCAATATAAAGGTCAAATTAAATGAAACATTGGGAGAACATTTTAATTCAAAAAGGAAAAATTCTGCTCAAATATGATGGTGAGAATGGCCTCATAGTGAAACGTCCATATGTGACATGTAACTCCTACTTCGTAAAAAGTTTTGCAAATTTAAACTCCCACTTTAAATTAAAGTTCTGTATCTCATTTCTTAATTAGAGTGTTACAATTTAGTTACTTGGTTCCATCATGGGTGAGTTCATTCAAGAACTTGCAACTTATATCAGTCATATTTATGGGTGTACATTAGTTCTAACAGATACCATAATATCAGTTGGTTCAGCATTTAAATATGATGATGTTAATATTTGGGTTTCTGGTTTAAATGTGTTATATTTTTTAAATTATTTTTTGTCCCGATTTTTAACCTTTATAAAATATTCATAGTTATACAAATGAATAGAGTAGTGTTTCGAACCACAAACTTTTAAAATTCTTTTTAAGAAAAAAGTTAAGTCAGAATAAATGGTATCCGATGAATTAAGACAAAAAGAATTAATTTTTTTTAAAACAAAGACAGAAAAAATTCAAATTCATCTTGGAAGTGTTAAAAGGATCCTTCAATAATACTTCATTCGTTCCTAAATGGTTCGTTGTTTTAGCTTAAATACACTCCTTAAGAAATTATTCATTTCTAGAAAAATAAATACTAGTGTTTTACTAAGTTACCCAAATGGATTGATTGTGTTGGAGTGAAGGGAAGGAAAGTGTTACTTCTGAATTAGGAATAATTAAAAAAACGATAATAAGATAATTTATATCAAAACGACTTCTGACATCATCAGGAATATCAAAACTACATTCGTAGGATGACAATTTTTCTTAATAGGATGAACTGTTGGAGAAAAAGAAAAAGAAAAATGAAGATTGAGTGGGGTCAAAGAAACTAGCGAGCTTATCACCAAATAAATACAATCCTTAATAAATATCTTGAAATATGTAACTTTTTAATATTTTTTTGGTTATGTAGAACTCTTTTTAAGAGAACGATAAAATTTGAAGAATATTAAGGAGTTGTTTGGTTGGAAACAAGTTATTTCAAAAATAATTATTTTAAAATTAGCTATTTCGAAATAAGTTATTATACCTTATATATGAGACGACTTATTCTATTACTATTATATAAATAGTGAAATAAATAATCACGAGACTATTAATATCTCGAATCAAACACATGATACAATAATCCTGAATTTATGCTTAATTATTATAGCTTATACCTTAAATACTTGACTCCTATGAATCTCATGTTGATTATCTAAAACACGCTTATTTATTTAATAGCAAAATGAAAAAGGTTAAAAAGTCGCTTATTTAGGTCTCGTTTGATCATGAAAATCATAATTTTTCAGATTTGGAGTTGGAGTTGTGTTTGACCATAAATATAAATTAAAGTTATTTTTGAATTTTATGAAAAAAATATGAGTGAAAAAAGTAAAAATTTCAAATTGTATTTAGAATTCTCATAATCAAGCACACATTATTTTTACGTTTTTTATTAAAGTAAAATAATTTATAAAAAATGTAAAAAAATTCATGACCAAACGACTACGTAGTAACAAATGGAGTGGTAACCTCGATAAATGAGATGTCTTTCTAGCTCGGGAAAATACATTTTTAGGACCAATGACTCAATGAGATGTGCAACAAATCAACTTTTTCTTTTTTGGGTAACTGAAAAATTAACTCTTTTCACTGCATCTTCTAGCTCTTAATTGTCTTATCGTCTGAAATCTGTTCAGATTTTGTTCACATTCAGAAGAAACTTGAGGTTTGTGAAAAGAAAAAAAAACAAAAGAATCCCATCAAATGATGTTAGTAGTAGATTTTTGTAACTTTTTTATATAAACATATCAATTTAATGACTAATTGTAAATAATCTTTTATATTCCAGTGATTTGTGTAAAAAAGTTCACTACCATCAAATATGTAATTTAGAAAGAGTGTTTGACCAAATTTATAAGCCGTATATAAACGGATTCATAAACACCTTTTGATTTACTTTTGAGTTTGAAAAATATTTGAATCCTTTAGAAGAAAAAACAATTAAAAATAATTTATGGAGAGTAGTTAGCTGTATTTGGCAATTTAATTTTAAAAATAGTTACTACTACTCGAAAATATTTATTTTTTCTCTGAAAACATGGCTAAACAAGCTAGTTTATTACTTACTCCCTCCGTCTCATTTTACCCGTCCCAAATTGAGATAACATAACTATTAAGCAAATAATGATCGGTAATGTAACTTTATCATTTTGCCCCTCTTAATTGTGTCTTGTTGTTAATCCAATATTGATGGATAACCAATACCAAAACACCATTTATATTCTTAATGGCGTACTTTTAATGGTACTCCTCTTTGCAACATTTTTCAAGAATGCTAATAACAAGGAGTAAACAATTACACTAAGGGTATAATGGCAAAAAAAATTGTGTTGTCTTGATAAGTAAAAAAGAACAAGTAAAATGGGACACCAAATTAAAAAATTTGAGACGAATAAAATGGGACGGAGAGAGTATTTTCTATTCTTAAAATACCCTTTATCAAAACAAAATCCTTAACATCTCCATTCCATATTTGTCATTTCTTATTTTTCTTTATAAATGTATATTAAATTTATAATTTTGATAAGAGTTTTAAGAATATTTTAACAAAAAATAGTTTATCGGCATTCTTTTTTTATCGAATGCATTAATTGTTTATAACAATTTTAGCACTTTTATTAAAACACTAGTGAAATTATCCGTATTTTGCGCGATAAATTTAAAAAAATAAAAATTAATATATTTTACTGATTACATATGAAAATATTAATTCTATAAATTATTAGTTTCTTATTTTAATGAAATTGTAGGTAATATTTATACTTATAAGATCAGAAAAAATAATGCAGATCTCTGTCTTTATTTGAAATAATGATATGATCTTTTATTTTTTTCTCAATTTGTACAATCAAAATACTTTACATCTTTTGAAGTAAGTCTTTCATATGTACATAGTTGAATTAAAATAATCAACATGTGTTGAAGTGTAGTGGTGCGACTATTCTACTCATAACTAGAGTTTTGGAGTTCGAGTCCTGCATATAAAGAAAATCTTGTTTAGAGCGTCGTCCCTAGAACGGATACCCAACACTGGGTGAGAACAAAAAAAAAAAATAATAATTAGAGTGTATGAGTGGTTAAGTAAATAGAATAAGATGTTATATTTCGAAACAACAATTTAAATATTAAATTTAAAATGTTATTTTTTTATTTCAATTTTCTTTATCTCTTGTTTGTGTACTTATCTTCCGTACAAATATCATTTCTTAAAAAAAATAAAAAAAATTTATGTCTTGTTTTTATTATTACATTTGTTTATATATTTTAAATATTCTTTTACAAGAACGGGTACCCGATATCGGGTGAGAGCAAACAAAAATAAAAATTCATTAAAGTGTATGAGTGGTGAAGTAAATAAAATAGAAGGTTATATTTCGAAACAACAATTTAAATATTAAATTTAAAATATTATTTTTCTTATTTCAATTTTCTTTATCTCTTGTTTGAGTACTTATCTTCCATACAAATATCATTTTAAAAAAAAATAAAAAATAATTCTATGTCATGTTTTTATTATTACATTTGTTTATATATTTTAAATAAATTTTTAAGAAATTATGAGAATGAAACAAACAAGAGTTATGAATAATATTTAAAAATAGAAGTTATAAAGAATTCAAATAGCTTCAATATAACTATGTCAAAATGAGGCAAAAAATCAAAAATAAAATCGAAACAATACAATATAGTACTTAAACAAAGAAAAATAGATTATACTAACAATAAAAAATTATCATCTCGTGAAATTTAACAAATATTGTAAGCAATTGATTATTAATTCTTACTTTTTGATCAATCACACTGAAACGCTACAATTAAAATATCAATACTATTAAAGTTACTTCATGTCGTGAAGATTTTCTTGGTTATACTTATTTTGCAAAAGAATATAAATACATACAAAAAATGCAAAAATTAAGAAAGCATGACAAAGTATATAAAAATGAATTAAAAAAAATTGAGAGTGAATTATTTCTTGCCTTCCAATACTCCTTTTGTCTTACATATTATAATTCACAAGGTAAAGTGATAGAGAAGATAAAGAATGAGAGTCTTCATGAAACAAACTATGAGTTTATATAGCAAAATAGAGGAAAATCATGAGACTTTTAAATTAAAGTTTGGGGATTATAAACATAAAAATTATGGGAGTTACAAATATTATGTGTTATGAGTAATTACTTCTTATAAATACATTAAATATTAAACAAAAATTTAAAGTATTAGAAGATATTATTGGAAATCCTACATTTAACTTTTAGCTCAATATTATTTACTCCATCTAAGAAGCATTTATATGAAATACGAATAATACAGAATATGTCACAAATAAGTACGAACTAAAATGAATAAAGTGATGCCATTTAAGCGAATAATTATACCTTTCAATTCTCCATTACTATATATAATAATTATATATTAATATAATAACTTATACATAATAAATTATTATGGTTATTAATAAATTTAATGAAACTTAATAAATAAGATAAATTAAACCTTGAATTGTTTGGATGAATTGTGCAATTGATTCAATTGATAGCATTGATAACAAATTAATTAAATATGACTATCTTTAATATTCTATAAAGTTTTATAGTGAATTTTTCATCCTTATAAAATTAAGAAAAATGCAAAAAAAACCACAAAAAAAATAAATACGATTCCAAACCTCAGAGAGCGCCACATTAACAAATGTATAATCCTTCTTTATATATATATATATATATATATATATATATATATATATATATATATATATATATATATATATATATTGATTGATGTGATTACTTATTTTTAAAATTAACTCTCAATATTTAAAACTTATCAGTCATTTACCATAACACACTAAAATATTTTTTTTTTTCTTTTGTTTTTGAAAAGGAAAACAGATTCTAGGAAATGTCGCCAACGCACTTCAAATCAAAATACTTAAGTATATATTTACAAAATCAATTCTCAACATTTAAAACTTAACGACTATTTACCACCAGTCACAAAATTGAGATCTCAATCTTTTTTAATAAAATAAGGAAAAGATTTTGGGAAATATCAGTAAAGGATTAGTTACTTCTATCAAACTACATAACTACTTATTTATAAACTTAATTTTTAATATTTAAAATTTAACAACTATTTATCATCACTCAAGAGAAGTGAGATTTAAGTCTCTCTCGATCTTTTTTTATAAGGAAAAAAGATTCTAGAAAATATGGCCAAAGCACTAGTTTACTTCTATCAAAATACACAATTACTTATTTAATAAATTACATAAAACAACACCTTAAGTTTTCTATATTATTTAAAATCTCATTCCACTAAACTAATTACAAAAATCTCTTCTAAATCTCAAAACTAGTTGTTTATCTGATACATAACACACAACTTCTAATTTTTCTCCCTAAATCACGATGACATTGTTGCAGATTAAGGAAAATTCTGTTTTCCTTAAAAAACAAGGCCATTAAATCATTAATCATTATCTAAGTAATAAAAGTTAGCAATAAATTCATCTGCAATTAACTCTAAGTGACAAAATTCCAAAAATAAGCAAAAGGAAAAAAAAAGTTATAGTATGCGTGTTGTGGCCATTGGCCGCCAGAAAAAAAAAATCTAATTATACTCAGTGACAAATTCTAGTCCAACTCAAAGACACCTCCTTATATATTTCACAAGCACATCACAAAAGTATAGTTACACACTTTCTTCTATGTCACTGCATATACAATTTATCCCCAGAAGACAGGATAAAAAAAGATAAAGATTTTGCTAATTGCCCCATCCATTTTTTGGATGAGCCATGTTTTAGTAATCTTGATTATGAAGATAGTAATTTTCATGAAAATAAATTTAAGTATCGGAACAAGCCTACAATGATGAAGAAGTTATGGAATGCTGCTAGTAGTAAAATAAAAAAGACTGTTATTGTTTTTTAAAAGAGAAGAAGAAAGATGTTGCGAAAATACACTCATTACCAAAGGTATGATTTTTGTGTATTTGATAGATTAATTTCTCTCATATACATTATAATTATGTATCATAGTAGAAAATTTAACTAATGTTAATGTAAACAGTGAACCTGATGCATAAGTATAATGCACTGAGACGTTGCATATTTTCTGATACATACATAAACGGTGAATCTGATACATAAGTATAATGCACTGAGACATTGCATATTTTCTGATATATACATAAACGGTGAATCTGATACATAAGTATAATGCACTGAGACATTGCATATTTTCTGATACATACATAAACGGTGAATCTAATACATAAGTATAATGCACTGAGACGTTGCATATTTTCTGATACATACATAAATTTACATGTGATTTATGTTCTTATATAATTATATCTAATACATACTAAATTTTGAAATTATTTTGAATTGTCTTGCAACTTATATATTCAAAATATTGAGTACAACTGATACATATGTATTGTATTTATAGTTAATCTGAAAAAACACGTAGTATCTTATGTAGCATTATCAATAATATATTTTGGATTAGGTATGTATAAGTTTTTCTGACATTTTTTGCTAATTTAGTTTTGTATTTTGTGCAATAATTTGATTTAGAGGATTTGAAAGAATTGTGTTTGGAGGATGTTGATGATGGTGATTCAAATTTGAATTTTGATTTAGAGGATTTGAGAGAATTGTGATTGAAGGATGTTGATAATGGTGATTCAAATTTGAATTATGAATTTGTTGCTAATTTTCAGGAATTCAAGAAACATATTCCAATCAAAATCCCATTATTTTTTCGGTCATTTAATCTCTTCCCATTACTTTTCTTTTTCATAGACAATTAATTTGCTAGTTATGTATCTGAACTTATGTATCTGGATAAGATTTGGTGTAATTATGAAAAAAGTTGAGAGAGAGTCTAATTAGGTAGCAAACTATTGAGATTTATGTTATTTGCCCTAAAATCAATTCTCAACATTTGAAGCACATCAACTATTTACCATCACACAGAGGTGAGCCCTCGATCTTTTTTATAAGGAAAAAAACCATAAAAATTATCATCAAAGCATTAGTTACTTAGATCAAATAACATACCTGTAAAAATCGTAGTGGTTAATTTCACATTTTTATGTGTTTCGATCACTTTGCCTTTTTCGTAGTTGCCATATACTATTTACAAGTTCTAGAAATAGTTGGCACGATCTCTGATGCATTCGAGAGTAGCTTGGGAAAGTTTGAGACTATTAGGAGTCGTTTGGTAGAGTGTATTGGAAAGTTAATACATGCATTACTTTAATGTGTATTATTAATAGCTTATTTGATATACTTTTTCACTTTATGTATTACACTCTATTGTGTATTGAACTGTGTATTACTAAGACCTCAAATCCATGGTATTAGCAATGCAATGGATCCAATGCATGCATTAGCATAATTAAAGACACTATTATCCCTCAAAAAAATTCTGAATCCTTTCCAACATATATTTGGAGGATATTTTTCTAAAAAAAGATTCTTTTAGAAATTATTTAATTTATTTTATTTTTGATACATCAAACTAAATACTGCATAAGAAAAACACAAGCACAACTAATGCAAGTATAACTAATACAAGCATAACTAGTACAAGCATTACTATCACATCATATTTTACATTATTCTTATACACTATACCAAACGACCCCTTAAAGCTTTAAAAGCCATGAGTTTGACTTTGGTCAACATTTTATATTTCGAATGTCAGACGATGATTTGGACAGTTTCACCAGATCCAAAATATCAATTATGAGTTAGGAGCATAGTCAGTTCAAGTTCCGAGCCTTTATTTTGCATTCCAATCTTTCTTTTGAAAACTAGTCAAAATAAGCTTTTAAGGATCTCGAGGGTTAATTTGTGATAAACGATCTCTTTTTGAAAATTCGATGATGTCATTGAGTCCGAAATGTCAAGAATAACCTAATAGCATATTTATTTTTTCGATGAGGTTCCGAACAAATCTCGAGGGTCCATTCTAACACTTTGAAGTTGTGAAATTCAACTGGTGCAACAGTTGATATCTGGTGTAAAATTCTTATTCACAAACGCAGACTATTGGTAGTGAATGTGAAGAAGAAAAAATCTCTTTCATCACGATCGCGATGTGGTGGCCGCTATCGTGAAGGGTTATCCGAATCGAGTTGGATCTTTTACTTTATCACAAGCGCGATTAGACCGTCACAAAAGCAATGGGTCCGGGCCATCAGCCTTCACAAATGTGAAGGACTGACCACGAAAGTGAAGGCCATTTAATTGGCCTGGTCACCATTGACCCTCACGAATGAAAAGGGTTAACCGCATTTGCGAGGTACCGTTCACAAAATAATATAAATACTCTATTTTTGTGTTTTTTATTACTTTTGGACTTGGAGCTTCGAGAAAGGGTGAATTCTAGAATTTTTTCATCACTCGTGCTAGGATAAGATCTAAACTCTTATTTCCCTTGATTTTCGTTAATTATGTTTTTAAAAAAATATTTTTTAATCAAACTAGAATTTAGAATTTTTTTGGTAAGTCTTAAATTGTTTTTTCATTGTTTTGAGCATCGATTTCAACTTGTTTTTGCATGAATTTTCAAATATATGCTCCTTTTGACATCGAGAACATGTTTCTAAAATGAAATTTTGTGTTTTACCTCTTTATTTTTGAATTTATTTTTCTAATAATTTTTTGGCCTAATTTAAATATAGTTGATATGGGTATCATTAATTTTTTTGACGTGTAGATTATATTTTTTATAGATAAGCTCGTTCCAAGGCCGTTCGTGAAGAAAAGGCTTTGTGTTGAAGGTCTAGGCTTGAATTTTTGACTCTTCAAGGTAGGTTATGACTTATCTTCCTTCAGACTGGGATGGATAGTTTACCATTATGTGAAACATGCTATGGATTAGAAATTTAATCATGGGGGTAGTATTTCAAAACCATTATTATTATTGTATGTCTGTGTGGGGACTTATTTGTATAGTACTATTGACTTGAGAGAATATGATTGCGGTGATGCCCGAGCGAGGGCTTTATATGATATTGTAGGCCTTGATTGTGCATTAAAATAACTTATTTGTTATTGTGTCGTCCGAGTGGAGACTGGACTTGTTAATATAGGTCTTATTTGAGCATTAATTAACTTTATTTATTATAGAATACCCGAGAAAAGAGTTTAAAAATGATATTATTAATGTCTTGCATGACTATTTATACCAATAGTATCACGTGTTGGATTTTAGCATGAAACATTATCATTTGAGTTGATTTTGAGCTCATTCATACTTGTATTGAATTGATCATTATCTTTTTATTGATTGGTTGAGAGCATTACATCCTCATTTCATTTATACATATTTACGAGATTGGTTCCATTGAGAAACATTTGTTTTTGTTAAAAAGTAAGATACCTTATAAAATGTTTATACCTAGGGATGAGCCGGTAAGGTTGATTAAGAAACATTGACTTTGTAAGAAAATAAGACACTTTATGAAATTCTTATACCGAGAGATGTATTGGTAAGATTGATTGAGATATGAGATTGAGATTATGAAAGTAGATGGGTTGCGGACCGTCCATATGTCCTGTCCCGAAGTGCTGAGGCTTGGAAGGTCTGTATAAAGTCCCACCATCATTGCATTTGCATCTTTTGTGTTTCTTTAATATTCTTATTGATGTGTATTTAATTTTCTCATATATATTTCATGTGCAGTTGTTCCTTTTTCACTATAGAATTATTAGTGGAGAAGGTGTGAGCTACCATTTGAAAACTTTTCTATTTGTAGGTGACGTACTCATAGTATCTTTTACTTGTTAGCTTTCTACTTTGCTCAGTCGATCTATGATATATATTAAGTACAAGTGAACCATAGTCACTTCTACTTCTGTGTTCTTTCAATGTTGATCACAGTTTGAGTGTGATCCGTGATGGCGGATTTCATTCTATAATAGCTGAATTTTGAGGTACTGGTGAACTCCAGAGTTTGGGACTGGTTCCATACCTTCTCTACTTTATCTTGTCTTTATTATTATTTAGAGACAAACTTTTGTATTTCAGTTTTCATAGTATGTATTAGATCCTCTATCTACTTATGACACAATTTCTAGGGATTTAATGTATTTGTTCAGATTTTCACTATGTTATACATTATAGCTTGACTTCATTCTAGAAGTGTAATGACCCTTTTCATCGTTACGTACAATTTCCTCATTTAAAATTTCATGCTTAAATTCTTCTCAGATTTGAAGTTATAAATTTCAGGGTAGGCAAGTTTCAAATAAAATTTGAGTAAGGTGTGATCTAGGAGAATCCGATAATGAAATGTGAAAGTATGGTGATGTTTAACTTGATTCCTAATCAACCAAAATGACAAGAAACATGTATAATTTTATAGAACTGAATTTAGATAAATAGACTCTCATAATTATTTTTAAAGTAAATGTAATATTTGGGATGTCTTGGAATTAAGGTGTGCTGTGAAAAAGGAGGAATTTTGGGAAAACCAGGCATTATGCCTCCCCCATGTCGCTATAGCGACATGCCTAGAAGTGAAGAAAATCCTGCTATAGCACCCAGTCAACGACCGTTATAGCGACATGTGTCTCTATAATGATGTTGCTATATCGACGAAAGTCGTTTTATTTTAAAAATCTTCAAAAATAATTTATTTTTTTAAAACACATTTTGAAATAAGAAAGAGGCTATTTTGATCAAAAAACACCAGTCAACCATCGTTTTGCATCATTAAGAAAAGGATCGTATCTCCGTTAAGTAGTAAATTGATAATCTAGTATTAGAATTGTTAGTTTACGTAGTTCAGAGAGGGTTAAGGGCTGATTTTAGTTAATTTTCTGGTGCAAGAGAGTATTGTAAGTATAAAATCAATGGATTTTGGTTATGATCATTAAATTACTCTTGCATGTCGTTAATTCACTAATTTATCTATAAAATTGACAGTTTTAAGTGAATTATGGCAAAAAACTCAGGAACGGAGAGAGAATGATCATGTACTTGGCCATAGGGATTGGGTATGATTTATAATCATCAACGTGTTTCATTTTATTATATGTGTTTGTATGTATTTCTAGACCGAGATTAAGTGAAAATTGCATGAAAAGACAAGACTTGAGCTTAGTTGAGTTGTGCAAGCTTGGATTGAGGTAGGTGATAGTGTAGTATTTTAATTCAATTTGTACTATATGTGCATGTTAACTACTTATTATGGCTTGTTAGTGTATGTTGTTGGTGTAGTCAATTCAAATGAATTTATCTTGTTGTATAATTTTGACCTACCTTATTATTAAATGTAAAATATTTTGGTATTTAGACATTCTCATGGTATATTGATGGAATAAGGTTGGCAGACACTTGTGTTCGGGGTTTAGGTACATGGACAGAATTTGTTCTCTGCAGGTCATGACCAGAGGTTGGTTATGATACCCATAGAGTGTATGTATGAGGTTAAAATGAGTTTGACAGTTCCATGATTGAACCGGAGAATATATTTACATATTTGATAATTGCTTAATTTGTCTTAACTTGTTTTGACTTGGTGACAAGACCCGACCCTGGGCCTTGTCATAATGGGTATTTCAAGTCCGACCGGAGACCAACCCCGTTACCCAACCCAACCTCTAGTCGCCTACCCTGAATTGACTGAATTTTGAACATATAACAAGATAGCGTAACTATCAAGATTATAGACTCTGGGATACGTCTATTACCAAGATCGACCCAATCGAGTCTAACCGTCTTATACCAACCGTCCAACTATGCTAAGCCAAACCAGACCATAGATCCAACCATAACCAAATAAGTTTCATTAATAGTTAAATAATCCTAAAATGAAATACGATGGAACAATTAATAATCCCACAACCGGTGTCAGCCCCAATACCAATATCAATACTAAGGCCAACACCAACACCAATACCGATCCTATCCATACCAATCCATAGTAGTTTCACAAAAGCCTCTAACCAAAAGAATACCAAAATTCGGTTAGGACATGCCCCTAGCCATAGCCAAAATCAATATTCATAAATAAATCAAAGTATGAAATAACATCCATGAAATAGAACCTTCAGAACAGATGGAAGCTCACCACTTCAATCCAAAGCTAACCCCCGAGTGTCCGAATGCTAATCAGGAGGAGAACGATCGGTTCCTACATTCATGGGGATAAAGATCCCGAAGACGAGTTAGCGGGTGAACGCTAGCATGAACTCAGAATAAGGATAAAATAATTTCATTTATGAAACCAAGTAAAACCATCCATAATGCACACAACCACACACACACACACACACACATATATATATAATCATGTCTGGAAAGGGAACCAAATTTGGCATGCCTTTAAGACCTTTACCTGGGCTGTGTAGCTTTGTCGTCCTAAACTACCCACGGCTATACAGGTTCAGCTCCCCTTGCTGAAAGGACCTCAGTGTGTGAAGCCGCACGACCGGAGAAAAGAACCTGGGATGACTAGTACATCCCTCAAAATGTAAAGTGTGGCATCATGCACACGGTCGCTAGGACCAACCTCATATCGGTAAATATGAGTTTCCAGTTTAGGTCCCCCGGGACCTTTACCTTTTATAACTTTGCTACACATCCCTCTTTAAGCCCAATTAAGACCATTACCAAACAACCAAACCTTTATCCATTTATTATCAATCAGGGTCATTAGTAATGGTATCGTCATACTGACTATAACTTGCAAGTATTATCCCTAGGCCAAACCTTTTTGAGATCAAGGGATTTTCATGTACCCATAGATCATATTATCCAATTAACTTGGGGGATTCCTATGTACCCCAAAAGTATGTTTATTAAGATAAACTATTCCAAAACTATTTAAATCATTCATATCATTTAGGGTCCCATTACAAAGTTTAAACGATGCATAAGTTCCATTGAAAAATTAATATTATAATAAAAGCATTATTATAGGCATTTTATCAAATGCATTAGGGACATAGTATTTCCAAAATCAAAGTCCATCACCAAATAACCATTCCCATGCATCCAATTATCCAAAACCACCATTAAAGCATATAAAAGTATAATTAAAACATGAAAAAAATCATAACCAAGCATTAATAACCAAAACCCCCGAATCATATTTGAAAATCCCAAATCATACAACATTCAAATCATGAAAACATTGAATAAAATCATGTCTTTTGTTGAAACTAACAATGAGGGAAGAGAGCATGCCTCAAACCAAGAAGATGATGAAGAGAAATCACCAATACAAACTCCAATTTACTCCTTAAGATGAAACCCTAGCTTACTTTACCTAAGAACTCTAGAGAGGATTTAAGAGTGTTTCCTAAACGTTTAAGAATAGAATAGTAGGGCAAATAACCTCCCAAGTGCAATATAAGTCGTGGAAACTTATTAGGATAAGTGAAAAAATGTCCAGATTGCCCTCACTTAAACTGCGCTAATTTCTGTCATAGGGTACGATTGACCCTTACGAGTCGTACCCATCCTGTACGAGTAGTACCCACCTCTCGTACCCTAGGCTTTTCTTCTTGGACCCAACACTATCCAAGGTACGACACACCAAACCTCAAGTCGTATCCAAGTGTACGACTAGTACCCATAAATCGTACCCCTTACAGAATAGAATTCCAGGAGGTTTGAACACTGTCCACCATACGAGTCCTAGGTACAAATCGCACCCTGGCTTACTGCTCATGATGAGCCACTAGTACTCAAATCCAACCTAAGTTATCAATTCTAAGGTTAAATGAAGAAACCAAATAACCCGTATCCACCGATATGACTCATACCACCTAAGTCGTACTCATACCAATGACTAAATCCACCCAACCAGCCAACACTGGTCAGCATACGACTGGACCATACCACTCGTACCCTAGTGTATGACTCGTTCCCCAAGTTGTATCTTGCCCAGAAACCAAAAATCTAGGAAATTTTCTAAGGTTCAGAAACCAAGGTGTTTTAGTCTTCCCCACTAGGAACATTCAACCCCGAATGACGGACAAGGTAGGGGTAACCACACGCATGAGTCATTTGCATTATCAAATATATTTTTGATCTTTAACAAAGTTTTAAAGCAAAGATGCAAAGATATTAATCTTTCCTTTAACAAACTCATAAAATGAAGATGTATTGAAGAACCCATACCTTCCATACGAATCCCAAGAGCAGAAATTAGATGTGGATACTTGGACTTTATGTCCTCATCCGCTTCGCATGTAGCTTCTTCCACCTTATAGTTCCACTAAAGATCCTTAACCAAATCCACATCCTTGGTTCGCAACCGAAGAACCGGCCTATCGAAGATCTCCATCGAGACCTCTTCTCAAGACAGAGAGTCTGAGACACCCAACCACTCTATAGGAATAATCGAAGAAAGATTACCAATGCACCTTTTTAACATGAAAACATGAAATACTGGATGAATGGAGCTCAAACCAGAAGGCAACTCCAATTCATAAGCCACATTACCAACCCTTTACAAAACCACATAAGGACTAATAAATTGGGGACTGAGCTTTCCCTTCTTACCAAACCGCATTACTCCTTTCATCGGAGATACCTTTAAGAATACCTTATCCCCAACCTCAATCTCCAAGTTTCTACGTCTTATATCCACATAGGACTTTTGGTGACTTTGGGCAGCCTTAAGCCTATTCCGAATTACCTTCACCTTTTTCATAGCCTGATAGACTAAATCTAGATCAAACATATCTGTCTCACCAAGCTTAGACCACTCAATAGGAGATCTACACCTCTTACCATAATATACCTCAAAATGGGCCATACTAATACTAGAATGATAGCTATTATTGTAGGCAAACTCCACCAGAGGTAGATGCTCAATCCAATTGCCACCATAATCAATTACACATGCCCGAAGCATATCCTCCAACGTCTGAATAGTCATCTCTGCTTGTCCATCCAACTGTAGATGAAAAGCAGTACTCACACCTTAGTACCCAACTCTTTCTAAGGAAACCGCTAAAAATGAGATAAAAATTGCGTACCACGATCAGATATAATTGAAACAAGTACCCCATGCAGCTTCACAATTTTCTGAAGATACAACCGCGCATAATCCTTCATCGAAAAGGTATTCCTCATTGGCAATAAGTGAGCAAGCTTCGTCATTCTATCCACAATAACCCAAACTGGATCAAATTGGTTCCGCGATCGAGGAAGACCAGTAACAAAATTCATATTAATTACCTCTCATTTTTATTCGGGCAAATCAATTTCTTGATACAACCCACCAGGCCTCATGTGCTCAACTTTAACTTGTTGACGCACCACGCACTTGGCTACAAAATCAGCCACATCCCTTTTCTTACCACTCCACCAATATATCTCCTTGAGATCATGGTACATTTTTGTCGAACCAAGATAAACAACATAGTGCGATTCATATGCCTCAGCCAAAATTCTTTGTTGTAAATTGTCGACATCAGGAACGCACAACCTCCCTTGGTACCGCAAAGTACCATCACCACTGATCTCAAGACCATTATATTTTGCCCATCGACATCGCTCTTGATTTTTATCAAGATAGGATCTAGCACTTGTTTCTCCCTAACCTCTACACCAAAAGATGACCAAACCACTTCTTGTACCATCACCCCACCATCCTCGGAATCCAAAAGACGAACTTCAAGATTAGCCAAGCGGTGAATATCCTTCACTAATTTCTGCTCTCTTTTCTCTACATGAGCCAAACTCCCCATGAAAAACCTGCTAAGAGTAGCAGCAACCACGTTAGCCTTACCTGGGTGATAGTGAAGACTTATATCATAGTCTTTGAGAAGCTCCAACCATCTCCTTTGCCTAAGATTTAGGTTTTTCTGAGTGAACACATACTTTAGACTTTTATGATAAAAAAAGATATCTATATGCACTCCATACAAGTAATGCCGCCAGATTTTTAAAGCAAAAACCACCGCGAACATCTCCAAATCATGAGTAGGATAATTCCTCTCATACACCTTCTACTGCCTAGAAGCATAGGCAATCACCTTCCCATGTTGGATCAAGACAAAACTAAGTTCCACCCTAAATGCATCACAATAAACCACAAACACTTCACTGCCCTCAGGCAATGTCAAAACTGAAGCCGAATATAGCTTATCCTTAAGCTTCTCAAAACTCCCCTCACAAGCATCCGACCAAGAAAACTTTACCTTTTTCTGAGTCAACTTAGTCAAAGGAGCAACTATTGTCGAAAAGCTTTCCACAAACCGCCGATAGTACCCAACCGAACCCAAGAAACTTCGAATATTGGTTGAAGTCGTAGGTATAGGCCACCTTTTAACCACAATCAACTTTTGAGGATCCACTAGATCCCCTCATTAGAAATAATATGACCCAAAAAAGTCACAACGTTCAACCAAAACTCGCACTTAGAGAACTTGGCATACAACTGTTGTTCCTTCAAGGTCTACAACACCACATGAAGATGATTAGCATGATTGACCTCTCTTCGAATAAACTATCATTAATAAACATAATAACAAGGAGATCTAAAAATTGCCTGAACACCCTGTTCATCTAATCCATAAATGCCGTCGGAGCATTAGTCAAACAAAATGATATCACTAAAAATTTAAAGTGCCTATATCGAGTATAAAAATCCATCTTGGGGATATCCTCCTCCCTAATCTTAAACTGATGATACCCAGACCAAAGATCTATCTTTAAAAAGAACTTGGCACTTTGCAACTGATCAAACAAGTCATCTATCCTTGGAAAAGAATACTTGTTCTTGACCATCACCTTATTCAACTATCGATAGTCAATGCATATCCGAAGGGAACCATCTTTCTTGCGCATGAACAACACCGGTGTACCCCACGGGGATAAACTAGGACGAATAAATCCCTTATCCAAAAGTTCCTTAAGTTGCTCCTTGAGTTCTCTCAACTCAGCCGGAGCCATTCTATAAGGAGGAATATATATTAGACGAGTGTCCAAAACTAAATCAATACCGAACTCTATTTTTCTATTAGGAGGAACACCAGGAAGATCATCCGAAAAGACCTCATGAAAATCATTTACTACCGAAACTAAATGAAAAGAAGGACCCTTTGAGTTAGAATCTTTAACTCGGACCAAGTGATAAAGATAACCTTTAGAGATTAATCTTTGAGCTCTAAGATAAGAAATAAATCCCTCTAGGAGTAAGAGAACAACCCCCCCCATTCTATAACCGGTTCATGAGGAAACCTAATGACAATCTTACGGGTCCGACAATCCAAGGATGCATATCAAGAGTGTAACCAATTCATCCCCAGAATAACGTCAAATTCCACCATATCCAGCTCAAATGGATCTACCAAGGTCTGTTTTCTACCAACAGATACCACATATCTCTATAGACTCCCTCAGCAATAATCGAGTCACCTACTGGGGTAGAAATAGAAAAAGGATCCGAGACAACCTTAGGATCAAAATCAATACATACAGCTACAAATAGGGTCACATAAAAAAAGTGGACCTCGAATCAAGCAGATAATACACGTCATGAGAAAAGAGTTGTAACATACTAGTAACGACATCAGGTGATGCCTCCGATTCCTACCGAGATGCTAGAGCATACAACCTATTTCGGCCTGTGTCGGTACCAGGAGCAGACACCAAAGTCGTACCACTAGGCGTAGGAGCAGAAGATAAAGCAACCAGAGCTTTGACGGTTCCTGAAGCTCCCTTACCAACTGAACAATTATTGAGCATATGGCTTGGCTGGCCATATTTAAAATCCCCTTCCTTCATCATAATAGCCCCAATGAAGACGACCACAAAACCTGCAATGAGGGCATGAAGAAGCCGACTAACCCTCACTCACCTGAGATTAGGCACCCTGTGCCTAAAAATTATCACCACCTTGCGGACGCCTATCACCCGACTTTCTCGGGTAATAAACGCTAGCAGTAGAGAAGGAACCCAAACTTTCTCACTTCTTTTTCGGTTATTTACCTTCATCCCGAACACCCTACTGCTGAGCACCACTCTACTCAGAAAACCTACTTCTCTTACCCATTCTTCCCCAAAACTTCACTTGTTTCCTCTTTTCTTTCTCCACCTGCTGCATATGGACACCAACCAAGAAATATCCATATCCTTAATCAGCAAAGTAGTCTTGCTTTCAAGGATTAAATCTTGAGATAGTCCAGAAGCAAACTTTCTCATCCTCGCTTTCATGTCAGCCACCAAATCAGGAGCATACCTTGACAGTTGATGAAACTTCAAGGCATATTCTTTGACATATATTTTACCTTGCTTGAGATTCATAAGCTCCTCCATCTTCTCTCAGCTCTTGAGGAAAGAAACGGTCCAGAAAAGCATTAGAAAAACCATCCCATAAGGAAAATTCCTCCACATCACCTCTATTCCTATCCCACTCTTCGTACCATTAGTATAGAATATCCTTGAGCTGATAAGCTACAAAGTTTACACCTTTCACATTAGTAGCATGCAATACCCTGAATATCTTTCCCATTTTATCCATGAAATTCTGAGGATCCTCTTTCACCTTCATACCAGTAAAAGTAGGAGGATTCAGCTTCATAAACTTGCCAACCCTTGTGGCCTTAGATGACAACCCACCAGACACATCCCGCTCAGCTTGAGCTGTGACCAACTGAGCAACAACATGAATAGATTGGCAAAATTTTGCATTAGTCACCTCACCTTTAGGAGGACTACTAGCAATCGGAGGAACTCTAGAACAATCAGGGATGGGATCCTAAGAAGTAGAGTGAACTCTAGGTGTAGGACGTACCCCATCAACATCATTTTCAGATGGAACAAAAGAATTTTCTTGTGTTCCAGATCATCGAGGCATGATCTGAAAAGTGAACTGCCAAGATTTAGAGAAGATTTCAAGACTTAGACTCCAAGCTTGAAAATAAAATACCAAGAAAGTGAAATATTCCTAAATGCCCCGTAACCTCTCTCTTATGAGTGTGGCACACTACACACCTCTAAAAGAGACTCTACTAGACACAGCTTTATGAACTCCCAATTGACGATGAACCTAAAGCTCTGATACCAACTTGACACGACCCAACTCGGTGTCTTATCATAACGGGCATCCTAAGTCAACTGGAACCAAAGACAACCCCTGTTACCCAACCCAACCTCCAGCCGTCTACCCTGAGTTGACTGAATTTTGAACATATAACAAGATAGCATAACTATTAAGATTATAAACTCTGGGATAGGTCTATTACCGAGACTGACCCAACTGAGTTTGACTGTCCCATACCAACCGTCCAACCATGCCAAGCCAAACCAAACCATATATCCAACCATAACCAAATAAGTTTCATTAATAATTAAATAATTCCAAAATAAAATACAATGGAACAACCAACAATCCCGCCAATCGGTACCTGCCCCAATACCAATACCAATACTAAGGACGACACCAATATCGATTTCGCCCATACCAACCCATAGTAGTTTCAAAAAAGCCTCTAACAAAAAAAATACCAAAATCTAGTTGGGACATGCCCCCAACCATAGCCAAAATTAATATCCATAAATAAATCAAAGTATGAAATAACATCAATAAAATGGAGCCTTCTGAACAGAAGAAAGATCGCCACTTTAATCCAAAGCTGATCCCCGAGTGTCCGAATGCTAAGCAAGAGAAGAACGTCCAGTTCTTGCATCACGTGGAGATTCAGCGCCTGAAGATGGGTTAGCGGGTGAATGCTAGCATGAACTCAGGATAAGGATAAAATAATGCCATTTATGAAACTAAGTAAAACCATCTATAATGCATACAACCATACATATATATATAAATATATGTCTTCTAAATTCGGTTCCCTTTTCGGGCTATATGGGTTCAACTTCCTCTGTTGAAAGAGCCCAAGTGCGTGAAGCCGCATGACCGAAGAAAAGAACCTGGGATGACTAGTACATCCCCCAAAATATAAAGTGTAACATTATGCACACGTCACTAGGACCAACGTCATATCAGAAAATATGAGTTTCCAGTATAAGTCTACCTAGGATCTCCACCTTCCACGACTTTGCTACACATCCCCCTTTAAGCCTAATTAAAATCATTACCAAACAACCAAACCTTTATCCATTTATTATTAACCAAGTCCATTAGTAGTGGTATCGTCATACCGACTATAACTTGCAAGTATTGTCCCTAGGCCAAACTTTTTTGAGATCAAGGAATTCCCATGTACCTATAGATTATATTATCCAATTAACTTGGCGGATTCCCATGTATCCCCACAAGTATGTTTATTAAGACAAACCATTTAAAACATTTAAAAAATTTAAACCATTCATTTATGGTTCTATTACCATGTTTAAACCATGCATAAGTTTCATTGGAAACCCAATATTATAATAAAAGCATTATTATAAGCATTTTATCAAACACAATAGGGATATAGTATTTCTAAAACCAAAGTTCATCACCAAATAACCATCCACATGCAACTAATTATCAAAACCACTACTAAAACATATAAAAGTATAATTAAAACATGGAAAAACCATAACCAATCATGCTCCAATTTACTCCTTAAGATGAAACCCTAGCTTTCTTTGGCCAAGAACTCTAGAGAGGATTTAAGAGTGTGTCCTAAGTTTTTAAGAATAGAATAGTAGGTTAAATAACCTTTGAAGTGCAATATAAGTCATGGGGCCTTATTAGGATAAGTGAAAAAATATCCAGATTGCCCTCCCTTAAACTATACTTAATTCCCGTCATAAGGTACGACTGACCCTTATGAGTCGTACCCATCCTGTACGAGTAGTACCCACCTCTCGTACCCTAGGCTTTCTCCCTTGGACCCAACACTGTCCAAGGTACGACACACCCAACCTTAAGCCGTATCCAAGTGTATGACTGGTACCCATAAATTGTACCCCTGAAAGAATAGAATCCCAGGAGGTTTGAATATTGTCCATCATACGAGTCTTAGGTACAAATCGTACCCTGGCTTATGGCTCATGGTGAGCCACTCAACTCATATCCAACCTAAGTTATCAAGTCTAAGGTTAAATGAAAAAATCAAACAACCTGTATCCATCGATACGACTTGTACCACCCAAGCCGTATCCATTCCAGTGACTAAATCCACCCTACCAGCCAACACTGGTCAGTATACGACTGGATCATACTACCCGTACCCTAGTGTACGATTCATTACCTAAGTTGTATCTTGCCCAGAAATCAGAAATCAAGAAAATTTTCTAATGTTCAGAAACCAGGGTGTTTCACTTGGCTTGACTGAACATAACTTAGTTGTAAATGTCCTGACTTGTTGCTTATAATCCTAAGTTCCTTAATTGATGCTTGTTGTGCTAGATATAGGTTATAATGAGCATAGATTAACTTATTTTACTACATTTTGATTAAGTGTTCATATTTTCATCTTGGGTTGGCCAAATGACCCTACTAGTACACTGTAGTTTCTCATGCGTCGATACCACATCTACTCCTCTTTGTTGAGTGCATCACATATTTCAGTGCCTCCTGCAAAACTTACTTATGATTCTAGCATATGATCTTGATTTCAAGAGTGAGTAGCATTTTTGGGATACCATGGAATCCTTCTTTTATGATATTCTCTTTTTTTGGATTTATACATATTTCTTTAGTTTTGGAGTTACATCTTTTTCGTGACACTCTTAGTATATTTTGGTACACCGACTTTTAAATCCTAGGGATGATTTTGGGCTATTACCTTATTCCGCATTTCTTAGTTGTTAATTGAATAATTCTTAAACTATTAATGGGATAGTTTCTTCTTTTCTCTAAGTGTTAGTTAATGCTTTCCGAGCTATTGATTCTCCCATCAGAGAATGGGACGGATGCCACTACGTTCATTTGTGTTGTGACAAGAAACCTCTCATTTATGATTTTTTTGTACATTTCGATTGCCTTTTGTTGTGTGGAAGTTGGCTTACCTACCAAACGAAGTTCTAGGATAAATGCCATTATGACCTTGATTTTTTGGGTCGTAACAATAACTATTTATTTATAAAATCAATTCTCAATATTTTAAACTAACTGATATTTATCACTATACTCATAAGTAAGCTTTCAATCTTTTTCTATAAGGGAAAACATTCTTGAAATTATTGTCCAAGCACTAGTTGCTTCTTTTAAAATATATAATTTCTTTTCTTATAAAATCAATTTTCAACACTTAAAACTTACAACTATTTATTATCACTCACAGAAGTGAGCCCTCAATTTACAAAAAAATAAATATGTGAGGCTAAAAAGTCATACTATTTTGACATCATTCCCCTTACATTTTGTTTGCTTTTTAGTATTGTCTTGAGCTTATTTGATATGAATAAGACTTATACATGTATTTTGATGTGTAGGATGGAGATAGAAAGAGTTTGAGCGTAAATGGAGCCATTTTTAAATTTCTGAGTAGAAGGTAGAAAAGTCGACCTGAAACAAGTCTAAAGGTGTAGGACCAAGATGGAGGTTTAACAAAAATTAGGGCCTCGGGCCTCGCCCAAGGCCTTCCTGTAGTGCAATTTTTGGATCAAGATTTGCTTGGTCCAATTTTTAAAGGGAAAATTTGTCTAGAACCTTTTGTATCTCTATATATACCTCCTTTCTGACCTTTTTTTATTTATTATCCAAGTCTAGAAAAGTCAGATAAGAGAGGAAGAACAAGTTTTGTCATTTACTTTACTTTTTTGTTCTTTAATCATCTATACTACTTCATGAATTTGATTGATTGTAAACAATTCATAGTAGCTAAACACATAGTATCTGGGGTTGTATTTAAGACATGAAAGTTAATGTTTGATTATTGTATTATTTAATTTAGATCTCCATTATTGAGTTATCAATCTTCTCTTGATCTTAATTGTTTGGTAGCTTAATCAACTTTCCAAACATTATCTATGATGCGTAGATTGGACTAGGAGTAAAAAAATTTAGTTACGCAATAAGGGAAAGTATGATTTGACTGTGAACTTTATGGGTAAGGAGACTCTATGATGAATGAGGAAATGTAGATAGAAATATATTCATTAGTCTTGTCCAGTTGATACAACGGAGAAAACCACATGCACTTACTATATTGACGATGGCCATAAGAATGTCGGTGTTAGGAATAACTCAGTAGTCCTAAAGTTGTTGGCAAAATTCTCAATGTGGTTAAAATTAGTAACTCAGGAAAATCAACTAGACGTGCGATTTGAAGACTCAACTGGATTGTCAAAATACCACGACTCTAGACCCTATCCCTGATTTGAATTTCAAACTACTAAAACTTTGTCTTCTTTATATTCATTAGTAGCTTACATCAATCACCGAAGTTGCTCTTTATTGCTTGTTACTTACTCAATATAGAATATAAGAATTCAAAGTAGAACTTCAATTCACCAAATTCCTTGGGTACGATATTTGGACTCACAACCTTTATTACTTGTATGATTGCGTACACACGTGTGTGTTTGGATGCAACAAAAACATTAAGGAAATATCACCTAAACACTAATTACTTCGGTCAAAACACATAACTACTATTTATCTATAAAATCAATTCTCAACATTTTAAACTTTTTTTTTTAACATTTAAAACTTATCAGTTACTCCCTTCATGCATTTTTACTTGACACTAATTCCTAGTTGAATTTTCACTTTTACTTATCGTTTTTTACATATCAAGAAAAGACAACTTATTTTTTTCTATTTTACCTGTAGTATTAATTGTTTATTCTTTAAAGGCCAAACCTATTGTCAGGCCCCTTAAGTACGCGCGATCTTTCACTTAGGCACTTCAAGTGGACGTCGCTCACTTTTGGCACCTCAAGTAACCATAAAGGGTGTCTTTTTGACACTTTTTGCTGAGTTGGCAAGGTCCGTGTATTACACCTCCATGAAGGCGCCTGAAAGCCCTTTTTTGGCTGATGTGGCGCCCAATTTGGCCCACCAAAAGTATACTAACTCATTTGCATTAATTTATACCTTTTTCCTTATTTTTATCCATTATTTTTGTCAATCTTAAGCTTATTTAATTGTGAAAATTATTGGGAGAGATTTAAAAATTAGATACACATTTAGGAGTTCGTCTTGCCAATAACAATATATTAACTCAACGCCCATTAATTTATACTTCTTTCACATTTTTATTCGTTATTTTTGTCAATCATAATTTATTTAACGGTAAGAATTATTGAGAGAAACTTATATACGCATTTAAAGGTTCGTGAAGATTAAATAATAAGCACCTTTTTTTTAATCATTAAAGGCAAAATTGATGAAGAAAAATAAAAAATAAGCAACATCAACGAAGAAAAACTAAAAATCAAACAAAATCGATGAAGAAATTGAAAAATAAAGCTAAATCAATGAAGAAAAATTGAAATCAAACAAAATCAATAAAAAAAATTAAAATCGAACCAAGAAAAATCAGTGAAGAAAAATTGAAAATCAATGAAAAAAATTTAAAAATAAAGCTAAATCCGTGAAGAAAAATTGAAATCAAACAAAATCAATTAAAAAAACTAAAAATTGAAGCAAAATAGATTAAGCAAATCTGAAAAAAATTAAAATCGAATCTAAAAAACAAGTAAAATCAGTGAAGAAAAATTAAAAATCGAAGCAAAATCGATGAAAAAATTAAAGATGACTGGGGTGCGGGGGTGGGGAGGGGGTGCGGGGCCTTTGAAGAAGATAAAGAAGAAAGAAGACTGGCGGGGTGGGTGGGCTATTTGACGAAAAAACTGGTGGTGTGGGGGTGGGGTGGGGTGGGGGTGGGGTGGGGTGGGGGGAGGGATGTTTGAAAAAGAAAAATGGTGGGGTGGGGGTGGCGGGTGGGTTGCGTGTTTGAAGAAGAAGACTAGTGGGGTGGGTAGGTTGGGGGGAGGGGGTATTTTTTTATTTAAATTAATTATTTATAAATTAGTTGGATAAAAATGACACATGTCCATATTTTATTAGTCATTTTCCAGCTCATCGGCGTGTGTAACACATGCACGTAGTATTATTTTGCTGCAGCAAAAGGTGCCAAAATGACACACTTTATGGCTATTTAAGGTGCCAAAAGTGAACGACGTTCACTTAAGGTGTCTAAGTGAAAGATCGTGCGTACTTAAGGGGTCTGGCGAGGGGTTAGGCCTTCTTTAAAATACTTCACTAGTAACCAATAATTAATAAAAATACTACGATAATATGGACATATTAATAATTATTTTTTTATTGAGTGTTAAATCAAAATATGACAAGTAAAAATGAATGAGGAAATATTTACCATCACGCATATGTGTGCTTTCTATCTCTTTGGACAACCAAATAGATTCTAGAAAATATCGCCAAAGCACTAGTTACTTCCATCACCATACATAATACTTATTTATAAAATTAATTTTTAATATTTAAAATTTATCAGCACACACAAAAGTGTGCTCTTAAAATTTTTTATAATGAAATAAAATCTAGAAAATACTGCCAAGGCACTAGTTACTTTGATGAATCATATGTAACTGCTTATTTATGAAATTAACATTCACATTAGTTATTTACCGGCATGCATAAAAGTAGGGTTGGACATTCAATTTGTTCGATTTAATAGTTTAATATCAATTTGATTTTTTGATTTTTGAATTGACAAAAATGACAATCGCAGTCAAACCGAAATGAATTCGATTCGGTTTGATTTCTATAAATTCGATTTGATTATTTCAATTTTTTATTTCGGTTTTGAAGATTAAAGTAGTGAACCTCTTTCTTTGTTATGACAAAACATTTAAAATTAATGATTTAAAAAAAAAATTCAAACCTATTTTTTATTTCCAGATATAAATAACTCAATATGGATGAAACTAAATGATATAACCATAAGTTTAACATAATATATAACTTCATTATGCATAAGTTTGCATAAACAGTCGGAACTCGGAAGAGTGGTCGCTGCCGAAAAGATCACAGTCGGCACTGCGGGTTGCAGCCCACAATGGTCGTCTGGTCGCCGACTCTGGTGTTGTACAGACGACGATCTCGCCGGCGGTCTATGGTTCGATCGATTGTTCGACTATTGGACTGATGTATGCTGTTAGTTGTGTGTGGCGTGCTAGTACTTATTAGTTATTAGGGTTGCTATTATATATTTATATTATATTATTATATATTAAATATTATATATATATATATATAATAAAATATATATATTATTCATTATTTATAGAATTTCGGTTAATCGATTTATCCGAATTATTTTTTTGAGAAACCAAAAATCAAACCATTTAATCGAATTTCAAAAATTGAAAATCGAAACCGATCCGAAAAATCGAAATTAAAATTTTGGTTTGATTTTTTGATTTTTTGATTTTTTTGGTTTAAATCAAAATATGCCCGGCGTTGTTAGTTGTTTTATAAGAGAAGAGATTCTAAAAATATTTGCAAAGCACTGGTTACTTCTATCAAAATAGGTAACTACTTATTTATGAAATTAACTCTCATCATTTTGCATTTACTATCAGCTATTTACCCATCATGCATGGAAGTGTGATCTCAAACTTTATTTTTATAAGAACAGAGAATCTAGGAAATATCGCTAAAGCAATAGTTACTTCTATCAAAATGTGTAGCAACTTATTTATAAAAATCAGCTCTCAATATTTAAAATTTATCAACTATTTATCATCACATTCAAAAGTATGTTCTCAATTTTTTCATAAGAAAAGAGATAGAAATATACTAGGGCAGTGGTTACTTCTATGTAAATATATAACTACTTATTTATAAAATTAATTCTCATCATTTAAAACTTATAAGCTATTTACCATCACACACAAAAAAATGAGCTCTCAATCTTGAAAAGAGATTATAGAAAATATTGCAAAAGTTCTTTGACTGCAAAAAAGATGTTCATAGACACCTATAACTTAGAACTTGAGAATAGGTTCCTTAAATTTTAAGGCTATCTAAGACGTTTACTTGAGGTTGAAGAGCAAATATTCAACAAATCTTCAATTTAGATGGAACCTCATTGAGTAACTTTTGAGCTAGGTTCTCTTCTGACAACTTTGTCACAACATCGTCACTGACGTCGACGTGAACTTGTCAAATGAGGACCAAAGCTTTTCCATTTTAGCTTTGTTTCCTTTCCTCTTCAGCTTTTTATTTACTAGTATTTTGTTTCTGGGACTAAATCGATTTGGGCCTCAAGGACTGAATATGGTCACTTTTGTACATATTTTATCTTTTAATAAAGTTTTGACTCTTTATACAGATTGTTTTTCTTAAGTAGGACATCAAATTTTAGGGCAAATTTTTTTTATTAAAATACATAATTGTACGTATTTATAAATCAATTCTAAACATTTTAGGAGAGAGTTCTCAATCTTTTTATATATATAAAAAAAAAAAAGATTCTAAAAAATATCGACAAAGCGCTAGTCGCTTCTATCAAAATAGATAATTGTACTTATTTAGAAAATCAGTTCTTAACATTTAAGACATACACTATTTACTATCACATACAAGAGTGAGTTCTTAACATATTTATAAGGAAAAAGATTGTAAAAAGGTATTAGAAGTATATACATAGAAGTGAGCTCTCGATGTTTTTTATCGTCACGCACAGAACACATAGAAGTGAGCTCTTAATGTTCGTTTTATAAGGAAATTTTTTCTAGGAAATATTGCTAAAGCATTAATTACTTCTATCAAAAAAATATAACTGTGCTTATTTAGAAACTCAATTCTTAACATATTAAATCCCTCCATCCCATTTTATCCGTCTCAAATTGGGATGACACTTCTATTAAGAAAATAATGATTGGTAATGTAACTTTACCATTTTGTCCCTCTTAATTGTGTCTTGTTATTAGTTCTAATATTGATGGATGACTAATAACAAGGAGTAATCAATTACACTAAGGGTATAATGAAAAAAAAATTGTCTTGTCTTGATAAGTAAAAAGGACAAGTAAAATGGGACATCAAATTAAAAAATTTGGGACGAATAAAATGGGACGGAGGGAGTATTTACTATCAAATACAAAAGTGAGATTTTAATGTGTTTCTATAAGGAAAAAGATTTTAGAAAGTATTGTTAAGGTGTTAGTTACTGATAATGCTCAATTTACATGTCAATTTAAGTGCAAGGCGGTTGTTGTCAATATAATTACCTAACTTTGAGTCGGGGTCGAATCCACGAGTAACAATGTGAGTGGAGATTAAATAAGTTCGAAAATAAAGTTAATTGCTAAATTCAAATATATTATACAAATATTTTAGGGGATTTTGAATGTTTTCAAAAGTGTAAGATAATTCTTGAGCTTCTAAAGAACTAATTTGAGACTAAGAATAATTAGAACATAATCAATTAGGAATGAATTGAGGGGCTATGCTTTATTAGAGGCAACTAGTGTGTGGATACATGAAAATCAGCTTCAAATCATAGCTAAGGCATACTTGGGTAGGCTCGGTTAGGGATTTCAATACTAGTCTTTCAACAAAGTATCAAACCATCACCCACAGATTCTTTCAAATACCTCGTGGGTGTGGTCAATTAATTATCACAAAACCTCAATTTGGCATCCCTATTTCTTGGATGATGCCCAAGATATGATAATTCCACAACTTATTCTTATTTCTAAAACAATAAAAGGAGAATAACTATTATCTATCTTATTGTTCACAAATGCTCATGTGTCCTACATCCCTCTTTCAAGGATAATGTAGGATCTAGACTACCCACATCCCTCTTTCAAAGATGACGTGGGGTTTAGGAAAATTGAGGATTTCACCAACAAATTTCATTTTATAATCAAACACTTGTGAAACCCAACAACATTAATTAAGAATTTAAGTTAATAATCACAATCCATACACACTTGCACCCTATTCAAACATAACTCCAAGAAAAAAAATTAGAAACTCATAAAGATAATAAAAAAAAAATATACCAAAATTTTCACGAATTTGATTTATGAAAAATAAAGAGAATGCAAAACATACTTTAAGTTTCAATGAATCCCTAATGGAATTTGTCAATTCTTCACTTAAAAGTCACTCTAATGTTTCTTATCTCAAGATTAGTACAAATTTCGCTTCAAGATCCTAGTGATAAAACCCTAGAAACTAAGATGAAGAAGAAAGATAGGATTAAAAATATGAATGAAATTGAGCTAAAATCCCTTATTTGAGCCCCAATTTCACATTTGCCAAATAATATAAAAATACCCTTGAAACTTTTTTGCTCTACTGCGATCACCACCTCTTAACTGCATTAGCGACTCTCGTGATTGCAATAGTCATATCACGATCGCCCTCCGGCTGACTTGTTGACTGGTCATGATCGCGACCCTCAGACCGCGATCGCGGTAACTGGGGATCGATTCTTAGGCTTGATTTCTAGCATTTGGCTCTTTTCTTTCACATTTAACCTCTTTTTTGACTTGAATAGCTTGCTCATCTTTCCTTTTCAACTTTTCCTACACAAATGAGCATTAAGTAAGAGATTAACATAAAATCAATGAAAAAACATGGTAATTTAGGTTTAAATGGTGCTAGAAAATCCTCAAATTAACGACTTATCAATATCCCCAAGCTTAAACTAATGCTTTTCCTCAAGCTACTAAGAACAATCCAATGAGATCGGGCATTCAACTCAAATCCACTCAAGAGAAAGCTATACTAAAGGAACAAGCTAACAAAGTTCTATAAAGACTTTCAGATATGTCATGGTAACAAGTGAACCAAAATTTTTTAATAAGCACATCTTTATAAAGCAAGGATGCAAGTTTGTATCACAAGAACCTTCCAAATCAACAAAGCATCTTAAGAGGAGACACAGAATCTTCAAAGATTGTCTCAATCTTCACAATGCAACTTACTTAACTCATTTACCCAAATCGAGAGTAAGACTTCACCCTTTACCCCAAAGTATTGATGCCACTCACATGCAAGAGTTAGCTCCACACACACAAGATATTTGAATTTCCAAAGAAGCTCAAATAATAAAAGAATTCACACTCACTTTCGCAAAGAAATCAAGTACAATGAGTAGAATCATAGGCTTGCCCTTTGTGTTTTTCTCCACTAATGTAGACTTACCTAGTTTAGAATCACCAAGGTCTTGCGGGTTAAGATAAAGGTTTACGGTGCTGGGAGGAACATATATGGAGCAAGTAACTAAGAGAACTCCTTCAATGCAATCGCTCAACTTCTTCTATCACAAAATTCTCAAACTATCCATCTTATTCTCCTTCAAATCATTTCCCATATTTCCCTGCCTTTTTATTAGCATTTATAAAATAATTCAAAGCCATCATTTTCTTTCTTTATTTCTTTGGCCTTTTCAAGAGACTTTCTAACTTTAATCTCTTCTTGGCCCTCTAATTTGCCTCATGTCTCTTCACATTCTATGGGCTAGGCTATACAACTTTACCATCAAGTATGTCTCTTTTCTCTTAAGCATATAATTTGACCATCTTACATACACCTTTCTTGGATCATCTCGGCACACCACATTCGTCCCCCCAAACTTGGAGTGTGAACCACCCTTACATTATTCTCCCAACTACACAAAACCCCCCAACATTAGGCTTTCATATATATTTTATTTCTTCAAATCATGCAATGCATCAAAGGAGGTTAAGCGCCAAAAGAGAGATTTTAAAAAGGCTTAAGTGTTTTAGCAAGGTTATCATTACAAAACAAAGAGAAATGGGTCAAAAGGCTCAAAGGGGTTAACTAGGAAACTATGTTAAGGAGGAAATTTGGCTATGTGACGGGTCAAAAATGACCTCGGATCATCTTTCAAAACAAGCTTGTCTAGAAAACACTTGGAGCAAGTTCTAGACTACACATATCTACAAGAATTATTAAAAAATCTCACCACACATGACATCGTACTCATAGAACAAAAATTTAATCTCCCAATCAATTTGAGCAATTTAAGCTTAATAAGTTACTCCGAGCCAAAGACTCATCCTTGTAAAGAGAGGGCCAAAAATTTAATTTAATTTTCTTACTCAAAAGAAATATCGAAAACATCCTTGATCCTTTTTCAAAAAGAAAACTATATTTTTATTTTTTCTCAAAATTATTTTATTTCTTGCTAATGACATTTTGAGAGTATTTTTGAACTTTTTCCTCTTCCTAAACAATTAAATAAAAACTTGGGTGAATGCAAGGAAGCATTATTATTACACTTCATAGGATTCTTTCTTCACAACTTCATATATCGCCCATTTAGATCATAAAACACTCATGCCACCAATAGAAATATAAATGACCCTATACCTTTAAGAATGGTGTCACCCAATCTATCATAGGGCAAGGCAAGCATTCATGACTCTCTTACCATGGGCGCAACATTCCTTATCAATTTCAACTAAAAACCACCTGTCATCCCACATTTAAGACCAATTGAACTCAAAGCTATGCTCCAAAAATGATCACATAATGCCCCAAGAAAGTTTACATTAAGCTTTACAAACATATACAACATTTCTCTCTTATCAATATTTTAACAAACATATGGTGCGCATGAAAGGTAAGAGCATGAAAAATAGAATAACAATGCATGTGAACAAGCTCAATGCACCAATTTATCACCAAACACACCATTTGTAATCATACTAACCCAATTAAATCACCCATGTAACACCCCTTAATTTGTTTTTCGTACACTTATCGCGATTATATGGAGTCCTAAAGGCTTGCGTATGGGTTAAATTAAGTTTATGGTGTTCGGAAGTATCCCGTCAATAGTTGTATGTGTAGGTATTGGAATAAGCTTTCCAACGATATAAAGTTTGCCCAAAACAGAGGAGTATTTCATATAAGCGAGCACATTCAAAATTTCAAAACGGTGGCCGGGAAGCCTGTGAACAGTAAATCTACAGGAAAATTACTGCAGCTAGGCAATTATTTTTTTGGATCAACTTTAGACGATCATAACTCCTTGTACAAAAAAGAACTGTGTGAGCTGCTATATATCGATGAAAAGCTCCGAGAGTCTTCTTTCCGATGAAATTGGTTTCATCCAAATCCAATGTTTGAGTAAGGAGCTATACCTGTTTTACTACAGCCTATCAAAAAAAAAAATAGAATTGTGGGACAGATTTTTGGATCAACTTTAGACGATCATAACTCCCTGTACAAAAGGAACTGGGTGGTATACTTTATATGAAAATGAAAACCCTTTGAATTATATTTCCAATGCAATTGGTTTCACCCAAATCCGATACCGGAGCAAAGAGTTATGATCGATTTACTTCAGCCTGTCAAAACTGTCCACCGGGGATAGATTCGGATTTATTTAAATTTTTAGGGCAAAATGGTCATTTTCTATTACCTCTTGGACGAAAATGGGTATTTATAAACCTACACTTAGCCTCATATATATCATATATCATCCAATTACTAAGAGAAGGTGAAACCCTAGCCTAATTTCAACTTCAAATATTTTGTGATTCAACCGTGGAAAATTCGAATTGGTTTTGTAGTTGTGTTCACCATCTCGAAAGCTTCGAGAAGCACCCCATGGTTATGTAAGGAGGATTCTAAATGCAAGAGTTCATTGTTAAGGTATGAATATTGTTTATTCTTGATTCTTATCCATGAATAAGTATTGATAAAGGATTATGAGTATTGTCTTGATGTTGGAAGATAACCAGAAACATAGTTATGAATTGTTTTGTATAAATTGTTAGTAGTAAATTATGGAAGTTGTTGTATTGGATTATGGAGGATGAATTGTGGCGATATATCATTATATTAGTGGTTATGTATGCCTAGTGATCATGTTGGTATTGGATGGTGATTAAGAAGGGAAATAAAGGTTAAGAGTGATGTTGAGGGATATTTCATGAAAATGCATGATATGTGAATGTAATAAGAGTATAAGAGGATGTATGTAGCACTCTTATTGATGAGTTAAAGGATTAGTTCCTAGACATTATTTGGTGAAGTTAATACCTAAATGGTAAGGTTTGGTTGCTAATACTAGTTTGCCACAAATGACCTATTGTAGATAAGTGTTCGAAGAGTACGGGAAGTCAAGTTGGACTTGTATTAAAGTGGTTATATCAAGGTATGTAATACATACTCTATCTAATCTTTGGCATGAATAATGACCCATGGCACTCTCAAGTAAGCTTCTAACAGTGTCCTATGACACATGACACATAATAACATCATATGATCTTCGACACTACCAATTGAACTTGTTTTCACTTTTAAGATGTCCAGCTAGTCAAAATAATATCCATATACTATTGTTGACTCCGAAATGGTTTAATCAGGTATCCATGATTCTCTACTTCATTTTCATGATATTGATTACCTATTTACATGTTTTTCCTATTGAGGTATCATGGTTTCAAGTTCCATATGGTGTGACCACAAAGTAACCAATTTCAAAGATTAATTGAATTAAGTAATGGAATGTCTGTATTTTAAATTGATGATATGATGTATTGTATTAGTACCACTGATCAGTTGGCCATTGTATTATAAAGATTATGTATATATGCTATTCCAGGGGTGGTCCCTGATGTATTGTATTAGTACCACTGATTAGTTGGCCATTGTATGACATATGTTATGTATTGATAAGGATTATGGGAAGCAATGATATGAAAGTAATGTGCAGGTATCCCATCAGCTCTTTTAAGTGTGGTCTACTCATACTGTTTGTTCACTGGTATCTGGGTTCTGTTGATCTTTTGTATCTCATCTTGATACTCACTGCCTTACATACTCAGTACATATTTCCGTACTGACGTCCCTCACGGGGGACCTGCATTCATGCCTGCAGGAACAGGTACTTCAGGTCGTAACCTCCGCGGTAAGTGCCAGGACATTCTGTAGTTAGTGGTGAGCTCCAGTTGTTTCGGGGCATCCCAAGTCATTTCTATATGTATTTTTGGTATTTGTATAAAAGTCTTTTGTGGGCGAGAGTTTGTCCCGGCCCTAACTCAGTTGTATATCTATGTAGAGGCTTTTGTAGACATATTGTACAGCCATAGGAGTGTTTGGTTGATAGACATGATGGCTCTGGCGGCCAATTACTGTTTATATATATATATTTATGCGTGTCTGTTGGGCTGATACAGGTACTGTTTTCTTCTATTTACAACGAAGTGCTGCCCAAATTTCTAATTTTCATAAGTAATGTAAATGTGAAAGTATAGGCTATGAACGGGTTCTCCCGGGCCTCCTCGGCTATGGGTGCCAGTCCGCTCCAATGGGATTTGGGGTACGACAACCCACCACTCAATTAAGAAAACAAACTACACGTGGGTGTTTTGTCAAACACATGGTATGCACTAGAGTATGGAAGCAATAATTTTGCAATTGAGCATTTGAAACAAGACACACATTCAAAAAATTTCATCCCAAAAACCACACTCAACCAAATTAATCTCAAATAAAATAAATTTAACACAAAAGAAATTATTGAATGTGATTATTATTCATACTTCAAAGAAAACTTAACTAAGGAGCATACCTTGTGAGCTTGTTAAAGAGAGAAAAATGATGAAAAGAAAGTCCAATATACTTATCCGGGGTTTTATTCTTGAGGTACCCATTCCAACTTATGCTATCACTTACAAACACCCCAAAACAAGATAAAAATTGAACTAAGAACATTATAAAACATCAAGAAAATTTTTTTGGGTTACCTCCCAAGGAGCACCTTAGTTAAAGTCGCGGCACGACATCATTTGGCTATCATTTATGTATCCATTTAAAGGATTTATATCATCGGTCCAAATTTTGATCAATGTATCTTTGAGGTACTTTGGGCAAAGATAAGGTCACACCGATACATTTTCTATCTCGCCACTTTGAAAACTTGAACTTTTTACCCAACTTCACATTAAATTTTCGAATAGGCTCATTGGGTATTGGTGAGAACATAAAAAAACACTTGTCAAACATTGGAGAATACATTTACTGGCCTTCCAAGTGAGGGATGTCATTTCTCCCTTTTGGAATGACAAACTCCAAAATATAAGGATTTTGTATCTCTTCTCACAAGTTCATTATTTGCTCAGGTGGTTCGACATTCATCACATCCACCAAGCATAATATTGAAAAATGATTGGAATGAGGTTGTCTTCCCAATTCCAGAGTTGCATTATTCTTGACATTCTCACCCCAAAATAAACTAGAGCCTTCACAGAGGATTTGCTTGGCTTTTTCTTTTGACTCTAGTACTATTTCCTCAATCTTGGCATCCTTCACTATTTTTTATTCGGTTGGTTGGAAAATCACAAAGAATTCCTTGACATCAAGCTCACCATCAACCACATGGCTTGATATGGGCATATCCATGGTATTTGAAAGATTGGTCTCCTTATTTATTTCTTATATCTTGTTAATCTCCCTTCTGAATGCCTCATTGGATTGATACATGTGATACACATCCTCCTCTATTGTAGTTACCTAATTCAAAAGAGTTTGGAGTATTGCTTCAAAACCATTATATCCGGCACGTTGTTCTTCCTTTATTACATCATAAGACCTATCAAACACATAAAAAGAACTAGCATTTTTGTTAGCACAACGAGGGTAATGGGTGTAATGCTCTGAGACTACCTCCAAGACGTCACACGGTGATTAGGACCACAAGTGATCCCAAGCTAACCCTTGTGTTGGCTTAACTCATGAGCAACTGAATAGAATATATAAATCTGAAAGAAATAAGTGAAAGAAATGTATTTAGTTGAACATCTTCAAAACAAAACTATTAAAATGATTACAACTCTGGTTACACAAAATAAAACTGAAATCAAATATATCAACTCTACTAATTGTCTATGAAGCCTCTACTAATATTGATCATAGGTAGTCGAGACATAACCCCCAGCTATTCTGAATCAATACGATTGAATAAAGAAAATAAGATGCTACTTGAACTATGATTAACTCAAGTCTTAGAATCAAAAGGACTCATCACCTCCTGACCGAAAGCTGCACACTGTCTGATTATGAGGTGTGGGCTACAACTGGTACCTACATTTTGAGATAACATAGCACATAGATATATATATAGATCAATAATTTTGGAATGTACTGAGCATGTGGGGGTGAATGCATAAGTAAAAACAATAACTCAATGTACTTATAGATTTTTAAATACTGCATGCTAAATGTAAATGGCTCAACTTGACCTTGAATATACAAAGTTGTGAAATTGTAAACATGAGTAGTAAACCATAATGATAAAATTTATGAGCCACAACACTTAGTTCTTAAAACTTTTCTTTTATTCTATCTTAGGGAGGTTCTTCTTACCGATATACACTATGTGAGCTATCATGGTGTCCAACGTCTTGTCTCCTATAGGGAAAAGCTCACGTTGAGAAGAGTCGTCCTACCCTTGCCATCGGAATAGGACCTAATCTAAAGTGATCATTATCTGCAACTTCATCCATATTGGGAATAAGCTGAACCTATGTTGGCTCGTAGTTCTGGGGCATGTGACCTTGGACACATACCCAACTCGATGCTAAATACTACTCCCTTATTACTTAGTGCTCACACTGTAGGAAATCTACCTAAAATAGCAAAAGGGTTTATAATGAAAACCAATTATGCTTTTTTTTGCTGCTGATACAAGTGCGATCACATAAATGGACTTATATAGATGTGTATTAAATTCGGCTAAGTGTGTGAGCAAGAGAAGTGTAATTAAGGGCCATAACACGCGAAAATCAACCACTACATTGCACTAGAGGGGTGCCAATCACTTGAGGGACATTTTGGATATTTTGACTCTTATTTGTAATATGCTATATAAGGAAAAACTTAGGGTTTTTATAACTTAGTAGATTTTTTTTTAAGACTTGAAACTTGTAACACTTAAAGTTCTCTCTCTAGCCTTGTGAGAGTGAGTTTTAACCGAAACTAGGGTAGATACAAGTGTGGATTCAATTGTGTTTGCATATTGGCATGAAACGTTGGTGTTTAGAGGAGGTAAAGGCCCTCTTGTGTCAACATAGAGTTAGGTTTTTATCGCGGATAGTGTCAAGGGTCTAACAGTGTAACAATTCTTGGGTTCTTAAGATTTTCCCTTCATTTGGTCTAACTATTTATCTTGTATCTTGTTGAATCCGTTGGTTACTTGTTGTTGTTAATAAACCTGTAGCTTTTTTCTTGTTGTTACATTGTTGTTCTTGTCTTGTGTTGTTAATTTAGTCTGGATGTTGGCTGGAAATTGGTGTTAAACACCACATTACATTGAGTTCTTGTTGTTCATCTTGAATCCGAGAGGGATCACTCAAAGGGTCCTCGGTTCTCTTAAACTTGTGGACTATTTTGAGTGTGTATTTTGTGTGCTCTTGGATGATCTGGTATCATTTGGTATCAGATCTTGTGGTTTATTTTTATCCAACAAAATCAATATTGGGCTTGCTAGAATTTATTTTTTGTGAAAATCTAAAAATTTCAGAAAATTTGCAATTTGTCCATTGTTGTGTTCTTGGCTGAAAATTGTGTTCTTGTTGTCTTGGCTGAGATTTGTGTTTGTGTGTCTAGATTTGGTAGTATTTTTTTCTTGTTTAGTGTGTTTTAAGTGTTGGTTTCTTTTTCACCAAAACTACAAATGTCTAGATCTAAAGTTTGAGTTTAAAAGAAGACATTGTTGTTGTGAACTTAAAGGAAAAATCGTGAGTTGTGAACTTATTGTAGAAGTTGGAGTGGGCATTGAAGGTGTTGTTATTGCTGTTCTTGAAAGTTGTTAAGTGTTATTGTTGTTCTTCATCACATTCTTGTCTTGACCAACTTTAAAGGTTTCTAATAGATCTTGAAAAGGTAAAGATAAAGTTACAAGACTTGTTGGTGAGGGGACTTGACAACATCACCTTGACTTGACAACAACTTTTCCTTAAATCAAGGGTCTTGTTTTGTGGAATAGTACAAGTCAAAATCACACCTTTTGAGTCTTGAAGTTGAAAAAGGTTACAAGACTTACACTTTTCCTCCAAAACTAAGTTCATCCATTCCAAATTGAAAAGTGACCAAGTCATCAACTTGTTAATTAGGATTACTAAAAGTTGCGGCCAATTGGAGGGTGACACATCACCTAATTACTGTTCACACACTAATTTAAGCTCAAACTTGGATTGTTGGTTTCTTAATTGTTGATTCTTAGTTTCCTTTAATTGATCGGAGAACTAATTAACAATCTAGTATAATCCTACTAGGTTGTTAATTAGTCCTTTGAAATCGTTGTTTCGTGTCATCATTTACTTGAGTGCTTTATTTATTTTTAATTTGTAGTACTTTTGGTTCAAGTTCGAACATTACTTCCTTGAGTCGCCAAAACAAAAATCCATTCCAACTAAGAAGTAGACTTACTCTTCAAATCACCACAAGTTACAAGCGGATTTGCAAAATTTGTGACGGCAAGTGTGAGACCACAAAGTGTGTGAGAGAATAGTGAAGATTGTTTGAACTAACGTGTGATTGTTTTGTAGGTTTGAATTATATTGGTGTGTGTGACATTATGGACATATTTGATGGCTTATTGAACTGTAACTTCAAGGGATTGTTTTGGTATAGAATCAATGGAACCCGAGGCCTCAAATGCCCACACAATGGACAATAATGCCATCAATCTCATTTTGGCTCACCTTGAAACTATGTACCTAGATGTGGCTAGGTTGAATGTGGGTCTTGAGAAACTAGATACGGATGTGGAATCAATGAGTGGGATATTAGAATGTGTGGAAATCCAAAGGAGTCGACCTTCCACCCCTCAAAATATTTCCCCAATTAATACTCCTGGGACCTCGCACCAAATGCTATATCCACCAATTGCCACAAATCAAATCAATATTTACTCCCGAAGCCAAGAACAAGATAGACCAATAAATACTCCACTCCACTAAGTCCAACAAGAAGGGATTAGAACCCAAATACCACCACCAAACCCAAACCCTCCCATCAAACTCCACTTGACGAAAAAGCTTACTATCGAAATCCAATATCACCCTTACAAGCTCCACTTAACCCAAATAGACCTATCCATGTTGAGGACTATGGTAGAGAAGGACAACCTGATGGTTATGGGCCATATGATGATTACATAAGAGGAGAAGAGATAAGGGGAAGACATGGTGAACCGAGAGGAGCCTACGGTCGAGAAGGAGGAGTTGGTCCTTATAACCAACAAGGCCACCAAAATCGAGAAGTTAGACTAAATACCATCAAGATGGGGCTTCTAATATTCAAGGGTGAGAGTGATCCCAAGGAGTTTCTTTCATAGGAATCCACTTGTGAGAGGTTATTCCAAGTCAATGATCTCACCGAGGAAAAAAAGAGTTGTTGCGCGATTGCTCATTTTGAGGATTATGCTACTACTTGGTGGGAATATGTTAAATGTTTTGGCAATCTTTTGGTAGAGGGGCATCCCCCTCCTTGGTTTTAGTTAAGGTACCTCATGAGACAAAGGTACTTGCCCAAAAGTTACCAACAAAAGCTCCTCTCTAAGTTGTATAACATGAGGTAAGGAAACAAGAACGTCGTGGCTTACTACGATGAGTTCCAACAACTTATTTTGAAACTTGATCACCGAGGGAGCAAGTAAGCCATGACATTGTTAGATTTAAGGTTTGATTGAATAGGGATATCTCCTCACAATTGACACTTTACAAATTTAACACCATTGATGGCATCTTTCAAGCCGCTTTAGAGGTTGAAAGGGAGTTAAAGCAGACATTGGGGTACAAGTACAAGGGACAATACCCCTTGGGTTGGCACAAGGACAAGGAGAACTTATTCAATACTGAAAAACATGATGCCAAGGCTGTCCAAGCTGATAACAAGACCTCCCAAAGGTACCCTCCAAGAAACGAAGGTAAACCGAATTCTACTTCTCGTCCTAAGGGATTTCAATGTTTTAAATATCAAGGGTAGGGGCACAAGGCTAGTGAATGCCCAAACTGGATAAATGTAATCCTTATGGAGGGAAAATTATATTACCTTGGTGAGGAGGTGGGACTTTAATCAAATGAGGTTGATGAAAATACTCAAGATAGAGAGCAAGAAGCCGAGGTAGAAATAGACAAAGGCGGGGATGATATTTGGCCGATTGATGGAGAGTGTGTAGTACCTTTGTTTATGGCAAGGAGAGACATGCTTAGTGATGGTTTAGAGGAGGAAACCGAGAGTGATGAGTGTGAGTAAGAGGAGGAGCCTAGAGTCAAGGTTGTGATATTTGCCCACAAAGGCCCTTTATTGCTTACTAACCAAGATGCTAGCACTTTGCCTGACATCCATTCTTCTTATGTACAGTTTGTAGAACATGTAAGTCCAAGGAACATGCTTGATGATCTCATGGAACCCTTGGTTGAACATCCTAACCTTAGAAGGAGCCTTGAAAAGATGATTCAAAGAGGAGAGCTTGCGGGTGATGATTACTTAAATTTGTGGACGAATTCCTCTCAAGGTGGAGAGGATGATACAGGTGTGATCGCATAAATGGACTTATATGGGTGTGTATTAAATTAGGCCTAGTGTTTGAGCAATAGAAGTGTAATTAGTGGGCCTAACACACCAAAATCAGCCACTACATTGAACTAGAGGGGTACCACTCACTTGAGGGACATTTTGGATATTTTGACTCCTATTTGTAATGCACTATATAAGGAACAACTTAGGGTTTTTGTAACTTCGTTGATTTGTTTTAAGACTTGAAACTTTTAACACTTAAAGTTCTCTCTCTAGTCTTGTGAGAGTGAGTTCCAACCGAAACTAGGGTAGATATAAGTGTGGATTCACTTGTGTTTGCACATTGACTTGAAACGTTGGTGTTTAGAGGAGGTAAAGGCCCTCTTGCATTAACGTAGAGTTAGGTTTTTGTCACGGATAGTGTTAAGGGTCTAAGAGTGTAATAATTCTTAGGTTGTTAAGATTGTCCTTCATTTGTTCTAACTATTTATCTTGTATCTTGTTGAATCCGTTGGTTTCTTGTTGTTGTTAATGAACCCGTAGCTTTCTTCTTGTTGTTACATTATTGTTCTTGTCTTGTGTTGTTAATTTAGTCTGGATGTTGGATGAAAATTGGTGTTAAACACCACGTTACATTGAATTCTTGTTGTTGATCTTGAATCTGAGAAGGGTCACTCAAAGGGTCCTCGGTTCTCTTAAACTTGTGGACTATTTTGAGTATGTGTTTTGTGTGTTCTTAGCTGATCCGATATCATTTAAACTGTAATCAAAATAACCAAATGTGGATTCCATAGCTTAGCTTAGGATCAAAAGATCAATCTTTCTTTAAATCTTGGTATAAACCATCAAAGAAACTTAAGATCATAGTCTTCTTGAAATCTCAAACTCATTCTTGGTATAAATTTATCAAATAAAACTTAAGAGAATGATCTTCTTGAAATCTTAACACTTAAACTTAGGGCTTAAAATCCATTCTTTCAACTCATGACAATTCACAACAAAACTTCATACTCAATATAAATCTTGAATCTTCAACAATCTCAAGTCAAGATAGTGCAATCTCATTCTTAATATAAATCTCATAAGTTAAAACATAAACATAAGAACTTCTTGATATGCTTAAAATCAATGGAAAAGCATGGTAATTTAGTCTTAAAAGGTGCTAGAAAATTCTCAAATTGATAACTTATTAGTTACTTCTATTAAAATATTGCTAAAGCATTCGTTACTTTATAAAGAATTCCCTTTTGGATATTGTCTAGCCCTAAAATACAAAATTCATGGTGGTAAGAGAACTAGATAACAACTATTGAAGCATCAACACCAATAACGTCTCATAAAGGCTCCACCATCAAAGTCACTTTCGAGGAAGAAGGATGTAACGGTATGTAGTACGTCAGCACTGTACTATATGTCTCTTATGCCTCCTCCAATAAGAAAACGGTGTTGGTGGAGTACTAGTTATTTCTATCAAAAGTATAATATTATTTGTTATCAATTTCAGCATTTAAAACAGATCAATTATTTGTTATTACATGCTATATCAAAATCTCTATCTCTTTTTATATGAATTTTTTTTAAATATCAGCAAAGTAATAATTTCATTAAAATGCATCATTACATACTTATAAAATTAATTTTAAAATCTAAAATTTATCAGCTATTATCATCACATATAATTATTAATTGATGTTTAGTGTGGGAAAAAATGTGAATGTGTCATTAATAGAAATGATTGTCATGGTTAGGACTGGTCATGGTATGATGTGTGTGTGTATATATATATATATATTGTGATTTTGATATTATGGAATTTCATACGATATAAGGTATACATTTTAAATTTTTTTGATATTCGCACGGTATTTGATATTTATAAATGACATACCGAATACAATACCGAAGAATATGTTTGTATAGGTAAATTATAAGTACTATTGAAGTATTAAAAAATATACAACTTAATATCAGTATAAAACTAAGTAGATGTTTGACCATGAAAACTAAATTTTTTTGAAGTTGGAGTTGGAGTTGGAGTTGTGTTTAACCATGTCTTTTTGGATTTTTTTTTAGACTTTTGAAAAGTCTTTTTTAAATATAATTTTATATCCCCAACTTTTTACAACTGTCAAAATCACCCAACTAACAAATTTACCTACTAACATACAACCAAGTGTGATTCTTTAAAGCTAGTTTAAAGCCTTTAAAGCTATAATAGCTTTGAGTTTGTGAAAAATGAAGTCGTGTTTTTTCATTAACAGTAATGGCAAGTCATGTGGGAGCACTATTGCTGTCTGAGAATAAACTGATGGGTTCTATTAGAAATAACATCCTTGTGCCTAAGTTGAATCCCAGAACAATGACGAGATACGCCAACTATAGATTTAAACAAAGTAAAAGAGACGGACATTAGTTTTTAAGGGAGAAGAACTTAGCATTTAGTAATAGTAGCAATAGTTTGATAATAAAATTTTTCGCGAATTACAATAGGCGGAATCTATATTTTCTTTTCAGGACACAAAAATAGTAATATACAGAATGTAACTCAAAGTAAAGATATCATGTATTGTCATTCAATCTTCATAACAATGAATTTGTTAATAGCAGTGTTTATGCTTTTGCATTAGAATTTATAATATGCTTCAACATACAACCAATCTTAACAGTAGAGCACTACAGCGAAAACCTTTCACTATAACATATGGTGCTTTGGGACAATTTTAAACTTTCCCCAAAAGTTGCTAATGGGATGTCGCCTATATATGTTGTATACAGTTCACTAATTTAACATATGTATAAAGTATGAACCAAGATTGATGGTGTCTATTCTACAAGAGCAATGGAACTTCACTCTGTTATCCTTTCAATTCATTATTTTCTTGACCTATGGATTCATCAGTTGCAACGATCTCCTCTAAATCCATGTTTGCTGTGAAACTTCTCTTTGAACTGTATTCATAGATTTCGGGTTGATTCACAACAATGTTGAGTCTGGCAACAATTGAATTAGCTTTATTCACCTTACTAACTATGCGGGATAGAAATGTCTTAACAACAAAGTGATAGTAAAAAAACTATTTTTTCACATTCAGTAAACTGGTGGCACAGATAACATTAAACTTTTACAACCCAATGAGATAACTCAACTAGAAGTACAGAATACAACACATGCTATAAAATAATAGACTCCCTAGATGAAGATGAAAGAAAGATTTTTTATGCTCCCCTCAAAAAGAAAGAGAAAAGATAAAACAACTCGAGTACAAGCATCATGGACATACATGAATGAAATTCTTCAACCCAACCACAATTTGGAGAAAAAGATCAATCATTTTGCGTTGCCTAAGTACCAATAGTCCAAAACCAAACAACAATAAATTATTCACTGAGTGTGGAAGCTAATTTATCAAGACTAATATCATAAACAAGTATGTCGACTGCAAGTTATTCTGGTAAGTGTTCATTCAGATTAATCTTAATAGTTCAATATCAAAATTTCTTATGTAAACAGTGTATTATAATGGCGATTATTACTCAACTAGTCATCAATTTCGCTATGTATACTCATTCCAAGTGTTTTTTATGATTATTGACTGATTATTCAGAAGTTATGAGCAATAGTATTGTATATTGTAATTCTAACACGATGTATGTTATTAGATTGAATGTTTTTGCTTGATCTAATTGAATGATCCCATCTGAGTCATTTCAGTATTCGTGCACTGTCATGTTAGAGCAAATATTTGAAACTGCAAGATCAATGTAAGGTTATCCATTGGTCTGTAGGTTCTGATATAAGGTTAGAATTCTATCCCGTCCAGAGTAACCTGACAATTCCTAGACTCTGTACAGGTAAGCAAATGATGACACCTGGTAAAAATTGTCAACCCTTTCCTCTCAACTTTAAGAAATACTGAAAACAAGATATCACATTCATATAACTAAGAGTTTATGAATGCTTATAGTCCATATACTAGTTGTGCGCAATTATTTCACTCCTTTCTCTGCCTCATCAAAGAACTTTCTGGCCCTCGTGCTTGGCTTCTTCATGAATATTCTCCATTTATCGGTCACGCTTCCAACAAATATGTAATCGTTAGATATACCTACCTGTTCTAATTCATATTGAGGCAAGTAGTCTCTTCTTCTTCTAACACTACATAGAAGTCAATATATAAGAAAACAAAAGCCGTAAAAGCAAATACTATGGCACTTCAATGAAGGAAAAAAAGAAAAAAGATTGAACTTGGATTGTCAGTGTCTAAAGTTGATATCATGTTTCAAAGTTGCATATGTCAAAGGGGAAAGATTTCCACTACATGAGAATTTTGGGGCCTGAACGATATCAACTGAAGCAATTTTCATATTATTTTCTCTAAGAAGAATATGTAAAGTTGTGCTCCTCAACCTTTGAGAAACTTTTTTTTTACTCTACCTATTCCGTAATTTTTAATCTCCAATTTATGAAGAGAGTTTCATTACCCTCTCTGCAATTTTGCTAAATGAATTCCATACTGTAAAGAGAGTGACGTTCCATTTCAATTTCTTACAGCACTTTATACAATTGTTGTAGTACTTTTTTATGTGATAAACATCGAGTATACATGTATAGTAAATCTTTTGATGTGTGTAAATGTATCTTTGTACTTATTGTTCTCCAACATCTCTAAAAGTATGTTGGTTAGTTGATTTGCGATCTCCAAAGCTAAAGCAACATTATATATGCTCTCTAATGTTGTCTTTGATATAGGTGCAATACCTGTTATTGGAACACTCATCAATCTAACCGTACCAGCAACATAATAACAATATAAGTATAGTTCATCCAAGTTTCTATATCTTGACTTCTTCAAGTCCATATGCATTCCTTTGATCATATCTCTAAATGGCTACAAAATATATCAAAAGATTAGGCAATTTATATTATTGAATATAACACCCCAAATTTTAGCCTCTGAAATTTTCTTGACTTTTGTGCTCATTGTCCAGGTAACGACTCGTCTAACGAGTCTTAAAGACTCATTGTGGGTCATAGGACCTAATCGTAGGGTGCCCAGTGAGGTTGACGAAGTTTTTGTTCTGATCACAACTAAAACCTAACGAGTCACATAGAGTGATCACGAGTCATAGTATGAGTCGTGACCAAACTAGTGTAGGTGGCCAAGTCAGTGTTGTGATTACGAATAGGATCCTATGAGTCATAAGATTTGAGTACGAGCCGTATGGCACGACTCCTAAGGTTAACAGTAAGGGTACCCCATGTATCTGCTAGGACTATGAGTTGTGGTGAGGACTCGTAACAAGATGTCACGAGTCATTACATGACTCGTAGTCACTGGCGGAAGTTTTTCTTGTGTTTTAATTGGGGGCACCTTGGTCATTTTCCCTTTCTCCAATTGTGACCCACAACCTTAAAACCCTTTGGGGACCTCATTATCATTCATAAAACAACAAAACAAATCAAATAAACTCTCTCTTCTCTTTCAAATCCCTAAATCAAGAACAATTAGGGTTTCTCAAGGTTGGTCATCTAGGGCTCAAAGATTGGTTTCTTCTCCATAATTTCTTATATCTCAAGCATGTAATCTCTTTTGTTAAACTTGTTTTCTCTAAAGGCATAGGTTTTATTGTCATTCATGTGGATTTAAATGTGGAATTGATTTGGGTTGAGGTTCTTGGAGTGAGTGGTTACTTGAATTAGATTTTCATGGATATAATGCATTTATTTATGTTTTTTCTATGTATTTTGAAACTCGTTGAGGTGAATGGGCATGGTGAATGGGATGGGGGTCTAGGAATTCCCCCAATTTGATGATTTGGTTTTGAATTGATTTTGGAAATTATGTCCTCTCAATCCACTTGCATAATTGGCTTTGAAACTTGAATACATGCATATTAAAAACTACTTTAAACTATGTCATTGCACAAAAGGTTAATGGAACATAAATGAATTTGAAGGATTTATTGGCCAAATTTTTTATGTAATGAACAAAAGGGGTCGTGGCATTCCCCCTAGTTGATGGATAATTAAAATGGCATGATAATATAAGTTTGCAAGAGTAATTGGTACAACGATACCAACGGTATGTGCCTTAATGGATGGTCTTTTGTTTAATGAATGGTAATGCGTAAATATTTTAATTGAGCTTAAAAAGATTGCGTAGATGAGCCGTGAAAGTGGAGGTCTTGGAGGGATCAATATTGGAAACCACGTTTGTCGGCATAGGGGTTGGTCTTTATGACCGTGTGCATAGTTCACACATTATATATTCATATATTTTGGAATGGTTGTAGCCTTGAAGGCTTGGCCCTTCCTCAAATTTCTCTAGTTCACGCGGTTAACACGCACTAGGCCCAACCAGCAAGGAGGGATCTGACCAAAGTAGCAGGAGAGAGCTAGACCCTTATAGCCCGTGGGTAAGGATGACAGTTTAAGCTACACGGTTCAGGATAATGTTTTAAATCACATGCTAAGACTTGCTCCCTATCCCAACATGGTATCTATATATGAATATGATTGTGTGCATTTGTTTTGAATGATTTGAACTAATTTAATCGTGACATTATTTTATCCCCTCCCTGAGTTACATGTTAGCATTCACGCTGCTAACCTTCCTCGAATATTGTATCCCCCATGCGATACAGGGTTTGAAGACACTTCTATTTCTGGATTATCCGAAAGTCAGCTTAAAGTGATGAGCTTTCATTCTCCGAAAGACCTTCAATTCATTTTATGGTCTTATCTTTATTTATGTCTTAAACTGTTTCGATGAATTTTTGGTTATGGTCGGGCGCATGTCCCAACTTAGGATGTTCTTGGTTATTAGAGGCTTTGTAGATTGCTGTAGATTGGGACGATTGTTGAAATTCTTATATCCTATTAAGTTTTATCTTGTTATATGTTTGAGATTCATTTGCTTCTAGTTGTATTATATTCTGGTTGGCTAGGTTAATGGGGGTGGTTTTTTTATCCTTAGCGCACTGGAGATACCCGTCATGACTAGGCCCCACTTCAAGTTATAACATTGAAGAAAGAAAAGCAAATTATATGAATGAATAAAGTATCTGTTCCAAAGAAATGAAGCCAAAATAGTGTAGTGAAAACAATAAGAAACTTATGATTCAAATACAAAACAACACCAAAAGGTGAATGACACGACCCGAGCTAGGGCCTTATCGTAATGGGCATCTCAAGTCCAACCAGAACTGGAGACCACCCCCGTTACCCAACCCAACTGACCTACGCATACCCTGAGTCAAATGAATTCTGAACATGTAACAAAATAGCATTATTGCATAATCCAAGACTCTGGGATGGTCTATATCCGTGACCACCCAAATAAGTCCAACCGTCTGATACCCAACCGATAACCAATACCAACCAAACCATAATCCAATTCATAACCTTATGAGTTCCATAATAACAATAAATAATCCCAAAATAAAAGAGGATGGAACAACCAACAATCCCATCAATCGGTGTCAGCCCCAATACCAATACTAATACTAAGGCTAACACCAATACTGATCCCACCCATACCAACCCATAGTTGTTCCACAAAAGCCTCTAACCAAGAGAATACCAAAATCTGATTGGGGCATACCCCCAACCATAGCCAGAACAAATATCCATAAATAAACCAAAGTATGAAATAACATCCATGAAATGGAGCCTTCCAAAATAATGGAAACTCACCACTTCAATCCAATAACTGATCCCAAAGTCCGATTGCTAAGTAGGAGGAGTAGAACAGTCGGTTCCTACATCGTGTGGAGATACAACCACTCGAATATGGGTTAGTGGGTGAATGCTAGCATGAACTTAGGATAAGGATAAAATAATGTCATTTAATAAAACCAAGTAAACCCTCCATATGGATATAAACCATACATATACATATACATAACCATATCGGGAAAAGGAATCGGGTTTAGCATGTATTTGAAACCATTAACCTGGGTATGTGTAGCTTAACTGTCCTAACTACCCACGGGCTATATAGTTCCAGTGTAACCCCCTGAACGGCCCCCAATGTATGTAGCCGCACAAATCGGAGATACCATAAGAGTAAGGGATTCCCAAGTACCCTTACTCTCCATGATACATATGTATAGTGTACTTGGAGGATTTTGGTGTACCTCATAGTATCATATAAGATTGCCATGACCTACCCATCATGTCGACAAGTATGAGTTTCCAGTGTTCGTTCATTGAACTCTCATCTTCACAGTTAGCTATCACACCCCGCCATATTGCCCCATTAAAACCATTTTCAACCAGACCATTATTCCATTATTATTAACCAAGGCTATTAGTAGTGGTATCATCATACCAATTATAACTTGCAAGTATTGTCCCTAGCCAAACCTTTTTGAGATCAAGGGATTCCCGTGTACCCATAGATCACATTATCCAATTAACTTGGGGGAGTCCCATGTACCCCACAAGTGTTCCATTATTATAATTACTTAGGAGATTATATTTTACCCCATAAGAATAATTGTTAAACCCAAATCCATTCCATTTTGACCATTCCAAACCATTTAGCCACTTAGGGTTCCATTAGCAAGTTTAAACCATGCATAAGTTCCATTGAAAATCTAATATTATAGTGGAAGCATTGTTATAGGCATTTTATCAAACACATTGGGGGCATAGTATTTCCAAAACTAATTCTAATTACCAATAGCCATTCTCATGCAATCCAATTATCCAAACCACCAATAAAACATGTAAAAACATAATTAAAATATGGGAAAACCATAACCAAACATTTATAACCAAAGACACCAAATCATATTTGAAAACCCAAAATCATACAATAATCAATCAAATCATATTTGGACTCCTACTTTTATACCCGAGATTGAAACTCCTTTAATTCATATCTGGGCCATTTTACCTGAGGTACCATGGAATTGCTATTGCATGGAAATTCTTGCTTTTTCTTTGTCTCCTGTAGGTAAAGCTTTGTTCCTAGACTTGGCAACTTATAGAAAGACAAGAGGGAGTATTACAAAAGTAAAAATTCAGGTTGATCTTACCAAGAACAGGCCTTCTCATATATGAATGGGTTATGATGAAGATGAAAATGGTGAAGGCATATGGTAGAATGTTCAATATGTGGGAGTTTTTGATTATTGTTGTTATTGTAAACATCAAGGACATCTTACCATGACTTGTACGATTAAAAAGAATAATGATGAGGCTAAGATGAAAAAGAAAATGGAAGAAGCAGAAAAAAATCATTTTTTGCAGCAACTTGATGATGACAACAACAAGGTTCAGAGAAATAAGGCTAAAAACTCAGCACCTACAAGGTAAAATGTTGGAAATCAACAAGAAGAAGACAAGAATGTTAATACTCAAGATCAGTGGCAAGTTCAAAGAAGAAAAGGTAAAAGAAATGCTCAACCTCAGGAACAACAACGTCACCGACAAGATCATAGAGGTACAACCAATCAACGATAAGTTTTCAGGTCTAAATCACCTGAGAATAAGCAACTAGCAAATCAGTAGACTCAACACAAGCAACCAACATGTATGCTTTCTCAAACTAATAACAAAAATCCCCAAAAATGTAATGTTGATTCTGGAGTCCAGAATCAACAACGCCAACCTCACAATTCTGAGCTTTATTCTGGTAATACTATACCCCAAAATTCTAACAACAATACTGCAGTAATTCAGCAAAGCCAACAGCAACAACCAGGTACAAATTCTTTTTTTGTTAGTAAAATTCTTAAGGATTGTAATGCTGATTTTGGAGTCCAAAATCAGAAACCCCAACCCATAGATAATAGTGTTAAATAAGGTAATTCTATTCCCTAAATTTCCAAGCATAAATATCACAATCAAGCAAACAAGAAGGTGCAAATGGAAGCTGAAACATCAGAGGAAAAAATAGAGAATTTTGGTTCAAAAAATGATGAAACAAATGCTAGAAAATAAGTTGTAGCTGCTGGAAACATCCTAGATAAAAGGACCCAAGGTATTGATTTAATGTTCCATCAACCCCGTCCCGATAATTTGAATATTTCAATAGGTGAAAAGTTGAGGATGAACAAACTCAACCCTAAAATAATACAAGCACTGGAAATATCCTTAAAAGGACCTCAGGTATTGACTTAATGCTCCATAAGACCCGCTCGGATAATTTAAATTTTTTATGGGACCACTGATGTAGTTGATGGAGGTGAGATTGGTGTAAAGGAGAAAACTACTAACCTGCAGGAAGGGGTTTCCAGGGGAAAGGGTGTTCTTAATATGATTGACCCTAGGATTGCCTCTAGAGCCCCTGCTACCATTGTTGCTAATGATCCTTTTGTTGAAATGCTTGAGGTTAATGATCAGATGTCTGCAGATGGATCTTCTGGTAATATGGAACAAAAAATAATGATACTGGTCAATTGTCTAAGGGTCAAATTATGGTGCAAGCTTCTAATAAAAATGTGAACTTGATTACTGAAAATCAAAGGGTTGCTTCAGGGGCTGTTGGCCAGATATCTACAGTGGTTTTTAATCCCAACATGAATGTTGCTACAGAGAAGACTAGGGGTGAAGCTCATCCTAGTAATCCTATTGGTGAATTTTCATAAGTTTAGGATAAAGGTACAATGGTAGGAGATCCTTCCCAAATTCTAAATAATAAATCTTTATTTAGTCTGAGCAAAAAGAAGATAAACAGGATTAAAAAGAGACAAGATAGAGGTGATACTAGCCATAATACTCTGCAGCGAAAGTGTAACCAAAATTTTGTGTTACTGACTGAAAAAGCAGGCTTTGATGTTGAGCCTCTACAAATTAATGAGCAGGTGATGGCTAGTCATAAAGATCCATGTTATTTCAACACCATTCCAACAATTTCAGCTTTAGAAAAGAATTTTATTGATGAGTATGGTGTCATTCACTCAAAAGATAAAATTGATGAAAATACTATGCAAGAGGAAGTCCAAAAATTCTGCTGCTATTGACAGAATCAAAATAAGGTCTCAAGCTAAAAATTCTGATGATTTGTACAATCTGTTGGAATGCAAGGAGCATCAATACTCAATGTATTCTTAAAAGACTTCAAAAGCTCAAGAATTTTCATGAAATTTCCATGATTGCAATTCTGGAACCTTTCTCTGACAATTCTCAATTAAATTTTTATAAAGCACAGCTCACTATAAAGAATACAACTTGCAATATGAATGGTAAAATTTGGCTCTTTTGGGATCAAGATGTGGAATGCAAGGTGTTAGACCAAGATGATCAGCAGATCACCTGTGAGATCAAGCATGTTTCTCATCCTAGTAATTTTCTCAATACTTTTGTTTATGCTAAATGCAAAAACTACATGAGATGACCTTTGTGGCAAAAGATGCTTCACTTTTCTAGGTTCAATAAACCTTGGTGCATTCAAGGAGACTTTAATGTTATGTTGAAATTGATGAGAAGTTAGGTGGTCAGATGTACAATATGAATAAAAGCTTCGAGTTCATTGGAGTGACTGAGGCTTGTGGACTTATTGACCTTGGTTTTCTTGGTCAAATATTTACTTGGTGTAATTATAAAAGTGCTGATGCAAGGATCTGGAAAAGGATTGATAGGGCAATGGTTAATGACCAGTGGCTGGAGATCATGCCCCAATCTACTATTTCTCATCTTTCTTCTACAGGTTCAGATCGTTGTCCTCTCTTATTAGAAATTATTGAAAGGCAAGAGAGGGTGATTAAATATTTCAAATTCTTGAATTGCTTGGTTGAAAATCCTAATTTTATTACTACTGTCAAGAGCTACAGGGACATACCTATTGAAGACAAACTTATGTGGAGGTTTCACATAAAAATGAAAAGAGTTTCTCATACACTAAGCAATTGGTCTAAGAGTGAGTACGGGGATATTTATGCTACTGTGAAAGAGTACGGGGAGATGGTCAAAGCTGCAAAAGAAGAAATCATTCTCAAAAACACTGAGGAGAACAGAGCAAAGTTAAATCATACTAATGCTGAATATATAAGGTATCTCAAGTTCGAGCAAGCTATTTTGAAACAAAAAACTCAACTTCAGTGGGTTTAGGAGGGTGATTCTAATTCCAAGTACTTTCATGCTATTATTAGAGGTAGAAGAAGGAGATTGTTTATTCACAAAATCAGTGACAAGCAAGGTAATGGTATTAAAGGGGATAAAAATATTGCAAGGGTCGCGTGTTCTTAATTTGAGGGCATCTTTATAGGTGAAGAAAAGGTGATAAATGAACAAGTGCTTACTTGTATTCCCAGGTTGGTCACACAAAATAAAAATCAATTGTTACAAGAGATACCTACTATGGAGGAACTGAAAACTGTTGTGTTCTCCATGATTCCTACTTCTGCTGCAGGTCCAGATGGTATGACATGAAAATTCTTTCAAGTTTGTTGGGAGGTAATTAACAAGGATCTGCTGGAAGTGGTAAAATACTTCTTTTGTGGTCACTCTATGCCAAAGTATTTTTCACACACTTGTTTGGTTCTGTTACCCAAAGTGGAGAATCCTATTAAGTTATCAGAGTTCAGCCCTATATATCTCAATAACTTCACTAACAAAGTTATCTCAAAGCTCATTTGCCTCAGACTTGCTCCTATTCTACCTCTTCTTATTTCCGATAATTAGTCAGGATTTTTTAAAGGCAGAAATATTTTTAAGAATATTATACTTGCATAGAAGATTATTCACAGCATCAGGAATTCGAAGGAGAGTGACAATGTGGTTATCAAATTAGACATGGCCAAAGCATACGACAAGGTTTCTTGGTCTTATATTTGTTTGGTTCTTCAGATAATGGGCTTTGGAGAGATTATTATTGATATGATATGGAGAATTATATCTAATAATTGGTACTCAGTTATCATGAATGGCTCAATACATGGATTTTATCATTCTACAAGGGGTCTTAAGCAAGGAGATCCACTTTCTCCTTCACTTGACATTCTTGGTGCGGAAGTGTTGAGTAGATTTTTGAACAATCTACATAATCATTATCTTTATCAAGTTTTTTACATGGAAAAGAATGGTCCTCAAGTGAATCATTTGAGTTTCGTAGATGATGTTATTATTTTTACATCCACAACCAAGTTTTCACTTCAGTTTATCATGAAAATGCTTTTGATTTATGAAGAGACTTTCGGGTAGCTGATTAATAAAGATAAAAGCAATTTCATGATGCATTATAAAGCACCGGTAGATAATGTTGACAAGGTTAAAATGATTACGGGTTTTAGCTGCAAAGATAGTCCTATTACTTACTTGGGGTGTCCTTTATACATTGGGGGTCAAAGAATCACTTACTTTACTGGAATGGTGGCTAAGGTGATTGCAAAAATCAAAGGTTGGCAAAGAAAGATGTTGAATTATGGAGGTAGAGCTACTTTGATAAAATTGGTTCTTCAATCTCCCCTGATTTATATTCTTTCGGCGGTTTGGGGATGGGACAAGGAAAACAAGTACCATTGGGATTCTTGGGAAACTATTAGTTTTCCATACAAAGAAGGAGGTATTGGTGTTAATAACCTTAATGATGTTTGTTTAGCTTTGCAATATAAGCAATGATGGACCTTTAGGTCCAAGAAATCTCTTTGGGTGACTTTCTACGAGCTAAGTATTGTCAAAGATCAAATCCTATTAGCAAAAAATAGGATACCGGTCAAAATCTTACTTGGAAATATATGATGATCAATAAAAGCAAAGCTAAAAATTACATTCAATGGTACTTGAAGGGTGGAAATTGTAGTTTTTGGTGGGATGATTGGCTTGGTCTAGGGCCTATTACTTTACACAACAACTACATACCAAGGCTTGATAATTTTATGGTTTCGGACTTCCTTGTTGATGGCTTATGGAATAAATAAAAGGTTAGACAAATGCACCTCCTTCTCTTATTCATAAAATTCTCAATATGGTGTTCACGTATTAAGAAGGTGCAGCTGATTGGGGCATTTGGAAGCTGAATTTTAGTAGTATCTTCTCTTGTTCTTTGGTGTGGAATTTGGTTAGAGAGAAGAAAAGTACCAGCTGGTCGGATTCATTCATTTGGCATAGAAATATTCCTTTCAAGACATTTTTTCTTTTGTGGAGAGCTTTAAGGTGTAAGCTACCAACTAATGACAAAATTGTTACTTTTGGGCATGAACCGGTAGATTGTTCTTGTTGCTATAGACCGGGTCTTGATACGGTGGAGCATATTTTTGTTACCGGTGATTTCGCTACACATTTTTGGACGTATTTTTCAGCTTTTGGGGGCATTCAGTATGATACCACTCCCTTGAGAAATTTGTTGATGAAGTCGTGGATTCATAAATATAATAATGAGGTTAACAAACTCATTCTTCAAGCAACACCTATTTTTGTTTGTTGGAGTCTTTGTAAAAATAGGTCTACTTGCAAATATGGGGGGGGGGGAATATAGTACTACTAGAGTTAGATTCTTCATTATTAAGAAGCTTCATATGTTGGTGACTACAACTTATCCTTATATTTCGTGGCCAAATAATTGGAGTGATCTTGTTATTCTTATTGAGAATTGCCAACATGAGATGAAAGTTACTCAAGTTGGTTGGAATAAGCCATATCATACCATGGTAAAGCTGAACATGGATGGAAGTGATTTGGAAAATTCCAGAAAAATGGAGCAGGGGGTATTTTGAGAGATAATGTAGGCAAACTGATTTTTGCTTTTGTGGTACCTCTTGGAGTTTGATCTAATAACCAAGCGGAGGTTCAGGCAGATATTATTGGCATCACTTGTTGTATACAACATGGCTATAGTCGAGTTATATTAGAAGTGGATTCCGAACTTTTAGTCAAGTGGCTCAAACGTGATATTACACCACCTTGGAGCATTTACAGGTACATTGAGGAGCTTCAACATCTTACTAGTATACCTGATTATTTCAGTTGTGTTCATGTATATAGGGAGGAAAATTTTTTGGCAGATGCACTATCTAAGCATAGCCATGAGATGGATTCTACTCAGTATGATTATAGTTTTCACCATATTCCTCAGGAGACTAGAGGATTCTTCACTCTTGAAAAAATTGGTATGTCTAATTTTCGAAGAAGGATGTTGAAGCGTATCAAGAAACCACCCTAGATGGAGTTGGACTTTCTTGCAGTTGGTATCTTTTGTTTCATTTGTCTCACCTCATCAACTTCATCTACGCTATTCTCTTTAGTTTATTGTTTTATGAAGTGCTTAGTTTTGTTATGATTTTCTTCTTACTTTGTAAGGGGAGAGTCTCCCTTATTTATGTTTTCCTAGATTATATTGTACTGAGAGGAGTCCTCTCTTCTAGGTTCTTAGATCTAGGTTTCTTTTATAGTTTTGGGGATGAGTTGACCGGCCTTAATAGGTTAATTGACTTTAAACCACCATAGGATCGAAGGTAAGGTCTATGTCCCTCTCTTTGTACTTTTTTTTATTTATGATAAGGCTTGTGGGTGTGTGGCTCAACCCCTGACCTCCACGGGAGGTGAGAGCCCCAGGTAAGGTCCGTTTCAAAAAAAACCATGAAAACATTACACAAAATCCATTCCTTTAGTTGGACGAACAATAAGGGAAGATAACATGCCTTAAACCAACAAAATGATAGAGATAAATCACCAACACAAGCCCCAAATTAATCCTTAAGATAAAACCCTAGCTTTCCTTACCCAAGAGTTTTAGAGAGGATTAAGGAGTATTTTCTAAGTGTTAATAAATAGGATAATAGGGCCAATAACCTTCCAAGTGAATTAAAAGTTATGGGTCCTTATTAGGTTAAGTGGGAAAATGTCCAGATTACCCCCACTTAAACTGCATAATATTCTCGTCATAGGGTACGACTGTGTAATACCCCAAAAATCCAAAACAATGTTAGAGCCATTTGTCAAGCTACTGCAAAGTAATTTATAGTTCTTTGGTATTTTAATGAGTGAGTTGGATGTATATTAAGGCCCCAAATAACTACTAGCTATTAGATGAATCAAAATATCCCTTACCGATTAAGTTCTCGAGAAGGATGATGCTATAGTCAACTTCAAATGAGCATATCTTTCGTTTTACAAAAAAAAAATTTATCTCATGACCCACCAAAAGATATATAATTGAATTATCTTTCCAACTATACCAATTTTGACTAAATTTGATACCCGAGTGAAAAGTTATAGCATTTTTCGTGTGAGGCAATAAGCTACCGCGATTACACCACTCGGTGGTGCTATAGCGGTGGAGCCAATACCACTCAGTGGTAAATCTCAAAATTGGGATTGTCCAAAATAGTGGTTCACCACTATTACACTGCTCAGTGGTGCTATAGCGGTGGGATCAATACCACTCATTGGTATGCCTCAAAACTGGGATTTTTAACTTCCCAGGGACCGTTTGGCCTTTTCCCATGGCCCCAATCCATGAAAAACACAAGATTAAAGCCCCCAAAATCATATTTGGTCATATTTTATTCAAATTCTCTCAATTTTAAACCCAATCCTCTCAAGAACAAACCATATCCCCTTCAACATTCAAGATCAATTCTCAAGAAATCCACCAAGAACTTCCAAGAACTTCCAAAAACTCTTCAATTAAGGAATGTTAAATGTTCATCCTTGGGACCTTATCACCCAAGGAGTCCAAGAACCCAACTTCAAATTTAAAGTTATGATTTTTTTTACATAATTGTTATGACTTTAACCATGAATCTCCATGAATCTTGATTTTATACTATGATTACATGAAATTGTTATTGTTATTAAACCCTAAACATTTGAATAATGTTATTTGATGATTTAAATCATAATTAGTGATGTTGATGTTGAAATCATGCTATTTCTACAAGCTTTAAATTATTCCCATGCTCAGATTACACTATGAATATCAAGTGTTTGATGAAATGCCTACAAAAAGAAATTTTGAATAAATGCTTTCATATTATGACCTCAAAGTTTTAGTACTATTTTGCTATTATTGCTATCGACTCCTGGGGGTTATGAATACCCCAAAACATACTTGTTTACTTAGTCTCAGTATCTTCATAATAGTTTTAGATATTCTATGAGCATTATCAGTTCAGTCAGTTATCATAATCAGTTAAACTTAGAACAATTCAGTATTCTGAGTCAGTTCAGTTGGGAGTAGGATTTAGCACCGAGCGAACCCAAGGATGGGGGCTCACCTGCTAGTTGAGGGTGTGACCTCTAGTAGCATTCCCTATATTCTATAACTACATAGCCAGCGTAGGTTGAGATGTTAACCTGCCAGTTGAGGGTAACCCTTAGTCCTTCGGGACGACAATTTAGTCGATCCACACAGCCAGTGTTAGTACCTTTAGCATGATACTGACACCCTTCTAACTGGGGTCACAGGTTGGACCCCAAATTAGCTCATTGGGGCATGTCAGTTAGATAATATCTCCCATAGTCTCAGGCCAGTAATCAGCTCAGTAATTCAGTTTCAGTTATGATTGACCATAGTATACAGATATAAATCATTCATTTGACAGTACTCAGTATTTTAATTTCCAGATTATATTCAGAACATGTTTTATTCCTGGTCATGCATTCTCAGTATTTACAAATTTTATACATTCTATCCAGTACTTCATTCTATTTATTCAGTCAGTTATTACACCTGTCTATGAAACCATGCTTATCAGCCTACCTCATTTAGCATAACAGTGCATTCAAAGTACTAACGGCATACTCGTTTCTTGCACTATGATGTCTCATATTATAAGTTCGAATGTTAGGTTCCCGATTGCACTTAGATATCCCAGCACATCAGTAGCAGCAGTTGTGGTGAGTCCTCAAATTTCGAGGATAGACTATATTTATTTTCATACTTTCAGTTTAATAGTCAGTCACAGTTAGTTGGGGACTTATCCCATCAACTCCACAATCAGTTAGTTAGAGGCTTTCGGACACTTTCAGTCAGTTATTCAGTTATCAATTGTTATTGACAGTCTTACAGTATTGTTTTCAGACAGATGTCATCAGTATTTGGAACCAGTATTATTATTTTTTTGTACTTAAAACCTTATGGCGAATTCAGTTAAGTTCCACACATATTTTTGTTATTTTATTCAGTGCTTATAACAGGTACCAGCAAGTGTTAGCTAGTGGTCCTTCGGGGCTGTAGGCACCGTGTGGCATCCAGGGTGTACTCTCGGGGCATTACAGACTGACCCATATGGCTCGTATCCTCTCTGTACGAGTGGTACCCACCACTCATACCCTAGGCTTCCCCTTTGGACCCAATACTATCCAAGGTATGATTCACCCAAACCGAAGTCATACCCTAGTGTAATATCTCATATTTTTCTAACTTAAATTAACTCTCAGTCCATGAGTTATTCTATATATAAATTTTAAAATGCTTATTATTTTTTAGTTTAAGTCCTGCCATTGTGTAGGAAATTTAATTAGCTTTCCAACAATATAAAATTAGCCCAAATCTGATACCTGGGTGAAGAGTTAGAGCTATTTTTTTAAGACAGTGTACCACCTGAAACGTTAGTGCATCGCGGAGCCAATCCAAATGAAAATAGTCACTTTTAAGTGCTCCATCGCGATATTAGCGCGTCATGCTATAGGCTCAGTTCACAATTGTCATTTCCCAATGTTCCATCGCGATACCACCGCGTCGCGCCGATGTCCCAATTATCAATTTCTAGTGAGGGATCGCGATTGTACCGCATCACGCCACAGGCGAAATTCTAAGATGTCAATTTCCAGTGACATGGTGCGATAGTGCCGCATCGCATCAGGGGGTAATTTCAAATTTTTTTATGGAAATCCAAAGTTTTGTTCAGGGTTAAATTAATCCTTTCCCATAATTTTAATCCACCCGGGTGTGATATTTAAGCCCTAAAAATGTTTTGAGCTCATTGTTTAATAGTTTTTCCCGAATCAAAAAGACATTCTCTCTCAAAAAAATAAACCTTAGCTTCAAGAAATCAAGAACAAGCCTAAGAATTCCTTCAAGGGTCTTCAAGAATTAACAATTCAAGGTATGTTAGGTGTTCATCTATGGGTTTCTTTCACCCATAGAGTCCAAGAATCCATTTTTCTAAAACTACAGATTGTTGAATTATAAACTTCCTTGTTTGAATTGAATTCGTGTTCATGATATTAGTTGGGCTTTAGATCCATGATTTAAGTGCAAGTTCATGAAATTGAATAGCATGTGTGATGAATATGTGATTATTTTGAAAATCCTTAAATTTACAAAGTGATTAATGTATCTATGATGTTAATTGGATTTAATCCATAATTATTATAAGATTCACGAAATTAGATTAGTGTTTTATGGGGAATTATATGAATTACATGCTAAACCCATGAAATTGTAAGTTTGGGCATTGTAGTTGCCATGTTTATATGTTATCCATGATAATGTGCATGAAGTTGTGCTCCATAAGTGGTTGATAGAATGTCCATGTGAATAAAGTGATGAAATCATGACATGTTAGTATATGTACATGCTTATGCCCTACAAGTGTTTGATAAAATGTCTCTATAGATGAAATATGAACATGTGTACATTACTATGCTTTGCAAGATCATGTGATGCTTTACTTTTCATGCTATCGAGTCCTGGGGGTATTTAATACCCGACAATCTAGCTGTTTACCTAGAGTTAGTGTCAGTTACAGGCTAGTATCAATCATGTCACAACCAGTAGTACTCACAGTCTGTTACAAAACTCAGTAGAACTCAGTCAATTATAGAACTCAGGAAAACTCAGTATCAGTCCAGTCCAGTTCAGTATAATCAGTTTAGTGTCTTTCAGTTGGAAGTAAAATTTAGCACCGAGCAAGCCTAGGGATAGGGGCCTACCTGTTAGTTAGGACTAGGTACCTAGAAGTAATCCCTAAGTTACAGAACTACGTAGCCAGCGTAGGTTTTAAGATGTCACCCGTTAGATAGGACTAACATACTCAGGGATCACCCGCTAGTTTATTACTAATCTTAGGGGTCACCCGTTAGTTAGGATTAACTCCACAGCAGTTGTTAGTACTCGTGGCACAGTGCTAACACCCTTTCAATTGGGGTTACGATTGGACCCCAACTCAGTTATCTTATCTTATTTGGGGTATGTCGGTTAGATGATTTCCTCCCACAGTTTCAGTTTCAGTCTTCAGTATAGAACTCAATTTAGTTCTATAGAATCAAGATTGTCGGACATAGTCAATCAGTATCAGTAATTCAGTTATCAGTAACTTTGGAGTATCAGTTATTCAATTATCAGAACTCAGTATTCAGCTTCAGAAAATCTTAGTTATAGTATACACGTATATGCACAGTTTGCATACTCAGTGATTTTAGTTGTATGAGTTATCCATGTACTCTCAAGTTCAGTTACTCTATATCATTTTAGCTAGTTATATATGCACAGTTTGCATACTCAGTGATTTTAGTTGTATGAGTTATCCATGTACTCCCAAGTTCAGTTACTCTATATCATTTCAGCTAGTTATTGTTCATGTATATAAACCCTTGCATTCAGCCTTACCTCATCTAGCATACCAGTACATTCCACATACTGACACATATTCTTTTTTGCATTATTATGTTTCATATCATACGTTCGAACGCACAGGTTCCCAACCGCATTTAGACAGATCCAGTCGGCAGTCTTAGATTTAGTAGTGAGTCCTCATCTATCAAGGATATGCTTTTATTTCAATATTCAGTAACTTCAGTATTTCAATAGTTCGAGTTAGTTGGGGGCTTGTCCCATCAACTCCGCTTTCAGGTAGTTCAGTTATAGGCTTTTCAGACTAGACTAGTTCAGACAGTATTTCAGATTCAAATGTTTTATTAGATGTTATTACTTACCAGTATTTAAGATTTTGAACCTTATGGCATTTCAGACTATTTTCTGTATTTAGTACAGTATATTATTCAGTGCTCACAATAGATATCAGACATGGGTTAGCTTGTAATCCTTCGGGGTCGTAAGCACCGTGTAATATCTGAGGTACAAACTCGGGGCATTACACCTAGCATACGACTAGTACCCATGACCCGTACCCCTGGCAGAATAAAATCTAAAGAGGATTGAACACTTCCCACCATATGAGTCCATGGTACGACTCATACCCTGGCTTACAGCCTTGGTGAGCCACTCGTACTCAGATCCAACTTAAGTAACCTAGCCTAAGATTAAGTGAAGCAACCCAACAATTCGTATCCACCAATACGACTCGTACCACCTAAGTCGTATCCATTTCAGAAACCAAATCCAACCCACCAACCAACACTAGTCAACATACGACTAACCCATACTACTTGTATCCCAGTTTATGAGTCGTTTCCCCTAGTCGTATTTTGTCCAGTGACCAGAAATCCAGAAGATTTTCTAAGTCCAGAAACCCGGGATATTTCAGTGAAAAATCAAGAATTCACAAAACTGTGAAATAGAAAATGAAGTATATGTAGAATCTAGGACGAGAGAAACTAATCCAACTAAAGACAGTTTCCACAAAGATGAAAGCATAAGAGTAATCCATACGGAAAGCATTCAGCTAAAGCAACATAGAACTCTTAATCAAATAAAGATAAAATCATAGAATTGGAAGACTAACCTGAATATCAACTAAAAATTTGGAAACTGTGTCGGACAGAGAAACATCAAGCATGTCAAATAGTTGTCCACTAAAAACATCTTTTAGACTGTCTTCTTTTTACCTATCTAAGGTTGTTGGAGTAATGTGTGATATATTTAGACCATCAATAAGTTCATCTGTTCTCCTGCACCATACTGTACAAACATAACATAATAAATAAACGATTCAACTCAAGAATTTAGTTTATATATGTAATAAACCCTACGTCTAACAATCATTGTCAAAGATTTTTCCCTTTGAACACTAGATTAAATCTTGATATGACAATAGAACTTCATATAATGCCTTCAAGTTAGTGAAACTCAGATTTTACCTATTACAGGTGACCCTCAAACTCAAATATTAGTTTTTTTTCTTCGCCTTTGATTAATTATATGTGTTTGGGTGTGTATTTGATACTGAACGGCTAAAAACCTCACCATATATTGCCCAGATAACTTTTCTTCTACCTGGAGTCATTAGCATAGTTCATGAATAACCAAATAAAGATTAAATTTTGGCTTCATCTGTTACATTAACAGGCATATATATAGTCCAAATTAGTACATAAAAGGAAATATTTTGGCTAACGAATAAATAGATTAAAAAAGCTAACCCAAGTAAAAAGTCTTTGCGTACGCTGCATATACTTCACCACACCTATCATATACTTCACATAAAAGTACAAAGTCCCTAAAATAGGTATGTCCTTCTTTATTTCTAACTAATCGGTAAATCCTGGCTGCCTAAAAGACATAATAAAAGTACAAGAATAAAATAAAAGAAAAATATGAGTCTTATTATCTTTCCATAGGCAAAAAATCTGATTCTTTTCGATCATTTTTAGAAAAAGAATTAGTAATAGGGAAAGAAAGCATTAAAAGGTGACAATTATATTTTTTTCAAATCTCATTAATGAATCCAACTTTAAAACAAGATCGACTCAAATAAGTACCATAAATTTCATTTACAAATTCAACTTCCAATTTCCACATAATCTAATACTCTAAATTTACAAATATTACAAAGTCAAAAACTATTGTGTTATTCCTGCAAAATGGCAGTAAGCAAGATTACAGTGGCATAAATATCATACTTGAGTAGCATATATTTACGGTGATATACAAATCTTAGACAAACTAAAGAAAATAAAAGCACCATTGATCCCAATCTCGTTAACTGAAAAAGGTAAGAAGAGGTCACGGGAGCGTAAGAGGACAATCGTCTTCCAAATAACAACCATTAGGAGATAATAGTTAAGGAAATTTATGCAAAAAATCATCCAACACTCTTAAGTTAGTAGCTACTCTTTAATATAATCTTCCCACATTGTGTGAACAATTTATTATTATCGAGAATGAATTTCTCGATCAGCTGCATGAGAAGACGAAGCACATTATTTATCCTAGTTAGTTGTTCATTGGATTCATCAACAATTATATCATCATCTTCATAATGTACAAATATTTCATCACTGCTTTGATGCTCCCACAAAAAGTTATACTAGATATCACAAGCAATTACAATCCTAACTTACATTTCTATATCATAATTGTTCATGCTTTGCGTAATATTCTAAATCCACTTTTTCATGGTTCAAACATTCTCTCAATTAAATTGCGCAGAGATGAATGTCTTTAATTGAACAAATCTTTGTCATTTTTAGTCTCTCTTTCACTTCTCTATAGTCCTCCAAATGATACATCATTCCTTTATATGGAGTTAACAACCCTTTCGTGTTCCGCAAATTAGCATCAATAATGTAATATTTATCTATCATAATAAATTAAATAAAATTAATGCATTTCAATCTATGTTGAAGATAATATTTATCTATCATAATATATATCATATGGTGGAAAAGGAAATTTTGCCTCAGGATCAATAATCGCATTCTCAAGTACTCTACTGTCATGTGCAGTACCTTTCCAACTAACTGCAATAAAGCTAAACCGCATATATCACATGCACATAAGACCATTGTGAAGTGAATCCCTTACGGTTATGATATGCTTGTTGCTTATCCTTTCGCACCTCTACTTGTACATATATTTTATCAATTGCACCAAAATAATTCTACCAAATCTGTTAAAGCTAAATAAACAAGATAAATCCTTCAAAAAAAAGCTTCAAATTTCATCTTAAAGTAAGGTAAAAAATGGCTACTCTATCGAACTTTGGATGTTTGCTCAACATATTTTTTTGGCATATAATTATTGGTTTCAGTCGCCTAATTGCTTTAGCAATTTTTCTTACGTGCTGGTTAATTATCTCGAGGGAATGTTAAGTACATTCACTTTCTGATCATTGCCTAGCATTACGTGCAATAATAGTAAAAAAAAAATCTACAAACTCCTCAACTGAAACATGTGATGTTCTTCGGTTGGTTGGTAACAAGTTATTTTATTTTATCATGTTGATTAGTCGATAAAATATTTCAGGATAGAAACATGTAGTGTCATAAATATATATACACAATGCCCATGAAGAAGATCAATAACCCAATTCATGCTAGACCTAGATGTATGTTTCAGTGTGCAAGATAATAATCTATGTTTTTGAGAAATTTATTCACGTTGATCACAAACCGCAATGAATAGGATGTAATCTTCAATATCGCTATCAAACTCGGAGTCATTATCGAATATGCTCATATCGCCCAATGAACACTTATAAACAACCTATAAATAGTGATAGATCACAATATTAATACAATAGTATTGGACCAAACAACCTAACAGATAGTTTATAGGAACACAATATCAGATAAAACTCAATATCAGGTGGATATATAACTAAAAATTAAATATTTAAGTTAATTTTTCATAGAGAATTAATACACATATATAAGCATTACACACATATAAAGTTAGTGTTTCATCGTAATAGAGTACAATACAAACAATTACAATCACTAGTTTCTCAAATTTCTCGTAAGTCTTTAATCCACTGAGTTTGCCATTTTTCAGCAATACAGACAAACATCTTCCGAAAGATGGGGTCACGCAAGTGAGGAACAACTAGGTAAAATTACTTTTCCTTAATTTCAAATTTATCCATGATATATTACAATTAAGAAATGACAATTTTCTTAGAGTATATATCTATTTCAAAAAATTTCGCCGCTTGCGCTTGTTTCTTCTTTTTTTATTTTGCTTCAGCTCGCTCTCTTTTCTACTTTAAGTGTTCCTCTAGATATTCATGTATATTTTCCATAGTTATGGCACAACCCTTTTACGATGTATAGATGTGTCGCCATCAGTTGTTATAAGCAAATCAATCATAGTATGTTTTTAGTCCCAGCACCACTACTTGTGACATGCATAGGTTCAATACCATCAGGACGGTCATAAAAAAAAAAGGTTTTTTATTCACTCTAGTATCTTCATTTGAACGTTGTGGGGAATCAGGCCCAGTACTATAAATCACGAATTTTTCTATAGCAAATGATTTTTCAAATATCTCTTGCAACTACTCAAAGTGTTTAAGCCCCTTATATCTGTACTTGCTTAAATTTATATTTTTTCTTTCTTTTTCTGTACAATATTGAAAAGAAAATATTTATTCAATGTACACAAATAGAACATACATAATTTAACTTATCTATCTAACTTATCAATACATGTGCCACTCAAATGTCAGATGAACAAGTAACTGTGTTATTGATAGAATCTCAATCATATCCAAAGCAATTTAGAAGTAATTTATTGAAATTTTTTGTGTCTGTCCTTAATCTGTTGTGTTTGGACTTGATTTGTTGTTTATCATAAATATTTTTCTTTCCATACTTGCTCAAAAAATCATCTATAATCCCCCTTCAATATGAAGCATTAATAGTAGAACCATTAAATTCATAATTTCTTGCATCATCATGTAGGATATGGATCAGAATAGATGTATCTTCTGTTTATTTGTCGGTGTTTGAACCATGTGGTTTGTTCATTCTTATATGTTTCTATAGTATAACAACAATAAAATAATCGGGCACACAAAAATCTTCATTTCCGAATAACATATAATTGAAAACATGGCTTATCCAAGTTGAAGAAAAAACAAGTTAGGATTATATGTTACCCTATTAACCAATGGAGGTGCTGCCAGAGTTTTCGTCTGATATTTCAAAATCAGCTTCAAGTTTTATTTGCATTACACAACTTAAAAATTCATCCTAACATCATCAAATGTAAGAAGCCGATAGAAGTTGACACAATAATTTTTTAAAAAAAGGCATAAAAGATTGTTCCACAATTGAAGAAAAAGATTGAAAATATCAACACATAATTAAAAAGCAACTAAAAATTATCAACACATAGCCAAATACAGAAAAAAATCTCAATTTAGAATTAGCAAATCTAAAACACGATTACAAATCAAGCAAAAAAGAGTATTTTCAAATAATATTGCCGCAAACTGTTGGTGTTGAGCTGCAAGAATGGCTGATTAAAGGTCCCGTCAGATTTTGAGGAAAGCAGAAAAAATTGAAGTTGAAGTTGCCTTCAATTTTGAAAATTTTATAGATGGAAGTAGTTAGAAGAAATAAATTGAAGTTGAGGTTGTCTTCAATTTTGGAAACTTGAACTTTTACGATGGAAGAAGTAGTTAGATATTAACGTGTTTGTGGTTGGTGGTTGGTGGTTGGCTAAAGTTAAGAGGGGCTTTTTGTAAAAAGTAAAAAAAATTGGGGTCATATACAAGAACAAAAGTTGAAATTGAAATTGGAGAAAAATGAAATCAACAAAATAAATTAGAATTGTTTTAGAATATTCATGGCCAAAACCCACAAATTTTATGAAGTGAAATAATTTTTGAAAAAAAAGTAAAAGTTTTTTATGGCCGAACGGTCTCTAAATATTTAGACGTTGGAACTTTGACTACTCTTTCTTGGTCATAAAAAAATCACTTTTTTCAAAAATTTATTTCACTTTATAAAATTTGTGGTGTTTGACCATGAAAATTTCAAAAACAATTTCAATTTATTTTTTGAAAAGTGAAAGCAAGTTTTTGTTGTTTTTAATTTTCTTCAACTTTTATTGTTAATACATATGACCCCAATTTTTAACTTTTACAAAAAATCCCCCCTTAACTTCAACCAACAACTAACCACCAAAATAAAAGTTAATGCCTAACTACTTCTTGGTTGTGAAAATCACTTGGAATGATTATACATCAATATCCCTCATGACTGTCCTTCCTGGTTGTGCCTCGCTGGTTGTTCTAGCAAAGAGCAAAGAGATACATGCTTATGCTATTAGAAATGCATTGGCAATGGATGTTGTCATGGGAGTGCATTGGTTGATATGTATGCAAAGTGTGACTGCTTGAATATTGCTAAGAGAGTTTTTGATAGCATGACTATCAAAAATATGATCACATGAAATATTCTCATTATGACTTACGGGATGCATGGGAATGGAGGGCAAGCCTTAGAACTTTTTAGGATGATGGTGTTCAAAGGAAAAGTGAAGCCCAATAATGTCACATTTATTGCAATTTTTATTGGATGCAATCACTCATGCATGGTAGATCAAGGTCGGCAATTGTTGTGAAAAATAAAAAATGCTTACGGTATTGAACCAACTGCGGATCATTGTGCCCTGCACTGTTGATTTGCTTGATTGAGCAGGACATCTAGAAATTTTATTCACCACTCTAGATAATATAATTCTTCATACTTGGACAGTTAATGGAAAGACATGGCTCCATCTTTCACAAACTCAGAGTTATTATAGCTTTAAAGACTTCTAGCTTTAAAGAATCACATTTGGTTGTATAATGTAAATTAGTTAGTTGGGTGACTTTGATTATTTTTAAAAGTTGGAGGTATAAAATTATATTTAAAAAAGACTTTTCAAAATTCTAAAAAAGATTTTAAAAAATACATGGCCAACTCCAACTCTAACTTAAAACATTTTTTATTTTCATGGTCAAATGCCTACTATATATTCTGCATGTATAATGTGTTAGTATGATAAAATTGAGACATATTTTTAAAAATTCAAAGTCGTAATACTCGATTATACAAGTTTGTATTGTCGAAGTTGAACAAACATGATTGACAATTATCATATAATAAAATTTCGAAATTGAACTTTAAAATATCAGACTATACCAAATTAATATGGTATGACAAATGGTACAAAATTTTCAAAAATTGAGTACCGAAAATATCATATCGATGTTTCAAATACGTATTATACTATACCATACTCACCCCTAGTAATGACGCTCGCCTTCCCTCAAAATTCCTTAAACATTGTAACAAATGATGGTTTTTTTTATTGATAGGCCGGATAGTCGATAAAAAAAATATCTATTCATAAAGTAACAGTTGATTCCTCTCGTATCAAAACACCAGTTACTTCAATGAAATACATAATTTTTTGTTTATAAAGTCAATTCTTAACATTTAAAACTTATTTGCTATTTATTTTCTGGCGTAGAAATGACACGCAAAGAATGGTCTCAATTTTTTTATAAGAAAAGAATTCTAGAAAATATCATCAAAACACTAGTTACTTTTATCAAAATACATAATTATGTACTCACAAAGTCAATTCACAACATTTTTAAAACTTATCAGTTATATATGCATGAAATGGCACGAAAAAAAATGTTTATAGAAAAATAGATTCTAGGTAATCTCGTCAAAGTATTTAGTTATTTTGTCAAAATAAGTAACTATGTGTTTATAAAGTTAATTTTCAATAGTTAAAGATAAAATACATCATTTCAGCCTTGAACATATCCTCATAACTTACTTGAGCAATTTAGTTAAAAGTGACAAAAGAATTTGAAAATGAGGTGTAGGTGACTTAAGTTTTAATAATTGAGTGTAGGTGACAATTACTTTATTAGTGATTAAGAAAGTTAGAAAAGTTTGAGAATATCCCACAAGTTTTTTAATTTACACTTTGTTGATACCAAATTTTGACCATCCGATATCACTTTTAGGCTGCTATTTTATTAAAATTATTTAACTTTAATTATTAATATTTTGCACATTATTCTTACATTAAAATACATACTAACATGTCACATTCTTAATTTAGAAAAATGCATATATTTTAGTGTCATTTTTATAATTTTTAAACTCAAATACGATATTTTGTGTAATATTATTGATATTTGTTAAATTATTTTTACGTAACTACGCATACTCACATTTTAGCAAATACATCGTCTAGTTTTCCCATTATTTAGTACTATTTACTTATTGTCATTATTATTATTATTATTATTATTTATTTAATTATTATTATTATTTTTTTTATTTATTACTACTAGAATTTAAATAACAGCCTAATTGGAAGTGACTCTACCTAAATTTATTCACCTATTAACCTAATTTTATCCAATTTCTTACAATGTTAGCCTATTTTTATTTGATCCATTACAATTATGATCAAATTGTGATCTTTATTTCAATTTTGGGCAACTTCTCAACCTTCAGATCTCAATCGTCAATCAAAAACTGATCTGACGGCTGAGATCAGAGTATTCATTCCTCCCTTATAAATAGCTTTAATCTCCGCCGTTGATCCAAATGGATCCAACGGCTGATATCAAACACGTCTTCCCTTCCCTTTTAAGAACTAAAAAATGGATCCAACGGCGGAGATCAAACACGTCTTCCCTTCCCTTTTAAGAACTAAACTCTAACCCTAATTTTCTAAGCCTCCACCACCACTCTCTCTCTCAAAACCTCTCCCACCGCCAGCTCCCTCTGATCTCCCTCCCCGTCGCCGATCTGCCAGCAACGACGACAACAACACTGCCTCCCTCCGTTCACCCCTCTGGTGAAACCAACCGCCGCCGTTAATGCCAAACACTGGCGTTGTACCCCCTTATCTCCTCCTTCTCTCCATTCACCATCCCTCTGCCGCCTCCAGCCGCCTTGAACCACCGGAGAAGACAACCACGCCAGTGCTACCGCTCCCTCCTCCGGCGCCGTCCTCTCCAACGAAACCAGCGAACCACCGCTGTCCTCCACCGCCGAAATAGCCACCCAAAGGCTCCACCAGTCTGTCACTACTTCGATCCAGCAACCCGCACCACCACAACGACACCAACAACCATCGCTTCGCCAAAAAATGATGGGTTATCAAGATCCCATCCTAGTTTGATTCCACATTTTATTTTTTTTCTCTTCTAACATGACAGATTTATGTGATTAGAAGTTAATTTGATTAAGCATGTTGATAAAAACTTGTGTGCTTTAGGTTGATTAATTATCTGTGCTGTTATACATGAGGATTCTCCAATTTTATTGTATTATTGAGGATTTCTTTGTGTTTTTTTTAATTGTTATATGTGGGTATGTTTTGACGTTATTCGTATCAAAAAATTAAACTAGTAAGGTATTTGATTGTGTCTTCTCCTTACCAATAGTAATGAATTGATTCAGTATATCGTGGGAATTGATTTAATTCAATTATTGTCTCTATACTTTGTGATTTGGCAATTAATTTAAACATATATGGTAAGTAATATGTGTTTATTGTTCACTTTTAAACTACTACCTCTCTTACTCATCTATTTATATTAAATTAACTCTGAATTGATTCTGCTTAATTTTGGAGAATCCAATAGTATTTCGCATAGGTTCCTACTTTTGGCAAGATTTCGGCAATCACTTGATTTACCAATTGATTTACTTTAGTTATTTAAGGCAGGCAATTCCCTAATTGATTGGGAGATGGATTATTTTCCTTTTAACGTTTGTACCCCTTCACTATGTAAAGAATCTCTTTTCTCAATTAAAGGAGGACTCTTAAGCTACAATTACAATGACTACTGCTGCTCCCTTAAACAAATATCAGTTACTTTTAATATCAAGCAATTGGACACTTTGAAGGGTTTTTGATTTTTCCTTCGAGGCTTACGGAAAGCATTTCGCATATTTCACCATTACGTGTGCTTGATTTTTTTCTTATTCTCTTTCACTGTTGTTCACTGGTACGTTCTCGAGTTAACGCAATTATTTTATTCTTTGTGTGTGTTGACTGCATAATGTTCTTGAAACCTTTAGGAACATGTCTATAGGAATATTTTGATGTTTGTTCTTGTTCGTTTGCTATTATGTCCTGTCTCGCAGGTTTAAGTAGACACTTATGAAGTTCTGAAAAGTCGCCAAAATGTTGAACTAACTATGTACTCTTTATAGCTAGTCGGTTTTCTTTTTCTTATTATTTGGTTTGTAATTTTATTTGTAAAAAATATTATTCATTATTTACGTGCTCTATGAATGGTGTAGTAGGTACAATTAGGATTTTACGTGTTACTTGAATCATCTAGGCACAACAAATTTAGGATTTATTAACGTATGCAATGCTTAATCCGTTTATCAATGAATTCCATTCAATCCCGGTACACTAACATGATTTTAGGCATTAGGTGTAAACGATTTAATATGTGTATCATGTTAACACGAATATTAGCATATTAATTTGACATTACATATTGCACGTATTAACTTGAAATGTATCATATCAATATACTCTGACATGTTAGATTAAAACATGATAATGCATCTTTAGCATATTAGCATGTTAAGTCAATTTTTAGCAACTTAGATAAATAATCAATAATGTTTAATATAATCTCAGCATCGTTAGAACCTGTTAACACACAATTTCAGCATTATAAACTATTTTTCAACATATTATTAGGAAGTTACAGCATTTTAATAATTTTTCTGCACACTGTAATAATTTTTACCTTTAAACGATAATTTCAGCATGTTATTTCACAGTTAAACAAAACCTCAGCATGTTTCTGCATTATTAAAATAGGTTCCTGCACGCTAAAATAAATTTCAGCATGTTAAAACTACTTAGAGTATGCTAATTTAAAGTTTCTGGACGTTAGCTTGCCTCCAGCATGTTAAATAATATTTTCAGTATAATAAAACAGGTTCCAGCATGTTTGTCATAACTTTCAGCATATCCAATAATGTTTTCAACATTTCAGCATGTCTAAGTGTAATATCAGCATGTTAGTATTAAATCCTAAATATGTTAATCTTTAATTTCTGCATTATCATCATATTTCTCCGTGTTAAAACATTAGTGTTTGGCATTTTTAACATATCATTGCATCATATTTTTTGACAAAATTACCATACTTTTTGACACCCCTCATGAACACACATCACATTATTTCATACACGAATCACAGTCTTTTATCACGAATCGTTGATTATTTAGACACCATGCCTATAGGTTAATGACGTAATAAATAATTTACTTGTCTTTGCATGCTATCACATTAATTAATATTAATTAATCAAGAGGCTCACTTGGGACAATATGTGTTACTAGCGGTCGAATGTGTTTCGCGCTTCGAGTCCTAGGAAATGTAGCTTTACTTTTGTCTAGAACCCAAATTCAAAATAGTTAAGTCCAATGCCTCTTGGATGATAAGTGGGGACGTTAAATATTACTAAAAATGCTAGTTTTATCCTTGTCATAGAACGCCCTTAGACTTGACATCCAGCCTAGGTAGGGTGGGACGGGTAGCCCCTTTCGGAAATGATGATCCCAACAGATATTAACGGCGAGGCTAATGACATTATTACTTGTCTAAGAGTTCGGCCCTTGGGTCAGATGATGATTAACAAGTTGGGGTTCTGATCTGAATAAACCAAAACATTTCTTTGTTTAATTTGGACGGTTTCTTTTTAGTCTTTTATTTACTTTACATGTTCATTTATTTGGGATAGTTAATTTATTACATAAAGCAGTCCCCATTATTATAATTGTTTTTCTTCTTTCTTCTCGCTTGTCTTTTTCATATAGTTTATCACTTAGACAATTAATAGGTAAAATAAGTAACTTAAATATTTGTTAATTGCTTTATCACTTAGCTGACATTAAATTAGTAATAAAACAAGAGACCTTTGTTGATCACATAGAATCCCCACCTAAAGTATGAATTCGGCCGGAAACCACCTTTGTGGACCTCGAAATGTGCCTAACACCGACCTTTGGAGGTAATTTGAACCCTTACCAAACTCTGGTGAACTAAGACATAATAACAAAAGTAGGTTCGTAGTATCCTAGACCGGTGCCTTAACGCGCCTTTAATTCGTTAGGTGGCAACTCTCACACCCTTCTTTTTAAACGCATCAAAAGAGTTTGTCATGTCGAATCCTGCTTTCCGTGAGGAAAATGGGGCACGACACACTTTGAGCCAAATGTTGACCTAATATAACTAGAAATAGAGGGAATAAAAATATGTGTTTTCTCTCTCTTCTCATTATTGTTGTTTTTTCTCTCTTCGCCATTTTTATTGTTTATTGTTGTTGTTGCTTTATTCATCATCTCATGCTTCATTATCATCATATTCTTCTTCATTATCATCATCATCATCTTCTTGTTTACCATTGTTGTTGTTGTTACCGCTACTGCTGTTACTTGACTAATTTTTTAGGTCAAATTTAATTTCGTACATCACTTTGGCATTATGTCATAGGCGACGTTGGTAAGTAAAATTGTGATTTTTAGTTAAATATCTCATCTGGGTACATTACTACTATTTTTAAAACAACAAATAGAACCATAAACATGAACCCAACAAAAGATTCATCTGTTTCAATAGATGACTCATCTATTGCAACAGATGAGTCATCTGTCGCAACAAAAAACTCATATGTTGGATTCATGTTTATGGTTATATAGTCATTTAACATGAATCGAATAGATGCGCCATCTATTGCAACAGACTTGTTCTCTGTTGCAACCGGGGAGTCATCTATTGACACATATTACTTACCTATTGTAATAGAACCTGAACTCTATTCCAACAGATGAGACGTCTATCGCAACAGGTAACTAATCTATTACAACAGGTTATGTATCTATTGCAATATGTCACTCATCTATTGGAATCGGCTTAAAAGGTTTTGTAGTACATTCCAAAAGGTCATTCATCTGTTGCAACAGATATATAATTTACTGCAACATATGAGTCAACTTTTTCAACAGATGACTCATCTGTTGGAATCAGCTTCAGGTTCTATAGTATTGTAACATGAATTACCAACAGATGATCCATCTGTTGTAACATATAACTAACCTATTGCAACATATTATTCACCAATTGCAACATATTACTCGTCTTTTGGGGTTCATGTTACGGCACTATAAAATCTCTATTAATTTTATTATGATGTCATTATTAATCTTTTCTAACAAATATCTTCATTTAGGTACCATTAATAGAGGGATCAATAACAATAGGAGTGGCTTGTCATGGTGAATGGATCAAGAAGAGCAATTGATATGTATGGCATTGAAAGGAGGGTGAAATATTAGAGATGATAGCTATGACAGTCCAAAGTGATATTTCATATAATGATTTGGTGAACTTAATCATCAGCTATTGTGGTCTAAAATGTTGATCGGAAGAACTCATCATTAGCTACATGCACAGCTCCTTTAAAAATCAAAGGGTACTACCTCCAAGATAACCGACTAGGTTCGGTTGCGTGCTTATCTTAGTTATTCGGCTAAGCCGGTGTTAAGGGTGTAAATGGTTGAGAAACCGAGAGAGAATGAGAACCATAATGTAGAAGAAGAACAACAACAATACATCTTTAATGATAAGATAGATGATCTGGACATGAATATTCCAGATGTTGTTGTGAGTAATACGATAGGCAGTTCTTCTCAATCAACAGAGTCAGGCAATCGTCAAGATGACGAGACTAGCTTTTATAAGGGAATGTCATCCAAGAATAAGAAAGAACTATCTACTTCTTTGTTTATTGCATGCTTGAAAAAAGATTTTAGACTAAAGAAGGTAAATAATTCGAGCAAAGTATTTTCCTTTAGATGTACTAATCCGAACTGCAAGTGGTGGTTGAGGTTTGTGAACTACTTAAGTTCTGACAGATTCATCATTAATGTTTAGCGAAAGTATCACACATGTGGTTCAGATCACATTACAGGCTAAAATACTCATGCCACGGCAAGGTCCTCGGTCAATATTTCCAGAATAGATTCCCTAATGGCAAAGGCCCTTCTACAAGGGATATGGCTAATCGAATCCGTATAGAATTGGGTGTTACAGACAGTTATTTGAAGATATATACGGTCATGGGGATTGCCAAGGACTTGGTTATAGGGACACACGAGCACGGTTATGCAGTCCTCGATGCCAACCATTACATGCTTGAGTCCACAAACCCTGGAAGTAAGACGGCATTACATGTTGACGAAAATGGAAGGTTTAAGTACATTTTTGTATCCTATGGTGCTTGGATTCTTGGTTTTCAACATTTGAGAAAAGTCATAGACATCGATGGAACTTTCTTGAGAAGCAAGTATAATGGAGTTTTGCTAGCGGTGGCGGCACATGATGCAGAGAAGCACATCTTTCCTGTCGCTTTTTGTATAGCGGACAAGGAATATGATGCCTTGTATGGATTTTTTTGAACTAATGCGAAGTTGCGTCGAAGATAATGAAGAGTTGAGTTTTATTTCGTATAGGCATCCAAGTATCCCAAAGATGGGTTTAATTTTCTACACTTCAGCTCACTTTGGTTGTTGCATGAGGCATCTTGGCGATAATATTTGAAATAACTTTCACAATGAAAGGGTCGTGACCCTTTTTTATAGAGCAGATAAAGGATATAATAGAGATTAATGGATATACATCCCAAGGTAGCAGAACATCTCATACCTGTCGGTTTCGAGAGATGGAGCCGAACATTTTATCAGATAAATAGGGACATTCTTGTAAATTTAATGTCTTGTTTGAGTTACAAATTTAGTATGATGTGGTACTAAGTGATTCTTTGGTATAGGTATAATATTATGACATCAAACATAATTGAATCAGTGAATTAATTGTTTGGCACTAAAAGAGAATTTCCCATCGTTCCGTTAATTGATGAAATAGACAAGAAGTATGGAAAATTATTTCATGAAAGGCGTGTCCAATTCGTGAACGGAGGAACCAAATTTGTTCTAGAAGCAGAAAAACAAATATCAATGAACATCAGTTTGGGGAATAGGTTATTTTCTCATCAAATAGCAGATTACAAGTTCAGTATCAATGGTCATAGTGATGTTGTCATGGTCAATCTTCAAACAAGATCTTGTACATACAGAGCTTTTGACTTGGATAAAATACCCTATCCACATGCTATGGCATTGCTTCGAGCCCAATACGGTTCACAATATGAAACTAAAATTTATGAGTGCTCGTCTCCATATTATTCGATGGAAATATGTACAATGGCATATAGTGAGAATATTATTCTGGTGCCTCCCGAAGAATCTTGGGTTGTTTTTGTAGAGCTTTTTGGGAGATTAATACCTACTCCTTATATTGACCCGAGCACTATCAAACCGGGAAGAAGGCGTAATAAGAGGAGGCGTGGTGTCGAAGAATCATTCCCATAAACAAAAAATAAGTGTTCCATATATAAGAACGCTGGCCACAAAAGAACTATATTCCCGGATTGTAATTCACCATGATCGTTGTAATAACAAAACTTGTGTTGTTGTTTGCTATGGACTTTGATATTTTTAACTTATTTTTGTGAACATAAATGTTATTATTTATTATATAAAATATATTTTTATTAACTTTTGCATCAATAAAAAAAGGTAAAACAAGAACGAAATACAACATACTACAAAATTATTTTCAGCAGACTACCCATCTGTTGCAACAGATGGACATTTACTGGAAGAACACAATACAGTTCACCAAACTAGAATGTATCCTCGTACATATGATCAATCTGTTGCAACATATGAATAATTTGTTAGAGCGACACAATACAATTCTTGCCACTGATTTGTGGTGTTCCAACAGATGACCAATCTGTTTTAACAGATGGTCCATATGTTGAAAGAACTCAAAAGTCTTATTATTGCTATTGCATTCAAAATTGTACCAAATGCTCAATTCCTACCTCTAACAGTTGACATGTAGAGAAGAAGAAATAGACAGAATGAAAATTAAATAAGAATTAAAAATTCAAAGTCGGCCAAACATAAATTCTTTCATTAAACAAAAAAATTACATTAGGTAGGTAGATCGGATAAAAATTTAAAAGAAAAATGCATACGCTAAAAAAATATAACCTAATTATTATTATCATAGTTATTATTATTATTATTATTGTCAGACGGCCAAGTGTCATCCGGCAGCAGCAGGGCTCTCCTCAGCCTGTGAATCCCCCAGAGCATCCTTGCTCTCATGGCACCCAACTCCCACTGTAGGTCATTAACCTGCCTCTGAAGTTACCGCATGGTGTCGCACAGAATAACAATGTCCCAAAATGAATCGGTCATATCTAGAACACACATGAATTGACAAATAATGTAAACACAAGTAGAGAACAAAGGTCGAATGTAATACAACGTATACTACAAAATGGATAGATTTACACCAAAAAAAATTTACCTGAGTCGGGGAAAGGAATCTGGTCTTTGAAGAGAAGCGGTTAAAGATGTAATATAAAAGATAAGATGTAAGAAATAAATAAAGTGCAGTAGAATGAACGAGTATGGAGAGACCTATTTATAGAGGATTGAATCTGAATGTGGTAGGTAAAAAGTCATGACTGTTCACCTCCCATTTATTAATTATATTCAAGCTGGTGACTTTTTGATTACTGTGAAAAGTCATGACTTAATTAAATCAAGCTGGTGACTTTTTTATTATTGTGACAAGTCATGACTCTTCAGCTTCTTAATATTAATTAGTTCTTAAAATTAAATAATTATGTTTTTAATTAAATAATCGAAGACTTCTCACCTTTTCAATAACCGTTTATTTTAATAATATCCATTTTTATTGAGTTATAGAAGCAGATGGTCCATCTGTTGCAACAGATGAATTATCTGACGTAATAGATGTATTACCTGATGCAACAGATGTATTACCTGTTGCAATAGATAGATTATCTGATGCAACAGATAGATTATCTGATGCAATAAATGGATGATCTGTTGGGGGCCATCTGTTAATTAAAATTAAATAACCATTTTTTTACGATTTTAAATTGTGTTTATCATTTATTTCCTTATTATTTTTTGTGAACCATTTTTCTTTATTAAATAGACATGACTTTTCACCCTTTCAATAATCCTTTTTTATTAATAACTGTTTTAGTCAGAATTTTTCAATAGATGGACCATCTGTTGAAATAGATTTGTCATATGTTCAAAGTACGCAAACTAATGGCAAGAACTGTATTATGTTCTTTCAGCAGATCTGTGCAATAGATGTTCCATCTATTGCAATATAGTGGTCATGTGTTGGTTGAACGCAATGCATTCTGATGAAGTGTATTATATTCTTCTAGCCAATGTCCATCTGTTGCAACACATGGGTAATGTGCTGAATATATTTTTGTTGTCATTCGTATTTAGTTTCTGTTTGGATATCTCTTTTTATTGATGCACAAGTTATTAAAAATATATTTTATATAATAAATAATAACATTTACATCCCCAACAATGAGTTAAAATTATCAAAGTTCATAATCAAACAACAACACAAGCTTACTATTACAATGCTAATGGTGCATTACATACGTAGCACTTGTTTTTTCTAGACGAGTATGTAGTACTTTGATGTTAAAGATGGTTACCCGTTGAGCCTCCGTAGTTTTGTACACTACTTTATGATGGGAACTGAAGATTAAACACTGTTTGACATTGATGGGGTAGGAAGAATAAGGTGTATACAGATAGATGGATCCACTTTCATGCTTGAGAGTTATGTATTACTGATCAGGTTATCGTGACAACACACATAAAGTACAATGATTTTGTGAATGCAGTTTTTTACCGCTTAGGCAATGATCCTTGAAATAAGATCATGCATTTTATAGTTAAGTTTGATGAGTGTGAACTGATAAGGCCGAAGGGTTCCAAGAAGAGGGGTATTGATCCCCTGTAATAATTTATGACAGTTTTGCTCATATTTATGCGTCAAGTTCTGAGAAGAGATCAATATTTGATGGCATTATAGATTTTAATGGTGCAATAGATTTTGAGAAGGCCTTTGAAGCCTCCCACTGCAGCAAACAAGAATGAAAAACCAATAGAAATTCCCCTGGTCCAAATTTATATGAATGGGTTGCTCGAGGGAGACTTTTATACAGCAGAAGGTGCTTGAGAGAATACCTGTACGGGAAACGAGAGATAGACAAGACCATATATCATCTCAGACCTTATTTAAAAGAAAACACAAGGCAACAAGTAAGGAACTTCTAGCCAATCTGGCCTACGAAATTGACTTAAAAGATAAAAAAATCTAAATGATTTGCAAATGTCAAAGTTTATCTAAAAATTAAAATCCGTCAGTCATTGTGGAAAAGAAAAATGATAAAGTAGACTGGAGCTGGACACTTTGCTCGGGAATTGCAACTAACAACGTGAACTGAATGAAGACCCACAAAGCGCAGGATCAGAACTCTAAGGAAACAGCTTGGTGAGCACCAAGGATTGGTAAGATTTTTAGTAAACAATGAAACTTAAACCAACAACTTCTGAAGTAAAAATAAGGAAAGTCAAGGCATCAATTTCTGTAGTTTAAATTGCATCCCATACCTTCTATTTGTGGTTCTAATCAGTTCAATGGTAGTAGAAACAAAAAGGTCTGAAGTCGGGTAGAAATCACATGCCTTATTATTTCCACTGCCTCTGACCTGACCAAAACCATAAGCAGAAGGCCTGAAAGGCAAGTTTAACTTTAGAAATTGCCACCTTGACTTGAATTCTTATTTTTACTTTGGGATTTGTTGGGTCAAGTTACGTTCTCGACTGACCATCTTACCATCATCGGTGATCGCAAAGATGCAACCTTGGAGTTTTGATCCTGCACTTTGTGGGTTGTCACTCAGTCCACGATAGCTAGTCGTAGTTACCCAGCAAAGTGCACAGCTCCAGTCCACTTTACCTTCTTTTTTTTCAAAATCAACTGACTTTATTTCTGGACACACTTTTATTTTTTCAGCTTATTCGATTTTTTCATTTTTCATGTCAATTTCACCGACCAGATTCACTAAACGTTTCTTGATACCCTGTGTTTCTTCTTTAATAAGGTCTGAGTTGATATATGGTCTTCATCACCTCCCCTTTCCCTTGCAGATATTCTCCCAAGCACCTTCTGTTGTATAAGCGTCACCTCGAGCAACCCAGCCATATAAATTTGGACCAGGGCAATAACTATATTAATTTCCATTCCTGGTTGAAGCAGTGTGAGGCTTTGGAGGCCTTTCAAAAGTCCATTGAACTCTTAAAATTAGTCCAATTACTATTGAATACTTACACTTCTACTAAAAACTTGGACCCTTCTCCTAACTTGACACATAAACATTAGCAAAAATATCATTAAATCGTAATAGAGTATCGACACCATCTACTTGGTCCCTCACCTTATCATTTTGAACCTATCAATCTTAACTGTAAAATGCAATATCTTCTTTGAATGATTAATGCCTAATCAGTAAAAAACTTCATTCACAAAATCGGTGTAATCTATGTGTGTTTTCATGATAACAAGATCAATAATACATACCTCTCGCATATAAAGTGGTTCCATCTGTAGGCAGCTTATTCCACCAAACCCATCTTTACTTTAGCCTTTTATATTGGTCAGGAAAACGTTGATCCACTTTCACTTCCCTTTATCTACAAACAAGAGAAAAAGAAATGATTTCAAACAAGAGAATAACAAAAAGAACATTACAATTGATGTCTTCATAATTTTAAAAAAGGATAACAGAAAATTGAATTAATACAACACATTACAACAAGCATCCCAACAGATGACCCATCTATTGTAACAGAAAACGCATCTGTGTCAACAAATGAGTCGTCTATTTTAATAGGCAATGCATTTGTAGCAACAGATGGATGACATATTACGATAGATAGGTCATCTGTTGAAATAAATCAAACCAGCCTTGCAACAGATGAGTCATTTATTGAAATAAATCAAACCAGTCTTGCCACTAATTTAATTTCTTCCAACAGTTGCTCCATCTGTTCCAACAGTCGATTCATCAATTGCAATAGTTGAGGAATCTTTTGCAACACCACCACCAACAACAACAACATCAACAACAAAGAAACAAACAAAATATAAAAAAATGATACCATCAATAAGGCTTTTTAAATTCTCCCAACAGATGACTTTTTTGCATATTTTAATAAAAACAATGGTTCATTCATTCAAGACTTAAAAGTCACCTTTCCTTCAATTTTCTCAATAAATAGGATATGGATAATGGGTAAATAAATATAACATATGTAAATATCTAATTTAACTAACATACATAGAAGAAGATGAGAAGGAAAGAGCAATAGTGAACCATACCTGCAATACAAAAAAGCAAAGGGATTAAAACACCCATATCAGTTGAGAAAAAATATAGAATGGTTGAGATCCGAAAAGATCCTCTTGTGAAAGAGGAGAGAAAAAAAGATATGGTTGAGATTACCCTAAAGAGGGGAGAAAGAGAAAAAAGAGAGATAAATTAATTTATGGCTGAAGGATACGTAATTCTAGAGATGAATTTTAAATATTCATTAATAACTTTGAGGGGCACGAGGAGACGACGACATTGAAAATACAAGATAAGACTACCCAAGGAGGAGATTTTTGAGTGATCAAAGAAATATTTTTTACCACCTTAGTATTTTATCTTTTTTATCTCGGACAGAAAATTGCTTTAAAATAAAAAAAATCTTAAAACAAATAAGTCATTAGTTGCAACAGATGACAACGTCTATTTGATAATTTACAACAGATAGGTAATCTGTTGCAATAGTTTTATTTATCCTTTTAATAATTTTCAACAGATAAGTCATCTGTTGCAACAAGTTGAACATCCATTTTAATACAATTTCAATTGCATTCATAGGTTCAACTACAATTTTAATTGATTTAGCTAGAACTAGGGATGAGTTACATGGTCAACTATACTTTTAATTGAGTCGTTGCAATTGCATGATGTTGGTATTGCGTTCCTCCTGGACTGAGTCGTCAATCAATTAAAATGAGTAAAATGATTTATATTAGCTAATTATTTGAAATGCCTCGATTGATCTAGATAGAACTAGGGATGAGCTCACAGGGTTAACTACAGTTTCAATCGAGTCATTGCAATTGCATGATGTTGGTACTGTGTTCCTCCTGGCCTGAGTCGTCAACCAATCAATCTGAGTTGAAACGATTCATATTAGCTTATTATTTGAAATGCCTAAATTTGATCTAGATATAACTAGGGATGAGTTCACAGGGTCAACTACAGTTTCAATCGAGTCGTTATAATTTATTATGTTGGTATTGCGTTCTTCCTGGCCGGAGTCGTCAACTGATCAATCTGAGTTAAAATAATTCATATTAACTTATCATTTGAAATTCCTAAATTGATCTAGCTAGAACTAGAGATGAGTTCACAGGGGTAACTACAGTTTCAATCGAGTCGTTGTAATTGTATGATGTTGATATTGCGTTCTCCTGGCCTGAGTCATCAACCGATCAATCTGAGTTGAAATAATTCATATTAGCATATTAGTTGAAATGCCTAAATTGATCTGGCTAGAACTAGGATGAGTTCACAAGGGCAACTATAGTTTCAATCGAGTTGTTGCAATTGCATGATGTTGGTATTACGTTTCTCATAGTCTGAGTCGTCAACCGATCAATCTGAGTTAAAATGATTCATATTAGCTTATTATTTGAAATGCCTAAATTGATCTAGCTAGAACTAGGGAAGAGTTCACAGGGTCAACTATAGTTTCAATCGAGTCATCACAATTGCATAATGTTGGTATTGCGTTTCTCCTGGCCTAAGTTGCCAATCGATCAATATGAGTTCAAACGAAATACAATTTATTATAATGAAATGGTTAAAATTTATCTCTTTTTAAAAATTAATTAAGATCAATTCGGACCAAATTAACATTTTCAAAACATGTCATTTTTTTTCAAAAGACAAATCATCCATTTGCGGAAAAAACGCTTCATTATTTTAAATCTCGAGTTCTCACTCTTTTCGTTCTCTCTTAACAATACAAATAACAACTAATCAATATATTGCTCAAGCCTTCATAACAGATCGATTTTCTTCCCATTTCAGACCACATTGTTGTTGTTTTTCACTTTATTCTTACTTGTATTCGTCATTTTCTCTGTCTTCTGAAAAGAATTCTATATTTGTTCTTTTTAAAAAAAATTAGGACTTTTTTAGTTAATAATGAAAAAGAAGACTTTAAGTTGTATTATCTTCAATAATGGGCTACCAATTTTGAGTTTTGATGATAAAATCATAGGAAGAACCCGAGAAAACCCTAGTTTTTGTCACAGTGTTTCGTTGACTGTTGTGATATAGTTGGATGGTGTTTATCGTGTTGTTCATGGTTGTTGGTAGTGGTGGTTGTTGTTAGTGGTGATGGTGGTAGTGGTGGTGATGGTCTTCGTGGTGGCACTGGTGGTCTTGGTAGTGGTGGTGGTGGCATTGATAGTTTAAGTTTCTTAGATAAGAAACTGTTTAAGTTTCTTAGAGGACCTTTCTATAGCACGATCTGAGACTTGAAAGAATGAAGACATTTCCTAAATGCCTTGAAGCCTCTCAAAAAAAAGTACAGACGTCTCCGTACCGTTTCAAAAGACTCTACTAGACACGGCTTCACAGACACCCTAGGACTCTTGAACCTTGTGCTCTGATACGAAGTTTGTGACGCTCCAAAAATGGGTCCCAAGACGTCACACGGTGTTTAGGTTCACAAGTGATCCCAAGCTAACCCTGCTACTGGTATACTTATAAGCAACTGAATAAAATACATAAATCTTAACAAAATCAGCGGAAACAATAAATTTTCTCAGAACTTGATCAATACAAAATCTGAGTTTCCAAGATTACAAATCTGCCTTTATGAACAAAACTGAAATAAAATACATCGACACTACTGACTGTCTATGAAGCCTCTACTAGTACTGACTATGGAGAGTCGGGTCATTACTTCCAACTATCCCAACTCAATATGACTGAATAAAGAAAATACAATACTTCTCAAACTGTATAACTGACTCGAGCCCATGAATCAAAAGGACTTATCTCCTACTGACTGGAAGCTGCGAACAGACTGAATATGGTGTATGCGCTACAACTTGTACCTACATTATGAGATAATGTAGCACACAGACGTATATGTGGATCAGTACTTTGAGGATGTACTGAGTATATGTGGGTGTATGCATTTACATAAAACAATATCAATACTTTTTAATGAAATCATACTCTGGAACTCTTTTAGACACGGGACACTTAGAACTCGGGAGTTTCTTTTAACCGACATAAACCATGTGAGATGCATGGAATCCAACGTCTTGCCCATATTGGGGAGAGCTGTTCTATCCTTGTCATCGGAGTAGAACCTTATCCTTAATGATCACTATCTCGGCCTTAGGCCCATAAATCTCAAACCTACGGTGGCACGTAGTTCTGGGGTATGAGACCTTGGAACCATACCCAACTCGGTGCTAAATACTAATCCCGTACTCAACTCAGAACTCTTAGGAAATCCACCTCAAAATAACTCAAGGGTCTATAAGGAAGACCAAAACATATTTCTCTTGCTTTAAATCATAAGTAGTGTGGATTCCTATCTTAGCTTTTGAAAGTACTTATCAAAACTTGTCAACAAGACTTTGAGATCATAATCTCCTTATAAAAAATCACTTGTACTTAGGACTCCAAATATAAAACTTTAATGCATCAAAATCATATTTAAACTTCATGCTCAACCATCATCTTAAAAAGCTTACAATCATCTCAATCAAGATATTGAAAAAATAACTCATAATATGAATCTCAAGATTTCAACATCTCAAAATTCATGCTTGATAACAAAACATTCATAATAATCTTAAATCAAGAAAATTCAAAAATAGGCATGGAATTTTAAACAAAATCATGTAATTCAACCTTTAATCCATGGAAAATCTCAAGATCTTGCAAACAATAATAATGGGTATAAACCCTAACTTCAATTTCAAGGAAAATCTCATAACTTGTAGAAATTTGTATATAAAATAAGTCTTTAGTCACAAGGGTGAAAGAGTTACCCATGTTCAAACCCCACATACCTTAGATTTTAAATGTAGATGAACAAGTTTGCTTGAGACTCTTTTTCGCACTCTTTAATGAGGGTTCTTGAAGCTTTTGACTTTGGATTATTGAATCCTAACTCAATTTGTAAAATCTATAGTGAGTTCTTGAATTTCTTGGATGAAGATTTGAACCTTGTTCTTGGGAGTAATTTTTGCAAGAAATCCTAGATTTTTTATGCTTGAGAAGAATATGGTGTTTTTGCCTTGGCCAGATGTATTTAGATGTTGGAAATGATGGAAAATAACTAAAAAATCCTTTTTAAAAATGACTTTAAAATACTGAATGGGATATGTGACGGTCCATCGCTGGCTCGACGGTCCATCGGCCTGACCGTCGCACCTGGAATAGAATGGGACTTATTGTCTTGGCGGCGATGGCTTGGGTGATGGTCCATCGGCCATTTCGTTGCGCCTAGCCAGAAGGTGGACTCACTGCCTCCGCTATGACGGTTTGGGCGACGGCTCATCGCTAGCTCTATGATCCTTTGGACCTTTCCGTCGCACCTGGGCGGTTCAGACTACTTTCTGTAATTCGGCCAAAACTTTCTCTTTCGGTGTCGAATTTTGATGAAATGGGTATCGTTGAAAAGATAATTCAATTTCCCACACGATAAAAAGTTAAAATTAGGAAAATTCTATATGATTTAAACACTAGTCACTTTGAAATCCATTCCTTAGTCTTTTAAAAGTGAAATTAGGCTTCACTTGATAGGCTCTAATGGCTTATACTACGAGGGAACTTTGTGGGCTTAATACTCTTTAATGAAATCATACATGCAAATAGGAATGACTCACATGGCTTGAATAAGTCTAAAATATAAAACTCATAAATCATAAATAGTGAAACATGTAACACAAATCTCGTGAGTCATTATACTTAACTTTAAAATCTATACTCTCCTCTTATTCGAAGTACTTGAAGGCTAAAAGAAGCTTTAAACAATACTTTCAAACTTGTGCTTTTATCTTGTGGAGAGTAAAACTTCTTTAAAACTTAAAGACTTAGAACTTTTAGGAACTTTTAAAACTTGAGAACTCTGGAACTCTTTTAGACTTGGGACACTTGGAACTCGAGAGTTTTCTCTAACTGACATAAATCATATGAGCTACATGGAGTCCAACGTCTTGCCCACGTTGGGGAGAGATGTTCTATCCTTGCCATTAGAGTAAAACCTCATCTTTAGTGATCACTATCTCGGCCTTGGGCCCATAAATCTCAAACCTACGATGGCACATACTTCTGGGGTATGAGACCTTGGAATCATGCCCAACTCGATTCTAAATACTACTCCCATACTCAGCTCAGAACTCTTTAGAAATCCACCTCAAAATAACTCAAGGGTCTATAATGAAAATCAAAACATATTTCTCTTGCTTTAAATCATAAGTAGTGTGGATTCCTATCTTAGATTTTGAAAGTACTTATCAAAACTTGTCAACAAGACTTTGAGATCATAATCTCCTTATAAAAAATCACTTGTACTTAGGACTCAAAATATAAAGCTTTAATGCATCAAAATCATATTTAAACTTCATGCTCAACCATCATCTTAAAAAGCTTACAATCATTTCAATCAAGATATTAGAAAAATAACTCATAATATGAATCTCATGATTTCAACATCTCAAAATTCATGCTTGATAACAAAACATTCATAATAATCTTAAAATCTAGAAAATTCGGAAATAGGCATGGAAATTTAAACAAAATTATATAATTCAACCTTTAATCCATGAGAAATCTCAAGATCTTGCAAACAATAATAATGGGTATAAACCCTAACTTCAATTTCATGGAAAATCTCATAATTTGTAGAAATTTGTATTTAAAATAAGCGTTTAGGCACAAGGGTGAAAGAGTTACCTTTGTTCAAACCCCACATACCTTAAATTTTGAATTTAGATGAACAAGCATGCTTGAGACTCTTTTTTGCACTCTTTAATGAGGGTTCTTGAAGCTTTTGACTTGGGAGTCTTGAATCCTAACTCAATTTGTAAAATCTATGGTGAGTTCTTGAATTTCTTGAGGAAGGTTTAGACCTTGTTCTTGGGAGTAATTTTTGCAAGAAAACGTAGATTTTTTATGCTTGAGGAGAATATGGCGTTTTTGCCTTGGCCAGATATATTTAGATGTTGGAAAGATGAAAAATGACCAAAAAGTCTTTTTTAAAAATGACTTAAAAATACTAAACGGGATCTTCGATGGCTCGTACGATGGTCTGTCCTAGCTCGACGGTCCATCGGCCTGACCATTGCACCTGGGCCAGAATGGGACTTACTGTCTTGGCGGCGCTGGCTTAGGCGACGGTCCATCGCTAGCTCGATAGTACGTCGGCCATTACATCGTGCATGGATAGAAGGTGGACTCACTGCCTCTACTGCGATGGTTTGGGCGACGGCCCATTGCTAGCTCGACGGTCCGTTGGACCTTTCCGTCGCACCTGGGTGATTCAGACTGCTTTCTGTAATTCGGCTATAACTTTCTTTTTTGGTGTCGGATTTTGGTGGAATGGGTATCGTTGGAAAGATAATTCAATTTCCCATACAATAAAAAGTCAAAATTAGGAAAATTCTATACGATTTAAATAGTACTCACTTTGGAAGCCATTTCTTAGTCATTTAAGAGCAAAATTAGGCTTCACTTGACAGACTCTAATGGCTTAGACTACGAGGGAAATTTGCGGGGTCTTAAACCTATTTAAAAATTGTCTTATATGGTAGTATATTGATAAAATTCTCAGCCTCATGAGGGGTAGGAAATTAGCGTACCCGGATGCTTATGATGCTGCCGATATGATAATGGACCTCAACTTCTACAATAATTTCAAGAATAGGTACGACAAGCTCATTAAGATAGTATCAACACTCGGTGGCCTAGGATTTGATTCATTAGTTTCTAGGTTCTAAGGATATGAAGATATGATTAATTATGTTAGAGAAAAGAGATCATATCCACACAATAAGAGCTGGACCAAGGCAAAGAGAATCGTTACAGTCATGAACGTAGAGGTAAAACATTTCGTGTCTCTTAAATACTACTCGACGACGGAATAATGAAGGCTTAACTGCAACTCACCTGGTTTTGACGAGGCCATTTTTTTACCCACATGCAGCCACTGTTGGAGTTGTTCCCCAACTTGTTGAGGCAGAGTAAACTGATGAATCATTTGCCAACAATAATATTAATGAAGCAAACATGGGATTTTGAAGGTCGAAATAAGAACATAAATCTTTCAAAAAATAAAACTGGTGCCGCAAGTGGGTCCTACGCGCTTACACACATCGAGTGTTTGCTGACCGACATAGAAATGATCGAGCCAATAACCTTTTTGTGCGACATTGTTGTGGTAAATATGCAAGAGGTCTGGGCTTATAAGGTACTAACTAAATGCTTGGAGCCTGTGTATAAAAAGAAAGATGTAGAAACACAAACACCATGACAATATTTATGTCGTGACAATTTTTTATATTTGATGAAAATTGATTTTTTATAATGTAACATATTGTCTATCTGTTGTAACAGATAGTCTATCTATTCTGACAGGTAGTTTATCTATTATAATATGTTGGTCATTCATTGCATTATGCAGATGTTTATATCTAAGTTGTCCTATTGCAATAGGTAGGTCATCTATTGGAATAAATAAAAATAGTAGAAAGACCTATTTGATAATTTTAAACAGATGACCTACATGTGGCAACATATGTCTAAATCTTTTTGATATGTGCCAACAGATATGTCTTCTGTTGCAATAGATACATTATCTGTTGTAATATTCGAATCTAGTATTACATTTAAATTAATAAGTTTAAATATAAGGATAACATAGACTTAATAAAATAAATTGAAGCCTTCAGAAATTACATGAAATAAATCAACAAATAAATAAAATGTAAAAATATTGTTATGGGTACAGAACTCAACAAATAAATCAACAATTTAAGTTTTGGAGTAAATAATTCATAAGGAGAGGTTATTACTTTGACGAACTCACGTTGTAAAGATCTACTCAATATGGACAAGTTGTTCTTCATCCAGTGCTATAGAATTCGGCTTTGGTCGTCGTGGATCTTTAATGTCGCTTGCTACAGAATCTGAGCTTTTGCTTCTCTGTATTTCCATAAAAGAGTAGCATAAAATTTATAGAGTAATCTGGCATCAAGTACATCATTTGGTACTTTTAATCCATCGCTCAAATACTCAGTGTAAGCGGCAACAAAAAGACCGCAATTCCTGCATTTTTTAGAAATCACATAGTCCATATCTTGTAATTAATGTAAGTGTTGTGAAATTTATGAAATTAAAATAAATCATGATATTTATTGATAATTACAGGCTACCAATGGGTTGTTGAGCAATTTCTTCTATAATTTCTACATCAAATGGACTGCTCATTTTATCCCAGTATGCTTCAATTATTGATCAATCAGTATGAACCTTTTGGTCCAAAAAGCCACTTACATCAAGGTAAGTATGAAATATTTGAGCCAGCTTTTGTATCTCAGACGACGACCCAGAAGTCTCCTTCCCGACATCGAGTCATAAACTCAGATGTGCCTTCCTTTTAGAACAACGACAACCAATAACCAATGGAATTTATCACCGCAATTGATTGGAATGCACACTTCATCGACCAAATGCCAAGGTAAGCTCGCTGGAATGCTAAAACCTTTGATGATATTGATTAAGCCTTTCTCATTTTGGAAAACTTTTGGTTGTTGTTGACAATACCTATCATAGGAATTATTGATGTAAACTTTGTATAAACAATTGCCTGTTGTGTATCTGTATTATTTTTATTTTTGTAACTTGGCCTTCTTTTGGAGGTAGTAAAAAAAATTGCATCGATGTGTTGCACATATTATCAAATTAAAAATTTCAGATTACGTGACGGTAAAATTAATACACAAATATAATTAAATAAAGTATAATATTAAGATGTATGACATTTAAACCTCATCATTCCAGCAAGTTTAGGGTTGTGACATCAAGTAGAACCAATTTTTTGTTCTGGGATGTGCAACAACAAAGTCAAACATATCAGAACCAAGACCCGATTCGTTCACTTTGTAGTATTCGTCATTTTGTTTTCTGCATGATTTATATGTGTTAATGTCATGTTTTTACAGCAGGAATTGTATAAATCGGTATCTTTAAAGTGATTTATTTACCTGCCGGCATGAAGCTTTAACAACCCATTGGTAATCCATCCTGAATAGTGGTCGATCAACTTTGTTAGTTTTTTGGAAGCCTCATTCGAGATGTTGAACCCTTCAGATGGGTAATTCTTTATTTTTCCGGACTAATAGGCATCACTTTTTCTTCCTATTTGGAAGAAGTAGATGGATTATCAACTGTGATATTAGGTTATTCAACAGTAGCTTCTACTGTGACATCCACCCGAAAAGCTAGAATTGTCAATGCTAATCACAGAGATACTGACACATCTGTTTTAGCAAATCAAACAGGTCTTCCTCCTATTTTAGTTTGTCCAAACAAATAAGTCATATGCTACAACAGATGGATAATCTGTTTGGACAAATCAAAATTGGATGAAGAGTTGTATGATAATTTCCAATAGATAACCCATCTGTTGCAATACATACCTTATCTACTTGGACAAACTAAAATAGTAGAAAGTCTATCCCAATAGATGACCCATCTATTGCAGTAGATAAGCCATTTGTTGGTACAAATTAAACTAGTAGGAAGAGCTGTTTAATTTGCTAAAATAGATGAGACATATGTTGCAACAGATAATGTGTCTGATGCAACATGTTAGTCAACTACTGTAATATATGCATATATATGTTTGATAATTTACAGTAGATGTGTCATCCGTTGCAATAGATATGTAGTCTATTTGGTTGTTGGAACAGATGATATATATTTACTTTCTTTAGCTCATGTTGATCTCCCGTGGCCATTGAACATTGATCAGAAGTGCAAGACAGAGATAGAGGGGTTTTAATTTTTCTTTTTTCGATGCTTGATGATGTCTTGGAATTTTCTTTTCTTCGCCTCTTAGCCGCTTTAATCTCTAATAGAGTGTATGAATATGAAATCCTCTTTGATGGAATGACACCCCTCTTAGATGTTAATTCCTTTACAGAAGCACTTAATGCATTAATAGCATTAAACACTCCATCATGTTTCGCCTTGCAGCCTTGACATTTGCATACAGAACATTCGCTAGGAGGGGCAAAATTTGTAAAACCGATTTGATCATAAACATAATAATTTGTTGTTTTAAAAACTGCAAGAGGAGCATGACTATCCCCAACAGTAGCACCACTACCAACAACAACTCCAGCACCACTAACACCATCAGCAACAACAAGCCCACCCTCCAAGATTGTTTTTCTTGTTATGGTTGTTGCTCCAAACAATTTCCTTTTTACTGTATCGATGACCTTAGGGTCCGATAATGTTTGCACGAACCATAAAGTAAGAAAATGTGACATCTTCAACTCTCGATTGATCACAACAAACCACGGTTGCACAATCTAAAATAAATTAGTACATATATTAGAATAATGATTATATCATTTAAAAAATCTTTAATTAAAATAAAAACTTAATTAGAATTAGACTTACTGCTTCTTTCGGATGATTGAAGAGATCAAAAAATTTTACATTTTTATCGGTATTGGCCGACAACCATCTCAAGATTCTTGGACATGAAACTTCTTCCTGGTGGTTCACTTGTTGTCTCAAATAAGGAATGACTTTAAATGCCCAAGCCTATAAAAATAACGCTAATAAATTAAAAGCATTATTCCATAAAAAATAAATGAATCATAACAAAGGAAATATTTACTATGAAAGCCCATAGAAAGTCATATGAGTTGATTGTCTTTGGCGTTAGCGGAGTTAACAAATATTTGACAGTCATTTTGAAGCTTCATAACCTCTAGGATAGCTGTTAAATACCTCAAGATCCTCGGATAGTTTTATTAAATCGAGTGGTATGTTTTTGTTAACGTCTCTCACCCAAAGAATGTACAAACCAAATCAAGCACAATGATTGTTTGTGCTTCTTTGAAAGTCTTTCATCTTTCAAAGCCTCTATAAGATTTTTGTTTGTGAAGCTTGGACCAACAAGGAACACCAAGTCATCACCATCACTTGACTTGTCTCTGTCTTTTAGGGGTGTGTGGAGTGTTTTTTTTAGGGTTACAATAGGTATTACTTGAGAAGGAGGAAGAGGGTAACATTTTAGTCCAGTAACTATGGCAAACTTCTTCCAACCAAAACAAACAGGCATGTCACAATAATTTATCCCCACCTCATCCATCTTATCTTTATTTTCATACATAAATCTACGTTTGAAAAGATCATATATCATTTTCATTTGAAAACAAGTATTGTTGTCCTCCGGTAAATCAAGATATTGCCCAAAGCAGTTGTCCCTTAAATAAACATCTAATTTTTTGTCTTGAAGTATTTTTTTAAAGGCGTCAAAAGATTTTTCCATGGCTGAATTAACCACGAAATTACCAGTTAAATTTGTGGCACCATCGCACTGCATTCTCACAGGATAACTATCAATGCTGAAGGTTTTGACCAATTCTTCATTGGAAGGGCTATTAGCATTTGGATTATCTTCTTTGAAAAAAAAAACTCATTCCCATGTTCAGTATCTTTTGCTTCTGATTGAGATAACGCTTGTAAAGCAAGCTCATAAAGTGGTGGATATAGCCTAGCTGCTTCACTTGTTCCTTTACTCAGAATTGATTTGATTTTTTTTGGGGAGCCATATTATCTAAAAGTAATAGGAAAATAAAAAAATTATAATTGATTAAAGCATCGTTAAAAAGGATAATGGCAAATCTAATATGTACAACACAGTAAAATAGCAGTTCCAACAGATCACACATATATTGCAACAGGTGTGTTGTCTGTTGCAACATATAACTAACCTGTTGCAAAGGAAGATTAATCTGTTGTAAATAATAAAAACAGCTTATGTACTATCGTAATCTCTTTCAACATATCATTGATCTGTTGAAACAAATGACTAGTCTATGCAATAGATCAACTATCAATATTGTTTAAATTTTTTTCAACAGAAGTCTCATCTGTCGCAATAGATGAATTATCTGTTGGGAGAAATTAAACTCTTACAATAGAAGGGTAATTTATTATAAACAATAAAAATAGTTTCTATTATATTATTGTATTTCTTTCAACAGATCGGTCATCTGTTGAAACAGATGACTGGTCTGTGCAATAGATCAACTGTCAATATTATTTAGATTTTCTTCAATAGAAGCCTCATCTGTCGCAGCAGATAAATTATCTGTTGGAAGAAATCAAAGTCTTGGACATATCGTCTTGTTGGAATAGTTGATAGGATTTCAAACAACACATTGTTCATCTGTTGCATCAAATGGTTCATCTGTTGTAGGAAAAAAATAGTAGCGGAATTTTGTTCAATAGAACAGAAACAATATCACCATTTAATATCAAATACACCATTTTTACTAAGAACAACAACAAATTAACCCAACAACGCCAAAACAACACCCACACAACACAGACGCGAAGAACATCCATAGTGACCCAAAACACCAAAATTGTTGTTTTGTTTGTACAAACACAAAGGAAAAAAATCAAACTTAAAAAAACTCAACAGACACCAAATCGAATCAACAGTTCGACAACAATAACTACAATAACAACAAAAAATCATTTTTCACTTTGGAAAGAGAAGAGAAGAATAAGAAATACCAGAAATTAGGTTTTTGTTCAGCCCCCATTTCAAATTTAAGCAGCAAATATTAAAATTATTAACCAATACTAGAAGAGAAGTTGGTTCAAGTTCCTCTTTTTTTTAATAACTAAAAGCCCTAATTTTTTACTTGTGAAAGAAGAAAAGGGATGATGAAGAACTCGAAGTTGTTGTCGCCGAAGAGCAATGCTATCACATTGATTGAAGGTTGAAAGTCGAAAAGAAACTCGAAGACCTGATATTTGTCGCTTAAAGGTTGAAGTCACCGGGGATTGAAGGGACAAATTTGCAGAACTGTTGGTTGGGAGAAGCTTGAGAGAAGCAGTCGAGACAGTGAGAGGGGGGAAAGGAGAGAGACGGTTGATTTGGAGAGGAGAGGGGTGTAGGTTGATTTGTATTTTTGAAAAGATTAGAAAGTTAAATATTAATCAAGTCCACAATCAACTTAATTAAGTTTTCTAATTATGTTTGACCCTTTAAGTTGGTCAATGTTACCAATACTTCATTTAAGACTTAAATGACACTTTTCCTTCAATTTTCTCAACTTACTTTAAACCTTTAACTTAACACACATTTATTTACCCTCTTAACAACTTTAAAGTAAATTAATATCACCCCATATTCTGACATAACATTTATTTTTTTGAAAAAATGCATATTTATTTAGAAAAAAAAAAGCATGACCCACTTTTATTTTATATATATATAATTATAATTATATTTATATTTATATTTATATTAAATCACACCTTTCTTCCTTAATTCCCCTACCCCTCACCCCTCACGCTGCACCCCCTACCTCACACTGTTGTTAAAGTCTCTCCACCATCACTATCCCAAGCCTCACCACCATCTCTACCCCAATTCTCTCCTTTCTCCAGTGATTAGTTGTACATTTTTAGTATTAACTTAGAAAATAGTAATTTCATGATTTTTAAGACTTTAAAATTAAAATTTTTTAGAGGTGTCGAACAAGAATTGTCAATCTTGAAATAATAATTTCATTAATCAGAAGAATATTCTTTTACATTTTTTTAGGTGTTTGCTGGAGTGGATGAATTTGTTTGATGGGTTAGCGGAATTTGAAATTTTGAGCGGCAAAGTTGGGGGTAGATGGAGAAAGAAGAGAACATAGTGTGATTGAAGTAAACTGTACGTTGTGATTTGTGAATCATTTGGAGCTTTTAATAAATTAATGTTGCTGAGTTGATTTCCCATTAAATTCTGTTGGAAATTTTGGATTTGAGGCTCCGCAGGCGCTGTGTTTGAACTCAAATTGATAATGATTGCCTCATAGATTTTGGGGCTTTTTGGTGGGATGTGCTTGCAGGAGGCTGGCGCTGCTCCTGATGTTGGTTCGCCGCCGTCAAGCTCACTGGAATCCATCAGGGGCCTTTTGATAAAATAAATAAACTTTTCTCCGCCGAAATCCGCCATTGCATCACATGTCTGATGTTAAACTTTTTTTTTAGAAGTCAATGTTTGATATTTTTTGTACCCGAATGTCTAATGTGCTCGAATTTCGCCGCCGTCAAATTCGCTAGAATCCATCTGCAATGTGCACTTTAAGTATGAAGAAGATTAATGTGGGTGGGTATTCTTTTATTTTTTCTATATATATACATATAATATTTAAAAAATAGTTTATTCGCGTAGCTCCGACGTGGCAGTGATGTGGCGCTGATATGTCGGCGCGTGTGATACACTCTCAGTTGTGAGAGTAGTAGTACATCTTTAGGGTTGTATTTAATACACTTTAAATATGTTAAGGGGTAAATAAATGAAAATTTAGTTTACGTGCTAAAATAAGTTGAGCGGATAAGTTCATGAGGGAAATGCTATCTTGTTTTCATATTTAAAACTTATTAGCTATACATAAGCACGCACAAAAGTGTTTATAAAAAAAATAGATTTTAGGTAATATAGTCAAAATATTAGTTACTTCTATCAAAATAGCTACTCCCTCCGTCCCATTTTACTTGTCCCAAATTAGGATGGCACAATAATTAAGAAAAATAATAAATAACATGGATAGTTTACCAAAGTACCCCTATTAAATGATGTTTACATTTTAATTTTAAGAAAAAATAATTAATGCAAAGGGTAAAACATAGAAAGAAAAGTTTGTCTTATCTTGATAAGTAAAATGGGACAAGTAAAATAGGACATCAACTTAGCTAATTTGAGACGGATAAAATGAAACGGAGGGAGTACCATTTTATGAAATCAATTCTGGGCATTTAAAAGTTATCAGTTAATTATCATCATGAACAAAAGTTTGATCTAAAACATTTGTTTTATGATGAAAGAGAATCTAGGAAATATCGCCAACCTACTAGTCACTTTTATCAAAAGCATAACTACTTATTTATAAAATCAATTTTCAATATTTGAAATTTATCAACTATTTATCATTATGCATAGAAATAACACACATAAAAGTGAACTCTCAATATTTTATAAGGAAAAAAAAATCTAGGAAATATCGCTAAAAGAGTAGTCTCTTCTATCAAAATATATAGATGTACTTACTTAGAAAATCAGTTCTTAACATTCAAAATTAGCATCTATTTTTCATCACACAAAAGTAAACTCTTAATATTCTTTTATAAGGAAAAAGATTCTAGAAATTATTGCTAAAGCATTAGTTGTTTTATATCAAATGCACTCTACCTATTTAGATAAACGATTCTCTAACATTTAAAACTTAAACTATTTATCATCATATACACGAGTAGGGGTGGACATTCGGTATTCGGTTTGGTATTTTCATAATTCGGGTTCGGTAATTCGATAATCGATAATTGAAAGTAGATACCAAATACCATACCGTTAAACTTTGATTCGGTAATTCAGTAATCGTAAAATTAAATTTTGGTTCGGTACGGAATTCGGCATTACCATATTAAAATTGGACATGCTTGTAGTGATCCTATTTGGTGATAATAGTGGTGATTTCCAACCAACGTTTTCGAAAAAATTCAATTTTGTTTGGTAGTTTGACACCTCTGAATACATAGTTTTACACCAGAAAAAAATAATTTATTTGATCTTGTTACACGTTAATACGTGTGACTCAATTAATGAAACATCTTAAAACCTATGTTATTGTAGTTTGATCCAGCTCCAAGAAGGGGATAACTGGATGTAACACGAATAACATTTACATCAAACTGGATGCAACACGAACTGAATGTAACAAATTGGATGTAAATGTGATGTAAAGTCATAATATTACTTTTTATAAATGTGATGGAGAGTAATATATGTTATGTTGTCTGCCAAATGCTGAGTTTTGCTTCTATCCGCTGTTGATATATGAACACAAAGATTAAGAAAGTTTGACCAAGTACCCTTGGTTAAATCCATATTCCGACCTACGTTAGGAACATCAGAGTTGGGCAAGTGCAACCACCAATGGTGTTATGTATCATATCATGAAGACTTCTTTTTTTTTTTGTTCCCTTCCACGCCCCGATTTTCAGTCTTAGCGTGATATTTTCTTCAAAAGTTGTCATATGTTGGTAGCAAGAAAGTTTGTTGTGTAAAGTTAAGGTCTACTTTATGACTGTGTTTAACAGTTCAAAGTTTGTTTAGGCAATATTCACACAAGTATGTGACCTTTGGAGTGTGGACTAGATATGTGGCTTATGGGTCACTTAACTATAATTAGAATTTCGGAAAATACCAAATACCAAACGATAGTAATATTTTTTATCAATTCCGAAACTAAATACCGTAATTTTAAAATTTTACTCCCAAATATCATCCCAAATTACCGAATACCAATTACCAATTTTTTTAATTTAATTCGATAATTTAATTTTTGATATTTTATGCTCACCCCTACACCAGAGAGTTCACCATCCTTCTTAATAAGGAAAACAGATTATGAGAAATAATAAACAAGTAAAATATATGGAGAGAGTATTTACAACTTTCTCAATCCAACTTTATTTGTTTTTATTTGACTCATCATGTCTTTTCTAAAAATATGAATAATAATTATTATTTACCTAAATATTAAAAATAAATATTCAGTTTGTTCCTTTTTAGTCATGTATACTAAAAATAGTTGTTTTTAAATACTTGTCAATTTAAACAATCAAAAGAGAATTAATTATTATTTTTCAACTTTATCTCAACATTTACTCATTCTATAATAATAATTAAGAAGCATGTAAATCAATAAAAAATAAAAAATTAATAAGGAATATATGATTCAAAGTACACTCTTAATAAATTTATAGTCTTAAAGATTATACAAAATCTTATTCTGACAACTAACAAAGAAAAGAAATAAATCGTATTTAATAATAAAAATAAAATAAACTAAAATCACAAAGCCTTTACTTTTATTTTAAATTAAACAAATAAAGTCTAACAATTATTTTTAATCCACTATTATAAACAAGTAAATATGCAGGAATAATCAATATAGTATAAGAGGTCCCTCAATTTTTTTCTATACAAAGAAAACTTCCCTAGAAGATATCGCCGAAAATCCGTGGTGATTCATTTCCCGCCGTGGGCGGCAAATGTTAAAAATTTAGAAAAAGCGTGAAAAAATTAAATATGACGTCAAAAAAGAGGGGGTAAAAAAAGAAAAGGGGAAATTGGGAATTAAACATACTAGGGCTTTGAATTCCCTTTTGGGATTTTGACAAAAGCCCTAAAATACAAAATGCGTGGTGGCACTAGAACAACTAGACAACAGCAGCAGCAGCATCTTCAACAACAACAACAACAACAGCATCTCACTAAAGGCTCTACCGTTGAAGTTACTTCCGACGAAGAAGGATTCAAAGGCGTTTGGTTCGGTGGCACCGTACTCCGTCTCTGTAAGAATAAGGTGTTAGTCGAATACAAGAGTATTGTTGCTAACGAAAATGGGTCGGATCCATTGAGAGAACTTGTTAACGTTTCATTTGTGAGGCCGGTACCACCGGTTGAACTAATTGAGGGGTACGAGTTAGAAGACGTTGTTGATGCGAATTATAAGGACGGTTGGTGGACTGGGGTTGTAACTAGGGTTTTGGAAGATAATAGGTATCAAGTTACTTTTAGTAATCCGCCTGACGTACTTGAATTTGGTGTGTCTGAATTGAGACTTCATAAACAATGGGTCAAAGGGAATTGGGTCTTACCCGGGAAGCAGGTATTATCATTTCGTATCCGTACTGATATTAGGGTTTTGTGATTTTTATTTGATGTCGTTATTTTTTGGTGTTATGGGTAGGGATAATTTTTTTTTTTTTTTTGCATGTGTTTTGGAGGAAATGTTTGATTTTTAGAAATCGATTTTTGGTGAGTGGGTGTGTTTAATGGGTTACTATATTGTGTTTTTGGTAACATTTTGGTTACTATGTTGTGTTTTGGTAACATTTGAGTTACTATATTGTGTTTTTGGCAACATTTTTAAGAAAAGTTATTTTCCCTATTTGTAGAAATAAGATGCTTAACATTTCAAGGTAACAAAGCATTGCAAATGATTTGTCATGTAGGAGGACATTTTCCAGAAAAAGATTTATATTTGTTGCTGTATAGTTTTCATTTCTACTTAAAGATTGTAGCTTTTGTTGTGTAAGGCTGTTATCAGCTTGAATTCTTGATTTCTATAATTGTCCTCTTATCTTGTCATGTCTAATTGTCGAAAGAGAACAGACTCACTCATGTTTAGTGTGGGGAAGAATGTGGAAGTATCTTTTGATAAAGATGATCGCCGTGATGCTTGGTTTCCCTCAAAAGTAGTTGAACAATGTGAAAATGGCTCTTTTTTGGTGGAGAGGTATCGGACAATCGACAAAAAGGGGCGTATTGACAATGTAACAGTTGATTCCTCCCATATCCGACCTTTACCACCGCATATCAATAGGAAGAAATTCAATTTGCTGGAAAAAGTGGATGCATTTTATGATCTTGCCTGGTGGAGTGGTATCATCACTAGAGAGCTTGCTGATAATAGGTATATTGTCTTTTTTAAGCACACAAACAAGGAGAAGGAGTTGAGTGACTCTGATTTGAGACCTCATATGGATTGGAAAGATGGGCAGTGGTTTACTACCTCTCGGGTATGGACCATTTGAATTCCTTTGATTTTCAGGTCTTGTTACTCTTATGGAATCAGACTACTATTTTGTTCTTTTTTCCTGGTGGTCATAATGGTGGTAGTGGTTTTACTAATATCAAAATAACAATGGCGGAAGTGTTCTGTTGCTGACCTTTTATAATCCATTTGCTGCTGTAAGTTGTAAATAGCAAAGCACCAGTTTTAGTTTGCAGTTGTTTCCCACTTTCCCAAGTAACAAACCACCCAAGTGTAGCAAATTAAGCTAATTCCCAGTATCAGTATGTGAACATCAGAGTTGCATTGACTTTGAGATGATGTACAAATTGGCTTAGTTTTTCCTCTGAAAAAGTTTATGTATAACAGAAGACAAATAATGACTTTCTTCTACTGTCATTGGATATTCATCTAATCTCGTTTGTGTTAGTATTTGTTTTATAAGTTGTTATGCCCCTATCTTGCCGAATTCATTCTTGAGTTATTTGACTTTCTTAATTGTGCATCTGATTATACTTTCAGGACTTTCCAATTCCTTCAGATTATCAAACTAATGGAAGCAATAATTGCACTGACACTAGTATTTCACAAAAGGATGTTCCTCTTGACGGATCAAGCATTATGAATGAGACATCTGAGGAAAAAACACAACGTTCTGTGAAGTATATAGAAGATCTTAATGAGCCACATTCAACTGATGAGATTTCACCGGAGGAGGCATTGCAAAATGTCCTTCCCAGCTGTGATTCTGCATCTCCACATCCCGCAGAGCTGCCCAAAGACATGTCACTTGAAGCTTGTAATCTTAGTTCAAAGCTTTCTAAAAAACCCCGTACAAAGAGTCCCTTTAGTCATACTAGCCCAAAATCTGAATACGCTGAAAAGAAGATTTCAGTACCTGTAGCTGTCGATGAGCAACCCCATAACCGCTCTTGGCAGAATAGAACTGTAAGCCATTTCTCAGTCAGATCTTTTCTTGCATAATGTGTGCGTGTATGTTGAATCAGGGCTATTAAAAGCCATCACTTCATTGCTTAAAGAAATTAAATGATGCGAAGTGCGGTGGTACCTTTCATGGGTGAAGCCATGTGCTTCAGAGAAGTGTGCGTGTCAAATAATGGTGCTTTTTTTGCATGACAACTTGGAGTTTGATTGATAGTCAGCATAATTTTATATTGGATGCTAAGATTATTTATTTTATTTGAAATTTCCTTATTATAATACTAAATAGATTCCTATATTTATGGTATTTTTTGATCTTTTCCATAAATTGTGCACTTAATTCAATGAAGTGTGTTCTTCATTTCATGCATTTTGCTTCAAGCTCCATGAAACTTCTTGCCTTTTTTTTTTTTCACTTTTTGATCAATAAAGTGAGATAAGAAGGTGTCTCGCACCGTATTGGGGCGGGATGGATGAATTGGAAGCTCGCGTCGGGGGTGTTGTGTGATAAGAAGGTGCCGCCCAGGCTTAAAGGCAAATTCTACAGGGTGGTAGTCCGTCCGGCCATGTTGTATGGAGCGGAGTGTTGGCCAGTTAAGAGTTCCTACATCCAAAAAATGAAGGTGGCTGAGATGCGGATGTTGCACTGGATGTGTGGGCGGACTAGAGGGGATAGAGTTCGGAACGAGACTATCAGGGAGAAGGTTGGTGTGACTCCAGTGGAGTGCAAGATGCGGGAAGTCCGATTGAGCTGGTTCGGACACGTGAAGAGAAGGGGCATGGATGCCCCGGTTCGTAGGTGTGAGAGGCTAGCGTTGGATGGTTTTAGGCGGGGTAGGGGTAGGCCGTAGAAGTACTGGGGTGAGGTGATTAGGCGGGACATGGAGCAGTTACGGCTCACCGAGGACATGACCCTAGATAGGAAGGTCTGGAGGACGCGAATTAGGGCAGAGGACTAGGGCCAGTTTGGGTCGCTAGTGTAGGGAATTACTTGCTGGGGCTAGTATCCTGGTTATGATTTCGTGTTCCTTGTTTTAGTACGAATCTGGGTGCTTTCCTCTGTTTTCTTATGTTATGTAATCTTGTAACCTTGTTCGGTGTTTTACTTTGTATTTGTGTGGTATCTTGTGTCTTGAGCCCGGGGTCTATCGGAAACAGCCTTTCTACTTCTTTAGAGGTAGAGGTATGGACTGCGTACATCTTACCCCCCCAGACCCCACCAGGTGGAAATACACTGGGTTTGTTGTTGTTGTTGTTTGATCAATAAAAATGCATGCGACTGTGGGAGCAATCTGTTTCTCCTTCAGCCACCTTTCTGGTTCGCGTGTGTTGAAATTGATAAAGGAATGTGAGGTGTTGCTATGAGGACAAAGTAAAGCTAGTTGTGTCCTGTGCAACATCATCTCTTATAAAATTGTATTAAATGAATGTCTATTGTTTGTCAAAGCGTTTCTTGTAGAATTTACAGCAGTGTTGAGGCATAAACTGATATGCCACTTTAGTAGTGGCGTGAAGATGTTGAATCGTGTCTCACCTGACCTGTTTGTACCAATAGAGCGCCCTCTCTATTGGGTCAATAGTATTGGAAGCAAGGTTCAAGTTAGTCTGGCTACTTGTTAGCTAATTAGGTCTGGCTTTGCCAATAACCCTTCAGGGTGGAGATAGCCCGACTAATCAGGCGAGCCAATAATGGGAACGTAAATGGTCAATTTGTTCTTGTCTTTTTTTTTTTCTTTTCCTTTCTAACCTGACTATATTAGCATACTGGTTTAACTACTTGAATGTTAGTACAGGAGCTTACTATTTTACCACTGTCTATCTTAAGGAATAAGTCTGTTGACCAGCCTAAAGTCATTAAGTCTCAACATTTACTTAAAACCTACCTAATTGGTTGTTTTCAGTCTCCTGCTTCCTCTTTTCCTTCAATGGTGAAAGTTGAACTGCTTCTTCTTTGTTTGCTTGTTACATACTCCATCCATTTGAAGGGCACTTAACTACCTGCATTCTCCATTGTGTAATCTAGAAAGGTTCCTGGACTCCACACAGAACTTTAAATTGCTAACCATAGCAGAAGTTTTCTATGGCGGGGCGATTGCAATGGCTTTACTCTGTTCTCTCATTGGAGGGTCTACAACTTCAATGGATTTGGTCTGAGCTGAATTTGTTTCTTCTCCCTTCTCCTATTTTCCATTTGTTCATCCTTTACAATACTTATAGGCAAATGAGGAGCTACGGTGGGTATTTGGTTCTTGTTGCTGATTCTTAGGTTGCTCTCTTTTCAGAAGTAATCTCTTGGGTCTTTGCTTTAGTTGTGACATGTGCTCTCTTTGAAAATCTCACTTGAGCCTGAGCTACTTGTGGATTTTGGGGATCCAAAGATCTTTGCCTTTGAGCCGAGCTGCGCCTTCTAAGGTTTGGCTTGTCTAGGGTGGTGAAAGGTCAAAGAAAATTCTTTATTTACAATATGCTCCTTCGAGTTCTAATTCCGTCAATCAGAGTTCGTATTCAGTCCATTCATCTATCTTATCCAACAACAAAAAAGAACAAGAAAAAAAATCTTAGTTTGCATTCATCCAAATCTGAGCTGAAGTTGTTTCTTCTCCCTTCTCCTATTTTCCATTTGTTCATCCTTTACAATACTTATAGGCAAATGAAGACCTACAGTGGGTATTTGGTTCTTGTTGCTGATTCTTAGGTTGCTCTCTTTTCAGAAGTAATCTCTTGGGTCCTTGCTTTAGTTGTGACATGTGCTCTCTTTGAAAATCTCACTTGAGCCTGAGCTACTTGTGGATTTTGGGGATCCAAAGAACTTTGCCTTCGAGCCGAGCTGCGCCTCTAAGGTTTGGCTTGTCTAGGGTGGTGAAAGGTCAAAGAAAATTCTTTATTTACAATATGCTCCTTCAAGTTCTAATTCCGTCAATCAGAGTTCATATTCAGTCCATTCATCTATCTTATCCAACAACAAAAGAACAAGAAAAAAAGCTTAGTTTGCATTCATCCAAATATATGCAGAGGAAGAGATGCCAGGAACTAGGTGAAGAAAAGAAGGGTGGGGCACTTGAAAAGTTGCGACGCCTAAAATCTCCTACAACAGGTATTATTTGTTTACTTGGTATCTTTTTTTTGTTCTTTTGAAATCTAAATACAGTTTTAGAGCTGCTCAACAGGTAACAAGGATATTGCACTAGAAAATGCTGCTGACGTTACTCAAAAACGTTCTACACGTAAAGAAACTGATGTTCCTGTCATCATAGGGTTGGAGTGTACTAAAGTTAGGAGCTCAAAGACTAAAAGAACGCGTCAGATTAATAATGAATCTTTGGAGCCTATTGGAGATCAGAAGCAGATTGATGCTGCTGTAGAGGGTATACAGGTAAGAAGAGATTCAAAGGCTATAATATACCGATTCAAAGGGTATAATATCCGCAAACTATTCTGTTTGCTGTTGTGTGCTTTGGCATACATTGTTGTTTAAACTCGATTCATTGTCTATAGGAGGAGAACAAACAATTAGGTGATGAAGAGGGCAGTAGTCAGAAAAAAAGAAGGGGAAGACCACCTAGGAAATCGCTTAATGCCCTAGAAGGTATCAGCACAGATTCCTTGGGTTTTCAATTGGATGGTGGAATTTGATTTTCAGTTTTATCCTGAAGGTTATCTGCCTGCTTTTGTAGATATGCAACCAAGCGGAGATCATTCAAAAGATGAGATCTTAGATCCCGTTGAGCTAGCAATTATGGTTAATGAAGATGGTAAGGAGCAACTAGAGGTTCCAGCGGGCCCCAGCAAAAAAAGAGGCAGGACGAAGAAGATGACCCCAACAAAAATGTCAAGTGAAAAAGCAATTCAGTCTTCGTCCCAGCAGCATGAGAAGCATTACGTGAAGAGGGAAAAACGACAAGCAAAATCTTTAAATATTGAATCTCAAGCTCAAGGTGAGTAATGGCGTCTGTAGTAGTAGTTGCAATTTTTGGGATGGTGTTGGCAATTTGGTGCATGATGTTGACCACTTTGGTGGATGTGTTGAATTTTGAATGCTGTATGCAGATAGAGCAACAGGCTCACTTCTCATTGTTGAGTTTCTCATTGGCCTTCTGTAGGTTCTGTTGACTCTTCTGCAGTGAAAACTGCTGAATCAAACAGGATAGCAACCGAATGTGAGGAAGCTCTTGCTGAAATACCCTTCAACGGATTTGATGATCAACCCCTTGCAAAGTGGTTTGAAGAAATACAGTCTCCTACTTCTGTTGATGGATTGAGTAAGCTACTGACCTTTCATTAGTTTCTTCCTGTTCTGGCTGTTTTTTGATGATGCGTTTCTCCTCCAGGAGTTTCACCTGCACGTAGTCCGAAGCAATCTGCTGAGATGAGGGAGAAACAAGACATGCCCGTGCAAACTCCTGTCAATGGGACCCCAGCAACCCAAGCTGCAACCCAGAGCTTGCCATTTGTGAAAAATACACTGCTTTGGTCAACAGTTGAAGCCATGGATATTTTCAAGAGGATTCCTCAGAAGCCACATTTCAATCCGTTGCTACAATGTAAAGAGAGTTCCCGTGAAGGAATGGCTATAGGTCATATGGTTACCTTTTTAAGCATCGTAGAGAGGACTTCTAGACTGCACTTTGACGATCCTAGAAGCAGCTTTCAGGAAATCTTGGAGACTCTCAGTGACTTGGAAACCCATGGATTTGATGTGCAGCTTGTCCGAGATCGTATAACGGAGTTGTTGTTGATGAAAGATAAGCAGGAAAAGCTTGAAGTCCAAGTTGCAGATATTGATAGTCAGATTATCACTCATAACATGGACAAAAAACGTATTGATGGAGAAATTGAAGAGATCAATAAACAAATAGCAGAATTACAGGATAAGCTATCCCTGGCTACCTCAAGAAAGGTGGTTAAGGACCGTGAAATTGATGGTTTAAGGTCTAAGTTGATGGATATTCAAGCAGACACGAAGAAGGCACATTCTGAATTTGACAGTCTCTCTAGTAAACCTCTTTAACTGCTGCCAGCATGTCACAATTGATGGTTTCTCTTGAAGCATGGGTTGCTGCTATTGCTTGAATGATATATAATCACTAGTATCTTAGTTTAGTAGGTGCTTTTAGACCATTTGGCGATCATGCCAAATGTGTATATGTCCTGTCTAGGTAACTTCGTTGGAATAGTACATGTTTTTGGATGGTCTATGGTTTTTCAGCTCCAGACTACTTTTTGTGAACCTGAAGGTTCAAAATGACTTTGGAAACTGATTTAACCATGGGTTTCCTCGTATGTGATGAATCTGATGCCGTAGTTGATTGGTCCTCTGTTAATTTTGTTCTTTGTTAGTCTTCATATAGTTTCTATCCTGTTTGATATTGTTGAAATTTGTCTAATTAGTTGTGTCATGGGTTTTGGAAGGTTAGAACCAAGTGTTGGGATTGTTAGGGTTCACCTGCAACGCTTTGTGTCTTTGCTAATGTTCCACTTCAGTCTAATATAAGCAGAATGTGGATGCTGATTGCTGACATCCTCGAAATCTTGGACCTTTAATGGTGCTCTACCGAGGATATTGGATAATTGCATCGCAGTTCTGTGTGATGCTAGTTGTTTCCTGGGTTTCTGCCAAGGAGCTAGTGTTTGTTGCCGCTGTCAAAGTGCGCATTTGGTTGGTTTCCTTTTGCTTGTATAAGAATCAATTGCTTCACCATTATGCTTTTACCTCTGCTGCCACGAACGTGATAGCCCAGGGTACCTTCAGTCCTCAACTGAGCAAAGTGGAGCAAAGAGGCTAGTTCGATGCCTACCTAGTTCTTGGGTAGTTGGGCGTAGGAGCGGACCCGTAGTTTCATTTATGACTTACAATTCCGCGGACCTCTATAACTTCGCTCAAATCCTTTATACATGTTGAAAAGTTCATTATACATGTGATCGCCAGTCTATTTATTTTCTGTTTTCAAATCCATTTATGTAAATACTATTAATTTGAGATCGTTGCAGATACTCATACATGTTAAATCATGGGTACACTTCTTAAACCTGTACTCTCTCTTTCCCCTTCATTTTATGGGTTGTAGTTGTACTCTAATTTAGTTATCATCAATTTGGTCCGTCTAGTTCTTCTTCCCTCTCTTTTACAATTAATGGAAACGTGACTTCTCTTTCTTTGTCATTATACACTCATTATTATGACAATAAATTAGTTAGTTTAATGATTTCAACTGCTTACTGCTACACCTACTGGTTCCAACTTTTCTTAAATGCTACTCCCTTCGTCCCAAAGTAATTGAACTATTGGGTATGAAGAAAAATCTTTTAGGACATAAATTGTAAGTTATTTTTCACTATTATCCTTTTAATTATTCTTAAATTACTCTTCTAGAAAATGTGAAGTACTTAAGAACTTCATTAAATGAAAGAGTAAAATTGAAAGAAATTTCTAACACATCTCTTAAAAAATGAACAATTCATTTATTTAAGATATTGAAAAATAATTCAATAATTTATTTATTTTGAAATGAAGGGAGTACTAGTAAAATTCCAAAAGAGTACTAACATGTTTTCCGTATATTGCAATTTGAAATAATCAATTATGTCCAGATTTTTAAATACGTAGAGCTAAATACCGTGCAAGAATGGCTACGTTGCTCGATAGAAACGATAGTTGCTTTGATAAACCAATAAATAAACGAGGAATCTCGGTTTCCAATTTGTGAACACTATTTTCTTTTGTTTTGCGCTAAGTTTCTTTCTTAGTTACTTGTAAAATACGAATTGATAATTGTCAATGATGGTAATAGCAAGAAGTGATATGGGTCGAAAAACACTACACGGACTAACATGCATGCTGTTCTAATTTCGTTAAGGGGGAGAAATGGTGTGGTTGGTATGGAAGAGATAATTTTAAATTTTTTCAGGTTGGATGCTCTTTGGAAAATATTATTTTCTCAAAAAATAAATTTTTTGAAAACAAGAAAAATGAGACTTACCTTGTAAAGATGGGGAAACTATAAGTCTCATAGTGGCAATACCACATACTACATGGGTTGTCTCCTCCCTACTACCCAACATCTCACCCCCACTCGACCCTATAGTCAGAATTCTTAATTACCATCCTCACACTTGATAAGAATCAAAGAAGGAAGAACAAGAAAGGGCATATGTGAATTAATATCTAAGCTATTGAAATTATGGACAACAAGGGATAAAAATCTTCACCTTCCAATTGATTTCAACTACTCAAAACACAAATTTGAAAAATTAAAGAAAATTAGAACCACAAATAGAATTTTTGATTAATCAAGCTAAATAAGTTCACCAACAATTGCAAGACTCAACTACTAAATATTCACTAATTACTCACTAAATTAATTACTAAATTCCTTAAGGAAATTCGTTAAGGGAAACTATAATTTTCAAAGTTCAATATTCATCAAAATCTACTTTCAAAATAAAAAAAATCCTATTTATACTAAGAAAATAAAGAAGACAACTTAATTTTACAATTTTATCCTTAATGCGATAAGGCCTTGTTTGGTTGCCTCTTTTTGTGAATCTTGAATTTAAGAGATGACCACTTTCACACACATAGCCTCTTTTCTCTCTCCTCTTCACTTTGATTGACTTTTCACACATTATACATTTTCCTTTGACATTCAGTAATGAACTCAAAATTTTCGTCTCAAGGATTCAAAAAAAAATAAACATGTTGAAACACTGATAAATTAGCGGGTGGAATTAAATATCAATGGGTCAAACCTTATATGAGCGAACTTAAATTAAATAATTTTTATCTAAATCAAGTATTTTTATTAAAAAATTTATTAAATATATAATAATATTTACTTTGAATTAATTTATTGATTGAATTATTACTATATATTAATTTAGTATTTTAAAGAAACCCATAAAGTTTAAAATTTAAATAAACTTATACTATAAAAGCTATTTGAAAAAGTTGACAAAAAAATAACTTTTTAAAAAATAATAAAGAAGGGCCTAAAATAAAAGAGACAAGAATTTCATCCGATGAGGCTCAATCTTAGACTTAATAGGAAACTTTAAACACCCTTAACCACTACACTACACTACACAATAGTGTTGTGTTAAAAAAAGTTCAATATGTAATATATATAAATACGTAATTTTGTCCCTCCTGAAAGTGTATTTTTACTCATTTTTATCCGTCTTTCCACGTACCTTCGAGTTCATTTGTATATATTCACCAGGGAATGTCCCGAAGTATCTTGTACTCGGAGGACGTTCATAACGAAGGCTCGGGGCATCGGGTAAAGCAATGGAGAGTAGTTTAGGATTAGTCTAGAATAAAGTAGGTTTACATTTTCGCATTTTTCTATTTCGGTTTGTAATAGTTGGACTGGACGTTAACTTTTTTGGATTTTTGTTTGTTTGTTTTGTTTGTGCTATCTGTTTTGTGGTTTATTCACTTCATAGTGTTAAATTAGCCGATATACTCCACGAAGCAACCACGGGATCGAGGGGTGCCTAATAGGGTTGTACAAAAATCGAACTGATCGATAAAAATGTTATTGGGTTATTGATATCGGGTTATCGGGTTAACGGTTTTTTATTGGTTTTATCAAAAAAATTATTGGGTAAATGGTTCGGTATCGGTTTTAGCTTATTAGGTTATCGGTTAAACCGATAACCCAATAAGGATACACTAAGTTATTGTTTTATCCCTATTTATGTTATATATTTAAATCTCTCTCTATCTATCTGTCTGTCTGTGTGTCTATCTGTCTGTCTGCCTGTCTGTCTATCTATCTGTCTGTCTGTCTGTCAGTCTATCTATCTGTCTATCTGTCTGTCTGTCTGTTTGTCTATCTGTCTGTCTGTCTGTTTGTCTATCTGTCTATCTGTGTGTCTGTCTGTGTGTCTATCTGTCTGTCTGTCTGTCTGTCTGTCTGTATGTGTATCTATCTGTCTATCTGTCTGACTGTCTATCTATCTGTCTGTCTGTCTGTATATCTGTCTATCTGTCTGTCAGTCTGTCAGTCTATCTATCTATCTATCTGTCTGTCAGTCTATCTATCTGTCTGTCTGTCTATCTGTCTGTCTGTGTGTCTGTCTGTGTGTCTATCTGTGTGTCTATCTGTCTGTCTGTCTGTATGTGTATCTATCTGTCTATCTGTCTGTCTGTCTATCTATCTGTCTATCTGTCTGTCTGTCTATCTGTCTTTCTGTCTTTCTGTTTATCTATCTATCTGTCTGTCTCTATCTATCTATCTATCTGTCTATCTGTCTGTCTGTCTGTCTATCTAACTGTATATATATATATATATATATATATATATATATATATATATATATATATATATATATATATATATATATATATATATATATATATATATATATATATATATATATATATATGTATGTATGTATATATATAGATTAAATTGACTACTAATTCAGAATTTAGTGATTTACAAAGTATTAACTTATTCAGGGCAACAAAGGCACAATATAAAGGTCGGTTATCATCATAATAAAAAGTTTGAAGCATTTATAGTTTCCAACAATTAGGATTCAATTTTTTTCCTAACTAACATTCAGTTCAAGTTTGAAGATTCTTGTAAACTAAAATGCATTGCGTAGGTTTTGGCGGTAATTAAGATTTCATTTTTTTTTTTATGTTAGTTGTTACTATTTCTATTTTATAAGTATTTTCTTATTGGTTAAACCGAACCATTAAGGTCCAAAAATCGATAAATCCAAACCGATAAGAAAATATCTTATTGGTTGGTTATTGGTTTTACATATTTAAAAATCGAAAACTGATAAACCGAACCAATAACACGTAAAATCGAACTGAACCGATCGATGCACACCCCTATTGCCTAACACCTTTCCCTCGGTCAACAAAATTCTTAGCCGGAATCTCTGTTCGCGGATCAGTTTAAAAGAGTCAAAATCATTTTGAAAAAGGATTTTCAAAGGTGACTTGGCACACCAGATTTATGCCAAGTGGTAACTCTGAGTTTTGATTGTTAAAAATCCTTTTCGAAACAAAATTTTATTTTTGTCACTTTAATAATAAAACTTTTTCCAAGCATAAAATCAATTTCTTTTGATTAAAAAAGGGTGTGAAAATATATACACATAATTTATAAATTTAACCTCATATACACAGTGTCATTTTTCGAGTGATGGAGTCCGAACCCCCTGAGCTCCATGTGAATCTGCCCTTGTTGGCATCCTTCAAGCTCCAAACTATTATCTATATGTGAAAGCCCCCCTAATTTGCCCCAATCTACTCATGCTCGTATCAATACCCCATCCTCATTTTCATAGTGTTTGTCTAAATCGATTATATAGAACTACTTTTCCAACAATATTTTTTATTTACTACTCAAATACAAAAAAAGTGAGAAACTCACTTAAATTTTTGAAAGGTACTCTGTAGAAAAACCTTCTCCTACATAACAAACAAATCCTTTCAATCAGCATAGGTCATTCAAGAAGAAGTAAATATGATGTATGAATATGAAGAGATCAAAAGGAGGACCAAGGGACCCATCAAACAGTTAGTGCACCTACTACTATTCAATTTTATTGAACTATCATCTTTAACCAAACACGTACAAAAAAAAAAAGATAATAATATCTTTGTTATATAGTACCAAAATACACTTAGAACTTGTGGTTTAATATGCTTAATGATATTTCTGAAATCATAAAAGCTATCATTATATGTAAAATTTAATTAGATTTTCTTAAAGTATGAAATATATTATTCCCTTTTAAATAAAATAAATAAAATAATATAATATAAAATGAAAAAATAGTGCGGTATTACTCCCTAATCTATATCTATAATATATTAAAAGTGTGAAGATCCTTAAAGATGTGATTTGAACTTTTTACCCTACATTAAAAGACTGTCCTTTAGACAAAACTGTCTTTTCACTATGTTTTAATTTATTATTTATTTATTTTTATTACACTAACTAGACTCCTAAAATATATGAAAGAAAAATTAACTAATATTTTGCTTTGTACTGATCAATTAAAAAAATTCAACGTGTGTGTGTATATATATATATATATCTTCTTTGTTTTCATTCAAGTCATTCTTTAGAGTCAAAATTTTCGCTCAGATAAGAATTATTTTTATCAAAATCGAAGCTTTGTGATCACTATTGTATTGTTTAATCGAAACTTTGTGATCACTATTGTATTATTTTGTTGTAGTTTATAGGTCGTAGATGAATGTCTTTTGAGAAATTTTTTGTGTAAAGGTTAGGTTTAATTGTACTGTCTTAATATCTCTATTAGTTTTATTATTTTGTGATAGTTTACAGGTTATAGATGAATGTCTATCGACTTGGAGGAATTTTTGTGTGTAAAATTTAAGTTTAATTATATTGTTTTGATATCTCTTTTATCGTATTATTTTGTTGTAGTTTACAGGTGCTAGATAAATGTCGGTCGACTTTGAAGAATTTTTTTAAATAAAGGTTAGGTTTGATTGTATTGTTTTGATATCTCTGCTTTGAGCTTTTTTTTTTTTTGTGTAAAGGTTATGTTTAGTTGTATTATTTTGATATCTCCATTATTGTATTATTTTATTAGAGTTTACAAGTATTAAATAGGTGTTGGACGGCCTTGAGAAATTTTTTGTGTAAATGTTAGATTTAATTATATTATTTTATTATCTCTATCATTGTATTATTTTGTTGCAGTTCACAGATGGTAGAGTTTTTGGTAAAGGTTATATTTAATTAAATAAAATTCTCATCTTTACATATTCAAAAGATGTTGAATTTAATTATTGTATTCGCCTTTATTATTTTTACAAATTTCCTATTTAGTGCAATGTTGGAACTCATTAAAGTGAGGTACACGCGCGGGGCGCGTACAACTAAACTAGTTACCAAAATAGCACTGTAGCGGCAGTAGTACACTAGTACGTATGAGTAAATCAAAGTATAAATAACATAAATACTAACTTTTTTTAAAAGTAATTACACTCTCTCTCATTTTTTTAATTACTTTACACTCTCTCCCTATTAATATACATAACATAACCGACATATACATAACATTCTGTGTATATGTGTGATTTTTGTAATATGTTTAGGGAGTTGAAATTTTTTATAATATTGAAAACATAAATTGTGTATTTGTGTAATTTTTAGTAAATTAAATACTCTCTCCGTCCATAAATATTTATCTACTTTTAACTTGATACATATCTTAAAAAATAATAACTAGAGGGGTGATTTTACTATATCATTTTTTAAATATAATAAATTTTTTATTTTGAAAAATGTAATGAGTAATGTATTATACTTAATAACAAGGATAAAAATAGATAATTTATCTCTTGATTTTTTATAAACCGAACAAATATTGTTAGATATTCAAAACAAAAAATAGATAAATAAAAATGAATGAAGGAAGTATATTATCTACATCTACAACAACAACAACAACAACAACAACAACAACAACAACAAACCCAGCGTATTCCCACCAAGTGGGGTCTGAGGAGGGTAGAGTGTACGCAGTTCATACCGCTACCTCCAGAGAAGTAGAGAGGCTGTTTTCGATAGACTCCCGGCTCAAGATAAAGAAAATTAGACCAAAGCGTAATTAAATAAGAAGCAAGATGGATGGCATAACATGACAAGGAATAAGACACATAAAAATAGAAGTCAGAGCAATAAGAAATAAAATAAATAAGCGCAATAGGAGAAAGAGACCCACGCCCGCCTGACTGGGCTTCTATCTTTGGACCCAATCCTAGGTTTACTAGCCCGACTCAACCTGAGTTCTTCTAACTACTTACTAAATCCACGCACACAACCTAGCCTTTTACCCTTATCTGCGACCTCCACACCTTCCTATTAAGGGTCATGTCCTCAGTAAGCAAAAGCTGCTCTATATCATGTCTAATCACTTCCCTCTAGTACTTCTTCGACCTACCTCTCCTTCTTCTGAAGCCATCTAACGCCAACCTCTCGCACCTACGAACTGGGGCATCCGTGCCCCTCCACATCATATGCCCAAACCATCTCAACCTTCCTTCGCGCATCTTATCCTCCAACAAAGCCACTCCGACCTTCTCCCGAACGGTCACATTCCTGACTCTATCCCCTCTGGTAAGTCCACACATCCAACGCAACATTCTTATTTCCGCTACCTTCATTTTTTGAATGTGGGAGTTCTTAACTGGCCAATACTCTGCTCTATAGAATTTACCTTTAAGCTTTAGTGGCACCTTCTTGCCATACAACACTCCCGAGGCGAGCCTCCATTTCATCCAACCAGCTCCAATACGGTTAGAGACATCCTCATCAATCTCGTCATTTCCCTGAATCATAGACCCAAGATACCTTAAACTATCCCTCTTTCGGATCTCTTGGGAATCCAACCTTACCATGACATCATCCTCCTGCCTCACCTCACTAAACTTACATTCCATATATTCCGTCTTGGACCTACTCAACCTGAACCCCTTAGATTCAAGGGTTTGCCTCCAAACCTCCAATTTTTCATTCACACTCGCCCGCATCTCATCAATCAACACTACATCGTTAGCGAACAACATACACCATGGCACCTCCCCTTGAATACTCCGTGTCAACATGTTTATGACCAACGCAAACATAAATGGACTAAGAGTAAAACCCTGGTGCAACCCTGCCTCGACCAAAAAATACTCTGAGTCCTCTCTCGCCGTTCTCACCTGAGTCTTCCCTTCATCGTACATGTCCTTAATAGCTCTGATGTACGCCACCGGGACCCCTTTGGCCTCTAAACATCTCCACAGAACCTCCCTTGGAGCTTTGTAATAAGCCTTCTCCACGTCGATGAACACCATATGCAAATCCTTCTTCCTTTCCCTATACTGCTCCACCAATCTCCCCACCAGGTGAATTGCCTCTGTCGTCGAGCGACCAGGAATAAAACCAAACTGATGTAACACCCCGTATTCAAGTACATATATTGGCGTATTCAAGTATGTGTATTGGTCTTATTTATATAGAATTAATTTTTTTTATTTTATTTATACCGAAATTTGCCCGTCGATGGTTTCATGCGAAGGTTATTGAATAAGCTTTCCAACAATATAAGGATTTCCAAAAATAGATAGGTTTCGGATATAATCGAGCACGTTCGAAACTATAAAATGGTGGCCGGGATATTAGGAATAGTAAATATGCAGGAAAATTTCCTGCACACAAACTAATGAGGCCAGCCAATTTTTTGGGTCAACTTTGAATGATCATAACTCCCTTAATATAATGAACTGGGAGAGCTGCGACCTATGAAAAGAAACATCTTTGAGTCTTCTTTCCAATGCAATTGGTTTCATCCAAATCCAACGTCTAAGAAAGGAGTTATACTCGTTTTACTTCAGCCTCTCAAAATAGATTTTTAGGGTTAACTTCAAACGATCATAACTCCTTGTACAGGACGAACTGGGTGAAATGAAAGACCTTTGAATTATCTTTCCAACGATACCAATTTCACCCAAAATCCGATATCGGAGCAAAGATTTATGGTCGATCTACTTTAGCTTATCAAAACAGTCCACTAGAGGACAGATTTGACATTATTTAAATTTTAAAGGCACTTTGGTCATTCCCTATGATATTATGGACGAGAATATGTGTACATATACATATATATGAGTTCAAAAACTCATTTTCATCATCACTCATTGAGAAAGAACAAACCCTAGCCAAATTTGACCTTTAAATTACTTTTGATTTAACCGTAGAAATTCCAAAGTAATCCAATAACTACGTTTGTCATCTCGAGAGCTTCGAACGACACCTATTAATTGTGCAAACAGGATTGCATAATCAAGAGGTGAATTCTAAGGTATGAATATTGTTTGCCTTTGTTTGCTTCCATATGTATATGTGTGATAGAGGATTATATGTATTGGTTGTTATTGAAAGGTGATGAAAATAGGGTTATGGACTATTTTACATCGTTTGGTTGTATTGAATTGTGGAGGGTGGATATGGTAATTGAGTTATGGAAGGTGGATATGGTGATATACTATTGAATTGATGATTATTTATGTCTATGGCTCAATTTGGTTTAATGGATTGGTTGGAAGGATAAATGAATCCAAACTTGATATTGGAGGATGTTGTATGAATATGCATGGCATGTGAATGTAATTGGAGTATAAGAGGGTTAAAGTGACACCCTTTATGGTGTAATTAAGGCTTACTACTTAACCACTAGTTTGGTGAATTCAAATAATTGAATTGTGACGTTTGGTCGGTAATACTAGATTGCTATATATGTTCATTGTAGATAAGTAATCCGAAAAGACGAGAAGTCCATTTGGGACTAGTATTGAAGGTTGACAGTCAGGTATGTAAAGCATACTCTATACCATATCTTTGGCATGAAAGTGAACAATTGTTCTATTAAGAAAGTTTCCAAAGTTATTCAGTAACATGTGATCCATAATGATTTTGTATGATGTCCTACGTTACCAATGAACTTGTTTCCACCCTACAAGATGTCAAGACATTCCAATACTTACTTGTTTTCCAAATCTTACATGTTTATTACACTAATGAATGTCAGAAGGTATCCGGTTACTCAAACAAGATCCATGTGCTATTAATGACTCCAAAACGTTTCATTGATATGCCAATGAGTTCTTACTTCATTGTTATTGCATTGATGGTCTATTTATATGTCTCTTATTGATGTATCATTATTTTAAAGTATCAAAAATGCGGTGGCGACCGAATTAACAATCTCAAAGATTAATTGAACTAAGTGATGGAAGTTCTCTCTTATCGGGTGGTATCCCAGGAGCATAAGCCTATCATGGGTCGATCCATATTTATGTGTTTATGGGTGGTATCCCAGGGGCATAAGCCTATCATGGGTCGATCCCAGTTGATATGTACTGGAGGAAGCCTAATGGTCACAGTACAGTACAGTAATGGTTACAAAGATGATAAGAACGAAGGTAAAGTGATTGAATAAATGCAATGTACAGGTTGTCACAAGTTCTAGTAAGTGTGGACCACTTCTATTACGATTTATTCATTTGTTTCTGATTTCTATTGAGCTCCTATATCATATGTGATTATCTACAGCTTTACATACTGAGTACATATTTCGTACTGACGTGCCCCACGGGGGACCTGCATTTCATGCTGCAGGCACAGGTACCTCAGCTCATACACCGTACAAGTAGGAGCCAGGATATCCAGCTGATTTTGGTGAGCTCCAGTTTGCTTCGGGGCTTTTCGTGTCATATCCAGTCACTTTTGGTATTGTATAAAAGTTAGTTATATGGCGGGGTGTGTGCCGACCTTAGTTAAACTCTGTGTATTGTCTAGAGGCTTTGTAGACCTAATGTACAGTTAATGTGGTGTTTTGTTAATAGACGTGATGGCTCCAACGGCCAAGTATTGTATATACATATATATGTGTGCTCGAGCTTATACAGGTGATTATTTCCTTTTATATGCAACATGATGTTGTCCGAATTTCGGGTTGTCATAGAGGTATGCATGGGAAGTATGAGGTTATGAGCTGGTTCTCCTGGGCCTCCTCGGTTACGGGTGCCATTCCGCCCCCATAGGATTTGAGGCATGACAACTGATTCTCCAAAATGGACACGATCCTCCTCAATCTCAGCTCAACTAACCTCTCCCAAATCTTTATAGTATGACTCAACAGCTTGATACCTCTATAGTTAGTGCAACTCTGGATGTCTCTCTTATTTTTATATAATGGAATCATCGTACTCCACCTCCAAGCCTCCGACATCCTTTCCGTCTTGAAAATGACGTTAAACAAATTAGTCAACCACCTTACCTATAAGCTTCCAAAAATCCACCAGAATCTCATCGGTCCCCGTCGCCCTTCCCTTTCGCATTCTACAAATAGATTCTCTGACTTTCTCCACCCTAAAATGCCTACAATAACTAAAATCACATCTCTCCTCCGAGAGTTCCAGCTCTCCTAACTCGATGCCTCTATCCCCCTCCTCATTCAAAAGCCTATGGAAATACTCCTGCCATCTCCTCTTAATGTGGACATCTTTCACCAAAACAGTACCATCCTCCCCTTTAATGCACTTCATTTGGTATAAGTCCCGACCCTTTCTCTCCCTAGCCTTCACAAGCAGATATAACCTCTTTTCCCCGCCTTTCGCATCTAGCCCAGCATACAAGCTCTCAAACGCTACAGTCTTAGCTGTCGTGACAGAAAGCTTAGCTTCCTTTCTAGAAACTTTGTAGGCCTCCCTATTCACCCGCTTCTCCTCTACATCATTACTCTCAATCAACTTAACATAAACCGCCTTCTTAGTCTCCACCTTCTTCTTAACTTCTTCATTTCACCACCAGTCCCCATTATGTCGACCTGCCCGACCCCTCGAAACACCTAAAACTTCTCTAGCAGCTTTCATGATTCAACTGGCAGCCCTATCCCATATAGTCTCCACGTTCCCCTGTACCTCCACACACCTAAACCTGCCACCTTCTCCTCAATCTCTAACGCACTACCCGGTGTCAAGCCACCCCACCTAATTATAGGTTGACCTTCTTCGGCCCTTCTCTTCTTGCCCTTCTTGATAGTCAAATCCATCACCAGAAGTTTGTGCTGGGTTGAAAGATGCTCACTCAAAATGATTTTGCAGTCCTTACAAAGAGCCCTATCCTTCTTCCTAAGCAATAGGAAGTCGATCTGAGTCTTAGCTATCGTGCTTTGGAAGGTAATTAGGTGATCCTCCTTCTTTGGGAAGATCGAATTCACCTCCACCAACCCAAAGGCCCTAGCAAAATCCAACAGAGTAGCTCCCTTGTCATCCCTATCGTCGAATCCAAAACCTCGATGCACATCATCATAACCTCCAGGAAAAACCCCAATATGCCCATTGAAGTCCCCTGCTATGACAATCTTCTCCGAACTAGGCACGTTTCTCACCACCTCATCCAAAGCAACCCAAAACCTCGTTTTCTCCTCCTCAGCCAAGCCCACCTGCGGTGCATAAACACAACACACATGCAGCGAAACCCCCCAAACGACCAGAGTAATCGTCATCAGCCTATCACTAACCGTCTTAACCTCCACCACCTGCTCTCTAAGCTCCTCATCCACTAAGATCCCCACTCCATTCCGACGCCTATCGCACCCAGAGTACCACAACTTATACCCATTCACATCCCTAGCCTTAGTCTGTCAAACCCCAAATCCCATTGGAGCGGACTGACACCCGTAGTCGAGGAGGCTCGGGAGAACCCGTTCATAACCTATACTTTCACATTTACATTACTTATGAAAATTAGAAATTTGGGCAGCACTTCATTGTAAATCGAAGAAAACAGTACCTGTATCATCCCAGCAGACACGCATAAATATATATATAAACAGTAATTGGCCGTCAGAGCCATCACGTCTATCAACCAAACACTCCTATGGCTGTACAATATGTCTACAAAAGCCTCTACATAGATACACAACTGAGTTAGGGTCGGGACAAACTCCCGCCCATAAAAGACTTTTATACAAATACCAAAAATACATATAGACACGACTTGGGATGCCCCGAAACAATTGGAGCTCACCACTAACAACAGAATGTCCTGGATCTTACTGCGGAGGTGTACGACCTGAAGTACCTGTTCCTGCAGGCATGAATACGGGTCCCCCGTGAGGGACGTCAGTACGGAAATATGTAAGGCAGTGAGTATCAAGATGAGATACAAAAGATCAACAGAACCCAGATACCAGTGAATAAACAGTATGAGTAGACCACACTTAAAAGAGCTGATGGGATACCTGCACATTACTTTCATATCATTACTTCCCGTAATCCTTATCAATACATAACATATGTCATACAATGGCCAACTGATCAGTGGTACTAATACAATACATCAGGGACCACCCCTGGAATAGCATATATACATAAACTTTATAATACAATGGCCAACTGATCAGTGGTACTAATACAATACATCATATCATCAATTTAAAATTACAGACATTCCATTTCTTAATTCAATTAATCTTTGAGATTGGTTGCTTTGTGGTCACACCTTATGGAACTTGAAACCATGATACCTCAATAGGAAAAACATGTAAATAGGTAATCAATATCATGAAAATGAAGTAGAGAATCATGGATACCTCATTAAACCATTTCGGAGTCAACAATAGTATATGGACATTTTTTTTGACTAGCCGGACATTTTAAAAGTGAAAACAAGTTCAATTGGTAGTGTCGAAGATAATATGATGTTATTATGTGTCATGTGTCGTAGGACAATGTTGGAAGCTTACTTGAGAGTGTCATGGGTCATTATTCATGCCAAAGATTATATAGAGTATGTCTTACATACCTTGATATAACCACTTCAATACAAGTCCAACTTGACTTCCCGTACTCTTCGAACACTTATCTACAATAAGTCATTTGTGGCAAACTAGTATTAGCAACCAAACCTTACCATTTAGGTATTAACTTCACCAAATAATGTCTAGGAAGTAATCCTTTAACTCATCAATAAGAGTGCTACATACATCCTCTTATACTCTTATTACATTCACATATCATGCATTTTTATGAAATATCCCTCAACATCACTCTTAGCCTTTATTTCCCTTCTTAATCACCATTCAATACCAACATGATCACTAGGCATACATAACCACTAATATAATGATATATCACCACAATTCATCCTCCATAATCCAATACAACAATTTCCATAATTTACTACTAACAATTTATACAAAACAATTCATAACTATGTTTCTGGTTATCTTCCAACATCAAGACAATACTCATAATCCTTTATCAATACTTATTCATGGATAAGAATCAAGAATAAACAATATTCATACCTTAACAATGAACTCTTGCATTTATAATCCTCCTTACATAACCATGGGGTGCTTCTCGAAGCTTTCGAGATGGTGAACACAACTACGGAATCAATTCGAATTTTCTACGGTTGAATCACAAAATATTTGAAGTTGAAATTAGGCTAGGGTTTCACCTTATCTTAATAATTGGATGATATATGATATATATGAGGCTAAGTGTAGGTTTATAAAGACCCATTTTCGTCCAAGAGGTAATAAAAAATGACCATTTTGCCCTAAAAATTTAAATAAATCCGAATTTGTCCCCAGTGGACAGTTTTGACAGGCTGAAGTAAATCAATCATAACTCTTTGCTCCGGTATCGGATTTGGGTGAAACCAATTGCATTGGAAAGATAATTCAAAGGGCTTTCATTGTCATATAAAGTATACCACTCAGTTCTTCCTGTACAAGGAGTTATGGTCATTTAAAGTTGACCCAAAAATCTATCCCACAATTCTGTTTTTTTTTATAGGCTGTAGTAAAACGGGTATAGCTCCTTACTCAGACATTGAATTTGGATGAAACCAATTTCATCGGAAAGAAGACTCTCGGAGATTTTCGTCGATATATAGCAGCTCACACAGTTCTTTTTGTAAAAGAAGTTATGATCGTCTAAAGTTGATCCAAAAAAATAATTGCCTAGCTGCAGTAATTTTCCTGCAGATTTACTGTTCACAGGCTTCCCGGCCACCGTTTTGAAATTTCGAATGTGCTCGCTTATATGAAATACTCCTCTGTTTTGGGCAAACTTTATATAGTTGGAAAGCTTATTCCAATACCTACACATACAACTATTGACAGGATACTTTCGAACACCATAAACTTAATTTAACCCATACGCAAGCCTTTAGGACTCTATATAATCGCGATAAGTGTACGAAAAAAATTTACGGGGTGTTACATAGTCCCTACCCACTTAGTCTCCTGCACACACACAATGTTAATCTTCCTCCTCTTAAGAACCTTAACCAGCTCTATGGACTTACCCTGAAGGGTTCCTATATTCCACGACCCTACCCGCAACCTATCTACTCTCACCTCTCGCCTATCTCTACCATCCCTCACTACACCAGCCCTAACACTTGACCTAAATCCCCCCCTCCACCCCTGCCCTTCCTTCCTCACCCCCACCCAAAACCGGCCCCAACCCCAACCCCCTCGGACATGATCCTATACCACCATCAACCTCTACCTCCACCACTTAAGAACCAAAAACCAATCCTTAAACCAATAAACCACAAAACAAAAATCAACAAAAGGCAGGCAGGAAACAAAAAAAACAACAGGGAAGCAGGGATCGTACATAGATAAAACTATCCGTCCTAACAAAAGGACACAACTCTAATCATAAGAAACAACAGTGCAAACGAGAACGGTAAATAATAACTAGTAAAAGTATGTAAATAACAAAGGTTAGATGTCACCGGGAAAATCTCGTGAGCTGATGGTGCCGTTAATTCTGGCTTCGAAGTTGGTTGCTGAAAATATAGTCGCCGAAAAAATTCCACCGGAGCTTCGCCGGCTCTAGCTGTCGCTGGAGCGTGCCCTGGGCGTTACCAGATCTGTGTTCTGGTACCCATTGCCGCATTCGATCTGGCGGAAACCCTTGTCCCACCAGTGAAATCAGTGGCTAAAATTACAAAGAAGGGGAATAGAGAGAGAAATAATTTGAGAGAGAGAGGGAGAGAGGGAGGAGAGGGAGGAGAGGGAGAAAGCTTAAGGGAGAAAAACAAAGCAAAGGTACCCTTACTTGTCACCGGCGCCGGCACCGGCCGATCAGTCGAAGAAGAAAACCGTTGGTTGTGAAGAGAGAGAGAGAACGTATGAGAGAGCCCTATCATTATCTACATCTATAATCTATATTTATAATATGTTAAAAGTGTGAAGCGCCTTAGAAATATTGTTTGAACTTTTTGTCATTCATTTAAAGTGTTTGCTTTAGATAAAATCGTTTTTTCACTATTTTTCCTAATATTTAAAATTTAATTAAATATATTTATGATAAAATCTTTCCTTATTAGAAGTCATCAAAATTAAGGACAACTAATACTTTTTCATTACTTTAAGAATTCTAAATCAACTAAATTTTATTTTAAGAAAATTTGAAAAATTTAGAAATAAATATAAGGGTGTTAGAATAAGAAAAATTTAAAGAAATACAAAAATTTTAAGTTCGCAATAAGAATGTAATCAATGATTTTATAAAGATTTGACTTTAACAATAAGAAAAAAATTTAAATGTAGAAAAAAAAAGATAACCGTACCACAAATTAAGTTCAACTTGATGCTTCTGGCAATAAGGTAAAGAGGTACTGCATGACAAACGCAAAAATGCTGATCACTTAGTTTCTCCTAGTTAAGCGTCGTTTTTGTTGTGTTTTATTGCCCGAGGACGTGCAAACGTTCTAAGTTGAGGGTGTTGATGTGTTATAGTAATATAGAACTTCCGACGCTTAAAACGAAGAAAAGATGCAAGTTTCTGAGGTTATTTTGTTAGGTATGATGCCCCTTTTGAGTATGTTTTCCAGAAAATCATGTTTTGGATGTTAAGTTCGTAAAAAGGGTGAAAAAGATGTTTTTGGCTATTTTGGAGCAATTATGAATATTCGGGATGTTTCACTTGAAACTTATGATGGTAAAATATATATGTGCTTACAGTAAAATACATATTTATGTTTATATTGTCATATTAAAGTGTAAAGAATCTTTAAAAAGTGATTTAAATTTTTTATTTCATTAAAATTTTTCATAATAAATAAAATTTTTTAAATTTTAAATAATCAAATATTACACGTACGAAATACGTGCAATTAAAATACTACTACTTATTATATAAAGGGTTTCAACGACCTTTCTGTTGTCAACGTACCCTTCTTTAATGTATACATAAATAGTCTTTCGGGATCATGTAACAGGTGTACTTTCTATATATACTATTTTTTTTAAAAAAAAACATAAAACTCCCTCCATCTCAAATTATCCATCTAAAATTTTCTAATTTAATTTTCTATTTTTACTTATTTTTTTTCATTAATCAAGAAAAGATAATTTTTTTTTCATGTTTTACCCTTTGTATTAATCTTTTTCTTCAAATTAAAATACAAACATTATTTAATAGGAACACTATGACAAACTAATCATGTTATTAATTATTTTTCTTAATCAATATTTTATCTCAATTTGAGATGAATAATTTGAGACGGAGGGAATAATATAGAGTATTATTTAAGTATGCATTTAAGGGTGTGGCTAGTAGTTAGGTTGAACACGGTAATGTCTCAAGTTTAATTTTCAATATAAACAAATAGTAGGTGACTTCTTTGATAGTGAGAGGTAGCAGATATAAATTTAGTTTGAGGTATACGCAAATCGACTCGAAGAACAAAATTTTTTCTTAAAAATACTAAGTACTATTGAAGTCTAAGCAAATAGCAGAATATTAAAGGCGTCTCAAATATCTTGGGTTTACCATCTTCTTCCACACCTACCTGCGCCTAAGTCAATTAATTGACATAGTCAGTTCCTGTCGTTAGGCAAATTTATAGCGGGTCATGTCTATTCAATTGAATTTATTATTTTCCTCTCCAAGTATATAGTTAGATCATAGTCCCTTCTTTTTTTTTTTTTTGTATTAGTTCGCCATTATTCTAAAAATATTTATTTTAATTTAATTATTTAAATTTTAAAATCAAGAGTATTATATGTGTATGTGTATATCTCATTTATGAAATACTAAATACATTCATAATTTTTAAATTTATTGAATGGTGCATAAATGATCTCAATTCTCAAAATTAAAATTAAATAATTATTACTAGTTTCAATTATAAATACTCAATGTTCTAGACGTAATGCATGAAATGATATAATATGTGTCAAATTTCAATGTTTTGTTACTGCATTGATTATTACACTTTAAAAAACAAACAAAGATAAAAATATAAAATACATCTCTATTTATGAATTTTTTAATAGATGTGTCAATTCAATAGAATTATTATAAATTTAAAATTATTATAAATTTTCCTTGCACTCCATCAAATTACTTTTCATTAATGTCAATAAGGAGACATTGTGTGATAGCTATGATTCTTTCATTATTAGTTATATGTCTTAAATTTGAACTTTTAATACTAATAGACTATAACGAGTCTTTCTCCTCGAAGTAGGTAAACAACACAAAGAAAAAGTGAATGCTGTTCGGCTTTCCATTTGCCTAAGCTTTTTAGTAGTGTGTGGGGTATGGAAATGGTAACTTCACATGCAAAAAGTAGATATAACAAGTTTGCTACGAGTTCAATAAAATTTAATATTTTTATACATAAAATTCCTAATGTTTCAACAAATAGTAGTAACCCGTAATTCCCAAAGGTAAGTAGATTCAATGATAAGATTTTAAATATAGTATCCATCAAATATAAATGTTCACATGGCTTGATTGATCTTTCTATTATTGTTCCTCCATAGCTTGGACTAGGGAAAGAAAAGAAGAGTGGTAGCCTTTTAGGAGTGTTAATTATGGCCCCTGAATTATCCATGTGATCTTTAAATTCTCATTTCTCACAGGCTTCTTGCTCCAGCCACCCAACCACCCACTAACAAAAATAAAAGAATACTTCTTCCGTTTTATAATAAGTGAATTGTTGGAGCAATTTTAGTGTTTCAAAATAAGTGAATGGATCACAATTCAAGATAAATGTTTAAATTTTTTTCCAAATTCACCCTCCATTAAATGTGTATTGGGAGTCATATATCATGTGTCGTTGCTTTTTGAAGAGGGTAAAAATAAAAAAACATGATAAATTTATGTTTTTACTTTTTTTCTTAACATGTGTACCAAAATCCAACAATTAACTTATTGTGGAACGGAGAGAATACAAACAAGCAACAAAGAGCAAACACCATTTACTTATGCCCATTGGAGTACGTATTCTATGGCTCTTTTAAAATGGTACTACTACTCCCAGCTTCGGATCACTTGTCATATATATATATATATATATTTCACTCCACTTGACAAAAACATATGAGTAGTGGATAATTTAATTAAATTATTTTTATTCATCACTTGTTCCTGTTAATAGGACTTCTTTCTGTTGCAACACATTGATATTTCTCCATAAATAATGACTAATTAGAGGAAAATAAATAATTAATTATGTCTTAATTAAAATGATAAATATTATGGATCATCTATTTTTAGTAAGTATAACACGTGGAGGTCCGGAGAGATCCGGAGAGAGTACTCATATATATCAAAATTCCCACTTTAACTTTTTATCCTACTGTTTATTAACTAAACCATCTGCTAAGCTTCTGGTTTAGTCACTCAATTATCTTGATAAGATTATTACTATTCTGTTCTGTACCAATCTTGGTAGCTGCAACATTAACTGTGTACGTTACTCCCACTCATGCTAGGTCTATTTTGTACCATTTCTTCTGGCAATTCTTTGCTGGAAGTAACAGTGGCAACTCTATCAGTCCTGTTTGGACCACTTAGGCTGGTGTTTGTTATATAATTGAGTTGAGTTTTTTGGGTTGTCATCAAAGAAGAATTGGAAAAAATGAGCATGACCATGTTTGGTGTGAAAGTGGAGGAAGGAAAAGAAGGCAAAAATGGGCAACCATCTATTGGTCCTGTTTATCGAAATCCAATATCTAAAAATGGTTTTCCTTCAGCTGATCCTGATTTGTCTACAGCTTGGCAACTCTTTAGGTAACACTTCTTTTAGTTTCAGCAAGAAACAGTGAAGAAGAATGAATTCTTGATGTATCTTTTGAACATGAAAAACTGTTGAATTGTGTGTAACATTTCTTCTAAATCAGCCAAGTAGGTGAAAATTCTTTTATCATAATGGGTGGTGGCGACACTTAGCTTGAGCTTTAGAGAGTCGTACATACTTTTATATACTTAATCATGTCTTCGAAACAAGAAAGCTGCAAAAGTCAAGTCCTTTTACATTTTCTAATTTGCTTTCTCCATTATTTCTATATCTAATGTTAGTCATGCATACATCTTTATTCCTTATTTTCAGTAACGTTACACAGGCTGAAAGAAAAAAAAAAAAATTTAATCTTTTGATCTACAGATCAGCTGTTGATAAATATCCAGGGAATAGAATGCTGGGATGGCGAGATTTTAAGGATGGAAAGGTGGAGCACAACATTATCTACTTATCTGTCATCCTTTGTGTTGGTGGAGTATAAAATATTTGCCTGTATTTACTCACCATATTCCTGTTTTTTTTTTTTTTTTTTTTAATTTAAATAGTGGGGGCCATATAACTGGAAAACCTACAAAGAAGCTTATGAAGAGATTTTGCAGACTGGTTCTGCATTACGGGCTCATGGTATCGAACCTGTAAGGAATAGACACTTAAAATTTCTCTCAGTTTAGCTTCATAAGAATTTTAGATACAATAATATTTGAATGTGTAATAGGGTGCTCGAATTGGAATTTATGGAGCCAATTGTCCTCAGTGGATAGTAGCAATGGAGGTAAGTGTTTATGTTTTTGACCGCATGTAAGCATAATGTGTTCAACTTCAATTCACATCATTTGATAAGACGATTGAATTTGTTTTCAGGCTTGCAGTGCCCACAATTTGATATGTGTCCCTCTCTATGATACCTTGGGTAAAAAATGGTTTTCATAATCTCCCACTTATATAACATTGTTTGAATGATAGTAGCAATACTGATCTTGTTTGCATAATTTAACGTCATTAAAGTTGAGTTTCGCATTTGCCACCAGAGAAATTTGTCTCGCTTAACTTCTATTCCTTTCTGCTGATGTAGGACCTGGAGCTGTAAATTTTATTATTGAACATGCTGAGATTGATATCGTTTTTTATCAAGATAAGAAAGTGAAAGAAGTGAGGATCATCTAAAGCACCTTAAATGTTTCTTGAGTTTCATTGCTATTGACCTTTGATTTGGATATCTGAGCTATATGATGATCATCTCTGGTTGATGTTTTCTTTGCAGCTTCTAAATTCGGAGTGCACACATGCTAAACGCCTGAAATGTAAGTCTGCCTCCTTATTGGTTGCAGCTACCAGAATTGACAATTTTTATCGAGTTCCTTTCTGGTTGCAGTGATCGTGTCTTTCACTTCGCTACAGCAGGAAGAGAAGGATAAGGCAGTTTCTATGAATATTAAACCATACTCTTGGAATGAATTTCTCAACATGGTAATCTACTGAAGGTTTCTTTAGATCATTCTGTTACTATATATCTTCGTTATTTGATCAGTGTTACCATTGAAATGCTCCACTAGCACTATATTGCCCCGATTGTCTTACACTAAATTGATAAGAAAGCAGAAAACTTTATACTTTCCAAAGCAAGAACAACGAGGGGCTGTTTGTTTTGAAGAATGTTTAACCACTTCCGTTTATCCAGGGTAAAGAGAATCCATCAGAGCCTTCACCGCCACAGCCATTAGACATATGTACAATCATGTATACTAGTGGAACTAGCGGAGAACCTAAAGGTGTAATATTGACTCATGAAAATATGACAGCATCTATAACTGGGGTTGATCATTTTATGGAAGAATTCGAAGACAAGGTAAGTGAAAATCCTTTTCCTAGAATTTCAAGTCATCTCTTTGTTAGTATATAAATCTATATTTTATCAGGACTTCCCTAAGTTCTATTCATAATTGAGTTTCATCGCTCTTCTATAATTGTCTTGGCAACCTTTTAGGCCTTATGATTCTTGTATATTTTCATTTAGACAAATCCTCACATCAAAAGTGCCAATCTTTTTTTTGTTTTGACTTTATTTGATCTCTTGACAGATGACAGTGGATGATGTGTACATATCTTTCCTACCACTTGCTCATATACTTGATCGGATGATTGAAGAATTCTTCTTTCATAGGGGTGCTTCTGTTGGCTACTTCCATGGGGTAAGGTGTTGGAACTAAATGTGTCAAGTGAATATTTTGCGCTATGACAAGTTTAATAAACCAAACTAACGCACTAGGTAACATAAACCAAAAGTAATGAAAGTGCACTGCTTTCACTTATCACAGCAAGATAGATGCCCATCCAATTTCAAGACACTGCATGACAGAATGCATCTTTAAGCTTTCAATTTTGTGTTCGGGTGTTGATTTATTTTATTTTAATAATTAGCAAGACTTTGATACTTCTTGTTGTTTTTGTGTTCAAGAATATCAATGAGATACAAGAAGACATGATGGCATTGAAGCCAACCTTTTTGGCTGGAGTACCTCGAGTTTACGAAAGGGTGCATGAAGGCATGAGTCTTTGCTTTATCTTGAGTTTTATATAGATGCTATCTCCAAAAAATTTGAATGATGGTAATCAAGTCTCAAATTATGCTTATCAGGTGTACTGAAAGCACTTGACGAACTCAATCCCTTCAGGAGGCACATGTTCCACTTGCTATATAACCTGTAATATCCTGTTTGTTTGTTCTATTCAATTTTTGTTTTCTACGGTTTGGAATCCTGTTCTGATTTTATCTCAAAAATCAGCAAGCTTAAATGGATGAATCTTGGGTACAAACATAAGTATGCTTCGCGATTGGCTGATCTACTAGCTTTTAGAAAGGTTGTATCTTTTCCTAATTATGTTCTCACTTTCTTGTAACTTTTCCTGAGACAATTTATGCTTATTGTTCCTGAAGAAGCTTCGTTTTTAAGTTGCTGCTACCATCTTTGTGCTCTTATTGTGGATGTTAGCATATAAGCATTCTTTGCAACTTCTTTAAGTGCAGCAGCATGTTAATTTATGTTGAAGTATTGAGTTATTTGCGGTTGTTTTCTTTTTTAGTTTAGTAATTTTATTTCTGAAATTCAGTTATTTAGTTGATATAGCATAGGATTTTATTAATATCCTAGTTGAAGGTAGAATAAGATTTTATTAGTTTCCTAGTTAGAAATAGAATAGGAGTCTTTTGTCTATTTATATTGTCAGATGTGAATGAATAAATAAGCCGGATTTTTTTACCCTCAAACGACTGTTTTCTTCTTCTCTGTATTCTGTAGAACAACAAAGAGCCAATTTCTTGAGGACTGTGAGAGAGAAGGACCCCAAAAATAACCCTGGTAAAAGTCAATATTGTTATGCCTTCCAACAATTTCCCAATTCCTTCACCCCCAATTTTTTCTGGTGAGAATTATCCAATTTGCGCTCTCAAGATGAAAACATACTTGCATGCATATGATTTGTGGGAAGTGGTAGAGGTTGGAGGAGAGACAAATCCTTTGCCAAATAATCCAACTATGATGCAAATTAAGAATCACAGAGAAGAGGTTTCAAAAAACTTTAAAGCTCTCTCTTTGCATACAATCAGCACTTTCGGAAGTAATTTTCACAAGAGTTATGGCGAGTGAGACTGCAAAGGAAGCTTGGGATAAGTTGAAAGAAGAATTTCACGGAAGTGACAAAATCCGGCAAATAAAAGTGATAAATCTGAGAAGAGAGTTTGAAATTCTCAGAATGAAGGATTCAAAAACTATTGAAGAGTTCTCCAACAAGTTGATGAAGGTTGTAAACCAAATCAGACTTATGGGAGAAGAGCTTACAGATTCAAGAGTTGTGGAAAAGGTTCTTATGAGTTTGCTGGAAAGATTTGAAGCAAAGATCTCCTCACTCGAAGATTCGAAGGATCTCACAAAACTATCACCTTTAGAACTTGTACATGCTCTTCAAGCTCAAGAGCAAAGAAGATCCTTGAGGCTAGAAGAAGCTATTGAAACTGCTCTTCAAGCCAAGTTCAAAGGGAAGATGCAGATGCAAGAGGAAGGTAAAATCCCAGAAACTTCTACTAATTCTAGTAGAAATAATCAAGGCGATTCTCGCAATGGAGTCAAGAAGAGAGAAAACTTTCTTCCATGCAAGTATTGCAGAAAAACCAATCATAAAGAGGATGATTGTTGGTTTAAGGGGAAAAAACCACCTCTCCAGTGTAGATATTGCAATAAGCTTGGACATATTGAAAGGTTTTGCAGAGTGAAGAAGAAAAACAACCAACAAACTCAAAAAGCCAACGTTTTGAAAGTTGAAGAACATGAGGAGTTTGTGTTTACGATGATGGCAGCAACAAGATTGAATGATGAAAACACATGATTCCTGGACAGTGGTTGCACTCAACATATGACCAGCAAACAAGAATATTTTTCGAAGTTGGAATCTACCAAAGGCAGTGTCAAGTTGGTCGATAAAACCAAGTTGGAGATTGTTGGTAAAGGAACTGTGGCAATTGAAGCTCCCAAAGGTACTAAATTTATTCAAGATGTTTTATTGGTACCTGATCTTGACCAAAATCTTCTGAGTGTTGGTCAAATGCTAGAACAAGATTATATGTTACTGTTCATAGACAAAAAATGTGTTGTTTTCGAATCTAGCGGTCAAGAAGTGATTATGGTTGAAATGATAAAAAGAAGTTTTCCTTTGAGTTGGAACTCAAATTCTGAGCAAGTTTGTCGAAGTAGTTGATGTGAGCAGGTTATTGTGACCACCAAGCACAACGATGACGATTTTATTTTTTATTTTGGAAAAATTGAAAATTGCTGCGCTACAATGGACGTTGAAATCGAACAAATCACTTCTCAAGAAAATCCTCAAAAGCTTCAAAACAATAAGGAGGCTATAACTAAGGATAATCCACATACTGTAGTTGAGACTACATGACTCTGGCAATAACAATATTTCCAATTCAGACCTCACATTTCATGAAGATCAGAATGACGGAGATGATGGGATGGATGATTGCGATGATGTGTCAAACTATGATGATGATGAATGTGATTACTTGAGTATGCGGGCACAATTTGATAATGCTGATTATTTCTGAAATTCAGTTATTTAGTTAAGATAGAATAAGATTTTTTTAATATCCTATTTGAAGGTAGAATAGGATTTTATTAGTTTCTAGTTAGAAATAGAATAGGAGTTAAATTCTCAGATGTGAATGAATATTTTTTAGCCTCAAACGACTGTTTTCTTTTCCTCTGTGTATTCTGTAGAACAATAATTTATCTAGGGCTACTTTATATGTAGGGAACTTCGGCTGCCCGAAATTTTTTTGGTTCCTTTTTTCTGTATTGATCTTTCAACTTTATGGACAAGGAAAAGATGGTTATAAGTCCCCTGACTCATTTATTCGTCTTGTATTTTAGGTAAAGGCTAGGCTAGGCGGGCGGATTCGCCTCATAGTCTCTGGTGGCGCTCCTTTAAGCAGTGAGGTGGAAGAATTCTTGCGGGTTACCTCCTGTGGATTCGTCCTACAAGGCTACGGTAAACCTATCTTCTTTTCCAGGAAATGTAGAATCAACAGAAGAAAATTTTGATTTGTTAATATAACTTGATAAAGAATGCAACAATAGTCTAGCTATGACTGTCTAGCGGTCAATATGAGCAATGTGATGCATAAGAATGAGCTCTCTTACCTTAGTTCTATGTGCCAAAACATCCATGGTCACACACGTCATAGGCTGGTAGCATAGTAGCAAAAAATGCGTATGTCTATGATTTATCTTTCCCCTCCAGAACTTAAACTTCTCGAAATAGAAGTTTTCATGTAATCTTATTATTATTCATGAAATTTCATTTGCCTCCATGTGACCAGGAGGTCACGGGTTCAAGCCTTGAAAACAGTCTTTGACAGAAATGCAAGGTAAGGCTGCGTACAATAGACCTTTGTGATCGAGCCCTTCCCTGATAGCAGGAGCTTTGGTGCACGATGCTGCCCTTTTAGATTATAGCTATATAGAATATTATTAAGTTTGATGTTAATGGCTAACATAATAAAACATATTCCTTCCGATAAGTTCTAACACTTCTAGTTCTCTACCAATTAACAAGCTATATGTCGATTCACTTAATTAACTTATGGGAGTTTCCATTTCCACTTTGATTTTAGACTTTCCTTTTCTAATCCAAAGTATCTTCTGTGTAGGGTTGACAGAGACTTGTGGTTTGGCTACCATCGGGCATCCAGATGAAATGTGCATGCTTGGAACTGTTGGTCCACCATTTGTCTTCACAGAACTTCGTCTCGAGGAAGTACCTGAAATGGGGTATGATCCACTAGGAGACCCTCCCCGGGGAGAGATATGCGTGAGAGGGAGGACCACTTTTGCTGGATACTACAAAAAACCAGAGTTGACAAGAGAGGCCATCAAAGATGGATGGTTTCATACAGGTTGAGTTTATAATTACTGTATGCTAAGAATATTGTTTCATTATCTGTGAAATATATCTTAGCATTATTTACCTTATCCTTTGACCATACATATCCAGGTGACATAGGAGAAATGATGCCTAATGGAGTAGTTAAAATCATTGATCGAAAGAAGAATGTCATAAAGCTGTCCCAAGGAGAATATGTTGCACTGGAATATCTGGAGAAGGTTTATGGTATTGCACCCATTGTTGAAGATGTGAGCACCATCTTATCATTCGAGTTTATCAAAAGCTGATTCATTGGAATTATTATGTTTTCGACTGCAATGCATGTCTGTCTAATTTGCGTAATTTACAGATATGGGTATATGGGGACAGCTTCAAGTCCATGCTGGTGGCGGTTGTCGTGCCACATGAAGGGAACTTAAAGAAATGGGCTGATCAAAATGGGCACAAGGGCTCAATTCCTGAACTTTGTTCCCTCCAAGAGCTAAACCAATATGTTCTCCTTGAGCTGAAATCTGCTGCAGAAAGGAACAAGGTCAGCACAATACAAATTTCCTCAGATTTTAGGTCATGTGTGGAGTAGTATTGGCATAATGATTTGATATTTTCTATGAAAACCAGCTAAGAGGTTTTGAGAACATCAAAGGCGTGATTCTAGAACCTCAACCCTTCGAGTTTGACCAGGACGTGGTAACAGCAACAATGAAAAAGAGAAGGGAGAGATTGCTTAAGCGTTACAAGGTGATCAATGAGTTCTTAGCTTGTTCTTTTTAATCAATTTGTCCATATCAATTAAGTAAAAGAGTTGGACAAATTACCAAATTTGATACTCATCATGGTTTTTGCAGGTGGATATTGTTGACCTTTACCAAAGGCTCAATGCAGCACCTAGACGCTAATATGTTCTTGAACACTGAGGCAGTGTAACTCTTGATCTACTGAGTGATCAGTGGAGCTGTGTGTTGTAAACGTTTGTACTATACAAATATTGATTTAATATCTTGATATAATAGCAATTTGTACGAACAATCATCAGTATTGCTGTCTTATATTTCTGAATTAAGCACCTTTATGATGTCTTTTGGAAGTCATTTCTCTCTCTCGTTCTCTCAAACATACACTAGACATACTGCATAAGATGTATGTGCCAAATAGAGTAGTAGTATTGGTTTTATGAAGTTAACGACTTCTCTCAACAAAATTTCTTGCATAGCAACTAAAATTGGTAGTATTGGTCATATGATGTTGTCATAAAGAAAATAAAGAAGTGCCGGTCATTGAATGGGCTAATAATCCTGCACTCAATATTATGTAGCCTTCTAAATCTCAGTCATGAAGAATTGGAAGCATTTTAGAGAAGCTAAATTTCAATTAAATGCTATGGAGATTTTAGATGACTATAATGAGAGGCCATAGACCTACTTTAATCAGCCTATACTAAAAATAAGTTAGTCTCTGGCTATGCCGGTATAAAGCTAATGCTATTAAGTAGATTGTTCACAAAAGTTATGTGCTCGTGATCCACTACTACTAACCGGACTAATGCTCTAGAACTAATACTATTTTGGTTTCTATACGTCCACTTACAAGGCACACCATCGATTGTCATCTTAGTAAATGTATAGTTGTACATTTTCCCGAAAAGACATTCTATGAATATGTTCCAAAATCTCTATTCTAACTGTACACTAACAAGTAACAAGTGATTGACACTTCTCAATTCCACTTCGCACCATAGCATCAGGCAGTACACATGATGAGAACTTCTCCAGTTGGATCTAACTACATCAGACAGTAATTCCTCTACATCACTTTTAAGTTGCTTCGCTCGCAGTAGTGAAGATTTCATCAATCATCATGGACCCGTTTGGTCACCCAATGTCTTCATGTTCGGTACATGTGTTGGAAAAATTGTTGTACAATCACGGAAATAATAGGGATTCTTGATAGCTTTAAGGCGTGTGTAACACTATTCTTAAGGAATAAGGAAATTTCACTGTCAAAGATATATTCCAATATTCAACAAGATCTTCAAGTAGTATGACAAAGAAATTGTCGTTTTTCCTCTTGCACTGAGGGAAATTGTAGGCCAAGGAATGAGTTTCTGATCATCTGAAAATTTCAAAGGATCCTACATTGTTTGGTCTCGAGCCAGGGTTTATCGGAAACAACCTCTCTACCTCAGATCTAAGGTAGTGGTATGGACTACGTACATTCTACCCTCTCACCCCAACTAGAAGTGGAGTTTTTTCTAGTACATGAGGAAAGGATATCATAACATTACCAAGTATAACCACTTGGACAAAAATCTAAACATGTCAAAGATAAACAATTTCAGCATCAAAAAAGTGAAGAAAAACTACTAGAAAAAGACCAAGTCCATTTACCAGCCCCCTCCACTTCTTCTATCTTGCAACTCTGCCTGCCTCTCCTCTTTCAGTTTCTCCACAATTTTAAGAATATCTCGGTTATAGAAACGATCACGCACAAACGGCCTTTCTTCAGCTTGTATCTCCTTGATAGCACTTGGATATGGATTGGGAGGTGGTTTCCTCCCTTGAAGTCGAGCAATCTTCTTCAATCGAGAATATGCTTTCTTTTTCCCTTTCTTTTCAGCTCGATATTCCATCTATAACAATAAAAAGACAAAGTTCTTACTAGAGAGATCCTACAGATTATTGAACCTCCATGGATTCAAATCTATAAAGACGAGATACGTACATCAGCAACAGCCATAGCTTCCTCTTCTCCGACCCCTTGCTCCTTTAACTCGAGCACTCGCCACCCAAAAACTCGGGCTGGAGGAGGATCAAATCCAGAAATTCTGTCAAAATTATAGAAGAAAAAAATAATAAAGCCTCAATTGTGCAAAAACACTGAGAAATTTACCATGCCAAGTTTTCCAATTGGAAAATAATGATACTACACTGATTCTATTCTCGACTGCACGACAAAAAATGAGCTGAAACCTTAATAATTTTCAGTTTCCAATATAGTATTTATCATATTATGTACTTGGTCGGAAGAAGGATGGTTTATGGAGGTTGTGTGTGGACTACATGGAGCTTAATCGATGCACAATAAAGGATAAGTTTCCCATTCCCAGTGTCGACCTTTTGGATGAATTGACAGGTGCTAAGGTGTTTTCTAAGGAGGATTTGAGATCTGGCTACCACCAAATTAGAATGGTGATGCACCTTTACCACTTGTTTCCTCGCCATGCAACATGTTGCATGTTATCCTTTTAAAATTGAAGTCTACACAAACGAACTGTTAAGACAAAAAACTAAAAGATCAAAAATACAACATAGCTTACACCTCAAGGACAGTTTACTTTCAGAGCACGTTAGAATGCTACTGTCAGATGAAAGGAAATCAAACAAGACATACTACGAAGCATGAACAGGTTAAAATTCATACTTAATAGCATCCTCGTGTTTAGACTCTGGGTGCTTCTGGAAGAACTTCTTGACGTAGACATCCTCAGGTAGACTGATGGGTTGCAGTTTGCTCTCAGCACGAGGAAATGTTGCAGGTGGTGCCCTAAAAACAAAAATTTCAGGAAGTAACCAGCATTACAGGCATGTTTTCATATTCTAAGGCAAAATGGATACGCATAACAGTAAAATTACCCCCAGAAAACATGGATAATTCTAACAAACTCTTCAGGGAAAACTGTCGTGAACGTAATTTTTTTTTTCTTTCTATCAATCATGTTGCAAGCTTAAATTTAAAATTTGGGTAAGCTTTCAGACAAAGGAATACACACATTTCAATATAGTATTAGAGCACGGAGAATCTTTAAGTTTAGGACTAGGTTGTTGGCCCAAGGAAAAGAATCAAGCTACATGTGGAGTTGAAGATAAATGAAACTGTCCATTTTCTAGCATTTTAAGCTTTTAGATAGAGGGTGTGTTCGGTATGGATGAGAAAATTTTTCTGGAGAATGTTTTTCAATTTTCTCATGTTTGTTTGGGCCAAAGTTTTGGAAAAGATTTTCTAAGTTCATTTTTATGAAAAATGTTTAATCTAATATAGGGAAAGCAAGTTACACAAGTAGCCTTCCACATTCCACATTGTTTGTATCCGGCCACCCTCCAAAACACCTCATATCCAGCAACCCTCCCCCTACCACTAATATTTTTTTGCTTACTTATCGAACACAAAAAAATAAGTAAGGAGACACTTATTTTCTTCATACCGAACACAGCCAGAGTTGAAGAAAATGGGAGTGAAATAAAAGTTGGAAACTGATATTCAAAAGAAACGATTGCTTAATTACAGTATTGATTTTGGAATCTGTATATTTGTGGTAATTGCGTTGAGTATTGCCCAACAAATTGTTTATCAATGACAGAACATATGAACTTTTTACTTATGATTGTCACAAATTGAATTATAATCAAATTGCTTTGGGTCGCTTACCAATGTCAGTAATTGATGATTACACAATTCGAACAATTTCGAATTTACCTCAAAAAACAATGAATAAACCCTTAATTTTGATTCGAAAAAAATTACAAATCACGAAGGAATGAAGAAAGGAAAGGAGGGTACTGACTGCTCCATTGCTTTGATCCACACAGGTTCAGCCTTGGCTAAACCTTTGACAAGCCTTCTCGTTCTGTTTAGCAAATCACCTTTCATGAACGACATCCTAAATGCAGATCCAAAATGCTGTTAAATCCTAATTATGAAACTAGTTTAATCTTTAATAATGAATTAATAGGAATAGGAACTTAAGCAAAACTAATTATCTTACTTTTGATCGCCGGTGGCCGACGGAATGGTAGCGGTGAACGTCGGGTATTGGATGCGTTTTGGGACACACACCAACCGGGTAAAGAGTCCCTTTAACACCTTATTCCCATTTTTTCTTTGAAAATTTTCAAAATAGAATACTTAATATTATAATTATAATAAATAGCAATATTTTTATAAAATTATAATTTATAGTAAAAATAATATTATTTTATTCATTAAGTCGATCATATTTTACATCCACTATTCGTATTTTTTATTTTTTTAATCTTATTTTTTATTATTTCATTTTTTATCTTATTTTATTTTTTTCTATTTTATTTTCTTTTTTATATTTCTCATTTTTTTCTTTTTCATTTTCTATCAGATCTTCAAAATTTTGAAATATAACATAAAATATTATTATTATTTTCCTTTCTCATATTTTCTTTTCCTATTTTCATTTTCTTCTTCTTTTTTTCTAATTTTTTTGTTTCTTTTTCTTTTATTTTTAAATTTCTATGTTACCATATTTTACATTCACTATTCAAGTATAGCTGTATCTTTTATTTTTTTAATCTTATTTTTTTATCATTTTATTTTTTATTTTATTTTTTTTGTATTTTTTTCTATTTTATTTTCTTTCTTATATTTCTTATTTTTTTCTTTTTCATTTTCTATCAGCATGATCTTCAAAATTTTAAAATATAACATAAAATATTATTTTTATTTTTCTTTCTCATATCTTTTTTTTTCCTATTTTCATTTTCTTCTTCTTTTTTCTAATTTTTTTGTTTCTTTTTCTTTTATTTTTACATTTCTATTTCTCTTTCTTCTTTTTTTTTCGTTTTTTTCTTTTTCTATTTTTCTTTTTCTTAATTTAATCTTCTATCTCTAACTTTTATTTTGAAAAGACAATTATGTATATCACATACATATATTCAAAAAATATATAAAATACATAGTAATACAGATCTGGATATTTATTTACAGTACAAAATGTATGTATATATATATATGCATATGTATTTATAGAAATACATATTTCACTCATATGCATATATAAACATATAAAACACAAAATCTCTATAACAAAAAATACATGATACATATCTTAAACAGTAAAAAATATAAATAAATACATATGTTACCATCTAGAATGACATAGAACAGTTCAAAGATAAATTCATCACCATACAAAAATACATATAGATATACATTTATAGATACAAAATACAAATACATGCATATATCTTCAAAAAATTTATACTATATTTGTGGCATAATACATCTGCCTAATTGCGCTTGAACTATACATTTTTTCTTGTTCATGTGGACACCACAAATATTCTTATGATAAAAAATCATGTACTACTCCTTTGATAACATTGCCTTAATATGTTCTTTAATATCATTGACTGTGTAACATTTTATATGTGGTGCAAACCTTGGAAGTACTCTTGCCATGAATATATGATCATGCAACACCCATAGAATAAAATAATGACATAAATCTATATTACATGTACTTTTCATAAAAATATAATACAAAATACATAGTATGCATTTTCTTTTACATAATATATATTATATTACAGAAAAATACATATAACTTTGCATATGTACCTACAAAATACATGCCTGATTCATATGTATATTAGTATATAAAAAATAAAGAAAAAATTAACTAAATAAACTTATTAGACTGTTTATTATAAGTTGTAGCAAAACTTTTTAGTTTTCAAGATATAACAACTTTCATTTTTAAAACATAGTTAAAAATAATTTTTTCTTTTTTAAAAAAATATAAAAAAAGTAATTACTGAAAAAAATAAAGATTTAATACAACTAATATACAATAATCCTAACTTAAATGTAGTTATCCTTAATTATTGATATCAATCCACCCCAAATTCCTCTAACCATTTTTCTTTTCTCCTATTTTAATGCTTTCATTAAGAGTTTCCATCTTCATACACTACCTTCTTTTTATACACGATTTAGTTATTTCAGTCATAAACGCTTTAATGAACGAAGCACGATCAATATGTCTCCATATTCAAGAATCCTCACATCCTTTCAAGGGCTTCCCGCAAAGCTCTGGATTGTTTGCAAAACTCTCAGCTGTGAAATTATTGCTAACAAATGATGGCACTAGTCCATTCAAGTAATTGTTGGCTACACTGAACGTCTTAAGGCGAGGCAAATCGACACAACGAGAATTCGAATTAATCAGGGTTTAGAGTGGACACCAAATATCCAATTGAAAATTTAAAAAAATTAGTAAAAATCTGTTTTGACTCCTCACGGTCCATTTTGCTTCATCTAAACTCAAATTGATTTGATAATATAAACTAAAAATAAACATGCTACTACATATTTTTCAGTAAAGATGGTGGTGTTGTCTGGCCTAAGAAGAAACAGCTGTTAGAAGAAAATGAGGTGGTCGTTATAAGCAGCGAAGGGTAGAAAAGACAGGGGAACAATACTAGATTAATACGACTTGACCCCCCACCTTCTCAATTTGCTTGTGATTGAAGTACAGTAAGAGTCGCAAGGGACAAATCTTTACAAAGTACTTTCGCCATTTTCGAACCAAATGCCGATGAAAGAGAGAGTTGCTCCCCTTTTAAATAAGACTGCATAAGTTTTCCATTTTGGGGTGATGCATGAATGTCATAAAATGATATTGAATTATTTTTTTTATTTACTGTTTGTTTTTATAAGATAGTTAATAATTTGATTTAATTTATTTGATGTTCATTATTGTTTTTTTTTTTAAGATTGTTGGTATGAACAAAGTTTATTTTTTGTATTTAAGTAGTATTTATATAATGTTATGCTACTTTATCATTTATTTCGTATTTTACATCATTGAATGAAATTGATATGAACTAAGCCGCATCAGATGGTATTAAATTTGATATCAACTACATCAAATTATACATATTTCGATTATGTAATTAGTAACATTTGACATAAAAATTGTATTTTGATGTTTATTGGTGCTCATTACTCTTTGTCTTTATAAGATTGTTGGTATGAACAAAGTTTAGTTTTGGTATTTAGCATAGTATTTATATAATGTTCTTCATCTTCTTCTGCCAGAAAGTAAACACCAATATCAACCATGGTTAATACTGATTATTTTTTTATTGCAACAAAAAATTATTTGACATCAAAGTTATCAATTAGTTTAGTTTTAATATTTACGGTGATAGTTTTTTATGTAATATCCATTACATACAATAAAAAGGTTATGTAAAATAAAACATATTTTTTCTTATTGATTGTCACATTTATAAAACTCATTCAATACAAATGTGATATATGTGAAACTTCATCAATACCAATTTTAATATCAACTTAATACATTGAGAACTAAAAAAAAGTATTACTTAAGTATGAAATGAGTATATAAACTAATTTCAACGTAATTTATTAAATAACTGTGTACTATACTAGTTTCATACACTAAAAATCGTTATAAAAATACATCATTTGTATGTAGAATCTTATATACCAACACAAATAACAGATTGTTCAGTATTTTCATTAATATTCATTGTCATATATTTTGTTATCACATACAATAGATATTTAATAAAAAAATGGCAATACTACTTTTTTAATCTAAATATACCATTACTCCCGTGTCACTGTGTATGAGCATTGGTGGTATGTATCACTTATCAAAAACTTAATCTCAATTTGGAATGAGGTAATATCAATCTTCAACTGTTTTGATATTGGATTAACCAATACTCTATACTTTGAATCTGCATCTTATATAACGTTATCTACAGCAAAATTTTTAGGTCTCCCTGTAAACATATTACATAGTTCATTAGTAGGAATTATTTGAAATTTCATAATTTGAAAATATGAAAATTCATAATTTCAACATACAAAAACATACAATAAAATAAATATTATATCAAAATTGTGTTACTCAAAGCAATCAGATAACATTATGAAAAATGATTAATATATGAAACATGATCGAATTATGAAATAACAGATTGAATATTATTTTTGGAAGAAGAAACCGTTTATATGTTTTAATGAAGTTGAAACAATACTTTAATTTAACATTTTAACAATAAAGAATTTAAGAAACACATACAAAAACTATTTAATTCTTTAAATAAGTTTAATTGTAAAATATACCAGACGAATCCCATCTATGGGATTTGATATTGTACTAGCTAACTATCAATATCTTAATGTTCTAAAGTTCGATGGACAAGGCATTACCAGCAAACCTTCAAAATCAAATGAACAATTGAAGAACTTCAGAATACAACAACTCTTAATTTAAATTTGAACCATTAGTCGATATATCCAACACAGAAGGAGTAAAGCTTCACATGCAGGCACACCCCAAAATCTTTATTATAATTCCATATTTTTTTGGCTAAATGAATATTATCGGAACACGATTATCATCACGATAATATCTACTCAACATGAAAATAAAGATAACTACTCCTATAGTCCATATCTTTGATTGAATCACAAATTACATTACAAGAAAAATGACAAATGAGAATTGAAGTCTTTTTTCCCCGTCAGAGAGATGGCAACCAATCGAGCATCTCACCAGCAAACATGGGAACAATATCTCTCGATGCATACTATAACTTGCCATAATTATCCAAAGCTTTAATTAAGAGTGATAAATGTTAAATACTAAAAATAAGGAAATAATATAAATAATAAATATAAGAAAATTGATTTTCGGATATTTAATTAAAATAGATTTTTCTAAAAAGTTGCTATAGCTTGTAATTATTTCTTTAGTCTAATAATTATTGAAAAGTTTTTCTATAACTTGTAATTAATAATCTAATAAGTCAATTTAGGATAATTTTCACAAAATACAAATATGACTCTGATATGTATTTATGAAATACATATTATATTCATATTAAATAGTAACAAACATAATTATATTATATATCTTCATATGTATTTGCGAAATACAAAGGTGACTCATATAAAACAAGAATATACATATGGATCAAGTATGCATTATGTAAATATATATGCAGAGCTATATGTATTTTGTATGGTGTTGGATTTATCTTTGAATTGTTTTACGTCATTTTAGAAGGTAACATATATACTTATTTGTATTTTATACTGTTTAAGATATGTATCATGTGTATTTTGATTACCTATATGTATATGTATTTAGTTGTCCTTTTTGTATATACAAATACATCTTTCTATGTATTATTGTACATTGTTGAATTTGTCTTTGAATTGTTCTATGTCATTTTAGAAGGTAACATATATACTTATTTGTATTTTTTACTGTTTAAAATATGTATCGTCTATTTTTTGATTACTTATATGTATATGTATATAGTTGTCCTTTTTGTTATAGAGATTTTGTGTTCTATATATTCATATATACATATGAGTCAGATATGTATTTTTGTAAATACATATGAAGATATATATGTATGTTTTGTACTGTAAATACATATACAAATCTGTTTATCAATTTATTTTGTATATTTTTTGAATATGTATATGTGATATAAATATTTGTCTTTTAAAAATAAAAGATAGAGAAAGAAGAGTAAAAACATAGAAAAAGATAAAAAAACCAAAAAGGGAAGTGGAAAAGGAAAAAAAAAAGAAAGACAAATAAAAGTGTAAAAATAAAAATAGAAAAAAAAAGAAGAAAATGAAAATAGGAAAAGAAAAAAATATGAGAAAGGAAAAAAATAAGACAACAAAAAAGAAAAAAATGAAAAAAATAAGAGAAATAAAAGAGAAAAAATAAAGTGAAAAGAAAAAAGAAATCAAAATAAAAAAGTAAAACGATAAAAAAAAAAATAAAAAAAACTAACAAGAAAGAAAAGTTAGAGATATAAGAGAGTGAAAGAGAGAGAAAAAAAATAATAATGATGATTTATTTTGAATTTTTGAAGATCATTAAGATAATAATGTTTTATATTTAAGTTTGATTGGGAAAAGAAAGCTATTAATTGAAATAAGAATAATTTAAGGAAAAATAATCTACTGCAGTAATTTATGAAAAAAGAATTTACTCCTATTTTATTTAACTCAATTGATTTGAGTAAAAAAAGTACAATAAATCTTGTTGTATATATATTTTAGTAGTAACACTTTTATAAAATACTAGAATAGTGTACATGCGTAATACGTGTATCAAACATTTTTTTTTAAGAATAAATGTATATATAAAATATATTAGTTATGCTTGTGTTATCTCTAAACCGCTACAAAAAGGTAATTTCTTATTCTATTTTTATGAACACATTAAACGTAGATTCAATCAATAAATCGCCTAACATCACAAGAATTATCAAAAAATCATCATCTATGTAAACTCAACAAATTGTCTAACATGCCTTTTATTTTTTCTATGAATCAATTTATTGAAAACAAAGATAAATCAAATTTAATACATATGTAAAACTCTTCAGTTAAAAAAAAGTCAATGAGAATTCTTACCATTTCATACCCTTTAGTTCTTGAAGTACTTTCTAATAAGCAGCATGACAAAATACCATCTAAAAGGCAAAATACATTTAGGGGGAATAAAATCGATTTTATTATCGACTTTTAAATTGAAATAAAGAAATTGTGAGATAATTTTTTGTATAATTTTAAAACTTTAAATTTTTGGATCTGTGCTATAGTCAAATAAGAAAAAACTTAATAATAAAAAATGTAGTTAATTTTAAAATTTCAAATATAATGAATTTAAATAGTAAAAAGATGATTTTGTCTATTGAAAAGAATTTCAACGAAGGGCAAAAATTTCGAATCACTTTTATAAGGTGTAGTTGATTAAAGAGGAATTTATTTATTATACTTACTTATTTCCTACTTCTAAAATAACATTGTTTTTATGATGGATTATTTTATTCTTATAATTCTATATATTTGTACTTTATGTAAAATATAATTATAATGAGATGATTTAAATAACAGAAAAATATAATTTATTTTATAACATAACTTGTAAATAATTAATTTTAAAAATTTATATACATTTAAAATACTTTATATAAATTGATAAATAGTGAGTAAAATTTACTATAATTTTACACCATAATTTAAAATTTTTATATATATATAATATTAAAAGTGTGAAGACATTTAGAAAAGTGATTTGAACTTTTTGTCATTTATTAAAATAAACTACAATAGACAAAATCGCCTTTTTACTATTTTCTCAAATTAATATTATTATTATTTATTTTAATTTTCTCAAGTTATAATTATGGACAAATATTAATAATACTCTACCGACTTCTTCTTGTGAACAAAAAGGATTCTTTTTGTACCATATTAATAATTCCAACGATTCTTTTCCAAAAATAATCTGCTGACTTCTTGTTGTGAGCAAAAAGGATTCTTTTCCTATACAAACACAGAATTATAATAGGGTTTACTTATTTTCATACACTGAAGTTTCATGAAGCAGCCAAAAAGTATATGATGATTGTGCATTGTTGTTGTTCGATTCTTTAACTTCTTCCAAAGAGTTTCAAAAATTTCAATACAGTGCTGGAAGAAACTACTATCGTGCATGTAATCTCATAATACTGCCTAAAATTCTGGGTTAGTAGTATGTCTCTAACATGTATATGCCAGCTTCCTATATATTCTTGAATCGTTATTCAGATTGTCTTATATAAATAAATTTGCAGGCTAAATTTAGCACTCACCAATTACCAAGCAGAAGTCCAGTGTGCAAAGGCGTTTCTTGGAAAAACTTTATTACCAGGTAGTTCTTTTTTATATTTGGATCACTATTTCTTATTCTTTGAATTGTATTGCGATATGTTGTTTCATTTGTTTTGTATCTTATTATTTATTAATTACAGGTTTGTTAATTTATAGCAGTTATTCTAATTTTGTCAATGTGTTGAAATATAAAAATATACTCTTTAATGAAAGAAACGTCTTCTTCTTTACCATAATCGTGATTATTCTTACAAACGATGATGGAAACATCTTCTACTTTACCATAATTCTGCTTAAACATCTTCTATTTAGAATTCACTTAGGTTCAGGAGTACTATTCTATTGAAAGTACTGTTGTAGGCTGCAAATAGTTTACGGACTAGCTTCTTCTTCTTCTTCTTCGCAGGTTTTAGAGATAAAAACATAAAGTGAGTCTACTAAACAATTGAAACACAGGTATATATTAATTTCTCTAATTTTTTTCTGAAGTTGCATGGCAATGTTACTTGTTTCTACATGTTATTCTATTTGTTCTTTCCTTTTTTTTTTTTTTTTTTTTTTTTTTGACTCTTTTAACCATACAATATAATAAATTTAAGTAAAAATGAAATACTTGTAGATCATATATTTGATTTTTGATATGCTTACTCGAATGGAGGGTCCTATTGAAAATGACCTCTTTACTTTCATAAGGTAGGACTAAATCTGCGTACGCACTATCCTTCCCATACTTCACTTGTGACTTATGTTATTATTATTTTCGGTCATTGCACCTGTTGATCATTGTCCAGTAACTTGACAAAAGGTATTAAGATTTTTGTTTTTATATTGTCAGGTCTTGCTAGATATTGCTGATCGAGAGCTAAAGGTTGTTAGCACAAGTGAATAACTCTTAATGAAGGACAAGTAGCATCTTCTAGAGATAAATAAAGCAAAACAAAGAGAATAGAATCCCCCGCATTGTATTTGACAACCAAAGACTGAATGTCTTTCATAATACTAAATTTATGTCAAGTTTTCTTGCAAGCGGGGAAAAAGCGAGACACTATTTTTATTGGTCAATACCCCTTCATAGGAAGTGAAATGACGTATGTGTTGCTGGAGGTATAACATAGAAAGCCTCCTTTATTTCTCATTTTGTTTGTATTTTCTTAATCCTCCATGGAGAACTCTCGATACGAGTTTGTTCATCACCATGCCTATAATGCATTTGGATCGTTATTTTTTTATTTTTTAGGTGAATATTTTACCTTGACTTTGTGCGGTAAATTTTCAAAGTTGAAGTTGAATTTTCATCTTAGTTTATGCATTATTTTATTTTATAAATCCCTTAAATAGTAGCTATTTAGCTTAGTCTTATAAGTAAATTAAGAAGACTCCTTTATATTAATTGAGATGTCTCATATACATTTTCATAACTGATATGCAATGAGACAATGTTAGCAGTTTATAGTTGATATTTCACATACATTTTCACAAAAGTGATATCTGCTGCTAAGCGCAACCTTGAAAAGCTAGATGCTCCAACAGTTATCCTGTGGTAGGAGAGACTCTTTGTCGAGTCCGAAGCATGGTATTTATGGACACAAACAATGTCTTGTATTTGCATCTAAGTATGATGAGTTGTTCTTGATCAATATCTACCGAGTGCTATGAGGATGTTTTAGAGAAAGCTGAATCATTGGTTATTTTTGTTGGGCTCACGTGGATGTTAGCCTATGGTTCATATGGTTATGGGAGGCTTTAGGGAGTTAAATTCTATACAGTTTACTCCAAGTGTCTTATTTGGTGGCTTTGAGTGAGTACTTTCATTTATCATTAGAGTGACTGTTGCATGTGTGTTCTCAGGGAATACCAACTGAAATTTTGCATGTTTACTACTCATTTCTTTACTTCGTCTATTCCTTATTTGGCTTAACACCGTTATAATTGATGTGTGATCTGATTATGTGAATCAAACAAAAACAGGAAAAAAGAATCAACATATTCAAATTCTTATTTGTGTATGTATATTAAGAAAAAAGTATAGAGCATAACATAATTATTATTAATTTATTGCAAGTAGTTAGTGTTATATTATTATGCTTAATGTAGTTCGTTAGGTTCTTAATATCTGAAATTAAGTTAAATAAATATTTATTAAATTTTAATTTAAAGTAATTAAAAATTACACGTGCGAGGCACGTGCGATAAAACTAGTATATATAAACATGCATGTTTAAGAATGAAATGATAAAGTAACTTTCAAACCGAGAAAAGGCCAATAATTAAAAAAGAAAGAAAAAAATGAATTAGGAAAGTCAAGTAAACTCCAGAAGCTTGTTTTCTTCTCACTCTCTCATTTTGCAAACATTTTCTTTCTATTTGGAAGATGAACCCTCGGCGATGGAGAAGTGAAGATGGGTGCTTGGAGGACCAAGAAGAAACGTTCCTGATTATCAAGTTTCGCCTGTAATTTCCTCTTCTTTCTCTTTTTCCTTTGTTTTTCATGCTTTAAGACGTTTGAAGAGTTGATTTTTAAATCCTTTTTGGTTTAGATTTTCTTAAAATCACTTTTGCTTTATATGTTCCAAATTTTGATTTTTTGTTACTCCTTTTGCTTTGCATGTTTGAAGATTTAATTTTTAAAAACTCATTTTGCTTTAATTTCTTATTTCATGTGTCATTTGCTTGATATTTACATAAAATACGTGTCAGGTATGCTTAATCTTATCAATTTTGAATGTCATGATGTTTGCATGTCAGCTGAGATTCAAAATTGCACCAAACGACCCCTGAATGTCTTAATGGTGTGTTTATTGGAGGGAATGGGAGAAATTTTTTCCCTATAAAGAAGGGGAAAAGTGTTTTTATTTCTTTATTGAGATCCGATTCTCCTCCTTTATTTCTTTAACTGGTCGTGTCCCTACTGAAAAAAGGAATATATAGTATTTACAATGAAATTGACAGTGTAGAGGATTCATGTAGCCAATTCCAACTGATTTGGAATTATGGAGTAGTTAATTGATTGATATAGGCTTAAAAGTTGAGTTTAAGATTGATAATAAGAAAATACTGAAAATGACCATTATCAGAGAAGTTTTTTGTTTATTTGTGAACTCTCTTTCATTGTTTTGTATTTGAAAATTTCAAAAAATAAAAGATGTATGATTTAGATGAATCTTGTACTGTGTTAGCTTGTTCGACTTTTGATTTACTAATTGTGTGCTGCTTCAATAGGCTGTCAATGATAATGATGTTCACAACATTGTCATGTCGTATCTCACACACAATTATTTCACAGACACGTTGGAATCATTTACTGCCTCCACTGGCATGAAACAGACTGCTAGTCGTCTTGAGGATATAGAGAAGAGAAAAAGTAAGTGATAGTTTTCTTCAGGCACCCCTTTACTTTGTTTTCATATGGTGTTGATGTATTTTTTTTATTGTTATGATGAAAGGTGCATTGTTGGTTGAAGCTTATTTATTGCTCATTCTTTTCGTTGTATTGACGTCTATCACATTGACCTTTCCTTAAGTGACAGTTTTCATCAGGTTCAAATTGCTTCTTGAAGCTTGTTATTGCTCATTCTTTTCACCGTGTTCAATTTGAAATTAGCACTCCTTAAGCCCCTTTTTTGATAATTTGTTTACTTCTAAGATTTTTTTTCCTTCAGAGTACTTTTGTTTGAGAAATAGCCTTGTTTGTAATAGCTTGTTTCATTTTGAGATCATGCTACTTTTCTCTTGGTTTTCCAACATACATATCTTTCATTTCTACTGTCTAGTGTGCATAACATCATATTCATTTTGATATGTCAATAACCTACTATAAGTGTGATGATTGGCTGGGTAACAAAATGACGAAAGGTGTTAAAAGGAGCTGAGATACCGGAATAACGTGGAAGGAAGTTATCTCTAAGACCTACGACCTGTAAAACCCATTTGGCATGGAATAAGAAAAATATAATAGAAGCAAAGTACTCATGTGGGCAATATTTTCTTTTATAAAAATCAGGACACGTGTAGGTAGTATTAGCTAGTCGGGAATACGGTTTGATCATTGTTGGTACACGTATATTAAATCTAATATGTACCAAGAACATTTTCACCTTGGTTAAAGAATAAGATGTCAATGATAGGATAAACCTGCAATTTAGAGGATATTTATTCTTAGAGAAGTTCTAGTTTGTCTCAAATGTCAAATTATTAAGTATTTAAATGAAATGAGCCCTAATGGATCAAAATGAATATATAGAATTTAGATAACCAACCCAATTATCTTGGGATTGGAACATAGTGTTGTTCTAATCACCTCCAATCCATAAGAATAGTAGACAGTTTTACCTATTTCAATATAGAAGGAACAAATTTGGCAAAGTCAACATGATACTTTGTTTTCTTCTCCTTTCCTCTTTATGTTGTTTATCTACTCCACAGTGAGCATTGACATAATATAAGATGGAGTCGTCTGGATTCCGATGTTTCAATTATTAGTTTATCTTTTTGAAGTGTTTGATTGATGGTCCTAACTACAAAGTTACCTCTAGGGATTTATCATTTGGCATAGAAGGGACGGTTTGGAAGTTCATTAAACTTACAGAGCAGTTTGCTCCCGACTTATTGGAGAAAAATAAGGATCTGCATTTTGATCTGTTGAGCCTTCATTTTGTTGGACTTGTCTGCTCAAGAAAATGGTGAGCACAGTATGTCAGTGGCTGATTTTTCAGAGACGACATTACGTTTTCTGACTATTTCTATCTTTCTGTGGTAGCACAGAAGCTCTGAAATTTGCGCAGGCAAAGTTGGCTCCTTTTGGGAAGGTGCAAAAATATGTTAAAAAGCTTGAGGTGTGTTTCTTCCCTAGTGAATCTCTTAAATTTTTTCTTCCAAATCCCATGTGCTTGTCTAAATATTGGAACTTTTTGGCAGGACTTCATGACTTTATTAGCTTATAATGAACCAGAAAATTCACCCATGTTTCATCTATTAAGCTTGGAGTACAGGGAGCAAGTTGCCGATAGTTTGAATAGAGCAATACTTGGTGTGTTTTTACGGTCTTTCTGGTGTCGTTATTTCTAACTGACTTTGGTTCCCCTCTTCTCACTCAATTTTGATGTCATGTAACAAATTCATATTAATAGAACTTTATTGAAAGAAAGAAAGGCTAAGGTTTACAATGTAATCTGAAAAGCATAAAAACTGACTAAACCAAAAGGAGGCTATATATACATAGCCAATAACCTAAAGGTCCATAAACTAAAGGCCCAATAACATATGGGCTAACATCCCCCCTCAAACTCACAATGCAACAGCAATAAGCATTGAGAGTTTGTCACACAAAAAACGAAATCGAGACGCCGACTGAGCCTTCGTAAAAAGGTCAGCAATCTGCAAAGACGATGGAACAAAAGGAAGCGATATGGTCCCGAGCTGCAAATGATGACGGGTGAAGTGACAATCAATCTCAATGTGCTTCGTACGCTCATGGAAGACAGAATTCTTTGCAATTTGTACCGCACTTTTGTTATCACAATGCAGGGGAGTAGGCATAGAAATGTGAACCCCCATATCTGCAAGAAGCCAACGTAACCAAATAATCTCACATGTAGTCACAGCCATGGCACGATACTCAGCCTCCGTGGAAGATCTAGAGACAACATCTTGTTTCTTGCTCTTCCACGAGATTAAAGAGTCTCCAAGAAACACACAAAAACCAGTGGTGGATTTACGATCATTGCGATCTCCATCCCAATCAGCATCACTATAGGCTCGCAACTCGAGAGATGACGTCGAGGGAAACAAGAGATTCTGAAACTGAGTGCCACGAAGATACCTTAGAATACGAAGTACAGCTCCCCAGTGCACAGAAGTAGGAGCAGTAACAAACTGGCTAACAACATGAACTGCATGTGCTATATCTGGACGAGTAACCGTAAGATAAACCAAACTACCCACAATAGTCCGATAAAGACTCGGATCTGATAATGGAACACCATCACTAGGAGAGTAACGTGCATTGGTTTCAAGGGGAGTATCTACAGTCCTGTTGTCAGAAAGACGCGCCCGTGTAAACAAGTCAGATATATACTTAGTCTGAGAAAGAAGATACCCTTTCTTAGACTGAGCCACCTCAATACCCAGAAAATAACGCAGCAAGCCCAAGTCCTTCATTGCAAATCGATGAGCCAAATCATGCTTCAATAACTCAATACCACTATGATCATCACCAGTAATAATCATATCATCTACATATAAGGACAATAGAATTCGCCCTGCACTTGTATATCTAACAAACAATGCTGAATCATGGTTACTCGGGACAAATCCAAGGGAAGTAATAACAGTGGAGAATTTCTCAAACCAAGCACGAGGGGCTTGTTTGAGACCATATAAAGCTTTTCGAAGCCGACAAACTTCACCTGGCTGGTGGTCAATACCTGGGGGAGGAGTCATATAAACTTCCTCGTGGAGATCACCGTTCAGAAAGGCATTCTTGACATCCATCTGAAATATCTTCCACTGTCGAACGGATGCAACAGCAATCATAGTGCGAACAGTCGTCATCTTTGCTACGGGGGAAAAAGTCTCCTCATAATCCATACCATATTGTTGTGAGTACCCTTTTGCCACAAGTCTCGCCTTGTATCGCTCAACAGACCCATCAGATTTTGTTTTTATCTTATACACCCATCGACAACCAACCGCATGCTTACCAGGTGGGAGAGTAACCAAATCCCATGTATGTGTATGATGAAGAGCAGCAAGTTCCTCAGCCATAGCATTCTGCCAAAGAGGATCAGACACAGCCTCTCTATACGACTCAGGTTCAGACAAATGATGTATGTTTGCAATAAAGGAAGCAAATGAGGCTGAATATGTAGAATAGGAAAAATCTGGCAGTTTGGTGGACTTACAAGGTCGAGTAGACCTCCTCAGAGGTGGTGGGTCTCCAGTCTCAACAGTCGAAGGAGCAGACTCAGGCACAGGCGAGGCTGAAGCACTATCAGGTGGCACACCAGATGGCATGGATGAATCCGGAACTGGAACCTCTATGTCAATCCCAAAGGGATCAATAAGCCGAATATCTGACTTTGTCACATCATGGGTTTTAGCTGGAATGGAATAAAAAGGAATATGTTCCAAAAAAGTGACATGTCGTGAAACATATAATTTCTGACTTACAGGATCATAGCAACGATATCCTTTTTGTCCAATACCATACCCCAAAAACACACATATAGCTGATTTTGACCCTAACTTATTTCGTTCAACATGAGGACGAAGAACAAAGCAAGTACATCCAAAAACTCGTAATGCAGAATAATTCGGCGGGTGACCATATAGTTTCTCAAACGGAGACATCCCTGAAGTCAATGCAGTAGGAATACGATTAATCACATATACAGCAGTTAGGACTGCTTCTCCCCAAAAAATACTAGGAACCTCTGCAGACAAAAGTAAAGAGCGTGCTGTCTCAACAATATGACGATGTTTTCTTTCTGCCAGACCGTTCTGCTCAGGAGTGTCGGTACAAGATGACTGGTGTATGGTACCATCAGAGGCAAGTAACTGAGTGAAGTCATTAGAGGTATATTCACCCCCTAAGTCACACCTGAAACACTTTATCACAGCCGAATGTTGTGTTTTAACAAGGGCTCTAAAGTTGTTGTAAATGCCAAAGAAATCAGATCTGCGTTTCATAAGATACACCCAGGTATAACGAGTATAGTCATCTATAAACGAAACATAATAGGTCGATCCACCCTTAGTGGAAACTGGCGCTGGTCCCCATACATCAGAATGAATAATATCAAAAGGAGCAACAGAATAAGACACACTTTTATTAAACGGTAAGGCAGAAAATTTTGCCAGTTTACAACCACTACAATCGGAAATATCACTAGTGTTCACATGACCCAAAGCACCACTAGAGACCAAAAAACGTAAACGTGAAACTGACACATGTCCTAATCTGGAATGCCAAAGATAAAACGGAGAAGACAAAGGACTCAAACGAAAAGAAGATAAATCTATGCTAGAGGCAGCAACTGCAGACACTTTGAGATTCTCCAAGACATAAAGTTCCCCCAACCTACGGCCGGTCCCAATCACCCTCTGAGTGTGTTGGTCCTGTATAACACAAACAGATTCAGAAAAAAACACCCAATTACCAGCCTTACACAACTGACTGACCGAAACAAGATTTAAAGCAAGTTTGGGAATGTAATAAACATCAGAGAGGACAATGTGAGGGGTAGTAACAGAACCAACACCCTCGACTGACATAGGTACAGCACTCGCAGACATAACAGAAATTGGTGAAATGGGTGACAAAGAACCAAACGATGACAAATGAGGGGACATGTGATGAGACGCACCAGAATCCAATATCCACAAGGAGGAAGGAATACCTGAGGTACTAGAAGAAACTGAACCCGAATGAGACATAGATGCTGACATGGCCGTAGGATTAGAAACGAAGAACTGTCTGAACTGTTCGAAAACCTGGGGATCCAACGCAGAAGGTGGCATAGTGCTAACAGACTCAACATCTACAGATGGTGCAGCAGCAGCGAACTGTGGAGGACGAGATGACCATGGAGGAGCACCAGAGGAGCGTGACGGAGACTTTTGCTGCCCATATTTCTGTTGCTGCCCAGATTGAGGCTGTTTGACCTTGTTAAGTAACAACGGACACTGAGCCTTCCAATGATTTTTCTGTTTGCAGAATGCACACTCATCAAATGCAACTTTAGGAGATTGTCGAGTCTGAGTACGTGGTGGCCTAGACTGATCAGTTGAAGCAGCAAACACGACAGGAGTAGTAGTTACTTTAGACCCTTGAACCACTTGAGACTTGATACGAGTCTCCTCTGCAATCAGTTCATGAACCACAGAATCAACAGTAGGGAGGGGAGATCGATGAAGGATTGTTCCACGTAGGCCCTCAAAGTCAGAACGTAGTGCCATCAAAAACTGAACCAAGCGTTGCTCTTCCCGTCTAGCAATGTACGGCCCAAAACCTTTTAACTCTGCAGATTCAGTAAGTGCCAATTGATCCCACAAATCCGACATGGCAGCATAAAAATCTTGAATACTGAGGTCATGCTGTTGAAGAGCACGGATATCATACTCCAACTGGTACTGTTTAGCAAAATTAGACTGAGTGTACAGTCTTTCCAAATGATCCCAGACCTCCTTTGCTGTGTCATACTTAGCCAATTGCATACCAATTGACTGAGTTACAGAATTGTTGATCCAAGTGATAATCTTGGAGTTATTAGTTTCCCATAAGTCCACCAACAAATCAAAATTTTCAGTTGTATCATCGATAGGTCTTGGTTTTATTCCAGTGATATAACCCCACATATTCTTCCCACGAAGAAAATTCTTCATGACATAACTCCAATAGGCATAGTTCTTACCATCTAATTGAGTACTAATGGACTGGAGAGAATCATCCTTTCCAGTCATTGTAAACACAGCAACACACAAATAATTCAAAAAATAAAAAGATGCAAAACCCTAGGTTGAACAATTCCGAACGAACAACAATGGCAGCAAGCAAAAGAACGAAAGACGAACAATACCAGACAGCAAACGAAGACAGCAGCACCTCAAAAAATAAAATTCGGGGCTCCGCCCCGAACCCCGGACGGGGGCGCGCTGCCCCCCGTACCCCCCAGCGAACTCACCGCGGAGTTCGATCCGCGCAGTAGGTGCCTGCTACAAAATCTTCAACCAACAAATCAAAGGACATGGATCGAACTAGCTCTGATACCATATTAATAGAACTTTATTGAAAGAAAGAAAGGCTAAGGTTTACAATGTAATCTGAAAAGCATAAAAACTGACTAAACCAAAAGGAGGCTATATATACATAGCCAATAACCTAAAGGTCCATAAACTAAAGGCCCAATAACATATGGGCTAACAATTCAAACCTCCCCAGCTATTCTGCGGTTGAAAGGTTGATGCAGCAGACAACTGTTGTAAGGCAATGCTTAAGTCAAGAATCCAGTAAAGTTTAATCTTAGTAATTTTTCATTGAATTGTTTTTGCTTATCATTCTGTGGACATGGAACATAGGAGGTGAAAGAAGTGTTAAAAGAGAAACTCATGAGATAGGATCACTAGTAGCTCATCCCAATAGCCACTCAATTTTGCATTTCTATTAGCGACCCCTACCCTAGACATTCATGTAAGCAGTGGCATAGCTAGAATGCTGACAAGAGGATTAAAAAACATACAAGAATGCCACACTTGGGATTTGAACATGTGACCTAAATAATCTTCTTGAACACATTACCAGTAGAAACGCGTTAAGGAGATTCAACAATTTACATAGATATCAATAAAAATTATTTTTATCCTATTTGCGTAGTATAAAGTGTCCAACTCCTTCGCAATAGTTATCTCTCTCATCCGTGAAGGTGTTACCAACCTGCTTTTGGACCAAGACCACTTGAAACTTTGGTAGTTCAAGATTCTTGATGACCGAATAGAGTTACAATACTAACATTCTTTTCTAATTATCAAGGAAGTGGCAATTAAAGAATTAATTTGCTGAATGATACATTTTTCCCTTTGGACACCAATAATCTGTTTTATACTGAAGTCATAAGAAAACAATCAAAATCAAGTGACTGTAGGCTTGTTTGAATTCAATTCTCAGTAACACTATGATTCGAAATTAGTTCTTTTTTTATTAAAGATCTTCCAAAGTGCAAGTGTATTCCTATCAATAAAGATAAAAGGAATAATATGTATTTGTTGATGTGTGTGAAGCTATCATGTGGTTAACAAAGCAGCACAAATAGTTTTATAGATAAGAAATTATTAAACATGTTAGGTATGAAAGAATAATATTACCTCCTTATCAACTAATGTCACTATTTTTCGAGAATCACCTCCATTCTTAAACAACTTCGTTGGGCCGCTTTCGATGACCAAGACTTTGATCATCAAGATATAATTTCTTGACTTCAAAGTGTTGATACTCACAACTTCGGTGATAGGATCCATTGTAATAATCTTTAAGAAAATAGAAGTTAGAACGATAAGAACGTAGAATTTCATAATAGAGGTACATTTGTTAGATGATAAGAATTATACCTGAATATGTGAATCTTGTTGGTAGGTAGGTAGATAAAGAAATTAGTTATGATCAACAAAAAATATAATATATTCTACTAAAACGACACATAGAACGATAAGAACGTAGAATTCATAATAGAGGTATGAAATAAAATATATTGAACTAACAGGTCACATTAAGCTACACATTAAACTAAATTAAACTAAGCAATTTAAGTTGGCATAGCAAATAATCTTGTGTTTAAATTAACAATGTAAAAAGGAAGAGGTGATATAGCGATAAAAAACCTGAAAATAAAATTATTGAAACTGTGCTGAGACGAAAAACAATGAAAGATTGCAGTTGTTTATAACAATGAACAATGACAAATGTTCACGCAACTGTTTATAACAATGAACAATCAAAAAAGCTAAAGCATTTATATAGAAGGACTGGAAAAATCGTATGTTTTTTGGTTGAAAGAAACCAAGTAAAAATCAAGTCGGATTAAAAAAAGCGGTAGCTAAATTTGGGAAGAATTTAATTGTAAACCAAGTAGGAACCAAATAGGAGTTGGACACTTTATACGTACACGGGTGTTTAGCTAAATTTGGAAGGAAAATTTTACAAAAAAATCATGGATTTAATTGTAAACCAAGTAGGAACCAAAAAACGGGTGTTTAGCTAAATTTGGAAAGGAAATTTTTACAAAAAAAATGGATGTTTTAACGAAGCAGGGGAAAGAGCTAAATTTGTGAAGAAATTAATTGTAGAAAATTTTTAGTATATTTATTTTGTAGAATTAATTGCAGGGAAAAGGGTAAAAGTCGGTTTTGTCTAAAGGGAACTGTTTTAATGAAGGGCAAGAAGTTCAATTCACTTTTCTAAAGGCCTTCACACTTTTAATATATTATTATTATAGATTATAGATAAAATACAACTTGCTATTTTTCATAATTATGAAACAATTACTATAAAAATTCTAATTGTAGCTATAAATTTGCTAATTATGAAAAATTTCCTTTTTTCTCCTTGAAAAATAACCCAATACCCTTGAGTTCAAATAACGTTATATCCTCGCATTGCCAATCAAACATATTGATCTCTAGACTGGTTTAAATTGAATTGCGAATCGTGAGAATGGATCCTTTTGATATGTATGAGTGTTTTAGTAAAATTAGTGATTTAAAGTTAAATATAAAAATCTTAAATCTATATAAATATATATAAATATATAATAATAATAATAATAGTAATTATTATTATTATTATTATTATTATTATTATTATTATTTTAAAATATTAAGCTCTTAACTTCACATAATAAATTATTATTTATAGAAGTAATGACTAGTTTTAATTAACAATGTGTTAACTATTTATTTGCAATGCATTAGTTTGAATATTGTAAAAATTTCATTTATTAATATGAAAGTTTGAATTGCTTAATTCAAAGTTCTAAAATATTTATGATAAAAGTAATACTTTTATTTTTAAAAAAATTAAGATTATATATCTTTTTTTTACAACCTTCAATATTGTTTTAAGTGATATAAAAATCGTAAGATTTACTATTAAATTTTATTGGGGTCTCAAAATTTTGGAGGGTTAAAACAATTGTCTTGAGACATCCTGTATGAAACTTTTTACCTTGAAAGTGAGACTCTTGTGTGTAAATTCAAATTTATTGAATTTCAAAACAAATATCGACAGTAATTGTAAAAGCCAAAAAAATAAAATAAGTCACTTATATATACGTGGTATCTTACTAATTACTATCCAGTAACTTATAAATTATAATTTGTACTCTAGTGGCCAGGGCAAGCCAGCTTTCATTGTGTGCTATCACTCGAATTTATTCATAGTTGTATTAGGAACTCATTATTGTATTATGTGTTGGGTTCAATAGTGTGAATGGAAAATGAAAAGTTGCTTGGAAGGGACACAATTTTTCGAGTAAAAGATACATTATTTCGGGAAGCAGTATAACCGTTTGGATGGTTGTGGCTGTTCAGAAAAGACACACTCTTTCTAATGGACAGATATGACTGTTCAGAAAGAATACACCTTTCCGGTGAACCATTGTCACCTTTCGAAAGGAGCACTTAATGGCTATATAAACCTGGATTTTTTCACAGGCTTAGTATGAATTTTTCTGCACTTGAAAACATTTCTTCTCTTCTAAAATACTCCGTGTGATCATCTAACTGTTGAGTGAGTTCGAAGAGAATTCAATCATTTGAGGTACCACTACAGTCGGATAGTTAAGCCATTTTATCTTGGGAGGAAAATTCCGCAACCTCGGGTACTTAAGGGGAATTATTTTCTTAAGGACACTCCGTGAATTAGGAGGACTTGACTTTTTCTGCTTCATCTAATTTTTGTTAAAATACTGAAAACAAACTACTTTGAAAGATCGTTTTTGATCTTATGCTGAAGGTGTTGGAAACTTCATAAGTGTTCTTGATTTATTCTTAACCTTGTGTTGAAGTTGTTTTGCCAAAATACAAAATTTTTTATACCCGAAAACAACAATCTTAAGGAAATAATTTTGGAAAAAAAAATATTTTTTTTGCTTGTTTGGTGAAATTTACTTTTCACTAAAGTTTTTTTTCTTCGGAATCTGTATTGCTTGGTTTCTGGAGATTTTAGCTTTCTACTCCGTTTGAACTTAACTAGTGATTTAAAGAAATAAAATCTTCATCACAAGTTAATGATCACTCGGTTGACGATTGAAAGTCATAAAAACTTCATCGTTAAACTAGAAACAAGGGGTGTTTAAAGTTGTTGCAACTTTATTAATAGTATTTTGATATACTAAAGTTACTGTCTTGTTGTGACAGGAAAATGACTACTGACAGTCAAGTGCATGATACTGTAACGACTGTGGCAGCAACTAATGTTACCACAACGAGTCGTAGGAATGCTCCGCCGGTAATGGCACCAACGGAGAAACCCAAAAAATTCACGGGTGTAGACTTCAAAAGGTGACAACAGAAGATGTTCTTCTACCTTACAACTTTATGTCTTCAACGGTTTACATATGAAGAAGCTCCTGAGGTGCTCGAAGGAACTTCGGACCAGGAGAAATTTATTGTTATGGAGGCGTGGAAACACTTAGATTTGCTATGCTGGAATTACATTCTAGATGGCCTCCAAAATGAACTATACAATGTGTATAGTGGAATGAAGATGACAAAAGAGTTGTGGGGGGCGCTGGAAAGAAAGTACAAGACTGAAGATGCGGGAACCAAAAAGTTCTTCGTTGCAAGATTCCTAGAGTTCAAAATGATTGACAGCAAGTTTGTTGTATCTCAAGTCCAGGAACTGCAAGTTATCATCCACAATCTCCTCGCAGAAGGTATGATTTTGTTGAATACCTTATTTGAATATATTAAAAATATTCTTAATGTTCACATGAACTTAATAGTAGGTTTGATCGTGAACGAGGCGTTTCAAGTTGTGGCAATAATAGAGAAGTTACCACCTATATGGAAGGACTTCAAAAACTACTTGAAACATAAGCGAAAGGAGATGTCAGTCGAAGATCTTATAGTAAGACTGCGTATTAAAGAAGATAATAAAGCCGCAGAAAGAAGGTCGAAAGGAAATTTTGCAATAAATGAAGCACATATTATAGAAGACGACTACAACAACTCCAAAAAGTGGAAGAAAGCTGGACAGGAAAGCAATCAACTCAAGAAGGAATTCAAGGGAAAATACTTTAACTGTGGAAATATTGGCCACAAGTCTACGGATTGTCGTGCCCTAAAGAAAGGAAAGAAGAAGGACCAAGCAAATATGGCTGAGTCCAAGAAAGAAATAGACGATCTGTGTGCCATGCAGTCAGAATACAACTTGGTGGGAAATCCTCGAGAATGGTGGATGGATTCCGGTGCCACCCGCCATGTTTGTGCTAATAAGGAGTTATTTGCTGCTTTTGCTCTGTATCAAGGGGAAGAGAGATATATATGGCCAACTCCGCAACTGCAAAAGTTGAAAAAAAGGGAAAAGTCTGCCTGAAAATGACATCAGGCAAAATGTTGACTTTGAACAATTTCCTATATGTATCGGAGTTACGAAAGAACTTAATTTTTGTATCACTTTTTGACAAGAATGGATTCAAATGTTGTCACGACCCGAACCGGGGCCCTGATCGTGACGAGCATTTCTGAACCATGAATGCCCGGGACGCCCTCTGTCTATCTGGTAATCATGCACAACATTCATATAATAAAAGATAATGCGGAAATAGAAATCTAATATGAAAACATGGTCAGTCTGAATGTGATCATAATACTGAAAAATTGAAATTCAAAATATATCAGGATAATAACAATGTCTGACGCAGTCTGCGAAATCTCTACTATGAACTAAACAAAACTGTCTGAAAACTAGAACAAGGCCCCCAGTAGACCAAAACATGACTAAACATAAATATCTGAAAGTAAACATGCCTTCTGGAATATAGAAGGCTCACCCCTGCACAATCTGCTCTGCGATCTGAAATATCTACTATTTATCTGGACCCCTAAACTGTGTCTCAAAACCTGTAAGGAGGGGGGGTCAGCACAAATGTACTGGCACGCGAACCAATCCAAAATAAAGTATTTAAACATATATATAATAGATGAGAGCAATTTTCATCAACACATCACGTATAAAATAGCTTCTGAAAACACATGGGCATCATTCGAAAATCATAAGACATTCTTGTCAAAACAATTTCTGATCTTTGTATTACTTTTGAGTTAGGTGGCACTCCCCTACAAGTCTGATATTCCACGGGCTATATAAAATCCGCCATTGACTCAGTGGGGAAGCCCCCAACCCAAGTGTGTGCCGCAAGGGTTAGAGTGTCTGAGTCTGATACACCACACGACACTTAAGCCAGCGTATAATAATATACCCGAATCGGCAAATCACGGTTTTGGGTAATGAGTTGTCTGAACTCATGCCTTCTTCGGGGACCACCTAACATCTCTTTATGCCCAATTTTTATCCTGTTTTGAATCATGCATGTTTCTAATTTCCACATCTGGAAAGTCTAATTTCAAACATACATTAAATCTGTTCTGAATTATCATGGCAAAATCTGAATTGGTGTCATCACACCAAGACTTGCAAGTCCTATTTTTGAGCTATAATGTCATAAGCATGATTTTTCATAAAAATATAGTTTCAAACCACCCAAACATGTAATTTGCATAAAAGATTTCATGTTCCGAAACTCAAGTCAAAACCATACAAAAACTTTCATCAAACATATGGTGGTCATGTGCTCTTGGAAAAACCATGCACTCTTTCATTATATGTATATTCAACATTCACAACATAAACAATCCTCTCTCTTTTGAAAGCAAAAATCAAATCAAAATCACTATTTAAGACTTTTCATAACATGCTTTTCAAGATGTATTTCGAAATAATTCATATCATGGAAAACATGGAAAAATTACATCAAGAGAGGGATTTCATATATATCATGCTCTCAATTCATATTTCAAGACTTAAACACATACATACATACATACATATACATATAATTTTCAAATCACTTTGGGAAAAGCCAAAAGGCCAAAACAATATCATTAAAGCTTCTAAAACATGAGCATGTACTTGAATTTGAAAATCCCATTCTTAAAACATGATTTCTATGCCCATGAGATTTTAAGAAAACCCTGCATACCTCTATTTAATAAATTGAGGGATGATCCTTGAAGCCTATGATGTGGGGATTCCAAATCTCTAATTATCTTCCAAAACCCACAGTTGAATCTTGAGTTATTTGGGATTTTTGTTTGAAACCCTAAGGGGTGTTCTTGAGGGAAAATTTGAGAAAAGGATTATATTTTGATGAATTGGGGGCTAAATCTGGTGTTTTAGACGAAATTTGGGTGAGTTTAAATGACTAAAATGCCCCTAAGAAAATAAACAAAGTCGAAACTTTTCCTTAGTTGATAAACTGACAGGCTGAAGTAAAACGAGTATAAATCCTTACTCAGATGATGGATTTGGATGAAACCAGTTGCATTGGAAAGAAAACTCAAAGATCTTTCATTTGATAGGTAGTATCTCTCCCAGTTTATTATATTCAGAGAATTATGATTGTTTGAATTTGACCCTGAAATGCTGAAAATTGGGCAACAGGCTATGCGTTTTGCTACTGTTTTGAAATCCAAACGCAGCCTTATGCATTCCGAAAAATTTTGAAACTTATTCGAGATGTACTATGAGCTTGTACAATCATAACGCAACTTGAAAATCTAAGAACAGAGGTCGTAAAGGTTGAAAAGTTATATCCCAAAGATTGCCAACTAAAATGACTCTAAGTCCTCATTACACTTAGAAAAATTTTCAAGTTTTTAAGTCTAAGAGCACTCTATTAAAGGCTAATCCATGCACGACTTTTACGGGGTGTTACATTATCTCTCCCTTGGGATCATTCGTCCCCGAATGAAGAATTGAAAATGTTGAAGCTCAAAGGTATAGAATGACGCTGAATGATGTGTCTTCTAAGAAAGTATATAACTGATCTGAAACATTTAAACTTCTATCACGAAACTGAATTCTGAGTTGACTTGCCCTTACTTGCTTCAAGAAGCTGATTCATGCTAAGAGTTTAAGATTTCCTTAAAGTGTTCATGATCCAATCATACATATTAAATTGAGAAGTAATAACTTATGCAATTATGAATCATGAGGCATTAAGACTTAGATCGCACCAGGGTATTATACTAACTGGGCTAAAATACTTGGAAGTATTTGAGATTATGCACTGAACACTTATGAACTGAGTCACGACTAAATAGCTGAATCTGAAACATGATGCTTTGACTAAACTGAATTCGCAACTTAGGATGAAATATATTATCTCTTGGGATAGTCATACGCATGAGACTTCGGATAGCAGGATTGGGTGAAAAGGTGGAAAACCACCATAACTTGTCTGCCTAACTGCTAAACTGAAATACACCAAAAACTTATATTCAACGGGAGTATCTCTTCAACACTCTGTCTAAAGAAATTCTAGTAGCATTATGGAGCAAAAGATCTTGGACAATGCAACTTCTTGTTTTTCAAGCTTAGCACACTTCTTTAATACTCCCTTAACTATACCATTTCTCTTAAATACCATATTCATTCCATTCAACTTATAATTCTTATATGGGCATTGATACTCTTTCTACAATGTCTATAGTAGCTTAAATCCTTTCATTGCGATCAAGCCTAACTCCAAGTCACAAAAATACAACATGTCATACCATGATACTAGTCTAAACAATATGATTCAATCTTCCATATCATTTTAAAGTTCACACCCTAAGCATATCATGCCTTCCCACATTAATGACTAACTCTGAACTCTTACTATAGATTCACTAGCGCATATTGCGTCCCTTCACTAAAATTCCAACATGTCTTTCAAGCCTATCTTTATAACCTCATATGAACTTCAAGGTAAACACCCATGAAGACACACTTCATATATTCTCTAAACCACTATTAATATAACTTCCACGTGTTACCCCAAGAACATACACCCACGAATTTCCACTAACCATCATATATATCAAAAACTTAGCCCCAGATCTTACTTCACACTTATGGTCTTATCTAAAACAAGCATACTATAAAGCGTGAGTACATGAGTCATGAGCTACATGACCTCAATTTGGAGTTCATAACTTATGGAATGGGATTCCGACTACTGAATGAACTGAAACTTCTCATTTTGGAACTTGAAGAGTACATGATTCTCTATCATAACCATGAGCATGAATTTTGATCATTGAACTGAAACATAAGGCATGAGTAGATATTAGGATAACTAAAAAAAGTACTGAGATAAGAATGGGTTGAGTCTCACCCTCACTTTCTGACGTTCTATATCATCATGACATCGCGACTAGAATCTGAAAGCCTGACTTGGTTATTCGCTCTATCATCTCCCCTTTGGCTTCAAGCCATCATATTAAGTTTGGGAGATCCCTTACTAGACTCTAAACTGAAGTACACTCACTGCACTCTGGGGTCTGGAAAACTACTATACACGCATATCATGGCACTTAACCCGAATGACTACACCTGAAAGTGGAAAACCCACTGTTAATACTACCTTCTGAGATACACTTTATCATTCTATAGACCCAGCAGTCATCATATACTACTTGCACACTTACTAACTTCGGGTCTTCATGAGTATCCCTATAGTCGGAGTGCACACCCTCTAGTGCTTTAACTCTTATTCCTATTAGTTCAACCTTCAAAAACTCAAACTTAAAATCTATCACTCAACATGGATATCACCAAGCCTTCAATGAATCATACTACTTCTGACATAGCCTACCAATATCACGACTCTAAACTTACATCTTTCTACTATGAGAATCAAGATCATATAAAAAGGCTCAACACTATCAATCAAAACTCCTTAACTTAGCTATTTAGAACACCATATACCATCTAACTGGTCTTTCTCCACCTAGCAACTCAACGGTACCACTCGTCACACAAAATATGTAATAGTCTTAGAAAACACCGCAACCTCAGATCACCTTGGGCATACTTCTACATTATATATGCAACATCATACTTCACTACGAATCAAATAAAATTAGGCCCTTGCATATACCATTCAAGCCTATTAGATTACTTCCATCAAACTAGTATCATTAACCAAGAAATTATCACATCCACCTTCATGGACATTAATTGTTCAAACTTAATGTCTAGTGCTAAACATGATTTACAACCTAACCTTATACATAATTCTTACAAAAAATACATCATTAATCTTAAGTCACTATTTTTACAACCACATTGCGACGCTCAACGTCACAACCCATTAAACTCCTCACGTTTTGGGCATGTTTCGGACTATTCGGGCGCGTTTTTGAGCTTGGCGGGGCTTCGATAAATGCCCCGCATTGCTGCCAACGTTCTAGCACCTTCTAGATGGTCAAAATAGGCTGGCAACACATTTATTAGACTTTAGAAAGTTCACACGGGCTGGTATGAAAGTGCAGATTTTCCAGCTTTAAAAGGTCCACAAAGGTTGGCATGCATGTGCAGAAATTTCAGCATGTATGTGCAAGATTTTTAGATTTTCAGCTTGTAGTTGATAATTGTATAGCTTGCATTGTTGTACCTTGTTGACTTAGGGACTTTTAGGTACTATAAATACATGTTGTAAGGCATCATAGGCATCAGCTCATACTTGTTTTATTTAGTAAATACCACCCATGAAGAATACAACATAATTTACTGGTCCATCAAATTGGGACATTCTACCCCAAATACCTGATTTTATCTAGATACTATCCACGACCAAAGCACCTTTATGACATTACTACTATACCTTAAAAATCTACTACATACCTTCTCACAAGTAGTACTAGTTTACAACTACCAAGGAAAAGAAGGTCAAGGGGTAAAGTCACATAATAGACATGATCGACATTAATCTTATACTATAACCCCATACAATCTTATCTACTTATACGGCTTCTCACATAACGCTTACTTACCCAAGCATACATTTAGAATACCTTCAAATTCCACAAACAACCATGAGTCTATACTTACAACTTACTGGCTAATATAGCCATTTTCACACTTCAAGTAATCGACAAATAACCCTAACTAACAACTCCTTCTCTACCATCTACTAAACTAACACACAAGGACGAATCACCTCTTTACCAACTCAATCTCATGCAAACAAATTTAGCTATACATATATTAAACCAATACAAGAACAACAAGTTGGACAACAAGTTGCTAGTGAATCGAAATAGGCCTCACACGTCTTCACTAGACTTTGATTTTGTATTTTGAACACGAAAATGAGATGAATGACAAGTCAACTATGCTAGTGAATCGAAAGAGCCCCACACGGCTTCACTAGACTTTATTTTTTTCAACAACACCTTGATGACAAGATTACATGAGATAAAAATTTAATACGCAATATCCAATGAACTAAGAATACACATCTTACTCTGTATAAATAAAATCGGAGTCAAACACTTCCTCCATGGACTACCATACCATCCACACATGCTACTAGTTACCACATTAGTTTATCACCATAAGGGGTAAATCATTCTCGAACATCGGTTATTCAACTAAAATATTCATTTACACAAAAGTCACCCTCACTCTGACTTCTAACTTTGTGACTTCACATCACCAACTTCTTGGTGTAATTTCACTACCAATAGGTCATGACAACAACACTTTAATGCATACTACTATTCGGGTGGAAATACAGTTCCAATATTCTACTACACATTATCCCCCCTTAAGCAAGACATTTGTAACATAAATTTGAAGGGGACTAAATGCAATTAATACCTCAAGCTGAAAAGCACGATTCCACTAGGATCAATGTTTACATCAGAATCAATACACATTGAAGCACTAACGGACTCTTCTTAAGTCCTTGCACAAATTTTAACTCTTATATGGTTCAATCAGAAAAGACCATACCAATTAGATTCTAAACTTCTGCACTTGAATCACCTCAATAATGAGACATATCTGAGGACATTAGAGTAAGGAAAGAATTTGGGATGACTTTTTACTTTCGTATGGGCGATACTATAGCATGAAATAGAGTATGAAAGAGGAACATTCTGACTCTATTGCACGAACTAGAACATGAAGAAAGAGATACATTCCTAAACGCCTAGTAGCCTCCTGCTTATAAGTATGACGCGCTACACACCCATAAACAAGACTCTACCCGACACGATTTTGTAGACACCCTGGGACCATGAACCATGCTTTGATACTAAGTTTGTCACGATCCAAACCGGGGCCCTGGCCGTGAAGAGAATTCCCAAACTGTGAAGGCCCGGGACGCCCTCTGTTTATTTGGTAATCATGCACAACATTCATATAATAAAAGATAATGAGGAAATAGAAATCTAATACAAAAACATGGTCAGTATGAATGTGATCATAATACTAAAAAATTGAAATCCAAAATATATCTTGATAATAATAATGTCTGACTCAGTCTGCGAAATCTCTACTATGAACTAAACAAAACTATATGAAAACTGGGATAAGGCCCCCAGTAGACCAAAACATGACTAAAGATAAATATCTGAAAGTAAACAGGCCTTCTGGAATATAGAAGGCTCACCCTTGAACAATCTGCTCTGCGATCTAAAATATCTACTGTTTATCTGGACCCCTAGACTGTGTCTCAAAACCTGGAAGGAGAGGGTGTCAGCACAAATATATTGGCACGCAAAGCAATTCAAAATAAAGTATTTGAACCTATATATAATAGATGGGAGCAATTTTCATCAACACATCACGTATAAAATAGCTTTTGAAAACACATGGGCATCATTTGAAAATCATAAGACATTTTTGTCAAAACAATTTCTGATCTTTGTATTACTTCTGAGTTAGGTGGCACTCTTCTACAAGTCTGATATTCCACAGGCTATATAAAATTTGCCATTGACTCGGTGGGAGAGCCCCCAACCCAAGTGTGTGCCGCAAGTGTTGGAGTGTCTGAGTCTGATACGCCACACGATACTTAAGCCAGCGTATGGTAATATACCCGGATCGGCAAATCACGGTTTTGGGCAATGAGTTGTCTGAACTCACGCCTTATTCGGGGACCACCTAACATCTCTTTATGCTCAATTTTCATTCTATTTTGAATCATGCATGTTTCTAATTTCAATATCTGCAAAGTCTGATTTCAAACATGCATTAAATCTATTCTGAATTATCATGGTAAAATCTGAATTGGTGTCATCACACCAAGACTTGCAAGTCCTTTTTTTGAGCCATAATGTCATAAGCATGATTTTTCATAAAAATATAGTTTCAGACCACCCAAACATGTAATTTTCATAAAAGATTTCATGTTCCAAAACTCAAGTCAAAACTATGCAAAAACTTTCATCAAACATATGGTGGTCATGTGCTCTTGGAAAAACCATGCACTCTTTCAATATATGTATATTCAACATACACAACATAAACAATCCTCTCTCTTTTGAAAGAAAAAATCATAATCAAAATCACTATTTAAAACTTTTCATAACATGCTTTTCAAGATGTATTTCAAAATAATTCATATCATGGAAAATATAGAAAAATTGCACCAAGAGAGGGATTTCATATATATCATGCTCTCAATTCATATTTCAAGACTTAAACACATACATACATATACATATAATTTTCAAATCACTTTGGGAAAAAGTCAAAAGGTCAAAACAATATCATTAAAGCTTCTAAAACATGAGCATGTACATGAATTCAAAAATTCCATTCTTAAAACATGATTTCTATGCCCATGAGATTTTAAGAAAATCCCACGTACCTCTATTTAAGAAATTGAGGGATGATCCTTGAAGCCTACGATGTGGGGATTCCAAATCTCTAATTATTTTTCAAAACCCACGGTTGAATCTTGAGTTATTTGGGGTTTTTGTTTGAAACCCTAAGGGGTGTTCTTGAGAGAAAATTTGAGAAAAGGATTATATTTTGATGAATTGGGGGCTAAATCTGGTGTTTTAGATGAAATTTGGGTGAGGTGAAATGACTAAAATGCCCCTAAGAAAACAAACAAAGTCAAAACTGTCCCTCAGTTGACAAACTGGCAGGATGAAGTAAAACGGGTATAACTCCTTACTCAGATGTAGGATTTGGATAAAACCAGTTGCATTGGAAAGAAAACTCAAAGATCTTTCATTTGATGGATAGAAGCTCTCCCAGTTCATTATATTAAAGAGTTAGGATCGTTTGAAGTTGATCCTGAAATACTGAAAATTGGGCAACAGGTTATGCATTTTGCTACTGGTTTGAAATCCAAACGCAGCCTTATGCGTTCCAAAAAATTCCAAAACTTATCCAAGATATACTATGAGCTTGTACGATCGTAATGCAACTTGAAAATCTAAAAATGGAGGTCAAAAAGGTTGAAAAGTTATATCCCAAAGATTGCCAGCTAAAATAACTCTAAGTCCTCATTACACTTTGAAATTTTTTTAAGTCTAAGAGCACACTATTAAAGGCTTATCCATGCACGAATTTTACGAGATGTTACAAATATGTATTTATTTTTAGAAAAATTATACTTAGTAATGGAGAAGTGTATGTAGGAAAAAGCTACCTCACTGAGGTCCTATTCAAAATGAATGTAATGAATTTTGAAATCAATAAAAGTTCTGTTTCTTCTTACTTGCTTGAGTCTTATGATTTGTGGCATGAACAATTAGGACATGTCAATTACAAAACACTGCGAAAATTGATCAACTTAAAAGTTTTACCAAACTTTGGGTGTAGTAAATCAAAATGTCAAACGTGTGTGGAATCAAAGTATGCTAAGCATTCATATAAGTCCGTTGAAAGGAATTTCAATCCCTTAGACTTAATCCACACTGACATTTGTGATATAAAGTCAACACCATCTCGTGGTGGAAAAAAGTATTTTATAACTTTTATTGATGATTGCACTAGATACAATTATGTCTATTTGCTAAATAGTAAAGATGAAGCAATAGATGTGTTTAGGTAATATAAAACAAAATTGTAAAATTAGTTGGAAAAAAAGATCTAAACGATAAGAAGTGATAGGGGCGGAGAATATAAATCTCCCTTTGTGTAAATATGTGTAGGGAATGAAATTGTTCATAAAAAAACGATCCCGTATTCACCTCAATCTAATGGAATTGTGGAAAGGAAAAATTGAACCTTGAAGGAAATGATGAATGCCTTACTAATAAGTTCAGGTTTACCGTAAAACTTGTGGGGGAAAGCTATCCTTACAGTTAACCGAATACTCAATAGAGTGCCCCATAGTAAGACTCAATTAATTCCATATGAAAAATGGAAAGGAAGGAAATCCATCTTGAAATATTTCAAAGTATGGGGGTGTCTAGCGAAGATCCAAGTTTCTATGCCTAAAAGAGTAAGGATAGGACCTAAGACGGTGGACTGTGTGTTCATAGAATATGCTAAAAGTAGTAAAGCATGTTGATTTTTGGTTCATAAATCCGAACATCCAAATATTAATAAAAATACGATAATTGAATCAGATAATGCTGAATTCTTTAAACACATTTATCCGTATAAAATTAGACATGAATAATCTAGTGGAAGGTCTAAACGACCTCAAGATGAACCAAGTGAGGATCTTCCTCCCGGAAACGACTCAAGATGAACAAAGAACATCAACTTTGTTTGGATCGAATTTGTAATATTTCTCTTAAAAAATAAGCCTCAAACGTTTAAAGAAGCAATGTTATCGTCAGACTCATCCTTTTGAAAAGAGGCCGTCAATAGTGAGATTGATTCAATTTTAAGCAACCATACGTAGGAATTGATTGATCTTCCTCCGGAAAATAAATCTTTAGGTTCTAAATAGATCTTCAAAAGAAAAATAAAAGCGGATGGTACTATTGACAAATATAAGACAAGAGAAAGGACTTGATTACTTTGATACGTACCTGCCTGTAACGAGGATAACGTCAATTCGGATGTTAATTGCTTTGGCGGCGGTATATGGCCTTGAAATCCATCAAATGAATGTGAAAACAACATTCCTAAATAAAGAATTGAAGAAAAAAATTTACATAGAACAACCTGGGGTTTTGTGGTTCCAGAAAAAGAATACAAAGTGTGTAAACTTGTTATGTCACTTTATGGACTAAAACAAAGACCTAAACAATGGCATGCGAAGTTTGACCTAACCATGTTAGCAAACGGGTTCAAGATAAATGAATGTGATAAATGTGTTTATATTAAAAACACTTCAAATCACCAGGTCATTGTTTGTTATGGTCATTATGTGCCATGCTGTCGAAATACAACTTGGTGGGAAATCCTCGAGAATGGTGGATGGATTCCGGTGCCACCCACCACTTTTGTGCTAATAAGGAGTTATTTGCTGCTTTTGCTTCGGCTCAATGGGAAGAGAAGATATATATGGCCAATTCCGCAACTGCAAAAGTTGAAAAAACGAGAAAAGTCTGCCTGAAAATAACATCAGGCAAAATGTTGACTTTGAACAATGTCGTGTATGTATCGGAGTTATGAAAGAACTTAATTTCTGTATCACTTCTTGACAAGAACGAATTCAAATGTGTATTTGTTTTTGAAAAAAATGTACTTAGTAATGGAGAAGTGTAGTAGGAAAGCCTATTCAAAATGAATGTAATGAATGTTGAAATCAATAAAAGTTCAATTTCTTCTTACTTGCTTAAGTCTTATGATCTGTGGCATGAACGATTAGGACATGTCAATTACAAAACACTGTGAAAATTGATCAACTTAAAAGTTTTGCCAAACTTTGAGTGTAATAAATCAAAATGTCAGACGTGTGTGGAATCAAAGTATGCTAAGCATTCTTATAAGTCCGTTGAATGGAATTTCAATCCCTTAGACTTAATCCACACTGACATTTGTGATATAAAGTCAACACCATCTCGTGGTGGGAAAAAGTATTTTATAACTTTTATTAATGATTGTACTAGATACTATTATATCTATTTGCTAAACAGTAAAGATGAAGCAATAGATGCATTTAGGTAATATAAAACAGAAGTTGAAAATTAGTTGGAGAAAAAGATCAAAACCATAAGAAGTGATAGGGGCAGAGAATATAAATCTCCCTTTGCGCAAATATGTGTAGAGAATGAAATTGTTCATCAAACTACGACCCCGTATTCACCTCAATCTAATAGAATTGCAGAAAGAAAAAATTGAACCTTGAAGGAAATGATGAATGTCTTACTAATAAGTTCAGGTTTACCGCAAAACTTATGGGGGAAAGCTATCCTTACAGCTAACCGAATACTCAATAGAGTGCCCCATAGTAAGACTCAATTAATTCCATATGAAAAATGGAAAGGAAGGAAATCCAACTTGAAATATTTCAAAGTGTGGGGGTGTCTAGCGAAGATCCAAGTTTCTATGCCTAAAAGAGTAAGGATAGGACCTAAGACGGTGAACTGCGTGTTCATAGGATATGCTAAAAGTAGTAAAACATGTCAATTTTTGGTTCATAAATTTGAACATCCAGATATCAATAAAAATACGATAATTGAATCAGATAATGCTGAATTTTTTAAACACATTTATCCATATAAAACTAGACATGAACTATCTAGTGGGAGGTCTAAACAACCTCAAGATGAACCAAGTGAGGATGTACATAATGATGAGAATCCAAGACGTACTACACATCAAAGAACATCAACTTTGTTTGGATCGAATTTGTTACATTTCTCTTAAAAAATGAGCCTCAAATGTTTAAAGAAGCAATGTTGTCGTCAGACTCATCCTTTTGGAAAGAGGCCGTCAATAGTGAGATTGATTCAATCTTAAGCAACCATACGTGGAAATTGGTTGATCTTTCTCTAGGAAATAAATCTTTAGGTTCTAAATAGATCTTCAAAAGAAAAATGAAAGCGGATGGTACTATTGACAAATATAAGACAAGATGCAGTAAAAGACTTCAAACAAAAGAAAGGCCTTGATTACTTTGATATGTGCTCGCCTGTAATGAGGATAACATCAATTCGGATGTTAATTGCCTTGGCGGCGGTGTATGATCTTGAAATCCATCAAATGAATATGAAAACAATATTCCTAAATGAAGAATTGGAGGAAGAAATTTACATGGAACAACCTGGGGGTTTTGTGGTTCCAGAAAAAGAATACAAAGTGTGTAAACTTGTTAAGTCACTTTATGAACTAACACAAACACCTAAATAGTGGCATGCAAAGTTTGACCAAACCATGTTGGCAAACAGGTTCAAGATAAATGAATGTGATAAATGTGTTTATATTAAAAACACTCCAAATCACCAGGTCATTGTTTGTTTGTACGTAGATGATATGTTGATCATCAGTAGAGACATTTCTGACATAAATGCTACAAGACGAATGCTTGAGAGCAAGTTTGATATGAAAGACCTTGGTGTTGCGGATGTGATCTTGGGAATAAAAATCCATAGAACTCCATAAGGGTTGGCATTGTCACAGTCTCATTATATCGAAAAGGTACTTGACAAATTCAAGTATTTGAAATTTGGTATTGCCATGACTCCATTGGACGTGAGCTTCGCACTTCAAAAGAATGAGGGTGAAAGTGACTCACAATTGGAATACGCGAGAGTGTTGGGATGTCTAATGTATATCATGAATTATACATGGCCAAACATAATATGTGCTATTATTAAGTTGAGTTGGTACACGAGTAATCCCAATAAAACTCATTAGATGACAATGAAAAGATTTTTGAGGTATCTTAAATACACTCAAGACTATGCTTTGCATTATAGTAAATATCCAGCAGTACTTGAAGGATATAGTGATGCAAATTAGATCACCAGAACGAATGAAGTAAAATCGACGAGTGGATACGTATTTACTATAGGTGGAGGATCAATCTCTTGGAAATCATCCAAATAGACATGTATTGCTCGCTCTACAATGGAATCAGAATTTATCGCATTAAATAAAGATAGTGAAGAAGTAGAATGACTTCAAAATTTCTTGAAAGATATTCCTTATTGGCCCCAACCATTGGCACCAGTATGTTTACACTGTGATAGCCAAGCGACAATAGGTAGGGTAGGGAGCATGATGTACAACGGTAAATCTCGTCACATAAAATGGAGACATAATATCGTTAGAGAACTTCTCTCTAGTAGAATTATCACTGTTCACTATGTGAGTCAAAATATGTCGGATCCACTTGCAAAAGGCCTATCTAGAGAAGGAGTTGAGAGGACATTCAAGGGAATTAATTTATGGCCTAGGATAAGTTAGCATGACGGTAACTCTACCTAGCAGACTGAAGATCCTAAGAGCTAGGTTCACAGATATCAAATAAAGTTGTGTCTGACAGGTTCAACACTGTCAATATGCCCAACCCATTCTCATGATATAGACAATGTTTAGTAAACAAGGATAAGACTTACGGTGTGAAGTCTTTTAATGATTATCTAAATTTAGTAGATTTGACCTAATAGTTTAATCTATAAGATTGAACGTTTAAAAATTACCTATGTGAAGGTGAAGTGGAAGCCGCTTCAAGAAGAATGTTAGTAAATGCCTATTCTCTAAGATCTCATGAGACAAGAAGGTATTCATGGCTGAAACAAATAAAACTATGAGAACTATAAATGGTAAAAGGTTGGTTATGTGACATGTGTTGTCTAGGTGTACATTAAATCTCGACGGTTCAAAGATATCAAATCTATCGATTGACCGAGTGCATCCGATGCATGTTCACTACGGAAAGTTCAAAGGAAAACTCACTTATCCAGATGCAATCAGTATTCGCTTGATGATCACATACTTGTCCGTAAATTTTTACAAAGAGTAGTCATTCCCCATTCATGTGGGGGATTTTTGGGTTCAATAGGTGTGAATGAAAAATGAAAAGTTGCTTGGAGGGGACACAACTCTTTGAGTAAAAGACACATTATTTTGGGAAAAGGTATGACTGTTTGGATGGTTGTGGTTGCTCAGAAAAGACACACTCTTTCAAATGGACAGATATAACAGTTCAGAAAAGATACACCTTTTCGGTGAACCATTACCACCTTTCGGAAGGGGCACTTAATGGCTATATAAACCTGTATTTTTCCACAGGTTTAGTATGAATTTTTCTGCACTTAAAAGCATTTCTTGTCTTCTAAAATACTCTGTGTGATCATCTAACTGTTGAGTGAGTTAGAAGAGAATCCAATCATTTGAGGTACCACTACAGTCGGATTGTTAAGCCATTTTATCTTGAGAGAAAAATTTCGCAACCTCGGGTACTTGTAAGTATATTTTTTGTACTAACAGTCAGATTCAGGATTTATATATAGGGGATTTGAAAAAAATAAGCAGGAAATGAGCGGATCAGATTATATATGAACAAGTCATATAATATATGAGCGATCTTATATAAACTTTCTTAACGAGCAATCAAACCATCCATTAATTACTTCTAATTTAATATTTTTATTGGCTCATGAATCATGACAAAGAACTTAACATAAATATAAGAATTATCGTACTATAATCATAAATGTGGAAGTTCAAATGATGATCACATACAAAACAAAATTACATAAAAATAAACTTGATTTGGTTGAACTACTTTTCAATAGTATTGTCACCCCCCCTTTTTAACCGAAAAGATTCATTTTAAGTTTGAAAAGGGTTTTTATTATTAAGGTGACAAAAGATGAAACTTGTTTTGAAAAGGACTTTTAACAATCAAAACTCAGAGTCGCCACTTGACATAATTCGGTGTGCCAAGTCACCTTTGAAAGATCCTTTTTTCAAAACTGTTTTTGACTCTTAAACTGATCCGCAAACAGAGATTCCGGCTAAAGAATTCTGTTGACCGAGGGAAAGGTGTTAGGAACCCCTCGATCCCGTGGTTCGACCACGGTCGCTTGGTGGAGCATATCGGCTAATTTGACACTACGAATGTATAAATCACACAAAGCATGCAAAGCAATCAATCAAGCAAAATAAAATAAAATAATCCAAAATTTAGTGTTCAGTCCAATTATACAGTCCCGAAATAAAAAATACGAAAATATAAACCTACTCTATTCTAGGCTAATCCTAACTACACTCCATTGCTTTCTCCACTAGACGTTTCGGGCCTTGATCGTGCACCGTCTTCAAGTACATGATACTTCGGGGCATTCCCTGGATAAATCAATACAAATTTCTTGGGGAATTCCCTGACCAAATAAATACAATAGATTTCGATGCATAAATCAAAATCACTCCATAAATATTTCATCATTCAACAATCACAGATCTAAATTTGCCTACCCGGGCCTACTGTTGCCTACCCCGCTCGACCTATCAATCAACGACATCAATGAATCAAAACAACAACATTCACTTTATCAACTTTCAATTCCCGTCCCACTTATTTCTAATTGAGTTTAAATCATTCAATTCAAACAATCAATATGATGATCCAAACATATCAAAATCAATGAAAATAAAAGCCACACACCATGAATTCAACACATAAAGCATCAAATAATTAAGATTAATCGAGAAGGAGATGAGAAATGGACCTCAATTTTATTCCAAACAATTAGCGACGTATCAAAGCTTAATAACCAACGAACCTCGACCAACCTCAAGATCAACCCATCAACTTGATTTAAGAAATTGCAATCCGAAATAAGACAGAAGAACTAACGAATAATGACACCCAAATATAATATAGATATGAATAAGACGCGGTTTATGAGTTGGTTTTAAGCTAGTGACGTCATTTTCATCTCGCCGAAGCTCCGGCGATTTCAGAAGGAATAAAAAATGGAGAAGATGCTCAACTTTCGGTCGACAGTAACTTTTCCCAGTGAGAAATCACCGGAAAATCCCAAAATCAACCGGATTTGCACTGTTTTTGTTCAACACCTCGATTTCTATATGTTTTTCTCCTCAAGCTCACTGGTTTCATCTCCAATCTCTCTGTTTCTCTCTATTTTCCTATTTTTTGTATTTTGATCTCTCCCTCTTCATTGTTCTCTGCCTCTCTCTCCGTGTGTGCATGCTCCTTATATCTATATGTGTGTCTATGTGATTCCTCAATTTGGTGTGTGTATTGTGAGGATTCTGTGAGAGATTATGATGTGTGGTCTGCTAATAGCGAGGTGTGTGAGAATGAGTGGAAAGCATTATGGATAATTATATGAAAAAATGGAATTTTGGAGGTTTTTTATGTTCTGTTAATGGAATCTATGGTGCATGTGTTTAATTATTAAAGAGAATGAAGATGATGAGTGTTTTGTGAGTGGGTGTTTTATGAGTAGGAAAATAGAAGATGAATGAAGAAGCGCTCTTATTTGGAATGTTGTGTCCTCCAAGTTGTTGTGATCCGCGGGCCCCATTTTTCTTAGTGTATGCTTATCTTTTTTTTTGCTTTGTGTCCAAGAAAGGTGAGGAGGAGGGGTATGGGGTAGGGTAGGTGGTGAGAGGGTATGGGGTAGGTGATATGTTGTTAAATTTTAATAGGGAGGGTTGTTAGTTAGTTATCACAAGAATATTTTGGATTAGGTTGGTTGGGGATTTGTTATTTTTGTATTTCTGTGGAATATAATCATATGGGTGAGGGCATGCCGTAAGATGGGGGTAAAAATGGTAAAAATGCTTTCAGGGAGGGATAAAATTACGTATCTACATCATTCCCCTCTTTACATGTAAACACAAAGTATTTTCATACAAAGAAGTAGACAACGATATGGAATTTTGACCCGACCATTATTCAAAGAAAGAAACAAAAGAAAGAAGGACAACTGAGTTGGAGAGTCGAGTGAGGTTCCATCGAGGTTACGGTCCGCGACTCTGTCATTACATAAAAAATGAAAATTACATGTTAACAACATAAATGAAATTACAAAATCCTATCTACTCAGCTTCTTTTATACTTTTGACTTGAGTTTCATCACCCTATTCTTCAGGCGGTCTCCTGACTTTCAATTTCTTCAACTTGTTGCTTGGCTTTCAATCTCCTTACCCCGTTCTCTAGGCGGGCTCCTGACTTGCTATTTTCAATCTGTTGACTTTCAATTTCTTCACCTTGTTACTTGTCTTTCCATGTATTCGCCCAGTTCTTCAGGCGGGCTCCTGAAATCACATCAAAACTAAAAAGAAAATTATCCCAAACAAAGAAATGCATCTTCTATGAGTTAATTGGAATGATTAGACTAGAAGGTATATCTTATAGGAACCAAAGGAGAAGACTCAACTAAAAGGTATATCTTATAGGAACCAAAGGGGAAGACTCAACTAAAAGGTACGTCGTAGGAATCAAAGGGAATGACTCGAATAAAAGGTACATCTTAAGGAATCAAAGGGGATGACTCAACTAAAAGGTACAGCTTATAGGGATCAAATGAATGACTCAACTAAAAGGTACGTTTTATAGGAATCAAAACGGATAACTCGACTAAAAGGTACGTCTTATAGGAATCAAAGGGAATGACTCGACTAAAAGGTACGTCTTATAGAAATCAAAGGGAATGACTCGACTAAAAGATACGTCTTATAGGAATCAAAGGGGGATGACTCGACTAAAAGGTACGTCTTCTAGGGGTCAAGGAATGACTCAACTAAAAGGTAAGTCCTATAGGAATCAAAGGGTATGACTCGACTAAAAGGTACGTCTTAGGAATCAAGGGGGATGACTCGACTAGAAGGTACGTCTTATAGGAATCAAAGGGAATGACTCGACTATAAGGTACGTCTTATAGAAATCAAGGGGACTGACTCGACTAAAAGGTACGTATTATAGGAATCAAAGGGAATGACTTGACTAAAAGGTACGTCTTCTAGGGATCAAGGGGGATGACTCGACTAAAAGGTACGTCTTATAGTAATCAAGAGAAATGACTCAACTAAAAGGTACGTCTTCTAGGGGTCAAGGGGACTGACTGGACTAAACGGTACATCTTATAGTAATCAAAGGAAATAACTCGACTAAAGGTACGTCTTCTAGGGGTCAAGGGGACTGACTCGACTAAAAGGTACGTCTTATAGGAGTAAAGGGAAATGACTTGACTAAAAGGTACGTCTTCTAGGGGTCAAAGGGAATGACTCAACTAAAAGGTACGTCTTATGGAATCAAGGGAGATGACTCGACTAAAAGGTATGTCTTATAGGAATCAAGGGGGATGACTCAACTAAAAGGTATGTCTTATAGGAATCAAAGGGGATGACTCAACTAAAAGGTACGTCTTGTAGGAATCAAGAGGGATAACTCGACTAAAAGGTATGTCTTATAGGAATCAAAGGGGATGACTCGACTAAAAGGTACGTCTTCTAAGAGTCAAGGGGAATGAATCAACTAGAAGTTACATCTCATAGGAGTGAAGGTTAAATTTAAGAAATGTATCACCTAGCAAATGAAAATTAAAATTCCTGGACAAGAAAGTGTGTCTTCGAGAGATAGGATGATGAATTTTTACCATGATTTGATTATCAAACCCGTGCTGCAACATTGCTTCCTGCATTTGTAAGAGTAAGGAATTACGGCCTTTGATGTTTAGGCTATGCAGTCCTTGATTTGAAGGTAACATGTGTTCCCGTTTCATACAAAGAAAACTTGTGAGTTTATAAACATGGTGGCTGGCTTGCGGCTTTGGATTTTGGGAGATTTCTCTTGCACTTGTACCATTAACCTTGCTTTCAATAATTGGCATATATCATTGACTTGCTACATCGTTAACCCAAACTCAGATTATTAAGAGCAACTATGAAACAAACACGGTATCTCTGCTTTGCCATGCTTCTCAAATAAACCCTTTGAACCTTGTTATTTTCATGAGTTTTCGGACTTGTCTATTGACAAAACTTTTTACATGCCTTATTTCGACTCATAATCATGTCTCTTTCATGTGTTAGCCTTTTGTCTTGCTTTGTGCAATTGAAGAAGCTAGTAGCCAGTTTTGAAATCTTTTCTCACTTGTTTTGACATGGACTGGACTCAAAAACAAGAGAAAAATGGCAATGACTTTTATTTGGACAACTGACTCAAGAAAATAAAATAAAAACAAAGAGAAGAAATAAAAGACAATGAATGTCCCTATTTGAAACAAAGAAATAAAAAATTTACCTAGAAATGACAGTCAACTCTAATGATTATGCCATACATTTTGGATTAAGCTGCCTGATCTTTCCATCCAAACTTTTTAGCAATTGTTGTTGAGTTAACGACTTAGAAATTGAGTTGTTTCCTTAGGTCAATTGTATTTAAGACCTCATTCGGCTAGTGACACCTTGAAGGATTTTCTCCAATAAGCCTCTCTCATTTTCTCTCAGCTCACCAATGCCTTATGGTGCCCGTGAGGGTTTTTCACAATAAGACTCTCTTATTTTCATTTATCTCAACTCACCATCGTCTTACGGTGCCGGTGAGGGTTTTCACCGATAAGACTCTGTCATTTATATTTCTCTCAACTTACCATCGCCTTACGGTGCTCGTAAGGGTTTTCACCGATAAGACTCTCTCATTTTCTTCTCTCCTGATTCCTTATGCCGAGGAAGATAAATAGTACCTAAAATACGTCACCATATTCATTGCATACTTAGCCTTAACATTCTCAAAGATTGATCTGAAGATCTTTCTTTGGTTGTAACTTGACTTTTGGATAAGGTTAGAAAGAAAGGATGACATGGGGCCCGAATGACACTTGAAGTAGGGTAGGACTTACAACTTTTGAAATTGACTCAAACAATGAGGATTAACTCATGCCCCAGTTTTTTTTGACTGGATAATTCTAAATTGTTTATTTAGTTGGACCGAGCCCAGAGTAGGACAACCTACGTATCTCACCCCAAGAGAGGAGAATCAATTCACGCGTAGTTCTGACAACTTGTTCTTTTGCTTGATTCTAATTGTTTTTTTGATTTTCTCTTTTATTGACTTTTTTTCTCTTTGAAACTTTCTGACTCTATTTTTCTCGACACTCTTCTTTTTACTTTCTTTTTGGATATATTTTCTTCTTTTTTTTCTTTTTTTTTTTTGAAACTTTTCTGACTCTACTGTTTTGCTTGATACTTTTCTTTTGAGCTTTGTTGACTCTATCTTGATTCCAAAAGAGGGGTATGAAAGAAAATAACACTAAGGCTCAAATGGGGTAAACAAAGGCTGGCACAATATTTGAATAGCAAAATGAAATGCCTTCGTCATATCAATCTTTGAAAATGCCAGTACATAGCATGCAATGTGAAAGTACACGATCAATATCACTTATGACATGTTTTACAACACTAACTTGCCCCGAGCATATGTGCCACCTCTTCTTCTACACTTGTCGAACATATAACTTCACCTTTGTTGTACATCCCTCACATTGAATGACTCATGCTTTTGTGGAGTTGGTTTTTGTTCTGTTCCTCAGGAGAAAACATCCTCTATTTGACCTAATTGAGCTAAGTTTTTCAATTGATGACCAAGTTATTCTTGTGATTCTCAAAATAATTTCCTTAATTTTCGAAGAAGGCTTTAACTTGTCACCAAATGTCTCAGGACTCCACCTATTTTCTAAGATGTTTTTCCTAACTTTAGCGCTTTGATTCAATGTTTCATGGTTAAGTTGGATTTTAAGTTCTGGCTGAAAATTCCGCTAGCATGTCATATCACTAGAATCAGCATAAAATGTACTGTATAAAGAAAATAAACAAACGATATATATTTAAACACAAAGAGAAAGGGATAATTCATTTAGTTGAAATAAAATATAGAAGAGTTTGAACAAAAACGACAAAGAGAAAAAAGAAAATAGATCCCAAACTACAACCCTAAAATAATTTGAAAAACAGAAAAGAAGACAAAACAAACTACCAGACCTCTTCCTTGTAAGAAGAGGGGTGACTTTTCAAATTGCTCTGCCTGACGACTTAGCCACTGGTTTGCATATCAGCATGACTAGAACTTCCCTCACTATCAACGTTTTGCACCATAATTGATCCTTCTTGAATCATCTTTTCAATTTCTTTTTTCAAATCTCGACAATCTTCAATACTATAACCCTGAGCATCAGAATGATACGCACATCATATATTAGGATCAAAATTTCTTGAACGCCAATTAAGAGTGCACCCAAGGAGAGGAGTGATCATGCCCCATTGTACCAATCTCTGAAATAAGCTGGCATACGACTCTCTAATTGGTGTGAAGCTATCTCTCGACTTTTGACTCATTTCATCATTTAACTTGGATCGAAAATCAGGCTTAGAAGGGTTTTGGTATGTTTATGGAGTTAGATGATGACTCTGAGGAGTTGGTGTGTTCCACTGTGGGTAAGATGGGGGTTGAATATGAGGCTGTGCGTTATATACTGGATATGGAGGTGGAGGAGCAGAGTATAATGGATTTTGGGAGTGATTATGTGGAGTTTGGGCATGAACTTGGGTTTTTGCCTGAGAGTGACGACGACGGGGTCTTCTTGACTGTTCCCGCTGTCCAACTACAATAGTAGATGCATCTTCCTCATTCTTTGTCTCCCCAACACTTCCTGAACCCTTTTGAATTGCTTGAGTATTCGCTTTTAATATTGCAAAACTTATAATGCGACCCGTCTTAATTCCCCGTTCTATCATCCCCCCATTTTAAGGACCTCAATAAATGACTTGCCCAATGTAGGTAACAAGTGTTGATAATATGTTTAATCCTGCGCTTGAATAAACACCTCTACTATTTTGCTTTCTTTCATTGGCGGTTTCACTCTAGCAGCTTGTTCGGGCCATCTGATCGCATACTCCCTGAAGCTCTCAGTATTCTTCTTCTTCATACTAGTTAGGGATTTTTTGTTAGGGATCAACTCCATATTATATTAAAATTGTTGCACAAATTCATTAGCTAGGTCATCTCAACTAATCCACTTGTCGATGTCTTGGTCAACAAATCATTCCGAAGCTAGGCCTAAAAGACTCTCCCTGAAAGAAGCCATGAGTAGTTCTTCCTTCCCTCCAGCGCCGCTTAATTGGTTACAATAGCGCCTCAAATATGCCACTGGGTCCCCATGTCCGTCATATTTCTCAAACTTTGGCATTTTAAAGCCAGGAGGAAGGTTGACACCTGGAAACATGCATAAGTCCTTATATGAGACACTTTTGTAACCCCTAAGTCCTTGCAAGTTCTTTATAACCAGTTCTAAACTTCTTAATTTTCTGGTCACTTCCTCTTGTTCTTCTGTCATAACAGGCTTCTCAGTGTTAGGAGGAAATTCAGGTGGGTGAGTGTTACCATAAAGACCAGTCAACTTGAATGTAGGCTCGAAAGTGTAACTCCGATCACCAGTAATATTCAATGTAGGCTCTCTTGTAGAATAGGGAGGCACAACTTATGGATGAACATCAAAAGTAGGAGCTTCAGGTGGGGGTGGCGCAGCAAAAGCATAAACAACAGGTGGATCTGAGTATGTGGTAGTCTTGGATTGGGGAGTGAGAAAATGAACATTGGAAGTGGTTGGATATTGTTGCCCCGGAGTCAATCCTGATGCATGTTGTGGCATATCAACAAAAATGGGAAATTGTGCATGTGACACAGGAGGCAAGCTGAAAGATATTCCAGATTATCAGTGGGAACTGGAGGAGGTGGCAACCCATTAGCCCAAGCTCGATGCATTTCTATCATTTGCTGCCTTAATTTCCGAATCTCTTCATTATCTCCTAAATTCTCATTTCCCAAACTCCCTATCTGATTAGTGACAACAAACTCGATATCATTATTGGCCATAACCTTTTCTGTGACTTGGTGCAATATGGAGGACCAACCAAAATACCACAAACCAACCACCTCAAACTAACTGAACAAGAGATAGCAAATGCGTTAGAGTTCAATACTTTCTTAAAATATCTTCTTTTTTTTATTTTTGTTTTTTTGAAAAGATCACCGAACCCAAGAAGGGCGCCTACGTATCTCACTCCCGAAAGAGGAGAATCAGGTGTGCGTAGTTCGTGAAGTCTTGCCAAAATGACCAATTAAACTTTTTTTCTTAAAACTTTAAGAAAAAAGAAATAAAAAATTGTCAATAATTGATGGAAATCTTTTTGAATTTTTTAGGTTTAACATCTCTATATAAAATGAAACCTATGATCAAAGAAAAATCTTTTTGAATTTTCGAATCTGAATTTCATGCGATAATGAAACTTGAACCTATTAAAGGAAAATATTTTTGTTGTTTTCTTTTAAAGATGTATATGAAACAACTACTCTAATAAAGAGTGAAGAAAATCTTTTTAGATTTTTAAATTAAGATCCCCGAACTTGGAGAGGCTGCCTACGTATCTCACTCCCGAGAGAGGAGAATCAGGGGTGCGTAGTTCGTCCAGATTGGACAATTAAGGATTAACTAACAAACTGAACCTTGATTTAAGAGACACTACCAAAGACAAATGATAAAAGCCGTTAATAAAATATTTTTTGGGGGTTTTTCAATTAGACATTTCACATAAAACTGACACCAACAACTATGAATTTTTTTTTTTTGAAAATTTTGAATTATGAATGCATGATAAAGAAATAAAAGGAAAATCTTTTAGATGTTTTTTTTTGAAAATGAGTGCGAAAGGTAAAAAATCTTTTGAATTTTTGGATTGTGAAAAAAAAATCAAAAGCCATAAAGAATTCTAAAAACTTACGAAACACTCCTTTTTTTTACTCACCTTTTCTTTTTCTCCTTTTTTTCAACACTTTCTCGTCTACACACTTTACTTCTAACACATGTTTTCCCCAAATCGGTACGTCAAATGACCATGCTACCCTCATAGATGCAATATTTAGCACGTACATATGCTTTAAAGGTGAGTCTCCTACAAAGGACCAAGTGGGTCCCGCTAGGTCTCAATATGATGCAGATAAGCATGACCTAAAGGCTGACCTACGCTGGGGTTCACTAACAAGGCTGTTCGGGGGTGCGTATGGTCGATAGTGGCTGTGAGAGCTTTCCACCCACTCCATAACACCGATGAATCCCCCTCCTAAAATAAGGGTGACTCAACTAGAGGTCTTGTACAACATGTATACTACGAACTTGTTACAGAAAGAATGACTCGGGTTATGCACATGATATCAGATATAAAGCGATAACACATTAAGTAAAACTGTAAACAAAGAGCACGTAGATACTCAACAATGACAAACAATAGCACAAAATAACACAAACAATGTCTATGCACCCATAATGTCAAACAAAGCTGATACAACTCCAAAAATTAGCTCGGATTCTGAAAAATCCCCAGCAGATTCGTAAGAGCTGTCACACCCCTTTTTTAATCGAAAAGATTCATTTTAAGTTCAAAAAAGATTTTTATTATTAAGGTGACAATAGATGAAACTTGTTTTGAAAAGAACTTTTAACAATCAAAATTCAGAGTTGCCACTTGACATAATCCGGTATGCCAAGTCACCTTTGAAAGATCCTTTTTCAAAACTGTTTTTGACTCTTAAACTGATCCGCGAACAGAGATTTCAGCTAAGGAATTCTGTTGACCGAGGGGAAGATGTTAGGCACCCCTAGATCCCGTGGTTCGACCATGGTTGCTTGGTGGAGCATATCGGCTAATTTGACACTATGAATGTATAAACCACACAAAGCATGCAAAATAATTAATCAAGCAAAATAAAATAAAACAATCCAAAATTTAGTGTTCAGTCCATTTATACTGTCCCAAAATAAAAAATATGAAAATATAAACCTTCTCTATTCTAGGCTAATCCTAACTATGCTCTATTTCTTTTTCCACTCGATATTTCGGGCCTTAATCGTACCCCGTCTTTAAGTACATGATACTTCGGGACATTCCCTGGATAAATCAATACAAATTCCTCGGGACATTCCCCGTCCAAATGAATACAATAGATCCCGATGCATAAATCAAAACCACTCCATAAATATTTCATCATTCAACAATCACAGATCTAAATTTGCCTACCCGAGCCTACTATTGCCTACCACGCTCGACCTATCAATCAATGACATCAATGAATCAAAACAACAATATTCACTTTATCAACTTTCAATTCCCATCCCACTTATTTCTAATTGAGTTTAAATCATTCAATTTAAACAATCAATATGATGATCCAAACATATCAAAATCAATGAAAATAAAAGCCACACACCATGAATTCAACACATAAAGCATCAAATGATTAAGATTAATCAAGAAGGAGATGAGAAATGGACCTCAATTTTATTCCAAATAATTAATGGGGAATCGAAGCTTACGAACCTCGACCAACCTCAAGATCAATCCGTCAACTCAATTTAAGAAATTACAAGCTGAAATAAGACAGACGAACCAATGAATAATGACGCCCAAATCTAATATAGATACGAACAAGACGCGGTTTATAAGTCGGTTTTAAGCTGGTGACATCATTTTTGTCTTGTCAGAGCTCCGGCTAGTTCAGAAGGAACGAAAAATGGAGAAGACGCTCAGATTCCGACCGACAGTAACTTTTCCCAATGAGAAATTGTCGAAAACCCCCAAAATCAACTGGATTTGCACTGTTTTTGTTCAACACCTCGATTTCTATCTGTTTTTCTCCTCAAGCTCACTGGTTTCGTCCCTTATCTCTCTGTTTCTCTCTATTTTCCTTTTTTTTCGATTTTGATCTCTCCCTCTTCGTTGTTCTTACCTCTTTCTCCGTGTGTGCGTGCTCCTTACATCTGTATATGTGTCTATATGATTCCCTAATTTGGTGTGTGTATTTTGAGGATTCTGTAAGAGATTGTGATGTGTGGTCTGCTAATAGCGAGGTGCGTGAGGATGAGCGGAAAGAATTATGAATAATTATGTGAAAAAATAGAATTTTGGAGTTTTTTTGTGTTATGTTAATGGAATCAGTGGTGCATGTGTTTAATTGTTAAAGAGAATGAAGATGATGAGTGTCTTGTGAGTGAGTTTTTGTGAGTAGGAAAATAGAAGATGAATGAAGAAGCCCATTTCTTTGGAATGTAGTGTCCTCCAAGTTATTGTGATCCGTGGGCCCCATTTTTCTTAGTGTATGCTTATCCCTTTTTTTCTTTGTGTCCAAGAAAGGTGAGGAGGAGGGGGTATGAGGTAGGGTAGGTGGTGAGGGGGTTTGGGGTAGGTGATGTATTGTTAACTTTTAATAGGGAGGGTTGTTAGTTAGTTATCACAAGAATATTTTGGATTAGGTTGGTTGGAGATTTGTTATTTTTGTATTTTTGTGGGATATAATCATACAGGTGAGGGCACGCCGTAAGATGGAGGTAAAAATGGTAAAAATATCTTCGGGGAGAGAAAAAATTACACGTCTACAAGTATTAGCTAGATTAATTAATTGAAGTACTACAAAATTACTCCTAAATTCAATATTTTTTACTCGTAATTAAATATTAATATTAATTTTTTATTAAATATATAATAATATTTATTTTGAAATTAATTTATTGATTGAATCATTATTAAATATTAATTTAAAGTTTTAATATAAAAAGTCATAAACTTTAAAAATTTGAATAAATTTATAACAAAGCTTTTTTAAAAAAATATTGACAAAAAGATTGATGTTTAGAAAAGGAAAAAGAGAGAAAGAAGGTGATGACATATGGGAGGAGACAGACGCGCCTCCACTAAGGGTGTGTTTGGTACGAAGGAAAATGTTTTCCTTGGAAAAGAAAATATTTTCCTGAAAAATAAGTTGGTTTCTTACTTATTTTCTTATGTTTGGTTGGTGGATGAAAAATATTTTCTAGTGTTTGGTTGGTGAATGAAAAAATATTTTTCAGAAAATATATTTTAGTGTTTAGCTCAATAGTAAAAATACATTTTCGAAAATTATTTTTGATCCTAAAGAATACTTTTTTTAGGGTGTGTTTGATATGATGGAGGAAAAACGTTTTCTAGAAAAATAAGTTGTTTCTTACATATAATCTTAGGTAAGTATATATTTTCTAAAAGTATTTGTTACATATTTAACAAAAACAATGAGAACGAATAGGATAAGAAGGGTGGAAAAGAAAAAAGATTTGAATTTTTTTTTAAAAAATATTTTTTTTTGGGGGGGGGGGTTGGCTAGTCAGAGTGGCAGTCCGTCCTGCTATGCTATATGGAGCAAAGTGTTGGACAGTCAAGAACTCCCATATTCAAAAAATGAAGGTAGCGGAAATAAGAATGTTGCGTTGGATGTGTGGACTTACCAAAGGGGATAGAGTCAGAAATGAGACTGTCTGGGACAAGGTGGCAGTGGCTTCGTTGGAGGATAAGATGCGCTAAGGAAGGTTGAGATGGTTTGGACATGTGATGAGGAGGGGCACGGATGCCCCAGTTTGTAGGTGTGAGAAGTTTACGTTAGATGGCTTCAGGAGAAGGAGAGGTAGGCTGAAGAAGTACTGGAGCGAAGTGATTAGACATGATATGGAGCAGTTTCTGCTTACTGAGGACATGACCCTAGATAGGAAGGTGTGGAGATCGCGGATAAGGGTAGAAGGTTAGGTTGTGTGCGTGGATTTAGTAAGTAGTTAGAAGAGCTCAGGTTAAGTCGGGCTAGTAACCCTAGGATTGGGTCGAGAGATAGGAGCCCGATCAGGTGGGCTTGGGTCTCTTTTTCCTATTGCGCTTATTTATTTTATTTCTTATTGCTCTGAGTTCTATTTTTATTGTGTCTTATTCCTTTTCATGTTATGCCATCCATCTTGCTTCTTATTTAATTATGCTTTGGTTTACTTTTCTCTATCTTCAGCCGGGGGTTAATTGGAAACAACCTCTCTACTTCTCTTGAGGTAGCGGTATGGACTGCGTACATTCTACCCTCCCCAGACCTCACTTGGTGGAAATACACTAGGTTTGTTGTTGTTGATTTTTTTGGGGGGGTAGGGGGGAGGGGATTGGTAGGTAGGGGTTGAGGTTGTCAAAATAGATAGTAAGGGCACGGTAAGATTTTTTTTTTTAGTTTTTTTTAAAATAAATTATTCTTTTTTTTTTTTTTTGGGGGGGGGGGGGACTAGTAAGGGTAGGTTAAGAAAAAAACTATTTTTTTAGGGGGCGGGGGGGGGGGGGGGAGTGGAGGGAAAAAAAAGTTTGAATTTTTTTAAAAAAATTAAATATATATATTTTTTTTTGAAGGGAGTAGGGGTTTGAGTTTTGGGTTAGGGGATGAGGTAAGAAAAAAATTGAAATAATTTTTTGAATGGGGTTGGTGGGGGTGGGGGCTGGGTAGGGGAATAAGGGTGAGGTAGGGAAAAATTTAAATTTAAAAAAAATATATATTTAATTTTTTTTTTAAGGAGGAGGAGGTGGTAGGTGGGGGGTTCGGGTAGGGTGGCAAGAAAAAGTTCGAATTTTTTAAAAAAAAAATAATTTTTTTTTGGAAGGGAGGTGAGAGGGGGGAAGGGGTGGAGGGAGGGGGTAGGCGTTTGAGTTTTGAGTAGGAGATGAGGTAAGGAAAAAGTTTGAAATATTTTTTTTGGATGGGGTGGGGTGCGGGTAGGGGATTGGGGGCCGGAGTAGGAATGGGTGATTTTTAGAGTTGTATGAATATTTCAACTTAAGAGTGGGGTTAAAAGAGAATTTTGGAAAATGTTTTCCTTACTTTTTTAAGAGAAGTCATTTTCCTTATGTTTGAGGAAAAATAAATTGATTTGAAAAACATTTTGCAAAACCTTGAAACCAACCAAACATGAGAAAATTGGGAAACATTTTTCAGAAAATGTTTTCCTTCATACCAAACACACCCCAAGATTCAATCTTTAGCAAAAGGGATAACTTAGAGCCTTTTTGCCATTGAGCTACCGATTGTCCTTTGTTTAGAAGTTACAATATTAGATATTTATACCTAAAACAATAATCTCGCTTTATATGTAATTTTTCGATCCTTGGAATTCATGTAGATCCGCCCCTGCTAACAGTATCAAAAATATTTAGTCTATAAAGTTAAGTGACACGAAAGAGAATTTTGGAGTAATTGGTAAAATTATTGTCATGTTATCAGAAGATCATGGGTATAAGTCGTGGAAACAGTTGTAGAAATATAAGGTAAAGTTGTGTACAATAGACCCTTATGATCTCTATCCCTTCCCTAGATCAGACCCTAGAACTTTAGTGCATTAAGCTACCCTCTGACACATTGTCTTTTTAGTCGATTGAAGAATCAAAAGTTTTATGGTAATAAATAATATGTCATGTTTAACATCACAAATTTGAAACCATGCTGATTCAAATTAAATCCATAAATCCAAGTTTTCAACTCTCTGATTGCATCATCTCATCAAAATGCGCAATGTAAAATTTCTCATTATCATTATTTAAAGTATTAATTTTCACATGACATCTCATTATTTCAATTCCGAATATTTCCGGTCCCTCCCTATCTCTGCCCCTTCCATGGGGCACAGGCCGCATCTCCGACTGAAAACTGAGGAGCGTAGCAAGAGAGTGAAAATCAGCTCAAGGCTAACCCCTCCACACTCAGGGTCAGGAACGGGAAAAGGAGAATGAGTAGGACAGGCTCGAGGTCTACAATACGATGGTTGGCTGTTCACGGCCTAGCTGTACCTATCGTCTTTTTTTGGGAATCAATATCAGCAGTTCATCCAACGATAAAGAACATCCGAATTATAGAGCTACGACACAATCAAACCCGAATGAACAAAATGTTGAATTTCATCGTACCAGTCTCTACTGGGGGTTATTACTCATTTTTGTACTTGCTTTTTGATTTTCCAATTATTTCTTCAATTAACACCTCTCTAAGCCTACATATACGTTGTAAAGTCAGTACAGAAATGGAAAGACACCTACCTCAGCAAGAATATTTTCTAGTTCAACAATATGTACCTACATGAGGAATAAAATTAAGCCATGCAACCCCACTATATTTAACCATGGTAGATACAAGCGAATGTACATGATTGAAATAGTAGTAAGCATCTTCATTTGCAAAATATCAGTGAACATTAATACAGACGAAAGGGTACATGAAGTACCAACGTATAGATGTCGAATTATGAGTATTGCAAAGTACAAATAATGGTTATCTTTGAATAGTAGACATTGGAGAAATTTCAAAAAAATGTATGTATATATATATTAGTTTGAGATAGTAATATTTTTTCAACACTGTCAACAAAGTACCAACTATTGACTTAGTCTTAGCAGCACCGTTTGGCCATGAAAAAATTGGAGTTGGAGTTGAAATTGAAGTTGGAGTTGGATTTGTGTTTGGCCATGAATATAAATTAAAGTTGTTTTTGAAATTTTGTGAGAAAAGTATGAATGAAAAAAAGTGAAAACAAATAAAACTTGTTTTCACTTTTCAAATGCAATTTCGAAATTGTATTTGAAATTTCCATGGCCAAACGCATATTGTTTTCACTTTTTTAACTAAAGTGAAATAATTTTTCGAAAAAATATAAATAATTTTTATGGCCAAACAACTACTTAAATTGTACAAAAATAGAGTCATAAATATGACATTATTAATTATAAAGATTATAGGGAAGATTTTGGAGTTGTGGGAGATCAAGGGGAAGGTCCCGGGTGTGAAAGCTAATTACAGAAGTAATAGTGAAAATAACACCTAAGAATCAAATCCAGTTGTACTTTGTTAGTGCAGTTTTCCTCTAGATTAATATCTAATAAAAATAAGATAAAGTTCAATTTTCTTCCAGACCTCCCCTAGACAGATAATATGCTCTTAAATACAAGAGCTACTTTATAATTTTAGCTTGTACCTTAAAAAAGTTTCCTTTCCTATTGATTAGCCTATGAAATATATACTCTCCCGTCTCAATTTACATGAATTAATTTGACTTTGACACTAAGCTTAACAAAGAAACAAATAAATAAATGTTTGTGTGGGCTAAATCATTTCATTGAGAACAAATACGTATTTTAAAATTAAATTATTACTAAATATAAAAATATCATTTTTTTGAAATTAATTAAAAAGAAAAGTAAATCATATTAACTGAAATATAAATTGAAATAGAGGGAGTTTTATTAGTAGTCGTCTGGCCATGAGTATTTTTTTACTTTTTTCTGAAAAATTATTTCACTTCAGTGAAAAAAGTGAAAATAATAGTGTTTGGCCATGAAAATCTATATTTATCTATATATAAAGGAGACTCTAGACAATCTTATGTGGCATGTCTTAGAGGCTCCAAAAACATTTATCTTTTTTGTAGCTTTTTTGACATTAATTAAATTTTTTTCTCCATTTAAATATTTGTGTTTCAAAAACCATTATATTTAATTTTGTTAATTACATAATAATTTTAAGAATGAGATGAAGAGTTAGTAATGTGAAAGGTCTTTTAAAATGAATATATAATAGTCCATAGGATTGGGATTATTGAACACGTCCATTTCCTCTGGAAAATGAACATGTAAAGGTGTGTTCTTCGATTAAATCCGTCTAGATTAATTCTTTGATTTGATGCTGCAAAAATGTCTAATTATTTTTATTGCAGATAGGGGCTTTCAACATTCTGAAAATTGAGCCACACAAACCTTTTGGAGGTAGAGTACTGTCGTTTGATTTGGTTAGCACATCTAGGGGTGGACATGGTATGGTATATACCGAATTACCATATCGAATCGAAATTTTTGATACCATGATTTTGGTATTATGGTATATGGTATACATTTTAAATTTTTTTGGTATATTGTATGGTATTCGGTATTTACAAATGATATACCGAAATACCGAATACCATACCGAAGTATATATTGTTACATAAGTAACTTTTATATATATATATATATATATATATATATATATATATATATATATATATATATATATATATATATATATATATATATATATATATATACATATATATATATATATATACACACACACAAATATAATACTTAGTATTAGTATAAAAATGTTTAGACATTAAAACTTCCGCTACTCTATCTTGATTAAAATGTCTTTTTTGTGTAATTAACTAACAAAAAGAATTATTTGTACTTCTTTTTCAATATTTCTACATATGTAATGTGTATTTATGATACAATTAAGACATGCTTTTGAAAAATCGAAGTAATAATACTCTAGTATACGAGTATATATTGTCGAAGTTGTACAAAACGATTACCGATTACCATACCGCAAAATATCGAAATCAAACGTCAAAATATCAAACCATACCGAATTAATATGGTATGGTAATGGTATAATGTTTTTAAAAATCAAATATCGAAATTACTATACCGAAATTTTAATTACCGTACCGTACCATACCATGTCCACCCCTATAAATGAGCATCTTGTTTGATTAAATTTTAGTCTTACCTGAACATAGCTGATTTTATTCGAAAGTTTACACATATTGGCTCTGATTTGAATTATTTATTTAGGTGGTTTGGAACTTACTTGCACGAGAGGTTCTTCGTCAAGCTGTTGGTATATTTTATATTGCGCTTTAACAAAATTATATTTTTATTTGTTCAAGTGTTGACATTAACATTACGTGCAATATCAGGTGCTTTAGTTCATAGCCTTACTTTTCATCCATAATCAAGTTTTATAACCTGTAGATACTTCTTTTTAGTACAGGGATAGATTAATAATCAATTGACATAATTGTTAAACTGCTTTAGAGGTGCATTATTCTCAGATAACTTATTTCAGTCTAAGTGTATTTTAGCCTTTATTGAGGTTCTCTATTCCGTCCATGCACTGACAGTGAAAATATAATTATTTTCTGCAATTTCGTGTGCGTTATAGAGTGTTGTTGAACACTGGATCTGATAAGAAGTTTCTATACATAATTGTTGATATTACAGCTATATTGCTTCCAACATGGATATTTACTTGATTTTGTACTGCTCTTAGATTACCGTTTCATTAAACTGAATCCAACTTTTCATTTTGATGATTCAAATCCTTCTGCAAGTGCTGATCTGACTGTGGTTCTGATGCAAGAAGGATTGGCACACATACTTCTTATTGGTAAAAGATGAGCTTGACATTTTGACAATCCTTTTTGATATAAGTTTTAAACAGATTTTGAGCATCTCTTTTTCTTTTATTTAAAGACGATTAATAATTTTAAAGGTGAATGAGGATGTCCGAATTTCTATTGCAAATTTATATGAAAGGTGAAGGCTGAGTTACTAGATTGTAAAGGCGATTTGACACCTCTATGGCCTCCATTCTCATTTATTTATTATCTCCTTTTTTTTTGGACCTTTTATTATTTTAAATTAATATATTATATATTAAAAAATTCAAAAACTACCTCACAAAAGACGCATCTTAAATTCTCTTAAACATATTTTAACGTATTTATTGAATTTTAATGAATGTTATAATTTCATATGACTTATTATCTTTTCACCTCCCACACTTTTCCTATTCTCAAAATTTACATTGAATTTTTATTTATAAGGAACCATGCTTATGGATGAATGTTAAATTCTGTTTTCAATTATTTGAGTTTTATCATGTGACTAATTTATTTAATTTTGTATTATTTAATTTTGTGTTAGTGATTTTTATTTTCATTTTTATCGTATGAAATTTATAGTAAGTTTGTTAAGACAACAAATATTGATAATATGGACATAACATTATCCAAAGTTTCAACTAGAAACAAGACATCCTACTTTCTATATTAAATTTTTACAGTTTAAGCTCTAACTATACATTTTAGAATTTTGATGAAGTTTGTATTTTCATGAAAAGATAGATGAAATTTTCAGTACTCTTCACAGAGTTTATTTTTCTCTGTCATGTTTGAAATATTCTGAGTAAGTAGTGCACTAATCGAAAGGTAGCTCATACTAATCAGTTGCCGCAACGCTTAAGGTAGCTCATACTCATCAGTTGCCACAACGCTTTCTTAAATATGAGATACAACAATAATATATTCAGTGTAATCTCAAGAGTCAAATTTGTGAATGGTAGAATATACTCCTGCCATGGAAGGTAGAGTGTTTTTACTAGATGGTAAAATTTGAAAAAAGAGATGTTTAGTGTGTATCATTTGATACACGACTGTTAATTTGGCCTAATTTAATTTGAACAAATACGATCATGGCTATATACACTTTTTGTACTGAAGAAATTAGACTTGTAGTTCATTACAAATATTACCTGATTACATAGGGAAAAGGCATCGTTTCCACCCCAGACTATACTTGAAAAGTTTAAGTCACACCTAAACTATACAAGTGACCCATTACACACCTAAACTATATAAAAGTGATATAATTTCCTCTCCGCGACACTCATTCTTAGGCGCATATGTTACACTTGGTGTAAGCGCGTCCAGCCTATTCAATGACAAACTTAAACAGCTAAAAGTATATCTCTTTAATATGCAACGGATCTATTCTTATTTAAAGCCAATTTGGGGCTCAAAAGGAAACCCTAATTCCCAATTTTATCTCTCAAAATAGAAATTGAAGAGCATTTGTTTAAAGAATTGGTAACTAAATCTTTCTAGTCCTTCCATTTCTTGCTATATTGATGATTATTTTATCTTAATTTTGTTGCCATTTTCATAATTTTTTCTTCCCTCAAATGTTGTTCAACCTCTCTTAAACCTTGTTTTCTTAATCAAGGTACTTTAATGACTAAGATAAGTTTGAGTAGACTTTGTAAGCAAGAAAAAGATCACGAGTTGGTCGAGGTTTGATGCAAACATGGATATTTTTTGGCCTTTGATGACTTCATGGACCTCAAGAAATCCGGGTAGACGATATTGGACTTGTCCTTACTATGGAGTAAGTGAATTTTTCCTTCAAACATTGATCTTGAACAGTGTATAAGAATCTAATTGCTTTCATTTTAGAATGCTAGATCATGCGAATTTTGGCTTTGGAAGGATGATTCTACTGATGAACGATCGAAATTTATTATTCCTAAATTGTTGGGAAGAATTGGGGAGCTTGAGAAAATAGTTGAATCTTTGGCAAATTGTGCATTTTGTGAACACAAAATAGTTAATGACAAGACTACTAGGACAACCAAATCTGTGGAGAGCAAAATAGACATTAACAGAATAGAATTGCGAATGGACAATTTTCAGGATGATTTGAAGATGATGAAGGCAAATGAGAAGAAATGGAAGATCAAGTTGGCTAAGTCCTAGAAAAGGGAAAAACAACTATGGACTACTCTCATTTGTGTATGTATTTTGGGTGTTAGTTTTCTATTTTGTCACACCCCTTTTTATCGTACTCAAAAAGATTTATATTTTAAGTTCGAAAGAGTTTTATTATTTAAGTGACAAGAAATGAAAATTTGTTTTGAAAAAGGATTATTTACATTTTTTATTCAGAATCGCCACTTGGCATAATCCGGTGTGCCAAGTCACCTTTGAAAAATCCTTTTCGAAATCATTTGACTCTTAAACTGGTTTGCGAACAGAGATTCCGGCTAAGGAATTCTGTTGATCGAGGGGAAGGTGTTAGGCACCCCTCGATCCCGTGGTTCAACCACGGTCGCTTGGGTAGAGTGTATCAACTATTTTGGCATTACAAAATGTATAAACCACACAAAAGCACGCAAAATAATCAAACAATAACAAAACAAAACAAAAATGTAAAGTCCAGTCCAATTATTACAACCCGAAATAAAAATACTGAAATAACCTACACTAGTCCTAAACCATGCTTTACCCGATGCCTCGGGCCTTGATCACGAGCATCCTTAGCGTACAAAATTCTTCGGGGCATTCCCCGGTTAAATAAATACACTTTCCAAATACGATAAACAAAACATTCAACAAATATTCCAATCATTCCAACACTACACCAATCCTAAACTTGCCTACCCAAGCTTACTGTTTGCCTACCCGCTCGACGGCATATCGCATTCAACATCAACAATGTATCAAAAATATCATAATATTCACTTTTATCAATTTTTGATTTCCGTCCCCAAATTTATTTCAACCAACATGATTAAATAAATCTCAATCAAATCAAACACGGTAATCACGATTTCTCCAACATAATATCGAAACGTATCACCACGTCACAATCATCAAACAAACACAAACAACGAAGATTCAAACCAAACACGCAACAAATAAATCATCCATACCCACAACATCAAAAAAAAAGTCAAGATAAAATAAAGATCGGTAGAAGAAATGGACCTCAGTGATGATTTTATTCCAAATATCAATCGATCAAGAACAAGAAGATGAGTCCGCGTGCCAAAGAACCTCGAATCGGACCCAAACTCGACCAACAACCTCAATCCCAAACTAAACTTGCAAATCTCGATCAACAAATCAAACAAACAAACAAAAAACTCGAATGAAAGTGTGAACTGGTGCTACTGGTCATCGATTTTGGTGACGTCGGAGCTCCAGCCAAACACGTAATCACTAAAATGGATCTCTCCGACTAGATTTCACAGGAGAAATCAGAGACAAAGATGTTTTAGGGGAATTTTGGGACTATGGTGAATCGATTTTACGATTTAGAGCTTATTCTGGTGAGAAATTCACTGGAAAAACTCCAAACCAGCCAAATTTTTCACTGATTCCATCACCCTCCCTCAATTTTCGATCACCGTCGACCCTCTCATTATTCTCTCCCCCAACCGTAACCGAATCGCAACTGGGTTGCCGTTGGCAACTCACCGAAGCTCCGAATCAGTGCAGCCTCACCAGAACAGTGACCGAACTCTACAAAACCCGTCCCAGAACAACCTAAAACTCAACCTCGAGTCTCTCTTCTTCGCAGATCTCTCTATCTATCTTCGTTACTGATTCTCTCTTCCTCTCTCGCCTCACTCTCTTCTCTCTCGTTTCATATGTATGTACGTCCAACAGAATTTTCTGTGGGGTATTTGTGGGTTCCCATGAGAGTGATGGTGAGTGTGTGTTCTGTTATTCCCTCCTCTCCATGGAAAAGAAAGTGTGTTGTTGTGTGCTTCTAGAATAAAAAAATGAACCAAAATTCAGTGTGGGTGTATCTCTGAAGAAGAAAAGAAAATTCCAATGTTCTTTTTTTTGTTTCCTGATCGTGCCCTCTTTTTTTTCTCCTCTTTGAGTATGTGTGTAATTATGTATATATATTAAAATGGTGAGGTCCACGGGTAGGGGGTAGGGTAGGTGGGGTAGAGTGATGTGTTTTATTTTGATTGGGTAGGTTGTTAGGATATGTTGTCAATTTTTGATTGGGTGGGTTGTTAGAATATTAGGATAAGACAAAATTAGTTAGGGGGGTGTTATTTTTGTCATTTTGTGGAGGGATTATCACACGGGTGAGGGTACACGGTGGGATAAGGTAAACACTAAGTATAAACGATATCGGGGAGGGACGAAATTAGGTGTCTACATCATGCCCCCTTTGAATGTAAACACGAAGTGTTTTCAGGCAAAGAAGTAGACAGCGAGACCAAATTTTGACCCGACCATTATTCAAAGAAAGAAACAGAAGGAAGAAGGACAATCGGGTCATGACTTAAGACATCTTTCCTACCCAAATTATGAGAGAATTAAGTCACGGGTATTTCAGAGGATTGGAAGAGAAGTGGACTATACCAAGTTGGAGAGTCGAGTGAGGTTCCATCGAGGTTCGAGTCCGAGGCTCTGTCATTACATCAAAAAAAAGAAAATTGCAAGTTAAAACATAAATGAAATTACAAAAAATCCTATCTATACAGCTTCTGTTGGCTCTTGACTCGACTTTTATCACCCTATTCTTCAGGCGGGTCCCTGACTTGCCATTTTTTTCAAATTGTTGCTTGGCTTTCAATTACTTCGCTTTGTTGCATGACTTTTTATTTCTTCACCCTATTCTTCAGGCGGGCTCCTGACTTGCTATTTCATCACTTTGTTGCTTGACTTTCATTTCTTCACTCTATTCTTCCGGCGGGCTCCTGACTTGTTATTTCATCACCCTGTTCTTCAGGCTGGCTCCTGACTTGCTATTTCATCACTTTGTTACTTGACTTTCATTTCTTCACTCTATTCTCCCGGCGGGCTCCCGACTTGTTATTTCATCACCCTGTTCTTCAGGCGGGCTCCTGACTTGCTATTTCATCACCCTGTTCTTCAGGCGGGCTCCTGAAACCCAAAATTAAAACTAGAACGAAAATTATCCCAAACAAAAAATTATAGTAAAGTAGTATTTCATTTTTGAAAGCGTTGTCCCATTTTCCAGGAGGGTCCTGAACAGAAAGTAAAGTCCCATTTTCAGGAGGGTCCTGAATTGAAAGTAAATTCCCATTTTTCAGGAGGGTCCTGAGCAGAAAGTAAAATCTCATTTTTTAGGAAGGTCCTGAACATAAAGTAAAATCCCATTTTTAGGAGGGTCCTGAACATAAAGTAAAATCCCATTTTTCAGGAGGGTCCTGAACAGAAAATAAAATCCCATTTTTCAGGAGGGTCCTGAACAGAAAATAAAATCCTATTTTTCAGGAGGGTCCTGAACAGAAGGTAAAATCCCATTTTTCAGGAGGGTCCTGAACAGAAAGTAAAATCCCATTTTTCAGGAGGGTCCTGAACATAAAGTAAAATTCCATTTTTCAGGAGGGTCCTGAACAGAAAGTAAAATCCCCACGGATGTGGACTTCCAATAGTAGCTGAATTAGGTGAAGCGAATTTGCCCCTATTTCAACAAAGAAAATTTGTCAGTTAAAAACTTAGTGGCGGTTTGCAGCTCTTGGCTTCTCGGGTGTATGCCTCGACACTCGTTCCTTTCGTTTTTGTTCTAAATTGCTAACACTTGCCCTGTCTTGCCACATCATTGTCCCAGATCCAGATTGAGGGAAATGAGTTCTGACTCAAACAACGGGTTTCCATTTTACCATGCCCCTGAGGTGCACTTTTTCCCAAAGCTGAATGTTTCTACGAACCCAATAGCCTGTCGGTTGATAGACTTCCTTTGCTTCGTGTTGAATTACGATCATATTTCTTCCTGTGTTGTTCCTTGACTTTTCCTCATATAATTGGAAAGACTGATAGTAAATTTTGAAATCCTTTCTCGCTTGTTTTGACACAGACTTGACTAAAAATGTAAAGAAATGATGGTGAATTTTATTTTGACAAATGACATAAGAAAAAACAAAAAGCATGAATATGTAAATGAAAGAAAAGGGCAATGTCCCATATTCAAAAAGAAAACTTATCTGAATACGACAACCAACTCCAATGAGTATGACATGCATTTTGGATTGAGCTGCCTGATCTTCCTATCCAAAACTCCCCATTTGTTGTCGAGTTCGTGCCTTTGCCGCTGAGCCGCTTCTTCAAATCCATTGGAATCATACATCACATTCGATTGACGACATCTTAAAAGACTTTTGCCAACAAATCTCTTTCTTTTCACTTTTCACTTTTCTCTTGAACTCGCTATCGCCTTACGGTACCCGTGAGGGTTTTCACCAATAAGACTCTCTCATTTTCATTTTCTCTCAACTCACCATCGCCTTATGATGCTCACGGGGGTTTTCACCAATAAGACTCTCTCAATTTTATTTCTCTCTACTCATCATCGCCTTATGGTGCTTGTAAAGGTTTTCACCAATAAGACTCTCTCATTTTCATTTTCTCTCAACTCGCCATCGCCTTATGATGCCCACGGGGGTCTTCACCAATAAGACTCTCTCATTTTTGTATTTTTTTCCTGATTTCTTATGCTGAGGGAGACAAGTGGTACTTCACAATTTATTATCATATCCATTGCATGCTTAGCCTTAACATTATCAAAAATTGACCTGAAGGACTTTCTTTGGGTTGTAACTTGGCTTTTGGTTAAGGTTAGAAAAGATGGTAAGGGGCTCAAACAATACTTGAAGTGGGGGTGGGACTTACAACTTTTGGAATCGACTCAAGCAACACATTAACTCATGCCCCAGTTTTGTTGACTGGGTGAATCTTAAATCTTTATTTGGTTGGACCGAGCCCGAAATAGGGAAGCCTACGTATCTCACTCCCGAAAGAGGAGAATCAGGTCGGACGTATTTCCATCAGCTTGTTCTTTGTTTTGATTTGATTTTTATTTTTTTTCGAACTCTTTCTTTTATTCTTATTTTCTTGACATTTATCTTTGACTCTATTTTGATTCCAAAAGAGGGATATGAAAAAAAAAAACGAAGCTCAAATGGGTAAACAAAGGATAACACCATGTTTGGATAGAAGAATAAAATGTCTTCATCATGTCAATCTTCAAAAATGCAAGTACTAAACATGCAATAAAATCAACAAAGGATCAAATATCATACATAATATCTTTTGACCGCATCAACATTGATAGCCATTTCTGCCATTTTGCCTTCAATATCTGTCAAATATAAGGCTCCATTGGGCAACACTTTCTTCACAACGAAGGGACCATGCCAGTTAGGGGAGAACTTGCCTTTCGCTTCAACCTGGTGAGGAAGGATACGTGTCAATACCAACTGACCAACTTCAAAATTCCTGGGACGGACCTTTTTGTTATACACTCGAGCCATCCTCCTCTGATACAACTGGCCATGACACACAGACGTTAGCCTTTTTTCCTCAATCAAACTCAGATATTCCAGTCGGGTTTTTACCCATTCGTCATCATCAATTTCTGCTTCTACAATGACTCAAAGAGAGGGAATTTCAACTTCTGCAGGGATGACTGCTTCTGTCCCGTACACTAATAAATATGGAGTTGCCCCTGTTGAAGTGCGAACAGTGGTGCGATAACCTAGCAATGCAAACGGCAACTTTTCATGCCACTATCTAGACCCTTGTACCATTTTTCGCAGTATCTTTTTTATATTCTTATTGGCGACTTCTACAACACCATTGGTTTTTGGACGATATGGAGTAGAATTTCGATGTGCGATCTTAAGCTGTTGACATACTTCTTGCATCAAATGACTATTGAGATTGGCAGCATTGTCTGTAATGATCATCTTAGGAATTCCAAATCTACAAATGATATTGGCATGAACAAAATCTACCACAGCTTTCTTTGTCACTGACTTGAAAGTTACTGCTTCTACCCACTTTGTGAAGTAGTCAATGGCTACCAAAATAAATCTATGTCCATTTGATGCCTTCGGCTCAATCGGTCCAATCACATCCATTCCCCAAGCCACGAATGGCCATGGAGCGGCCATTGCATGCAACTCAACAGGAGGAGAACGTATCAGATCACCGTGTACCTGACATTGATGACACTTTCGAATAAATTGAATAGAATCCCTTTCCATAGTAAGCCAGTAATAACCTGCTCGAAGAATCTTCTTTGACAAGACATGACCGTTCATATGCGACCCGCACACTCCAGCGTGTATTTCAACCATGATTGCCGAGGCTTCTCTTGCATCTACACACCTCAAAAGTCCGAGATCTGGGGTTCTCTTATACAAGATTCCCCCATTTAAGAAAAATCCACTAGACAAATGCCTAATAGTCCTCTTTTGATCGTTGGTGGCATATGCTGGGTATTTTCCAGACTGAATGTACCGCTTTATATCCAAGAACTAAGGTTCTCCATCGAGCTTTTCTTCAACCGCATTACAGTAAGCATGCTGATCACGACTCTGTATATGCACTGGATCAATATAAGCTTTATCAGGATGTTGGAGCATTGAAGACAGAGTGGCTAAAGCATCAGCAATTTCATTATGAATCCTTGGAATATGCCTAAATTTCACTAACACAAACCGTTGACACATCTCCTGCAAGCATTGTCGATACGGGATGAGCTTCAAATCTCGCGTCTCCCAATCGCCTTGAATTTGATGGATGAGCAAATCTGAATCTCCCAACACCAATAATTCTTGGACTCCCATATAAACCACTAACCTCAAACCAAGAATACAGGCTTCATACTCTACCATATTGTTAGTACAGTAGAATCGAAGTTGTGCTGTTACCGATAAATATTGTCCCAATTCAGAGATAAGAACCGCACCTATTCCGACTCCTTTCATATTGACAGCTCCATCGAAGAATAACCTCCAACCTGGATCAGCATCTGTAACGACTTCATTGACACACGACACTTCTTCGTCAGGAAAATATATCTTTAATGGCTCGTACTCTTGATCGATGGGATTCTCAGCAAGATGATCTACCAAGTCTTGGGCTTTCATGGCGGTTCGAGTCACATATACGATGTCGAACTCGGTAAGCAATATTTGCCACTTTACCAATCGACCCGTTGGCATCGGCTTCTGAAAGATATACTTCAAAGGATCCATGCGGGAGATGAGATAAGTAGTATAGGATGAGAGATAATGCTTCAACTTCTGTGCTACCCAAGTTAGGGCATAATACGTCCTTTCAAGAAGAGTATAGGTGGCCTCGTATGCGGTGAACTTCTTGCTAAGATAATAAATAGACTGCTCCTTTTTGCCTGTGACATCATGTTGACCCAGGACACAACCGAAAGAATTGTCCATGACTGATAAATATAAGATCAAAGGCCTACCAGGCTTCGGGGGTACCAACACGGGAGGATTTGACAAATATCTTTTGATTCGATCGAACGCTTCCTGACATTCTTCAGTCCATTTTACCGCAGCACTCTTTTTCAGCAACTTGAATATGGGCTCACAAGTGGTTGTGAGTTGAGCAATAATCCTGCTAATGTTTCAATCTACCAAGCAAACTCATCACCTCCATTCTATTCTTGGGCGGGGGCAAATCCTGAATGGCTTTAATTTTTGAGGGATCCAATTCAATTTTCCGACGGCTGACTACAAACCCCAACAGCTTTTCGGACGGAACTCCAAATACACATTTTGCCGGGTTGAGTTTGAGATTATACCTGCGAAGCCTTTCAAAGAACTTTCTTAAATCTTTAACATGGTCGGCCTGACTTTTTAACTTAATAATCACATCATCCACGTAGACCTTAATCTCCTTATGCATCATATCATGAAACATAGTGGTCATGGCTCTCATGTATGTTGCTCCAGCATTCTTCAAACCGAACGGCATCACTTGATAACAATAAGTTCCCCATGGTGTGATAAAGATGTCTTCTCCGCGTCTTCATCATCCATAATGATCTGGTGATATCCGGCATAGCAATCCACAAAAGAGGCAACCTCGTGTTTAGCATAATTGTCTAACAAAATATGGATGTTGGGCAGTGGAAAATTATTTTTCGGACTGGCTTTGTTCAAATCACGGTAATCAACACACACTCGAATTTTGCCATCTTTCTTTGGTACGGGAACGACATTGGATAACCACATGGGATAGCGAGCTACTCGAATTACTTTGGCTTTAAGTTGTTTTATGATTTCCTCTTTAATTTTAATACTTACATCTGTTTTAAACTTCCTCAACTTCTGTTTGACAGGAGGGAACGCGGGATCAGTTGGCAATTTGTGAGCCACTAATTCAGTGCTTAAACCAGGCATATCATCATAAGACCATGCAAAAACGTCGTTATAATCCATTAATGCTTGAATCATTTCATTTTTTAGCCGTGGAAAAGCATGTACACTGATTTTAGTTTCCCTAACATCTTCTTGATCCCCTAGATTTATTGGCTCCGTCTCATTCAAATTACGATTCGGTTTGTCTTCAAATTGTTCCAACTCTTTGCTGATTTCTTCTAGTGTTTTTTCTTCATCATATTCCCCATCCTGCTTCATTACATCTTCATTAGTTTGGATTTTAAGATCAGGCTGAAAATTCCGCATGCATGTCATGTCATTAGAATCAGCATAAAGAGAATTGTGTAAGAAAAGAAAAACAAAATATATTAGACACGAAACAAAAGGGACATTGCATTTCATTAAATAAAAAGATAGAAAGGTTTAAACATAGATGCCAACATAACATAAAAAACTAAAATCTGAATTACAACCTTGAAATAACTCGGATAAACAGAAAGAAAAACAAACTAAACTACCAAAACTCCCTCCTGACGGGGAGAGGAGTGACTTCTTAATTATTGAGCCAGACAGCTGGACCTATGAATTGCACGTCTTCCATACTAGTACCTTCTCTTGCTTCGACCATATCAACTTCAATAAAAAAGTTCTGGAAGTCATCAACCAATTCAACTTCAAATTCCACATGTTTCGTGACACTGCTCTTAACAAATGATTCACTGAGTAGTGGCATTGGGCGAGGGAGTGACCATGTTTCCTTTTTTCTTCCCTTGGCTTTCTTCAGATCTTCAATTGTAGGCTCAAATCCCAAACCAAACGTGCCCACATTCTCACTCGGACATATAGGATGAACTATACCGTGCAGCGACGCTCCCAAACCCTTTCCTGGCTCAAATCTATATTTCCAAAGTTCACTCACCATCATGATAGAAATAGAAGATAATTGCGGTCCCGGTATAGCTTGTCATTCAAGGATACGATTCACTGGCACTGTATTAAAAATTTGATAGACAAATGTCTCCTTTACGTTATTTTCTTCGATAAGAGACAAGGGAGAATCTTCGTAGGCTGACAAATCTCCTTCACCATGAATAACTACTTCTTGCCTGTCATGCTCAAACTTAATCATTTGATGCAGTGTAGATGCAACCGCCTTGGCCTTGTGAATCCACGGCCTTCCCAATAACAGATTGTAAGAGGAGTCTACATTCAATACTTGAAACACTATGACGAACTCAACAGGCCCTATGGTCAACATTAGTTCTATTTTGCCAATGGAATTTGATTTTGCACCATCAAAAGCCCTAACACATACATTGTTGGGCCTGATCCTGTCAGTACCAATATTCAACTTTTGCAAAGTAGAAATAGGGCAAATATTTGCACCTGAACCTCCATCAATCATAACATGAGTGACGTAGAAATCTTCACACTTCACTGTAATGTAAAGGCCTCGGTTATGCCCTGTACCTTCAACAGGCAATTCATCGTCAGAAAAGCTGATCTGATTGACCTCAAAGATTTTTCCAACCATTTTCTCAAGTTGGTTGATTGTAATCTCCCTTGGAACATACGCTTCATTTAATACTTTCAGTAAAACATCACGATGCTCCTTGGAGTGCAACAACAAAGATAAAAGGGAAATTTGAGCAGGGGTTTTCTTCAACTAGTCTAATATTGAATACTCTGGCAACTTCATCTTTTTCAAAAATTCTTCGGCTTCCTCTTCGGTGATAGGCTTTTTGATAGATGACGGTCCACTCGTCGTTGGCTTGGACTTTCTTAAGCTTTCAGGCACGAAGCATCTTTCTGACCTAGTCAAACCTCCTACCTCATCTACATCTTCCACAACTTCTTTCCTGTGATAGGTCATCACAGTCTGCCCATAATTCCAGGGAACCCTTTTCGTATCAACTATCAGAGGTTGGGTCACCGGTTTGAAGACAATAGGCGCTGTCAGTGCTCCTTTTACCGTCAAGATGGGCTGACTCAGAGCTCCCACCACTGTCAACTTAGGTTTATCCTGACTTAAATCAACATACCTTCTGGCGCCTTGTACTGTGATCAGGGGCTTCTTTGTGCTTTCTAGGGCTTTATCTTCTCTCATTCCTTCCTGGCTAAATGACATTGCTTTCAAAGACTCCGCTACATTCACCGATTTCTCCTCAATGGTCTGTATCTTAACAATAGGCTTATAAACCCTCGAAGACTCTTTCCCGTCATATATCAATTCTAGCATATTGGCTTCAGCATGGGTTGGCAACGGATTCTAGTTAATGTTTGGGCCTTCCGAGGCTTGGACCAGCATCTGATTTGTGTCAATTAAATCTTGGACAGCTCTCTTTAACTGCCAGCATTTCTCGATATCATGGCCTGTCATATTAGAATAATACGCACACCATAAAGAATAATCGAAATTCCTCGGCGGTGGATTTGAAAGCCTTCCTTGAATTGGGCTTAAAACCTTCAACTTTCTCAACCTATCAAACAAGCTAGCATATGACTCCCCAAGAGGTGTGAATTGATTTTTGACCGCCTTCTCCTTCTTATACTCGGGCCTAGGCTGAAAACTAGGTCTGGAGGGGTTTTGGTAATTTGGTGGAGCGAATGGGCGATTTTGTGGAGCTTGCGCGCGCCATTGCGAGTAAGAAGGGGTTTGGGCATATGGCTGCGCGCTATATACTGGGTATGGGGGTGGCGGAATGGAATATAAAGGGTTTTGTGGAGGGTAGTAATGGTGGGAAGGAATATATGGAGCTTGGGCGTAGACTTAGGCTTGGGATTGGGGATAGGGGCGAGGTGGTCTTTTGGGATAGGAATGGGTTCCAGCTACGACAGTTGCCACGTCCTCTTTCTTATTTTTACCTCCAAATGCACCAGATCCACCTTGAATCTCTTGTGTAGTCGCTTTTAATGTGGCAAAACTCACTATTCGGCCGGTCTTAATTTCGTCCTCTATCATCTCCCCCATTTTAAGGACTTCCATAAAAGACTTTCCCATTGCCGAAAGTAAATGTTGAAAGTAGTTCGGGCAGTTTTGTCAAAATGGCCAATTAAAATTTTTCCTTTTTTTTTCCTTGAAACTTTAAAAAGAGAAGAACATAACGAAATTTCAAAAGAATAGACTCATTTTTGCATTTTCACGTTTAAAATTCCTATATAAAATGAAACCTATGATTACCAAAGAAAACATCTTTTTGGATTTTCAATTTTTGAATTTCATATGAAAAGGAAACTTGAAACTATTAAAGGAAAATCTTTTTGTAGTTTTCTTTTAGAGATGTATATGAAACACTTACTCTAAGTGAAGAGTGAAGAAAATCTTTTTGAATTATCAGATTTCTGTACAAAATGAAATCTATGATTACCGAAAAAATATTTTTGGATTTTTTATTTTGAATTTCATGCGAAAAATGAAACCTGAACCTATTAAAGGGAATTTTTTTTGTTGTTGTTTTCTTTTAAAGATGTACATGAAACACCTACTCTAAATGAAGAGTGAAGAAAATCTTTTTGGATTTTTGAAATAAGATCAACCAAAAATGAAACCTACGCCTATTCAGGAAAATCTCTTTTTTTTTTCTTTTCAAGATATGTATGAAACACCTACTCTAAATAAAGAGTGAAGAAAATCATTTTTTTTTTAAATTTTTTAAATAAAATCCCCGAACCAACAATAGGCTGCCTACGTATCTCACATCCCGAAAAAGGAGAATCAGGGGTGCGTAGTTCGTCCAGATTGGACAATTAACGATTAACTAATAAATTGACCCTAACTTAGGAGACACTACCAAAAACAAACGAAAAAAAACTTTTGGATTTTCAGCCAAGACTGACGCCACCAATTATGAAGGAAAAAATCTTTTTGGTATTTTTTTATTATTTTTTTTACAAATAAGTAGAAAAGGCAAACAAAACTTTTTTTTTTCGCTTTTACGGTATTTTGAGAAAACAAATGCAAAACGTAAAAAAATCTTTTTGAGTTTTTGGATTGTGAAGAACAAAAGTCATAAAGAATTCTAAAATAAACTACGAAATTCCTCTTTTTTTTCATTCTTTTCGACTCACTTTTTCTATTATTTTTTCTTTTTCGTTTTTGCCTACGCACCTTACTCCTAATAATTTTTTATTTATTATATATATATATATATATATATATATATATATATATATTATTTCAAAAATCAGTCCATCAAATGACCACGTTACCCTTAAAAATGCAACAGTTAGCACGTAGGGATGCTTTAGAGGGGAGTCTCCTACAAAGGGTCATGTGGGTCCCACTAGGTCTCAGTATGATGCACATAAGCATGACCTAAAGGCTAACCTACGTTGTGGTTTACTAACAAGGCTGTTCGGGGGAGCGTATGGTTGATAGTGGCTGCTTTGCTTTCCACCTACTCCATAACACCGACGGTTCCCCCCCTAAAATAAGGGTGACTCAACTAGAGGTTGTGTACAACACGTGTACTAAGGACTTATTTCAGAAAGAAGGCCGGGGGGTGGACTCATGATGCCAGATATAAAGAAGTAACACATAAGATAAATACTATAAACAAAGAGCACGAAAAACACACAAAAGTGCAAACAATAACCCAAACAAAATCACAAACAAGCTTATACACTCGTAATGCCAAACAAAGCCGATACGACTCCAAAAATAGCTCGAATTCTGAAAACTTGTCATAGGTCCCCAGCAGAGTCGTTAGAAGCTGTCACACCCCTTTTTATCGTACTCAAAAAGATTTATATTTTAAGTTCGAAAGGGTTTTATTATTTAAGTGACAAGAAATGAAAATTTGTTTTGAAAAAGGATTATTTAAATTTTTTATTCAGAGTCGCCACTTGGCATAATCCGGTGTGCCAAGTCACCTTTGGAAAATCCTTTTCGAAACCATTTGACTCTTAAACTGATTTGCGAACAAAGATTCCGGCTAAGGAATTCTGTTGACCGAGGGGAAGGTGTTTGGCACCCCTCGATCCCGTGGTTCAACCACGGTCGCTTGGGTAGAGTGTATCAACTATTTTGGCATTACAAAATGTATAAACCACACAAAAGCACGCAAAATAATCAAACAATAACAAAACAAAACAAAAATGTAAAGTCCAGTCCAATTATTACAACCCGAAATAAAAATACTGAAATAACCTACACTAGTCCTAAACCATGCTTTACCCGATGTCTCGGGCCTTGATCACGAGCATCCTTAGCGTACAAAATTCTTCGGGGCACTCCCCGGTTAAATAAATACACTTTCCAAATACGATAAACAAAACATTCAACAAATATTCCAATCATTCCAACACTACACCAATCCTAAACTTGCCTACCCAAGCTTACTGTTTGCCTACCCGCTCGACGGCATATCGCATTCAACATCAACAATGTATCAAAAATATCATAATATTCACTTTTATCAATTTTTTATTTTCGTCCCCAAATTTATTTCAACCAACATGATTAAATAAATCTCAATCAAATCAAACACGGAAATCACGATTTCTCCAACATAATATCGAAACGTATCACCACGTCACAATTATCAAACAAACACAAACAACGAAGATTCAAACCAAACACGCAACAAATAAATCATCCATACCCACAACATAAAAAAAAAAGTCAATATAAAATAAAGATCGGTAGAAGAAATGGACCTCAGTGATGATTTTATTCCAAATATCAGTCGATCAAGAACAAGAAGATGAGTCCGCGTGCCAAAAAACCTCGAATCGGACCCAAACTCGACCAACAACCTCAATCCCAAACTAAACTTGCAAATCTCGATCAACAAATCAAACAAACAAATGAAAAACTCGAATGGAGGTGTGAACTGGTGCTATTGGTCATCGATTTTGGTGACGTTGGAGCTCCGGCCGAACACGTAATCACTAAAATGGATCTCTCCGGCTAGATTTCGCTGGAGAAATCAAAGACGAAGACGTTTTAGGGGAATTTCGGGACTATGGCGAATCAATTTTACGATTTAGAGCTTATTCCGGTGAGAAATTCATCGGAAAAACTCCAAACCAGCCATATTTTTCCAATCACCATCGACCCTCTCACTATTCTCTCCCCCAACCGTAACCGAATCTCAACTGGGTTGCCGTTGGCAACTCACCGGAGCTCCGAATCAGTGCAGCCTCGCCGGAACAGTGACCGAACTCCACAAAACCCATCCCAGAACAACCTAAAACTCAACCTCGAGTCTCTCTTCCTCACAGATCTCTCTATCTCTCTTCGTTACTAATTCTCTCTTCCTCTCTCGCCTCACTCTCTTCTCTCTCGTTTCATATGTGTGTACGTCCAGCAGAATTTTCTGTGGGGTATTTGTGTGTGCCCATGAGAGTGATGGTGAGTGTGTGTTCTGTTATTCCCTCCTCTCCATGGAAAAGAAAGTGTGTTGTTGTGTGCTTCCAGAAGAAAAAAATAAACCAAAATTCTGTGTGGGTGTATCTCTGAAGAAGAAAAAAAAATTCCAATGTTCTTTTTTTTGTTTCCTGATCGTGCCCTCTTTTTTTTCTCCTCTTTGAGTATGTGTGTAATTATGTATATATATTAAAATGGTGGGGTCCACGGGTAGGGGGTAGGGTAGGTGGGGTAGAGTGATGTGTTTTATTTTGATTGGGTAGGTTGTTAGGATATGTTGTCAATTTTTGGTTGGTTGGGTTGTTAGAATATTAGGATAAGACAAAATTAGTTAGGGGGTGTTATTTTTGTCATTTTGTGGAGGGATTATCACACGGGTGAGGGTAAACGGTGGGATAAGGTAAACACTAAGTAAAAATGATATCAGGGAGGGACGAAATTAGGTGTCTACATATTTCAATTCATGTTCTTGAAAGGAGCTCCAAGAAGGCTACCCTAAACTAAGTTGTTTTGTTTTTGTTATGTTTTAGGGGACTGAAATTTGTATAAATTATTAGGTGTTACCTTTGACAAAACTATCAGTTTGTGTAATTAAATTGTTGTGTAATGAAATTGTACGGTTGAACTTAACAGTTTTGGCTTTGTTTTCAGTGGTTCTTTGTGTTGCAATTTGTATACATAACAACACTAAATACAATCACAGCTGTTGTACAAGAACAAACACAAATTTCAATATCACAACACAAATTTAACATTAATAAATGCAGCCACAACTAATGCAAAAGCAAAAACACAAATTTCAGCAACAATAAACTTACAACTGCACAATCATTAACCAAAATGAGTGTCAATTACATCTGGCAACCAAATACATTTACAAAAAGATCAGTACTGTTAAACTAATTACAGTTACAAAATGCAGTCAAAGTTGCCACTAATAGATTGTTCTTAAAGCAGTCACAGCTGCCAACATCAGTGAACTACCAAAAAACAGTTTTAAATGCAGTCCCAGCTGCCAACATCAGTGAATTATCAAAAACAGTCTTAAATGCAGTCACAACTGCCAAGCTTTATACAATGTTAAATGTAATCTACACCAACTTCTCATAGAGATTGAATATTGGAGCTTTCTTGACTTAAGTGTGCAGCCTTGGACCTTGTTTGCATTTGTTTTCTGCCTCTCATTTCTTGTAGTTGCCTGGAGGTCATAGCTTTTTTTCCTTTCCATTTTACACCAGTTTTTGGTGTATATCTGAGACTTCCAGTCACAAATGCTGAAGACTTGACAGTTTTGAATCTTTCACTAGGCATTCCCGGCTGCTCAAATGAAAAAAGTGCCAACTTTAGTAAATGAAATTGTAGTAAATAAAATTTAGATAGTAAATGTAGTAGTAAATTTACATTAAGAATTGTACCTCCACTTTGTGTGTGAAGTAATCCCATTCCAACCATTCTTGGTCTGTCAGCACACTAAAAATAAAGAAAAGAAGATATTTAGTATAAGGTAAGCATAATTAGTTCACAACACTATCAAATTAAATAAAATACCTTTTTTGTAGAATTCTTTGGTGGTCTACCCCTTCCTCTTCTAGTTGAACCTCTTCCTTTTCCAACAGTAGGTGCTGCACTTGGGACTGCACTTGGACCTGCACTTGGGTCTGCACCAGCAGATGGACTTAGGCCAGGATTTGCATTAGTGCCAGCAGCAGGTGCACCTGTTGGACATTTTTTTTTCCCCTTCACCTTACCCATATTAGGTTCTCCACCATGGTAAAATCTCAAAGTGATCAGTTCAAAACTCATTTTATAAAACTGAAATTATTGACCACAAAAACACAATAAAGATACAAGTCTCATAATACACAAAAACCAAAAAGATACAAGTCTCACAGTACACAAAAATAAAAAAATTATAGTATTTATGCAACAATTATAAGTATCACACATTATTTATCACATATTGAACCTCACAGCTCATATTGTTACAGATTGAAGCATATAAACAAACTATAACAGATCAGTTTTCAAGATAAATTAAAGAAAACAAAAACTCCTAATTCAAAAACCCTAATAAAAAACCCGTCAAAACCCTAGTAAAATCGAACTATTATAAATGTCAAGGGTTATATTATCACATATTGAGCATCTAAATAGAAATAAAACGTTAATTTGGACAAATTAAAGACGAAAAAACCCTAATTAAAAAAATCGTAGATCTAACTTAGGAACGAAAATAAATCCTAGATCTAATATATTTAGGAAAGAAAACTAACCTTTGAACTGAAAATCAATAGTTCCTACATAAAAGATCGTAACCTTAAGTGTTTATCCTAGATCGTACCACCTCCGTTGAAATCAACCAAATCAACTTGAACTGAAAAGAGATAAAAAATAATTTTTACTTGTCAACAATGAGAAACAAAGCAAAATTATTGTTTATCTCTTCTATCGGGTTTAAATTTGATAAAAATTTGAAAGAGTGAAGAGAGGTGAATCATCTACCACGTTTTTTATCTCATCCGATGACTTTTCATTTGGATGAAGAGGTTTGATCGGGTTAGGGTATAAAATGAGGTTGGGTCGGGTCGGGTCGGATGGGTTAAATAGATGGGTTAAAAGAGTAATAGGGTCGAGTCAAGTTTTAATAAAAAAGAAAAATTAAATTAGACACATGGCACCACAAGACGGCGAGTGGAGTGCACTCCACTCATTAAACTTAGGCATGGGTGTCGCGGGGAGGAAATAATATCACTTTTATATAGTTTAAGTGTGTAATGGGTCACTTGTATAGTTTAGGTGTGACTTAGACTTTTCGGGTATAATTTGGAATGGAAATGATGCCTGTTCCCGATTACATAATTGATGTAACGATCATGGCTATATACACTTTTTGTACTGAAGAAATTAGACTTGTAGTTCATTACAAATATTACTTGATTACATAATTGATGTAATTGATGGTATGTATATTTTCTATTTTATAACTTGTAATAACATTTAGATATTATTAAGAGAAATTCTAATTATGAGCATTGTGAACTATTTAAACTGAAATTAAAAGTACTTAAGCCATTTTCTTAGTAGTTATCATATAGTAGCATTTATTTCTTTTTTCAAATTGAACATGCTATTGATAAAAAAAAATTCAAAACATAAAATTTTGGATATATATATATATATATATATATAAAAGAGACCTCTCTATGAACAATCTTTGAATATATTGTTTAATCAATTGAGTGGATGGTGATCTAGGTTAATTCTTTATTCATGATATAACGGCGTTCAATCTTTGAATATATTAGTTTAATCAATTGAGTGGATGGTGATCTTGGTTAATTCTTTATTCATGATATAATGGTGTCCCAAACAAGTGAAAAGAAGAAAAACTTGTTTTCACTTCTACTTCTCTGACAAAATTTCAACTTATATTTATTGTCAAACATAACTCCAAATCCAACTTCAACTCTATTTCCAACTCTGGAAAATTATGTTTTCATGGCCAAACGGGCCCTGGGGCTAAGATAACTCAAGTGGGAGAGCCGTGTTACGGGTGACCTTATTGCACGGTTCAGAGAGCACTTGTGTATGTGATGCAAGTGAACATCTACGAAAAAGCTGTCATAAAGTTTCGTTCCCAGTGAACTACTACCATGTAAAGAAAACAATCATGCAGGGCGGATAGAAATTTATGCAGGTTAAGCTAAACCCACCCACCTATCCGTACTCATACAAGTGTAAAAAGTAAAATAGATAAGGGTGGCATGAAATCCTTCGAGATGTTATGCAGCCTCATCCCATTCCCGTATTGTAATCAAGTTTTTGCAGCAAAAAAGCTACGTACGTTTACTTCAACAGAGGAAAGAGATCAAAAAATCGGCCCAATATCCCAGAACACTGGACACGAGGAAAAAAAAAAATAAGATTACTCCAGCAACAAGAAACAGGGTGCTAAATAGTTCAGACGGGATACATTGAAATGATTACAGTACATAAAAGAAGGTACATCAATTTTTGACCTATCTGACAAATTTTGACCCCAGAGCTCCGGAGGAGTGCACATATATGCTGAGAGACCGAAATCATGAAGAACATACTCATTTTTTGCTCTTGCTTTCATCTTTTTCTCGCTCCCTCTTCTTGTATAACCGTTCCAGCACACGTTTTGCCTCACATTGTGGAAAATTTGCAAGGTCATAGTAGTGTGGTGCAATATCAACCAACCTGAAAAACATAACAAAAAGGGGAAAGAAGAGAATAGGAAGGCAGACTTAGTTTATATGTAGGCCATGTTCCAATTTAATTTCGAACAAAATACATTCGTAGGAACAGGTGGTACATTGGAAAGCAGTTCAAGATAAAGAGCTAGTTTCAGCCAATTAACAGTAACCCTCATATAGATTCAATACTTATTTTGCTGACATAAATCAACTTCCAACTAATGAAGTTCTATATTGGAGCCCTGAAAGTTGGGACTCAAAAGAATTTAGGGAGCATAGCAGCACAACTTGGAGGAAAGAAGTGCCCTTTTCCCTTAAGGGCGAGAAGAGAGATCCTCAACTATATAAAATATTAAAGAAGAGGGAGTAATATTTAGTAAGGATTATCAAAAGACAACAAATGAGACTTACCATTCACCCCGGATATCAGTCACAGTGCGAATGAAATTCCTGCTTGTTAAGACATATTCGTTATATATAACCCATTCTGGCTTGTGATCCAGGCAATTTGAAGGATGCAAGTGTACCACCTAAAACAACAGAGATGGACATAGTGAGAAATCAACGGCATTGTTGCGCCCACTAAAGCTATTAGTATGAGTTAATTCGCTAACTAGTACACATGCTTACTTGATTGTCTTTAACAGTTAGATAATGCCCAGTACGCTCTAGGTGTGCAACCTGCATGAAATACCCAGCTAACATAGCCTTCCTTATGTTCACATAGTAGTCGCGACTGTTGAAGTCTGTGCTGCATAACTTGAGGTTGAACCTGGCCATTATACGAGCAAGTTGTTGCCTCACATTGTCAGCTGATTTGAGAGCCCTCTGATTGATGAAATTCTCGTAACACCATTGAGGATCCTCCTCTGAGATACCATTACCATCAAAAGACAATATCAGGGTTAAAAGGGTATTCTAAATCTGAACTTGTTTATTAAGGAGATACTATATACTATATATATACACTACATAGGAACTGAACATAGATACTCACGGTTTTGCTTATAGGCGTGATACACATTCAGCAACGTCAAATGATCCCCATCTATGTGACCGAATCGATTCTTTGCTTCATCAGCAGCTTTTTGAGCCTCCCTAGGCCGGACAAAGCAATTGGGTACTAGAGAAAAAATTGGTTATCACAGCGGAGGCCCACTGTAGGTCAGCAGATGCATAGAGGCGAGACGACACCATTTGCTTCATGAGAGAATACTGAGAAACTGCAACTATCTCTATCAGCACTTACTTAGAAATCTATGGCACTTGCCAACCGGGGGCATTGAACCCAGACAAGACAGTTGCTGATGACAACCTAAGAAGACACATGCAACTAACCCCACACACATGCATTTGCATGCACATGTCGTGCAGTTTAGCACATGATATCATATGCACAGACAACTGTCTATGCACATGAACACAAGGCATGGTAAAGCGGACTAGTATTCCCAAGCCTGACAAACTCTTGACATAGAACAAAGACAAGACACGACAACCAACTAAAAAGGAAGTAAAAATGGCGGGAAACCGTACCTGATAGCATCGCAGATATTGAGAGGATTTCATTGGAGCAGTTGAATTCTGGGCTGACAACAAGCATTTTCCCCATCTGAGGATCAAGAGGAAATTCACTCATTATCTCACCCAACTTGGTCATGTTTCCATCATCATCCAGTGCTCCTAAGTAATTTAAAACCTCTAGTGCTCTCATCAACGTCTCTGGGGCAGGAGGATCCATAAAATCAAAATGAACCAGGTCATCAATACCTAACTTCTTCAAAGTTAGAACTGTATTAGCCAAATTTGACCGAAGTATTTCTGGATAGGTCTGTGGTTGAAGATCATTATGGAAACTTTTCTCCGTGTAAAGTCTAAAGCATTTTCCTGGCTGTGTTCTTCCAGCACGTCCTGATCTTTGGTGCGCACTGGCCTTTGAAATAGGAGACACCAACAAAGACTCAACACGCACCCTTGGGTTATAAACCTTTTGCTTAGCAAATCCCGGGTCTATGACATAAACAATGCCATCTATTGTCAAAGATGTCTCCGCAATGTTGGTTGATACAACAATCTTCCTGCCGGGAGGACCACCCTCCACCACCGGTGGTGGGGCTGGTTCAAATATCTTTTGCTGCATAGCTGGGGGAAGTGTAGAATAAAGAGGCACCGCTTTAATGGGGCCTACTTGATCACCCATATTACCAATCTCTTTTGTGATTTTGCGACATGCATCTTCAATCTCCTCTTCTCCGGTAAGGAAGACAAGAATGTCACCAGGAGGTTCACATGTGTGTATCTGCACCACAGTCCGAATGGCAGCCTCAAGATAGTCTCTTTCAGGATCCTGAGTGTAGAAAATTTCAACCGGATGGAGCCTTCCAGGAACTTTCATGAGAGGTGCACCATAGAAGTAACCCTGAAACTTCTCTGCCTCAAGTGTGGCACTCATAACAACTAGCTTCAGGTCCGGTCTGTTTTTCAAAACTTCCTTCAGAAGCCCAAACAGGACATCTGTTGCCAAAGTTCTTTCATGAGCTTCATCAAGAATAATTACCTTGTAGCGTTCCAATAGAGGATCTGCCATTGCTTCTCTTAAAAGCATACCATCTGTCAAGTATCTGCCACGCACAGAGACACAGGCCAATTACTAATTCGTCAGCAACTAGAAGTCAAGAATTTTTCTTACAAGGCAAGCAAATTACGCAAAAGAAGGAACACTTCCAAGCTACATTACTAGAGAATTTAAGAAGGCACTGGGACAAAAAAGTGGAATTTGGAAAAAAAGTAGTATGGAAAAGTTGAAAATGGCTTTTGAAAATTGGAGTTGGAGTGCTGGACATGAATACAACTTGGGAAAGTATTGTATATTTGTAAGTGATTGGAGTTTTTCGAATTCCAGAAAACATTTCTATATCCAAGCATGATTCCAGAATACAATTCCGGAAAATGCAAAAATTATCCATGGCTGAACGGGCCCTGAAAATATTTTATATCACATAACAATTTACTTACTTCAAAACAGTTCTAGCACTAGTGCAGTCCTCAAAACGAATGCTATATCCAACTTCTTCCCCAATTACAACATCCATCTCTTCAGCAACTCGACGAGACACAGACATTGCAGCCACCCTCCGAGGTTGAGTACAACCAATCATATACTTCCTGCGCTTATCAGCTGTCTCTACTTCAACAGCATCCAAAACAAACTGTGGAATCTGTATTACATACACAAATCCTTGAGCAGTAGCTAGATAAATAACTTGCTCCCCAGTCAAATAGAGAGCTTATTCAAGAGTGATGAAGAATCTGGGAACAAATACATGAACAAGCAATTGAGGAAGCAAGCAAAGAATTAAAGAAACACACGCAGACCATAAGGGGCCAATTCTGCACAAATACACAGTATAATAAGCATTTTTTTCAAGGAAAAAAAAGAACTTAAACAGAGAAATTCAACTAAATTCCCAATAATCCACGGAGTTTTGAAGTTGGAAATATGGATTTCTGAATTAAAGAAGAAAACCCTAATAATACTTGTAGAAAATATTACTCCACTACTCTAATAAAAGAACCCCAAATAGTATCCAACTTCTTTTTTCACCCAAGGGTGTGGCTGAATGGTTCAATGAAGTTGGGTTGAGCACCATGAAGACTCAAGTTCAATTCCCAACAGAAAAAAACGCTAGGTGATTTCTTCCCATATGTTCTAGCCTTGGTGAACAGTGTCACATGGTACCTGTTGCTGCTGCGATGTGGCAGATATCCAATGGAGTTAGTCGAGGTGCGGTCAAACTGGCTCTAACACCACGGTTATCAAAAAATAGTATCCAACTTATTTTCTTCTTTATGTCAAAGAGAATCTTGTTATTTGAGAAACTGAGGATGGATAATAATAGCAAGGTTGATGCCTTCGTAAAAGAAGCTACACGTATAAATCCTATAAAGATTCAATTCATTATACAAATAGATTACAGCAGAACCAACAATCTATTTGTTTTAATCAGTTAGCAGACCCAACTATCTTAAGCTAAGCTGCTCTGACTCGGGTGCGGGTATCCGATACGGGTGTGGATCTAGGGGTCGGATCCTTCATGATCTCAGTTTTAACTAAATCCAATAAGGGTTCAATTATTATACAAATAGATTGCATCAGAACCAACAATCTATTTCTTTTATCAGTTAGCAGACCCAACTATCTTAATTCTTAGTGACTTATAATCACACATTCTTCTATTTTAATTCGGTAGTTAGATCTAATACCACATTTTGCACAAACCTATAGTATAGTAGCATCATGAAAGTCGAGCAACCCCAATCAACTACACAATCCAGAACTAGTTGGGGTTGGCTATGTAAATATGTTCTATATACATTACTAGTTGTACTCATATCTCATTCCTACATTTCACACATCATCAATAGAAAGAAACTTTATTATAAAGAGCCAGCAAACAAAATACACCCAACAATATCACTGGAATATATTATAAGAATATTATCAAACTCCCTGTAACATATTACTAGAATCGCTAAGTAATCAATCAATCAACTAAACCACAATCACAAATAATCCAACACTAAGCTCAATTCTAGTAAGTTGTAAATCAAATTGCAAACAACAATATTGCACAAAAGAGCGAATAAAACAGTAAGCTCAATACCAATTAGCTATCAATCAAATTGCAAATAAGTAATACTAGTAAGGATGACTGACCTGAGTAGTTTTACCACTACCAGTTTCACCAACGAGTATAAGAGTTTGATTAGATTTCAAAGCCTGTAAAAACTCCTCCTTTTGATGCCAAACAGGAAGAGTCTTCCTCTTCTCCAAAATATCATAAAATCTCTGTGAATAAGGCTTTCCAGTCCACTTGTTAATCGAAGATGCCATCATACTGTTTCCACCATTTAAGGTTAGATTGGCTTTCTTTGTGGCCGTATCATCAACCACATCAAACAAACTGACCTTCCTCTTCCTCTCCGTTCCCATCCGGCGACTAGGATTTTAGGTTTCCGGTGGAAAACCTAAGATGATAAAAGGGGAAAGAGAGAACTAGGGTTACAGATTGTGGGTTGCTTATATAGGAGGAGGAACTTTCTGGGTTCTGTTTCTTAACTTCTAACCGCCCGCATCATTTTCAGGTTTCGCGGGCTAAGGCCCATTCATTCTATGCCGCCCCTTTATTTCTCGCGGAGCTGGAAGCCCATTAGCAACAATTTTTTTGATGGACCTCTTATTTGCACAAATAACCATTTGAGTCGTCATTTAATTTATACTCAAATATAATTTACTTTTTTAAGGTAAATCTATTCGCTTTGGGTATAACTTCAGATATATGTGATTGAAAGTTGAAAATTTGTGTTTGATTCTGATATTATCCAAACATCAAGCATGATTCAATATTCAAATGGCCAAATCTAATCCAAATAAGCTCAAAATTTGAAACAAAAGTTCCCTATAATACAAAGAACCACTTAGCATCCTTTAAATTTTTTATTGTTTGATGATTTGCAGTGCATCTAAAAATTAGCTAAGATTTCAGTTATATGTATCTAAATTTTTAAATCAAAAAAAGTGTTTCGAATTTCAATAACACAATACATAATTCTACCTCAAATTTATTTTTCAAATAAGATTAAATTCATAACAAATAGCTTCAATCTTCAATTAGTCAAAAACAACAACAAATTTGACGAATCCATTTCATAAAATTGTTCTTTACCATTGTTTCAAGCAAAAGTGGACCCAAGACTTGCGCGTAAAACGTTAATTAGGATAAAGTTTCACGTGCATCTCTTAAAAATTTAATAATTATGATAGCAAAGTAAAAAATGAATTTAAAAATTAGGACGAGAAGAGAAAAAAATCTTTTTTTTTTATTAAGAGTTAATGGGAAGACTAAAGTTTTGAAATTTGAGGTTTTTGGTGGCGGAGGAATTTAAAAGTTGGGGGACGAAGCCCGGGGGAGAGTGTAGACTAAAGAATTAAACAAGAAGTAAAATAATCTTATGTGACATATAATTTGTGAAGAAGATATTTTTAAAAGAAAAATGTTTATGTCGTGATCTCTAAGTCGTAACATGGTACTTGGAGTTACGGGGTCCCATGGTATGACATGACACTAGGAATAATAAAATAAACTGATATATACTGAGCGGATGTTAAACTTGAAATGATACAATAACAATAAAACTCAGTATCAATATTATATGGTCAAAATCTAACACTGTCTGACACAACTGATAAGCTGAAAGTCAAACAATCTATCTGAAGGCCTCTACATAAGATGAGTTCCTAGGACAAGCCTTCAGCTAACTTCAATTGTCTGAAACTAGAATAAAAATGAAATGAAATACTAATAACTAGCCCTTGAATGATGAGGATTGACCAAAATATTGGTGTTGAAATGATGCTGAGTTATGCTAGTCGCGGTCGAGATGTTGAACATCCGAACCTATATTATAAGACAACATAACGCAAAGAAAAATATACAATTAGTACTTCGAATGTACTGAGCATGTGAGATATTCACTATAATATATAAGCTGATTATGTTGAAAATAACATGATAAGCTGAACGTGGACTAAAATTTGTAAACTGATGCAATGACCAAGTAATAACCATGAAGAAATATAATATACTGAAGTAATTGAATACAAGGTCATGCGAGGTCTAAGATTGAACAATGGAAAGGTTTCATAACCGACATAAACCATGCGGGCAATATGAAGTTCAAGTTGTAACCTAAGTTGGGAGGGTGTTCTATATCTTACCAAGGGTACAAACCAAGATTGGTGTGAATTCACTCATGAGCCCATTTAGGGCCAGGGAGACACTCCCAATTGACAAAGACCCCTTTAATCTACAGTGGCATATAGTTTGAGACTTGAATTATCTGAACCATGTCCTTGCGTGCTAACTCCCAATAGAAAGGTAAACTGATACACTAAAATGCTCAACAATAATAATATTCTAAAATTGAAAGATAAATGATTTATCTGAAAGTATTCTAAATCATGAAAACTGAAAGAATGAGTATTCAACCAACAATGCATGATATCCTAGATCATCGAGTGTTCATAATTTCCCCTTCTTTGAAGAATGCAACTAATCATGACAATACTAGAATCTAAATGTAATAAGGAATTTCATAACTCAACCCCAAATTAGAAATATATTAATATAATGAGAATTCATAATCATGAGTATATAATGATGCTTAAATTTATGAAAAAATATATATTTATGGCTTAGTCAAAGCAACGGACTGAAAGATAATGAAATTTACCCTTTTCATGAAAATCCTAAGCTTGGAGAATGAATTAAACTTGAGAAATTGAGCTAAATTTGAAACTCAATAATGAAAAGGACCTATTGATGAAATTCCACATACCTGAAAATAAAAATCTTGATGAATTTTTTATTTTTCTTAAGTATGAGGAGAAAATTCTATATTCTTGACTTGAGAGAATTTTGATAGAGTTTGAGAGCTTTAATTATTGTTATGAGCGAGAAAATTAAATAATTATATGATATAACCCCTCAAAAAGTACCTTTAAACGACTTAGTATAGGGCTAAAAATCTTGAAAAAGATCAAAAATAACCTTCATTAAATGTGCAGTGAAGTTGTTGAAAAATTATAGCAGGAGTCGTGAGTTGTGTATGACTCAATCCCTGACGCACGGTTCGTATGTGAAACACCTCAGATTTCTAGCCCTTGGAAAATCCTTGAACTTTGGGCTTACTGCCCTAGTTAGGACTGGACCCTATGAGTCGTAAGGTGTCCCGACGAGTCATAACCAAATCAATAAGTTTGTGGCTTGATTCTGCTTTGAGTATGAGTGGCTCACAAAGAGTTTTGTGGATAAGTTACAAGTCATAAGGTGTAATCGTAGGGTGTCTAGTGTAAGTCTTAATTTAGGTTCTGTGTTGACTATGACTGGACCCTATGAGTCGTAGGGTCTTATTACGAGTTGGTTGGTTGAGTCGTACACAACCCGCCCTAGGGCACTGTCGTAATGGGCGTCCCAAGTTCGACCAGGACTGGAGACCAGCCCCGTTACCCAACCCAACCTCCAGCCGTTTTTTCTGAGTTGGCTGAATTTTGAGCATGAAGCAAGATCGTGTAACAGCTCATATAAAGACTCTGGGATAAGATCACAACCGTGATCAACCCAATCGAGTGCAATCATCCCATACCAATGATCCAACCTTACAAAACCATACCAAAACAAGGGCCATAAACCAGGCCATAACCAAGGATATTCCAAAACATAATATAATTAATTCCAAAATAAAATATGATGGAACAGTGAGAAATTATGTTCGATGATGCCAACCTCCCAGTTTATTCCTATGCCAAGGCCCACACCCATACTGATCCCGCCATAAAACCTCTAACCGAAAGAGTAATGAAATTTAGTTAGGACATATCCTTAACCATACCCAAAAAAAAATATCCAAAATAAAATCAAAGTGTCTGGAATTATCCATAACATAGAATGGAGTCTTCCGAAAGAATGAAAGATTACCATTTTAGTCTAAATGTTGTCTCCGAGTTAATCACTATGTAGGAGGAGTAGAATGATTGGTTCCTGTATAGCGTGGGCATACATCCGCCAGTAGATGGGGTTAGCGAGTGACCGCTAGAATTATCTCAGGGTAAGGATAAAATAATGCTATTTATAAAACCATCCATATGCATACAACTATACACACATCCATATGCAGGGAAAAGGGATCGAGTTTAGCATGCCTTTAAGACCTTTACTTGCACTGTGTAGCTTTGCCGTCCTAAACCACCCAGGGCTATATGGGTTCATCCCCCTGCTGAAAGGGCCCTAGTGCATGTATCCACACAACCAAGAAAGAAACCCTTGGGATGACTAGTACATCCTATAAATATAGTGTGACATCATGCACATGGTCACCAAGACCAACCTCATATCAACAAATATGAGTTTCCAGTTTTGGTCCCCCCGGGACTTCCACCTTCCACGGCTTAGCTACACATCCCACCATTATTTCCCAATTAAAACCAATTTTCAAATAACCAAAACATTATCCATTTATTAACCAATGCCATTAATATTGGTATCATCATACCAACCCTTACTTGCAAGTCTCATCCATAGTCAACCATCTATAGGTTTAAGAAGACTTTTAAGTGCCCTTCTATTTACCATATTAAACCACTTGGGGGATTCCATGTACCCCACAAGCATAATATTAGCCATTTATCATTCTAAGTCATTTAAACCATACATAATTAATTTACCAAGTTTTAAAACATGCAAGAGTTCCATTAAAAATATTCAATGCAATGAACATATCTTTATAAGTATTTTTTCAAATACATTGGGGGAATAATATGACTAAAATCAATTTCAATTACCATTAAACTATTCTCATGCAATACAATTATCCAAAACCACCATTAATGCATATAAAATCATAATTAAAATTAAGAAAAATCATAACCAACCATTTAATATCAAAACCCCCAAATCATATTTGAAAACCAAAATCAAACAATCAATGAAATCATGGAAACATTCATAAAACCATGCCTTTAGTTAGAATTAACAATGAGGGAAGAGAACATGCCTTAAACCAAGATGATGACGAAAAGAAATCACCAAGACAAGCCCCAAATTGATCCTTTAGTTGAAACCCTAGCTTTCCTTGTCCAAAAGCTCTTGAGAGAATTATGGAGTATTTAGAAGAGTTAATAAATGGAATAATAGGATAAATAACCTACCAAGTAGGTTAGAAGTCGTAGGAACTTATTAGGATAAATGGAAAAATGTCCAGAATACCCCCATTTAAGTTGCACCAAAATCCCAACACAGGGATACGACTGACCCTCACGAGTCATACCTTTCCAATACGAGTGGTACCCTCCACTTGTACCCTAAGCCTCAACTTTTCGATCAAACATTGTCCAGCATACGACTCATCCAACCAAGTCGTATCCAAAGCACACGATCTGTACCTTTCATCTGTACCCCTAGCAAATATAAATACAAGAAAGATTTAGACATTGTCCACCATACGAGTCTTGGGTATGACTTATACCCTAGATTAGGACTCATGGTGAGCCACTCATACTCAGATACAACCTAAGTAACCAAGTCTAAGATTAAGTTAAGGAACAAAACGATCCGTACACATGAGTCGTATTAGGTCCAGAGATAAAAAATCCAAAAAAAAATCTATGATCCAGAAACTTGGGTATTTCAGTAAGGATAATAGTATAGGGTGCCTTGGTGGTACTACTTTGGTTATGACTTATGGTGATGAGTCATAAAAAATGGCTATGATTCAAGGGTTGACTTGTAATCAAAGGTGATCTTTTTCTAGCTTTTAAGTTGGGGACACTTTAGACATTTCCCACTTAAAACCCTTTTGACCCCATCTCTATAAAACACTTTTAGGACATTCATTTCACAGTTTAACGGATTAAATACTCTCTTTACTCTCTTTAAATCCTCTTAAGCAAGTCAAGCTAGGATTTCACCAATTCGGTCTTCTAAGGTATCAAGGGTCAATTTCTCTCCATGAAACCTTGTAATTCAGGCATGTGACTCTTCCCTTAAACTTAATATCTTTATTGCATAAAAATGCATGGTTTTTTATGTGGTTCAAAGTAAGGGTTTTGACTTGATTGGTTTTTTTTGACATGAATGGTCAATTAAATATTTTCTCATGGTTTTATGATGCATTACTTATGTTTTAATTATGACTTTGAATTTGTGGGTGCTTGCGTATGGTGGATGAAACTAGGGAATTGTGAATTTCCCAAACTTGTTACTTTTGCAGTGGTTATTATCCTAACCCCATGATGTGAAACTGGTTTTTAATTATGAAAAATGTGGGAATTTGTGAAATTGAACCAACCTTGAACTATTGCATGACATAAAGAGGGATTTGAAACACAATCATCAAATTTAATGAACAAAGGGAGTTGTTCTCCCCAAGCTAATGGAAATTATTTTGGCAAGATGTTATTACCTTTCAAGTGTAGTTGGTATGACGATATTAACAATGTGTGCCTTAATGTAAAACATGATTTAATGAATGGAAATGTGTGATAAATATTTTAATAGGGCTTTAAAAAAGGGTTGTGTAGCTGAGTTGTGAAAGTGGAGGTCCAGGTGATCAATACTAGAAATCATGCTAGCTGGTGCGGGGGTCATTATGGCTTGAGAGTTCGAGTTCCCTTGCTTAGACCAGGTGGTTCGATCCACCTTATTATTATTATAATTGGAGAGTTTGAGCCTCCCATATCATATTTATGATCTTGTCATTAAGTCACCTTAGTATATAATTGGAGGGTTTGAGTCCTCCGTGTATATCTATGAGATTATTCTCTGATTCTTGCGGCTAAATGCATTGGGGCCCAACCAGTGGGGTGAGAACTGGGCAGGCCCATATAGCTCGTGGATACTATTAATATGACGGTTGAGCTACACAATCCAGACTAAGTTTTTAAATTGGATGTTAAGTCTTGTTCCCTATCTTGGCATGTGATATATATATATATATATACGTATATGCACTTGATAATGTACATGGAATTTTGAATGATTTGAACTGCTATCTTGGCATTTATATTCCCTTATCGCTGAGTTACATACTAACACTCCAACTGCTAATCGTCTACGTATAATGCATCCCCATGCGATGTAGGATTTGACCATACTTCTACTTCTCTTGATCAGTGATTGCGGATTGATCAAGAGTCGACTTGAAGTGGTGAGCTTCCATTTTTCGAAAGGCTTCATTTTAGGATTATGTTTTCTTTTGAGTTATAGACCATTGGATATTATTTTTGGCTATAATCAAGGGCATTTCTCGACATTTTATTGATATTCTATTTGGTAGAGGCTTTATTGGACTACTGTGGACTTGAGATAGTTTGATCATTACTTGGTTATACTCTTATCATAATATCTTAGATTTCAAGTTTCCTTATCTTGTTATATGTTTGAAATTCATCTGATATGGGGTAAGATGGTTGATGGTTTGGGTATTGGGGTGGTCTCCGGTCCTTGTTGGACCTGAGATACCCAATACGACCAGGCCCCGGTTTGGATCATGTCAGATTGGTATCATAGCCTAAGTTCATGGTCAATTGGGTGTCCACAAATTCGTGTTGAGTAGAGTCTTATAGGGGAGATGCTACGAGGTAGTTAGGAATATTTATCTTTCTTGTTGTTCTATTTTTGAGCTATGGAGTTTATGATCTCGAATCGCTCTAATTTTTTTGTTCACTTTTAGATCATGTCTCCGAGAATATTTGATGTTAGTGAAAATCGTCTTATCTTGTCTGAGGACAATGGAAATGGAGCTCATCCACTCCAGGAGTTCAAACCCGATCTAGGGTCGCTGTTTTTGATTGCCCGAATTGTAATACCCCATACTTTTCTTAGCTCAATTTACCTCTCAGTGTGTCAAGGGTTAACTCCAAAAGAGTATAACTCTTGATATGTATAAAATTTTTCAGCTCTAGACCCACTAATGTGTAGATAATTGAACCAGCTTTCCAACGATACCAATTTTGCCTTAATTCAATAGTCGATTGAGGAGTTATAGCGATTTTAGTAAAAATAGAATGGAATCGCGATAAGCACCGCGTCGCGGTGAAGGACAAATTTGCAATTTTCCGATTCCAGTGAAGCATCACAATTAGCCCACGTCGCGGTGAAGCTTCATTTCCCGTTTGTCCCATTCCAGTAGCTCACCGCGATTAGCCTGTACTGCACCAAAAATCCAAATGGGGCAGACACCGCATCGTGGTAGAGTGCAAAATGACACTCGTCCTTTTTCAGTGGCGTAATGCGATTACACCGTGTCACGCTAGAGCCCAAAGTGGCAATTGTCCCTTTTCCAGGGAGCCATCGCGATAGCGTGCGCCGCGGTGGTGTGCCAAATTGGGATTTTTGATGATAGGCGAATTTACACGCCTATATCAATATATTTTGCCCATATTTTAGCCTAGTTTTGAGAACAAATTATATATTTCATGCACTTTTAGTCCTTTTTCCTGTAAATGAGCTAACGAACATGAATAGGAAAGTTTCAGGTATAAATGATGCAAAATACAGCATTTTATGGCTTACTTGACGCAAAAGAAAGGTCACAAAGGAAGGGAAGGAAGTCTACACGCCTAAGGACCAAAACTGCTGCATGGAAAATCTGTCCCGGGCTAAAACAGCATTTCTGAAGACTTTGGGGACTTACAGATACAAAGCTGGATTTTGACAATGATACATTAACCTAGTACAATTGGGTTATGTATTTCATTAGTTTATTTGGATTAGGAGAATGTTACATTAACCTAGTACAAATGGGTTAAGTATTTCCTTAGTTTAGTTGGATTTGGTTATTTATTTCATTAGCATAGTAGGAGTAGGATAGGAGTATTATAAATACCCTATCATGCTAGAGATTTTTAATTAAGTCCTCCCTTAGTGGAGAGGCAAGTCCTCCCTTAGTGGAGAGACACATTCTACTTCTCAATTACAACTCTTCTAATCTTTCCATTAATTCTATTCTTAAATTCCACAACAAGAGAATCGTTACTTGCTAAGGAATCACGCCACACGTCTTTCACCTAATCCACACGCCATTACTCAACAATAACAATGCAAATCGTGATCTCCTTCGCACTCATGGGTAACTAAACTTCTCTGTTGGGGTTATGGAAGCCGAATGAGTTACTATCTATTGCTGTGAGTTTGTGAGTTCGAGACACGTATATTGCTTATATCATTATTCTCTTCATCTTAATGCAAATTCTTGTGGCTGCAGACGCATAGAATAACGCCAGTCTAACATTTAACTTGTTCGAGAGAAAGGTTATTTGTCTGGAAAAGAGATAATGTCAAGGTAGTAGGACACCCTTTCCTATTAAAAAGCTAGTGCCGTAACTGGACTAACCTCTTGGAGAATTCGTACCGTTAGACATGCTTTAAACTCGAGAGAGTTAAAGTGAAATAGTCCTTGTTCAGGTCGAGAGACGCTTGGATTTACCATCGACTACAATTCTCTATAAGCAATTGCATGTCAAGACTCTACACACTCATAGCCAATAGAGACGTATACCTCAGAAGGTGGACATAACCCCAACGCTTCAATTCTCATTGTTTACAACTTACGTAACAATCTTTCTCTCTTTACTTTGCTATTTTCAGCTTTTACTTTATTGTTTTCGTTACACATTACAATCCCCCCTTTTACGAGACTTGCACCAAAAGTTTAGTAATTTTGCTTACTTGTTGGCCAAGCTATTCCCTGTGGGATCGACACCCAACCCAGGTTGGGTTCTATATTTGCAAACGACCGCTTTACACTCCCACGAGAGCTGTAGATTGAGCGTTATCAATTTTCCAGTTCTGAGTTAAATTTTACAAAAGGCAATCTAGCCATTCCCCCAAGCCCTAAATCATGTAAAACACATAATCTAGCCTATTCTAAGCATATTATGCATGTTTTTCATCAACTTCCTCTCAAAGAAACCCTAGAACATCAAACCTTAATCCCCAAGAAATCCAAATTCCACCTTTCTTTTTCCAAGATAGCTCAAAATTAAGGATTCCCAATTCAAGAACTTCAAGAATCAATCTTTAAAAGCACAACTAGAAACTCAAAGTTTAAGCTTTTTCATCTAGTCATCAATTAAGGTATGTGTGGTTTTCAACTAGGATAATCCTTTCATCCTTGTTCCTAAAACTAGTTTTTAATTACAAAGTTACATGATTTTGTATGATTACCCACGAATTTCAATTTAGGGTTCATACCCAAATATTGTTATTTGAAGATTATGAGATTTTAAGTGATTTAGATGATGAATTGCATGTCTACTCTTGTATTTTCATGCATATTGCAGTAATTTTCAGATTTAGAATTGAATTATCAATATTTTTATTATCAAGCTTGAACTTTATGAATATTTGACATAAAATAGATGCATGGGTTATTAGCCCTAGTTTGAATGTTGTTATTTTAAGAAGATTATGCTTTTAAGCACCCCATGATTTGTATATTCAGATTTTTGAACAAAGATTTGATCTTTCGATCTCAGCTTAGATATGGAATCCACTTTACAGTCTCAGTTACAGTTTTAATTAATAGATATACCGTTGGTTTTCACTATAAACTATTATACTAGTTTTAAAGTGGAATACCAACAGAATGAGCAAACATACTAAAGGGAGTAGTATTTAGTACCAAGTTATATGTTCACATGCCCCAGAACTACAAGCCAACGTAGGTACAGATTATCAAATTATTCCCATTTCTATATGAACGACAGATATAGATGTGATCACTAAGATTAGGTTATACTCCTTGGTAAGAGTATGACACTTCTCCCCAACGTGAGGTTTTCCCATGAGGGGACTAGATGTTGGACACTATGATAGCTCACATAGTATATGTCGATTAGAAGAACCTCCCTCATAGTAAAGACTTCCAGAATAGTTTTTAAAAGGTATTTCCCTACGACCTAATAACAAAGACTTACATAACAACTTTTAGAATCTAAGTGTAAAGGCTCACAGTTTAATTCAGATATTGCTTTACATATGACATTTGCTATGAGATTTTTTATTTCAATTTACAGATACATAAGTGAGTCCTTTCTACACTTTGACAACATGATTTAAAGACAAAATACATGTACAACTTTTAGAAACTAAATGTTATGAATCACAAGATTTATGAAGCATGTTTCGCTATTTATGATTATGATTTTCAGTTTTCAGATATTCCAACTTTTGTGAGTCATCTACATTTAGAATGCATTATTTTACAAATTTATAATAATATTGAGATATTGATTTACTTTTGCATTCACTCCCATATACTCAGTACAATCTAGAAGTATTGATCCACATATATGTCTATGTGATACATTATCTCATAATATAGGTTTAGGTGATCAGTTTCAGCAGCATGAGTGATTTTGAGCATCTCTATCTGCAACTCGACAGTTGGTGAGTCCTTATAGTTTGGGGATCCAATTATTCAGTTTTTCAGCTTATCAGTATATATGATTCATTATTTTCAGCCAATTTGAGTCAGCTGGGGACTTGTCCCAGTAGCTCTCTAGTTATTTGTAGTAGAGACTTGTCAGACTGCTAGTTATGATTCAGACTTTCAATATTACTTTTCCAGACTTTGAGTCTAATATTTTTAGATATTATGTTCAGATAATTTCAGCTTAGATCATACAGACTTTCACATTGATTTTATGATTATATTTCTCTATTATGAGCATTCAGATTCAGTAGAAGGCTTATATAGGGTTAGCTTGAGGCTACTCATAGTCTTGAGGATCATGTGATGTCTTGGGACCCATTTTAGGGATATTACAAACTTGGTATTAGAGACTAAGGTTACAAAATTCCTAGAAAGTCAGAGAAGTTGCGTTACATAGAGTCTTGATCATGAGTGTGAAGCACTCTATATTTGTGAGCAAGAGGCTACGGGATATTTTAGGAAATCATCTCTTTCTTTCATGATCTATCATGCTTATAGTATATCTATCTACTTTTAACTCATGCTTTTAAGTGACAGTTGAATATGTCTCCTCGTCGAGCTAATGCACATAGAAATGATAACTAGCCATCCCAACCTGCTGACCCTCTGACTGAGAATGTATCCTATGCTAAATTTTGGGCTACCTTATAGGAGTTAACCCAAGCTGTGACTGCTAATGTTTAGGGAAACCATCAAGCAACAGTCCCACTTTAGCAAAATAGGGATCTAGCATCAGCCAGAATTTATGACTTCCTGAGAATGAATCCGCCTGAGTTCTTTGAGTCAAAAATAGGTGAGAACCTACATCTTTACTTAGAGGAGATAAGAAAGATCACCCAGATTATGCATGTTACTGAGAAAGAAAATGTAGAGTTGGCATCCTATAGGCTGAAGGATCTGGCGTATGATTGGGTGGTTATGTCGGAGAATGGTAAAGGTGAGAATGCAGCTCCTATGAGTTAGCAAGTATTCAGGATGCATTTCTAGATAGGTTCTTTTTGCGTTACATGAGAGAAGCTAAGGTAGATAAATTTGTAAACCTGAGTCAGGGCTCGATGATAGTAAATAAGTACTGCCTTAAGTTCAACCAGTTGTCTAAGTATGCCCCTGATACGATGGCTGACCCTAGGGCGAGTATGAGTAAGTTTATTACTGGAGTATCTGGTTTGGTAGTCAAAGAGTGTAGGACTGACATGCTTATTGGGGACATAGATCTTTCTAGATTGATAATTCTTGCTCAACAGATTGAGGCAAAAAAGTTGAAGGGAAGAGAGAGGGGAAATAAGAAGGCTAAAATCGGGCAGTTTAAGTATGGCCAGACAAAGTTTGGAGGGGGAAATTATTCGCAGTTTCAGAATTATTCATCTATGCCAGCACTATCTTCATCTAGTGCTCCCACCCCCAGAGCTAGACATGAGCAGTGGGGTAAGACTTCTATGTCCAGATCTCAGAATAGTGTGAGTGGAAAATCCAATTATCCTCCATGTGCCGAATATGGTAAGAATCATCCTGGTGAGTACTTATTAGGACAGAAAGGTTGTTATGGTTGTGATAAGTTAGGTCATGAATTCAAAGAGTGTTCGCATGCTAAGCAGATAAACAGGGATGTTTGTCCCCAGACTCAGGCTACTAGTGCATCAGCTCCTCTAGATCGCCCAGTCCCTCTTTAGGGCGCATCATCTAGTACCGGTGGCGGTCAATGCCAGAATCAATTTTATGCTTTACCATCCCGTCAGTACCAGAGAAATTCACCAGATATTATTACTAGTATGCTTTGTGTCTTTCATCTTGATGTTTATGTTCTGTTAGACCCTACGTCAAATTTCTTTTATGTGACCCCATTAGTTGCAGTAAATTTTGAAATAGGTCCTAAAAAGATCTCTGAGCCCTTCTTAGTTTCTACCCCGGTAGGTGAGTTAGTTGTTTCCAAATAGATCTATAGAAAGTGTTCTAGCACTGTCCTTCATAAGATCATGTTAACAGACTTAATAGAGTTAGATATTATTGACTTTGACCTTATTCTTAGTATGGATTGGCTCCATTCATGTTATGCATCCATAGATTGTTGCACCCGAGTGGTGAAGTTTCAGTTTACAGATGAGCCAGTCTTTGAGTAGAAAGGTAATTCAGGTCTCCCAAGAGCCATTTCATATCCTATCTTAAAGCCAGAAAGTTGATCTCAAGAGGGTACATCTATCATTTAGTTTGAGTCAAAGAAACTAAGTCTGAGACTCCAACAGTTTAGTCTGTTCGTGTAGTCAATGAGTTTCCTGATGTTTTTACTGAAGATTTGCCAAGGGTACCTCCCGATAGGGAAATAGAATTCGGTATTGACCTTCTTTCGAATACTCAGCCCATCTCCATTGTTTTATATCATATGGCTCCAGCCAAACTTAAAGAGTTAAAAGAGCATCTTAAAGACCTCTTAGATAAAGGTTTATAAGGCCCAATGTATCACCATGGGCCACTTCCATCCTCTTCATGCGAAAAAAATAGTTCCTTGCGAATGTACATTGACTATCGCCAGTTGAATAAAGTCACAGTCAAAAATAAATATCCTCTTTCTAAGATTGATCACTTATTCGACCAACTCGAAGGTACAAGTTACTTCTCCAAGATAGACCTTAGATCCAGCTATCATCAGTTTATAGTAAAGGAATGTAATATTCTGAAAACAGTTTTCAAAAACGTTATGATCATTTCAAGTTTCTAGTCATGTACTTTGGGCTAACGAATGCCCTAACAACATTCATGGACTTGCTGAACAGAGTGTTCAAACATTATTTGGACATGTTCGATGATATTCTTGTCTATTCTCGTAGTGATGATGATCATTCAGACCATCTTAGGATTGTGTTGCAAACTTTTAGGGATCACCAGTTGTTCGCCAAATTCAGTAAATATGAATTTTGGATAAGATTAGTAGCTTTTCTCGGTCATATTATTTTTAGTGATGGCATTAGAGTTGATTTCCAAAAGACAGAAGTAGAAAGAAACTGGCCTAGACCTATCTCTCTATCAGACATTAGAAGTTTCTTTGGTTTAGCTGGCTATTACAGATATTTTGTTGAGGGTTTTTCATCTATTGCATCCCCTATGTCTAGATTAACTCAAAAGAAGGTTAAGTTTCAGTGGTCAGATTCCTGTGAGAAGAGTTTTCTAGAGTTTAAGACTCGACTCATCTCAGCCCTAGTTTTAGCACTACCTAATGGTACAAATAGGTTCATTGTATATTGTAATGCCTCTAGATTCTGTCCGAGTTGCGTTTTGATGTAGAGAGGTAAGGTTATAGCCTATGCCTCTTGACAACTTAAGCCTCATGAAAAGAACTACCCTGCCCATGACCTTGAGTTAGCTGTTGTTGTGTTTGCTTTGAAAATCTAGAGGCACAATCTTAATGGGGTACATTTTGATGTGTTTACGGATCACAAAAGTTTGTAATATGTGTTTACACAGAGGAAGCTAATTCTTCGTTAGAGAAGGTGGTTAAAATTGTTGAAACATTATGATATGAGTATGTTGTATCATCTTGGCAAGGTCAATGTAGTGGCAGATACCCTTAGTTTATGCACAGTATTGTCCATATGGCGAATGACAAGAGAGAGTTAGTTCAGGAAGTTCATCGGTTAGCTAGATTGGGTGTAAGGTTGGGTGACTCATCCGAGGGAAATGTTTGGGTTCAGAGTAGTCATAATTCTCTCTAGTGTTTGAAGTGAAAGAGAAGCAGGACAATGATTCTAGTTTTGTCAAACTGAAGGGGTCAGTTAAAGACCAAAAGGTAGAGGTTTTCTCCCAAGGGGGAGATGGAGTATTGAGATACCAGAGTAGATTGTGTGTACCATGTGTTGATGATTTGAGGCAGCGGACCATGGCAGAAGTGCATGGTGTGCATTACTCCATTCATCTAGGAGCCACCAAGATGTACCGCGATTTGTGGGATGTGTATTGGTAGAGCAGTATGGAGAGAGATATAGTAGAGTTTTTAGCTAAGTGTGCAACTTGCCAATAGGTTAAGGTAGAGCACCAAATACCTGGTGGTATGTTGTAGGAGTTTAGTATTCTCACTTGGAAGTGGGAAGAGGTGAACATGGACTTTGTGACAGGGTTACCCCATTCGCGTTGTCAGCATGATTTGATTTGTGTTATAGTAGACAGATTGACTAAATCAACTCATTTCTTGCCAGTTCACACGTCCTACACAGCTGAAGATTATGCTAAGTTGTATATTAGAGAGCTGGTTAAATTTCATGGAGTTTCCTTTTCCGTCATCTCAGATAGGGGTACTCAGTTTACCTCTCTGTTTTGGAAGGCCTTTCAGAAGGGTCTTGGTACCCAAGTTCATCTCAGTTCAGATTTTCATACGTGGGTAGATGGTTAGGCAGAGAGGACCATTCAGACCTTAGAGAATATGTTGAGGGCATGTGTTCTTGATTTCAAAGGGAGTTGGGATGTCCGCTTGTCGTTGATCGAGTTTGCCTACAATAAAAGTCACCATTATAGTTTCAGATGGCCCCATTTGAGGCTCATTATGGGTGGAGATATAGATCACTAGTTGATTGGTTTGAAGTGGGTGAGGCCGCTTAGATTGGACCAGATATGGTGTTTGAAGCCATGGATAAAGTTTAGTTGATTCGAGAGAGATTGAAAGAAACTTAGAGTCGTCAGAAATCTTATGCAGATGTAAGAAGGAGAGATCTTGAGTTTGAAGTAGATAATCTTGTTTATTTGAAGGTTTCACCCATGAAGGGGGTAAAGAGATTTGGTAAAAAGGGAAAACTTAGTTCTCGGTATGTAGGCCCCTTCAAGATTTTTCGTCGTGTAGGGAAGGTAGCGTATGAGCTTGATCTACCTGTAGAGTTGTCAGTAGTTCACCCAGTGTTCCATGTGTCCTTATTGAAGAAGTAAATGGACGATTCAGTTGTTGTAATCCCTCTAGAAATCACAGATATTCAGAATAGCCTTTTATATGAAGAAATTTCAGTAGAGATTCTTGATCATCAGATCCGTAGACTAAGGAACAAAGAAGTTCCCTTGGTCAAAGTTTTCTGGCAAAATCAGTCTGTTGAGGGTGCTACTTGGGAAGCAAAAACAGGCATGCGTACGAAGTTTCCTCATCTCTTCTCCACAAACACAGATTCAGTGGAAGGTAACAGTCCACCTTAATTCAGTTCTTTTCCAGTCTCAGACTCAGCTATATAGTTATCTTCATGTAAATTCACGCACTCGCAGATTAGTTCAGTCGCTCAGTATGTATAAGAATCAGTCATGCAGTTTGTTTCAGTTGTGCATGCTAGCATATAGCCTTAGTTCCTCAATATCTTTAGTTTAATTAGTCTTATTTGAAAATGGATGTTCCCAAGAAGAAGATATTGTAATAACTCATAGTTTTCTTAGCTCAGTTTAGCTCATAGTGTGTTAAAGGTTAACTCCAAAAGCGTATAACTCTTGATACGTATAGAATTTTGTAGATAATTGAATCAGCTTTCCAATGATACAAATTTTTTCTTAATCAGATACTCGGTTGAGAAGTTAGGGCAATTTTAGTAAAAGAAGTAGGGCATCGCGATAAGCACTGCATCGCGGTAAAGGACAAGTTTGCAATTATTCGATTCCAGTGAAGCACCGTGATTAGCCTGCATTGCGGTGAAGCTCTAATTCCCATTCATCCCATTCCAGTAGCTCACCGCGATTAGCCTGTATTGCGCTAGAAATTCTAATGGGGCAAACACCGCATCATGGTGGAGTACAAAATGACACTCGGCCTTTTCTAATGACGCAATACGATTACACCGCATCGCGCCAGAGCCCAAAATGGCAATTGTCCCTTTTTCAGGGAGCCATCACGATAGTGTCGCATCGCATCGCGGTGGTGTGCCAACTTAGGATTTTCCAGTTCTGAGTTAAATTTTACAATGGGCAATCTAGTCATTCCCCCAAGCCCCAAATCGTGTAAAACACAGAATCTAGCCTATTCTAAGCATATTATGCATGTTTTTCATCAACTTCCTCTCAAAGATACCCTAGACCATCAAACCTTAATCCCTAAGAAATCCAAATTCCACCATTCTTTTTCCAAGATAGCTCAAAATTAAGGAATTCCAATTCAAGAACTTCAAGAATCAATCTTCAAGAGCACAACTAGAAACTCAAAGTTCAAGATTCTTCATCTAGTCATCAATTATGGTATGTGTGGTTTTCAACAAGGATAATCCTTCCATCCTTGTGCCTAAAACTTTTTTTTAATTACAAAGTTACATGATTTTGTATGATTACCGTTGAATTTCAATTAGGGTTCATACCCAAATATTGTTATTTGAAGATTGTGAGATTTTAAGTGATTTAGATGATGAATTGCATGTCTACTTTCTTATTTTCATGCATATTACAGTAATTTCTAGATTTAAAATTGAATTATCAATATTTTCATTATCAAGCCTGAACCTTATGATGATTTGACATGAAATAGATGCATGGGTTATTAGCCCTAGTTTGAATGTTGTTATTTCAAGAAGATTATGCTTTTAAGCACCCCATGATTTGTCTATTCAGATTTTTGAATAAAGATTTAATCTTTCGATCTCAGCTTAGATATGGAATCCACTTTACAGTCTCAGTTATAGTTTTAATTAATAGATATACTGTTGGTTTTCATTATAAACTATTATACTAATTTTAAAGTGGAATTCCAATAGAATGAGCATACATATTAAAGAGAGTAGTATTTAGCACTGAGTTATATGTTCACATGCCCCAGAACTACGAGCTAATGTAGGTACAGATTATAAAATTATTTTCATTTTTATATGAATGACAGATACAGATGTGATCACTTAGATTAGGTTATACTCCTTGTAAAGATTATGACACCTCTCCCCAACGTGAGGTTTTCCCATAAGGAAACTAGATATTGGACATATGATAGCTCACATATTGTATGTCAGTTAGAAAAACTTCCCTAACAGTAAAGACTTGCAGAATAGGTTTTAAAAAGTATTTCCCTTCAGCCTAATAGCAAAAACTTACAGAACAACTTTTAGAAACTAAGTGTAAAGGCTCACAGTTTAATTCAGATATTGCTTTACATATGACATTAGCTATGAGATTTCTGATTTCAATTTACAGATATAGAAGTGAGTCCTTTCTATACTTTGACAGCATGATTAAAGACAAAATATCTGTACAACTCTTAGAAACTAAATATTATGACTCACAAGATTTATGAAGCATGTTTCGCTATTTATGATTATGATTTTCAGTTTTCAGATATTCCAACTTATGTGAGTTATCTATATTTAGCATGGATTATTTTACAAATTTATAATAATATTAAGATATTGATTTAATTTTATATTCACCCCTATATACTCAGTACAATCCAGAAGTATTGATCCACATATATGTCTATTTGATACATTGTCTCATAATGTAGGTTTAGGTTCTCAATTTCACCAGCGTGAGTGATTTTGAGCATCTCTATCTTCATCCCGATAGTTGGTGAGTCCTCATAGTTTAGGGACCCAGTTATTCAGTTTTTCAGCTTATCAGTATAAATGATTCATTATTTTCAGCCAATTTGAGTCAGCTGGGGACTTGTCCCAGTGGCTCTCTAGTTATTAGTAGTAAAGGCTTGTTAGACTGCTAGTTATGATTCAGACTTTCAATATTACTTTTTCAGACTTTGAGTCTAACATTTTCAGATATTATGTTCAAATAATTTTAGCTTAGATCAGGCAGACTTTCGCACTGACTTTATTTTTATATTTATCTATTATGAGTCTTCAGATTTAGTAGAAGGCTTATAGAGTTAGCTTGAGGCTACTCGTAGTCTTGAGTACAGTGTGACGTCTTGGAACTTGTTTTTTAGGTGTTACACTAATAGAGCTCCACTAATTCTTTCTCTCCCTCCTTAGACACCTTAAGCTGACGTGTCTAATATTGAGTTTCACCAGTTGATCCATTGATGATAGGCGAAATTACGCGCCTATATCAATATATTTTGCCCATATTTTAGCCTAGTTTTGAGAACAAATTATATATTTCATGCACTTTTAGTCCTTTTTCCTATAAATGAGCTAACAAACATGATTAGTAAAGTTTCAGGTATAAATGATGCAAAATTCAGCATTTTATGGCTTACTTGACGCAAAAGAAAGCTCACGAAGGAAGGAAAGGGAGTTTACACGCCTAAGGACCAAAACTGCTGCATGGAAACTCTGTCCCGGGCTAAAACAGCATTTCTGAAGCCTCTGGGGACCTGGACCAAAACTGCTGGATGGAAAATCTGTCCCGGGCTAAAACAGCATTTCTGAAGACTTTGGGGACTTACAGACACAAAGCTGGATTTTGACAATGATACATTAACCTAGTACAATTGGGTTATGTATTTCATTAGTTTATTTGGATTAGGAGAATGTTACATTAACCTAGTACAAATGGGTTAAGTATTTCCTTAGTTTAGTAGGATTTGGTTATTTATTTCATTAGCATAGTAGGAGTAGGATAGGAGTATTATAAATGCCCTATCATGCTAGAGATTTTAATCAAGTCCTCCCTTAGTGGAGGCAACTCCTCCCTTCATTCAAGAAATTTATTCTTAACCTATTAATTTTCTTCCATCTTTCTCATCTTCCACTACAAACACTTCTAATCTATTCTTCTATTCTTAAATTCCACAACAAGAGAATCGTTACTTGCTACGGAATCACCAAAACCACACGCCTAACACCTCTTTTACACGCCATCCACCATGCAAAACGTGATATCCTTCGCATTCATGGGTAACTAAACCTCTTAGTTGGGGTTATGGAAGCCGAATGAGTTACTATCTATTGCTATGAGCTTGTGAGTTCAAGACACGTATATTGCTTATATCATTATTCTCTTCATCTTAAATCTACATTCTTTGCGGTTCAAACACAAGAACACGCCATTCTAACATCTAACCTGTTCGAGAGAAAGGTTATTTGTCTAGAAAAGAAGACGCATAGACCAACGCCAGTCTAACATTTAACTTGTTCGAGAGAAAGGTTATTTGTCTGGAAAAGAGATAATGTCAAGGTAGTAGGACACCCTTTCCTATTAAAAAGCTAGTGCCGTACCTGGACTAACCTCTTGGAGAATTCGTACCGTTAGACACGCTTTAAGCTCGAGAGAGTTAAAGTGAAATAGTCCTTGTTTAGGTCGAGAGACGCTTGGATTTACCATCGACTACAATTCTCTATAAGCAATTGCATGTCAAGACTCTACACACTCATAGCCAATAGAGACGTATACTTCTGAAGGTGGACATAACCCCAACGCCTCAATTCTCATTGTTTCACAACCTACGAAATACTCTCTTTTTACTTTATTATTTTCAGATTTTATTTCATTACTTTGGTTACTTATTACAATCCCCCCATTCTTACGAGACTTTCATCAAAAGTCTAATAATTTCACTTACTTGTTGACCAAGCTATTCTCTGTGGGATCGATACCCAACCCAGTTGGGTTCTATATTTGCTAACGACCGCTTTACACTCCCACGTGAGCTGTAGATTGAGCGTTATCAAAAATTGGCGCCGTTGCCGGGGAATACGAGTGTCAATCAAGTTCGTGATAATTACTAGACCCTTTGGTCAAAGATTCTCGTACTTTTACTTTTAGTTGTTGTTTTTGTTTTATTTAGGTTTATTCAGTGCATCAATGGAGGCACAACGTGAAATTGAAAGGATGGCTGCTCAAGTGCATCAACAAAATATTGATAACCGTAGGCGAGCAACAAATCCTGACGATGAGGACGATCTGGACGGACCTGGTGCCACCGGAGCTATTATTCTTCCGCCATTGGCACCTGGAGCAAAGTTCAATATCACTAGCACCATGATTCAGCTTTTGCAACTCAAGGGATTATTTGGTGGACTAGCAGGCGATGATCCGAATATGCATCTGATCAACTTTATTTCTACATGCAAGTCATTCGACAATCCTGGCGTTGGACAGAATGCAATTCGATTACGTCTATTTCCATTGTCTCTGTCTGGGGAGGCAACTATGTGGTTGAATGGGCTGACTCCTGATTCTATTACAAATTGGAGGCAATTGAGAGACGCTTTCCTAGAAAGATTCTTTCCGCCATCCAAAAGAGCACAGTTGAGAGATGAGATCATCAACTTTTGTCAGCTTCCCTCTGAAGCTCTCCACGAAACATGGGAGAGGTTCAAGACGAAGCTAATGCGATGCCCAAACCATCATATGACCAATGTCCACTTGATGGAGATATTATACAGAGCTTTGAATTCGGTGACTAAGCCAGTGGTTGATAATGCGGCTGGAGGATCTTTTATGGACCTCACCTTTGGGCAGGCAAGCCATATACTAGATCGGATGACAAAGCAAAGTAGAGCTTGGCATACCAGGGATTCTGAGGTAACAAGCTCTACTGTATCTTTTGGCATGACTGCAGAGCAGAGGCGAAGACAAGAAGATCGTGACCAAGACATGGCTCACATGAAAATGCAGATGGATCTTCTTACCAAGCACTTATTATCAGGGAAGACCGAAAAAGTGAAAGCTGTAGCGCTAAAAGGAAGAGACGAGTCTGATTCTAAAGAGGAGGCCAACTACTTGAACAATCAGAGGGGTTTCCGTGGGAATGCCCAAGGAAACCAAGGTCGGAACTATTATAATGAATCTGGATACAAGGACCGTGATCATGGTAGTTGGAAGAATAATTCAGACAGGAGTGGTGTGTATATTCCTCCTAGAAATTATGAGGCTGAGGCGTCTGGTTCTGAAAAGATGTCTATGGAAGATATGATGGCCAAGCTGCTGAAAGGAGTGGAGGCAACCAATATGGGCGTAACTGAGGTGAAGAATGATTTGTCTTCAATGAGTCAGTTGGTTAACTCACATTCCATTGCAATAAGACAACTAGAGCAGCAATTCAGTCAACTTTCAGCAGCACTCAACCAAAGAAAAGCTGGCACTTTACCTAGCGATACTGTGCAAAACCCAAGGAATGATGGGTCATGCATGGCCATAACTACCAGAAGTGGTAAGGTGCTGGAAACTTCAGCAAAAGGCAAGCAAGTGGTTGACGAAGTGGTACGGTTTGATATATGCAAAACAATGAAGCAGCCCAGCGATATGAATGAGTCATCTGTAGCTGATGTTCATTATGAGGATATGAAAGCATTATCTATAGAGAAACAACCTACTATTGAGCCATTATCTGCTGCGCCACTGAATGTTGAGCATGAGGATAATGAAGATTATGAAGAACTTATGGGTGATCTAACAGAAATAGAGTCTTATACTCCTAAGAAACCGGATTGTGATCTCAAGAATCAACCAACAGCGAAGACTCACTTTGACGAACCACCAATGCTAGAATCGCAAGAGCTCCCCGATTATCTAAGGTATGTGTTCTTGGAAAGTAGAAATATACTTCCAGAGAGAGCAGATGATTTAAGTGAACAGCACGTAGAAGCTCTCATCTCTGCTCTGAGGAGATACAAGAGAGCTATGGGTTGGACTATTGATGATATAATTGGTGACTCTCCGGAGAAACGTATGAGCCATCTCGAAAAAGATCGCATGACCACAGGTAAGCCTCATTGTCGTCTAAATCCTTTTAGAAAACGATCCATCACTTATCTCGACGAAGTCTAAGTACTCGAGGTAACTACGTCGAGCCACGACAATAAATAAGGCGCTAGATGGGAGGCAACCCATCGTTTTATCATTTTATCGTTTTTTCTTTCATTCTAGTACTTGTTTTGTTTTATGAAAAATCCAAAAATAAGAGTCGTGCCACGACCAAAACTAAGGCGCTAGGTGGGAGGCAACCCATCGTACTAATCGTTTTCGTTTGGTTTTGAGCAAAAATAGGTGCAAGAAGTATGCAACGAGGAGATTGACTTCAATTGATGATTTGGTCGCATTGTATGGTAAAGTCGGTAAGTTAGGAATGGTGATGCATAAGGCTATGAATTGAGCCTTTCTCACGTCATAATAGGCTTCAAGCAAGGCTAGGCCTTGGTAAAAATAGGCCACGAACGATGCACAACCTATTCTATAGCCTAAGGACTCGGAATCTAGTGTGCAATACACTATGCGCCGCCTATTCCTAGGTGTGCGTTTGACTATGCGCCGCCTATGCTATGGCATTTGAGATACTGAGACCAAATGCCATACCATATGCGCCGCATATGCCTAGATATGCCATACCATGTGCGGCGCATATGTCCCATTATGCCATGGACAATGCGCCGCATATACATGTGTTATGCCGAGGGATATGCGCCGCATATAGGGTGATTTTGTCCCCAAATCCGATTGTAAATGGGTCATAACCCGACCCATACTCTTCCTATATAAAGGGGACATAGTTTTACAACACAACCACATTAGAAAACACCCTAAAGGCGCCACATAACCTTCCAAATCTTCTCAAAATTTTCTTCCTTTGTTCTTCCAATCCACAACAACTTCTCCACAATCTTCAAGCAAGTAAGTGCTCTCTTATTCTCCACCTATTTATCGTAAGTACTACGTTGCTATGCTTATTATAAATTGCTAAATCATATAAGATTGTTGGTGATGTTCATGTGTTCGAATTGTTGATGCATAATCATGTGAGTAAACATATACGTAGGGAATTCTTGACTTATTTCCGACTTGAATTTGGTTTCAATAGCATTGTTATGATATTTGCTGAATTGATATGGCTATGAATATTGCTTAAGAGTGTTGTTTGGATGCTTACATGTTAGACTATCCCGGCCATCGGGATAAGATTATAGTACCTATCGACTTAGGAGGTTGTGCTTGTTGTAAGAAGAACGATTCCATGTGGTAACCCCTATGTCATAGTGTTGCTATATCTACCATGAAAGTAGTCCAATGGCTGCAAATAAGTGATACAATGCTGATTTTCTTGTTGGAATACAATCCTAAAACGTATGTCGACGAAATCTGAGTAAATCGACTACGTTCACCTCGCTGATTTGTGCAACAAAACTAAGTGTGGGGTGGTACCCCTAGTACTTGCATATAGATTGTATCAAGTGAGATTGTGCTGCAACTAACATTATTTCTAGTCCCAGGTACAATGGCACCTAAAGCGAGACAAGGCAAGGAGAAGGCTACCACCTCCCTAAAGGGCAAAAAGAGAAGTCGCAAGGACCAAGGAGAACCCTCCTCACAGCAAATACCTCAACTCACGCTTGGAATTAAGTGGGATACTTATGAGGAACGTCTGAGGATGACAACTCTGATGATGATTCCAATGCAAGGGGTATAACCCCAGACATAGAGAATAAGTCCGACCAACCAGGTTCCTCGTATTTATTTTCCACTGAGGACAGTGTCCCGACTAAGTGTGGGGTGGTGGTATTGCATGCTATACTTCTCTATTCGCATCTATGTTTGTTTGCTTTTGTTTTGTTTTTGTTTCGTTTTGTTTTTTTTAGTAGTAAAATTTTTTTTTCTAGCTACGCATGAAATTATTTTGATAGGCAGCACGAGATTAGAACAAGAGTATGTGCTACAATTGTGACTATTGAGACATTTAGGCTCTAGTTGTGACTCATTATGTGATAGTGTGTGATTCAATTCCTTCACTTGTTGGGTTGAGAGTCTATATTACTACCAATCAAGTCGACCATGTGCCTTGTGTGTGTGAGATTAATAGTATATTCTATGTATGTGGCTGATGCTAGAACTTGCCTGGTATGTATGCAAAGCGAAAATAAGGAATGTAAGTTTAGGATATGATTTAGGCATTTCTTTGGCAACCTATACATGTTTACCTTCAGTTTTTCCTACCCATGCAAATCATCCTAGTTAAACCCTTTTGAGCCTTTAGCCTATTTCTTTGACAACCTTGTATGTAAGCCTAATCCATTTTTTTTAAGACCGTAATTTGATCCAAATTCCTAAGTGCTTTAAAGTGAAAAAGTCATGTGACAACATAAGAGGAAATTGGTTGAGTATGATGCTTTAAATTGTAATGGTGCTTGAATGTGTTATGAAAAAGAAAGTGCTATCATAATAGGTATGTTGTGAAAAGAAAAAGGAAAAGAAAGCTGAAAAGTGAGTTGTGCTTAAAATTGAAAAACAAAAGATGAGAACAAGGGTGGAAGAATAAAATAAAGAAAGGTTGAAAGAAAAAAGTGTCAATGATACAATGTGATGTATTAAAGTGCTTAGGAACTTAGTCACTATTTCTGGCCAAAATAGCTGATCCTACCCGTCCCTTAGCCTACATTACAACCATCAAAAGACCTACTTGATCCTAAGCTTAGCATTCTGACATTTAGTAGAGTACTACATTAAGGGCAAGCCTATGGTCATCAGTTGCTACATATGAATTCTTTGTGAGAGTGAGTGCAAGGATATTTTGATACCCATGTTTGAAAATATGCTATACTTGTGAGTGATTATGGGTACTATATTGTGAGACACACATGGTTGATGAGTCTTGGATAGTTGTATATGATTCTATGCACCTTAACGTTTGCATGCGAGTTGATCACCATCACGAGTCTATGCTTGAGGTTAAATTGTTTCTACTTATAATCGGAAAGCTACTCTTCGTTGATAATTGTTGTGCTTGTCTTGAAGAATGTTTTGTGTTGTTGCTGTAAAACCCTAAGTTGATGTTTAGAAGGACATGATATTTTGTTCGAGGACGAACAAAGCTGCAAGTGTGGGGTGTTGATGATAGGCGAAATTACACGCCTATATCAATATATTTTGCCCATATTTTAGCCTAGTTTTGAGAACAAATTATATATTTCATGCACTTTTAGTCCTTTTTCCTATAAATGAGCTAACAAACATGATTAGTAAAGTTTCAGGTATAAATGATGCAAAATTCAGCATTTTATGGCTTACTTGACGCAAAAGAAAGCTCACGAAGGAAGGAAAGGGAGTTTACACGCCTAAGGACCAAAACTGCTGCATGGAAACTCTGTCCCGGGCTAAAACAGCATTTCTGAAGCCTCTGGGGACCTGGACCAAAACTGCTGGATGGAAAATCTGTCCCGGGCTAAAACAGCATTTCTGAAGACTTTGGGGACTTACAGACACAAAGCTGGATTTTGACAATGATACATTAACCTAGTACAATTGGGTTATGTATTTCATTAGTTTATTTGGATTAGGAGAATGTTACATTAACCTAGTACAAATGGGTTAAGTATTTCCTTAGTTTAGTAGGATTTGGTTATTTATTTCATTAGCATAGTAGGAGTAGGATAGGAGTATTATAAATGCCCTATCATGCTAGAGATTTTAATCAAGTCCTCCCTTAGTGGAGGCAACTCCTCCCTTCATTCAAGAAATTTATTCTTAACCTATTAATTTTCTTCCATCTTTCTCATCTTCCACTACAAACACTTCTAATCTATTCTTAAATTCCACAACAAGAGAATCGTTACTTGCTACGGAATCACCAAAACCACACGCCTAACACCTCTTTTACACGCCATCCACCATGCAAAACGTGATATCCTTCGCATTCATGGGTAACTAAACCTCTTAGTTGGGGTTATGGAAGCCGAATGAGTTACTATCTATTGCTATGAGCTTGTGAGTTCAAGACACGTATATTGCTTATATCATTATTCTCTTCATCTTAAATCTACATTCTTTGCGGTTCAAACACAAGAACACGCCATTCTAACATCTAACCTGTTCGAGAGAAAGGTTATTTGTCTAGAAAAGAAGACGCATAGACCAACGCCAGTCTAACATTTAACTTGTTCGAGAGAAAGGTTATTTGTCTGGAAAAGAGATAATGTCAAGGTAGTAGGACACCCTTTCCTATTAAAAAGCTAGTGCCGTACCTGGACTAACCTCTTGGAGAATTCGTACCGTTAGACACGCTTTAAGCTCGAGAGAGTTAAAGTGAAATAGTCCTTGTTTAGGTCGAGAGACGCTTGGATTTACCATCGACTACAATTCTCTATAAGCAATTGCATGTCAAGACTCTACACACTCATAGCCAATAGAGACGTATACTTCTGAAGGTGGACATAACCCCAACGCCTCAATTCTCATTGTTTCACAACCTACGAAATACTCTCTTTTTACTTTATTATTTTCAGATTTTATTTCATTACTTTGGTTACTTATTACAATCCCCCCATTCTTACGAGACTTGCATCAAAAGTCTAATAATTTCACTTACTTGTTGACCAAGCTATTCTCTGTGGGATCGATACCCAACCCAGTTGGGTTCTATATTTGCTAACGACCGCTTTCCACTCCCACGTGAGCTGTAGATTGAGCGTTATCATCCATTTACTTACTCAGTTGGTTGCCTTTCAGACTGAGCAAGTGGATTTTATTACTTTATCATCTGAGGCCACTAGAGTTGGCCAATTTATGAGGTTGATTCATCTTATTTTTACTTGTACGAAGGTTGAGGAGGATCCTCAGGATTTCATAGATAAAATAGAAAAAAATTCGTGATGCATGTTACTGCGATGGAAGGTGTGGAGTTTGAAGCTTATCAGTTGATGGATGTAGAGCATTAGTATTATAAAGAGTTGGAGCAACTTAGGGTTGTTGATGATGAGTCTTCCTTGTGGGAGGACTTTTCTAGAGCTTTTCTTGATTATTTTTTTCCTCAAAAGTTGAGGGAGGCAAAGACTATAGAATTTGTGAATCTGAGGTGAGGCAGGATGATAGTTAAGGAGTATGCCTTGAAGTTTCATCTGTTGTCTCGGTATGCTCTAGAGTTGGTGTCTAGCATGAGAGCTAGAATAAAAAAGTTTACTTTTGGGTTATCCCGATACTTAATTCTGGAGAGTAGGGCTGCCTTATTAAACAAGGATATAGATATTTCTCGGCTTATGTCTTGTAGACAATAGGCTGAGGAAGAGAAAAAAAAGCATGCTGAAATTGGGGAGAGGTAGAGTGAGAAGTTTAGATTTTCTAATTAGGGTGGAGGTCAGCATCAGAATGGCAGCGATGATGGAAAGTGGTCTAAGAAGAAGTGGGGAAGTTCTGGTTCCTACTTTATGGCTAGTGATCATTATCCAAGGTCGTCGAGTGATCGTCGTTCTCAGCATGATAGCGAGTTTATAGCTCAAGGAGCCCACTCGCAGGCCAGTGGGGCTCAGTCGGCTCCATTATATCCTCCTTGTAGATTATGCGGGCAGGTGCACCATGGTTTTTATAAGAGGAAGGAACATGTGTTTTAAATATGGTCAGATTGGTTATTTGCAGAGAGATTGTCCTTCTAAGGTTGCTTCTAGGGAAAATAAGATTTTTATTACCACTTTATCAGCTCCTGCATCAAAGGGTGTTGCTTTTATTTTTGGTACTGGCACTGGCCAAAATTGTTTGTACGCCCTTGCTACCATCCAAGAATTTGAGGAATCTTCTAATGTCATCATTGGTATGTTATGACTCTATTTTCATAATGTGTATTGCTTTCTTGATCTGAGGTTTACCCTTTTTTATGTGACCCCATTTGCGGTTGTATATTTTGGTTTTGGTCCCGAGTGTATCCTTGATCCCATTTTTTTTCTACCTAGATGGGTGACTCTATGGTTGCTAGAAGAGTCTATAGGAGTTGTGTGGTATCTGTTGGTGGCAGAGAAACTCTAGTAGACTTTGTAGAGTTAGACATTGTCGATTTTAATGTCATATTAGGGATAGACTGGTTGCACTCTTGCTATGCCTTCTTAGATTGTCGAACCCTTAAGGTCATGTTTAAATTCCCTGATGAGCCGATCACTGAGTGGGAAGGGGATTCTCTAGTGCCTAAGGAAAGGTTCATATCATATCTTAAAGCTTGAAAATTAATTTCCAAGGGATGTCTTTATCATTTGACTAGGGTTAATGTTTCTAACGCAGAGGGTTCTTTCTTACAATACATTCCCATGGTTAATGAGTCCCCAAAGTTTTTTCTAATGATCTTCCTGGTGTCTCTTCAGATAGGGAGATTAATTTTGGAATTGACTTATCCCAAAAACTCATCCTATCTCTATCCTTCCTTATAGAATGGCTCTGACTAAGTTGAAAGAGCTTAAGGAGCAGTTAAAAGACCTCCTTGACAAGGGTTTTATCTATTTTATTGTGTCCCCGCAGGGTGCACTTATTTTATTTGTGCGTAAGAAGAATGGTTCCCTTCGAATGTGTATTGATTATCGATAGTTGAATAAGGTAACCGTAAAGAATAAGTATCCACTTTCGAGGATCGATGATATCTTTGATCAGTTTAAGGGTGCTAAGTTCTTTTCTAAGATAGATCTATGTCTGGGTACCATCATCTAAAGATTAGGGAGTGAGATTTCCCTAAGACTTTCTTCCAAACCCGGTACAGTGATTATGAGTTCTTAGTTATGTCTTTTGGTTTAACTAATGCCCCGATGACGTTCATGGACTTGATGAATAGGGTCTTCCATCAGTTTCTGGATATGTTCATCATTGTGTTTATAGATGATATTCTAGTGTATTTCAAGAGTGAGGTAGATTATGCCGATTACCTCTGTATCATGTTGCAGACCTTAAAAGATCAACATATGTATGCTAAGTTTTTGAGGTGCGAGTTCTGGTTGAAAGCTATTACTTTTTTGGGTCATGTCATTTCTAGTGAAGGGACCATGGTAGATCCGTAGAAAGTTGTAGTAGTTAAGAAGTGGCCTAGGCCCATAACTCCAACTGATATTTAGAGCTTCTTGGGTTTAGCCGATTACTATAGGAGATTTGTAGAGAGTTTCTCAACTATAGTTACCCCGCTGACTAAGTTGACCCAGAAAAAGGTAAAGTTCTTATGGTCTAATTCTTGTGAGGGTAATTTCAAGAAGTTGAAGGATAAGTTGACTTCGGCTCTGGTCTTGCCTCTGCCTGAAGGCACTAATGGATTTGTGGTCTATTGTGATACGTCCCGCATAGGATTGGGTTATGTGTTGATACAGTATGGCAAGGTGGTTGCTTATGCTTCTAGACAGTTAAAGGTTCATGAGAAGAATTATCTGACTCGTGATTTAGAATTGTTAGTTGTGGTATTTGTATTAAAGAACTGGCATCACTATTTATATAGGGTTCATGTTGATATCTTTTCTAATCATATAAGCTTGCAATATGTGTTCACCTAGAAGGAGTTGAATGTCAGGCAAAGGAGATAACTTAAGTTGTTGAACTACTATGACATGAGTCTCCACTACCACCCAGGTAAAGATAATGTGGTTGCTGATGCTCTTAGTAGGTTATCCATGGGGGTTGGTGAAAGATATTCACCGTTTGGCTAACCTTGGAGTTCGTCTCTTGGACTCCAAATATGGTGGTGTATTTGTATAAAAGGTGGCACAGTCATCTCTTGGTGCTGAAGTGAAAGAAAAACAAGTGTTGGATCCTATCTTGATGCGAATTAAGGATGATGTAGGAAGGCAGAAAGTGATGACCTTCGAGATTGGTGGTGATGGTATCTTGAGGTACCAAAGGAGGTGCAATCACTAGAGATGATCCTTCTTTGGTGTGAATCATTTAGGAAACACTTGAATCAACTATCAGATAATGGACCAGATCCCTAAGCAATCAAGCACTGATCAGGAAATAGTAAAGATCACACAAGATATTTACGTAGAAACCTCCTTGCTTAAGGGAGTAAAACCATGATCTACCTTATAGAATTTCTCAATCACTTCACTATATTCAAGAAACGTTAAATACAGAATTTGATGCTACAAACACTGAACTCTCAATCCTTAGACTTCTTGCAACATATCTATCACAAGACACTCTTGACAATAACTCTATTACCACAATCTGAAATGACTAACTCTAGGTATTTCAAGTACAGACTAACTCTCCCCTTAATGTTAACTAACTCTAGCTAACATCATCTTCAAACAAATGAGAATGAAACTACAAATGAACCTACAACAACTTTGTTAAAAGAAGTAGTGTTAAGATTAAGAGCAAAATACAAAGACTCAAATATAACAACGACTAAGAGCAAAATAGTTTCAGTCGAGCAGGTCCATGTTGCTAATGAGGATTCACTTTTCACGTAAAATTTTTCCCTTTTGAGAATGAGAAAAGCTTGACCTAGCTTTCTCATTTGTTTGAGACCCAAAAAATCTAGAACCATTTTCATTGATCGAGGTAAAAAGGTTGCAAGGCCTATGCTTCCGTGTCCACCAACGTTCTGCACACAAGTATAATATAGAGCTAGAAAGTTGACTATTGTAGGTTGATAGGAGGTGAACCTGATACCTTGAACAGATTGCCAATATTAAGTCTCCAAACCATAGAGTGCAGCAAGGACCAGGTCCTATCAAGTTTGTCTATCATCAAAATAGAGATCTTCACAGTCTTGTTTGTCTTTAGTTTATTAAGATTAAAATTAGTGTTTCAAAAAAAAAATTGAGGAGACCGAGTCCTGGACAGAGCATAGTAAAAATGCACCAGGGCAATTTTGGGGGCAAAAATATCGTGAGACGTAAGCTCCGTCAACCGTGACATATACTTATAAGGTATTGTTGATGAGTTTTTGTTGTGTAGATCCAAAAAGTTTTTCTCCGTTAAAATCACTAAACAAGTCCTGAATTCAAAACCAAAACTATAGGTATTAAATTCTAAAAAGCTTTAAAACATAAAATCAACAAAAGATTATTATTATAGTCGTAATTTTTGTTCTTTCTCTTTGTCTTTTACCAATTAAAGATTATTATTATAGTCTATTTTTTGCTCTTTCTCTTTGTCTTTTATCGATCAAAGAAAATAATAGATTAATGGGCAAATTACAAAGTAAAAAGTTCATCATTCTTCATCACTTGTTCTAATTTGATACTTTTGAGTCTAGTTTTTTCTTCTCAATTCTTTATTTTCATGCTAGTTTATGAATTGCAACTCAATTTTTTATAAGTTTGATTATTTTTTCTAGTTAAAGCAATCCTTGTTGTCAATTACTAACTCTTACTAATAACACATTCTTTTGGTCCATATTTGCTTTTCTTAAAAAAGTTTTTACTTATACATATGGGAGTAAGGAGAACAGAAAATGAGTTCCAACGTGAGAAACTGAATCTTCACTAATAATACGGTAAAAATTCAGTAATAAATCAATTATACTATTAAATTCGTTGACATTTGAAATTTTTTTAAGTCATTTCTTTCAGGAGTGAGCAACTGATGTCATAAGATATGTTTTTGAGACAAGCCTTATAATCGAGCATAGTAAAAATGCATCAAAGTGGTCTATAGGGGGCAAAAGTGTTATGAGGCATAAGTGTCATTTGTCTGGACATACGTTTAGGCATTGGTTGAGTTTTTATTTTGAGGTTTAAGCCCAGAAAACTTCTCCTGATTAAAATTAAAATTGCCAAGCAAATTCTTAAATTTGTTGGCCATTTGCTATTCGGTAATGGCATTAATAAATAATGAGTATTCAAATTTGCTCTCTGGAAGTGATTTCATAGATCTCTGAGATCGTCTTTGTATAATCTTCAAAATCAGGTAATGAAAGATGATAGTGATTAATGTTAATCGAGTTTTTGCATATGTAACTCGTCGAAGCTTCCGCTATCCTAATTGTCTGAAGTTTTATGAGAAGGTGCACCTAGAAGAGGATAACAAACTGCAGTTGGTACACTATCATGAATCTCATCGAAAGTTGGCTAAATTTAACTGGAAAACTGCATCAGTTCACCGAAAATTGTTGCATCTATCGTCCAAATTTTGATAGAGTTGGGGTAAAATTACATTCATAAAAAATATTTGGATTGTAATATATAATATTATATAAACAGTGTGTATGAATGACATGTATATCATTCTTTGTACATAGTTTTACATCATATATAGATGTTTTATACATCATTTATACAATATCATTAAATTACCTATATTTAAGATGAACTATTTATACAATATCGTACATTACATATACATTATATAACTATATATACGATATCAATGCATATACATGCGGGCATTTTTGTTGTAATTTTTTTTTGTCACCAATACACTTTTGGGCTATTTTTATATAAAAAGATAAGGAAAAGGACACCCACCGGCCATTTTGAAAACAATAGCCCACATTCATCCAATTTGTCATATTATAGTCAGTCGGCCAAATTATTACCATTCAATAGTCATTGAGTACTTTGGCCCTCCCCTTCCTTCTTGGGTCATTTCGGCCTACTTTTTTAAAGGTTCATTTTTATTTTATTTTTTGCTTCATTCATCTAAAAGTAAATGGCTTATATTTGGGTCAATGGCCATAGAGTGGGCAGTCGGTCCAAACTAATTCTAATAATGGTCAGTCAGGATTGTATCAATATGATATATGAGTTGTATCAATATGGTATAAAGAGTATATTAATATGATACAAGGACTGTATCTTGTATCAATATGGTATAAGAATTGTATCAATATATATATTGTATAGAATGTGCATAGAAACTGTATAATAATTATATAATATACATATAAACAATGTGTGTAGAAACTGTATCATTATTATATAAAATATGTATATGTATAAAATATGTGTAAAAATTGTAGCATTATTGTATAGAATATGTATCTGAATATTTATTGTAGCTAAAGTTGTATAAGATGTTTGTAGAAACTATTCAATTATTGAAATGATGTGTATATAAGTAGTATCATATTTGTATAGAATATGTATATATGTATAAGATGTGAATAGAAATTATATAACTATTATACTGTTAAAAATAATGCATCAATTAAGAAAATAGATTTTTTTTATATATAAAAATGGAAGCTACAAAAAAGAGCATAAGAAAAAAAAGAAATAGTAATAAAAATGAACAATGAACTTTTATTTTAAAAGACGTAGTAGCAAAATAAAAAAATAGAAAAGTTGAATTCTTTTTTCATAAGAAAAGTGCGCTTTATTTTTAAAATGAAATAACAAAAACTTTTTTTTTAGAAAAAAAGAAACGAAGAAGGAGACGAAGCCTAAAACAAAATGACTAAAAGTAGGAATTAGTCAAGCGGCTAATTGTAGGTAATTAGTTTTGGGTAGCTATTTTGGTAGAATTATTTTAGAGTGAAGGGTCATTTTTGTCCTTTCTCCAAAAAATATTGTTATATTTGTTGCAAACTTATTACTTTATTGTATATATATGAAGTTTTTTTCATTTTTAATTTGTATAAATAACATAAATATCAATCCCTTTGGAAGTAATTACACTTTCTCCCACTTTTTTAATTACTTTACTCTCTCTCCCTATTAATATACATAACATAGCCGATATATACATAGCATTCTGTGTATATGTTGGAATTTTTGTAATATGTTTAGAGAGTTGGGATTTTTTATAATATCGAAAACATAAGTTGTGTATTTGTGTAATTTTTAGTTTTAATTTTACTAAAAATTACATATATACACAAGTCAAAGTTACATAATTACATTAAATCCCAAATTGGTAAAGTATTTACACAAATCTCAAAATAATTACAAAAATCTCCTTATTTCGTAAATTCTCTCTCCTAAATATTATACATGTTAAACACTTCTTTTGACTTCTATTTTCACTCCATTGATCCCATTATCCATCCGTTTAATACGTCATTTTTGAAACCCTGATTTTTTGGTAAAATTGAAGTAACAGTTGGATAGTGGTTACCAACTTGTAAGTTATCTAGATTTAACTGTTTTTAATTATTTACTTCATTAATTTTTAAATTTTTTTTGTTCAACTTTACCAAATCAGTGATTTTTCGTGTTTTGTTTATTTGCATGTTCAAATTTCTATATTGTTCAATCATATTCAAGTTCAGTAGTTCATTTTTTTCGTTATTTTTCATATAGTACAAGTTAGATCTTTGATTTTATTGTTTGGTAGTTCGATTTAACACTACTGTTAAGTTAAAATAGTGTTAATTGGTAATGGATTATCCTTCAAGTTTTAGTTTAGGAATTACTCAGTTAGACTCAAATGAAAAAGATATGCCACTTGGATTTGTTCCGGGTACTTTTGATGAACAGGATCCGAAATTCGCAGAGAATGGCTCAAAGCACATAAACGACCCCGTTACAATGAAGAAATTGAAGGATAAGACCGCTTCTAAATCGAAGAAGTCTAGTTCGAAAGCAAGAAAAAAGAAGTTTGATGATTCCGGCCGACCACGTCTTTCGAGAGTATTTATTATGAGTTTAGGTATAATTTGACATATGTATAATAAGACATTATACATTAGTTCTTTCATCACAGTAATGTATAATGTAGGTGTTCTGAAATATTTTTCTATAGGTTAGACATTCTAATAAAGCTGATATTAATTTTGACATGTATAAAAGTTACCCTCATACATGTATAATTGTTGTTTATGTTTTGGTCTGATACAAATTGTTACATGTATGGTCTGATATGTTTGGTCTGATATAAATTGTTACATATTAATTTTGACATGTATCAGTTACCCTCATACATGTGTTACTGTAGTGTTTTTATTGGTCTGACTTTATTATACATTAAAGCAGTTTTTTTGTAAATGTATAAGTTACTCTCATCTTTTATTTTTTAAAATCAGGGACTGCGACGTCTTTGTGTGTGCATATACAGAAATATTAAGTGAAGGGCAGCAAGTTCACTCATGTGGGTTTGATGCTGCAAGTCAACGTGCACGCTATACTTTATTATTGTGGCATTACGAAGTGGAAAAGAAAAATGAAGGGTACACGAGTGCTAATGGTGATCCGCCGCGGTCAAGGAATAGTGTTCTCGAAGAAATTGGTTCAAGTGCAATGATAACTTTAGAGTAGCAATGTTTTATAATAGTCCGAATTGAAAGAACTAATTCTTAATTTTATGGTTGATGTAAAACAATTACAAGATTAATTTCTGGATGTTAATGCAGATTTTATGGATGTCTTCTTATTTTTGAAAAAAAATAATTTCCAGTTACTAACACACTACTGTATAGTTACAAACTAATTCATTGTAGACATTGAGTTTCTCTTTTATTTTTTAGGTTAAAAGTGTAGAAACAAATATAACATTAAATTGATATTAAATTTGAACACTTTATAGTTTTACTATAACGTACATTATCTTATAAGTTAAAAATACATTGAAATAATATCTAATACATTTAAATATATGTAATACATAATATAATACATGTTGTCATACGTTTTTCCCTGGAAAAAAAAATATGAAACATAGTTCACAACATTCACTTTTGTGAAGTATGATACTATTTCAAAACCCCTTATCATGGGATGCAATGTAATAAATAAGTATTTAAACTCATTATCCACGGCCTTATGCATCCTAATGTGCGATTGCGGATACACTTGATTTAGCATATAGATATAACGTGGCATTTTTCTATATCCATTTGTTGGTCCACCTCTTAGCATCGCAATCACCTTCTCTTTTGCGCGCCAGACTTTCATGTAGTTAATAACGACTCCGTAAACAGCCTTCATCTCTTCAATAATGTCCGCGATGGGTGTGTATTCTCTTGTGATTGATTAATTTTGGAGTTGTAAATTCACTCACAAAATTTGTTGTCGCAACCATATTATTCAGCACTCTGTCACTAAGACTACAAGTATGCTCCGAATCAAATGTTTTAATCACAAACAATTCCGATTCATTCATACAAGAAGCCTTCAAGACCCACTTGCAATTTTTGTTACGACAAATCAGTACATAGTTGCATCAACATATAAAAACCTAAGTCAATGTATTAAATAAAACTATTACAATTGAAAATAGAAAGACAGAAATGGAAATAATGGTACTGCCCATCTATATTATACATTTCTCTGTATGTATAATAAAATATAATACATTCATATTTTAACTTAAAAAACATACAAAAAACAAAAACAACTACAGAATGTCTTAAACCATAGATTTATTTATACATTATCAAGCATGTATAATCATACATTATACATTCGTAATTTAACAATCATAAGCAACATATCACCCAACTACACAACAAATACTTCTACAAAACCTCTAACAACAAATTTCCATACTTTATAAGCTCAGCAAATATATTTGACACTTTTATATCATATCTTTTTTTGTCGGATCGCTTTTCTTTAGTGTTAAAGCCATTAGCTATTGCATGTCTTGCCATTACTGAAACAAGAGTTTCATTGTCTTTGTAAATCTGATTCACCATTATTTCAATGTTCTTGCAATCGGTAATGAAGCTTTTCACTTCAATTTCAGGAACATATAGAGCATACTGATTATCTGTTTCAACAACTGTTAACGTAATCAAATCATATTCACTACCCTCAATACACATTACAGCACCTGTTTCTCTATCAAACTCTATTTCACTATTGGATTTGTCGAAAGTTGAAATATAAAACGGTAAATTAACCAACCCAGAAAATTATTTCTTCAACTCAACGTAAAGCCTCACTCCATTGCCGTTTCTTAGGACAATTGGAGAAGAATTTCCTTCAACCACATATTTAACTTCAATTTTTTTACAAACTTCGACGATATCCAATTCCATGGCGATCGTAGAAACCAATTTCAAGAAAGTACTACTTTCCGAAATAATTATTGCGTCACTTTTGTATGACTCATAACTAATTTCTGACTGCCACATTTCAGAATGTCGCAGCAATATGGGGATATTCATAATGATTTTAGAAGTATTGAAGAACGTATGTAGAAGAAATTGGTTGTTTTTTTGTTTTCCAGATCTTGAACCAAAGATTACAAAAAAAAAAAACGTTTAAGAATTTTTTTGAAATTCAAATATCAGTTAGTAGTTTTAGCCATAAACGACTTAATGTTAGCTAATTATTGCCGTTAATTAAGAAACAGTAAAATAATTATTGATTTCAATTACCTTAAATTTAGGATTAGCTGTTTCATCATATATTCGACCAATATATTATACTTGGCCGAATGTATGAGTATCTTTGCCATAATTCGGGAGAGAGAAAAAAAAAAGAAATTTTTGTTACCTAGGAAATTTATGCGGTTTACATTTAATTTTATTGGTTCGGTTTTAGACTAAACGAAACCGAACTTCTTTAAAAGGGGTTTTGGGCTACTCTACACATTACTCTCTGGCTCTCTTTAGTCCAATTGTCCGCGTAATACTAAGGCCCAACTTATTGACACACTGACACATTAATTTCTCAATTCCAATTATACTCTTCCACTCTACTGTCTCTCACGTAGTCATTATAGATGTTTCTTGAGAAAATTAGGTGGAAGGTGCAAAAAAAAGTTTTTAAATTAAAAATGACGATAATTTAAGTTGTGATTAAGTTAATTGTGGTGTAAATTGTAATTTTTAAAAACTTTTAAAATTTTAAAAAGTTCTCAAACTCTAAATTTCAAATTTTAGAATTTCCTCCCTTTTTCTTATCTTTCAATCTTTCTTTTTTTTTTCTTTCTCCCCATCTTCTTCTTCTTATTTTTCTCCCTTTCTAGATTTTCCTCTTCTTTCATGTCCTCTTCTTCTTTTTCTTTCTCTTTTCATTTCGTTCTTCTCCTTTTTAAATTTTCTTGGACTATTTAAAAAAAAAATTGAAAATTTTGAAAAGAAAATTTTTTATTTCTTTTAAAAATGAATGAAGAAATAGCTCAGCAACTATGAGAGTTGCTTCAGCAACTATGAGAGTTGCTTCAGCAACTACTATTAGTTATTATGTTAAAGCAATTATCGAAGTTGCTGCAACAACTTCGATAATTGCTTAATTTCTGAAAAAAGATCTGCTTGGGGAGGAGCTCACGAAAAAGTGATATTTATGGTAAAAATGGAGGTAGTGGTGCTGGTGGTGACGCCGAATAAGAAGATAACATTTGTTATGGTGTTGATTGCGCCGGTGGTGGAGGAGAAAGAAGAAAAATAGGCGATAGTTATGTAGAGGGGGGAAATAATGATGAATCTGGAAGAGGTGACAATGGTAGTGATAGTGATAGTGGAGGAAGGGGAGGTGGCGGCGGCAACAAAAAGGGTGTGGAGGAGGAGTGATGGTGATGGTGTAGGATTTTTTGTATAAATATATTGTAGGGATCTTGGTGTAAATAATAAAACTTGAGGATTTTAAAATTAGTGTCATTAACTAAGACTGTCTAACGGGCCGGGCCGGGTCAACCCGGAACCGGCCCCCTCTCTCTTACCGGGTTACGGGCCGGTTTTGGCCTTAACCGGTCCGGGCCGGGCCGCACAGTAAAAAAAATAAAACCCACCCGGAACCGGCCCACTTAAGCCAATCCGGTCAAACCCGCTAAAACCCGGTCAAACCCGGTCAAACCCGGATAAAAAAAGGTCAAATATACACTATATATACGCTATATACACAATATATACATTAAATATACACTTCTATAGAAGATATATACACGTGTATACATTAAATATACACTTCTATAGAAGATATATACACGTGTATACATTAAATATACACTTCTATAGAAGATATATACACGTGTATACATTAAATATACACTTCTATATAAGATATATAAACATATACACATGTATACATTAAATATACAGTTGTATAGAAGATATTAAAACTTTAAATTGATAAATAAAAAAAAAATAAAAAACAACGACTAAGGAGTGAATGAATTTGTGGAATTTTATTGATTGCAAAATGATCCAAAATTTATAATTTACATGAATGAAAAATCTATAAATTATGCATCATTTTTTCCAACTCATTCATGTTAATATTAATTGGAATTTGCATAGGATAGTCGAAGTCAACGGGGGCAAACCCATGCATTGGACTTGATTCTATTGAGTTCTCCCGTGAAGTCATAATTTCTTCAAGTTTGAGGTCGTCGCTTGGCTCTGGTTCCATTCCTTGGTTTCTTCTTTCTGCTCTAATCCAATCTCTAAGGCAAACTAAAACATTCATTGCGTTGCTTCCCAATGAGTGTCGGTTGTCTCCAAGCTGCTGTCGTCCCTGACTGAAGGCGCTCTCTGATGCAACGGTTGACATTGGAACATTCAAGATATCTCTGGCTAATCTTGAAAGTACAGGATATTGTGATTCATTATTCCTCCACCAATCCAGCGAGTTGATCCGTCGTCTGCGATCCTCTGGTGGCGTCCGCAGATAATATTTCAGCTCTTCCCGATAAGTTGATGTGTAAGCTCTCTCATCCACACTGTTCCAACAAGTTAAATCATAAAACAAATCAGGAAAACCACTATGTGTCGGCCTTTTAGAAGATGATGGCTCCTCGGGAGGATGAGGAGCGACAGTTGGACTGATATTTGTAGGTACGGCTGAATCAAATAAATCAGCATAGTGATTATATAATTTTTCTATATAATCTTTTGCATCAGCCGTAGCCGTCCACAAATCAGGCTGCTCTTGTTCAGACTCACGGTTAGTATTTATTTCTAAGTTAGCATAAATAAGAGTACTAAAGTGACACATATGATTAAATTTCATGCACGGATTTAACATAGCACCAACCAAGTAAATAGGGGGAATCGGGAAGAAATATTTTTTAAATTTCATAAACATAGCGCCAACAGCTTCTTTATAACCTTCTTTATTTTTATATTGTTGGAGCAAACCAGAAATATCGGCTATATATGCCAAAATATTACAAACAGTAGGATAGTATGCACCGGAAAATTCAACCGTAGCTACATAAAATTTTTCTAAAAACTTAACAAGATCATTAATTATAACCCAATCAGAATTATGTAACATGCAATCAGCAGAATCAGCAAAAGAACCACAGTGTTGGTTAAAAGTTAGTGTAATAGAAATTCTATATTTATAACAAGTTTTTAAAAATTCATACGTAGAATTCCATCTAATATCAATTTCCTCAGGCATTAAAATCGGTGTAAGTCCATTTTCTTGACATTTAACTTTAAATTCTTTAATTCTCGCTCTACGATTATTTCCTTGAATGAAACCTACGGCAAGACGAATTTTTTCAATATAAACCTCAAAAAAGTCAAGACCATCTTTTACAATTAAATTATAGATATGACATGCACACTTAATATGGAAAATTTCAGGAAAGGGTGGAGATAACGTAGATTTTATTTTTGTTATAGCATTCTTGTTGTTAGAAGCATTATCAAAAGCAATACATAAAATTTTATTTTCTATACCATAATATCCGGCAATTTTAATAATAAATAGAATCAGCAATAAATTGTCCAGTATGTTTGCGATCTTCATCATATAAAAAAGCAAGAATACGTTTTTGCATTATGAAATTACTATCCATCCAATGACAAGTAACGGTTAAATAATCATTTTTATTAACAGCACGACCAAGATCAGAAGTTAGGGACAATCTACATTGAATATTTTTTAAGAATGTTGATAGATAAAAACAATATTGTGAATGGAGTTTAAAAATATCAGACCGACAAGTAGTTCTAGGAATACCATTAAACATAGGATTATAAATTGCTTGTATATAACGGATAAAAGCATCAGAAGAAGGAAAATTAAAAGGCAAACAACCCACAGCTACCATTTTAGCTATTTCTTCCCGGTCCCTCAATTTATTATACTTTTTCGCTACTTGACCGGTTGTTGGGTCCATTCTAGTTTGCGTTGACCCACCAACATCCCCACCACCTTTTGCAATATTTAACTCTCTTTTGTGATCTTCAGCTATATGTCTCATTAACATACCCGTACCCCCTTGCTTACCGCCACTTCTATGCTTATATATTTGTTGACAAATATCGCACTGCACCTCAATATCTGATATACGTTCAAAAAATTGTCATGCAATACTAGTTCTTTTACGGGGTTTTGGGGCACTGGGAGGACGGGAAGGGAGATTAACTGATTCAGATCTAACGTTAGCATCTCCTACTGCAGGTGTTTCAGCAATATTTTCATCATCTTCGTCTACATTAACTGCATCTACTTCATTTTCTTCTTCTATACCGTAATTTTCTTGAAATTCTACATAATCCATATCGTGAGCACCTACACCTATTTCTTCCTCAAAAGGTGTACCAAGCGGTACCGGAGGCGAAGTCACACGGGTATATCTATTACTTGAACTACCTCTACCGCTAATAATTCGCTTTTTACTACCACTACCGCTTCCGGGACAAAAAATTTTAACACCTTTAGCAGCGAGGTTTTTTAATTTATCCATAATATAAATTAAATTAAACTAAAAATATTCAAAATACACAAATATAATAAAATTAAATATTAAACAATTAATACAATAAATAAAAATTAAACGTAAGAGATGGAACGACAATACCAAATTTTGGAAGTATCCGAAGATTGCGACTTTAGAAACTTCCGCTCTTACTTTGTAAACGAAAAATTAAAAAATTAAAGTGAACACTTTAAGAAATTAAATATATTGAATATTTGAGAATTGAGAATTGAGATTTGAGAGAGAATGAGATTTGAGAGAGTGAAAAATTGTGTGAGAAATGATTTGAAGTTGTAGGGTATTTATAGATTTATTTTGAGGATTAAAAAATATTTTATATATATTTTTTTTTTAATTAAATGGGCCCAAACTAGCCGTTTGGACCCAAAAACGGTAATATTACCGTTGGGCCAACGGCTAGTTTGGCCCAAAAAATTAAAATTATTTTTTTTTTGGTACCGGGCCGGGCCGGTTAACCGGCGGACCTGGACCGGGCTGGTCCGGGCCGGGTTAACCGGGCCCAATTTAAAAAAAAAACCGGACGGGCTTTCCGGGCCGGGTCAAACTGATCCGGTTTGGTGTTTCGGGCCGGTTCGAACCGGGTCGGGCCGGGTCAGCCCGGCCCGTTTGACACCTTTATCATTAACACTAATCTTAAAATTGTCACTTCTATTCAATATTTAAGGCTTGTATCACCCTTAATTAGTTTTGAAACTTTTTTGTCACATACATTTCATCAAATTATATGGAAGGAAAAAAGAAAAAGAAAATAAGAAACTTAAAAGGGACTAAATTAGAGCTAGCAGGATGAAGTGTATGTGAGACACTAGAAATGTTGAGGGTTATTTGGGAGGAATCCAGGAAACACTTGCTACAACAAATACGTATTCTTCTAGAAAAATTTCTTAGAGAAGACTTGAAAACAACGTTTTCTTTTGGTAAAATTTTATCCAATTACACATATAATTAATACGAGGATAAGAATGTAGTAATATATTGTGGGATATTCTTTGTCGGGTAATAATTATTAAAATTTTAAAAAAGAAGAAGCAAGATTTGTCAACCAGTGCGTGATCAACTTCTAGAAGGTCTTCCCTCGTTAGGAAAGAGGATAGAAGTTTCAAAACATTAATTTAATATAATCTTTAAATATTAAATACTATAAACTCCAATGAAGAAAGACTATTAAGGTTCACGGGCAAAATTGTGGTAGGATTAACACTACAACAATTCCAAGCTTGTAAACCGCCTTGATTTTGGGTTTTTTGCTTCCTCATGCAGCACAGATAAGGGCTGACAAACGGGGCAGTGCGGTATAAATTTAAGGTTATACGGGATGGTGCGAGATATGATATGTATTTTAAAAGAAAATAATAGAAGCACGCAAAAAGAATTGGTGAAAAAAAAAGTGATGCAAGGAGTGGCAGAGATACATATAAGGTAGGGGTTCATCCGAACTCCCTTCGACGAAAAATTGTAATATATATATATGGTTAAAATTATTTTTTATGTATATATAGTAGATATCGAACACCCTCTGTTAGTTCGTAGTTCACTTGTGAACCTCCTTGATGTCAATCCTGATTCCGCCACTGGACGCGAGTAATGTAAAACAAGTTACAATGGTTTTATACAAGTTTAAACGAAATAAAAAACTAAAAAAACCGTTGAACATCTCAATTGGGCAAGTACTTTTGCAAAGGACTCAACAAATTTATAGTTAATAAAATATTTATAACCAACATTTTGATGTCAAAGACGAAGAATTAGAACTAGGAAACAAATTGAAAGTGATACATTTGATACTGATCGATTCTCTAATTTGATCGACAAATTGAGGCAAAGTATGGGAAAGAGTCGGAAATTAGAAAGAAATGAGGGTAAGATAATTATATTATTTCATTAGTAAACAACATGAAGATGTTATATTGCATTTTCATTGTTGCAAATTGGCAACTTAGAAGTTAGCTACATGAGCGGAAATCAAATTTGCATTTTATATTTTCAAATTACTCCCAGTAATTATGTGTTTAGCTGATGATTTATCAGAAATAACCACTTAATCTTTTGCAAGATAAGGTTATGACTTCATACACATTGCTCTTTCTAGATCTTACTTATGAAATATATTGAACGAAAAATAGTTAAAAATATCCCTAAATTATTTAAAATGGATCAAAATATCCTTCATTTATTTTTTGGCTCAAAATACCTTTCTGTTTGATTTTTTGGCTCAAAAATACCCTTTCATTAATTTTTTAGCTCAAAAATACCCTTCTCTCTAACGGAATAACACTAAACACGCCACGTAAAAAAAAAAGTCACATGATCAGTCCATGTCAACATACACAAATGAAAAAACCACTTCATTTAATCTATCTAATCATTAACCCATTTTTTTTTTATTTAAAAGACTCAATTCCACTCATATTAAAAAAATTCAGCCCAAGAGGAAAAAGATTGAAAAATTTGATTGCTTATTTTTCATGTAATGGGTTCAAATATTTCAGATTGATCAAGACGAAAGATGAGGAAACAATTAGGTCCTTAAATTGTTGATCCAAAAGAATCGAATTTTAATCGGGTCGACCCTTAACAATTGGATCCTCAATTGTAGTGAGAGGAATGGTAATTCAGAGACGAAATTGAAACGTGGAAAGTGAAAGTTTAGTAGCAATGTAGGACAACCACAAGTTGATAAGGTCAAGAATTGCTTGAGTGAGTCTCGTAATTTTGAAAATGTAAAATAATAAAATATAAGGCGGTGAAAGGGATGATGCGAGGAAAAAAAAATTGAAGAATTGAATTTTGCCTCTTGGTTTGGATTTTTTTAATATAGATCGGATTGAATTTTTAAATAGAATAAAATGGGTTGATTGTTAGGTGAATTAAATGGAGTGATTTTTTACGTGTATGCTGATGTGGATTGATTGACTTTTTTTTATCTATATGGTGTGTTTGGTGGCATTCCGTTTGAGAGGAGGATATTTTTTAGCCAAAAAATTAATGGAGGGGTATTTTTGAGTCAAAAAATTTACGGAGGGATATTTTTGAGCCAAAAAAATAAACAGAAGGGTATTTTTAAGTCAAAAAATAAAGGAAGATTATTTTTTATCCATTTTAAATAGTTCAAGGATATTTTTGACCCTTTTCCGTATATTAAATATGATTGTTGATATTTACTTTAGTGGGAAAAAACTTTTGAAATTTATAAAGTTCAAAGTCAAAGCAAGAAAAAAAAAATCTAAAAAATTATAGATTATAAATTTATTGAAATTTTTAAATGTTAAGTTTTAATAATACAAAATTGAATAGTGAAAATAAAATATGTCATAGAACTGAGAGTTAAAAATATTTTATATGAAAATATTTTATTAGGTGGTTGCGTATAAAGAATAAATAATGTGAATGTGGGAAGCAGCAAGTTCCAGCTATGTATCGTCGTCCTAATATGCTCGAACAAAACATGATAAGGTGTCCTCTTTTTCTTTGATGGGTCAAGCGTGGATCCATAAATTCGTTTTAAAGTTTGATTAATTTAGTTCCACTTAAAAATTTTAGAGGTTAAAGTTTTTCTTATCAAAGGTACATAAAGTTTTCTTTCTTTATTTATTTATTTAACAAATAATAAAATAGATTTTATTATAGACAAATACATACAAAGAATAGAAGGCCTGCCTCCATGTACTACTTACTATGGGACACTCTTCATCAAGTAGGATTTCTAATAAGCTCTCAAAAAGGCATCTAAAAATGCTAAGCTCAACATCGAGAAGGATCATCAAGGTACATCAAAAATGTAGTTTCTATGTATATTTCTATTCATATAAAATGAGTTCTTACAGTATTTTTTTTTAGAAGGATAGTTCATTTTATTCATGTTTAAGGCTCTTCTAACATTCCACAATAATTATCGAGAGTCATAAATCCACGGCGTATCAATGAATTGCATTCCCCAATTTGCATGACCATCAGCTACCTTGTTGCCTTCCCTGAAACAATGAGAAATATGTCATCTTTTCATTTAATCTAGTAAATTCTTTATCATCTTTAGAACTTTATATAGTATACTACAGGGTGACTTACTCGAATTAGTAATCCATTCTACTAATAATTTGAGTTCAATTCTATTTCTAATTATTTAATATTTCTTTATTAAAGAAACGTAGGCTATTTTCTTATTAAAAGATATTTGAATTTAAATTTTTAATTAATAATGAAAAAGTATTTATTAGTATTGCATTATAATTTTTACGATGGGACAAGGTTATCAACTAATCCTTATCCTGCCAATTGTCTACGTAACGTGTATAGCATTCACGCAAGATAGGTGTCATCTTACTATATACATTTGAATATTTTTAGGAGATTAACGGCCAATTATTTGTACTTTCCACTTTTGCTCCCAAACGTATTGTTGAAGCAAACTTTGGTCAAACATTGCTCTATAAAAAAATGCTACTAGAGCACCACTGCCCCTCCATGTATTTTGTCTACTTGTTCACTACTAATAATATTCTTGAGAAGTTGGGCATCTCCAATAGCATTCTATTTTATTCTTTAAATTTTATATTTGAAGAAAAAAAATAGAGAACACTAAGAGGGTGTTTGGATAAACTTAAAAGTTGGTTAAAATAATTTTTAAATTTTTTTTTTTAAAGTTTTGGGAGTGTTTGATAATTTTAAAAAATGCTTAAAAAAATTAAAATTGACTTTTTTAAAGCTAAAAGCACCTCATTCCTTACTTATTTATTTTTTACTTATAAGCCATTATCTAATAAAAGATATTTTTATCGCTTATAATTTTTCCTTAACTCTAGTCATATTAGTACCTTTTTTTGTATGAAACTTCTAATTTATGAAATATAAATTTTATGTATTATTTTTTTTCATTAATATATTTTTTTAAATTTGGACAATTATTATTGTACAACGTATGAATTTCTCTAAAAAATAACTCACCAATCAAGATATATATATATATGGACAACACTCTCTAAAGCCGTACAACTTCATGAAAGATTAGTGAAGGATCCATCTATATTTGACGATGCAACATTCCTATTCGATAATGTTTTAATAGTGATATAGTCATTACTCAATCAACAAGTAATATATTTTTCAATTAAGAATCATTTTATCAAACAAATATTATCATTTATGACCAACTATTTATCTATTAATGCAATTATAATGATTAGTAACATATACATTTTGCTTGATTATTTAAAATCTTTTAACCAAAAAAAAAAAACTTTTAGCGCACAATTTAATTTAATAGTCATTCATTAATATATATATATATATATATATATATATATATATATATATATATATATATATATATATATATAAACAAAATTAAAATATATATTAATTTTAATCATTTTAGAAATAAAAACTAATAATAATCAACCCTACATATTATTAACAACTTTAAGGATATTTCAGACCTTTTGATAAAAAAAAGGTGTTTAATAATACTTGTTTACCAAACACATCAATAACTTTTTTTTTCAGTTTCAACACCTTTATTCAAATATATAACTGCTTATTTTTAAAATAAGTTTCAACACTTTCAAAAAACTTTTTAAAAACCATTTTTTCCAGCCTATCCAAAAGGACTCTAACTCCAATCATCTTTCAAATCACACTCTAAATTCTATAATTAGAGGGATAAATAACATTTCTTTAAATTTAGAGATGTATTGTTCTTTCTCTTTATTTTTTATTATATTATTATTTATCTTAAATAACTTTTTAATAAATTATATAAGACCATAAATTAAATTCCTAATACTCGTAATTATTTTTAATATAATATCTTTATTGCATTAATTTTATATTTTATTAGATTAATTTTCATATATAATATTTTTATTTAGGATAAAAGTTAGTTCTATATGATTTACAGTTGTACCATAAATATGATCATCACAAAAATAAAAAATGCACATGAAAAATGAGTAATTAAATTAGTACATAAAACATTTGATACAAGATAAAATTGTTAAAAATATAATACATAACATAATAATTTATTTAATTATATTTTTATCAATGATTTCACTTTTAGCTGAATTTTCCATTAATATGAATAATATATAATATTTGCTTGTAATTTATGTTATTTAAAATTTTGAGATAAAAAAATAATTTTATATTACATGAAGACCTTTAAAAGTATATAAATTTTATAGGGTGATTATATATATAACAAAAAAAAAAATAGTTATGAAATAAAAAAATATAAATAAAATAAAAATAATAATATAATATTAAAAAGAGAAGAATTTTTTTTTCTAGAGTGTAAAATGGAGTGGTGGATTGAAATTGATGTTGAGGATTAAAAAATAGAAAGTAGCTGAAGATGGTTTTAATGTAACAAAATATATCTATTTCACAAGAAAATAATACCTCGAAATTGTTCGATACACCAAATGTAATAAGTGAAAATGTTTTATAAGTTGAGATATTTCATAAGATTACTTTATTTTATCTTTCATATGAAATAGAATTTTCTTCATTTTAGTAGAAGTGTGCGATTAAATAATTTTAAAATATTTAATAAATACTTTTTTCATTTTACAACAAAATAAATTATTAAAATATTTTTTAGTGTTCAAAATAAGTAAATGATTCACAATTTAAAGTAGTTGTTAAATTTGTTTTCCAAATTTACTTTCCAGCATTAGGAGTAATGTATCATTATTAAGGTTTTGAAATTTGAAAAGGATAAAAATGAAAAAAATGTGATAATTTTATGTCTTTACTTTTTTTTTAACATGTGTGTCAAAATTCAATAATTAACCTATTATGGAACGAAAAAAAAATGCCATTTAAGTTCAAAGTTTCTCGAAAATAATTTTTTCACCTTCATAAAATAAAGATAAATTTTATATATATATTTTACTTTTTCCAAAATATAATTATGAAATTATTAATAAATTATTGTTGTTGTTAAACCAAAATAGAATAAAATAAAATAAATCTCAAACTCTATTTCAAAATTATCGAATTACCAAATGACCCCTTCTTGTTATATCTTTCTAGGAAAGTGCCGGTGGGAACGTGCATCAGAAGCAACACCCCACCCCCACCTAAAAACCCTACAAAAGTAAATACTCCATTCATAAACCGCGTGATATCAGGCCACGTGGAATATTTCTGAATTGTTGCATAAATTTCGGCCACACGTGGGAGTTTCAAAACAGCCAGGGCCTACTGGTCCCACATTGATTGTGGGCTGTCATGGATGACGAGGATCCATGTATTCTGCCCCAGTTTGCTTCACCCAATTAATATCAGTACCATACTAATCATTTCATTTCAAAATAAATAAATTTTTGAAGTTTGGCATATTTCTAAAGTTAATTAAAAAAATTAGCGATAGTTTTTTTTTTTTTTTTTAGTTTTTCAGTATCCTCACAGCTCATAGCCGTGAGACTAATCTTTCGTTCCTCTATCAATACATTAAGCGGTAAAAAACTGACACAGAGTTTGCTTCATTCGTCAGAGACGGAGATCGACCCCCGACCTCTTACTTAAAGGACATGGCGCTGAACCACCATATCAACTCCAGTGGTTAAATTAGAGATAGTCATTAAAGCTATAAATAATTTTAAGAAGGATTTAATTAATATTTTTTAGTTTTTAAAAAATATTTTATCTTAAATTATAAAAAGTATATTATAAATCTATGTATATTTAAATGAAAGGAGATATTAAATTGAGGAGTCTATAAAATTTACATCTAATGAAGTCTGAATTTGTTTGATGTACACAAATTTTAATCAAATTGTAACATTTTGTTGCAAGAAATGAAGATAAAATCAGAAAGATAAAAATGCTTTTATCTCAATTTTTTTGATGCTCATTCATTTTTAATTAGTCTAAAAGGAATAATAATTTAGCATTAAATTTCTTAATTTCCTCTTAGTAAAATATTTATAATCGTATAAATATCTATAACTTATTCTAAATTATAATTTTGTTTTTCATTTTCACATTTGATATCTAATCAATTACCACCACATTATTTTGACATATTATTTATAAATATAGAAAGTGTCAGTTTTTTAAATGTATCAAAAGGAAAAATTACTGATATAAAATGAAATGATCGGGGACGGTTGCCATTGACCATTGCCAAAAATCCAACAACGGTGGGCTCCATTAATATTTGCTTGAATATGGAAAATAAATCGAGTCAAAACGTACAAGTGTATAGTATTCTGAAATTGCAGTGATTTCACCTACTCCAAACGTCTTGTAAAACCTATCAAAATGATGTACTCTTCGGTTTCATTTTAAAAATCGTTTTTATTTTAAAACAATTATATTCAATATTTGAGTAGGTAATTGTAACTTTTTTACTATAGCTTTAATGTTAAAGAGATTGTTCTATTAATCCTTAATACTACTCAATTCTTAAAAAAGAAAAAATCTAATAAGCAGGAATAACTTATTAAAATATATTTTATATTTATTATTTTTTAATAGGCATGAAAAAAAATCAAAACGACATCGAAAATTGGTGTAACGGCCAGGACATATAATTCGGGTAGGGACGTTAAATCAGTTGAAATATAGATGAATTTTCTACCATGTTTAGCTTACTAATAAGTAAATTGAGTATAAGAGATTATCAATTGAGTATATGAACACTGTAAGTGTATCAATGTAGTATAAAAATGTATCAATGTGGTATAAAAGAGTATCAATTGGATATAGGGACTACATGTGCTTGCATAGAATTTCCTTTCTCTTTTTTAAAAAGTGTATAAATATAATATAAAAGTGTATCAATGTGGTATAAAAATGTATCAATTGAGTATAGAGACTGCATGTGCCCAATTGGGCCAAATAATTAAAAAAGAAAATTACTTTAGCCGACTGGCTACAACAAGTCCACATTTTCAACTGTGGGCCATTTCTTTTAAAAATGGTCATACCATGTCCTTTCCCCTAAAAGATATACATAGTACATGGTGTTGGGAAAGTGGGAAGATAGCGTTATCAAAGTGCACGATAAGATAGCAGCGGAAGAATACTCAAGTCTAATTTTAACTTATAATTTGAACCAGGAGGAGACTAACAAATTCAAGCACAATGATAATATGACAGCAAATAAATCAACCAAACAAAAACGGCAAGACAAGAATAAAACAAATCAAGTCAAGACACCAAATTTACGTGGAAAATTCTTTGGTGTGAAAAGTGAAAAATTCATGGGACTAAACCTCCACAATAATCACCAAGAGTTACAGTATTGTCCTCCAAAATGGCCACCAAACAAGTGTCAAACAACGAACAACAACACAACAAGATAACACCAAAACTAGAGAATAAAAAAGAGCAAAAAACACTAAAAAATGTAGTGGTTGTTCAGGGATGAAAAACAGGAGCTACAGGCCACAAAATTCACCCCGTCAGTTACTAATCAAATATTGAGATGAGAGGAACAAGTTGTCCAAAAATCAGCTCAATCAAACAAGAAACGAAGCGAGAATCGCAATTTGTAGTTGATAGCTGCGGCTGAAATTTTAGGTGCGAAAATCTGCACTGATTTCTTTCTTTTGACCCGGTGGAAGTGGTGGAAGTTGTTCTATCTCACCAAAACACGCGAGTATCTAGTTGATGCGCTATCCTTATACTGCAAAACAAAAATTATAGTAACTTTTGACAATTTCAAATAGTGGCCCGGCGATAGTTCACTGGAACAGTAAGCTTCGGTGATGGGATGACTGCTTCGTTCTCCTCCAATGTGAACAAAATGTATCACCCATTAATAGCATATGAATCGCGCAATAATTTAAATAATAATTGTATCTACCATATGTATCACCCATTAACATCATATGTATCAACCATTAAAACCATATCTATCGTATGAATCACCATAATACCCATATAATGATATCATATTTACCACCCATTAATATCATATGTATCAACCATTAAAATCATATTTATCGTATGAATCATTATAATACCCATATAATGATATCATATTTATCATTAATATGAATCACCATTCAAGAGTAAACATGTATGAATAACTCACTACTAAAAAAATAGAAAAATCGACCACAAAATATGATCAGTTTTTCTGCATTTTCGACCACAAAAATGATCAAAATGCGTGGTCGATAAAAGCCTGATAGATTTTCTAAAACCAACCATGTGTGGTCGTTTTTTTTTTTTGAAAAAATATATATATTTAAAATTTATTATTATTTTTTATAAAAGTTAAAAAAAATTTAAAAATTAAAAAATTCAACAAAAATCGGCCATTTATTTTAAAATTAATTAATTAATTTATTTGTAAAAACTGACCACTTATGGTCGATTTTTTATAAAATTTTCTAGAAAACCGACCACATGTGATCGATTTTATGGTAATTATTTTAAAAAAATAAAAAACAACCAGCCAAATAAATGAAACACCCAACATACAATACAACAACAACAACATACCAAGTGTATTCCCAGACAACTAACATACAATACAAGTCAAAAAACATACGAAAGTGTAAAAACTACAACTCATCTCCAAATCCAAACTACAACACATACAAATGTCAAAAAAAGAATACTCATCATCATCGTCTTCATCTTCTGCATCCTCAGTCGCACGTGCAGGATATGATTCCTCATCTGTGCTGATATCATCTAGTGGGCCTAGACCTTTTGCAGCCCGAACTACATCACCAGTAAATGGAGGAAGAATTCCTAGAGATTGAATGAGAGAGCTGAACTGCTCCTGCAGTATCCTGATTTGTGATGTTATTTCCTCCTCCTTCTTTTGTGCCCTCTCTCTGTGAGCAAGCTCTTCAGTGAGTTTAAAAATCATATTTTTTAGTGATTCAATGATTTCTCTATCAACTGATGAGGTATAGGATATAGGGCCGGACGAAGACCTAATATTCTCGCCAAAATAATTTCTGTGATATCGGTAGTAACGGCCTCTAACGCAGGACCCACAGTTTCTTACCATAACCCCTCCTCTACATGTTCAGGTATTGGGTCACCCTGACTTTCAGGAGACTGAGTACTACGATACTCATTAATGAGCTGCATATATTTGTCCTATATTCAAAGTAAAGTTAAAATTAATAGTAAAAAAATATTAAAGTACTTGTACTTGAATAATATCAACTTTGAGAAAAGGATTCATAAATTCAAAATTTGATTCTTACATGGGCAGCTTTTGCACGATGCTCAACCCAGACATCTCCATCAGTTGGGTTCTTTTTCTTCTTCATATGTGTCTCCTCGAATAGCTCATCGGGAGTTACCTTCCTACCCATTTTTTTTCCTGCATATGAAAAAATTATTAATCTTTAAATAATTAAAAATTTAAATAGAAACAAACAATTAAAACTGTAAAAGTTACATACCATTTTTCCTCCACAGCAATCATACTAACTGCACCCACAGTATGTATAAAACCACTCTTGGATAATGCCGGGGTTTCTTTCCTTTGTCTCTCAACAATTGGTATTCTTCGCTATTCCAATAACGAATATACTGTTGTCATATGGGTTCGAATAAACCCTGACTGCACCATGTTAGTTCTGGCATAATCCAACAGATCATTAAATATGGATCTAACTCTTATAGAAAAATTCCTCCTTATAGCACATTCATTCGCGTCATCCCACCAGTAATATTTTACAACAAAAATAAAAATATAATATTCAATCTCTTGTTCTAACAATGTGTTAAATAGTCGATAAGTTAAATCCTTACATGAAATTCTTAAAACATTTGTTCTCTGTCTTTTTCTGAAACCTTTTGCCAACTGGTCCAGTAGCCGTTAAAGTGATAACAAATGCATTTAGATGCAATTTTTCCAACTTTAGCATCCGGCTTAAACCTACAATACAAGATCAAACAGTAATTTCATAGAACATAATAATATAGTAAATGAAAAATGAATAATGTTATTATATTTAGAAATCGTACCCTATTCCATATGGAATAAGATTACACCTCCGATAATCATTCCTGTCATCGGATTGCGAGAAAAGTGACGGTGGATGCACTAGTCTAGGCGGATTTGAAGAACCGGATGGAGTGTCTCCAAGATGAAGATCCGTCAACCCAATAGATTCAGCAAAATTACTGTTAGAATGTGGGTGACTGTTACAGGAGGGTACTGCAGATGATGGTCGATGTCCGGATGTGCCATTGGTCGTCCGATAGTACTGTGATGGCAGTGGCATGGTGATGGGAGCAAAATGAGTTGGTGTAGACTTATGAGGTGGTTCCAAATGCATAGGAGCAGGAGCTGAATGCTGCGATGACCTAGAATATGAGGGTCGTGCTGGCGCGTCAGCAAATCGACCCTCAAATATATGAATATCTGTCGGTCGTCTATATGGTGGAGGTTTTTTTTTGCGTAGGATCAACTTCTACCTCACCTTTGTCACCTCTACCTGACATCTAAATTATGTAAAGTTAACAAGTAGTTAGTTCCTACAAAATGAATATATAAGAAAACATTCTAAGTAACTAATTTCACGTTACTAATTCACATTTCAAATCGCTCCAACAACAAGAGATAGATAAGAATATTTCTATTACTATATAAATTATGAAAAAGTAAAAACAACAATCTTACACAGTATATTACATAGCAATCTTAAATAAGAAACATAACAGTAAATAGTACAAAGCATAAAAACATCAATACATAATAAATACAACCTATACAAACTAATCCTCCCCTCCTGAAGATTCTCCACTAAACCATTCACCCTCTTCAGAAGCTTCCTCATCTCCCACACACTCAGCCTCTTGTTCTGCAATATTAACTTCTTCAAATATATTTTCTGGGCGATTCAAACTATCTGCTAAGTCAATGTCCACTAGCTGGTGATCAATCTGCATTTCATTTTGATATGCAGTCTCTAACACATTCTCAACTTCCACCCATCCTATAGGCTTTGTTTTGACTACAACCCACCAATTAGACTTATCACTGCGCAATGGATAAAGAGCATAATAAACTTGTTTAGCATTTTGCGCTAGAACAAATTGATCGTAAACAGGATACGACCTATTGTGCTTCACTTCAATGATGTTATGCTCCTTATGTATTCTTGTGCCTCCTGTGCTTGAATCAAACCACTTACATCGAAAGAGGATAAATTTTTTTACTAGGAAACCAACGTACTCCAGTTCTAAAATCTCGTGTATGATGCCAAAGTAATCAACATCATCATCACCTTTAGCCCAAACACCACTATTATTTGTTTTCCTTGTTCTGGAGTGTTCTTCGGTGAAAAATTTAAACTCATTTACTAGATAATAGGACATTGCATGATCTTCAACAGATCCCAAAGAAATATCTCTCAAGAACTGATTGTATGCTGTTGCATTTAGTGACTGGTGTAACTAAAAATATTATACAAATATATATATATATGTTAGTTGAGGAATGTGTAAATGTTTAAAAGTTGTAGAAATATTAATATATTACGAACCTCATATGTAAATCATATTACAAAGGATGCATACACTTGATTTTCGTGGAATTGACTCTTAAATGAACTGAAGATCAAACATGCGAAACACAATTAGTTTTCTTAAGGGAATGAGTAAATAAGTAAGATATGTTAAATTTTTAATCTCCTTACTTCAGAGAGGGCTCAACTTTCGGGTAATTCAGCAAGACATACAAAGTTTTTGATTTGTGCTCCGTGTTAGCGAGCCAGCGAAATATGGTCTTTTTAGACTTACAACCAAATTGATTGAGAATTGATATCGATTGCAAATAAGGCTCATTCTCATTGTCCTGATGACGATTCGGTCTGTTTCTTGAACAAGAAACTTCATCATGAAAGTAGTATGAACAAAATTGAGACGTTTCTCTTGAAAGATATGCCTCAACTATAGAGCCATCCACCTTATATTTTTTTGGGCCCCTTTTTAATTTTCCAATTGCCCTGCACAATCTTAAGATTAGATGTTTACTATATTAAAAAAAGATATGTATGAATTTAAATATGTTGTAATTGCTTACCGTTCAAATGGATACATCCACCTAGTTTAGACTGAACCACCTAGCCGAGCTTCGTGCACAAGGTGAATGGGAAGATGTTCCATCACATCTAAGAATATTGGCAAATAAATCTTCTCCAACTTGTTGGTGATAACAACAATATTACTTTTCATTCACGCTAGATTTTCTTATTTTAATGTGGTGGCACATAAGTCTTTGAAGAACAAATTAATCTCTGCTATTGGTTTCCATATGTTTTCAGGTAAACCAATAAAAGCAATTGAAAGTAATTGTTTCATGAAAACATGACAATTATAGCGTTTCATTCCATGCAAGATTTCTTGTGCCATATCAACTCTCTTTCCCAAATTTGAGGTATACCCATCGGGCATCTTCAAACTTTGGACTCACTCACATATTTGACGTTTTTGGTTCAACTTTAATGTAAAACTAGCCTTGGGCTTAAGAATATTGCCATTGGGCCCCTTCTGTAAGTGTAATTCTCTGCGCTTGCAATATTCTGGTAAATCAACTCTGGTCTTAGGATTATCCTTTGTCTTGCCGGTGACATCCATAACTGTATTGAACAAGTTGTCAAAATAATTCTTCTCAGTATGCATGACATCAAGATTATTTCTAAGTAAATTATTTGACCAATATGGTTCTTTGCTGACTTTAGGCAAATCCTGAACTATCTCCCTTATAACCAGATAGCCTTGGAGGTGGATCATTGTCACGTCTCAAATCCTATTGGGGCGGACTGGCACCCGTAACCGAGGAGGCCCGGGAGAACCAGCTCATAACCTTATACTTTCCATGCATACCTCTGTGACAACCCAAAATTCGGACAGCATCATGTCACATATAAAAGGAAATAATCACATGTATAAGCTCGAGCACACATATATATGTATATACAATACTTGGCCTTTGAAGCCATCACGTCTATTAACAAAATACCACCTTGACTGTACATTAGGTCTACAAAGCCTCTAGACAATATACAGAGTTTAACTAAGGTCGGGATACACCCCTCCATATAACTAACTTCTATACAATACCAAAAGTGACTGGATATGACACGGAAAGCCCCGAAGCAAACTGGAGCTCACCAAAAGCAGCTGGACATCCTGGCTCCTACTTGTGCGGTGTATGAGCTGAGGTACCTGTGCCTGCAGCATGAAATGCAGGTCCCCCGTGGGGGACGTCAGTACGAAATATGTACTGAGTATGTAAAGCTGTAGATAATCACATATGATATAGGAGCTCAATAGAAATCAGAAACAAGTGAATAAATCGTAATAGGAGTGGACCACACTTACTAGAACTTGTGACAACCTGTACATTGCATTTATTCAATCACTTTACCTTCGTTCTTATCATCTTTGTAATCATTACTGCACTGTACTGTGACCATTAGGTTGCCTCCAGTACATATCAACTGGGATCGACCCATGATAGGCTTATGCCCCTGGGATACCACCCATAAACACATAACTAGGGATCGACCCATGATAGGCTTATGCCCTTAAGATACCACCCGATAAGAGAGAACTTCCATCACTTAGTTCAATTAATCTTTAAGATTGTAATTTCGGTCGCCACCATATTTTTGATACTTTGAAATAATGATACATCAATAAGAGACATATAAATAGACCATCAATGCAATAACAATGAAGTAAGAAATCATTGGCACATCAATAAAGTGACTCTAGTGATCAATGCCATAACAATGAAGTAGGAACTTATTGGTATATCAATGAAACGTTTTGGAGTCATTAATAGCACATGGATCTTGTTCGAGTAACCGGATACCTTCTGACATTGATTAGTGCAATAAATATGTAAGATTTGGAAAACAAGTAAGTATTGGAATGTCTTGACATCTTGTAGGGTGGAAACAAGTTCATTAGTAACGTAGGACATCATACAAAATCATTATGGATCATATGTTACTGAATAACTTTGAAAACTTTCTTAATAGAACAATTGCTCACTTTCATGCCAAAGATATGGTATAGAGTATGCTTTACATACCTGACTGTCAACCTTCAATACTAGTCCCAAATGGACTTCTTGTCTTTTCAGATTACTTATCTACAATGAACATATATAGCAATCTAGTATTAGCGACCAAACGTCACAATTCAATTATTTGAATTCACCAAACTAGTGGTTGAGTAGTAAGCCTTAATTACACCATAAAGGGTGTCACTTTAACCTTCTTATACTCCAATTACATTCACATGCCATGCATATTCATACAACATCCTTCAATATCAAGTTTGGATTCATTTATCCTTCCAACCAATCCATTGAACCAAATTGAGCCATAGACATAAATAATCATCAATTCAATAGTATATCACCATATCCACCTTCCATAACTCAATTACCATATCCACCTTCCATAACCCAATTACCATATCCACCTTCCACAATTCAATACAACCAAACGATGCAAAATAGTCCATAACCCTATTCCTATCACCTTTCAATAACAACCAATACATATAATCCTCTATCACACATATACATATGGAAAAGAACAAGGCAAACAATATTCATACCTTAGAACTCACCTCTTGAGTATGCAATCCTGTTTGCACAAATAATAGGTGTCGTTCGAAGCTCTCAAGATGACAAACGCAGTTATCGGATTACTTTGGAATTTCTACGGTTAAATCAAAAGTAATTTAAAGGTCAAATTTGGCTAGGGTTTGTTCTTTTTCAATGATTGATGATGAAAATGAGTTTTTGAACTCATATACATGTATATACACACATATTCCTGTCCATAATATCATAGGGAATGACCAAAGTGCTTTTAAAATTTAAATAATGTCAAATATGTCCTTTGGTGGACTGTTTTGTTAAGCTAAAGTAGATCGACCATAACTCTTTGCTCCGATATCGGATTTGGGTGAAATTGGTATCGTTGGAAAGATAATTCAAAGGGCTTTCATTTCATATAAATTAGGCCACCCATTTCGTCCTGTACAAGGAGTTATGGTCTTTTGAAGTTGACCCTAAAAATCTATTTTGAGAGGCTGAAGTAAAACGAGTATAACTCCTTACTTAGACGTTGGATTTGGATGAAACCAATTGAATTGGAAAGAAGATTCAAAGATATTTCTTTTAATAGGTCGCAGCTCTCCCAGTTCACTATATTAAGGGAGTTATGATCGTTCAAAGTTGACCTAAAAAATTGGCTGGCCTCAGTAGTTTGTGTGCAGGAAATTTTCCTGCACATTTACTATTCCCAAATATCTCGGCCACCGTTTTATAGTTTCGAACGTGCTCGATTATATCCGAAACCTATCCATTTTTGGAAATCTTTATATCGTTGGAAAGCTTATTCAATAACCTTCGTATGGAACCATCGACGGGCAAATTCCGGTATAAATAAAATAAAATAAAATAAATTCCATATAAATAAGACCAATACACGTACTTGAATATGCCAATACGCGTACTTGAATACGGGGTGTTACAATCATCATGTTCCCTTCTATTACTTCTGAATACATTCCTGAGTCTTCTAAATTCATGATCAGGTGGCAAGAAAAAATAATGACAATCAAACCATGAATTTTTCCTGCCATGTCTTAATGTGAAAGATTTTATTTTTTCCATGCAATATTGACAAGCCAACTTTCCAGCTGTCATCCACCCAGACAATATTCCATAAGAAAGAAAATTATTAACAGTCCATATTAGATATGCATGCAGATTGAAATTCTGTTTAAGGGAGATGTCCCAAGTTTTAACCCCCTCATGCCATAAAATTTGAAGTTCATCAATCAAAGGTTGCAAGTAGACATCTATTCCGCTTTTTGGATTAAGCGGGCTAGGAATAACATAATTCAGAAATATACAGGGACTAGTCATCAACATTTCAGAAAGAATATTATACGTGGTGATAAATACAGGCCAAAATAAATAAGGCGCAACACCAACTGAAAAAGAAGAGAATCCATCTGCACATAATCCCAAATAAATATTTTGTGGCTCAGCAGGAAAATCTAGATAAGTTGCATCAAAATGCTTACAAGCCTCTCCATCAGATGGATGGCACATAACACCAGTGGGCCTTCTATTTTCACTGTGCAATCTCATATGAAGAGCTGAGCTATTTGAAGCATACAACCTCTTCAACCTTGGTATTAGAGATAAATAATGCATCGCCTTGATAATAATTTTATTTCACTACAACCACGCTTATCAAGAGTGCTGACAAAACTGACAAGACTCTAAGTTAGCATCTCCCTTATAGTATAACATGCAACTATTTTCACAATAATCAATTCTAACCGAGGAGAGCTTTGACAACAATATTTTTACCTTGTAGAAAGAATCAGGAACCTCTAAGTCAGGGTCAACTAACTTTTTAATAAGGTCTATCATTGAGTCCATTCCTCATTCACCAATATTTTAGTCAGATTTAATTCTTAATTATCTAACAGCAACAGATGAACGAGAGTGCGAACACCCATCAAACAAAGGTTGACAAGCAGTATGTAGTTTTTCATAAAATTGGTCCGCTTCTCTATTGGGAGCATCATCGACATTTTTCCTAAATCGCACTCGTGTTGCATCCCAAAAGCATCGTGCACCATTATTGTCATCCTAGTATCTTGATATTCATTATGCCCTACAGACCTACTACTTTCACCAACAACAAAGTTATTTTACTCAACATCACCATCAATAGTATACAATCTTAAAAAGTACTCGTGAAACCCCTTCTATAAAGATGTTCCTTCACAACTTCTTCTTTTAATAGATGTGTACCATCACATCTAATACAAGGACAACGAATAACTCAAAAATGTGATGTAACGCCCTGGAAAATGGGTGCCGGAGCGTCACACGATGCTTGAGGCTCGTAGCCTCAAGCTAATCCTTTGAGCTATTTTCATTCAGTTCAACACAAATCAAACGGGGTTTCCATAAATAACCCTTAAATATCAACAGAGTAATCATCATCCAAGAATAAAAGAATTTCAGAAAGATAACAAAATACGACTTATTAGTCAACTCCCAACATCTATACTAGTCGAAAAAGCCTCTAAGAAAATCAATAAAACCAGCGAGCCATTGAGACATGCCCCAATTGACTCATACTCAGTTATCAAATGTAAACAATTCTGTGAAACCAACATCAGACATCACATCCTCGGAACACGAGGACTCACCACAACAGAGGATGTAGAACGTCGTGCCCGAAGAATCACTGTCGAACCTGGAACTGAGCACCTGAACCTACATTCCGATAAAATGTAGCCCACATCTAAAGATGTGGGTCAGTACTATGGAAAGGAACCGAGTATTGGGGGTATATGCAGTTGTATAAACATCATCATCATAAATATTTATAAGAGATATGCAGGATGTATGAAAGACTCACATAGCCCAATGAAAATCATCATAATCATGAAAGGATGAAATAAGTATAATAACACATGTGAGTCATCATATAATTTGTCAATCACTTTCAGTTCATCAAGAATATCAATTCTCATAATGTAAATAGCATTTAAATCTTTCGAAAGAATAACTTTCATAATTCCACTTTCAAATCACTTCACCATTCACCATAGACATAAGGAAACACACACACACACTGGGAGATCCTATAACTGACATAAACCATGTGAGCTACATGGAGTCCAACGTACAACCCACGTTAGGGAGATCCATCCTATCCATGCCATCGGAGTAGGACTATCGATATCAAATCCACACAAACTAGTGATCACTATATAAATCAACCTCAGGCTCACTCCTATGGGGGCACGTAGTTCTAGGAAAGTAAGGTCGCTTTATACCTCCCACTCGATGCTAAAGATTTCTTCCGGACTTAGATCAGATCATTTCAAAGACAATCCACAACAAAACAATTTCAGTAATATATAAATATACATCGGGAGCCATTATGCTTCCCATCTATCAAAATCAACCACGTTGTGGATTTCATTCACACTCGAGTTTAAAAAAACTCCATTAAGACCAAAAGGTCAAATCATTTAAAATATCTCAAATATTCAACATCAACGTACTTATAACACACACTTTCTTAAAAAAACATAATTTCCAATAGGGATTCACGACCCAAATATCAAAATCATGATAAATATCGTTCAAGATTCATGCTTTATATCTCCACACATGGAAATTCATCTTTTAAAATCATAAACATCAAGATTTCCTAATAATCACATAAGATATGGGTTCATGCTTCAAATTCGTAAAAATCAAATAAAAATCATGCCTTTGTAAAGAAAATTACTTTTGGGCACAAGAATGAAAGAAAGACTTGTTGAAACCCCCCACATACCTTGAATGATGAACTTTAAATTGATGCTCGTTTTTGAGATGTTAATCATGCCTTTGAATGATGGTTCTTGGAGTTCTTGAACTAGGAACTTGGAATCTTAAATAAATTTGCAGAATTAATGGTGAACTTTGGAGGTTCTTGAAGTTGGATGTAGGAGCTTAGGGTTTTATTTTTGAGGGAGTTTGATGAAATATAACATATAATGCTTCCAATAGGCTTTAATATAGGGTTTGGATGGATTTCGGGTGAGGGAGAATGTCATGCCCCAAAATCCCATCGGGCTGGACTGGCACCCGAAGCCGAGAAGGCCCGGGAGAATCCGTTCAAATACTTGTACTTTCACTTACATGTCACCAAAAATTTGGACAACACTTTGTTGCATATAGAAGGGTCTAATTACCTGTATTAGAACAACACGCACAAATATATATATATATAATACTTGGCCGTCGGGGTCACCACATATACAAATATAACATCACTATATAAACTTCCATGACTTTACCCTTCCTCATGTCTACAAAGCCTCTGGGATATACATGACATAACTAGGGTCGGGACAAACCCCCTCCCACACATGACTCCTGTACAATAATAAAACATAAGGAACCGACTCGGAAAGCTCCGAAGCAAACTAGAGCTCACCAACAATAGCTGTATGACGTGGCTCCTATCTATGCTGTGAATGAGCTGGAGCACCTGTGCCTGCAGCATGAAATGCAGGTCCCCCGTGAGGGACGTCAGTACGAAATATGTACTGAGTATGTAAAACTATAAATAATCATATGTGATATGGGGGATCAAGAAAATCAGACGCAAGTGAATAAATCATAATAAAAGTGAACCACACTTCATAAACACTTTTAGGATCCTGTACATTATCATTAATCTGAATTGGGTTCTTGAATTCAACACATTTGTGGAACAATATACATTCATTCATTTCATTCTTTACAATTATCGTTCGCCATTACCTCCTCCTCCCGAACCTCCAACCACCTAACAATAATCAATACTGTACCGTACTGTGACTATTAGGCTGCCCCTAGTACATATCAACTGGGATCGACCCATGCTAGGCTTATGCCCCTGGGATACCACTCATAAACACATAAATAGGGATCGACCCATGATAGGCTTATGCCCCTGGGATACCACCCGATAAGAGAGAACTTCCATCACTTAGTTCAAAAGCTTTTGAGATTATTACATTAGTGTTCATGCCAATATAGTACCTTTGGAACAATGATACATCAATAGGAACCACGTAATAGACCTTCTATACAATAACGATGTAATAAAGACTCATTGGTACATCAACAATGTGTTTCAGAATCATCAATATCACAACAATGAAATAGGAGCCTTTTGGTATATCAATGAAACATTTTGACACTTTATAGAATGGAAGCAACTTCGTTGGTAATGTAGAACAATACATGTTTTTGGACAACCTCGGAATCTTACTTGATGAAACATTGGTGTTTTCATGCCAAAGAACATTGTTAGAGTATGCTTTACATACCTCGTTGTAGATTCAGATACCAATTCAACACAACTTTCCGCCTTTACAAATCACTTATCTACAATGAAATGTTTGGCATCTAGTATTAGCAACCCAACACCACAATTCTCATCCATAATTCCATACAACCAATATTTGCAAAGCATTCCAAAAACCAACTTGAACAATAGGTTTATGTGTGTATATATATATATAATCATCATTTCAATACCATATCATCACACCAAATCCCTTCACAATTCAACATAATCCAACCATGCACAAGAATAAGGGGTGCTTCTCAAAGCCCTCGAGACGGTGAACACAACTACGGAATCAATTTAGATTTTCTACGGTTGAATCACAAGATAATTGGAGTTGAAATTTGGCTAGGGTTTCTTATTCTTCAATAATGGATGATAAATGATGGATATGAGGCTAAGTATATGTATATAATGACTAATTTTCGTCCATGAGGTGATGGAAAATGACCATATTGCCCTTAAAAATTTAAATAAATCCGAATCTGTCCATGATGGACTATTTTGATAGGCTAAAGTAAATCGACCATAACATAACTCTTTGCTCCGATATCGGATTTGGGTGAAATTGGTATCATTGGAAAGATAATTCAAAGGGCTTTCATTTCATATAAAGTAGGCCACCCAGTTCGTCCTGTACAAGGAGTTATGATTGTTTGAAGTTGACCCTAAAAATCTGTTTTGAGAGGCTGAAGTAAAACGAGTATAATTCCTAACTCAGAAGTTGGATTTGGATGAAACCAATTGCATTAGAAATAAGACTCTCGGGGCTTCTCATTGATATGTAGCATCTCACACAGTTCACTTTGTACAAGGAGTTATGATCATTTAAAGTCGACCCAAAAATCTGTTTGGCTGCAGTACTTTTGTGTGCAGAAAGTTTCTGCACATTTACTGTTCATTGCGTCCACCGTTTTTAAGTTTCGAACATGCTCGCTTATATCCGATACTCATCTGTATTCAGAAATCTTTATATCGTTGGAAATCTAACTCGATAAACTTCGCATAGAAACTTCGACGAGCAAATTCCGGTATAAATAAAGTCGATTCCTATACACATATAATCAAACTATACACTTGAAACCATCTCAAAATAATCAATACTCATACTTAAACTCATATATACCTAAATTATGATCAATACATATACTCCAACACATATAACCATGGCTAATGCACGTAATTAAGTACGGGGTGTTACAGAGAATGACCAAAATGCCCCTAAAAATAAAAAAAATCTCGAAATTGTCCTTTGGTGGACTATTTTGATAGTGTGAAGTAGATCAACATACGTTTTACTTTGATATTTAAATTGGATGAAACTAAATTCATTAGAAAGAGGCCTCTCATATCTTTCTGTTGATATATAGTATCTCACCCAGATCATTGTGTACGAGGAATTATGATCGTTTGAAGTTGACCAAAAAATTCACTTTTGATAGGCTGAAGTAGATCGACCATAACTTTTTGCTCCAATAGACAAATTAGATGAAACCAATTTTATTAGAAAGAGGACTCGTACAACTTTCCGTTGATATATAGTAGATCACCCAGATCATTATGTACAAGGATTTATGCTCATTTAAAGTTGGAGCAAAAATACACCAGGCCTCAGTACTTTTTCCTGCACTTTTTACTGTTTACTACTATTCACGGTTCGATCAGAATGTTCATAACTCATCGCTCGGGTGTCCGTTTTAGATGATCCACATATCGTTGGAAAGCCTATTTGATACTATACGCAACGGTGGGTCATAATCTAAGATATTTCGCACGAAAAATTTATAATTCATTCTAGAAGATAGAACCCAACACGTTTACGCACAAAATTTCAACCAAAAATTTTCTGGGGTATTACATGTGACTAAGCATTAAGTGTCTTAGCATTTTCAATAAATCGCCTGACACCTTCAACAAATTCCACCCTAAGACCCTTTCTATTATCATTATTCTGTTGATATACCCAGCTATAATCAGGTTTTATCTACACAATCAATCAAATTCAAGTAATTAATTCAATTCACATAAAGTTCACACTTCAATACAAAAATTCACCTTTCAAGTACTTACACTTAATCAATTTCATGTGACTAAGTCACTGACCATGTCACCAAACTTAACTGCATCCAAAATAAAAATTTACCTATAAAGTACCTATGCTTTGTAAATTTCAAGTCACTAAGTCACCTCCTAAGTCACCAAACCAAAGTACATTCAATACAAAAATTCACCTTTCAAGTACCTAAACTTAATCAATTTCAAGTGACTAAGTCACCTATCAAGTCACCAAACGTAACTACAATCAAAACAAAAATTCACCTTTAAAGTACCTACACTTAGTAAATTTCAAGTCACTAAGTCACCAAACCAAAGTACATTCAATACAAAATTTACCTTTCAACTACCTACACTTAATCAATTTCAAATGACTAAGTCACCTATCAAGTCACCAAACTTAACTACATTCAAAATAAAAATTCACCTTTAAAGTACCTATACTTGGTAAATTTTAAGTCACTAAGTCACCAAACCAAAGTACATTCAATACAAAATTTACCTTTCAACTACCTACACTTAATTAATTTCAAGTGACTAAGTCACTTATAAAGTCACCAAACTTAACTACATTCAAAACAAAAATTCACCTTTAAATTACCTACACTTAGTAAATTTTAAGTCACTAAGTCACCTCCCAAGTCACCAAACCAAAGTACATTCAATACAAAAATTTACCTTTCAAGTACCTACACTTAATCAATTTCAAGTGACTAAGTCACCTACCAAGTCACCAAACTTAACTACATTCAAAACAAAAAATCACCTTTTAAGTACCTACACTTAGTAAATTTCAAGTCACCAAGTCACCTCCCAAGTCACCAAACCAAAGTACATTTAAAATAAAAAATCACCTTTAAAGTACCTACACTTAGTGAATTTCAAGTCACTAAGTCACCTCCCAAGTCACCAAACCAAAGTACATTCAATACAAAAATTCACCTTTCAAGTACCTACACTTAATCAATTTCAAGTCACTAAGTCACGTACCAAAAGAAAAAACTAAACTACCTTCAAAATGATAAATTCACCTTTCAAATACCTACAAATAATCAATTTTAAGTGACCAAGTCACCTCTCAAGTTACAAAACTAAACTACATTCAAAACAAAAATTCACCTTTCAAGTACCTACACTTAATCATTTTCAAGTCACTAAGTCACCTACTAAAAAAATAAACTAAACTACCTTCAAAATGATAAATTCGCCTTTCAAGTACCTACACATAATCAATTTCAAGTGACTAAGTCACCTCCCAAGTTACCAAACTAAACTACATTCAAAACAAAAATTCACCTTTCAACTACTTACACTTCATCAATTTCAAGCGGCTAAATCATCTTACGTGTGAGTAGAATAAACCACTTTTAAAATAAAAATTCACCTTTCAAGTACCTACATTTAATCAATTTCAAGTGACTAAGTCACTGACCAAGTCACCAAACTTAACTACATTCAAAACAAAATTCACCTTTAAAGTACCTAAACTTAATCAATATCAAGTCACTAAGTCACCTCACATGTTAGCAAACTAAACCACATTCAAAACAAAAATTCACATTTCAAGTACTTAAAATTCAACATTTTCAAGTCACTAAGTCACCTCCTAAAACAACAAACTAAACTACCTTCAAAATGATAAATTCACATTTCAAGTACCTGCACATAATTAATTTCAAGTGACTAAGTCACCACCCAAGTCACCAAACTAAACCACATTCAACATTAACAAGCATAACAAAATTCACAATAAAAAGTTCACCTTCAAGTAACTATACTTATTCACTTTCAAGAAACATATTAATTTATAGGATAATAAGTCAAAAAATTGAACAAGTGTAACAAAGAAAATAAGTAGAGGCGTCGCATGTCCCTCTCACACCATATAATCATCACAAAATTTTTATGACTTCCAAAGCCTTCTACAACGAACAATCCTAAACTAAACTACATTTAAAGACTTCATTATAAGAAAATAAAGAGAAATCAACTTACCTTTGCTTGGCCTAAATTAAAGAGAAAGAGATAAGCGGTCACTTATAAACTAGCAAAGTAATCATTTTCCCAAATTTGGATTCTATCAAATAATAAAATTATTAGAAACAATAATCTTTGGCTTAAAAATTTGCAACAATAATTTAGTAAAAGATATCAAATTTATGACTTCCATTTTGACTACCAACAACAATAATATACCCAGTAGAATCACACTTAATTTTTAACCCCAAACAAGTAAAAAAGACACAAAAACAACAATTAAGAAAAAAGTAACTATCAAGCCGTCACTTACTTTATCACTTAGATCCACAATCTTGGATCACAATGAGTAGAATTGCAAAAACAATTAAGCCAAACTCCTTTAACAAAACAACTAATATAAACTTAATTTTCACCCCAAATAAGCTCAAACCACACTTGATTTTTGAGCAAGCTTAACCAAAATTACTCAAAACCCACAAAATAAAATACTTACATGACCCAAAACACGCAGAATCAAATAAAAAAGGCCCCAAAAATAATAATTAACTTACACTCCCATTTCTAAAACCTCAAATCGTAACTAGGGTTGCGTGTCATTTAGTAACTAAGAGAGAAATAGGTAGTTAAAAGAAGAAGATAACAATGTACTTGTGTGTGTATAGTTTCTAGAGGTCAATTTACCATCGTCGGAGAAGCTGTCGTCGCTTGTAAAATCCCAAAGTTTGTATTAGCTTCTAAATTGAATAATGTTTATTCCATGGGGAATTTTTAAGATTTTCACTTATTGTCATGTGGAAAATTTCATAAGATTCCATCGATATAAGATTCGCCTAAATCCGATAACTAGGTAAGAAGTTATGACTATTTCAAGTTTCCGCCGTAAAACAACGCCATATTAGTCAGTGGCGCGTCGCGTCACAAGAGATAATGGCATTTGTCAAATTTTAGTAGGGATCTGCGATAGTGGTGCATCGCGCCAAACTTTTAGGTCGCAAACAAAGTGGCAACACGATGGCTTCGCGTCGCGCCATCCCCCAATTTCCCAGTTGTCAAATTCAAGTGACACGATAGCGCCACGTCGCACTAGGGGTTCAGTTCGAATTTTTTTCTACAAAGTTAAAAGACGCGTTCAGGGTTAAAAGAGTCAATTTTCCACCCCTATTTAAGCCCTTTAAACGAGATTCAGCTATTTGGAACCCAAAATATACTAGTTTCTCTTAATTTTCTCTCAAGAACAAACTAGGGTTTCAATTGGGGATTCTATTTCAAGAAAGTTTCTTCGTCAATCTTCGCTAAACCAAGTATCAAGGTATGCGTTGTGTTGATTTATGGATTTCTTTCATCCATAAAGCTCAAGAATCTTATTTTAAATTATGAATTATGATATTTATGTTGTGGGTAAGTTGTAACCATGTTTATCTTGTTATATGATTTCCACGTTGGAATATTTATGTGTTTTCATAAAACTACATTAGCAAGTGAGTGAAATCCATAAATTGAGTTATTTATAATGTGTCAGTTTGATGATTATGCCTATGCCCTAAGGGTTCATGTAAGGTGTTTGATAAAATGCCTAGGAGAATAGAAATTATGCACTATAACCAAATTGTGATCCAAAATGACTTTCATGTTATACTTATGTATTAAAATTGTTTGTTGGATTGCTCATAAGTTAGCCTTATGAAATTATGCTATGTATACATGCTAGCTTATTCACGTACCAAGCTATGATAATCAAATGCCCATGAAATATCTCCAATTATGGTATTATGGATTGTTGATATTGGTCATGTATTCAAGAATGTCATGCCTTATCAGTTTCCTTCCATCGAGTCCTGGGGGTACTTGTACTCGAAAAATATAGTTGTGTGCCTAGATTTAGTGTCATATTTTCAAGATATCCTCAGTCAAGCCATGATCCATAGAACTCAGTCAGTCATGTGACTAAGAAAATCTCAGTAATTCAGTAATCTCAGTACTATTCTGTCAATCAACGAAACTCAGTTAATTAAGTCCAGTTTAGTTTAGTAATCCATGATCACTGTCTATTCAGATGGGAGTAGGAATTAGCACCGAGTGAACCCAAGGATGGGAACACACACTGTCAGATGAAGGTGCGATTCTTAAAAGTCATCCTTGCGTTCCAGAACTATGTAGCCAACATAGGTTTAGACATCAACATTGTCAGATAAGGGCTGATGAGGTGGATAAATACTGTCAGATGAGGGCCCACCATTCTCTTTTGGGGATACTGTCAGATGAGGGTTACCCATAGTTTGTACTTACCAGTGGCACGGTATTGACACCCTTCTAATTGGGGTTACAGATTGGATCCCAACTTAGCCACAATGGCGTATTAGGGTCATGTCGGTTAGATGACTAATTCCCATAGTCTCAGTATCAGTAATAGAACTCAGATAGTTCTATAAAATTTAGGACTGTCAGATACAGTCAACTCAGAACAGTACGAAAATCAGCTAGTTCCATCAGAACCTAGACTGTCAGATACAGTCGCTCAGTATCAGTTATTTTAGATTCACAGTTATCAGTATCTCAAGTTATTAGTACTCAGACTCAGTAATCACGTTATCACGAATTCAGTTATAACCTCTTATTCATGTATGTATTCTCACGTCCATGTTATACAGCCAGTTAGCCAGTATTGTTCATGCATGTGAAACTCATGCATTCAGCCTACCTTCCATGCATACCAGTACATTCAAACGTACTGACGCATTTGTGCTATTGTATTTTATACCATAGGTTCAGAAGCACGAGCTCCAGAGCATCAGTAGCATTTCAGTCTCAACAGTCAGAGTTAGCAGTGAGTCCTCATACTTCGAGTACATGACTATTTTGTTATTATTTCATTAATTAATTTATTACAGTAGTTGGAGTTAGTTGGGGACATGTCCCATCAACTTCTTATTCAGACAGTTCAGTCAGTTAGAGGCTTTTCAGACTATCATGTTCAGACAGTTATTTCAGTTATTTTGGGGTATTTCGTACCCCATCCAGATGTTATGTTTTCTCAGTCATGTTACAGTTTTGAACCTTATGGCCTTTCAGCCTTTATTTCTGCATTTATACAGTATATTATACAGTGTTCAGGTACAGATATCAGTCATGGGTTAGCTTGTGGTCCTTCAGGGTCATGAGCACCGTGTAGCATTTTGAGTACCAAATTCAGGGTGTTACATCGTTGTTGTGTGTATGTGGCACATTGTATGGGCCTGTGTGTTGCGGGTTATTTATGTGTGTGTTGCGATAGTTTGTGTGTGTTTTGTTGTGTTTTGGGTGTAATATTTTGATGGGTATAGGTCCGGGACGGGTTGAATTGAATTTAATATTTTTTTTATTTTCATAAAACCGACCACATGTGGTCGAGTTTTACAAAATTATTTGCGAAATAAAATGTGTTTGATTTAGTTTTAAAAAAGTTACTATTGGAAATCTATTAATGAATATAAATTAAAATTAATTTTTAACAAATTAAAATTTTTGGTTTATTAACTTTTAAATACGAAATTATATGTATATATATATATACCTTATAATACAACGTGTTAATTGGATAACAATTATTGATTACTTGTCTTACGTTATTACAGCTTCAACAATATATACGTGTCTACATTGACACAAAATAGTGTATTTATTTCCTCAATAGTGTGATATCAACGTATTATTCAAAATATCTTGATATATTGATTCAGTTATATAGCTTTTGATTACTGCATACGTCACTACACGAGATATACGTATTGGCTATCAGCTTTCAAATACGTACAATATATATCACATACACGATGTTACTGCCCCATAATAATATACAACGTATTTTACATATACTCAGATGAATTATCGGTTAGTTTATCTTATGTCATTATGCCTTCACTACATAATATGTATATATACTATATACATACCTATACATACACACACATATAAACACTATCGACTATATCAAGTTCTGAATACTTACTATATATATACATCACATACGTACACGAGTATATTACCCCGAAATATAATGAGACGTATTTTGTATACATACTTTGATGAGTTATCGATTAATTTGACTAGCTTACCTTAATATCACATCAACTTACATTATATTATTACTTCGATCGTTTCAAATCAAGGTATTCATTATTTTTTGGTAGATTCTGCTATTTTTTGATTACATCATTCATCGATCGATCACTACATCATATACACACACACACACACACACATATATATATATATATATCAACTCTCAAATACATACTATATACATCACATACACGATGTTACTACCCCATAATAATATACGACATATTTCACATATACTCAAATGAATTATCGGTTAGTTTATCTTATGTCATTATACCTTCACTACATAATATGTATATATATTATATATATACCTATACATTGTAATACCCCGATCGTTTCTTAAGTCTAAATCCATCTTTTGAGTAGATATGTATGACTTCCAAAGTGATTGATGTTTAAACCATATTGTATTTTTCTAATTTCTACTTTTTTCATGTAGATCTATTAATAAGATTTCTATCGATACCAATTTCATTGAAATGCGACATCGGACGAGGGAGTTATGACCATTTTACTAAACGGTATCGGATCGCCCAGGTTTGACGGTCGACCTGGTAGACCATCAGGTCCTTGGTGGACCGTCAAGTGCCCCGTCAATCCAAGTCAGTGACTACTTTTTCAGGCCATCGTTCGACGGCCATGTTGGTGGACCGTCAAAAAGTTGACGGACCGTCAAGGGGTTCGTCAGGTCAAGACAGAATGTGCCATTTCTGGCCCTCGAGTGACGGACGACTTGGTGGTCTGTCAGTTTCCTGATGGAACGTCACTTCGACCATCACGTTGAGGTAGAACGTTTTAGTTTTGGCACTCGATTGACAGATGATCTGGTGGACCGTCAGGAGACTTGACAGACCGTCAGATCGACCGTCACAGGCCCCGATCAGCGAATTTCAGCTTTTTCAAAAGGAAATTTTGGTCATTTTCACCCTATATGATCTTATATGTATATATATATCCTAGTAGAGAATAGCCATTCATTTTTCTTCTTTCCTCTTCCAAGAAACATCTAAAGATTAGGGTTTTTTCCAAAACCCAAAAATTCAATCTTCTTCCAAGAAATTCAAAGATCTTCCATGGATTTCTCCAAGTTGTTCGAGAATTAGGTTCCCCAAGTCAAGGCATCAAGAATCTTGGTATAAAAGTGTGAGAAAGAAGTTCCAAACAAGTTTTTACATCTCCAAAATTAAAATCCAAGGAATGTGGGGTTTGAACAAGAACACTCCTTTCGTTCTTGTGCCTAAAGATTTACTTTCTATTATTGATTTACATGATTTTGCAAGTGGTTTTACACCCAAATTTCTTTATTTATGATTTATGAGATTTGAGTTGAATAAGTTTGATATTTATGATTATATCAGCATCATGTTTCTTAAATTGAGAATTTATTCCATGAGTTGTATATTGTCATTATGTATTGATGATTTCTAAGCGATTTAAGACAAGTGTCATGAGTCATGCCTTTCCATGAGAAATTTGACTATTGAACATATATATCGATATTTGAGATTGAAAGTCAAAATTGAGTCCTATGATGTTTCCTTGAAGCTTTTGATATTTGAAAATAATTCAAAAAGCAAATGTACTTGATGTTGAGAAAGATTGCGTTGAGTTGAGTCGGGTTAGGAATCCACAAGATGTTTATGATTTACAGATGAGATATATATTTATGTTTTGGTCTTTATAATAGACCCATGAGTTGATATTGATTAAGGTGGATTTTCTAACGCGTTCTGAGCTGAGTCCAGAAGGAGTATTTAGTACCGAGCGGGAAATACGGTATTTCTCCAAAACTATGTGCCACCGTAGGATTGATGTTGATAATTATAGGCTAGAGGCCGAGTATGGGATTGTGATAACGAGATTGAGGTTGTACTCCCTGGCAAGAGTACAACGCCCCCACCAATGTGGGGTTCTCTCCTTAAGATGGCAAAACGTTGGACTCCATGCAGCTCACATGGTGTAGTTATGTCGTTATAAGAAACTCTCACGTCCATAATGATCTAAGTACCATGAGTTACTGAGTCACTCTAATTCATGAGTCAAAGAGTTTGAGTTGAGTTAAATGATTTATGAGATTTATGAAGCATATGTTATTACTGATGACTTACGAAAATGATGTTTTAGATAATTCAAGCGTAGAGAGTTATTATTGTCAGCATGCATGATTTTCTTATACATTTATGATATTATTTAAAATGTTGCATCCACCCCCACATACTCAGTATATTCCCAAGTACTGACTCTCATACTCTTTTGTATTCTATATTTCTTCATGATATAGGTTCAGGTGCTCAGTCTCAGTAGCGACAGTGATCTTTGAGTACCTTCATCTACATTTCTGTGATTAGTGAGTCCTCATGTTTCGAAGACCCGTGTCTCCGATTTTTTCTTGTTAATAGATAGTTGTTTACTTTCAGTTCAGTACGAGTTATTTGGGGATCTGTCCCAATGGCTCCTCAGTCCTATGTAGTAGAGGATTTGTCAGACTAGTGTGCCAGCATGTACAGAGATTTCAGTATTTTGTTTGTACAGAATCGTATTACTTCGTATCTCAGTATGTTTATGTCATGATTATTCTTCCCTACTTTATGATGATTCGTGTCGTTGAGAGTTCTGAAAGTGATGACAGGCTTAGAGGGTTAGCTTGAGGACATGTGTGGCCTTGAGTACCATGTGACGCCTCGGGATAGGTTCTTGGGGCGTTACATACATACACACACATATACACACTATCAACTATATCAAGTTCTAAATATGTACTATATATGTACATCACATACGTACACAAGTATATTATCCCATAATATAATGCGACGTATTTCGTATACATACTTTGATGAGTTATCGATTATTTTGACTAGTTTACATTAATATCACATCAATGTACAGTATATTATTACTTCGATCCTCAATAGTATGATATATATCAACGTATCATTAAAAATATTTTGATAAATAGATTCAGTTATCTAGCTTTCGATTACTGCATACGTCACTACACGAGATGTACGCATATATACATATATTCAACTGTCGATCAGATTTCAAGTGCGTACTATGCACATCACATAGACAATTTTAGTACCCCATAATAAACATCAGCTTTCAAATACGTACTGTAAATATTAGTTTTCAGCTTTCAAATACGTACTATAAACATCAATTTTCAATTGTCTAGCCCAACGGTATGATATATATATATATATATATATATACATACATACATATTCATTATACAAAGATTATGCATGTCTAACGTCATTCAACGTATATATAAAGAAGAATATTTATTTTATATATTGAAACATAAGTAAAAGATAAAGATTATGTTTAACGTAATTTGTATATTATATTTGATATATTTTTTAGTGTAATTTTTTCACAAAATCTAAGATTAATTAATTTTTATCATTATTATATTGGTTATTGACCTCGTGTGATCAGTGTAATTTCAAAAAATAATATATTAGATTATATATATAATTATTTTTTAATAAAAATCGACCACAGGTGGTAGGTATCCTAAAAATTATTATTATTATTATTTTAATTTCAAAATCGACAACAAGTTGTCGGTTTTTAATTAATTTATTTTTTTATTAAAAACCGATCACAAGTGGTCGATTTATTAAAATTATTTTCTTTTTTTTTTTAATTAAAAATCGACCACAAGTGGTCGTTTATTTTTTTTTTATTTGTAAAAGAAATAATAATTAATATAAAAATTATTGAAATGATTATTGTGAAATTTTAAAATATAAAAGCGACCACTTGTGAGCGTTTTTAAATTATTTTTTTTAAAAAAAAAAACGACCAATCACGATCTGTGATCGATTTTTTGTGATTGGAAATCAGTATTTTTGTAGTAGTAACTAAATAAATTTATATATGTATCAATCAAATTTTTAAAAATCAAATTGGGAGAGATTTTAAAAAATATTAAGGAATTATTATTTCTTGAAAAATAATGTCTACTATGAAACTAAAGTGACATATATACGTAAGTAATTTATTATTTCTGGTGTATGAATAATGAAGCAATTTCGTATAATGTAGTACTAGCATTTATGGATATTTACTTCGTTTGTAGGTGGGGGGAAAAGTTTAACGTTTTATTTGCATTTATGATAAAAAGAAAAGACACCAGAAAAAATTAGGAAGAAAAATAATTTAATTAATGATAATTAGGGAGAGATTTTAGGAAGGAAATGTTTTAAAAAAAAAAATAGCTTGAATGATTTAATGGTAGAGTAAAAATAGAATGTAGGGTTTTGTTGATATGTATGAAGAGTAAAGCTAAAAATCGAGATTCTATGTAAATTTTTAAATAAGTAGAAGATATAGGGTAATATCATCTTTTAAGTTTGGAATTTTTGTAATATCCCTTGTGTTATTTCTCTCTCCCGATTTTAAAAATATATATATACATGTCATTGATCCTCATACATTACTCCAATGTATGATGAAACCGTTTGGCTTATATTTATGAAAACAAAATATCAGTTGTCCTTATTCAATTTCTTAATTTAATGCATTAATAGATGTTGTGATTTATTGGATGCTTAAAAGTAGTAACTGATATTCAAATTCAAAAATATCACCACAATTTTTATTTTTTTTGAAATTTCTATTTGGAATACAAACTGAAAAAAACAGTTGACATCTTCTTTCGTCTTTTTTTTCAAAATCAATATGAACATCGTTATATTGTTACGGCATTTCGATTCTTGGCAGTCGAAAATTATTTATGAACAATACAAAAATGATGGAATTGTGATTTCAGAAAGTAGCACATTCTTGAAATTGATGAATGTCGAAAAAAATTGAAGTAAAGTACATTGTTGAAGGTAATTCCTCTCCAATTATTATAAGGAATGATAATGGAGTGAGAGTATACATTGAGTTGAAGAAAAGTTTTTCAAGTTTTATTAATTATCCGTTGTGGATTACAACGTTTGACAAGTCCAATAAAGAGATTGATTTTGATCGTGAAATCGGTGTTGTTTTTGTATTGAAGGAACTGAGTCTGATGCTTTTGTTGAATGTGCATTATTTCTTTATAAATTTACAAATCATTAATAGAAATTGCAGTTATCGTATAGAGTTTTTAAGTTTTATTTTTTTCCTTATATGTATTGTATTATATTATACGTTGAATAAAATGAAACTATTTACTTAAAATTTCGGCTGCCTTTCTCTGTTTTAATTTTGGGTAAATACTTATACATGTCGTGGACCCTCATACATGGCTGGAATGTATGAGAAAACTAATTAGCCTATAGTTATGGAAAGATAAATCAAATACTATCTATATGTTTCTTAATTAACGCATTAATTACCTATCATTATGTGATGTATGATTAAATATTGTAGCTGAAATTTAAATTAAAAAAATATCTTAAACTTCAACATTAATTTTCTCTTTTGTTCGATTTCGATCTGGAATAAAAAAAAGTTATATATACATGTCGACCACATCTTATACATTAATGGAATGTATAAGGTAAATCATTTTTTCTATATTTAAGGAAATTAAATGAGCCACCTTAATTATCTCATTTATTGATAAATTAGACACCTATATTTAAGTAAAGTAAATCAGAAACTTTAAATCAAGCATCTTAATTAATGAAAATTACTAATTTATTGATTAGTGATATCTTAAAAGTAGTTACAGCAATTCAAATTGAAAATAATTTAATACATTCAAAGATAAAAAAAAATCATGAATAACTATGTATAAAACATAATACGACCTCTTATATGAAATTGTTTTTAAAAAAGTTCATAAAAATATTATTTATTATAAATCATTATTTTTTATGTGTATAAGGTCTAAAGATCAAATTGCATCGGATGAGGTGATATGTATGTATGTAGAAAACATTATAGGTTACATTGACCTTATACATAACAGTCTTATGTATAGTGTAATTAATTAAATGTATAATATTGACATTAGCGGAGTTTCAAAATGTATTATGTCGAAGAATATACATAACTTGATATGTATAATGTTAAAAATCAAATTGCATCAGGTGACTTTTATTTATTTTTTAAATAATATAAGTTCTTGAATATTTTAATCTATACATAGTATGGTAATTTTATACATATTCATTTTATGTATTATATTATAGTTATGTGAATTATTGATTGAACAACTCATGCCAACTTAAGAAATAATGTTTTCTTATACACAACTCAATATGTATAAAAATGAACAAACAACAGAAATCAACCATATACTCGTACACTACTTAGTAATGTATGAGGGTTGAATTGAACAAATCACAGAATTTAATCACGTCCTCATACATTGCTTAGTAATGTATGAGGACTGAAGTAACAATATCTATATGACCTTAAATACTATTGTATGAGATGGTATAATACATTACCATTATGTATAATAGTTAGGCATCATTATAAAATACAAACAACAAATATGAAATTTATACTCCAACAACAAATATACATTGATTTTAGTCACAACGGGGAAGAGCATATTCTCATAAATCAATTTGGAGTATAGGGGTGTCGACTTCGACTGCGAATGAACGGTCGTTTTCGGCTTCTACCATAAATCTGTCGCTGTATTTAGTGGCGAAGTGACGGGGCTGTTGTCGGAAGGTTAGCCAAAGACGGTGGCAGGAATGCCGGAGTTTAAATTTGAATCATTACCAGCACCCAAGAAAAATTCGAATCTAAATTTGATTTGGTAAAGTTGAAAAAAAAAAACTTAAAATTTAATGAAGAAGGTGAACTTTGTTTAGTTAATGGTTGATAACTGAAAATTTTGAAATTCCTCAGATCATGTTAGCTCGATTGTAGGCGTAAATAAAGGAGCAGAGATATGGAGCAAAAATTGGTGCACAAAAAAAAGGAGCTAATAATAACATTTTGATATGTATGAGAAGGATGAGAGAGAAAGAGTAAATTTAAGGGATTTAAGTAATTACTTTGAGATTTTTGTAATTACTTTTCCAATATGAAATTTTATGTAATAAAGTAAAGTTATCTTGTGTATATATATAAATTTTAGATATATATATATATATATATATATATATATATATATATATGTTTCGGAGCCTATGGATAAAAATGGATTGATCCAAATTAAACTTTATTTATAAGAAAAAATACCCATAACCCAACACAAGGTATTGGAATTTCAAAAAGAAGAAAATTAACTTACACATTTCGATAGTATAAGAAATTTACACTATCAATCAAACTAATTATCTATTTTAGTAGTGAATCATGAATTAATATATGTTACGTTTAGATATAAATTCATAGGTCAGGAAGAGCCATCAATCAATAATCAATAAATATATAAAGCCTTTTACTGGTGATGTAGGGTTTCCACCGATCGATCGACTTTAGGTGGAGCAAAAAAGCAAAAGTGAAAGGCAACAAAAAGAAACAGGACCTGGATCGATCGAAGATCTTGTTGCTTCTTAAAAAGTGGAAAACCATACAATGTATCATTCTAGTAAAGCAACCACACGTGCTCTTTACCTTTTTTTGATTGCTTCATTTTCCCACGCACACACAAAATATACACATACAAAAAAACAGGCCGATCGAATTTTACCGGAAAATTTTACTATGGACCTCATGCACCACGTTATATTCATGAGACCCTATTATTTTGATACATAAATTTTATGGGGTTCATTTATCAAAACAGTTTCTTCTTCCTCTCTCTCCTTACTCCTTTATCTTTTTTTTTTTTTTTTTGCTTTTCAATTTTTTTTCATGCTCATGAAACTAATCAAATTAATGATCTTTTCTTCTTTCTAATTTTTATTTGTAGATATTTGCAATCAAATCAAATTTATATAGTATTTTTTTATTTTAATTTATTTATGTCACTTTTCTATAAGTTCATTTAAAAAAGAATGTTTTTTTCATTTTCTATAAAGTTTTTAATTTTAATTTTTTACATAACATGTTTAAAATCACAAAAGTTAAAGAATACTTGAATATATTTTATATATTTTTAATTTTAGACCAATTAAGAGTCCGTTTGAATAGGATTGAAAAATAACTTTTTTAGTTTATGTGTTTAAAAGTTGAAAATAAGTGCTTAGAAATTAAACAGATAAATGTTTGGATAGAAGTGCTGAAATTGAAAAAAAGTTGTAGATGTGCTTGATAAATAAGAGTTGTTAAACACTTTTTTATTATCAAAATGATTTAAATATTTTTAAAGTTGCTAATACCATAAATAAGTTGAATTATATATAATTTTTAATTCTAAAAATTCAAAAACAAAGAAAAAATGAAAAGGAAACTAGAGGAAAGACACGGAGAGAAGAGGCAGAGAGAAAAATAAAGAAAAAAAATATATTTAAGGGCTGCAAATTTAGGACATTGTTGAAATTGGAGAAAAATATAAGGAATAAAAAAGTAAATATCTTGGTCAAACTAAAATAAATTTTAATCTAAAAAATAAAAAGTTGGGGGTACCCGGCGTCTCACTTTTTGCTTTTCTAAAATCAAATTTAAACTTTTTTTAAGTACTTTTTAATTCTACCACACATCTAAAAAAGTTAAAAAGAGATTAAAGTTGATTTGATCAGATTTTAATTCTATTCAAACGAAGTCTAAAAGATATTTTAATTTAATTTTTTATGTCTATTTATGATGGGGAAACTCTAAAATTTTAGGAAAAGAATATTAAGAGAATTAAAATCAATATTTAAATTTATTTAGGACCCACTCCATTTCTTGATCCTATCAACTTTAAATTTTATCATATAAGAGATGTCTTTAACAATAAAAAGTATGTGATGATTCTTTAATTTTTAAATATTAGAGATGACTTTAATAATATTAAATCATACTTTAATAATATTAAATCATAATAAATAATATCATATGGACTTACGAAAGATAAATTTATTACTTATGAAATTTAATTTCAAAATTTCAATATCCAAAATTCTTTATACTAACAAAAATTAAGAGAATACAATTAAAAAATATAAATTACCACTATGGTCGAGTGACAAAAAAATCAATTTGTTTATAAATATCAACAAATAAAAATTAGGAAGAAATAAAAACAAAGCAAAATAGGAAAAACTTCAATTTATTTAGTACAGTAATATGAGGAAAAAAATAATTTGAAGAAAAGGACAAAGAAAAAAAAATAAAAAATAAAGTTAACCCATAAAAGAAAGAGAAAAGGAAAAAAATGATTTGTCAAATAAAATAAAAAATTGAGAACACAAAAAAATATAAAAATAAAATTACTTTAAGTGGTGGATCCCATAAAAATTATGTGTCAAAATAATAGGGCCTCATGTAAAAATGATGTGGTGCATGAGGCCCATACTAAAATTTTCCCAACTTTACCCACTCTTTAGTGGCACTCAAATTTTATTCACATAGATTTTCAAGTTGAAGGTGAATTTTGTTGTGGTGATTTTTAGGGAGCAAAGAATGGAATAAAATTAACCAAAGTGGGAAGTTTAATTCTTTGAAGACGATCCACACATCTTTATACTTGAATTAAGGATCTTTCGAAAATATTTTTTCTACATCTATGAGTAATAATATAATTTATGTATACTTTATTTTTTTCAGATGTGACTTGTGGAATTTCATTGAGTATATTATTATTATTGACCATTTTTTGGAGGGAAAGATTGGAATAAATTTAATCAAAGTGTTTAAGTTTAATTATGCGAAGAGGATCCACACATCTTTGGATGATATTATTTAACATCAAAAGAAAGATATGTTTATGAACACGACAAATTCATTAATTGACATAGAGTGAAATGACATTCATTTACATAAGCAATTCACATTCAAATTAAAGTATTTAATTCAATGTTTATAAACAGGACAATTTCTATTGGTGCAGGATACTAGCTTAGCTAGTGTGAAATGACATTCATATAAATAATTCAGTAAAAATACAAGTATCCATTAATAAGACAAATATTTTTCATCTCTCATCTCTCCTTTCACTTTTTTCTTTTATAAAGTGTTATTACTAATATATTCTACTACAAGATCCAACCTCAAATTTTAAAAAGTAGACTTCTCTTTTTCCTTCTCAACCCAAAATAGGCATATTCAAACTTTGAAAATCTAATTCATTATTCATTCAACGGTTGAAGTTGTGAAGGAATGGGTTAAATATCCTAATTAATCAGTAAGGTTCCACCTATAGGAATTTTTTTGTCCTCTATTTAGAAAGTACTCTACTATTCTTTGGCCACTTAGGTTTCGTTTGGTAGAGTGTATACGAATAATGCAAAATATAGTGTGTTGGTGTTTGTATTAGAAATGCTTGTGTAACCTATGCTTGCATTAATTATGCTTGTATTTTTCTTATGCAGTATTTGATTTAATGTATTAAAAATAACAAGAATTAATAATTTCTAAACAATTTTTTTTACAAAAATATCCTTCATATATATGTTGGAAAAGATGTGATTTTTTTTTAAGGATAATAGTGTCTTTTAATCATGTTAATGCATGTATTTGATCCATTGCATTGCTAATACCATGAATTTTGAGGTATTAGTAATACACACCTCAATACACAATAGAGTGTATAACTAATGCAAGCATTAGTTAAACATAAGTTGCAAAAATGTACCAAATAAAGTATTAGTAATACACATTAAACTAATGTATGCATTAGTTTTCTAATACACTCTACCAAACGACCCCTTATAGTCACTGATGTCATTGCATTGTTTTTTTTCAAATAAAGTATTCAATTCATTTTATTTTGTTTTTGTTTGTAATATTTTTTTGATCCGGTTAAAAATTTTTTTTTTTGTAATATTTTTTTGATCCGGTTAAAATTTTTTTTTTTCTTTTTCATAACTTTTTAATCAAAAGTTTCCTATCAGAAAAGGAATGCGTAGTTGGTTATCTTATATGAACTTTCACTTCTTTTCTCATAAGCTAATTTTGGGGTTGAGTTAGAATCAAGACTCATTATTTACATAGTACTAGAGCTACACCCATCTAAATACTTCGTCCATCAATATTGAGCCCTCTATTATATTGTTCACGCTTCAATTAACGAGGTCTGAATACACGGAAAAATGTTAAGAATCATACATCAAAAAAGGAACAAACAATTGATCTCCTTGTGGACTTAGACGATTCTCCTTTTATGAGTTAGTTTGTGAGGTTAAGTTTGACCCAAGATTTATTCTTTACATCTTTAATTCTAACTTTTACATTTATGATATCTTTAAAATCGCAAGATAAATAATATTTGCATGTTTTGCCTTTTGATTTTGTTCCTAAATAAGTGCATGTTTAAGCTTTCGAAAATATTTTATCCTAATCTTCCTAATATGATATGTACCTTTAATGTATAACTCTTTATTTTAAATGTAATCAATGTCAACTTAAAAAGAGGTACTATAAACTTATTTGGAGATAAGTTGGTAAAATTATATTTTATTTTTTAAGAGTTTAGTAGTTTATTTAGGGGCGTATCTAGTTCAATTTCCAAAACATGCATTAGTATAAATAACATAAATACCAACCTTTTAAAAAATAATTATACTCTCTCCCACTTTTTTAATTACTTTACTCTTTCTTTCTATTAATATACATAATATAGCCGACATATACATAACATTTCGTGCATATGTGAAATTTTTATAACATGTTTAGAAAGTTGAGATTTTTAATAATATTGAAAATATAAATTATGTATTTGTGTAATTTTTAGTTTCTTTACACTAGGATGACATAAAATAGCAATTGTTTTTAATCTCTGGAAACTGCAGTTTCAACTTCCAATCTTTATACTTTTTCTGTAGTGTTAGGAAAGATTGAAGCATATATATATATATATATATATATATATATATATATATATATATATGAGAGGCTCGTGTATATAATTTTTTTGTTCAATTCATATGACACGAATAAAATTTAGATTTAATTATATTTTTAATATGTCTTTAGATATTTTATACTGCTAACTATTATAATTTATAATACTTTTATGTAATTTTCAAATAATATATATTGTTCTCCTTGTCCAGACTTTTATGTATTGATAGTTAATTATATTTTATAAATAATTTAAGTTTTTAATTATTGTGATTTATAGTACTTTTTCTTCTATTCCGATTTAAGTGACACTGATGTTACTTCAAGAGTCAACCAAGTATTTTATATCTTCAAATTTTTGTAAGTTGTTAAGTATTATGATTTACAATATTTTTTACGTATATTTTTTAAATATATAATAGATTTTTTTTAGATTCTAAGTTGTTAATTATTGTAATTTATAATACTTTTTTTTTCAAATACTATGTATTTATTCTCCTTATTCAACCTTTTGTGATATTGATAGTCAATTATATTTTTAAAATATTTTAAAATTTTAAATATTGTGATCTATAATCCTTTTTTCTATTCCAGTTAAAGTGGGTAAATTACGATTGAAGCAGCGAACCAGACATGTCTTAAATTACTTATAATAACTAATTAGAAATATATATAAAAAATTACTGTAAAAACACTTGTAAAAATTTTTAAGTGCGTCTCATATAAGACGTCAAGTTAGTTTAAAAAATTAAGAGTTAATAAAATTTTTGTACCTTTTTTATTAAATATTATTAATTTTTTATTACGTAAATGACTTATAAGAATTAATTAAGGTACAATAGTAAATCATGATTGAAGTAGCTCAAAAAGTTAATTTATCATTTTATGTCTATTTTATTTTTTTAATTAAATACTATTACTTTTTTAAATATGTAGATGACTTATAATAATTAATTCTGAATGATATAGTAAAATAACAATTGCGGTAGCTAAAATAGATATGTCAGAAATATTTATTTTATTTTTTTTATTAAATATTATTAATTTTCTAATATGTAAATGACTTATAATAATTAATTAGGAATGATATAATAAAATTACAATAGAAACAACTGATGCAGACAGCTGAAGCAAGCAACACAAACAGGTACGTCTTATCCACACTTATTATTAGTTAGAATATATTTTAATTTAAAATTATAAAATTATTTTATTTTTAACTCATATTAAATTAAAATCATATATATAAATTAAAAGGGATGAATCGATTATTTTTAATATGGGTGAGTTAAATTAAAACAAGTTGGCTCCAAAAAAGCGTAGTTATAAAAGTAGATGGATTATTGGGATCTGAAATCAAGCCGCAATCAACGATGATGTTCATACAGTAACCGGTTTACCGGTCAAAACAACCGTCTGAATGCATCGACCAGTGTTCCTTCTGCTGCATTAAAACGCCAACCAGCCCTTTCTTTATGCTCCGTACCATTTTATAGAAGTATTTTTTTTTAAAAAAATATAAAATTAATATAGTAAATTTTTGATAAAAACGAAAGAGAAACCTATCAATATTAGTTTTTTTTATATATTTTATTCGTACTATATATTATTTGAGGAAAACGGTGAAAAATAATTTTATATATTAAATTTTTTTTAATGATCAATAAAAAATTCAAATAATATTTTAAATTTTTTTAACATTTTCAATATATTAAAAATAAAAATTAGAGATTAAAGATTAAAAATATAGTACTCCATATTTTAAGGGGTAATTATTAAAGTTTATTACAAACATTTTTCCGTCTTCCTTCTCATTTTACTCTTGTTTATTAAATATTTTAAAAAAATTAAATAATATTAAAAATAATTATGTCTTTAATTTTAAAAGATGACTAAAAGTAATTACTAGTAGTTTTAACATTGATTTTTTAAGTAATAATACATGGAGAGAATGTATTGTTCTCCGTTCACTTTTATTTATTATTATTTTTTTTAATATATTAATAAAATATAATTTTTAATTCTGTTTTTAATATTATTTTTTTATAAATTAATTTTAAAATATAATGTCATTATTAATTATTAGATATATTATGATAAAATAATTATATTATTAATTACTCTCTCCGTTTCACAATAAGTGAATTGTTGGAGCAATTTTTGTGTTTCAAAATAAATGAATGGTTCACAATTCAAGGTAAATGTTGAAAACTTTTTCCAAATTTACCCTTCATTAAATGTGTATTGAGAGAGATGTATGATGTGTCTTTACTTTTTGAAGAGGGTAAAAATAAAAAAACATGATAAATTTATATTTTTATCTTTTTTTCTTAATATATGTGTCAAAATTTAATAATTAATCGGAAAGAGCGGAGTATTTTGTACAATAAATATGATAAATTAAAAATTTGATAAGTAAAAGAAGAAAGTGGAACTATACTAACCATACATATGCTGGGTCTTATTACCGGCAGAATGCGGTCAATGTTTGTGTCGACTTTCACACAATCCCCAAATCTATCTCTCTAAAGTTGATAAACGAAGGGAAATCTATCATAGTAGTGTTCCCACTATATATACACCTAGCCTAATAAGTTCACTACTCTCTTAATTCCCCTTTTCTTTTATCTCTACCTGATTAATGAAATGGAAAGCTGCAAAGAGATAAAAATTGAAGATCATCCAATGTATTACCTTGATAATAATTTTGCAGTCACTAATAGCCATTCATTTACAGGCCTAATCTCAGATTATTATGGTGTTGAAGGTAGGAATATTATGAATACATCGTCGTCTTTGGGGTTCATGGAGTTATTGGGTTTTCAAGATTTGATGTGTTCATCATCAGCTTCAGTCTTTGAGTTACCAAAAGAAGAAAACTCCTGTCCTGCAGTTTGTGTATCTGAAGAAGTAAAGCCAACTGCAGGTGAAAGCCAAAATAAGCTTATAAGTACTGTAGCAGCAGCTAACGTATTCAATACGCCATCTACCCCAAACTGTTCCTCTATTTCATCCGAGACAAATGAGGGCCACACTAATACCACTCATGAGGATGCAGAGGCCGGGGAAGTACTAGATCATCATGACCAACAACACACCAACACTAAACAGCAGTATGTTGTTCTCATTACTTTTTTTCCCCACTTTAGCTAAAATACACTAATTTCTCTTTTTTTTTTTTGTGCGAAATAAAAATAAAAATAATAGCAGCTTAATATTCTCTCAATTAATCAATTTGCTAAGTAGTACTATTTTTGGGGGCTTGTGTGGGGAAATAAGCAGGTTGAAAGCGAAGAAAACAGTTAGTCAGAAGAAGCAGAGAGAGCCGAGATTTGCATTCATGACAAAGAGTGAGGTTGATTTTCTGGAAGATGGTTACAGATGGAGAAAATATGGTCAAAAAGCTGTCAAAAACAGCCCATTTCCCAGGTATATATAGACTATACATACTAATGTTTCTGTGTTGTTCTGATTAATAAATCCCAAGGTCCAATTCCCCTTTAATTTGTAATTTTTTAATCAATCTATGTTTTCTAAATATTGTTCTAAGATAATGCTTAATGATGTTCACGGGGCTGGCTACCTTCTACTATTTGATTCCTTTATTCTAGATTGTCGGCATATGCTCTTACGTGCAATATGTAATTTCTTTCACTTGAACCTCCAAAAATTGTTTTGCAAAGCTATCTAATTAGTTTGGAGGATAACATATTTGCATGGCCAGTACTGGCCCTTTGTAAAATGACCATTTTACATATCATACTTGACAAACAAGTTGAAAAAAGGAAATGAGAAAGAGAACCGGCTTTAGAATAAGATAAGATCATATTTTATCCTTGTACATCCATATTATAGCCTACAAGGTGAAAAGTAGTTGCATGTATCCTTTTGTGACTATTTTGTTCTAGTTAACTATTTTGTGTTGAAGGAGGAGAAAAATAAAGCTACTGAATTACTTGATTCCGTTTTTACTTGTTCATTTTGTGCTACACACAACAACTTTCTCCTTTTTAATTAGTTACATATGTAATGTATAACGTATTTATGATCTCTAGTAGTAAACCTAAGTTGAAAATGTTAGATTTTATTTGGTTCATACATCGTCTTTGCCTCCTTTTTTCTGCTTTTGCGTTTCCTCATTTGAGTACTTTCAAATTCAAACATGTTACTTCTAAGTGAGACTAGAAATAGAATTGTACTCAACACTTCCCATGATATATAAGGGTACTGCAATGACAAAAATTAAACAGAGTTCTTTTTTTGGTTGTAAAAAGTTCATGATTGCTGTTTATAGCCACTTTATTTCTAATGTGATTTTTTTGTCTTTTGTAATTCAACTTGGGCTAGTTCTGATCAAATTAAATCTTGTGCTTTGTTAGTATTTCCAATTGTGGTTAACTTGTAAGCTGCTGCTCTAGCTAGGTAAAAAAGGAAATGAAATGCATGTCTCTCTCTCTCTCTCTATTGTGATTTGTGAACTAAAAGACACTTGCATTTGTGGATATATCAATTGACAAATTGTATTGTATCATGGCAAAGGCCCTAACGTTTACCACATTTTTATTTTGCACTTCAAGAAGCTAGAACCAAAAAATTGTATGATAAAATACATATGAATTTCATCCTTAAGTATATGGCCTCTTATTGCAATTTAGCATTAGGACATTACTTTTGTTAAGCCACCCTTGACTCTAGTATGATTGATTTATTGTTGCAGGAACTATTATCGCTGCACAAGCGCAACTTGCAATGTAAAGAAGAGAGTAGAGCGATGCTTCAGTGACCCAAGCATAGTGGTTACTACCTACGAAGGAAAACATACCCATCTAAGTCCCATGAATACGATCATGCCCCGCCCTAGCTGCTATCCAATTACTCCAGTACCCGCTTCACCTGGTGCCTTCCCTTTGCCGATGCAGTTCAATATTAATCAGTCCTTCAACAACTTGACAAGTTCTTTAGCCATGAATAATCAGCTTGATCATGCTGCTTTTGTTGCTCAAGGAAGGCGCTTTTGCACTTCCGAAATGCTGGGAGACGAGGGGCTTCTTCAGGATCTTATGCCCTCCACGTTGATTAAAGAAAATTACAGATGATGTATATTTTAATGATGCAGTCGTAATGTATAGAGGATAATCAGTTAAATAATTAGCATCTAGTACTATATGCGTTATAGTACTTTCTTTAATTATTAGCTAGTGGTACTCTTTTGCGTTTCTAATGTATTCATGCAAAACTTTCAGAAACCTTATGGCTCTAACAATGGCATTTTCGGATCCTCTATGCATGTGTATACTTTTCTGGCTCAGTAGTACTCGTTTCACTCTGATATTGTTTTCTTACTATACTATTTCAAAAAAGAGTGAGATAATTTTGTATTTTCTTGATAAGCTTACGTAAGCTTTATACTTTATCTTTATCTATTTTGTTTGTTCTGTCCTCTTCAAGAAAATTGTTAATTGTAGAAAGTTGATCCTAATACGTTATAGGAGCAACCTATTATGTAGATTAATGTGGCTAATTGTTATGGCCTGCGTCAAAGGTTCAAAAATCAAAACCAGAAATTTGAAATATCCAAACAGAATAATTCCAAATCAAACTTAAGAATCCAATCCAATCCAATCAAAGCTTATTTGAATTGGATTTGGATTGTAATGTTTCAATTCGAAAATTCAAATCACAATTTTGCCCACCTTATAACCGTAAGGATGTAACGAAAGTCCGAGCAGTAAGAGAATATATATGTGGAGGCCTAAGGAATATTGTGTTTCAATGATCATGGGCTTCACTAAGGAATATCTAGGGTCCTTTCTTGTTTCTTCACCAAAGGAACGTTCATCAAATTTACAACATTGCGTTTGCTTGGTGTGTATTGGAATAACAGCTACCATTAGGGTTGGACATATTTTGGTTTAAATAAAAAAAAATCAAAAGATCAAATTGAAATTAATTTTTGATTTCGATTTTTTGGATTGATTTTGATTTTAAATTTTAGAAATTCTGTTAAACGGTTCGGTTTTTTGTTTTTTCAAAAAAATAATTCGGCTAAACCGAAAAATAAAAATCTATAATCTATATCTATAATCTATCTATAATCTATATCTATATCTATATCTATATCTATATCTATATTAAAAGTGTGAAGACCCTTAGAAAAGTGATTTGAACTTTTTGCCTTTCATTAAAAGTCTCCTCTTTAGATGGAATTGTCTTTTTACTATTTTCCTCAAATTATTATTTAGTTATTATTAATATTAGAAATTTGAAATTAATTAAAATCCTTATATGAGTTAGGAAAGAAAGTTCTAAATCAATTCAAATCTTACTTTATATGTAATTTATTAATAAATTAAATAAATAAAAAATAATGTTGATTTGAATTGAAAAGAACACGAAAAAAAAGGTCCAAAGCAAAAAAGAGAACAAAAAAAAGAAAATACATAATTGGAAAGAAAATTTAATTGAATTGAAAAGGAAAAAGAAAAAGAACGCGTGGAGGCAAAAAGGAAAAAAAAGAAGAAGAAAGAAAAAAGAAAAATAAAACAAAACATAAAAACAAAAAAGATTTACATTAAATAAATACAAATTGAATTGATAAAGAAGGAAAGTAAACCTAAAATTTCTTATAAATTGAGAATTCTTCCTTTCTACAATAATACGTCTACAATATAGTTCTTAAATAGTTTTTTTCTTTATTATCGTTGTTCATAAATTTGATTGTGATTTAATGTATGTTTTCTAAAATTTTTGTTTTTGATATTTACAATATTGATAATATTTATGATTAAAGAAATAAATTTTCTTGTGATTTGAGGTAAACTTTTTAAAATTTTAATTAGTATGTTTTTGAAGTTTATAATAATAAATTATCATGTATTCGTGATAGACAATTGCTAATTGAGAAGTTTTTAGTGAAATATTAATAGTATTTATGATTGAAGAGATAAATTTTCTTGTGATTTGAAGTAGGTTTTCTAAAATTTTAGTATGTTTTTTATGTTATAAAAATAAATTATTATGTATTTTTGTTAGACGATATTTTTTGTGATTTTTTTTATAATGAATTATACAATAAATAATTTAAAATCAACTTATTTACAATCATCTAACTTTTAGAAAAGTACTAACTGAATTGAATTCTAATGATATCATATAATTTTATCCCAAAATAAAATTAAAAGAACTGAAAGTAGAATTTTAATCCAATGACTATATATTTATAGTATAATAGACATGTTTATTTATTAATCAAGATATATTTATAGTTTACATGTCGTAGATAAACTTATAGGTGGTAGATGAATTTACATGTGGTAGATGAATGTCGGTCGGCTTTGAGGATTTTTTCCAGATAAAGGTTAGGTTTAATTGTATTGAATTTATATCTCTGTTTTGAGAATTTTTTTTGTATAAAGATTAAGTTTAGTTGTATTATTTTGATATCGCTATTATCGTATTATTTTGTTATAGTTCACAGGTGCTAGATGAGTGTCAGACGGCTTTGAGAATTTTTTTGTGTAAATGTTAGATTTAATTATATTATTTTGATGTTTCTATCATCATATTATTTTGTTGCAGTTTACAGGTGGTAGATGAATGTCAATCAGCTTTGAAATTTTTTTTTGGTAAAGGTTAGGTTTATTAATTAAATCTCCAAAAGATGTTAAATTTAATTATTATATTCCTTTATTGCAGAAACAAATATCTTATTTAGTGCAACTTTTGAACTCAATAAAGTGAGGTACACGCGCGAGACGCGTATACCTAAACTAGTATATTAAAAGTGTAAAGGACCTTAGAAATGTTATTTGAACTTTTTGCCCTTCATTAAAAGTCTTTGTTTTAGACAAAATCATTTTTTCACGATTTTTTCTAATTTTTAAGAGTTAAAAATGAAAATTAACTATGGTAAAACCTTTCCTTAATTATTAGAAGTCATCAAAATTGGTATAATCTTTCCTTATTAGAAGTCATCAAAACTAATAATTTTGATTCAGTTCTGCTAAAAAAATGTATAAAATACTATTTACTATTAATAATTTTGATTTGCTTCTCGTATTTGAATATGTTATCTGATTTCAACGAACTAATACGAATGTGAATTCATTGTGATTCATTGGTTTTCGTATGTTTTATTTTTGTGTATATAATAAAATCAATTTGTGTTTTTTTCTCCATAAGTTGATACATGTTTGAATTCTTATTTTGAGTTAATTACTTATGAGCCTGTATTTATTTTCAATTTGTGGTTTGTATTTATCTACAGAGTATATGCAAAATGATGTAATTATTCATTATTTTGAAGTATTCAGGTGCATGGAATGATAATAATGAGTATGCACATTACCAGTTGGACTCAATTGCAATGAAAGAAATTGAAAAATACGATGAGTTGCTTCAATTGATTGTTAATCAACTTTCTATAGACTTGAATTCCAAAATAGTGAAAACAGAATATAAAGTTGGCTTTAGTAGTAAAAGACTAAGAATATACAAGGATATGGGAGTGATGGAATACGTAATGGTACGAAAAAATAAAAAGGCTTTGAAAACTAACCGTTACACGTTTCTGTATTTGATAAATTCATTGAAAATGATAAATCTAAATCGAACTTTAATGGCGAGAATTCTGGATTTAGACTGAGGTTGGACAATAATGCAATGAATATTGATGATACAAAAGTCAAAATTGATGCAGATCCTAATGAACTGATGGACATTGTGGATATACATGAGCAAGTTCACACAATTATTTCTGACCCAAAGCATAACAAAGTGTTCGTTGGACAGATGTATGAAAACAAACCTACTTTAAAGTTGATGACGATGCAATTTACAATCAGAAATAAATTTCAGTTCACTATGATAAAGTCAAATACAATTAGCAACAACAACATCAACAACAACAACAACAACATACCCAGTATATTTCCATCAAGTCAAATACAATCGGGTAAATAAATTTACTTATATACATGTATACATATTTGTACATAACTAAGAATATATATAATAAGGCATCAGAAAAATGTATTTGAACTCATATATGTTTGTGAAATAAAAAGTAATGTATATAACTCTAGATTTGGAAAGGTGCTAAGATTTAAGCTCATCTAGAGTTCAGTATCTACAAATGCGTATATTCCAAATGTATAATTTGTTTTAAATGTATATCTAATCTTGGCCTGTAACTATATTTGTATATAGTTGTAATACTGCTTGATATTGTATATCTAGCTTCCATTTTCTCTTAAATATTGTGTAGGCGAAATATGTTTGTACAATATAGTCTATTACATAATTGTATATGTATAGTTGTATTGTTACGTATAAAAATATAACTGTTATATTATTGCTATTTTTGTATAAATTAATAAAACTAATTATTGCATAATAGATATATATTAGTGTATACATTGAAGACCTGTAGTTGATTTCTAATGGCTTTCAATACTAACAAGATTGAATTTTTTAAGATTCGAAAGTTCCGACAAGAGCATACTTATCCTTAAGGGATTGATTGTACGAGCAGAAACATGTTAGTAGTACATTGCTTGGAGGTATTATGAAACAAATGTTATCCAACCAAAAAAGATTGTATAAGACAAAGCACATTCAGGAGGCTATTAAGAATGAGCTCAAATTGGATTTGACTTATACAATGGCTTGGAGGGTTAGAAAAAAAGTTTTAATTTCATTGAAAGGGACAACATATGCATCCTACGACAGACTGTCAGGATATTTATACATGTTGAAAAAGGATTACCCTGATTCACACATGCGAATGAAAAACACACACCATAGAATGAATTCTTATATGTGTTTATATGACTTTATTCTTCAATTAAAGAATTTGATTTATGTCGGTCAATTATGGCTGTAGATAGTTGTCACCTCAAGGAAACATATAATTAAACTTTTGTTTTAGCAAGTATACTTGATTGGAGTAGGTTTTATCGCTAATTATAAATTATACATGATTTTTTTCAGGTTATTTATATTTTATTAAATACATATAATCATTATCTGAATAATTTTTTTAAAATAACAATGGCGATAATTAACTGAATTACATGCTAGAATTTTATATGTATATGGAGTGTGCAGGACATATATTTTTACTAGCTTACAAAATATTAAATTTTGAGAATTATGCAACATAGAGTTGATTCTTTGAGTAGTTTAAAGAAGCTCATGAGATAAAATCAAAATGTGTATTGTGTTCGATCGGAATGAGAGCATTATAAAGGTTGTGTCAACGGTATATGATACTGTTCCACAATATGCTTGCATTTGACATCTGTAGAAAAATAGCCTAACCAATTTCAGAAAGTTACATGCGAAGTTATTAGATGTGTTTTACGCAATGACAAAAGCATATATCATGTCACGACCCAAAAATAAGGGTCATGATGGCAATTGTCGCGGCGCATCTGGACAAGTAAGCCTATCACCCAAACTGATACGAAAAGAAAAAAAGACAAAAAAATCCCAAGATAAGGCTCCTACAACGAAGCCAAACCATATAAGTAATTATAACAATGCGGAAAGAACTTATCCAAAGCACCAATCATGCCCAAAACCAGGTGTCAATAGTCTAAGAACAACTAATATAATCCAAGAGTCAAATACGTCAAAAAAATAACCATAAAGGAATAATATTTGTCTCCAAATACTAATAAATACGTAACTACTGTAGAAAGATAGAGGTGAACTTCGGACGCATGAATGCCCAACCGCTACCTTGGAAGTAGTGGCGGAGTCAGAATTTTTATTGAGGGGATACAAAAGTAAATATACAGACTAGTTGAAGGGGGTTTAACATCTATTATATATACATAAAAATATATTTGACCATGTAAAAATATTATAATTTTCCGACGAAGGGGGTTCGGATGAACCCCCTGAATTCAATGTGGCTTCGCCACTGCTTGGAAGCTCCAACAATCGCCCTTGTCAATCAAGCTGAGGCGCACTTGAGTTAGGACCTGGACCGAAAGGGTGCAGTAGGCATGAGTACGGTCCACTTGTACTCAGTAGGTATCATAGGCCGACCAAGCAAAGTAGCAAATATAGCATACAAAATATGCACTAAGGGTACGTCACCTGCAATCAGAAAATGTACCACAACGGTAGCCCACACCGCTTGCACTAACAGTTCTAATATATCTCACATATATTGCAACATCACACCAAGATAGAATAAAAGTACATATTATATCACATATAACAAGAACAAGGGGGAGCATGCATATACAAGATCATCAAATACAAGTAAAAGAAGATACGATAAATACATAGATGACAAGTCAATATGACAACACAACACAACATAACATAATAAAGTAAGTGCAATGTATATGATGATGAAGGTGGTGATGAAGATGATGCACGAGATCGTCACACAACCTCCGGGATCATCGCACAATCCCTGTATACACTTACGAAGACAAGCCTCCCGACGCATCCAGATATCTCATATCTCCTTTTTGGCACATTCCTCGAAAAGGGTTTTATAAGGTGTTACAATATCCTACCTGGCACATCCCTCGGAAATGGTTTTAACAAGGTGTTGCTAGTGTTTCTCAGATGTTGCCACGGTGGTACCAATGTTTCATGAATGAGTATGATATAAGAATGTAATGCTCACAACCAATAACAATGAGTATTTTCACAACCAACCACAATGATATATTTCCACAACCATGTGAGCCAATATCCACTTATTATTTCAGTTCTGTCCACGAATTTCCACATTCTTATATGCCAAAAAAAGTATGAATATTATCACAATACACCAATGGTACCATATTAAGCATCTAAATAACACAGTACAATTATTCACATGTATTCAAGGCTATTAATATACATAGGACCCCACACGGTCATATATATCACATAATAACTCAATTTAAATAATTACATGACATATAGGCCCCCACACGAGCATAACACATAAATAGCCATTTTTCATGATTAGTTTCCACTCTTAACATGCATTTTGTATCATCATTTACTACCCAACCCAGTCTGAAAGAGTTAAGCCATAACCTACCTCAAAAGCCGAAATCAGTCCGCTACACTTTGAACCCACACCTTACTTTTTACGAAAAATCTCGAACTCCATTAAAAATATCAAATATGAAATCTACTCTTCAAAACAAAACCAACAACACCTATATTGACTACTTTTGGTTTGAAGTCAAAACGGACCCCCAAAATGGATTTCCAAAAAAGAAGGGCAAAATCAGAACTTTACTTAAAAAACATGTTCTCCATATTTTTAGGAACCTACAGCTGAAAACCCAAGTTAAATTGAGTCATAAACGAGGTTCAAATCGAAAAAAAAACATTTTTGAGCTTTATTGGATAAAATGTTTGAAATTCGGATTAAAATTAAGAATCGAAGTTGTTTTGATGGTTAAATTGATGAAAAACTAGTAATTATAAGATAAAAATATTATTTAAGTGAAAAGGAGTGAAATTGAAGTTTAAAATCAAGCCCTAAGACTTTTAGGATTTTGAGAAATTACTAAGAAAATGGTGAATTTTTACCTTAATAATAAAATCACGAAATAGGTGTTAATCTAGCTTTCCAAGCTCCCACAAGCTTCACTTTTAAGCTCCCATACTATTTTAAGGTTTAACACTCAAGAGACAAGATAAAAAATGGACAAAAAGAGGAGAAAATCAATAATATAGCTGAAAATCTGCTATGACAATATTTTTTTTTTTAAAGTCCAACCCAGACTTCGACGGGGTGCCGGGATTTGTTCGGAGTCCGATATATGCAAATGAACTATGCAACCATACTAAATTCGACGTTACGAATGCGCTGGCGAAGATATATTTTCAAAAAAATACCATTTTCATAAAGTTGACCCCCAAAATCCGAAATCATAATTTTTCAAACCAAGGATCGAAATTAGACTTAAAAGCCGTAAAATTGTACCAAACATGCTAACACCCTAAAATCGACATTCCGGATCTGCCGGGGAAGTCAAATTTTCCATCCGAGTTTGTTTTGATGAAATATTGGTCCCACACCCATATTTTCAATTTTCTAACTTTCCGATCAATAGGTCAAAATGAGCTCAGGTGTATCAGAACCCAAACCAAAGGTCTACCCAGCCTAAAATTAATATTCTGGAGCTGTTGGCGCAGTTCTTTTGGCATCCATCATACAGATCAAAAGATATCACTATAAGTCTAAAATAAGGCTCTCGAAGTCATAAAAAATCACAATATCACATAAATGATATCAAAATGCATTGGAAATCATGTCATTCGCTCCCACACCCCAGAAATTCCATAATGCAACTACGGGGAGGGGGTAAAACAGTCAAATCACATAAAATCATAAAGTTCACATATTTCATCAAATTTTTAGGTCGTTACATATTATTTTTGAATTAAATAGTTAAAGTAGAAGGTTGTTACATATCATTTTCATCAAGTTTTTAGGTCGTTACATGATCATCTACTAAAAATCTAGTTCATCCTTGAACTAAGGGAAAGAAATACCTAAATCAATGAAAAGCTGAGGATAAGAACTACGCATATCAGAATCGACCTCTCAAGTAGCTTCATCTACTGGTCGATATCGCCACTGGACCTTAACCACAGGGATCAATCTAGAGCGCAACCGCCTAACATCCCTAGCCAAAATGGAAACCAGCTCCTCAACAAAGGACAACCGCTCATCTAATTAAATCGAATCCCAATAATTGACATGAGACTCATCAAGAATATAACGATGAAACATAGAAACATGAAAAACTGGATGAACAACTGATAGATCAAGGGGAAAAGCCAACTCATAAGCCACATCACCAACAGTTCGAAGAATCTCAAATGGACCAATATATCTGGGGCTAAGATTGCCCCTCTTCCCAAACCTCATCACACCCTTCATAGCTAAAAATCAAAGGAAAACACGATTTCTAATGCCAAATCTCAAGGCACGAAGTCTAAAATCAGTGTAGCACTTTTTCCTACTCTCAGCTGCTCTAAGTCTATCCTGAATGACCCAGACTCTATACAAAGGCTCATGGAGCAAGTCCGCACTGCGAGGTCTCATCTCTGAAACATCAAACCAATCTACTAAGGAGAAACAACGCCTACCATACTATGTGTCAAAAGGAGCTGTATCAATATTGAAATGGTAGCGATTATTATATGCAAACTCTGCTAAAGCCAAATGCTACTCCTACTGGCCACCAAAATCCATCACACACGCGCGGAGCATACTCTAAAACTTGAATAGTCTGCTCTGACTGGCCATTAGTCTGGGGTGAAATGCTATGCTAAGATCAACCCGAGTTCCCAACTCATCCTGAAAAGTTTTCCAAAAGTGAGATGTGAACACAGAACCTCGATCTGAAATAATAGACACTGACGCACCATATTGACGCATAATCTCACAAATAAAGAAAAGGGCTAACCTCTCAGCACTAAATAAGACCTAAACCAAAATAAAATTAGCTAACTTGGTTAATTAATCCACGATGACTCAAGCACTGTTAGAACCATGAGATGTACGAGGCGAACCAGTCACAAAGTCCATGGTGATCCATTTCCACATCTACTCGGGAATGGGTAACCTCTGAAGCAATCCACCAGGTCTCATATGCTCGGCCTTCACCTGCTGACAACATAGGTAACGAGCCATAAAATATGCCATATATCGCCTCATAGCACACCACCAATCATGTTGCCTCAAATCACGATACATTTTAGTCACACCTAGATGAATAAAATATCTAGAACAATGGTCCTCCTCCAAGATCAACCTAATCCAGTCACCCACTCTCGACACACAAACTCAACCCACAATCCTTAAAACTCCATCTGAATCAAGTGAGGCTTATTTAGCCTCCCCACTCAACACTTTATCTCGAGTCAACCTCAATCCAACATCATTAGATCGATGAGCTCGAATATGCTCCATCAAAGAAGATATAGCATCCGCAACTTCCAAAATATGCCTCGGTGTCAAAATATCAAGCCTAACCATCTAGTTAGCTAAAGACTGAACCTCTAAGGCCAAAGTCCTTTCCTGGTCAAAAGAAGCGCCAAGCTACCCATGCTAGTAGACTTTCAGCTCAAGGTATCCGCAACCACATTATCCTTGCCCGGATGGTAGAAAATAGTCAAGTCATAATCCTTAAGCAACTTAAGCCAATGGCACTTCCTCATATGAGGATATCGCTGGGTAAAGAGGTACTGAAGGCTATGATGATCTGAGAAGATCTTAGAACGGACTCCATACATGTAGTGCCTTCACAACTTCAAAGCATACACAACTGCGCACAACTCCAAATCATGGGTAGGATAATTCCTCTTATAAGGCTTCAACTAATGAGATACATACGCAATCACCTTGCCATCCTACATCAACACAATACCCAAACCAACACCGGAAGTATCACAAAACACAAAAAAACTCACGATCTCCTTGGGCAAAGTAAATATAGGAGTTGAAGTCAACAAATCCTTAAGCTTTTGGAAGCTCGTCTCACAAGCATCAGACCACTAGAAGGAAATCTTTTTCTGAGTTAACTTAATCAATGGAGTTACAATGGATGAAAAACCCTCAACAAAACGCTGATAATAATCCGCCAAGCCAATAAAACTCCAAATATCAGTGGGAAAAGTAGGTTTAGCCCAATCATTAACCGCTGGAACCTTTCCTGGATCAACCATATTACCTTCCTTAGTCACCACCTAATCCAACAAAGAAATAGACTCCAACCAAAACTCACACTTAGACAACTTTGCATACAACTTCTCATCCCTCAATCTCTGACAATCCGCAAATGCTCCAAATAAACCAAGATATCATCTATAAAGACAAAAATAAAGGAGTCGAGATAGGGTCGAAACACCCAGTTCATCAACTCCATGAACATCGTAGGGGCATTGGTCAACCCAAAAGACATGACCAAGAACTCATAATGACTATATCGAGTCTATAAAGCAATCTTCAGAATATCCAAATCTCTAATCCTCAGTTGGTGATAACCGAACCTCAAATCAATCTTTGAAAATACTACAACACCCAAAGATGATCAAACAAATCATCAATGTAAAGAAAAGAACACTTATTCTTAACCGTTACCTTATTCAACTGCTGATAATTAATACATGACCCATCCTTTTTCTTCACAAATAATACAGGCGCACCCCAAGGTGAAACACTAGGTCAGATAAATCTTTTGTCCAACAACTCCTACAACTGATCATTCAGTTTCTTCAACTCTGCCGGGTCCATCCTATAAGGAAGAATAGAAATGGTCTTGGTGCCTGGCTCAACATCAATACTGAAATCAATATCTCGATCCGTAGGCATACCGGGAAAGTCCATAGGGAATATATCTGTCACACCCCCTTTTTTGCACTCCAAAAAGATTCGTTTTAAAGTTGGAAAGGATTTTATTATTTAAGTGACAAGAAATGAAAATTTGTTTCGGAAAAGGATTATTAACATTTTTATTCAGAGTCACCACTTGGCATAATCTGGTGTGCCAAATCACCATTGGAAAATCCTTTTCAAAACCATTTGACTCTTTAAACTGGTTTTGCGAGCAGAGATTCCGGCTAAGGAATTCTGTTGACCAAGGGGAAGGTGTTAGGCACCCCTCGATCCCATGGTTTAACCACGGTCGCTTGGTAGAGTGTATCGACTATTTTTTGACACTAAGAAATGTATAAACCACACAAAAACACGCAAAATAATCAAACAATAAACAAAACAATCCAAAATGTAAAGTCCAGTCCAATTATATAGTCCAGAAATAGAAAAATACAAAAATATAAATCCTATTCTAAACTAAATCTAGACTAAGCTCCAATGCCTTACCCGATGCCGCGGGCCTTCATCATGATTATTTTCCGCCAACATGATACATCGGGGCATTCCTCGGTGAATAAATACAATGTGTCTTGGGGCATTCCTCGACCGAATGAATACATTTGAATTAAATAAGCTAACTAAAAAAGCACGTTCAAAAACACACATTGAAATATTCAAAGGATTCGATCAACACATCACACCTAAATTTTGCCTACACGAACCTATATTGCCTATCCATTTCAACATATCACAAATCTATCACATTCATGCTTATTCCGAATTAAACAAAAGAAAACAAAACGAAAATTAACCTATATTCACCTTTTATCAATTTCTCGATTCCACCCCCGCTAGCTTCATTTTTACCAATTGCACCAAAATTACTCCAATTCATTTCATATATCATCGAAAACACACCGTGAGCACAAAAATCATGACATCATAACGTCAACAAAACTCACCAACTACGATTATATCACACATAATCACAACAATTAAACACATTTGAGACAATAACAGGAATATAGAGTTGAGGGATGGACCTTAAGCCGCTCTTTGACCAATATTATTTGACGAGATAAAGAAAACCCGCCTCCGACAACCTCGACTTAAGCTCCAATGAAAAATCTTCAAAGGATCGAATTTATTGATAATAAAACCCAAGATCGAAACTCTCAAACTAGAACCCCAATGATGAAATGAACCAAAATCGATGGCAGAAATTGAAACCCCCAAACTGCTTACGATGAATCAATCGAGACGAGTAGAACCTAAATCTTAAAATCGGCTGGAAGAACAATGAACGAGACCATAATCGTGATAGAATCCAAACTTGATATTCAAGAAATTGCTACCCGAAGTTGACTGCGATGAACCAACTGACCCGAATCCAACTGCAGTAACCAACGTTGATTGATTTTGGAATCGCTTTCGAATGAACAAAAGGGGATAACGCTACTGCTGTTCACCTGGGCATCATGAATCGATCCAAAAAAAAAACCGTCAAAAAAACCAACAAAACAAACACAATACTACCTCCTAAATCGATAAATTCGAACAGAATTAGAACCCAAAACAAAACCCCTAAGACAAGATTCCCAAAATCCAAAACCAAATAAGAGAAAAAAAATGGTATATGCCTCTCCCCTCTATCCGTGTTCTGTGTATGTCCGGTTTTGGGGTGTCTATGGCGTGAGTTTTGTGGAAGAATAAAAAGATGAACCCTATTGTGGTTGTGAGGAAGAAACCCAAAAAAAATCCGGTTCTTGGTATTCTTTTTTCTTTAATGTGTATCAATGGAATATATCCCAATATGATACCTTTGTGTATGTATATATGCTGTGAGGTGAGGGTGGGGTAGTGAGGTAGGGTAGGTGGGGTCACGTAGGGTAGGAGGTAGGGTGTGATGTGGTTTATTTTGATTGGATGAGTTGTTAGGATAAGATGTAGGGGTTAGGATAGGATAGAATTTGTTAGGGAGTTTGTTATTTTTTGTATTTTGTGAGGGTATAATAACATGGATGAGGGTACACGGTAGGATAAAATAGAAAAAAATGGGTAAAAGTGAATAAAAAAAAATTAAACTTTAAGATGACTAAATCACGTGTCTACATCGTGCCCCCTTTGGATGTAAACACATTGTGTTTTCATACAAAGCAGTAGACAACGAGGCAAAATTTTGTCCTGACCTTTATTTAAAAGCACGGAGCAAGAGGAATGAGGAAAACCAGGTCTTGGCTTAGGACATCCTACCCACCCCAGTTATGAGTGGATCAAGTGACAAGTATCTCAAAGGATTGGAAGGAGGTGGACTATACCGAGTTGGAGAGTCGAGTGAGGTTCCATCAAGGTTCCGGTCCGCGGCTCTGTCATTAAATCAAAAAATGAAAATTACAAGTTAAAACATAAATGAAATTACAAAATCCTATTTATACAACTTCTGTTGGCTCATGAATCGACTTTCATCACCCTGTTCTTCAGGTGGGCTCCTGACTGCAATTTCTTTCAACTTGTTGCTTGGCTTTCAATTGCTTCGCTTATGCTTGACTTTTCGCTTCTTCACCCTATTCTCTAGGCGGGCTCCTGACTTGCTATTTCATCACTTTGTTGCTTGACTTTTCATTTCTTCACTCTGTTCTCCAGGCGGGCTCCTGACTTGCTATTTCATCACCCTGTTTTTCAGGCGGGCTCCTGAAACCCAAAATTAAAACTAAAATGAAAATCATCCCAAACAAGAATTATAATGAAGTAGTATTTCATTTTTTGAAAGCGTTGTCCCATTTTCCAAGAGGGTCCTGAACAGAAAGTAAAATCCCATTTTTCAGGAGGGTCCTGAACAGAAATTAAAATCCTATTTTTTCAGGAGGGTCCTGAACATAAAGTAAAATCCCATTTTTCAGGAGGGTCCTGAACATAAAGTTAAATCCCATTTTCCAGGAGGGTCCTGAACATAAAGTAAAATCCCATTTTTCAGGAGGGTTCTGAACAGAAATTAAAATCCCATTTTTCAGGAGGGTCCTGAACATAAAGTAAAATCCCATTTTTCAGGAGGGTCCTGAACATAAAGTAAAATCTCATTTTTCAGGAGGGTCCTGAACATAAAGTAAAATCCCATTTTCAAGAAGGGTCCTGAACATAAAGTAAAACCCCATTTTTCAGGAGGGTCCTGAACAGAAAGTAAAATCCCATTTTTCAGGAGGGTCCTGAACATAAAGTAAAATTTCATTTTCAGGAGGGTCCTGAACATAAAGTAAAATCCCATTTTTCAGGAGGGTCCTGAACATAAAGTAAAATTCCATATTTCAAGAGGGTCCTGAACATAAAGTAAAATCCCATTTTTAGGAGGGTCCTGAACATAAAGTAAAATCGCATTTTCCAGGAGGGTCCTGAACATAAAGTAAAATCCCACGGATGTGCATTTCCAATGGTAGCTAAATTAAGTGAAGCGAATTTGCCCCTATTTAAACAAAGAAAATTTGTCAGTTAAAAACTTATGGTGGCTTGCAACTCTTGGCTTCTCAGGTATCTGCCCCAGCACTCGTTCCTTTCATCTTTCTTCCAAATCGCTGACACCCGCCCTATCTTTCCGCATCATTGCCCCGGATCCAGATTGAGGGAAATGAGTTCTGACTTAAACAATGGGTTTTCATTTTACCATACCCCTGAGGTGCACTCTTTTCCCAAATTTGAATGCTTCAACGAATCCAATAGCCTGTCGATTGATAGACTTTCTTTGCTTCGTGTTGAATTACGATCATATTTCTTTCCTGTGCTGTTCCTTGGCTTTTCCTCATATAATTGGAAAGACTTGTAGTAAATTTTGAAATCCTTTCTCGCTTGTTTTGACACAGACTTGACTAAAAATGTAAAGAAATGATGGTGACTTTTATTTTGACAAATGACATAAGAAAAAACAAAAAACATGAATATGTAAATGAAATAAAAGGGCAATGTCCCATATTCAAAAAGAAAACTTATCTGAATACGACAACCAACTCCAATGAGTATGACATGCATTTTGGATTGAGCTGCCTGATCTTCCTATCCAAAACTCCCCATTTGCTGTCGAGTTCGTGCCTTTGCCGCTGAGCCGCTTCTTCAAATTCATTGGACTCTTACATCACATTTGATTGATGACATCTTAAAAGACTTTTGCCAACAAATCTTTTTTTTTCACTTTTCACTTTTCTCTTAAACTCTCCATCGCCTTACGGTGCCCGTGAGGGTTTTCACCAATAAAACTCTCTCATTTTTATTTCTCTCCACTCACCATCGCCTTATGGTGCCTGCAAGGGTTTTCACCAATAAGACTCTCTCATTTTCATTTTTTCTCAACTCACCATCGCCTTATAATGCCCACGGTGGTTTTCACCAATAAGACTCTCTCATTTTTGTATTTTTTTCCTGATTTCTTATGCTGAGGGAGACAAGTGGTACTTCACAATGTATCATCATATCCATTGCATGCTTAGCCTTAACATTATCAAAAATTGATCTGAAGGACTTTCTTTGGTTGTAACTTGGCTTTTGGTTAAGGTTAGAAAAGATGGTAAGGGGCTCAAACGATACTTGAAGTGGGGGTGGGACTTATAACTTTTGGAATTGACTCAAAAAACACATTAACTCATGCCCCAGCTTTGTTGACTGGGTGAATCTTAGATCTTTATTTGGTTAGACCGAGCCCGAAATAGGGCAGCCTACGTATCTCACTCCCGAGAGAGGAGAATCAGGTCGCACGTAGTTCCATCAGTTTTTTTTTGAACTCTTTCTTTTATTCTTATTTCCTCGACCTTTATCTTTGACTTCATTTTTATTCCAAAAGAGGGATATGAAATAAAATTAAAATGAAGCTCAAGCGGGTAAACAAAGGATGACACAATGTTTTGAAAGAAGAATAAAATGCCTTCATCATATCAATCTTCAAAAATGCAAGTACTAAACATGTAATAAAATCAACAAAGGATCAAATATCATACGTAATATCTTTTGATCGCATCAGCATTGATAGCCATTTCTGCCATTTTGCCTTCAATATAAGTCAAATATAAGGCCCCATTGGGAAACACTTTCTTCACAATGAAAGGACCTTGCCTGTTAGGGGAGAACTTGCCTTTCGCTTCAACCTGGTGAGGAAGGATACGTCTCAATACCAACTGACCAACTTTAAAATTTCTGGGACGGACCTTTTTGTTATACGCTCGAGCCATCCTCCTCTGATACAACTGGCCATGACACACAAACGTTAGCCTTTTTTCTTCAATCAAACTCAAATGTTCCAGTCGGGTTTTTACCCATTCGTCATCATCAATATCTGCTTCTACAATGACTCGAAGAGAGGGAATTTCAACTTCTGCAGGGATGACTGCTTCTGTCCCGTACACTAATAAATATGGAGTTGCCCCTGTTGAAGTAAGAACAGTGGTGTGATAACCTAGCAATGCAAACGACAACTTTTCATGCCACTGTCTAGACCCTTGTACCATTTTTAACAGTATCTTTTTTATATTCTTATTGGCGACTTCTACAACACCATTGGCCTTTTGGCGATATGGAGTAGAATTTTTATGTGCAATCTTAAACTGTTGACATACTTCTTGCATCAAATGATTATTGAGATTGGCAACATTGTCTGTAATGATCTTCTTAGGAATTCCAAATCTACAAATGATATTGGCATGAACAAAATCTACCACAGCCTTCTTTGTCACTGACTTGAAAGTTACTGCTTTTACCCACTTTGTGAAGTAGTCAATGGCTACCAAAATGAATCTATGCCCATTTGATGCCTTCGGCTCAATCGGTCCAATCACATCCATTGTCCAAGTCACGAACGGCCATGGAGCGGCCAATACATTCAACTCGACAGGAGGAGAACGTATCAGATCACCGTGTACCTAACATTGATGACACTTTCGAAAAAAGTGAATAGAATCCCTTTCCATAGTAAGCCAGTAATAACCTGCTCAAAGAATTTTCTTTGACAAGACATGACCGTTCATGTGCGATCCGCATACTCCAGAGTGTATTTCAACCATGATTACCGAGGCTTCTCTTACATCTACACAACTTAAAAGTCCCAGATCTGGGGTTCTCTTATACAAGATTCCCCCATTTAAGAAAAATCCACTAGCCAAACGCCTAGTAGTCCTCTTTTGATTGTTGGTGGAATATGCTGGGTATTCTCCTGACTGAATGTATCGCATGATATCCAAGAACCAGGGTTCTTCATCGAGCTCTTCTTCAACCGTATTACAGTAAGCATGCTGATCACGACTCTGTATATGCACTGGATTGATGTAGGCTTTATCAGGATGTTGGAGCATTGAAGACAGAGTGGCTAAAACATCAGCAATTTCATTATGAATCCTTGGAATATGCCTAAATTTTACTAACACAAACCATTGACATAGCTCCTGCAAGCATTATCGATACGGGATGAGCTTCAAATCTCGCGTCTCCTAATCGCCTTGAATTTGATGGATGAGCAAATCTGAATCTCCCAACACCAATAATTCTTGGACTCCCATATCAACAGCTAACCTCAAACCAAGAATGCAGGCTTCATACTCTGCCATATTGTTAGTATAGTATAATCAAAGTTTTGATGTTACCGGGAAATATTGTCCCGTTTTAGAGATAAGAACCGTACCTTTTCTGACTCTTTTCATATTGATAGCTCCATCGAAGAATAACCTCCAACCTGGATCAGCATCTATAACGACTTCATCGACACACGACACTTCTTCATTAGGAAAATATGTCTTTAATGGCTCGTACTCTTGGTCGATGGGATTCTCAGTAAAATGATCTGCCAAGGCTTGGGATTTTATGGCAGTTTGAGTCACATATACAATGTCAAACTCGGTAAGCAATATTTGTCACTTTGCCAATCGACCCGTTGGCATAGGCTTCTGAAAAATATACTTTAAAAGATCCATGCGGGAGATGAGATAAGTAGTATAGGATGAGAGATAATGCTTCAACTTCTGTGCTACCCAAGTTAGGGCACAACACGTCCTTTCAAGAAGAGTATGCCTGGCCTCATATGCGGTGAACTTCTTGCTAAGATAATAAATAGCCTGCTCCTTTTTGCCTGTGACATCATGTTGACCCAGGACACAACCGAAAGAATTTTCCATGACTGATAAATATAAGATCAAAGGCCTACCAGGCTCCGGGGGTACCAGCACGGGCGGATTTGACAAATATCTTTTGATTTGATCGAACGCTTCCTGATATTCTTCAGTCCATTTTATCGCAGCACTCTTTTTCAGCAACTTGAATATGGGCTCACAAGTGGTTGTGAGTTGAGCAATAAACCTGCTAATGTAGTTCAATCTACCAAGCAAACTCATCACCTCCGTCCTATTCTTGGGCGGGGGCAAATCCTGAATGACTTTGATTTTCGAGGGATCCAATTCAATTCCCCGACGACTGACTACAAACCCCAATAGCTTTCCAGATGGAACTCCAAATACACATTTTTTCGGGTTGAGTTTGAGATTATACCAGCGAAGCCTTTCAAAGAACTTTCTTAAATCTTTAACATGGTCGGCCTGACTTTTTGACTTAATAATCACATCATCCACGTAGACCTCAATCTCCTTATGCATCATATCATAAAACATAGTGGTCATGGCTCTCATGTATGTTGCTCCATCATTCTTCAAACCGAACGGCATCACTCGATAACAATAAGTCCCCCATGGTGTGATAAAAGACGTCTTCTCTGCGTCGTCATCATCCATAATGATCTGGTGATATCCGGCATAGCAATTCACAAAAGAGACAACCTCGTGTTTATCACAGTTGTCTAGCAAAATATGGATATTGGGCAGTGGAAAATCATCTTTCGAACTTGCTCTGTTCAAATCACGGTAATCAACACACACTCGAATTTTGTCATCTTTCTTTGGTACGGGAACAACATCTGATAACCACATGGGATAGCAAGCTACTCAAATTACTTCGGCTTCAAGTTGTTTCATGATTTCCTCTTTAATTTTAATACTTACATCCGTTTTAAACTTCCTCAACTTCTGTTTGATAGGAGAGAATGCCGGATCAGTTGGCAATTTGTGAGCCACTAATTCAGTGCTTAAACCAGGCATATCATCATAAGACCATGTAAAAACATCCTTGTAATCAATTAATGCTTGAATCATTCCATCTTTTAGCTGTGGCAAAGCATGTACACTGATTTTAGTTTCCCTAACATCTTCTTGACCCCCTAGATTTATTGGCTCAATCTCATTCAAATTAGGATTTGGTTTGTCTTAAAACTATTCCAACTCTTTGCTTATTTCTTCTAGTGCTTCTTCTTCATCGTATTCCCCATCCTGCTTCATTACATCTTGATTAGTTTTGATTTTAAGGTCAGGCTGAAAATTCCGCATGCATGTCATGTCATTAGAATCAGCATAAAGAGAACTGTATATAAAAAAGTGAAGAAAAACAAAATATATTAGACACGAATCAAAAGGGACATTGCATTTCATTAAATAAAAAGATAAAAGAGTTTAAACGTAGATGCCAACATAATATAAACAAACTAAAATCCGAATTACAACCCTGAAATAACTCGGATAAACAGAAAGAAAAACAAAATAAACTACCAAATCTCCCTCCAGACGGGGAGAGGAGTGACTTCCTAATTATTGAGTCGGGCAGCTGGACCTATGAATTGGACGTCTGCCATACTGGTACCTTCTCCTGCTTCGACCATATCAACTTCAATAAAAAGGTTCTGGAGGTCATCAACCAATTCAACTTCAAATTCCACATGCTTCGTGACACCGCTATTAACAAATGATTCACTGAGTAGTGGCATTGGGCGAGGGAGTGGCCATGTTTCCTTTTTCCTTCCCTTGGCTTTCTTCAGATCTTCAGTCGTAGGCTCAAATCAAAGAACAAATGTGCCCACGTTCTCACTCAGACATATGGGATGAACTATACCATGCAAAGACGCTCCCAAACCCTTTCCTGGCTCAAATCCGTATTTCTAAAGTTCACTCACCATCATAATAGAAGCGGAAGACAATTGCGGTTCCGGTATAACCTGCCATTCAAGGATACGATTCACTGGCACTATATTAAAAATTTGATAGACGAATGTATCCTCTACGTTATTTTCTTCAATAAGAGACAAGGAATAATCTTTTTAGGTGGACAAATCTCCTTCACCGTGAATAACTACTTCTTGCCTGTCATGCTCAAACTTAATCATTTGGTGCAGTGTAGATGCAACCGCCTTGGCCTTGTGGATCCACGGCCTTCCCAACAACAGATTGTAAGAGGAGTCTACATTCAATACTTGAAACTCTATGGCAAACTCAACAGGCCCTATGGTCAACATTAGTTCTATTTCGCCAATGGACTTTGATTTTGCACCGTCGAAAGCCCTGACACATACATTGTTGGGCCTGATCCTGTCAGCACCAATATTCAACTTTTGCAAAGTAAAAATATGGCAGGTATTTGCATCTGAACCTCCGTCAATCATAACATGAGTGACGTAGAACTCTTCGTACTTCACTGTAATGTAAAGGCCCCGGTTATGCCGTGTACCTTCAATAGGCAATTCATCATCAGAAAAGCTGATCCGATTTACCTCAAAGATTTTTCCAACCATTTTCTCCAGCTGATTTACTGTAATATCCCTAGGAACATATGCTTCATTTAATACCTTTAGTAAAATATCACGATGCTCCCTGGAGTGCAAAAACAAAGATAAGAGGGAAATTTGAGCAGGGGTTTTCTTCAACTGGTCTAATATTGAATACTCTGGCAATTTCATCTTTTTAAAAAATTCTTCGGCTTCTTCTTCGGTGATTGGCTTTTTGATATATGATGGTCCACTCACCGTTAGCTTGGACTTTCTTAAGCTTTCAGGCATGAAGCATCTTTCTGACCTAGTCAAACCCCCTACTCATCTACATCTTCCACTACTTATTTCCCGTGATAGGTCATCACAGTCCTCCCATAATTCCAGGGAACCCTTTTCGTATCAACTATCGGAGGTTGGGTCACCGGTTTGAGGACAATAGGCGCTGCCAGTGCTCCTTTCACCGTCAAGATGGGTTGACTCAGAGCTCCCACCACTATCAACTTAGGTTTATCTTGACTTAAATCAACATACCTTTTGGGGCCTTGTACTGTGACCAGGGGTTTCTTTGTGCTTTCTTGGGCTTTATCTTCTCTCATTCCTTCTCGATTCAATGATATTGGTTTTAAAGACTCTGCTACATTCACCGATTTCTTCTCAATGGTCTGTATCTTGATAATAGGCTTATAACCCCTCAAAGACTCTTTACCATCACGTATCAATTCTAACATATTGGCTTCAGCATGGGTTGGCAGCGGATTCTGGTAAATGTTTGGACCCTCCGAGGCCTGGACCAACATTTGATTTATGTTAATTAAATCTTGGATAGCTCTCTTTAAATGCCAGCATTTCTCGATATCATGGCCTAGCATGTCAGAACAGTACGCATACCTTAAAGAATAATCGAGATTCCTCGGCGGTGGATTTGAAAGCCTTCCTTGAATTGGGCTTAAAACCTTCAACTTTCTCAACCTATCAAACAAGCTAGCATATGACTCCCCTAGAGGTGTGAATTGATTTTTGACTGCCTTCTCTTTGTTATACTCGGGCCAAGGCTGAAAAATGGGTCTGGAGGGGTTTTGGTAATTTGGTGGAGCGAATGGGCAATTTTGTGGAGCTTGGGCACGCCACTGCGGGTAAGAAGGGGTTTGGGCATATGGTTGAGCGCTATATACTGGGTACGGGGGTGGTGGAATGGAATATAAAGGGTTTTGTGGAAGGTATTAATGGTGGAGAGGAATATATGGAGCTTTGGCGTTGACTTGGGCTTGGGCTTGGGGATAGGGGCGAGGTGGTCTTTTGGAATAGGAATGGGTTCCAGCTATGATAGTCGCCACGTCCTCTTTCTTCTTTTTACCTCCAAATGCGCTAGATCCACCTTAAATCGCTTGTGTAGTGGCTTTTAATGCGGTAAAACTCACTATTCGGCCGGTCTTAATTCCGTCTTCTATCATCTCCCCCATTTTGAGGACTTCCATAAAAGATTTTCCCATTGCCGGAAGTAAATGTTGAAAATAGGTCTCATCCGGTGCCTGAATGTAAACTTCTACCAACTTACTTTCTTTCATTGGAGGCTTTACCCTGGCGGCCTGTTCACGTCACCTTATCGCGTATTCCGTAAAACCTTCAGTGCTCTTTTTCTTCATATTAACCAAGGATTTTTTGTCCAGAATCAGGTCGATGTTATACTGAAAATGTTGAACAAATTCAGAAGCTAAATCATCCCAGCTGTTCCATTTATCGATATCTCGATCGATAAACCATTCTGAGGCCAGATCAGAAAGACTCTCGCCAAAGAAGGCCATGAGCAGTTCTTCCTTTCCTCCTGCAGCCCTCAACTAGTTGCAATAACGTCTCAAGTGTGCCATGGGATCACCGTGTCCTGCATACTTATCGAACTTAGGCATCTTAAAATCGAGGGGAAGGTTGATGTCTGGGAACATGCAAAGATCTTTATAGGAAACACTCATATAATCTCTGATTCCTTGCAAATTCCTCATAGCCTGTTCTAAAATTTTCAATTTCTGAGCTATGATATCCCGTTCCTCTACTGCGATAGGTTTCTCCATATCAAATGGAAATGCAGGCGGCTGAGTGTACCCATACGGTTCATTCATTTACAAAGTAGGCTCCGAAGCATAATACTGACTATCTGAAACCTTCAGTACTGGCTCACTGCAGACCTAGGAAGACTCATTGTAGGACGCACAACATATATGGTAGCTTCATGTGGTGGCGGAGCCACGAATACCGATGTGATTGGTGGCACTGGCTGAGCAGTTGGTGTTGTTTTGGGAGCTGCCAAGGGTACACCAGAACTGCCAGGATAATAATGTCGCGGAGTGAATCCTGGCGCGTGCTCAGGTGACTCAGTAGGAGCAGAGAATTGCGCCTGAGAAAGCGGTGGGCAGTTAGAGATATTCCCAAGACCTTCAGGGAGCGGAGGAGGAGGCATTTCGCTGGCCCATGCTCGGTGCAAATCTATCAGTTGTTGCCTGAGCCTTACTACCTCATCATTGTGTTCTGAACTTTCTTCCCTGTGATCCTGATCCGGGTTAATGAGCGAATTTTCAATCTCCCTGATATCCATGACGAGCTTTGCTTTGGATCTAGTGAAGTATGGGTGACTAGCCAGAGTGCTGCAAACCTACCACTGTTATCTGAAAGAACATGCTAATTAAAGACGACATCCGTTAGGATTAGGTCACACAACAAGCATGAGAATCACATTGGTAAAATTGTCCTAGATTCATGTTCATTTCTACCAGCTTTTAAGGGTAGCGAGGTCATTTTAACATCATCCTGATTTTTGTCTACACTTATTTTTTTATCTACACTTATTATTGTTATTATTATTTTTTTCTTTCCCTTTTTTTTTTCGTATCAATCTCTTTTCTTTTCTTTTCTCTCGTTATCTAGCTTTATTTTATCATTCTTTATGGCTTTTGTTTTTCTTTAATAGAGGAAAAATAATGAAAACAACGAAAGTAGGTTGCCTACGTATCATGTTGTACATGAATCAAATCTAGCGTAGTTCGGGCAGCATGTGCATAAACATCACCCACTTTTTTTTTTTGAATTTACGGTACTTTGAGAAGACAAATGCAAAACGTAAAAAAATCTTTTTGAGCTTTTGGATCGTGAAGAACAAAAACCATAAAGAATTATAAAATAAACTGCGACATTCCTTTTGATTCATTCTTTTCGACTCACTTTTTTTTTTTTTGAATTTACGGTACTTTGAGAAGACAAATGCAAAACGTAAAAAAATCTTTTTGAAATTTTGGATCGTGAAGAACAAAAGCCATAAAGAATTCTAAAATAAACTACGACATTCCTTTTGATTCATTCTTTTCGACTCACTTTTTTTTTAAATCAGTCCGTCAAATGACCACGTTACCCTTAAAGATGCAACAGTTAGCACGTAGGGATGATTTAGAGGTGAGTCTCCTACAAAGGGCCATGTGGGTCCCGCTAGATCTCCGTATGATGCACATAAGCATGACCTAAAGGCTGACCTACGTTGTGGTTCACTAACAAGGCTGTTCGGGGGAGCGTATGGTCGATAGTGGCTGCTTTGCTTTCCACCTACTCCATAACACCGACGGCTCTCCCCCTAAAATAAGGATGACTCAACTAGAGGTTGTGTACAACACGTGTACTACAGACTTGTTGCGGGAAGAAGGCCGGGGAGTGGACTCATGATGACAGATATAAAGCGGTAACACATAGGATAAGTACTATAAACAAAGAGCATGAAAACGCACAAAAGTGAAAACAATAACAAAATCAAAATCACAAACAATGCTTATACACTCGTAATGCCAAACAAAGTCGATACGACTCCAAAAATAGCTCGAATTCTGAAAACTTGTCATAACTCCCCAGCAAAGTCGCCAGAGCTGTCACACCCCTTTTTTTGCACTCCAAAAAGATTCGTTTTAAAGTTCGAAAGGGTTTTATTATTTAAGTGACAAGAAATGAAAATTTATTTCGGAAAAGGATTATTAACATTTTTATTCAGAGTCGCCACTTGGCATAGTCTGGTGTGCCAAATCACCATTGGAAAATCCTTTTCAAAATCATTTGACTCTTTAAATGGGTTTTGTGAGCAGCGATTCTGGCTAAGGAATTCTGTTGACCGAGGGAAAGGTGTTAGGCATCCCTCGATCCCGTGGTTTAACCACGGTCGCTTGGTAGAGTGTGTCGACTATTTTTTGACATTAAGAAATGTATAAATCACACAAAAGCGCGCAAAATAATCAAACAATAAACAAAATAAAACAATCCAAAATGTAAAGTCTAGTCCAATTGTACAGTCGAAAAATAGAAAAATATGAAAATATAAATCCTATGCTAAACTAAATCTAGACTAAGCTCCAATGCCTTACCCGATGCCGCGGGCCTTCATCACGATCATTTTCCGCCAACATGATACATCAGGGCATTCCCAGGTGAATAAATACAATGTGTCTTTGGGCATTCCCCGACCGAATGAATACATTTGAATTAAATAAGGTAACTAAAAAAACACGTTCAAAAACACACATTCAAATATTCAAAGGATTCGATCAACACATCACACCTAAATTTTGCCTACTCGAACCTATATTGCCTATCCATTTCAACATATCACAAATCTATCACATTCATGCTTATTTCGAATTATGCAAAAGACAACAAAACAAAAATTAACCTACATTCACCTTTTATCAATTTCTCGATTCCACCCCCGCTAGCTTCATTTTTACCAATTTCACCAAAATTACTCCAATTCATTTCATATATCATCGAAAACACACCGTGAGCACAAAAATCATGACATCATAACGACAACAAAACTCACCAACTACGATCACATCACACATAATCACAACAATTAAACACATTTGAGACAATAACAGGAATATAGAGTTGAGGGATGGACCTTAAACCGTTCTTTGACCAATATTATTCGACGAGATATAGAAAACCCACCTCCGACAACCTCGACTTAAGCTCCGACGACAAATCTTCAAAGGATCGAATTTATTGATAATAAAACCCAAGATCAAAACTCTCAAACCAGAACCCCAACGACGAAATGAATCAAAATCAATGGCAGAAATTAAAACCCCCAAACTGCTTACGATGAATCAATCGAGACGAGTAGAACCTAAATCTCAAAATCGGCTGGAAGAACAATGAACGAGACCATAATCGTGATAGAATCCAAACTTGATATTCAAGAAATTGCTACCCGAAGTTGACTGCGACGAACCAACTGACCCGAATCCAAATGCAGTAACCAATGTTGATTGATTTTGGAACCGCTTTCAGATAAACAAAAGGGGATAACGCTACTGCTGTTCACTTGGGCATCGTGAATCGATCCAAAAAAAAAAACCTTCAAAAAAACCAACAAAACAAACACAATACTACCTCCTAAATCGATAAATTCGAACAGAATTAGAACAAAAAACAAAACCCCTAAGACAAGATTCCCAAAATCCAAAACCGAATAAGAGGAAAAAAATGGTATATGCCTTCCCCCTCTATCTGTGTTCTGTGTATGTCCGGTTTTGGGGTGTCTATGGCGTGAGTTTTGTGGAAGAAGAAAAAAATGGACCCTATTGTGGTTGTGAGGAAGAAACCCAAAATAAATCCGGTTCTTGGTATTCTTTTTTATTTAATGTGTATCAATGGAATATATCCCAATATGGTCCCTTTGTGTGTGTATATATGCTGTGAGTTGAGGGTGGGGTAGTGAGGTAGGGTAGGTGAGGTCACGTGGGGTAGGGGGTAGGGTGTGATGTGGTTTATTTTGATTGGATGGGTTGTTAGGATAAGATGTAGGGGTTAGGATAAGATAGAATTTGTTAGAGTTTGTTATTTTTTGTATTTTGTGAGGGTATAATAACATGGATGAGGGTACACGGTAGGATAAAAATTAAAAAAAATGGGTAAAAGTGAATAAAAAAAATTGAACTGTAAGAGGACGAAATCACGTGTCTACAATATCCTTAAACTCACGGACAGAATATAAGAAAAGAGGCGAAACAACACTGGTGTCACGAATATGGGCCAAGTAAGATAAATATCCCCTATCAACTAATTTATGAGCCTGAACATAAGATATGACCCTCTTAGGAGCCGAATGAAGTACACCCTTCCAAGCTATCCTTAGCACACCCGGCAAAGCTAAAGTCACAGTCTTAGAAAAACAATCTAAGATAGCATGATAAAGAGCCAACCAATCCATGTCTAAAATAACATCAAAATTGACCATATCTAATACGTGAAAATATACCAAAGTCTCACGCTCGGCAAAAGTCACAACAAAAAATCGATGCGCCCGTTCTACTACTAAAGAATCACCTATCAGAGTATATATACAAATATGCATGGCTAGAGGCTCACTAACAGAATCAAAACCCAAAGCAAATTATACAGACACATAGAAGAAAGTCAATCGGGATCAAATAATACAGATGCAAGTCTAAACAAATGGGGATGATACTAGTAATCACAGTATCAACATCCTATGACTTAGGTTTGGCTGGTATAGCATAACATTAACCACGACCACCAACTACTTAAGTGGCCCCATGGCCACCCCTACGAGCTCCACTACCTCTGCCCCTCGCATCTCTGGTATCACCCCTACCCCTCATAGCTGAAACAAAAGTATCTCTAAACATACGACAAGGATAGTCTTTGGCCACTTGGCCAGTCTCATCAGGCATATAGCAACCTCTACGACCAGTCTCAATAAGAGAAGACACAACTTGGCCCGAACGACCACCCTGAACTGCTGAACTAGAAGGCCCAACACATGAACTCTATAAGGCCGCTTGCACTGGCCTACGCTATCCACGAAAACCACTAAAATCTCTACCATGGTGGGACTGACCTCTGAACTCACAAAAACGACGAACCTTCTTGGCGCCACCTTGTGATACTTAAAGAATACCCCCTATCATGTTAGCATGATCCATAATACTTTGAAAAAAAGCCCTAAGCACAACCATCTAAGACATAACCAACTAAAGGGAGACATCCAAAACTTTTACAAACTTTTGAGTCTTCTGTGATTCGGTGGAAATACTGTCATAGAAATATCTAGACAGGGCAGGGAAACATGCCTCATACTCAACAACTGTCATGGAGCCTTTCTCCAAATGATTTAACTTATCCCGCATCCGATCTCTCAAACTGTAAGGCATGAATCTCTCCAGAAAGGCATCATCAAACTGATCCCATAAGAACTCAGGAGTATCAATAGGCCTACAACCGACAAACAATGTCCACCAATCTCTCCCAGCTTCTCTCAATTGATAGTAGTATAAGCCACACCATTCGTACACAAAAAGTAAAACACAACTTAGAACACAAGGTATAAAAGAACTTCACACGATAAAAAATAAATGAGGGAAGTTTCCTAAAGAAGTTCTATAGCCCCTCGAAGATCGATACGGACGTCTATGTACCGATCTGCGAGACTCTATTAGACATCCCATTCTTACACCGTTATGACCAATGGAACCTGGCTGCTCTGATACCAATTTGTCACGACCCAAAAATGAGGGTCATGATAGCACTTATCGTGGCGCACCTTGACAAGTAAGCCTATCATCTAAATTGATACGAAAAGAGGAAAAGATTGAAATATCCCAAGATAAGGCTTCTAGAACAAAGTCAAACCATATAAGTAATCACACCAATTTAGAAAGAACTTATCCAAAATACTAATCATGCCCAAAACCAGGTATCAATAGTGTAAGAACTACTAATACAATCCAAGAATCAAATACATCAAAAAAATAACCACGAAGAAATAATATTTATCTCCGAATACTAATAAAGACGTAACTACGGTTGAAAAATAAAGGTGAACTTCGGACGCATGAATGTCCAACCGCTACCTTGGAAGCTCCAATAATCGCCTGAGTCAATCAAGTTGAGGTGCACTCAAGTTAGGATCTACACCGAAAGGGCGCAGTAGGCATGAGTACGATCCATTTGTACTCAGTAGGTATCATCGGCCAACCAAGTAAAGTAGCAAATAAAGCATACAAAATATGCACTAAGGGCACGTCACCTGTAATCTAAAAATGTTTCACAGTGGTAGCCTACACCGCTTGCACTAACATTTCTAATATATCTCACTTATATTTTAACATCACACCAAGATAGAACAAAAATATGTATTGTATCACATATAACAAGAACAAGGGGGAACATGTATATACAAGATCATCAAATATAAGCAAAAAAAGATACGATAAATACGTAGATGACAAGTTAATATGAAAATACAACACAACATAACATAATAAAGTAAGTTCAATATATATGATGATGAAGATAGTGATGATGATGATGCACGAGGTTGTGAAAATATATCATTGTGGTTGGTTGTGAAAATACTCATTGTGATTGGTTGTGAGCATTACATTCTCATATCCTACTCATTCACGAAACATTAATACCACCGTGGCAACATCTGACAAACACTGGCAATACCTTTTTACAACCCTCTACGAGGGATGTGACGGGGAGGAGATATTGTAACACCTTATAAAATCCTTTTTGAGGGATGTGATGGATTGTTTTTAAAACCCTCCACATGTCTCATATGCCAAATAAAGTATGAATATAATCACAATACACCAACGTTACCATATTAATTATGTTAACAATACAATACAATTATTCATATGTATTCAAGGCTATTAATATCACATTGGACCCCGTACGATTACACATATCACATAATAACTTAATCTCTATAATTAATCACATATAGGCCCCCACACGGCACAACACATAAATAGCCATTTTTCATAATTAGTTTCCACTCTTAACATGCATTTTGTATCATCATTTATTACTCAACCCAGTCTGAAAGAGTTAAGCCAAAACCTACCTCAAAAGCCGAAATCGGTGTGCTATACCTTGAACCCATGATCTTACTTTTCACGAACAATCTCTAACTCCACTAAAAATAACAAATATAAAATCTACGCATCAAAATAAAACCATTGACTACTTTTGGTTTGGGGTCAAAACGGATCCCCGAAACGAATTTCTGAAAAAGAAGGACAAAATCGAAACTTTAATTCAAAAACATGTTCCCCATATTTTTAGGAACCTACAGCTGAAAACTCAAGTTAAATTGAGTCAAAACCGAGGTTCAAATCGAAGAAAAATTATTTTTGAGCTTTACAGGGTAAAATCTTTGAAATCCGGGTTAAAATCAAGAATCGAAGTTGTTTTGATGGTTAAATTGATGAAAATCTAGTAATTATAAGATAAAAATATTATTTAAGTGAAAAGGAGTGAAATTGAAGTTTAAAATCAAGCCCTAAGATTCTTGATATTGTGAGAAATTTATAAAAAATTACTAAGAAAATGGTGAATTCTTACATTAAATCTGTAATAAAATCATGAAATTGGTGTTAATCTAGCTTTCCAAGCTCCCACAAGCTTCAATTTTAAGCTCCCATACTATTTTAGGGTTTAAATTTAAAGAGACAAGATTAAAAATGAGCAAAATGGACAAAAAGAGGAGAAAATCAGCAATATATAGCTGACAATCTGCTATGACAGTAGCTTTTTTCTTTTTAAAGTCTAACCCGGACTTCGACGGGGTGCCCGGGATTTGTTTAGAGTCCGATATATGCAAACAAACTACGCAACCATACTAAATTCGACGTTCCGAACGCTTTGGAAAAATCAGATTTTTGAAAAAACATCATTTTCACAAAGTTAACTCCCAAAATTTGAAATCATAATTTTCCAAACCAAGGGTCGAAATGAGATTTAAAAGTCGTAAAATCATACCAAATATGCTAACACCCTAAAATTGGCATTCCAAATTTGCTGGCAAAGTCGAATTTTCCATCTGAGGTTGTTTCGATGAAATGTTGGTCCCACACCTATATTTTCAAATTTTCAACTTTCCATTCAATAGGTCGAAATGAGCTCGAGTGCATCAAAACCCGAAACAAAGGTCTACCTGACATACAATCGATATTCTAGAGCTGGTGGCTCAGTCTGTTTGGCCACCCGTCAAACAGATCAAAAGATATTCCTATAAATCTAAAATAAGGCTCTCGAAGCCATCAAAAACTACAAAATCACATAGATGATACTGAAATACATCGAAAATCATGTCATCGCTCCCACACCCAAGAAATACCATAATGCAACTACGGGGAGGGGTAAAATAATTAAATAAAATAAAATCACAAATTTTACATATTTCATCAAATTTGTAGGTTGTTACATTTCATTTTTGAATTCAATAGTTAAAGTAGAAGGTTGAACAAATGGACATTAGGATAAAAGATTACACCTAGTTGACCGATTTCGACAAGTGGACTAGGGTCGTTACAAGATAATAATTAATAAGGAAATAGAGTGCATGAAGATTAAACTTTGATAAGACAAAGGAATGTGAATAACTCAAAATTCTAACTTGATATTATTGGATAAAAAAAGAATATCAAAGACTAAGAAAATAGTAGAATTTTCTTGATTTATGAACTAAAGATTGAGTTTTTTAAAATACGTGGAAGATCAATCCTAATAATCTCAAGATAGAAATGACACATGCCCTTTGAATGACTGAAACTTTAAAGAAGTATCAAATTTAGGGTCGTTACTCTAAAACAATTTAAGGGAGAAAATTAAACAACTAAAGTCAAGTGCGACTTGACAGTTTGAGTAAAATAAATTTGAATATCTACCAATTTAAGAACCAACAAATGACCTAAAGGCCAATAGAAAGACGGAAGTATTGAAGGGCTTGAGCAAAAAGTTTATGACGTAGATCAGTACTAAATAGATACTACAAAGTGTTAATATTTCGTCATTATAAACAGAAGATTATACCAGTAAAGGAGGGACTTGTAAGAGCTTGAACTGAAAAAATTTAAAGTTTGAATTAGCACGAGTTTGACAAAATTTGGTTTAGCACGGGCCTGACAAAATTTGAAATGAATGCTTTTAGCAAAAATATTTTTGAAGAATTATGCCAACGTTAACAGAGTCGTAAGAATATTTAACAGATTGCAGGCACAAGTATTGAAAATATTGAGGAGAAAATTTAAAAATAATGATGAATTAAACTCATTAAAAATTTGAAAAAAGAATGTGAACCATATGGAATATCGAAAGATTAAAATCGAAGGAGATATTTAATTGAAATGTTAAGAGTGTGGCGAACTAAAGATAATTTCCTAAATGGTTCTCTTAGAATCATTAAGATGCGTTAAGCGCAGAAGTGTTACAATAATAGAATTTTAAAAAATATTATGATATAAAGTATGTGAAAATGCAATAGATAATAAAGAGATATGTAAACGTAAAATTAATTTTTCTTTGATCATAAGGACAAAACAAATGTGAAGTTAGCAAATAAATATCTAGTCAAATGAATTTATGTAGGTCAAGTAGCACGTAAGAAAGAAAAATTCACAGAACAAATAACACAAATACGTTAAATAACACGTCAAGAAAATTCACAGAACAAATAACACGCACTAATATGCTGGTGACTCCTTATGCCAGAGGTAGGCCTAAGCGTGACATATCAATTGAGATTTCGATAAATTGATTCAAGCTTTAATTAATGACATTACTCGAGTTTGGAGTTAGAAATTTTCAAACTCAATTTGGTCAAATTTTGACTTAGATCAATTTATCACTATCTTTGCACATAATATGAGGGTCGTCATTGGGTCATGAACCCTTTTGATATAAGGGCGTTACCTAAAATTGCGGAATGACATCATGGGTCAAACCACCTATGACTTCTGCATGCATGACCTAAATCAAGGGTGGTAACGCTCTATCTTAAGTTTTTCTAAGATTTGGAAAGACACAGACTTGGATTTCTTATATGAGAAGGCACGTGGTCCCAAGGCAGTAAAAATCTCGCTCACCCCACGTATGCGCCGACTCTCTAAAATAGGTGATTTGAAAGAATTTTGGAAAAGTACAATGTACAATCCGCGTGTACAATGTGTGTGAGTGTCATTTTTTCGAAGTAGAGGAAATATGAATGGGATGCCAATTTATATAAAGTGGTAACAGATAAGCAATTTACATAAAATAACAGCAATAAGCCATTTATGTCAGACAAACATGATAAATCAAGACAATTAAGGCGAAACAAATAACAATATATAATTATTAATCCTAAGTTTGTTATGGTTAAGAACCTACGAATCCCCAGTGAAGTCGCCAAGCTGTTATACCCCATTTTAACACGGGTCACATCGAGGTACAATATGTTGGAAAGCTTCTAATTAAATTTAAGGAAGTCGCCACCTATTTAGTTCTACGGTGAATTAGGACACCTATTATAAACTATGTGATTAAAGCAATTAAAGACTTCATTTTATGGTCTACGCTACTTAAAATTCTAGGTATGGATTCTAATTATTCTAAAGGGAAAGGATTAGGCACCATAAATTTTTGCACTATGTATACATTTCCTCGATGTGGTGATGTTGATAGATATGTGGCTAACAATTTCACACTAACTCACGTATTGTCTTACACTCTAGTTTCATTAGCAAAGATATTGTTCAAAGACCAAAAGTTGTACAGATGCTACAAATATAACAATGCATAGACATTTGTTAATTTAATTATACTAGTTTGATAGGTAGAAAGGGCGATGTAATCTGCTGAATTAAGACCAAGAGATGCAGTCATACTCATGTCTTTGCTACACTTTAAAAGAGGTAAGCACATATCAGAAATTAGGCAAAGCACCAAAGACATCAAACACTCATGTGATAAGCACAAAAGGAGATAGAGCTTAAAAAATGGAGAGGTCGGGCATATTCATCCAACAGATACGTAAGAAAATAAAACTGCTTTTAGGTAAAAAAAAATTCAACATTCTTATTTCAATTAGCAAAAAGGGGGTTATCAAAATTTGGGAAAAAGTCAATTTATTTCGCGAATGAAAAGTATGGCTACGCATTTCGGCCTGCCTTTCAATTCCAGCAGAAGAAATTAAACAAAGGGAAACAAATTGATTTAACTCTCAAGAAAGTACGTCCTTTGAGTAATTAAAACGGACCTCCAAACAAGAAAAAAAATAAAAATAAACCCCTTAACAGGGAGAAAACAACCACACCTATAAACTAGAAGCCAACTCTTCATCAAACTTCCGTCGCCTGTCCCGTGACTAACAGAACGCTAAATAAGGCAAAAAACTGATTCTCTATAACACATAAAATCAACAACACGTAAACTGATTGTCATGAACTTCAAAGCAGCTAAATGTAGAGAGATTAAAATTGATTTTAAATGTTATCTAAGGTGCACAAAATGTGACGCATATAATAAGAAAAACACATCGATCAAAAAGGAATTATGTAGATTGGATAAACAGAACATAAAGTAATTAATCAGAATGAATCATACTGATAGAAAAGAAACTTACAGAAAAAACTTTAATTCCAAATAGAACCTAAAACATGTACTATTTAGGGGTTCTAAACATATTTTACTAGCTAAACAACTAATGTAATGACACTTATGCTATGAACAGGATCTTTTATACGTGAATGAACGAACATATATACCTAGATCACACCAGTAAACTGTTCACATAATCACTGAGTACTACCTGCTTCCTAATTCACACCTAGTATAGGAGGAAAATAATTAAACAGAAAGAAAGCCCTTCGAATGGCAGCAAACAATAGAAGTAACCTACAGTTTACTACTTCTTACGCACGATAAAAAAGAGTGAGATCATTGAGCTAGCATTTTGGGTTCTATTTATACACACACTTATTAACAAGCAAAAAACTAAACAATATGCCTTGGTTTCAATGAATTCATGCATTTGCTAAGTTTAGACGAGGGCAGTAAATTGTCAACAATATGTTTTAGCTAATTTAAGAATTTGAGACGGAAAGACACAAACGAATCTCGACTTACGACTTTGCATTTTCCTATCCGGTCAAAGCATTGATCAAAAAGTTCCGATAACGTGATTCTCCAAAGCTTGAACACAAATTAATTTTTTTTTTAAAAGAATACAAATAGCAGTTGGTCCCGTGTAGAACTCAAGTAAAGCAAGCGTGTTTTAAGAAGCCAAATGCAAATCGCAAATCATGCTCGGCAACACGCTAACCGTAACAGATCACATTCGTTCTTTGAGCCTCATATTTATACCTTATAATAAGTTATATGGATGTGGATATGTCGTATAAGAACCACTTTTATGCATACACAGTTACAGACAAAGCTTCAAAACAAGCTGCCAAGATATCATATCCCGAAACGTTCATCATTCGCTTTTTAAACCTATTGCATGGATGTCGGAACAAAATGAACCAATACGACAGATTTTTGATGAATTTCGGAGCATAACGACGAAACGAACAACATATTTATTCACTTATTTGACAAATTAATTGAAACAATTTTCTTATGTATTAAAATAAATAAATAAATAATAATTAAGGCTTTGCTAGACGTTCCATTAGAGGCAAGTAAGCATAAATATTCAATTGAAAGAGTGCATATGCATAAAATGTCTTATTAGAGGGTAGACCGTACCAATATGTCATATTTTAGGATGGACGAATCCAAAATGCCAATATGTCCTATTTTAGAATGGACGAACCCAATGTTTCATCAAACTGAAAAGGAGTATTTGATAAAGAACAAATGAGTAACTAAATATATTTTTTTCAAGGAATTCAAAAGATGACATTCAGTGCATATCTAACTAAAATAAATAAATAATAAATGTGTTGTGAAATGTTCAATCAAAGGCAAGCGAGCATAAATATGCATAATATCTTATAAGAGGGCAGACTAACTTAATTATGTCCTATTTTAGGGTGGACGAACCCAATATATCCTATTTTAGGGTGAACAGACCCAAAGTGTCCTATTTTAGGGTGGGCAGACCCATAATGTCCTATTTTAGGATGGATAGACCTATAGTATCCTATTTTAGGGTGGACTAACCCAAAGTGTATTGCAGTGCTTGGTGAAAATTTAAAGAATAGCATGCAGTGCTTAACTAATTGATAAAAATAATAATGATAAAAGCAAATAAATAATTAAGGCTTTGCGATATGTTCAACTAAAGAAAAGCAAGCATAGATATCTAATTGAAAGCAAACGTGCATAAACGGTCTTATTTGAGGGTAGACAAATCATCATGTACTATTTTTAGGGTAGACGAACCCAATATATCCTATTTTAAGGTGGACAAACCCAGTGTGTCTTATTTTAGGGTAGACGAACCCAAAGTGTATTGCAGATTTTCAATTATCAATGCAATGCAGAGAGTTTGGTGCGATTTTCGCTACTAATTTTTAGAAAATTTAAAGGATAGCATGCAGTGGTTAAAAATAATAATGATAAAGAAAATATATAGTAAAGGAATTGCGGTATGTTTAGGTAAACAAGCAAGTATAAATATCTAGTTGAAGGCGAATACGCTGAAGGTGAATACTCGTAAATGATCTTATTTGAGGGGTAGACTAACCCACTCTGTCCCATTTTAGGGTGAACAAACTCATATTATCCTATATTAGGGTGGACAAATCCAACATAAATCGTAAACTTACAAATATTAATGCAGTGCAGAGAGCTGCAAAAATTCTATGTAGCGCTTTTGTAGTAGTGAAAAATTCAAGTGTGATGCCTTTGCAATACAAATATTAATGTTGCAATGTCACATTAACGACTATTCATAATGTGGTATTCATAATTTGAGATTTTCCTCTTCGACAAATTTTGCTGCGAGGAAGCTCCTACACTCAACGAGAATTTTAAGTTTTGAAATTTAAATTGCATTTTTGTATCATTTTTGCATTGCCTTTCTTGTGGTTTGCTAGCATATACTATCTTTCAAGAAAAATCAACATCTGCATTACTCAAAGAAAACTTGTTAGTATAAAAGAACATATATACCTTGTTATGTTAATATATATATATATATATATATATATAGATAGAGAGAGAGAGAGAGAGAGAGAGTATTAAAAAATAAATAAAAAATATAATAATATAGTAAGTATTATGTTAATACGCTATCATATATTTATTTATTCATTTTAGAAATGATAATTTAAAATATATTTTACTATTTATTTTTGAAAAAATTTGTATGCGATGTTAATAAGAAAAACATAATTTTCAAACTGTTAACGCCAAAAAATATATTTTGAAGTGAATAGATAGAATATATATATATATATATATATATATATATTAGGAAATTCTAAGCATCGAGAAATTAATCTTATGAAAAAGGAGAGCTAAAATTGGGTGTCAACACCCCCATCTATAGCCAAAAGGGAATTCAAAATAAGACACTATGACATGTATGTATATAAGACAATGAAATGACTAACCTTCCAGAAGATGGAGGCTCACCACGTCAACGATGACCAACGAAAGAGACAATCCACCTAACGCTGCACAAGGATAACAAGAGTGTCTTCGGATCTTACATCATGAAATAATCTAGAGTCCTAGGACGGCCACCGGGACAAATATTGGCATGTAACTCATAAAAAGTGATAAAATTATATCATGTCTAGAATTTGTCAAAAATCAGATGCACACGTTCATAAATACATATATGGAATGTCGGGACAGGGTAAAGAGTCATGAACATGAGAGTTTAAAATCATTAACCTAGACTGTGTAGCTTTATTTGTCCTAAGGGCACCCACATGCTATATGTGTTCAGCTCCCCATGCTGAAAGGTCCTAGTGCATGTAGCCGCACGATTCGAGAAAATTTATGGAAGGGCCAAAGCCACCGGGGCTTCAACTATTCTAATATGGGCTAGGGCCTTAGAATTAACATCTAGGTGCTTGTCTAGTTTCCGGTGAGACCATTGACTTTGTGAAGGCCCGAGGTCCCCATTTTTTTTGTTTGAAGCTCAGGCAATTATGAAGTTGAAGCATGTAGTCTCCCCGCTAGTAGGCAAGTATAGCTCTTTTGTCGCTCTCTTAATAGAGTCTTCTTTCCTACCTTTGGAGTTGATGAAATGGATAGTTCGCATGGAGCTAGATGGTAGGTAAGATTAAATAAATCTCCTCCTATCTTCTTTTCTATTCTCACTCTCATCTAACTGATGAATGCAATTGGAGTAGAATCACTTTCTCTTACTAGGTTTACGAAACCATAATTCTTCATAAAGATGAGATTAACCCAAATCAAAAGAAATATTATACATATATATTGTGTGAATCATGCACACAGTCATATTGTAAAAATATTAGAAGTTTTCTTTAAAATATGAATTCACTTTTGTACATGTGGTATTTTTAAGATTTTCACTTTTTGTCACGTGAGAAATTCAACAAGCTTTCCATCGATATAAGATTCGCTTAAATCCGATAATCGGGTAACAAGTTATGACTATTTCAAGGTCCCGTCGTAAAACAGCGGTATATTTGTCAGTGGCACATAGCGCCACAAGCTAAAATGGAAATTGTCCTTTTCCAGTGTCTCAATCAGATTTTACCGCGTCGCGCCAAACTTCCAGATAACAAAGGAAGTGTCAATGCGGTGGCTCCGCATCGTGCCATCACTCAATTTTATAGTTGTCAAATTTTAGTGACACTGCGCGATAGCACTGCGTCGCGCCAGGTGTCAAATTAAGGAAATTTTCACTGAAATTAAAAGACGCATCTAGGGTTAAAAAGGTCAATTTACCACCCCTATTTAAGCCCTTTAACATGAGATTCAGCTATTGGGGACCCAAAAATATACTCTCTTCTCTCAAAAACCTCTCAAGAATAGCCTAGGACTTTTCATAGAAGATTCGAAATCAAGAATTTCCTCCGTTAATCTTCATGTATTTATGAACCAAGGTATGCATAGTGTTCATTCATGGATTTCTTCCATCCATGAAGCTCAATAACCTTGTTTTATATATAAATCATGGTATTTATGTTGTGGGTTATTTTTAATTATGTTCTTGACGTTGATTGATTTCAAAGTTGGAATCTTTGTATGTTTTTCATGATATTATGTTAACATGCAAAATAAAATCCATGAATTTATAGTTGCTTATGAAGTGTAATTTGATGATTTCATCTATGTCCTAAATTGTGCATGCAAGGTGTTTGATAAAATGCTTGGAAGAGTAGAAATCATGCCTTATAGCCCAAAACATAAACTAAATTTGACATGCCTGTCATCCTCTTTTGTTTATATAGTTTCCATGCTATCATTGTGAAATGTGTATGTTGTTGGAATGCCCATGTTATTAGAAGATGATATTATGATATGATTATAGGCATTCCCATCCATGTTAGATAGTATGATAACCATGTACTTCGTGAAATCCCCAACTTATTATATTATGGATTGTTGATTTTGGTCATATATTTAAGAAATTCAGGCTTTGTCAGTTTTCTTTCATCGAGTCCTAGGGATACTTGTACCCGATAATTTATCTGTATGCCTAGAGCCAATGTCATGTTTCAAGATACTCTCAGTCAATCCATGTTCAGTAGAATTCAGTCAATCTCATGACTCAGGAAAACTCAGTAATCTCAATAATATTCAATCAGTCAACGAAACTCAGTTAACTCAGTCCAGTTTAGTTCAGTAACCCATGTTCAGTGTCTATTCAGATGGGAGTAAAAATTGTGAACCCAAGGATGAGAACTCACCTGCCAGTAGAGAGTGTGATTCTTAGGAGCAATTCTTGCATTCCAGAACTATGTATCCTGCGTAGGTTAAGACATTATACCTGCTAATTGAGGGTAGATGAGGTGGCTTAACCTGCTAGTTGATGGTTCCTACCATTATCATTAGAGTAACCTGCTAGTTAAGGGTCACTCACATGTTGTCCTTTCTAGTGGCGTGGTATTGAGACCCTTCCAATCAGGGCACAGATTGGACCCCAATTCAGCTATAATGCATTATTTGGGGCCTATCGGTTAGAAAACTACTTCCCACAGTTTCATGTTACAGAACCAGGACTGTCAGATACAACCAACCAGTCTCAATAATAGAACTTAGATGGTTCTATAGAATTCAGGACTGTCAGATACAGTTAACTCAGATGCAGTACGTAACTCAGCTAGTTCTATTAAATTTAGGATTTTCAGATACCGTCACTCATGTTATCAGTTATATCAGTTATCAGAATTCATTCATTAGTCATGTTAGTCATTAGTAAACTCACGTTATCATGATTTCTGTTATAGTTACTAAATATGTATGCATGTATTCTCAGCCTCATATTAGTCAGTTAGTTAATATTATTCATGCATATGAACCCCATGCATTCAGCCTACCTTACATGTATACCAGTATATTTAAAGTACTAACACATTTTCACTATGGTGTCTTATACCATAGGTTCAGAGATACGAGCTCCAGAGCATCAGTAGATTCCAGTCTCAGTTGTCAGAGTTAGAAGTGAGTCCTCATCTTTTGAGGGCACGATCATTATTTTAATATCTCATTAATTAATTTATTAGTTGGAGTTAGTTGGGGACATGTCCTATCAACTCCTTATTCAGATAGTCATGTATAGAGGATTTCCAAACTATAGTATGTTCAGATAACTTATTTTAGCTTTTTTTGGGTATTTCATACCCAATCCATATGTTACGATTTATTAGATCTTGTGTTACAGTTTTGAACCTTATGGCCTTTTAGTTCATGTTTCCACATTATATCGTATGTTATGCAGTAGACAGGTACAAATCTCAGTCATGGGTTAAATTGCGGTCCTTCGAGGTCATGAGCACCGTGTAGTATTCTGGGTACCAGATTCGAGGCTTTACATACTTGGTATCAGTGCCTAAGGTTCAATAGAGTCATAGGAAGTCTGGAGGATGCATCTAGTAAAGTCATGTACATGGGTGTGTTGTGCGCCATATTTATGTGAAGAAGGCTATAAGACGTTTAGGAACAATTCCCCTTCTTTTAGTATTCATGTCGTGCTAGTGAACATAATCTCAAGTTAATTTCTCAGTCTAATCCGTTTCTTTCTTTTTTCTACAAAACATGCCTCCCAAAAGAAGCAATGGGAATCAGTCAGCCCCTCAGCCCGAAGAACCTTTGGGTGAACATGTTTCTCATACAGAGTTCAGAGCTTCGTTTACTACTCTTGCTCAGTCAGTTACTGCTCAGAATGAACGACCAACTATCGCCCAGGACAACCCTGTGGCCAATTCAGTTGCATCCAGAATTCGGGATTTCACCCGAATGAATCCTCCATCCTTTCTTGGGTTTAAGTCAGATGAGGACCCTTAGGAATTCCTAGATCAAGTTCAGAAGGTTACACTTATCATAGAGGTTATTCCTGTTGATAGTGCTGAGCTAGCTGCATATCAGTTGCGGTTACTGCTTACACTTGGTTTAAACAATGGAAGTCTAAAAGGCCAGATGATGCAGGGCCTGTTGAGTGGGACGATGTTGCTTTTTCTTTCCTTGATAGATTCTTTCCCCTAGAGTTTAGAGAATCTAAAGTGTTAGAATTCATCAACCTCAGGAAGGGCAACATGATGGTGAAAGAGTATTCTTTTAAGTTTACTCAATTAGCCAGATATGCCCCTCATGCGGTTGCAGATAGAAAGGCCAAGATGAGTAAGTCATTTCAGATGTGAATGATAGCGTAGTTAATGAGTGCAGATCCGCCACGCTAAATAGTGAAATAACTTTAGACAGTCTCATGACTTATGCTCAACAGATAGAGGAGAAAAAGATTAAGATGAGAGAGAGGCAGAATAAGAAAGCAAGGACATGTAGTTTAACTTTGCTCAGCCCAAATTAGAAGGAGAAAACCGTTCTCAGTTTCATCTTAAGTCATTAGTTCTAGCTCCTTCTTCTTCCAATGCTCCTATTCGTAAGTTTAGAGAGGGTAACAAAGATAGAGCACCACTCTCTAAGTCTTAGGGCAGTGTTAGCAGTGCCCACACCTATTCTCTTTGTCAAACTTGCGGCAAGAACCACCAGGGTACTTGCAGGGATGGCAGTGATACTTGTTTTGGGTGTGGCAAGCCAGGTCACAGAGTTAGAGATTATTCGCAGTCAGGTCCTTAGGGTTTACAGAACCATTTCTCAACTCAGTCTGGTCGCTCGAATCAGTAGGGTGCCATCTCCTGTGCTACTAGTGGGCAACGCCCAAACAAACTCTATGCTCTCCAATCTTGACAAGATTAGGAAAATTCTCCTGATGTGGTTACTGGTATGTTACAGATCTTTCATGTGCATATTTACGCTTTGCTAGACCTAGGAGCTTTTTTATCTTTTATTACTCCCTATATATCAGGTGATTTTGGAACCAGTCCTAAAATTTTAGCAGAGCCCTTTTCAGTCTCTACCCAGTGGGTAAAACCATCATAGCCCGACGGGTATACAGGAACTGCCCGATTATGATATTTTAGAAGGTCACTTCAGTAGACTTAGTCGAATTAGAGATGACTAATTTTGATGTCATTCTTGGCATGGATTGGCTTCATTCTTTCTATACCATAGTTGACTGCAGAAATAGAATAGTTCAGTTTCAATTTTTGAATGAACCCATCCTAGAGTGGAAAGGTAGTGTATCCGATTTCAGAGGTTAGCTTGTTTCCTACCTTGGGGCAAGGAAAATGATATCAAAGGGATGTGTTTATCATCTTGTTTGAGTTAAGGACACTAGTTCCAAAACTCCCAGTCTTAAATCAGTCCCAGTAGTGAATGAGTATTCAGATGTCTTTCCCGAAGATCTTCCAAGAATTCCTCCCCAAAGAGAAATAGACTTCAGCATTGATCTTATTCAAGACTCTCAGCCTATATCTATTTCGCCATACAGAATGGCACCAGCAAAACTCAAAGAATTGAAAGAATAGTTGATGGATCTCTTAGATAAGGAATTCATCAGACCTAGTGTATCCCCATAGGGTACATCGATCTTATTCGTGTGCAAGAAAGATAGATCTCTCAAGATGTGTATTGATTACCATCAAATTAATAAAATCATGGTCAAGAACAAGTATCCTCTTCCCAGAATCAATGACTTATTTGACCAACTTTAGGGCGCTAGCTATTTCTCTAAGATAGACCTCAGATTCGGCTATCATCAGCTCAGAGTCAGAGAATGTGACATTCTAAAAATAGACTTCTATACCCGGTATGGTCACTTTAAAATCCTAGTCATGTCCTTCGGTTTCACCAATGCCCTAGCAGCTTTCATGGACTTGATGAACTTTGTGTTCAAGCAGTACTTGGACATGTTCATCAGAGTCTTCATAGATGATATTCTAGTCTATTCCCGCAGTGAGCATGATTATGCAAACCATCTTAGAATTGTACTTTAGACTCTCAGAAATCATCAGTTGTTTGCCAAATTCAGTAAATGCGAATTCAGGCTAAGGTCAGTTTCTTTTCTTGGTCATATCATTTCCGGTGATGGCATTAGAGTAGATCCTTAAAAGATCGAAGTAGTAAGAAACTGGCCCAGACTTGTCTCTCTATCAGACATTAGGAGTTTCTTGGGTTTGGCTGGCGATTACAGACGGTTTGTTGAAGGATTTTCTTCTATTACATTCCCTATGTCCAGATTGACTCAGAAGAAAGTCAAGTTTTAGTGGTCATACCCTTGTGAGACGAGTTTTCAAGAGTTGAAGACTCGACTCACCTCAGTTCCCATCCTAGCTCTTCCAGATATTTCAGATGAGTTTGTAGTATACTGTGATGCATCTAGAGTAGGTTTGGGTTGTGTCTTTATGCAGCATGGTAAGGTCATAGCTTATGCCTCCAGACAACTTAAACTTCATGAGAATAATTATCCTACTCATGATCTTGAGTTAGCGTCCGTAGTATTTTCTTTGAAGATTTGGAGTCATTATCTATACGGTGTTCATGTAGACGTGTTCACAGATCATAAAAGCCTTCAGTATATCTTTTCTCATAAAGATCTAAATCTTCATCAGAGAAGGTGGTTAGAGCTCTTGAAGGATTATGACATGAGTGTCCTTTATCATCCAGGGAAGGCCAATGTAGTGGCTGACGGTCTTAGTATCATGTTGAGGACAGTAAGAAAAAGCTAGCCCAGAAAGTCCATCAGCTTACCAGACTAGGCATTCGCTTGGTCGATATACAGAAGAAGGTGATATATGGGTTCAAGGTAGTTCAGAATCATCTCTAGTTTCCAAGGTAAAAGAAAAGCAAGATAGAGATCCTAGCTTTGTTAAGTTCAAAGAGTCAGTCAAGGATCAGAAAATAGAGGTTTTCTCCCAAGGGGGAGATGGTGTCCTTTGGTGTCAGGATCGTCTGTGTGTTCCAACTATTGATGACTTGAGGCTGCAAGTTCTTGTAGAAGCGCATGATGAGCACTACTCTATTCATCCAGGGGCCACAAAGATGTACCGCGACTTGGGAGAGATCTATTGGTGGAGTGGGATGAAGAGAGATGTTGCAAAATTTGTGGCTAAGTTCTCTACATGTCAGCAAGTTAAGATAGAGCATTAGAAGCCTAGTGGGTCCATGCAGGAGTTCACCATTCCTAATTGGAAATGGGAAGAAGTGAACATGGACTTCGTGATGGGTTTGCCTCGTACTCGTGTTCAGCATGATTCAGTTTGGGTTATTATAGATAGAATGATCAAATTAGCTTATTTCCTTCCAGTTCGTACCTCTTATTCAGTCGAGGATTATGCCAAACTCTACATCAGAGAGTTGGTTAGATTGCACAGTGTTTCGTTATCCATTACATCAGATAGAGGTACCCAGTTTACCTCTCACTTCTGGAAAGCGTTCCAAAAGGGTCTTGGTACCCAAGTTCATCTCAGTACAACCTTTCATCCTCAGACAGATGGTAAAGTTGAAAATACCATTAAGACTCCAGAAGATATGCTAAGGGTTTGTGCAATTAATTTCAAGGGTAGTTGGGATGACTACTTGCCTTTGATTGAGTTTGCATACAATAACAACTATCATTCCAGTATTCAGATGGTTCCATTCGAAGCTCTCCATGGTAGGAGATGCAGATCTCTAGTCGGTTGGTTTAATTCCAGTATAGGGCCTGACTTAGTATTCGATGCTTTAGAAAAAGTTCATTTGATTAGAGAAAGACTTTGGGCTGCTCAGAGCCGGCAGAAGTCTCATGCAGACGTGCGCAGAAAGGATCTCGAGTTTGAGATTGGTGATATGTCTACCTCAAGATCTCTCCCATGAAGGGAGTGAAGAGGTTTTGCAAAAAGGGAAATCTTTGTCCCTGATATGTCGGTCCCTTAAAAATTCTTAGTCGCTTTGGCAAAGTAGCTTATGAGCTCAAGTTGCCTTTAGATCTAGCTTTATTTTATCCAATATTCCATGTATCTTTGCTCAAGAAGTGCATAGGTGACCCAACAGTTGTAGTCCCTATTCAGAGCACTGATGTACAGAACTGTCTCTCTTATAAGGAGATTTCAGTCCAAATCCTAAACTATCAGACTTGTAGACTGAGGAACAAACATGTCTCTCTAGTTAAAGTTCTTTGGCGAAATCAGTCCATCGAGGGAGCTACTTGGGAAGCAAAAGCAGACGTGCGTACCAAGTATCCTCACCTCTTCTCCACCAACTCAGATCAATCTCAAGGTAATAGTTCTCCTTAAGCTTACTCCATTTCATGTTCGGTGTTCATCACAAACTTGGTATCAAGTACTATTGCATATTAAGTCATGCATTCATGTATTAGTTCAGTTATATAATTAAGCATCAGAAATACATTCTCATTGTGAGAAACTTAGTTCCTCAGAACACGTAGTCTTGCATTCATGAATCAGTTACACATGCATCAGATATACTTGTCCAGTATGATATGTTCAGTTATTAGTCATGTTAGCCGTGAGGTCATGTTCTAGTTATCCATGTTCATTATATGCATCGATCTATGTTCTTCCCCTCACTCTCAGTTTCATTCGATGATGAATGTTCTCAAGAGGGAGATATTGTAATACCCCGTACTCTTTCTTAGCTTGAAATCGTCTAAAAAATATTAGAAGCTTTCTTTGAAAGATGAATGCACTTTTGTACATGTGGTATTTTAAAGATTTTCACCTTTTGTCACGTGAGAAATTCAACAAGCTTTCTATTGATAAAATATTCGCTAAAATCTGATAACCGAGTAAGAAGTTATGACTATTTCAATTTCCCATCGTAAAACAACACCATATTGGTTAGTGGTGCGCCGCCCCACAAGCTAAAATGGAAATTATACTTTTTAAGTATCTCAGTGAGATTTCCCTGTGTTGTACCAAACTTCCAGGTCACAAATAAAATTGCCACACAATGGCTCCATGTTGCACCATCCCTCAATTTCCCAGTTGTCAAATTCCAGTGACACAACGCGATAGCGCCGCGTCACGCCAAGGGTCAAATTCAAGAAATTTTCACTAAAATAAAAGACACATCCAGGGTCAAAAGATTCAGTTCCCCACCCTTATTTAATCCCTTTAACACGAGATTCAGATATTGGGAACCCAAAATATACTCTCTTCTCTCAAAAACCTCTCAAGAACAACCTAGGGCTTTTCATAGAAGTTTCAAAATCAAGAATTTCCTTCATTAATCTTCGTGTATTTAAGCATTACCATCCACGTTAGATAGTATGATAACCATTTACTTCGTGAAATCCCCAACTTATTATATTATGGATTGTTGATGTTGGTATATATTCAAGAAAGTCAGGCTTTATCAGTTTTCTTTCATCGAGTCCTAGGGATACTTGTACCTGACAATTTATCTGTATGCACAGAGCCAATGTCATATTTTCAAGATACTCTCAGTCAATCCATGTTCAATAGAATTTAGTCAGTCTCATGAATCAGGAAAACTCAGTAATCTCAGTAATATTCTGTCAGTCAAAAAAACTTAGTTAACTCAGTTTAGTTCAGTTCAGTAACCCATGTTCAGTGTCTATTCAGATGGGAGTAGAAATTGTGAACCCAAGGATGGGAACTCACCTGCCAGTAGAGGGTGTGATTCTTAGGAGCAATCCTTGCATTCCAGAACTACATAGCCAGCGTAGGTTGAGACATCATACCTGCTAATTGAGGGTAGATGAGGTGCCTTAACCTGCTAGATGAGGGTTCCCACCATTCTTATTAGAGTAACCTGCTAGTTGAGGGTTACTCACATGTTGTCCTTACCAGTGGTGCGGTATTGACACCGTTCCAATCAGGGCACAGATTGGACCCCAATTCAGCTATAATGCGTCATTTGGGGCATGTCGGTTAGATCAATACTTCCCATAGTTTCATGTTACAGAACCAGGACTGTCAGATACATCCAATCAATCTCGGTAATAAAACTCAGATAGATCTACAGAATTCAGGACTATCAGATACAGTATGGAACTCAGCTAGTTCCATTAGATCCAGGATTGTCAGATACAGTCACTCATGTTATCAGTTATATCAGTTATCAGAACTCATTCATTAGTCATGTTAGTCATTAGTAAACTCATGTTATCATGATTTCTATTATAGTTACTAAATATGTATGCATGTATTCTCAGCCTCATATTAGTCAGTTAGTCAATATTATTCATGCATATGAACCCCATGCATTCAGCCTACCTTACATGCATACCAATACATTTAAAGTACTAACACATTTGGCTATGGTGTCTTATACCATAGGTTCAGAGATACGAGCTCCAGAGCATCAGTAGATTCCAGTCTCAGTTGTCAGAGTTAGAAGTGAGTCCTCATCTTTCGAGGGCACGATCATTATTTTAATATCTCATTAATTAATTTATTAGTTGAAGTTGGTTGGGGACATGTCCTATCAACTCCTTATTTAGACAGTCATGTTTAGAGGCTTTTCAGAATACAGTATGTTCAAATAGCTTATTTCAGCTTTGTTTTGGGTATTTCACACCCCATCCATATGTTACGATTTATTAGATCTTATGTTATATTTTTGAACCTTATGGCCTTTCAGTTCATTTTTCCGCATGATACGGTATGTTATGCAGTATACAGGTACATATATCAGTCATGGGTTAGCTTGTGGTCTTTTGGGGTCATGAGCACCGTGTAGAATTTCGGGTACCAAATTTGGGGCATTACACATATAAACCCTCACACCAGCAAACATGGTTTTTAGTATCGGGCTGGGACCTCCACCTTTACGATGAGCTACACAACTTTCTTTAATCCCAAATTAAAATTATTTTCCAATAAACCAATCCAATAGCCCAGGAGTCATTCATTAAGACATTTACCACTTAGTATCGTCAACCATTATGCTTGCAAGCTAAACTAATTATGCCAAATAAATTTACATAATCAAATTGACTCTCATGTTTCATTTAAAATCCAATCCATGGCCACCAAGGCCATCCAAAATTATTTTTATACCCTTTTATTCTTTAATGCAATGCAATGGGTTCAAAACAAGTTAAACCATGCAATTTTTCATATTCAAATCAAATTTACAAGTGGGTTGGGGTTCATGTCATTTACCAAGCCAAGATTCATTCAATTTAGGGAAATTCATGTCCCTCATTTCAACTATTTAAATAATGCACCAAATCAGCCCCAAAAATCAACTTGAAGCATGAATGGTTAATTTTAAGTAGGGGCAAGTAATTCAATCAGTAACAACCAAAATCCCTCAATCCAATTTCCAACCCACATTTTAACAACATGAAAATCCATTCAATTAATGCCATAATGTAAAATTTAAGTTTAAGGAAGAGAAACATGCCTAAAACACATAAGAAATTGAAGTCAGTTTGAAGTTTAGAGTCTGAATAATGAATTCTCTATAAAATCCTTGAATATTCTTGAGTTTTGAGGTTAAGAGAGAAGGAGAATGATTTGATCCTTAAAAACTCAAGAGAATGGGGTTATTTTATGTATAAAAATCGTACAAGGGGTAAAAAATTAAAAGCCCCTCATCCCAAGTGAAAAGCAACACTGGATGAAATTAACACAGTGACGTGACATGCCAATATCGCAGAGGGTCGCCTTCGTGACGTGCCAATATTATGGAGGTTAACCTCCATGACATGACCTTATAATAGAGGCTCACTCCCTCAAAATTCTAAAATGACCCCGAACCCTTTTCAAAAATTTCCCAAGACACCCTCTTAATATTTCTAATCATGATTCAAGTCAAAAATCGACAATACGCACTCGGAAGGTTCAAAAATAAAATTATTGAAAATTTATGGGTCTTACAATTATATATGCATCGTAGGTTGTTCCGGTAACAGACTGTGGTTATGCTGTTCTACATGAAGATAGGCATTTTATTGTTTACTTAGAGAAGAAGACATATTCATGCCACAGGTTTCAAGTTAATGAAATTTCATGTCCTCATGCTTGTGTAGTGTTAAAGAGAAAATATTTTGACGCTGATACTTATTGTTCTGACTTATACAAGCCAGTATCGTTGTTGAGTATCTATGAGCTTCCCTTATATCCTTTACTAGAACTCTACATGGGAGATACCGGATTATATATGAGAGAAATTATTCTGTCACCAAAATACAAACGCCCACCCGAGAGGCCAAAGAAAAGAGAAAGAGAAAAGTCCGCTGGAAAATTCTACGAGACTAAGTCCATCAATTCATGCAGTGTTTGTAATTTTATTGGACATAATAGATTTTCGTGTAGAAAAGCACCTCGAGTTGAATAGTTAGATACATTTCAATTAATTTATGTTTTTAGTTATTTAATTATTTCCAACTCTAGAAATAAATTCTCAGTTATGACTTATGACTGATGTTAATTCTATTTTTTTCGTAAATACAATGTGGTATTTATTAAACACATTGCGTTTTTAATGAATATATTGCATTGTTTTGATAAACCTATATGTTCATTCTTTTATTAACAAAAATATTTGTATATGTGTATGTAATCATTTATATATGTATATACATATACTATCAGGTGCGTCAATTAATCATACATGTGTATAACATTAGTAATATTTTACAACTTATTCAATACGACAGTCTGATACATGTTCATATGTATTTATATTTCATATACATGTATATGCATGTATAAGTATGTGCTTCAATTTATATATTTGTTTTTAATTATATGTACATGTATATGTATATCTAAGCAGATGCTTCGATTAAGCATTATTGTATATACTACTATAAACATTTGCGGTCGATTCAATACAACAATCTTGTAAATGTATATATGTATGTATATACCATTTTATATTTTATTCAAAATAAGTAAGACAATGGTCAAATACATCTATATATCTATTTATATACCGTAGATATGTGCAAAATTTAATGTATATACATAATTATGTATATTTTCAAATAAAATACTTTATAATGTATATACATATTTAACAAATTATTTGGGCATAGAATACTATGAATAGTTATTAGAGGTGTATAGACATGCTCTTACGATGTGTAATTATATATGTATTTAACAGAAAACTGAATAGGATCCCAATTATAGTATTTAGACATAGATTACTAGAATTTGGACCCCTTACACATCTAATAACTTATTCACTATGATTGAATTTATATATGTATTCATTTATCAATTACTATATACACACGTACTGTTTGTATGAATATATGATTTATGAATTATATGTCTTAATAATATAAATGTAAACAAACGTCAATTCTGTTAATAGAACTTTATTGAAAGAAAGAAAGGCTAAGGTTTTCAATATAATCTGAAAAGCATAAAAACTGACTAAACCAAAAGGAGGCTATATATACATAGCCAATAACCTAAAGGTCCATAAACTAAAGGCCCAATAACATATGGGCTAACATCCCCCCTCAAACTCACAATGCAACAGCAATAAGCATTGAGAGTTTGTCACACAAAAAACGAAATCGAGACGCCGACTGAGCCTTCGTAAAAAGGTCAGCAATCTGCAAAGACGATGGAACAAAAGGAAGCGATATGGTCCCGAGCTGCAAATGATGACGGGTGAAGTGACAATCAATCTCAATGTGCTTCGTACGCTCATGGAAGACAGAATTCTTTGCAATTTGTACCGCACTTTTGTTATCACAATGCAGGGGAGTAGGCATAGAAATGTGAACCCCCATATCTGCAAGAAGCCAACGTAACCAAATAATCTCACATGTAGTCACAGCCATGGCACGATACTCAGCCTCCGTGGAAGATCTAGAGACAACATCTTGTTTCTTGCTCTTCCACGAGATTAAAGAGTCTCCAAGAAACACACAAAAACCAGTGGTGGATTTACGATCATTGCGATCTCCATCCCAATCAGCATCACTATAGGCTCGCAACTCGAGAGATGACGTCGAGGGAAACAAGAGATTCTGAAACTGAGTGCCACGAAGATACCTTAGAATACGAAGTACAGCTCCCCAGTGCACAGAAGTAGGAGCAGTAACAAACTGGCTAACAACATGAACTGCATGTGCTATATCTGGACGAGTAACCGTAAGATAAACCAAACTACCCACAATAGTCCGATAAAGACTCGGATCTGATAATGGAACACCATCACTAGGAGAGTAACGTGCATTGGTTTCAAGGGGAGTATCTACAGTCCTGTTGTCAGAAAGACGCGCCCGTGTAAACAAGTCAGATATATACTTAGTCTGAGAAAGAAGATACCCTTTCTTAGACTGAGCCACCTCAATACCCAGAAAATAACGCAGCAAGCCCAAGTCCTTCATTGCAAATCGATGAGCCAAATCATGCTTCAATAAGTCAATACCACTATGATCATCACCAGTAATAATCATATCATCTACATATAAGGACAATAGAATTCGCCCTGCACTTGTATATCTAACAAACAATGCTGAATCATGGTTACTCGGGACAAAACCAAGGGAAGTAATAACAGTGGAGAATTTCTCAAACCAAGCACGAGGGGCTTGTTTGAGACCATATAAAGCTTTTCGAAGCCGACAAACTTCACCTGGCTGGTGGTCAATACCTGGGGGAGGATTCATATAAACTTCCTCGTGGAGATCACCGTTCAGAAAAGCATTCTTGACATCCATCTGAAATATCTTCCACTGTCGAACGGATGCAACAGCAATCATAGTGCGAACAGTCGTCATCTTTGCTACGGGGGAAAAAGTCTCCTCATAATCCATACCATATTGTTGTGAGTACCCTTTTTGCCACAAGTCTCGCCTTGTATCGCTCAACAGACCCATCAGATTTTGTTTTTATCTTATACACCCATCGACAACCAACCGCATGCTTACCAGGTGGGAGAGTAACCAAATCCCATGTATGTGTATGATGAAGAGCACCAAATCCCATGTATGCTTACCGCTGCCCCCCGTACCCCCCAGCAAACTCACCGCGGAGTTCGATCCGCGCAGAAGGTGCCTGCTACAAAATCTTCAACCAACAAATCAAAGGACATGGATCGAACTAGCTTTGATACCATGTTAATAGAACTTTATTGAAAGAAAGAAAGGCTAAGGTTTTCAATATAATCTGAAAAGCATAAAAACTGACTAAACCAAAAGGAGGCTATATATACATAGCCAATAACCTAAAGGTCCATAAACTAAAGGCCCAATAACATATGGGCTAACAAATTCCACAAATACATGTCGATTATAATTACAACACAAATGTGTATATGCATTATATATCACATATCTAAAACAGATTCAACTATCTAATATATACACATAAATATATGTATATGTAGTATTCATTGGACAATACAATTATAAAAAAAGGAACATAATTTAAAAAATAAAAATTACTGCATTGATTATCTTTGATTCGTCTCCCTTTATACAAAAACACTATACTATCTCAAAAATAGATTCAACTAAACTGCCAAAACAAAGTACTCATTGCAATGTCTATGAAATAATAATTATCTCACTAATATAACACTCAAACTGTGGTCTCATAGGCCTATCCATACTCTTATCATCATTCGCTGCATCATCCTCATTCTTTTGAGTCCCGTGGTGTTATAGAATCGCAACATATCGGGTACACAAAGCTTTCATGTTATAATGTACAATTTATATATCCTTTTCATGGCTAAGATGCTTAGCGTATGTAACAATGAAGTGTTACGATCCAAGATGAGGCCCTGGCCGTACTGGACATCCCAAACAATGAAGGTTTGAGAGATCCCTTAACATCTATTACAAACATAATTCGTACAAAATAGAAGTGTGGAAGATATAATGACATTCAAGAAAATATTATAATTAAACTATGACAATACAATAACCAAATCTAATCTACGAATCCTCTATATAAGACTAAGGCCTCATTTGTTTGCACTTAATCGAGGTCTGAATCTGAATAGTTCAGACTTTAGTTCATTAAGTGCATTTTTTTTCCCAAAAAAGCCTCTTAATGTATCTGAAAATCTCTAAATTAGTCATATATGAAAAAGAGTCTAAATACTATTCAGACTCTTTTTAAAACGTAATTTATGCCCTCAAAACTCTCTCACTTCGTTATTTTTCTCTCTATATACGTTGCTCTTTACCCTCTCTCTTCACCCTCCCTCTTCACGTTACTCTCCCCCCCTCTCTTCACGTTTCTCTCTCTTTCTCTCTTCCTCTTCACGTTGCTTTTCTTCTCTTTCAGGTATGATTCACCAAATTTTTTATAAATACTGCTTTCAATTTTTTTGTTTTATTACAAAATTTGTCTATGGACAATAGTGGACTCTTTGTTTTAATTAATTGTATTTTATCTTTGGGTTAATTATTATATACTCTGTAATACACATGTAGATGTAGCTTAGTAGCATGTTTTGTACTACTCTTTTGATGATTATTAAATATTTGGTAGAATGAGAATTTTGGATTATGTATAGTATAATTTTTTCATATAATTACGCTAAGTTGGTTTAATTAGTTCCTTTTTTTCTTCCTTTTTTTGTTAGAGTAGGTATTTATATGCACCGCTCGTATTGTATAAGGTAGAATCTTTGACAATAAATAAACTTCATTAAGAACAAATCCTTAGATTTTTTTCATCTAATATTATAAATCAAACTTATCAGTAATGATATGTTGAGTATTTTAATTTTTTGTCCCTATGGGCGGAACTTTTATGTTTAACTAGTTTTGTCTCATGATTAATATCACTTGTTATTTTGGACCTTGAAAAGATTCTCATGGAGCAAGTAGGGCTTCATAATTCTAAAACACCCATTTGAAAGCAATTGGATGTAATTTCCTACATTTTGAAACTCTCCCATCAACAACAAAATTTCCATTTTCTAGTGTAGGCACAAATAAAATTCCCCATAAAAACTTTTGATGAAGTATTCATTAAAAATTAGCTCGTTGATCATTAAGGGTATATATATTTTTTTTCATATAAAAAACATTTCGAGCAATTTATTTTTCTATAAATTTCGTCGAAAGTGTTCTTTTTTTAATAGTTACAAGAAAGATCCTTTTTTAGTAGTTGCAAGAAAAATAAAAAAGACACTATAGGTAGGGCTGGTATAAGTTTTTTAGAGTTAAAGAAATTTATGCAAAATAAAATACTTTGTACAAAATAATTATGAGTATTGCCTATTTATGTTCCAGAAATATCTCAATGGACTTCTCAAATAAAAAAAAAGGAAAACTGAATACGTTCAATTGCTGAAAAAATGAAATGATCTCTTCTTGCCAGAATATCACATTATACTCTTTCTTCAAGTTAACAAATGGATTGCTAGCCTTGGTGTGGTGGATGTAGGGTAATCAAGTAAACAAAAATCATGTTAATTAACAAAATCATGCACTTTAACGATTATGTAGCATGTCATTCTATATGATAATTTAATTCTACATCAGTGATGTTCTCATCCTCTTTTTTCAGTAAGAGTCTCACATTTTTACTTTCTTTATTTTTTAAATTTTGGAATTAGAATTTTATATTTCAATTATGGAGCAAGCTTGTGATAGATTAGATATTTATTTCAGATTCTTGTGAAGATGAGATGTTGATTGGATAGGATTGTTCTGGTGTTTCTGATTTGTATGTCAAGAAGATCTCATACGGGAATTTAGAATTGAACAGGAATTAGAACTTGTGAAGACCCAATGGTATTTAAAGATATATTAAATTAGAATATGTATTAACATAATAATAAATAATAATATAATATAATAAAAAAGATAATATAGATAAATATATATAAAGATGATAACATTAACAAAATATAATATAATAGATAATAATATTGAAAAATATAATAAAAATAGTTTATTATATAGAATAATAAATTTTTTATCTATATATTAAAAGATTATATTTATTATATAAAAATTTTGACTATATATAATAATGGCTATCCATAAATCAAAGATATTTGGAGATATTACACTCCATTTCAAACTTACAAATTCTACTACACAAAACTTTGTACAACACTCTTTGAAGGTTCTACTGCAACAGGTGTTCATGGTTGGAGTTCAAGTGGTACAACTCCGCGGCCTGGTGCCCCTTCTGTATCTACTAATATCGATCTTGATGATTTACAAGATCTAGTTGATGAAAAAAGTGATGAAGTTTCTAAAGATTTTCCATCTCGATCTTCAATTTCAGTTGAAAAAAAATTAGAAAAGAAGAGAAAAAAAGTATCATCACGGTTGGAAATTGATGAGAAAATAAGTACTGCATTAAAGTTATTGATTAATAAAAATAGTCACCTGATGTTGAGGAATGCATGGAAAAGTTGGATGGACTTGGGTGTTTATACGATACAAATTTGGTTCGTATCAAAAACAAGCCAAAAATAGTCAACAACCAAAGGAAAACCCGAGAGCTCAACAAACACCAAATCTCGATTCCAACAACATCAAGAAACAAGGTGTAAATGACACCAAAAACACTAACAACAACAAGAGATAAACAATAATAACGAGAGGAACAACACTACAATAACAACAATCCAACAGTTACAAGATTACAAGAACAACAAGAACTAAACGGTTCACTAGACTACACAACTAGTACATTATATGTAAAGATAGGAAGTGAGACATACACTATTAAAAGGTTAAGAAGCCAAAGATGTATTAAATCTAAGGAACCCTAAGACTTACAATAGCAACACCACACTCTTACGTGACACAAGAGGGATTCCACCGCTCAAGCACCAATGTTTCCAAGCAATACACAATCACAAGTGAATCCACACTTGTTCATGTCATAGTTTAGGCCTAGAGACCCTCTCTCTCAAGAGATGTGTTCTTTCAACAATATTCAACAAAAACTAATGAACTAAAATCCTGTATTGTTCTATTTATAGTACTTCACAAATAAAAATATAAAATAAAAAAAAGGCCCTTTAATGATCAAGTAGGTAAATGGGCACCCATGAAATATTTTTAGGGGCGGTTTGGAGCCCTTTTTAACACTTCAACTCGTACACCTCCGAGGTTACATCCAAAATACTCAAAAACGTTCATCTTCATGATCGTTCTTGTATCAGGTGTAAAGATCCATTGTACTCTGCAACTATTAGTATACTTTGTGAAGGTGATAGCTATCGAAAAGTATGGATGAAACTAACAGAGACTGATAAATTAGAGAATTGAGTTAAAGTCATGGGGAAAAATGAAAATTCTTTAATTTTTTGAATTACTAGTATATTTATTAGATGCAGACTTCAATAAATCTAGTTTTTATTTTCTTAGTTAATTTTTATTATAGTTTTTGAAACTTTGTAATGCTATATGATGCTTATGAAACATGTTTTGTTGGTGAACTACATTATTTTTATATTTTGCAATGCTTGATGAGTATAAAATTTTTATAATCACTTTGTAATTGTTATGTATAATTTTTGGTCTTACAAAATATATAGCTAATTGTACTTATTATAGTGAATTATTTTCTTATTTGTAAAACAGATTCGTCATGAATATTGATGATCAAATATTATGATTGATGAGATTATATTGGCAAAAAAAAAATGTTATAGACTTACATATGATCGAAGAAATAAATATTTAACATCATTTTTATTTGGTAAAATATATACGTTAGAATTATTGTCTGGTTCTAATCGACTATGTATAGGATTGATGCGCATGTCACGTGATGCATATGTTCGACTATGTCAATAATTTAAATAAAATGGATGACTCACTGATAGCAAACATATATCGGTCAAAGAAAGGATAACAATGTTTTTAATAATTATAGCACATAATGAGTGTTACGTCGTTATTAAAAGAAGATTTCAGCATTTTTTGCAAATGCTGCACAAGTATTTTCATGAGGTTCTTAAGGCAATGGTAAAATTTCCAAAAGAGTTGATTGCACCTACAACATTTGATTCAAATATGAATATTCTTGGTGCTCATAATAAGAGGTTCCGAAGAACATTGAAGGTACTATTTTAAAATTATTATTATAGAATTTTAGAAGAAAATTTTATTATTATGTTGGCATAAATGTATAAATTGACAGGGAGCAATATGTGCACTAGATGGGACATTAGTATACGTTGTTGTTCTTTCTAGTCAACAAATTATTTACAGAGACAGGGAGAAATAGGTGCACTGGATTTAAATGTGTCATACCTTGGACAATGTTGGGTCTAAGGGGGAAATCCTAGTGTACGAGAGGTGGGTACCACTCGTATAGGTTGGGTACGACTCGTAAGGGTCAGTCATATCCTATGACGGGAATTTAATCCAATTTAAGTGAGGACAATCTAGGCATTTCCTCACTTAATCTAATAAGGTCCCACAACTTATATTGCGCTTGGGAGGTTATTTGCCCTATTATTCTATTCTCAAAATACTTAGAAAACACTCTTAAATCCTCTCTAGAGTTCTTGGGCAAAGGAACCTAGGGTTTCATCTCAAGGATTGATTTGGGGCTTGTCTTGATGATTTCTCTCCATCATCATCTTGGTTGAAGGTATGCTATCTTCCCTTATTGTTAGTTCCAACTAAAGACATGATTTTATATAATATTTTCATGATTTGAATGTTTTATGATTTTGGATTTTCAAATATGATTTGGGGGTCTTGCTTATAAATGTTTGGTTATAGTTTTTCTATGTTTTTAATTATATTTTTATATGCTTTAATGGTGGTTTTGGATGATTGGATTGCATGGGAGTGATTATTGGTCATTGGGATTGGTTTTGGAAATACTATGCCCCCAATGTGTTTGATAAAATGCCTATAACAATGCTTTTATTATAATATTGGTTTTTCAATGAAACTTATGCATGGTTTAAACTTTTTAATAGAACTCTAAATGGTATGAAAGGTTATGGAATGATTTGTCTCAATAAATATACTTGTGGGATACATGGGAAGCCCCCAAGTTAATTGGATTATATGATCTATAGGTACATGGGAATCCCTTAAGTTAATTGGATTATATGATCTATAGGTACATGGGAATCCCTTAATCTCAAAAAGGTTTGGCTGAGGACAATACTTGCAAGTTATAGCCGGTATGACGATACCACTGCTAATGGCCTTGGTCAATAATAAATGGATAAAGGTTTGGTTGTTTGGTAATGGTTTTAATTAGGCTTAAAGAGAGATGTGTAGCAAAGTCGTGGAAGGTGGAGGTCCCGGGGGGACCTAAACTGGCAACTTTTATTTGCCAATATGAGTTTAGTCCTAGCGACCATGTGCATGATATCACACTTTATATTTTGAAGGATGTACTAGTCATCCTAGGTTGTTTTCTCTGGTCGTGCGGCTTCACGCACTAGGTCCCTTTCAGTATGAGTAGCTGAACCCGTATAACCTGTGGATGGTTTTAGGACGAGAAAGATATACAACCTAGGTAAAGGTTTTAAATGGCATGCTAAACCCGATTTCCTTTTTCGGTATGATTATATATATATATATTTATGTTTGTATGTATTATGGATGGTTTTACTTTATTTTATCCTTATCTTGAGTTCATGCTAGCATTCACCCGCTAACCCATCTAAGGACAGTTGTATCCCCACGCGATGCAAGAACCGATCATTCTACTTCTCATGCATTGCATTCAAACATTCGGGGGTCAGCTTTGGCTTGAAGTGGTGAGCTTCCATTTGTTCAAAAGGATGCATTTCTTGGATGTTATTTCATACTTTGATTTATTTATGGATATTGATTTTGGCTATGGTTGGGGGCATGTCCCAACCGAATTTTGGTATTCTTTTGTTTAGAGGATTTTGCAGAACTACTATAGGTTGGTATAGATGGGATCGTTATTGGTGTCGGCCTTAGTATTGGTATTTGGGCTGACACCGGTTGGTGGGATTGTTGGTTGTTCTATCGTATTTCATTTTGAGATTATATATCTAATTATTAATGGAACTTATTTGGTTATGGTTGGATCTATGGTGGTTTGACTTAGTAAGGTAGGATGATTGATATAGGACGGTCAGACTTGGTTTGATCGGTCTTGGTATAATCCTATCCTAGAGTCTATAATCTGGATAATTATGCTATCTTTTTATATGTTTGAAATTTAGCCAACTCAGGGACGATGGTTGAAGGTTGAGTTGGGTAATAGTGGTGGTCTCTTGGGTGAACTTGGGACGCCCATTACGATATGGCCCGTGGTTGGGTCATGTCAAGTTTATGTCAGAGCTTTAGGTTCATGGTCATTTGAGAGTCCACAAAGATGTGTTTATTAGTATCTTTTAGGGATGTGTAGCGCACTACACTCATAAGAGAGACTATAGGGCATTTAGGAATATTTCACTTTCTTGGTATTTTATTTTCAAGATTGGAGTCTAAGTCCTGGAATCTTCTCTAATCCTTGTTTATTCATCTTCCAGATCATGCCTCATAGATCTAGAACACAAGAAAACTCTTCAGTACCATCCGGGGATAATGTTGATGGGATACATCCTACATCTGGAGTTCATCTTCGATCTCAGGGTCTTGTCCCTGATTGTTTTGGGACTCCTCTGGTTGCTACTAGTACTCCTTAGGGTGAGGTGACTAATGCAGAATTTTGCCAATCTATTCATGTCATTTCTCAGTTGGTTTCTTCTTAAGATGAGCGGGATACACCTGGAATATTATCTGCTGAGGCTACAAGGGTTGGCTAGTTTATGAAGCTGAATACTCCTACTTTTACTGGAGTGAAAGTAAAGGAGGATCCTCAAGCTTTCTTGGATAAAATGGAGAAGATATTTTGGGTAATGTAGGCTACTAATGTGTAAGATGTAAAATTTGTAGCTTATCAACTCAAATTTGTTGCATACCAATGATACAAGGAGTGGGATCAAGATAAAGGTGATGTGAAGGAGTCATCCTTATGGGATGCCTTTTCTGGTACTTTTCTAGATTGTTTCTTTCCCCAAGAGTTAAGGGAAGCAAAGATGGAGGAGTTTGTGAATCTTAAGAAAGGAAGAATGTCTGTCAAGGAATATGCCTTGAAATTTCATCAGTTATCAAGGTATGCTCTTGATTTGGTAGCTGACATAAGAGTGAGGATTAGAAAGTTTACTTTTGGGCTATCTCGAGATTTGATCTTGGAAAGCAAGACTACTTTGCTAATCAAGGATATGGATATTTCTAGGTTGGTTTTCTACATACAATAGGTGGAAGATGAGAAGAGAAAATAGGCAGAGTTCGGAGATGGATAGGGTAAGAGGAACATGCTTTCTGACCAGGGAGGTGCTCAGTCGCAAGGTAGTAGGGATGGAGGTAAATAGCCAAAAAAGTAGGGGAATTCTAGTTCCTTCTCTGTTTGCTAGTGCTCCTTATCCAAAGCAGTCGGGTGATAGGCATCTGCGAGATGGTGATAATTTCTGGGCAAAAGGTGCCCAATCTAAGGAGAGGGGGGGTCAATTGGATTTTTCATACCCTCTTTCCTGGTTCTGTGGTTGTCTTTATCGGTGATATTATGATGAAGACAGGGACAAGTATTTTAAATGTGGCCAGCTAAGTCATATGCTCAAGAATTTTATGATTGGTAAGGAAGCGTCGGGAGTATTCAAAGCTTTGGTTGCTTCATCTTCTACTCCTACGACTAGTAGTGCAGCTTTAGTGTTTGCTCCTATTTATGGTACTAGCACATGCCAAAATAGGTTTTATGCTCTTACATCTTAGAAGGAATCCGATGCATCACTTGATGTCCTTACTGGTATGTTACAACTCTTTTTTCATGATGTATATTTTCTGTTTGATCCGGAGTTCACTTTTTCCTACGTGACCTCATATGTGGCTGTATGTATTGGTTTTGATCCTGAGGTTCTTTCAGATTCTTTTTCTGTGACCCTAGTAGATAATTCAGTTATTGCTAAGAGTGTCTATAGAGTATGTGTGGTATTTGTTGGTGGTAAAAAGACTTTGGTGGATTTGTTTGAACTGGATATGGTAGAATTTGATGTCATTGTGGGGATAGATTAGTTACACACTTGTTACATATTCTTGAAATTTTAGACCCGTAAGGTTGTCTTTAGGTTCCCTGGTGAACTAGTTATAGAGTGGGAGGGTTGTTTACTAGCTCCTAGGGGGACGTTTATTTCTTATTTTAGAGGTCAAAGGTTGATATCTAAAGGGTATCTTTATCATTTGGTTCAGGTAAAATATTCTAACTTAGAAGGTCCTTTTTTTCATTCGGCCCCTATGGTTAATTAGTTTGCTGAGGTCTTTCAGGATGATCTTCCTGGTGTTTTTTGAATAAGAAAATAGAGTTTGGTATTGATTTGGTTTTGAACAACCGTCCAATATCTATTCCTCCTTATAGAATGGCTTCGACTGAGTTGAGGGAACTTAAGGAGCAACTTAAGGATCTTCTGAATAAGGGGTTAATTAGTCTTAGTGTATCTTTGTAGGGTACACTGGTGTTGTCCGTGCGCAATAAGGATGGTTCCCTTTGGATGTGCATTGACTATCGACAGTTGAATAAGGTAACGATCAAGAACAAGTATCCTCTTCCAAGGATAGATGACTTGTTTGATCATTTGCAAGGTGTTAAGTTTTTTTATAAGATAGATCTTCAGTATGGGTATTATCAGCTTAAGATCAGAGAGGAGGATATCCCTAAGATGTCTTTTTGTACTCGGTATGAATACTTTGAATTCTTGTGATGTTATTTGGTTTGACTAATGCTCCGACAACATTTATGGATTTAATGAACAGGGTGTGCAGGAAATTTTTGGATCTCTTTATCATTGTGTTTATTGATGACATCTAGATTATTCAAAGAGTAAGGTGGATTATGCTAATTATCTCTGTGTGGTGTTGAAGACCTTGAAGAAACAACAGTTGTATGCCAATTTCTCTAAGTGTGAGTTTTTGTTGAATTCTGTGACTTTCTTGGCTAATATTATTTCTAGTGAGGGGATTATGGTGGATCTTCAAAAGGTGGCAGCGGTTAAAGAGTGGCCTAGACCCACGACTCCAATCGACATTCAGAGCTATTTGGATTTGGCTGGGTATTATAGATGGTTTGTGGAAAGCTTTTCGATGATAGCTGCTCCTTTGACTAAGTTGACTCAGAAAAAGATGAAGTTTCTTAGTCGAATGCTTGTGAGGGAAGTTTTGATAAGCTTAAGGATAAGATAACTTCGGCTTTAGTTTTGACATTGCTTGAGGGAATTGAGGGGTTTGTGGTTTATTGTGATGCATCTAGGGTGGGACTTGGTTGTGTCTTGATGCATCATGGGAAGGTGATTGCCTATGCTTCTAGGCAGTTGAAGGTGCATAAGAGATTTTTTTTTACTTATGATTTAGAACTGTTGACAGTGGTTTTTGCTTTGAAAATCTGGCGCCATTACTTGTATGGAGTTTACGTGGACATCATTTTTTATCATAAGGGTCTACAGTATGTGTTCACGCAGAGGGAGCTAAATCTCAGGCAAAGAAAATGGTTGGAGATTCTTAAGGACAATGATATGAGTCTTCACTATCAGCCAGGTAAAGCTAATATGGTTGTTAATGCTCTTAGCAGGTTATCTATAGTGAGTTTGGCTCATATAGAGAAAGAAAAGTGGGAAATGGTGAAGTATATTCACCGCTTGGCCATTCTTAGAGTTCATCTCTTGGATTCTAAGGATGGTGGTATGATGGTGGTATAATGGTTCAGGAAATGGTTAGGTCATCTCATGGTTTAGAGATTAAGGAGAAGCAAGTGCTAGATCCTATCTTGACGAAAATCAAAAGTGATATTAGTGGGAAAAAGTTAATGGTTTTTTAGATCAGTGGTGATGATACTTTGCAGTACCAAGAAAGGTTGTATGTTCATGATGTCGATGGTTTATGACAAAGGACTTTTGCTGAGGCACATGAATCATGCTATGTTGTTCATCCCAGTTTTAGAAAAATGTATCATGATCTCAAGGAGATATATTTGTAGAATGGTATAAAAAGTGATTTGGCTGATTTCATAGTCAAGTGCATGGTGTGTCAATCAGCTAATGCTGAGCACATGAGGCCTGGTGGGTTGTATCAAAAAATTAATTTCCCCGAATAGAAATGGGAGGTAACTAATATGGATTTCATTACTTGTATTCCTCAGTCTCGAAATCAATTTGATTTGGTTTGGGTCATCATTGATAGGATGACGAAGTCTGCTCACTTCTTGCAAGCACGGACTACATTTTCTGCAGAGGATTATGAGAAATTATATCTTTAGAAAATTGTGAAGTTGCATGGAGTACCTATTTCGATTATCTCTAATTGTGGTACATAGTTTTTATCTCATTTTTGGTAGTTTTTTCAGAAGGGATTAGGTGCTAAGATGAGTCTGAGTACAAATTTTCAATCTCAGACAGATGGCCAAGCAAAAAGAACTATTCAGACATTGAAGGTTATGCTTTGGGCACGCGTGATTGATTATGGTGGCAATTGGGTTGAGCATCTACCTTTGGTAGAGTTTGCTTACAATAATAGTTATCATTCTAGTATTGGTATGGCCTCTTTGGAGGCACTGTATGGTAGGAGGTGTAGATATCCTATTGGGTGGTTTGAGCTTAGTAAAGCAAATATATTTGGTCCAAATTTGGTCTATCAATCTATAGAGAAGGTGAAGGTGATTTGGGGAAGGCTTAAGGCTGCCCAAAGTTGGCCAAAGTCCTATGCAGATATGAGGGATAGAGACTTGGATTTTGAGGTTAAGGATAGGGTGTTCCTAAAGGTATCTCCCATGAAGGAAGTAATAGGGTTTGTTAAGAAGGGGAAGCTCAGTCCCCGGTTCATTGGTCCTTTTGTGGTTCTGAGGAGAGTTAGGAATATTGCTTATGAATTGGAGTTGCCTTCTAGTTTAAGATGGATTATCCGGTGTTTCATGTTTCCTTGTTGAGGAAGTGCATTGGTGATCCTTCTTTGATTGTTCCTATGGAGGGGTTGGGTATCTCTGATTCTCTGTCTTATGAAGAGGTGGAAGATGCTACATAGGAAGCGGAGGAGGAGATAAAGACCAAGTATACGCATCTGTTCTCTGCTCCTGGGATTTGTACGGAAGGTATGTGTTCTTCAACACATCTTTTTTCTAAGTTATTTAAATTAAAGATTAATATCATTGCCTCGTTGTTTTCAAATTTGTTAAATATTGAAAATATATTTGATAATGCAAATGCCTCCTGCATGTTGTTACCCCTACCTTGTCCGTTATTCGGGGATGAATGTTCCTAGTAGGGGAGACAATAATACCATGGGTTTTGACCCTTAGAAAATTTCCTGGATTTTTGGCTTCTGGTCATGATACAACTATGGGTATAAGTCATATACTTTTGTACGGTTGGTATGGTCTAGTAGTATCCTAAACAGTTTTCATTGGTGTAATGAATTTTGGTTACTGGAATGGGTACGATTATAGGGTACGAGTTGTATTATTGGATACGTTTCGTTTGGTTCATCTGAGTTCGAGTGGCTTACCATGAGTTGTTAGCCAAGGTACGAGTCATACCCAGGACTTTTCTATTGGTCAATGTTCAAACCTTCTGGGAATATATTCTGCCAGAGGTATGATTTATGGGTACTAATCGTATACTTGGATATGATTTGGGTTTAAGTGTGTCATACCTTGGACAGTGTTGGGTCCAAGGGGAAATCCTAGTGTACGAGAGGTGGGTACCACTCGTACAGGTTTGGTACGACTCTTAAGGTTCAGTCATACCCTATGACTTATATTGCACTTGGGAGGTTATTTTTCCTATTATTCTATTCTCAAAACACTTAGAAAACACTCTTAAATCCTCTCTAGAGTTCTTGGGCAAGGGAACCTAGGGTTTCATCTCAAGGGTGTGTTTGGGGCTGGTCTTGGTGATTTCTCTCCATCATCATCTTGGTTTAAGGCATGTTATCTTCCCTCATTGTTATTTCCAACTAAAGGCATAGTTTTATACAATGTTTGCATGGTTTGAATATTGTATGGTTTTGGGTTTTTAAATATGATTTGGATTTTTTGTTTATTAATGCTTGTTTATGGTTTTTCTATGTTTTAATTATGTTTGTATATGCTTTAATGGTGGTTTAGGATGATTGGATTGCATAGGAATGGTTATTGATAATTGGTTTTGGTTTTGGAAATACTATGCCCTTAATGTGTTTGATAAAATGCCTTTAACAATGCTTTTATTATAATATTAGTTTTTCAATGGAGCTTATGCATAGTATTAAACTTGGTAATGGAACCCTAAATGGTATGAATGGTATAAATAGTTTTGGAATGGTTTGGCTTAATAAATATACTTGTGGGGTACATGGGAATCCCCAAAGATAATTGGATAATATGATCTATGGGTACATGGGAATCCCTTGATCTCAAATAGGTTTGGCTAAGGATAATACTTGCAAGTTATAGTCGGTATGACGATACCACTACTAATGGCCTTGGTTAATAATAATTGGATAAAGGTTTGGTTGTTTTGTAATAGTTTTAATTGGGCTTAAAGGGGGATGTGTAGCAAAGTCATGGATGGTGAAGGACTCGGGGGGACCTAAACTGGAAACTCATATTTGCCAATATGAGGTTGGTCCTAGCAATCGTGTGCATGATGTCACACTTTATATTTTGGGGGCTGTACTATTTATCCCAGGTTTTTTTGTCTGGTCGTACGACTTCACGCACTAGGGCCCTTTCAGTAGGGGGAGCTGAACCCATATAGCCCGTGGGTGGTTTTAGGACGTCAAAGCTACACAACCCAGGTAAAGGTTTTAAATGACATGCTAAACCCGGTTTTCTTTCCCGATAGAATTATATATATTAATATATCTATCTATGGTTGTGTGCATTAAGGATGGTTTTACTTGGTTTTATAATTGACATATTTTATCCTTATCATGATTTAAGGCTAGGATTCACCTGCTAACCTGTCTTCAGGCGGCTATATCCCCACACGATATAGGAATCGACTGTCTACTCCTCCTGCATAGGATTCAAACATTTGGGGGTCAATTTTTGATTAAAGTGGTAAGCTTCCATCTATTCGGAAGGCACCATTTCATGGATTTTATTTCATACTTTAATTTATTTAAGGATATTAGTTTTGGCTATGGTTGGGGGCATGTTCCAATTGAATTTTGATATTTTTTTGTTAGAGGTTTTTGTGGAACTACTATGGGTTGGTATGGGCGAGATCGATATTAGTGTCAGCCTTAGTATTGGTATTGATATTGATATTGGTATTGGGGCAGGCACCAGTTGGCGGGATTCTTGGTTGTTCCGTTGTATTTTGTTTTGGGATTATATATCTAATTATTAATGAAACTTATTTGGTTATGGTTGGATATTTGGTTGATTGACTTTGAATGGTTGGATGGTTGGTATAGGATTGTCGAACTAGTTTGGGTGGGTCTCGATATAGACCTATCCCAGAGTCTGTAATCTCAATAGTTACACTATCTTGTTATTTGTTTGTAATTCAGCCAACTTAGGGCAGACAGTTGAAGGTTGGTTTAGGTAATGGGGGTGGTTTCCGATCCAGGTCAAACTTGGGACGCCCATTATGATAAGGCCCTGGGTCAGGTCGTGTCAATTCCAAGCATTCAGATGTTAAAAAACAAACTGTCTTCATCATTCAGTATTCAGATCAAGAAACAGTAACTTAATCATTCAAATATCTATTCAGATTCAAACGTAATAATCTTAAAAAAAATAAATGTACCATAACTATCAAGGCTGGGACAAGGCCCCCGATTTGATACAAGTCAAATGGCCGCCTTAGCTTTTGATGACATCATTCAAAGTCAATACGTGAAGAATCAAGCTTTGGTTACATTGAGGGCACGTGATCATACTTGGAGGGGTCATCTTGAGCATGCCATTAAACAAACCCGTGTGTGGTAGATTGCTTGGAGCCGTGATGACTTGAGGACTCTCGGGCATTGGAGTTATTTTGTCTTTCTTTTGTAATATACTTTATATTGTGTCTTTTAGGTCTTTTCTTATTAGTTTTGAATGATGAATGTATGAAACACATGAAAATCCTCTCTCTTGAGAGTATACCACCTTAGTGTAGTCTTACTTAGGGCTTGAAAAAGCCATCTTTAGTATATGGCTTGGAAATCCAATATTGACCTTTGCTTTGAAATGGTGGATCTTGAGGTGAGTTGATTCCCTTGGTGGTCACCGTAAGAGTGTGGTTTTAATTATTACATTCATTAGGGATTAGTGTTGACATACACTTGGTTCTTAATCTTGTAATAATCTTGGTCACACTATCTATCATTATTTTCTATGCAATTTCTCTTGTGTTTGTGTTGAATCCGTGTCTTGTTTCTTCTTGTGTCATTGTTATCATCTTCATCTACCTTCTTTAGTTATAGTTTCGGTTTCTAGCTTTGTTTTTCGTATCATTTGGTATCAGAGCATAGCTTGATCTTGTTCCCAGAAGATCAATCTTGGGCTTGTTAGTTGAAAAAAATTATTGAAAACTAAAAATTTCAGAGAAAAAAGAGCAATCTGTTCGTGTTATGTTCTTGGCTGAAATCTGTGTTCTTGTTGTGTCCTGGCCGAGATTTTTACTTGTCTTTGTTGTCTATAAGTGTTAGTTTTGTTCCCCTCTAACACATTGAGTCTATATTTAGATTTGAGCTTACATTTTTTGTAGTTTGCACCTTGGCCTTGTGATTTTATTGTTGTTGCCTTGTGGTGTTGTTGTGGATTTGGACTTGGAAGTTGGATGTTGTTGGTTGTTCTTGAAGTTTGTTGTTGTTCTTGGGGAATGTTGTTGTAGTTATTGATGTTCTTCAAAACCTTTATTTCTTGTTAAAATAAAGTGTTTATTTGGTCCACAAAGGTGAAGGAAAAAGGGGGTGTGACTTGTTTGTCTTGAAAGACACTACAACTACCAAAGACTTTATCAACCATTTTCCAACAACTTTCCTTAAAACATGGGGCCTTGTCTTGTGGGACTAGTAAAGTCAAATCTCACCTTTTGAGCTTGAAAAGTTGAAAGGTTATAAGACTTTACTTTCCCTCCAATATCAAGTCATCCCATTACAAAAAATTATGTAAAGATTAAGAATTTAAGGGGTCGTTTGGTAGAGTGTATAAGATTAATGCAAAATATAGTGTATTAATAATGTTTGGTTTAATAATGCTTGTATTAGTTATGTATGTTATATTTCTTATACAATGTTTGGTTTGATGTATAATAAATAATTCATCTTACATAATTTCTATAAAAGAAATGTTTGTTTACAAAAATACCCTTCTTTGATTTTGTACACTTTTTTGCAACAAAATTTTTTGCCATCTCAAATATAATTAGTATTGTTGAACTAGTATATAGAGGTTTCAGATTAATTGCAAGACCTTCATCTTTGCCCATGAAATATTACGCCAATGGATTAACATAGTCGAAACAAAAATAAAATATAAAACGTAAAATTAAGAAATAGTCTCATTTTTTTTAATCTTTTTAAAGACCCTCGAAGCAAAGGAAAAATATGTTACAATTATTTAAATCAATTATTCATTGTTGTAGATGAAAATGGTGGGTATAAACTTATGAAATGTTTTGAAAAGATTCACTATTGCAAATTAAAATGGCGGAAAAAGGAATGGTGAAATATTTTGAGAGGGAAATTGAGGGGTATTAAGGTCATTTAATAAGTTAATGCATGTATTAAAAACTTTGCATTACTAATACATAGAAATTGAATGGTATTAGTAATACACACCATAATACAAAATAGAGTGTATAACTAATGCTTGCATTAGTTATACATTGACTAAAAGTTGTAACAAACAAGGTATTCTTAATACACATTAATTAATACATGCATTATTTTTGTCAATACACTCTACCAAACGACCCCTAAGTGATGAACAAATTGTATGGGTCGTGACCAATTGTAAACTGCCATGTCACCATGTATACTGTTCACACAACAAATTTTTGCTCAAATTTTGATGTTCTATTTTTAATTTGTTGTTCTTTAGTTTTGTTTGTTGATTTCAATACTAATTTACAAACTAGTGACCATTTACTAGATTATAAATTAGTTTAGAAAATCGTTCTTCGTGTGTACGTTCCTTTGTGTGTCTTAGTCTTTTTTTTAATCGTTGTAAACATTTGGTTCACCTCTCAACACCTCCCGGAGTACAAACAAACTTACAATACTTGTGAGGTTAAGTGTGAGGAATTCAAGAGGCAAGGAAATAAAGAGAGAGTGTGAGGACTTTTCTTGTACAACTAATTTTTTTGTTTTTTTGTAGGTAACTTCTTGGCTACAATGGATAACCTTGTTCCTAGTGCTATCTTGGATAGGGTTGAAACTCAATTGGGCCGAATAATATTGAGGGCAATTCTCAAGATGGAGAGGAAACCGAGGTGCTAAATAAAGATGTTGGCCGAGACTTGTTGTTATTGAGAACTCAAATTCTATATGTTTTGTGGACTATTTTGGGTAGTTCTTTTGAAGTGGCCAATTGAACGAGATGAAGCTGTGAATTTATGGGAAAATTTCTCTCAAGATGGAGAGGATGATACAAGAATTATAATGGATATTAACTTATGAGGGCGCGCGTCGGTCCCGAGACTTGGTGTGTGCATTTAAAGTGACACAAAAAATCAGTCCACTCTTACACTTGAGGGGCACCTCACCCTTGAGGGGTATTGTGGACATTTTGTATTCCTTTTTCTAATAACTATAGAAGGAGCATGTTAGGTTTTTATTTGAGTTTGTTGTCTTATGATATTGAAACAACAAGAACACTTCTCTTGAGAGAGAAAGCCTCCCTAGGCCAAAACTAGGACATGGCAAGTGTGGAATTATTTGTGAATGTGTATTCCTTGGAAACGATGGTGCTTGGGCGTTGGAATCCCTCTCGTGTCTTCGTAACAGTATGGTGTTGCTATCGTAAGTTCTAGGGGTCCTTAGATTTAATATATCTTTGGTTTCTTGGGTCTTATTATAGTGTATGGCTCACTATCTATCTTTACATTTCATGTCTTAGTTAGTGTTGTTTAGGGAAACCATTGGTTCTTTTGGTTTATGTATCTTGTAACCGTTTGTTGTTGTTATTATCCTTATCATATGGTTGTCCATCTTCTTCTGTTCATCACGCTTTAGTGGTTGTTTTGGTGCATAAATTTACCTTATTTCCTTTTATTCTTGCGTTGTTGTTGTATGGCCGAAACTAGCTCTCAAAGGAGTTCTCAGATTCCTCTTGATTTGTGGACTCTTTTGATCCTTTTATTGTGTTTCTTGATCTTCTCATATAATTGATGATACAAGAATAATCATGGATATGGACTTATGAGGGTGCGCGTTGGTCTCGAGACTTGGTGTGTACAATTGAAGTGTAGAAGAGGTCCAAAACACACCAAAAATTAGTCCACTCTTACACTTGAGGGGTACCTCACCCTTGAGGGGTATTATGGACATTTTGTATTCTATTTTTTAATAACTATATAAGGAACATGTTAGGGTTTTATTTGAGTTAGTTGTCTTATGATATTAAAAGAACAAAAACACTTCTCTTGAGAGAGAGCCTCCTAGGATGAAACTAAGACATGGCAAGTCTGGAATCACTTGTGAATGTGTATTGCTTGGAAACGATGGTGATGGAGTGGTGTAATACCTCTAATGTCTTCATAAGAGTATGGTGTTGCTATCATAAGTTCTAGGGGTCCTTAGATTTAATATATCTTTGGGTTCTTGGGTCTTATTATCGTGTATGTCTCACTATCTATCTCTACATTTTATGCCTTAGTTAGTGTTGTCTAGGGAAACCGTTGGTTCTTGTTGTTCATATATCTTGTAACCGTTTGTCGTTGTTATTCTCCTTATTATATTGTGGTCTATCTTCTTGTGTTCATCATATTTTAGTGGTTGTTTTGGTGTATAAATACACCTTATTTTCTTGTATTCTTGTGTTGTTGTTGTTTGGACTAAACTAGCTCTTAAAGGGGTCCTATGATTTCTCTTGATTTGTGGACTGTTTTAAGGCTTTTCTTGTGTTCCTTGGTCTTATCGTATCATTTGTTATCAGAGCATGGCTTGATCTTGTTCCTACAAGATCAAATCTTGGGCTTGCTTGTTAGAAAATTAAAAAAAAAAAGATCTTGAAGATCTTGTTCTAGGCCAAAGAAAATTATTGTTCTTGTGAAGTTGTATTGTTCGAGATTTGTACTATATCTAGTAGTCTTTTACTTGTTTAGTGTGTTTCTAGTGTTGGTTTCTTTCTCACCAATACTAAAACTGTCTCGATCTAAATTTGAGCATGTGAAATTGATCATTGTTGTGGTGACTTGAAGATGATCGTATGTTGTACCTTGTTGTTGTCAATTGGTATTGTTGTGTTGTGTTCTTGAAGAAGTTGTTATTGTGTTCTTGAAGGTTGTTGTGGTGTTCATCTTGTTCTTCATCTATTCTTACAACTTAAGACAATAAAAAGTGTAAAATAGATCCAAAAAGTTGTAAGATAAAAGTTGTAAAGTTGTTTGTGAGAAGACTTGCATACATCACTTCCTAGACTTGACAACCACTTTTCCTTAAATCAAGGGACCTTGTCTTGTGGGACTAGTAAAGTCAAATTTCACCTTTTTGAGTTTGAAAAGTTGAAAATGACTACAAGACTTTTACTTTCCCTCCAAAACCAATTGTCATCCATTCCAAGTTGTATGAGTATTGAAATTTTAAATTTGTGACTAAAATTCATGTGGGACCAAGACCAATTGCATGCTGCCATGTCACCATTGCTACTGTACACGTCACTTATAAGCTTAAATTTGGTATTTTCTATTTTCTAATTGTTGATTCTTGGTTTCATTACGTAGTTCTAGAACTAATTAACAAACTAGTACACTCCTACTAGGTTGTCAATTAGTCCTTTGAATCTGTTTCTTTCGTATCTTCATTATTTGTGTGTTTTTCTTGTTTTTAACTCGTTGTAATTTCTTTGTTTCAAGTTCGTAAGTAAATTTTATTTTTGTGTCTTGAGTCGATCAAACAAGAATCCATTCTGGCCGTCAAGTAGAATTGACATCTTATTGACTATCGGAGTATAAGCAACTTTCAATATTCACTGCTCCAATTGTGAAGATCACAAAAATGAGTGTCTACGAGTGTTGGTGAAGAGATTTTACTACTAATCTTATTTTTTCATTTTGTAGGTTTGTTTCTTTATTTGTTTTAGGTTTAATTGCAATGGAACCCGAGGCTTCCATCTCTCAAACCATGGACAACTATGTCACCAATGTCATTTTGGCCTACCTTGACACTATTTCCCGAGACATGGCTGTGGTGAATGAAAGATTGGATCGTATGGTAGGTTCAAGAGAGCAAGTGGTCTGCCTGGACACATGTCAAGATGAAGACTATAGCTCATGTGAGCTACAAGGTAAAATAGCTAACTTCTACACTTTGGTGAGTATGAATGATAATTGTATGGCTAGTAGCCTATTGAATATGAGTTGTAGCTTACTTACTTGTGAGTCTAATGATTCTTTTCCTCTTGTTCATGATGTACATGATGTGAGTGTGGATACACTAGTTGATCCTATTGATGACAAAATTGACTTTTCTTGTAAGATCAATTTATGTCCACCTAGTATTGAAGCCACCATGTTGAACGAAAGTACATCGTCTTGTATAATTGATGTTGATTAACTTATGTGTGGAACTTTCCCTCCACTTGAGGTTATGTGTGATGTTCTTAATAGAACTCAAGTGAGTGAAGTATTTGAAAGTTGATATTGATCTTTTAGAAAGTGATGAATATGTTTGTTCCAAATCTTCCCGTGAATAGATCGTGCTCTCATTAGGTATAATGTCTTGTTTAAAGATGATATAAACACTCCTAATAGACCTAGTGGTGAAAATAATGGTATAGCTTGCCTCAGAAGCTATAGCCGATATGCTAACCCACTATGGTGTGACAACATTCCTCCTTAAGATGCAAATCTCTTCTTGGAAGATGAGAGTACTCTTAAGTTAAGGGATGTGTGGTCTTGGAAACTACTTCTCCTTCTACTTTGTGTGACTTTATTGTTGAGAGTACTCATGGTAATGATTGGAAAATTAGTAGTGAGTACACATATGAGGGCACCTTAGTAGAAGTCGACTTAAGTGATACCTTTCTCTACTCTTTATTTGCTTTGGATGATATGTATGCTATTGTAGAGAATTTGTCATTTAGTTTGGTGGAGACCACGGGAAAAAAGAGTGTTGTCTAGACCCGTGTCTATGACCACTCTTCCCGTTTAACCCTGGTGCCAAATATAGAAATGGTGATGTTGGTGCACCCAACTTGTTTCTTGGTCTACATGACAAGCAATGTGTCACTCTTGGTGAATCCCATAACCAAATCCTTTGTACATCTTTCATTGAGTTTTTAATATTTCATTCAAATGATCCTTGGTTATACTTCAAGTATGTACCGCCTTGGCGTGATGTTATTTATTATTGTGCTAACCCTAACCCTCATGCTATGAGGATGTTGTTCTTGTTTGTCATTTCTCTAGCTTTGCAAGGTATGAATTCTAGGTTGAATCCTTTTCAAGAAGGAGAGAATGATACAAGTCAAATGACCGCCTTAGCTTTCGATGACATCATTCAAAGTCACTATGTGAAGAATCAAGCTTTGGTCACATGGAGGGCACGAGATCATACTTAGAGGGGTCTTTTTGAGCATGCCATCAAACAAACCCGAGTGTGAAAGATTGCTTGGAGCCTTGATGACTTGAGGACTCTTGGGTTTGGGCTACACTTGGTGGTTCACGATTTTGGTTCCCCTTATTAAGGGCATTTTGGTAACTTAGCCTTGAGGGAATTTTGGTCATTTAGACTTTTCTAAATGACACTCCATGGCTGCCCCACCTCATTAAGGGCATTGGAGTCATTTTGTCTTTCTTTTGTAATATACTATATATAGTCTCTTTTGGTCTTTTATCATTAGTTTTGAATGATAAATGCATGAAACATGTGAAAATCCTCTCTCTTGAGAGTAGACCACCTTAGTGTAGTCTTAGTTAGGGCTTGGAAAAGCCATCCTTAGTATAGGGCTTGAAAAAGGCAATATTGACCTTTGCTTGGAAATAGTGGATCTTGAGGGTAGTTTATTCCCTTGGCGGTCACCATAAGAGTGTGGTTTTGATTATTACATTTATTAGGTGTTAGTGTTAAAATACACTTGGTTCTTAATCTTTTAATAATCTTGGTCTCACTATCTATCTTTATTTTCTATGCAATCTCTCTTGTGCTTGTGTTGAATTCGTGTCTTGTTTCATCTTGTGTCATTGTTATCATCTTCATCTACTTTCTTTAGTTATAGTTTTGGTTTCTAGCTTTGTTTTTTGTATCATTTGGTATCATAGCATGGCTTGATCTTGTTCCCACAAGATTAAGCTTGGGTTTGTTAGTTGAAAAAAATGTTGAAAATTAAAAATTTCAGTAAAAAAGAGCAATCTGTCCGTGTTGTGTTCTTGGCCGAAATCTGTGTTTTTGTTGTGTCTTGGCCGAGATTTTTACTTGTCTTTGTTGTCTCTAAGTGTTAGTTTTGTTCGCCACTAACACATTGAGTCTTTATCTTGATTTGAGCTTACATTTGTTGTAGTTTTCACCTTGGCCTTGTTATATTATTGTTGTTCTAAGCTTGACCTTGTGTTGTTGTTGTGGATTTGGACTTGGAAGTTGGATGTTGTTGGTTGTTCTTGAAGTTTGTTGTTGTTCTTGGGGAATGTGGTTTTAGTTCTTGATGTTTTTCACAACCTTTATGTCTTGTTAAAATAAAATATTTATTTGATCCATAAAGGTGAAGGAAAAAGGGGGTGTGACTTGTTAGTCTTGAAAGGGACTACAACCACCAAAGACTTTATCAACCATTTTCCAACAACTTTCCTTAAAACAAGGAATCTTGTCTTGTGGGATTAGTAAATTCAAATCTCACCTTTTGAGTTTGAAAGTTGAAAGGTTACAAGACTTTACTTTCTCTCCAATATCAAGTCATCCCATTACAAAAAATTATGTAAAGATTAAGACTTCAAGTGATGAACAAATTATGTGGGCCGTGACCAATTGTAAACTACCACGTCACCATATATACTGTTCACACAACAAATTTTGGCTCAAATTTTGATCTTCTAGTTTCAATTTGTTGTTCTTTAGTTTTGTTTGTTTATTCCAATACTAATTTACAAACTAGTGACCATTTACTAGATTGTAAATTAGTTTTGAAAACCGTTCTTCGTGTCTACGTTCCTTTGTGTGTGTTAGTTTTTTTTTTGTTCTTTTGAGTCATTGTAAACATTTGGTTCACCTCTCAACACCTCCAGGACTACAAGTAAGCTTACAACACTTGTGAGGTTAAGTGTGAGGAATTCGAGAGGCAAGGAAATAAAGAGAGAGTTTGAGGACTTTTCTTGTACAACTAATTTGTTTGTGTTTTTGTAGGTAACTTCTTGGCTGTAATGGATAACAATGTTCCTAGTGCTATAGATTAATACACATGGGCATAGTTAAAATTTCTGTCCACCTTGTAAATCATAGACTCAACTCTTTTCTTTACTTCTGAGCTAGATGGCATCCTCGACCTTTCTACTACCATGGGCTAGATGGCATCCTCGACCTTTCTACTACCACGGGCTATATGGGTCCAGCTTTAACTCATTGGCCAAACCTGTAATTTGAGTTTGCCGTAAGGATTGGAGTCTCTATATTCTATTATAGTATACTAGTGCCTGAGGCAAGTATACATTGACCATCCGCATATCACTACTAAGCCAATTTTTCTGCATTGACAAAACTCGGTTTTAGGATGTAAGATTTTCAACTCACGCCTTCTCTTTTAACCATCTAACTCTCTTAAAGACCATTTTTTGCCTCTTAAAATCATTCTTTATACTTATAAAAGTTTATCCCTTATTTAGTCAAGGGCAGTTCATAACAAGGTATCGTCATACCCAGATTTACAAGTTATATCATGTCATACCATTTCATATCCGTAGCTCAACTTTTTATTGACCACCAAGATGATTCAAATATCACTAGAGAGTTCTCTTTTGAAATGGACATACAAGTTTAGGCAAAACAAATTCCCTTTTTAAGACATTACTCTTAGGTGGTCATTCCTTTCATAGTTCATACAAGCTTCATGAAAAAACCATAGTATGTTAAAATACAAAGGATACTCTTTGAAAATTATTTAGATAAATAGTCCGTAATTTGATAAAAGCAGCATTCAAACATCAATCTTTCTGTATTCATTTGAGAACCCACATAACTGTTAAATACATAATTATTATCATAAAATGAGGTTCATAGTTCAAACACTTCAAAACCATAACATATGCATGTAAATAACACTTCAAATTTATTGAAAGTCCCATAGTAAATATAAAATTTCATCGTAAAAAGAAATTTCGTAATTCATGCTTTCAACCAATTTTAAAGACTTACCTTATACATATATGATATAGGATTGATTAAAACATTATACTTATGACCTTGAGCATTAGGAAAGTTCTACATACTTTTTGATGGAAGGAAATTGAAGAAGAACCTTGAGATTACAACCTATGGGCCTTTAAATTGGGAAATCCTTCTTGATATTCTTTAGAGGAAGAGAATGAGGAAATTGGGAGATTTTACTAGTTTAGGACAACTTTAGGATTATAAAAATGAATTGGGGGAGTTATAAAGGGTGAAGGGACCATTTCCCCCGGATTTAACAATGGAAAACATATTTTAACATCTAGGAAGGGAGTGTCGCATCACTGGCCTTATCACACAACTCCATCTGTGCCTAGAAACCCCAATCGTGTGGCACCAACCTTGGCTCTCACGGCCCGTCATATTACCTGGACAGTGCCTCACTAAAATTTCTATAACCCTTTAGTACGAACTCGAATTAACAAACGATCAGTTTCATTAAAAAGAAGACTCAAAGGGATTTAATTTGATATATAGTAGACCACCTAACTCATAATATTATAGGAGTAATGGTGGTTGGAAGTTTACCCAATTAAAAACGTCTACTAAAACTTAATCAGTAGAAAAGTTCTAAACTCAACTTTGAGTTAGGAGATTTTAATGACATAGATTCATCTTTAAAGATTTTTGGACACTAAAGAATTGATATTCATATTAATATCTAAATAAAAATTATTGGGTTCAGGTCTATACACGTAGGAAGGACGGTTTAAATTTTAGCCTGAAAATGTGGGGCGTTATATGGAGACTCCACAATCCCTACATATACATTCTTTTATGTTTTTGTATGTAAATTACATAGTTGTATTGATAGTAAATAATAAAATTAAAAGATGTGAAATATCAACTTACAAACTTTTCGGTGATTGTTGTGGTAAATTATCCATGTATTCCACATCTAAAAATTCTTCTTCTTCACGATCAATGAACTTAGGATGAGAGGAGAAATTAATACCTTTATTTTTGTAGAAATTAAAATTTGTTAGATATGTAGGTATCAATTCTTATAGCTTTCTTATTTCAAACGCAACAGATGCATTATGACCAACCGACCTATAACAGTCATACACATATAGACATTTGTTATTGAATGACAGAACAACCAACACCCAATGTATTTTGTTCACATTGGTAGGGATAAATATGTAGCCCACAGCATCCTAAGGAATAACAATATGGAGTCTAAATCTATCAATGTATTCAACAATCATCAACCCTTGACATGCAAAATTATACTCTATTGTACTTCCAATATACTTGTCATAAATATCCGATATAATGGTCTTGAACAAATAATTCACTATACTATATCAGTACTAACTGTTAGACCTGTACTTGATTTTCTCATGCAAGTAATACAGAATCACATTAATGTGTTTATAAATAAAGTATTAGAGTTGATACAACAGGTAAATGTGTAAATTACTCAAATGCATTAACAAATATAGTATATTTACTAATCTAGTCATTCAATATTTGGTTAGAAAATTATAACATATAAAATTAGTTCTTATTTACAACAGATTCAGTACCAAAGAATATTTGTTACATGATTCGAACTAGGGCCTAGCCGTGTCGGGTATCTCAAGTCCAACTATGACCAGAAACTACCCCCAATACCCAACCATTGACCTCCATACACCCCATGTCGGATGAATTCTGAACATATAACAAGATATGAGAATATTAATTTAAAGACATTATGACAAGTTTATAACCAAAATCAACCACCAATAACTATAAAACCAACCAATACAAATATCGATACTGATACCGATATCGCTCATGTCTATAGTGGTCCCACAAAGCCTCTAATCAAAACCAAAGAATATCCAGTCGGGACATGCCCTCAACCATAGTTAAAATCAAAAACAAAAGAAATAGTAAGGATATAAAGAAATTTATAGCATGAAATGGGGACTTTTGAAGTATGGAAGATCACCACTTCAGTGTAACTCATGAACTGATCCCGAATCCTAGTCAATATGCAGTAGAAGTCAACGTATGGCCAGTTATTTCATCGTATGGGGATACAATGTTCAAAGACGGTTATCGGGTTGAATGCTAGCATGTAACTCAGGGATAAGGATAGAATAATATTAGCAACTCAAAATCAAGTCAAATCAAAGAACATATACACATTCATGCATATTCGTGTATATACATGTATATACATTCATGCATATTTGTGTAGATTTACTACCACAATTCCACCCATGGGCTATATGGGTCCAGTGTTTTCCCTATTTTTCCCTGAATGGGCCTAATGCATGTTAGCCGTATAAATGGAAGGTTTCATAGATGACCGGAGATTCCGTGGTACCCTTTAACTCCATGATTCATATATACGTATGTACACTTAAGGGAATGCCTTCTACCCCATAATTACATGGTCCTCAAGATCAACCCTTATGTCGGCAAACATGAGTTTCTAATATCAATCCTTTGAACTTACACCTTCACGGCTAGCTAAGACAACTTTCATTATTGCCCAGTTAAAATATTTAACACATAATCCAACCACCAATTTTAGGAGTCAAATATTAAGGTATTATTAAGTGGTATCGTCATACAGACCATAGCTTTCAAGTCATGTCATTAAGCCAACACTTAGGGATTTTTGTGTATCCCACAGATTCTATTATAAAAATCACTTAGGGAATTTTCGTGTACCCCAAAAGGTTTTCATAATCATTGCCTAACCGTTTATTCATTTGTAGCGTGCATTAGTTTCAAGAAACAAGTGAAGCCAAATGATAATGCTTAAACCAAAATCAATTATACAAGTGGGTTGAGGTTATTATCAATTTCCATACCAAACAATCAATTTGGGGATTCCTTTGTACCCCTATTTCCATCCACCATTACCATGCACCCCAATGCATTCACCAACCAATAATTTAAGCACAATAGTTTCATAAATTTCATGGAAAAAACATTTAAGGGATTTATATTAAAAACTCTCAACCCATAGTTCAAATTCAATATTAATATCTCATGAACAATACTTTAAATCGCATGCTTTTACAAAGTTAACAATGAGTAAAGAGTAATATGCCTGAAATACCAAGAAATTTGAGAGAAATAGCACCTTTAGAACCCTAGAGAACCATTTTCTTTGAAGCCCTAGCCTTAACTTGAATAGAGAGTTTGAAAGAGAATTTTAGGAGTGTTTTATTAGGAATGATGTGATAATAAAGTCCCAAGGAGGGCTTTATGTCGTGGGGTCCAAGGAGTTAAAGTGGGAAATGTTCAGAGTGACCTCTACTTAAAAACTAAAAAAGTGTCATATTTGACTATGAGTCAATCATCGACTCATTACCAAACCTTATGAATCATCTCCACAAGTTGTAATCAAGACAGTTACTAGGACCCCATAGACTGTCGACCTTATGACTTGACCAACTCATTCGTAATGAGACCCTATGACTAGTAGGATTCAATCGTAGTCAATACAGAATCCAAATTAGGATATATAATGGACACCCTACTGTTACACCTAACGACTCATAACATAACCTTACGGCTCTTAGTGAGCCAGTCGTACTTAGAGCAGAGTCAAGCCACCAACTTACTAATTTGATTACTACTCATCCCAATGAGTCGTCAATACACCTTACAACTCTGGGGGTTCATTCGTAACCAAGGCAGTGAGCTCAAGGCTCCAAAAATTTTCAATGGTCAAGAATTTGGGGTGTTTCAATTTGTGGCTTGATGAATGCTTCTTTTTATTTTTCAAGTAATGATCTTCATCGCTATTCCTATGAAAATAAAATAATACTTCATAAATAAATGCTCCAGTAAATATGTATATGCTGGTTATTCAAAGTAATAAGGTGTAAGATAACATACTTGAAAATATGTTTCTTTAGTGTTCCTTCATGTACCCAAATAAAAAAATCAGTAATACACTTTCTCATCGGATGACTCATTTATGGTATCAAATATAAATGGGTGTTTCATGTAAAAAATCTTAGACGTCCTTGATGAGCTACCTAAAAAATATATATAAATGGAGTAATAATATTTACAAGTATAACAATAACAATAGTTTTCTAATATATTTTTTTATCAGATTCAGATTTAAAATCAGTCATGTAAGGAGATATTTTTTATCGACCTTATTTTTGTATCCTCGATGGTAGTATTGGTGTTTCTTTGATAATTTTACATTTGTACGGAGCTATGATTTATTTTTTAGTATTTAAACTTGGAAGCAGCTCATTAGGAATCAAATACTGAAAATCTATTTCATTTTATTTGCACTTGGGTTGCTCGAATTTAAGTAGATTTGCTATGTGAACGGAGGTTACAATCATGGCCTGATGATCAGCAGAGTGACTACTGATATTTGTCACATATCAAAAATCTAAAAATGGTGTTGTAAATCCATATGAAAAGGGTGACCTTGTACATATTCAACTGCAGATCTATCAACCTAAACAAATATGAATATAATAAATTAAAATATGATAAAAAAATCAAACACTAATCTCAACTTTATTCAATTAAAAGTAATTATACTTTGATCGGAGAAACTAACTGATTCTTTATTCCAACATTCTTATTAGTATCTTTCATGTTTATCAAGTCATTAATTACTTTTTCAAATTGAATTTCTGTAGTTTGAACTTTGATGTCTGTTTCTGTATTCGAAACCTAATAAAGAAAAAATCAATAAATCATCCACCACACAATTTATGAAAAAATAAATACAACTGCAATATGTATGTGTATATTAAACATATCTCATTATGCATATATAATGAGTAATTATTCCAGATTTATATATAAATAATTTTAATAATATTATATATAGTTATGCCTATAATTATACATAATTATGTAGATACATACATGTGCATAATTATATTTATGTACCTAATAATATAGCTATTTTTACTTATTCACAATCTTAAGCAATATACACATAGTTACTTATTCACAATCTTAAGTTATATACAAAATATGATTGTGCATATATATATATAGTAATATACATATGTAGTATCATATTTATATATATATATATATAATATATATACATATAGTTACTTATTCACAGTCTTAAGTATATGAATATTAAGTTTTTTATTGATGAATATACCTATTTAACTACATGTACAAATATATGATCATATGCATATACTCTTTTCAGACTTAAACACTATGTATATTTGAATGTTGTAATTATGCATATTTGTACATACAAGATTAACAAATGTAGTTTAATATATGGAAAATGTATATGAAATACACTTAGAAACATCTACTATACATATATCAATACATATGTGAAAATAGATGTAATAGTAGTACATAAGTTGTATCTCTGAATTCTTGCTACTGCATGGAGTATAATGCACCTCCATCGATAAATGGCTTTTTGATGGAATCCTAATCTATATTGACAAATTATTATTTTTTATGTACTATATTATATATAATATATTTCAACTAATGTTTAGAAACTTTATTCCTTCTCATGAGCATCATTACTTTTGATAGCATCCATGACCATCTGAATATTGTCATTTATTAAATTGTGAATAATTTAAAATTCTGCCTTCACCTATAATTTATATTAAAAGTATTAGTAGTGAATGAATAATATAATAATTTTAGTATTTTGTAGATGATTAAAATGGACTTACATAATTCTCTAGCATATTGACTTTCTAGTTGAGAATAATTAAAGTATCAGGTTTCATGAATCTCTTTACTGCTTCCTCACATAGGTGAAATAATATACAGTGACTTGAATCTACTTTCCTACTTTTTTTATGGTGTTCTTTTGTTACTGTTTTATTAATCAAACACGATGGTGTTTTAGAGGATACTATATTTTAAATAATATTTGCAGGACTTTTGATTGATATTGACGCACCCGATGACATTTGCTTCTATTTTTTGGGGGGTGTTACCGAGACAACTATTTTTGCTTTTTCTTTATGAACTATTTAGATTTGAGGCAACTCTTGAAAATTATCCTAACAATTAAGAACATCATTCATGAGAGATTTCTTGACTGTATTATCTTCAATAATTTTTGGTGAAAGTTGAAATATTGCAATTTCACTTGCGGATGCTTTGATGTTTAAAAAAAATTTGAAAATGAATTGTGGTTAATTAATTAGTTTGTATTTATACGTACAAATAAAAACAAATATTAAAAAGTAAACTTTATATTCAAAGTTACATAGACAGTTACTTTTATCTTGTTAACATAAACATGTTTCGCATAAGTTATTTGTTCCATTGACGATCTTTTATGATTTGCCAATTAAACAAACTAGGAATTCAATCACCAGTTCTTTTGCAAGCTGCTTATCGACATTTGAATAAGATTCATACATTCATACTTGCATAGCATATGGCATGCCATGGAGTCGATAGTATAATCCATTGGGGGCCAGATTTCTGGATATGATTTCTACAAGTTCTTTGAAAGCTTCCTTACGCCAGCAGTAATTCATGTATTATTCTTGCTCGACCAAGTCAACGGTATTGTAATACCCAGAGAATCTTAACCGATAGTAGAACCATGCTTCAAGCTCATGAGAAATAAATTATAATGATTTGGTACTTTTATGATTTAGTTTGATGAGTATTAAGGCCTCAAATACGTCCTAGCTATTAGGCAAATCAAAACATCCCTTACCGATTGAATTCATGAGAAGGATATTGCTACAGTCAACTTCAAGTGTGCATATCTTTCATTATACTATGATTTTTTGAGATCATGAACCACCAAAATATAGATAATTGAATTATCTTTCCAAAGATATAAATTTTTCCAAAATTTAATATCGAAGTAAAAAGTTGTGGCCCTTTTACAGAGAGCTGTCCAAACTGACCAGGTGCAATGGAAAGGCTGATGAACCGTAAAGCCAGCGATGGACCGTCGCCCAAACCTTCTTAACTAAGGTAGTAAGCCAATTTTCTGGCCAAAAACTAAGGGTTTGAGTGATGGTTAGTCACCAGAGTGACGGTCCATCACCCAAACCGTCAATCACCTCCGTTTAGCGATTTAAAGACATTTTTAAAGGGATTTTTGGATCTTTTTCTACCCATTTTAACACCCAATTACATCAAATCAAAGCACATAACACCTCATTCATTCATAACATCAAAATTAGGGTTTCTTTCAAGATCAATTTCTAAGAACAAGATTCAAACTCTTCTTCAAAAAAATGCAAGAATCACAACGTCACCATTCAAGAAACTTCAAGAAAAGTTAATCTCCTTCAAGATTCAAGCTTTTGAGGTATGTTAGATGTTCATCCATGGATCCTTTTAACCTATGGAGTCCAAGAACTCAATTTTAAATTCAAAGTTATAATTTTTACATGATTATTATGATTTTTAGCAATGAATTCCCATGAACTTTGATTCTATACCATGTTTACACGTATTTCTTGTTGTTCTTAAACACCATATATTTGAATGGTGTTGTTTGTTGATTTAAGACATAATTGGTGACTTTATTATTGAAATCATGCTATTTCTACAAGCTTTAAAACTAACCCCATGCTTATCTTAACCCATTAATTGTAAGGGTTTGATGAAATGCCTGCAAGAAGAAGTTTTGAATAAATGCTTGCATATCATGTCCTCAAAGTTTTAGTATGATCTTGCTATTATTGTTATCGAGTCCTGAGAGTTTGAATACCCAAAATTTAGTTGCTTACCTAGTTTTTAGTATCTACAGAATAGTTTCAGAATAGATAGGAGCATTCTTTGTTCGACCATTTGTTACATTCAGTTAAACATAGTTTGGTCTAATAGTTAGTGTCATTCAGTTGGGAGTAACACTTAGAACCGAATGAGCATAGGAATGGTGTCTCCCCCGTCAGTTAGGCATGAGTCACTAGTAGCAGTCCCTAGGTTCCAGACCTATGGTGCCACCGTAGATTTTGAGGGGTCCCTTGTCAGTTAGGCTTGACACCCTCGTCCTTCGGGACTTCAGATTTGTGGATCCGTACAGTCAGTGTTAGTACCCATAGCACGGTACTGACACCATTCCAACAGAGGTTACAGGTTAGACCTGATAGTATATTAGGGTATGTCGGTTATAGTTAGCTCCCACAGCCTCAGTCCAGTATTCAGCTTAGTAATTCAGTTTTGGTTTTGCTTGACCATAGCTTACAGATATCAGTAACGGATTTATTTGTACGCAGTATTTTAGTTTTCAGACTATATTCAGAATATACTTTATGCTTGGTCATGCATCCATTAGTATCTACAAATTTTATGCATTCTTAACATTTACAGATTTTGTGTATTCTATTCAGTACCTCTTGCTATTCATTTCGTCAATTATTACTTATGCATATGAAACCATCCATATTAGCCTAACCCCATTTAGAATACTAGTACATTCAAAGTGTTGATTGCATACTCATTTCTAACGCTATGATAACTCATGTCATAGGTTCAGACGCTCGGGTTCCTGATCGTACTTAGATAAATCAGCCTATTAGTAGATGTCAGCAGTGGTGAGTCCTCATCCTTTGAGGATGAGTTATCTTATTTTCACTATGTTAGTAGTTCAGTTATCCAGTCTGTCAAAGTTAGTTGGGGGTTTTTCCATCGACTCCACAATCAATCAGGTTAGAGGCTTTCAGACTAGTACAGACAGTTGGTTAGTTTTTCAGTTGTTTATCAGTATTGCTAGTTTGTTCTCAGATGGTTGAAACTATGATTCAGTATTAATTTCGGTTGCTAAAACCATATGGCTTTTTAGTTAATCTTCCACATATGTTATTATTTTATTTAGTGCTCACAGTAGGTACCAGCTCATGGGTTAGCTTGTGGTCCTTCGGGGTCGTAAGTACCATGTAGCGACTAGGGGTAGTTATGGGTCATTACAAACTTGATATCATAACTTAAGGTTTCAAAGTGTCCTAGGAAGTCTGCTAGCCGCATTGAGTAAAGTCTTGTGCATAGGTGTGAAGTGTGCCACACTTATGGACAGGAGGCTATGAGATATTTTAGGAAAGTTTTTATTCCTTCATTGTTCATATCGTGCTAATGAGCATGAGATCAGGTTGAACTCTCTATCTAAACCAGTCTTCTTTCTATTTATAGAAATTGCCTCCCAAAAAGACTAATGAGAGGAGAAACAAAAATCAGCCAGCACCTCCACCCATTCAGGAAGATCTCCTAAATGAGCATGTTTTACATGCCGAGTTTAGAGCTGTATTTGCTACTCTAGCGAACTCTTTTGCAGCTCAAAATATTTGGCCAACTGTTGTCCCAGCCAACCCAGTGGCCAATACTGCTGCATCTAGAATTCAAGACTTCACCCAAATGAATCCTTCATCCTTTTTGGAATCCAAGTTTGAGGAGGATTTACAGGAATTTCTTGACCAGGTGCAGAAGGTAACAAATATTATGGGAGTGACTTCTAGTGAGAGTGCTAAATTGGCTGCCTACCAGTTGCAGGATGTAGCTCACACCTGGTTTAAGTAGTAGAGATGAGATAGAGGCTCGAATGCAGGGTTTATAGAGTGGGAGTAGTTTGCTACAATCATATTAGATAGATTCTTCCCTTTGGATCTAAGAGAAGCTAAGGTGTTAGAGTTTATTAATTTAAAGCAAGTCAACATGAGTGTGAAAGAGTATTCCCATAAGTTTACTCAAATAGCCAGGTATGCTCATCATGTGGGTGCTGATAACAGGTCTAGAATGAGCAAGTTCATGTCTGGTGTATCTGATAGCGTGGTCAAGAAGTGTAGGACCGTAATGTTGATCAAAGAGATGGACTTGTCTAGGTTGATGATGCATGATTTACATATTGAAAAGGAGAAGGCTAAGGAAAGAGAGAGAGAGAATAAGATGTCTATAATAGTTAGATTTAATTTTGCTTAGTCAAGGTTAGAAGGTGGTAATCGTCCTTAGTTCAACAAGAAATCTTCAGTTCCAACTCCATCCTCAGCTAGTGCACCTGTGCCAAAGTTCAGAAATAACAACCAAGATATGGCACCAGGCTCTAAGTCCCAGGGTAGTATAAGTAGTTCCCTCACTAATTCTCTCTGCCAGAAATATAGAAGAAATCATCAAGGTGTGTGCAAGGCTGGCACAGATGTGTGTTTTGTATGTGGAAAGCCAGGCCACTGGTTGAGAGAATGTTTGACAGTTATGTGGAAAGGTTGAAATGATCATCAATAGGGTCAGGCTAACTCTTCAGCAGCATCTGCAGGTCGCCCAACTCATCAGGGCACCACTTCGAGTGCCACCAGTGGGCAACGCCCAAACAAAATTTATGCACTTCAGTCCTGACAGGATCAAGAAAGTTCTCTGGATATGGTCACTGGTACATTACAGGTCTTTTATTTACATGTATATACTTTATTAGATCCTAGAGTTTCTATTTTCTTTGTAACCCTTATATAGCCATCAACTTCGGAGTCAGTCCCAAAATATTAGTAGAGCCCTTCTCAGTGTCTTCTCCTATGGGTAAGTCTATTATAGCCTGGTAGGTATACAGGAACTGTCCGATTAAAGTGTCTTAGAAAGTCACTTCAGTAGACCTTTTAGAGTTAGAGAAGATGGATTTTGACTTCATTCTCAGCATGGATTGGATCCATTCATGCTATGCTTCAGTTGATTGTAGAAATAGAGTTGTTTATTTTTATTTTTCAAATGAACCAGTCCTTGAATGGAGGGTTAGCACTACAACACTTAGGGGTCAGCTTGTTTCATACCTTAGAGCAAGACAAATGATATCTAAGGGGTGTATTTATCATCTTGTTCAAGTCAAAGACTCTAATTCAGATACTCCTAATCTCGAGTCATGTTCTGTAGTAAGGGAATTTCCAGATATATTCCCTGAAAATCTTCCTGGAGTTTCTCCCAAAAACAAAATTGACTTTGGAATAGACCTTCTTTCAGATACCCAACCTATCTCTATTCTGCCATACAGAATGGCTCCAGCCGAACTTAAAGAGTTGAAAAAACAATTGAAAGACCTCCTAGATAGGGTATTCATTAAGCCCAACATTTCCCCGTGGGCCGCACCAGTTATTTTTGTGCGTAAGAAAGATGGTTCCCTTAGGATGTGCATTGATTACCGCCAGTTAAACAAAGTCACCATCATGAATAAATATTCGCTTCCCAGAATTAATTTCTTGTTCGACCAACTTCAAGGTGCCAGTTATTTGTCCAAGATAGACCTCAGATCTGGCTATCATCAATTTAGGGTCAGGGAATATGACATTTTGAAAACAGGTTTCAGAACTCGGTATGGTCACTTCGAGTTTCTAGTAATGTCCATTGGTCTCACAAATGCCGTAGCAGAATTTATGGACTTGATGAACCGAGTGTTCAAGCAGTACTTGGACATGTTATAGGCTTCATTGATGATATTCTTATCTACTCCGCAATGAAAATGATCATGCAGACCACCTTAGAATTTTATTATAGACTCTTAAAACTCATCATTTGTTCACCAAGTTCAGTAAGTGTGAGTGTTGTCTAAGATCAGTGTATATTCTTGGCCATATTATTTGCGATGATGGCATTAGAGTTGACCTTAAAAATACCAACGTTGTAAGAAACTGGCCTAAACCCATCTCTCCTTCAGATATCAGGAGTTTCTTAGGTTTGGTCGAATATTACCGACTGTTTTTAAAGGGTTTTCATCTATTGCGTCCCCCATGTCTAGATTTACTCAAAAGAAAGTTAAGTTTCAATGGTCAGATTCTTGTGAGAAAAGTTTTCAGGTGTTGAAGACTCGACTCACCACTGCCCTAATTTTGACCTTACCTGATGGTTTAGATGGGTTTATTGTGTACTGTGATGCTTCCAGAGTTGGATTTGGTTGTGTTTTAATGCAGAGAGGTAAGGTTATAGCTTATGCTTCTAGGCATTTTAAGCCTCATGAAAAAAATTACCCCACCCATGATCTTGAGTTAGCAACTATTATGTTTGCCTTAAAGATTTGGAGGCACTATTTGTATGGGGTGCATGTTGATGTGTTCACAGATCACAAAAGCTTGCAGTACATATTTTCATAGAAGGGTTTAAATTTGCGTCATAGGAGATGGTTAGAATTATTAAAAGATTATAATATGAGTGTTTTGTACCACCTGGGTAAGGCTAATGTAGTGACAGATGCCCTAAGTAGATTGTCTATGGGTAGTGTTGCTCATGTTGAGGATGACGAGAAGAAGTTAGTTAGGGAAGTTCATCAGCTTTCCAGATTAGGTGTTCGTTTGGTTGATTCAGCTGAGGATAGTGTGTGGTTTCAAAATATTTTGGAATCCCTTTTGGTTGCCGAAGTGAATGAAAAACAAGATAGGGATCCAAGCCTATTTAAGTTGAAGGAGTCAGTCGGAGATAAAAAAATAGAGGATTTCTCCTAAGGAGGAGATGGTGTGTTGTGTTGCCAGGGTAGACTATGTGTGCTGTGGTTAGATGATTTGAGATAGTGAATTCTTGCAGAAACTCATGGTGCCTGTGACTCTATTCATCCAGGGGCCATGAAGATGTACCACGATCTGCAGAAAATCTATTGGTGGAGTAGTATTAAGAGGGATATTGTAAAGTTTGTGGAAAAGTTCTCCACTTATTAATAGGTTAATATTGAACATCAAAAGCCTAGAGGGTTTATGCAGGAGTTCAGTATCCCTACTTGGAAGTGGGAGGAAGTGAACATGGATTTTATGACAGGTTTGCCTTGTAGTTCTCATCTACATGATTCAATTTGGGTCATTATGGACAGAATGCCCAAATCATCCCATTTCTTACCAGTCCATACTTTTTATTCAGTCGAGGACTATGCCAAGCTCTATATTAGGGAGTTGGTTAGGTTGCATGGAGTTCTTCTATCTATCATCTCAGATAGAGGTACTCAGTTTACTTCTCACTTTTGGAAAGCTTTCTAGAAGGGTCTTGGTACCCAAGTTCATCTCAGTACAGCCTTTCACCTTCAGATAGATGGTCAGGCAGAGAGGACCATTCATACCCTTGAGGATATGTTGAGAGCGTGTGTAGTTGATTTTAAGGATAGTTGAGATGATCACTTTCCTTTGATTGAGTTCGCTTATAATAACAGTTATCATTCCAGTATTCAGATGGCTTTGTTTTAGGATCTATATGTGAGGAGATGTATATCTCCAATTGTTTGGTTTGAGGTAGGTGAGACCGCTTTGGAGGGGCCTGACTTGGTGTTCGATACTGTAGAGAAAGTTCAGTTGATCAGGGAGAGAAAAGATCTTGAATTTGAGATTGGTGATTTTGTATATCTAAAGATCTCTCCCATGAAGGGGGTAAATAGGTTCGGTTAGAAGGAAAGCTTAGTCTCCAATATGTTCGCCCTTACAGAATTTTGAGCCATTTTAGAAAGGTGGCTTGTGAGCTTGAGTTGTCTGCAGACTTAGCATTAGTGCACCCAGAGTTTCATATATCACTGTTGAAGAAGTGTATTGGCGATCCAGCTATAGTTGTCCCTTTAGAAAGTGTAGATGTTCAGAATTGCCTTTCTTACGAAAAAGTTCTAGTCGAGATGAGATCCTTGATTGCCAAATTCGTAGACTAAGGAATAAAGAAGTTCCCTTGGTCAAAGTTATTTGGAAGAACCATTCCGTTGAGGGGGCCACTTGGGAAGCAGAAGCAGACATGCTTACCAAGTACCCTCATCTTTTCTCCTCGAACGTAGACTCAACTTAAGGTAACAATTTTCCCTAGCATTTATCTTTTCCATACTCAGTTCCCACTGCATACTATTCTCATGTCATTATGCATTCACAAAACCAGTTCAGTCATGTGTCATGATTCATGCTCAACCATTTAATCATGTTTTCAGTATGTATATTCAGCATGTAACCTCAATTCCTCAGTGTTATTAGCTTAACCAACCTCATTCGAGGACGAATGTTCCCAAGGATGAGTTATTATAATACCCCGAGAACTCCAACCGATAGTAGAACCATGCTTCAAGAACATGAGAAATAAATTAAAGTTCTTTGTTAGTTTACTATCTAATTTGGTGAGTATTAAGGCCTCATATACGTCCTAGCTATTAGGCGAAAATATCTCTTGTCGATTGAATTCATGAGAAGAATATTTCTATAGTCAGCTTCAATTGAGCATATCTTTCATTATACTACTTATTTTTGAGATCATAACCCAACAAAAGATAGATAATTGAAATAGATTTCCAACTATACTAATTTAGTTAAAATCCGATATCGGAGTAAAATGTTATGGCCGTTTTACAGAGAGCTGTCTGAACTGCCCAAGTGTGACGGGAAGGCTGACGAACCGTCGCCCAAACAGTCGCAATTGAGGTAGTAAGCCCATTTTCTGGAAAAAAACTGATGGTTTGAGTGACGGTTAGTCACCAGAGTGACGACGGTCCATCGCCCAAACCGTCAACCACCTCCGTTTAGCGATTTAAAGACGTTTTAAAAGGGATTTTTGGATTTTTTTTCCCAGCCATTTTAACACCTAATTATATCAAATCAAAGCACATAACTCCTCATTCATCCATAACACCAAAATTAGGATTTCTTTTAAGATCAATCCCTAAGAACAGGATTCAAATCCTTCTTCAAGAAAACTCAAGAGTCAAAACGTCACCATTCAAGAACCTTCAAGAAAAGTTAATCTCCTTCAAGATTCTAGATTTTGAGGTATGTTATATGTTGATCCATGGGTCCTTTTAAACCATGGAGTCCAAGAACTCAATTTCAAATTCAAAGTTATGATTTTTACATGATTATTATGATTTTTAACCTTGAATTCTCATGAACTTCGATTCTATACCATGTTTACACTATTTTTTGTTGTTATTAAACCCCATATGTTTGAATGGTGTTGTTTGTTTATTTAAGATATAATTGGTGACTTTATTATTGAAATCATGCTATTTCTACAAGCTTTAAAACTAACCCCATGCTTATCTTAACCCGTGCATTGCAAGTGTTTGATGAAATGCCTATAAGAAGGAGTTTTGAATAAATGCTTGCATATCATGTCCTCAAAGTTTTAGTATGATCTTGTTATTATTGTTATCGATTCCTGGGGGTTTGAATACCCAAAATTTAGCTGCTTGCCTAGTTTTTAGTATCTACTGAATAGTCTTAGAATAGATAGGAGCATTCTCAATTCGACCATTTATTACATTCAGTTAAACACAGTTTGGTCTAATAGTTAGTGTCATTCAGTTGGGAGTAACACTTAGCACCGAGTGAGCATAGGGATGGTGTCTCCCCCGTCAGTTAGGCATAAGGCACTAGTAGCTGTCCCTAGGTTCCAGACCTATGATGCCACTGTAGATTTTGAGGGGTCCCCTATCAGTTAGGCATGACACCCTCGTCCTTCGGGACTTCAGATTAGTGGATCCACACAGCCAGTGTTAGTACCCGTGGTACGGTACTGACACCTTTCGAACTAGGGTTACAGGTTAGACCCTGATTGTATATTAGGGCATGTCGGTTATAGTTAGCTACCACAATCTCAGTCCAGTATTCAGCTCAGTAATTTAATTTTGGTTTTGCTTGACCATAGCATACAAATATCAGTTACGCATTTATCAGTACTCAGTATTTCAGTTTTCAGACTATATTTAGAACATGCTTTATGCTTTGTCATGCATCCATCAGTATCTACATATTTCATGCATTCTCAGAATTTACAGATTTCATGCATTCTATTCAGTACCTCTTGCTATTCATACACTCAATTATTACTTATGCACATGAAACCATGCATATTAGCCTAATCCTATTTAGCATACCAGTACATTCAAAGTACTGGTCGCATACTCGTTTCTTACGCTATGATGTCTCTTATCATAGATTCAGATGCTCGAGTTCCTGATCGTACTTAGACAGATCAGCCTATCAGCAGTAGTCAACAGTGGTGATTCCTCATCCTTCAAGGACGAGTTATCTTATATTCAGTATGTTAGTAGTTCAGTTATCCAGTTAGTTGGAGTTAGTTGGGGGTTTGTCCCATCAACTCCACAGTCAGTTAGTTTTGAGGCTTTTAGACTAGTACAGACAGTTGGTTAGTTTTTCAGTTGTTATTGTCAGTTGTTTATTAGTATTACCAGTTTGTTCTCAGACGGTTGAAACTATGATTCAGTATTATTTTTAGTTGATAAAACCGTATGGCTTTTCAGTTATTCTTCCGCATATGTTATTATTTTATTCAGTGCTCACAGCAGGTACCAGCTCATGGGTTAGCTTGTGGTCCTTCAGGGTCGTAAGCACCGTGTAGCGACTTGGGGGTAGTTCCGAGTCGTTACAGGTATGCATCTCGCCAGACAGAATAAATTGATGAATAAAATAGAGAATGACAATCTTCAAAGCATCATCGCCGTTCTGACCCCATACTTTGTCCTCGAAAGCCTGAAACAACATTGCTTTGTAAGGTTCTTCGTCACCACCAAAATACGTCTGAAGTAATCTATTCGATACACTTGTGTCGAAAACAAAATTGGCTTTAGAAGCAACACAGTGTAGACCAGACACAATTACAGTATTTCTTAAAATAAATCTTAACATCTATCCGTTGAGCCACATCATTCAAACATTCATGAAACTGATTTTTAACTCAAGGGACATAGCGCACCGAAATATTCACGACTGAACCCATGAATCTGATATGGGGGCATATTGACTAAAACATGTACGTGTAAATCTTCTAAGCTGTTCACTTGATAGCTTATGTTTTAAAATTTTAAATATCTGTCTCTTAATGTAACACGCCATATGTGAAGGCTTCTTAGAAAGATCAGTAATGACATTCATGCTATCCTATTAATTCAATATAACACAGATGAGCGAATTTGTTTTTATATTATGTATGGAGTGCCTTATTTTTAACTAATTATATACAAAGACATAGCATATTATGTCAAAATGGATATATGTGTATAAATTGCTTTAAATTATATTTATATATTAAGTTCAGACGTAACTAGTGTACACTTAAATGTATATTATGTCAAACATATATGTAACCTTATACTAAATTTAATTGTATATATTTCTATACACTTAAATGTATATTATTTAAAATTTGAATAATGTATATGTAAGTAATTAGTATCCCCTTTAAACGTATAAGCAATAAAAATTTGATTTGATAAATAAACAAAATTATCTTAGAATGATTTTCAACATCATTGCTCCCCTCTTTGAATTGAGAAGACGTGAAATATTTTGACCTTTCCTCCTTGATTGTAGACATATATTCTTCTCTCTTTTTTTGGGTACACCCGTTCCGGCCATCAATATTTTGAAAATGTCAGTTAAATTATTTTTTTGATTGTAAATTCACCTTGCTATTGGGAATGTTAATATGATCATTGCAATTTTTGTACGTGAATCTAGTCTCAACTTGTCCTCTTTCAACCTTGCTAAAAATCCCGCATTGTCACTATCTAATTGAGAAACACCCAAATCAAATGACGGAATGTCGAATCATTCTCTTGTTAATATTCTATAAGGGATTTTTTCATCCATTTGAAAGATAAATAGTTGATTACTTGAAAACCTAATTAAAAATGTAAAGAGATAAAATTTAAAGATCTTAGCGGCTCATTTAGAAAATAAAGATAAAAAAAAATCAAAAGAACACAAATATATATACATGAAAAAATATTAAGATTATCGCAAACTCTTCAATGTATATCCAAACAGATATTTAGGGATGATAAATTATGTCAAAAAAATCTTCAACACAAACTCACAACGGATGTCTAGGAAAGAGAATATTCGACTGATTTAGGAGAAAAAATTTCTTTGAAATATCTTCAAGAAGCGCGTAGAAATAAATGTCACTGAATTAGCTAATTAGTTAAGAGAGATTATGAACAATCAATTACATGAGCGAGAGAGACAAAGAGAGAGAGAGAGAGAGAGAGTAGTATTTGCTATATACATGTGTATTATATTTGTACATAGGGGCCAGATAAGAGGGAGAGAGAGAGTATTTGTTATATACATTGCATGTTATATTTGTATATAGGAGCCCAAAAAAGCAGTGTTAAAACTAACAAATAACTCCGTAGGGTAATTTTTTAAAAACTTAATCATATCATGTAATTAAGAAATTATTTTATATGTGGTATGTGATTTTTCCTTGTAATATATAAGTTATAACACTTCAACGCTAATTCTTTATTCGATATTAACTTCCAAATTCTATATCAGCGACGCCTCACGACCTCACAATCCTAATTTTATTTTTTGCTTCTCAATTCTCATTTCCATCAACGTACTCAGTAGTCACTGCTCACTTCCATCAATAAATATACTGTTTTATTACAAAAAATACCCTCTAAGACTAAATAAATTATTTAGAAAAGAAATACAAAGATTTAAGAAAATAATTTTCTTTCAGACATTAAAGTAGAAACAAAGGATGAATTAAAAATCACTACTCACTTTCAGTCATGTCAAAAAAGGGCCTATTACTTTGATCTTCAAAATTTTTTTAAAACATCAAATTGAATTTGCAGAAATCGAATGAAACCACATTTATTTCAGTCCGATTACGCTTGTCATTTTTGCTAAGCCAAAAACCTAAAAATGAAATTGATATTAAATAATCGAATCAAACAAATCGAATACCTATAACTAGTGAACATAGGGTTCTAAGAGGGAAACAACCCTCAGGACGTAAAAAGGAGATTTTGTAATAGCTCAAAAATGATAAGTTAAAACTTGCTTATAATATATGGATTTTTTTGGTATCAATATATCAATCTTTATATGTAACAGCATAAAAATTTTACTATATAAAAAATTAGAAATACAAAAAGAAATGACATACTTTTCGGCTTGATGAGCATTTTGGTTAGAGCTATCAATATGGGCTAGGATCATTGGGCTAGCCGGCCCATCCTATAATTTAAATAAGGTTGGGCTAAGATTTTTACAATCCATTTAAGAATAGAGCCTTTTAGCCTGATTTGGATAAGCCCACTGGCCTGCAGGGCTTGAGCAATATGGATTGGACCAATTAAAAAGGGAAAAATTTCAGAAATAACAACTCTGTAGCCTTAATTAGAACTTTTATAGCAACAGTTTCATAATTATGAAAAGTAGCAAATTGTATTTTGTATTTAAGTAAAATGTTGCTATATAAATACATATACAAATACATATGTATTACTCATAAATACATATGCACAACTGAAAAATACATATTCTTCTATTACTATGAAGTGGGTAAAATATTATTACTTTTGCTATAAGCTGTAATTTTAAAAAAGTGTTGCTATTTATTGTAATTATAATCTTAAGGATGATAATTTCTGTAATTTTACCATTAAAAAATAATTAAAAAATAAAATAGGGTACCAAAATTAACTAGAGGAGACCAAACTGTAAGTCTAGTTAAACCATTATAGATATTTAAATATTTTCTATTTATAATAAAAATAATTAAACTACAAAACACTAAATTTTGTAAGAAATCAAATATACTCGATGAAGATAATTTGGTGGTGTTGAATACGCGATAAGTGCCATGAAAGTTTTTATTTTCATTTTAACTTTTAATGGATTAAATATTGGTTTTTTCTGTGTGTATTTTGTAAAGATTTATTGAAACAACACTAAGTTAATATTGTTATTTAACCTGTTATATTGTTACTTATTAATTGTTTAGTTGCTTATCAATAGCTTTATTGTGTTTGAATGGTATTATGTCAAAAGTTATTTAGTTTTTTAGATTATTAAGATTTATTTTTGTGAGTTTCAGACTTGATTAACAAGTAGTAACATAGTGCAATATTATATTGCACATATTTATGTTATTAACATTTTAAATTTTAAATTAATTATAAAAATAATATATTTTAAAAAATGGGCTGATCCATGGAGGCCTGCATCCCACTGAGTGATGGATTGGACTTCCTGTTTTTTGACCCATCATCTTGCTGACCAACCCGACCTGGCTCTTCAAATTATGAAGTCCGTATGCGCTAGCTCGAATGAATTGGACTGACCCATAATGACAACTCTAATTATGACACTGAAATTTTTATAAATAAAAATGTATAAATATTAAAGCCCAAAATTTGATTCTATCCTAAAATTAAATATCAAAAAACAATATTTGGAAAAAATTATTGCATATCTCTATCTATAATCTATAATATATTAAAAGCATGAAGCACCTTAGAAATTTTGTTTGAACTTTTTTGCCCTTCATTAAACGTCTTTGCTTTAGACAAGATTGTCTTTTCACTATTTTTTTAATTTTTTTCTTTTGTTTTCCATCCGGTGTCCGATACCCGCATTGGAGCCCAGCTAATCCTGATTCGCACCGGGTACAGCCCCATTTGGCGGGTAGCGCTCCCAATAGAGTTTTCTCTATACCAAGGGTCAAACCCTAATATTTAAGAGTTGAAAATTAATTAAATATACTTATAGTAAAATCTTTTCTTATTAGAAGTCATTAGAATTAGTGATTTTTTCTTATATTTAAGTGTTGAAAATTAATTAAATATAATTATGACAAAACCTTTCCTTATTAGAATTCATCAGAATTAATAACAACTAATACTTGTTCCATTAGTTTAAGAATTCTAAATCAACTAAATTTTATTTTAAGAAAATTTAAAAAATTTAAAAATAAATATAAAAAAGAACTAAATTAGCGTCTAGAAAAAGAAACAAAAAGGAGTCCTAAATTTAATCAAAAAAACCCAACATAAAGAACAAAAAAATAATCCTAAATAGGTATGAAAGAATTCAAAATTTTTAACCTTAAAATTTAATGAAAAACTTGGTAAGAACTAAATTGAGCATAATTATCCTATTATTATAATTTTTTTTTAAAATCTGGAATGTGTAAAATATCTTAATATTTAGGACTTTTAACTTAGTTCAAATTAAACCTTGGGTTCTTTATATATAGAAAAGGAAAAAAGACTGAAACGTGAAAAATTTCCAGGTATGCTTCTCGAATCTTTCTACTTTTTAAAATTTAAATTTATTTTTTCCGATGAGGGGAATCGATCTCAAGTCTCTCATTTATTTACTTTTCTGGCTGTTTTATTGTGTATTGGATAATAATATAAATTCAACAAAGGACCTGAATTAAGGTGGAAGGTTAATTCGATAGTTAAGGTAGTATTTTCTTCTCATTAATTCTTTGGGTTATTTTTTTTTATGTTCATCAAAAGACAACAGAAAGATTAACAAACTCGAGAGATTTTCTAAAACTTTTCATAAAATTCGTCCTTCTCTAAGCCTCTTATTATTTTTTGTCAGGTATATGTAACGCCCCGATTATCTGAACCGGAATGCTACACGATGTCATGACCCCGAGGGACCACAAGCTAATCCATGATTGATATCTGTACCTGTACACTGCATAATATAACATAAAAATGCAGAAACATGAATTGAAAGGCCATAAGGTTCAATACTGAACATAATCTGAATAATAACAATGTCTGAATAAAGTGGTATCACAATACCAAAACAAAACCGAAATACTGAAGTCTGAATATAGTCTATAATCTAGTCTAAAAGCCTCTAACTGTCTGAAGTAGGGAGTGGAAGGAACATGTCTCCAACAAACTCCCGACTACTGAAAGCCAAACTGAAATACTGAAGTAATAAAGTAGTAATCATGTCCTTAAAGAATGAGGACTCACTGCTCACTCTGACTGCTGAAATCTCTAATGCTACTGCTGCTCTGGAACTCGTGCCTCTGTACCTATGGTATAATATAAGAGAAAGCACCATAGCGCAAATGCGTCAGTACGTCTGAATGTACTAAGTATACGAGTGAAGTAGGCTAAATGCAAAGGGGTTTATATGCATGAACAATGCGAACTAATATGAACGTGAGCATACATACATGCGTAAGTAACTGAAACTGAACTCGTAGTGATACTAACTACCGAGTCTAAATACTGACAACATGAGTTTACTAATACCGAGATACTGAATAGATAAACGATTATGCCTGATAGTTCGAATTATGAAGAACTGGTCTGATTGACTGTGTCTAACAGTCCTGAACTGAATACTGATTGCGTAAGCTATGACGACTCATATAACTGATATATCTGTGATGATCGGCTTAATCGATGTAACTGATATTGAGCGACTATATTTGACAGTCCAAATCTTCTAATAATGATTAAGAGTGACTAAGCTTGAGATCAGGACTAACTAACGGGTGATCTCTGGATCTGATATTGAGAATACTCAACTGAATCTGAGACTGAGATCAAGCCTATCTGATGGGTGACCTCTATAAGTACTGATACTGAATAACTTTATGTTAGACCAAGCCTATCTAGTGGGTGGTCTATGAATCTGTGGAACTATCTGAGTTCCTTACTGAGATTGATGACTGTAGCTGACAGTCCTGATTTCTGAGTTCTACTCTGAAGACTGATACTGAAACTATAACTGTGGGAGTTCTCACTTAACTGATATGCCCCGAATCTGAACTGGTGGGGTCCAGTCTGTAACCCCATATGGAAGAGTGTCAATATCGTGCCATGGGTAAAGACCTCTCTGGTCAAGCCTATCTGACGGGTGACCCTCATAGGAAGTCAAGGCTAAGGCAGTATAATAGTCAAGCCTCTCTGAGGAGTGACAAGCCTTTTTTTGATGGGTGACTCCTACATCCTGGGCTGCCTACGCAGTTCTAGAGTTCAAGGATTGCTTCTAATGACTCTACCTCTCTGACGGGGAGCCACCATCCCTACACCCGCTCTGTGCTAGCTCCTACTCCCAACTGAAAGACTCCAAACTGATTCTTAGAACTTGTACTTGAACTGAAATGAAGCTGTTACTGAGTTTCTTTCTTGACTGAGCTGACTGAGTTCACTTGGTTCCGTTATCTGAAGGAATACTACTGAATATATTATCTTACTGAATGATACTAAGTTCTGAATTGATTTCTTAAATGCTACTGAGATCTGAGCTGAGTACTGAACTGAAGCTGGAATGATAATGATACTTAGATTACTGAGATTTCTTAAGTTCTATAACTGTCTGAGAGTTCTGAATTCTGTAACTGACTGAGTTCTACTGATCATAGCATGACTGATATTATCTTGAGACTGACTCAACTGTAGGCATATAGCTATATTTTTCGGGTACAAGTACCCCAGGACTCGATGGAAGGAAACTGACACACATGATACTTCTTGATCATAGGAATAACATCCACAATTCATAATACCATAAGTAGGGGATTTCATACTACACATGGTTCTCAACACCATATACATGCAAGGGAATGCGTATAACATGTAAATATTTGCATAACTTCAATTTCATGAGCATTCCATATCACAATAACAATACACAACAATTAGTATGGAATTCATGTAGAGTCATAAGGAATACAGCATGAACTTGTCATTTAAGTTCTATTTAGCTATAATACATGATTTCTAGTCTCTTAGGTATTTTATCAAATACCTTGCATGCACACCTTGTGGCATAGGCATATTCATCACATTAACGATTCAAACCACCCAAAATTCATATATTTTAATTTGCATGTCATCCTAATTTCATAAAATCACATAAAGATTTCAAACTTGGGAGTTGCATAACAATCAATCACACAAACATAATCAAACCATAATATAACTTCATGATTCATAGTTTAAAAGAGGGTTCTTGAACTCCACGGATGAAAGGAATCCATGGATAAACACTACGCATACCTTAGTGATTGAATCTTGAAAGAGAATTGACCTTTCTTAAATGTCCTTATATTGGGAATCTTAAATCTTGAATATCTTGCGGAGAGTGTGATGGGATCTTGAAGTTAATTGAGAAGAAACCCTAAGTTTGTTCTTGGGAACAAAGAGAATTAAGATCTTTTGAAACTAAATACCAATAGCTAAATACGTGTTTTTGGTGTTTTATATCGTGGGGGTAAGGTTTAGGGTGAGGGAAAAGGACCAAAATATCCCTACAAAATTACTTCCCAATTGCTGAAATTATCAGCTTACGACCAAGGCTGATAAGCCATCAAATTTGTGATAGCCCGTCAGCCCAGGTCGTCACTTGGGAGTTAGAATTTTTGGGTTTCAGTCTAAGCCTGGCGACATGGGCTGATAAGCCGTCAGACTTGTGATAAGTCGTCAGCTCATGTCGTCACTCATTTTTCAGGCTGACATGCTGGAGTAAAATGGGTATAACTTTTTGCTCTGCTATTGAATTTGGGCAAAATTGGTATCGTAGAAAAGGTAATTCAAAGAGCTTTCATTTGACATATAGTAGGTCCTCTAATTCTATATATACAAGGAGTTATGGTCTATTGAAGTTGACCCAATTTTCGATGCTCACTAAAACTTGAACGATAGGAAAGCTTTCAACTTGTCCATCTAAATTCATGCTCAAATAGATTCCCACACTACCTAACTGATTAACACACTAAATTTACATAGGATTCGAGGCTTTTGGAACATCTACACATATGAATGACGAATTTTCATTCTAGTCCGAAATGTGGGGCGTTACAGTATAGTCCTTAAATCTGTCTATATTTATAAATTTATGTTATTTGTTTCGTACGCAAGAATAATATGGTATTGATCATATTTATTTCCTTAATTTTATGTGTTTAAAGAAAAATATAAAAAATTCTTTATTCATGAAATTCTAAATTATAGGAGTGTGAAGGGCCTTCGAAATATTGTTTGAACTTTTTGTCCTTCATTAAATGTCATGCTTTAGATAAAATCGTCTTTTCATTATTTTCTTAAGATTTAAAAATTTTAAAATTAATTCTATAATTATAATAAATCTTTCTTTATTATAAGTCATCAAAATTAATGACAATTAATAAAAACTCTGATAAAATAAAAACTCCTAAATATGTGGTAAAAAGGTATTAAGGAAATTAATTTTGGTGGATTTTTTTCCCTTATACGTGAAAAAGAAAATATTGGAGGAGAAAGGTAGGGATATATCATTGGAAGAGAAACATAGGGACATATGACACGTGTATTGCGGTCTGCGAACATGGCAAGGAGGTACTAGAATCAATAATCTTCTATATTACTGATAATATTAGATTCCAATAAGAACTGCAATAACTTTTTTTTTTTGAATTTTTTTTACCTTATATATTTATTTAAACTGTATAACACAATTAAAAAATTTATTTCAATTACTTCTCAGATGTTATGAGATTTGCTCTTTATAATAGGTCACTCCTTAAGCTTTTATTATTTTTTCTCTTCTATTTTGTTCTCTATGTAATTATTGTTTGATGACTTTACTTAGATTTAACTTTTACATTGTATATATTCAATATGAAAGTATTTATTATTGATTTCAGAGATAAATATTCTCAACGTAAAGCAACAACCTCAAAGGACTGAAGGAGTCATTGATTTTGTACATAATATGGTATGCACTAACTATTGTGTTGCTAACATCTTTGATTTATTAATCTCTGAATATTTTTTTTATAATATCGAAGTGATTTTATAAAATTAAAATTATTGAAGCTTCTAATGATAATATATATGTGTGTGTGCGCTCGCGCGCGCGTTTAATAAAATATATTGTGTTTACACTATTATATTAAAGTGTGAAGGATTTTTGAGAAGTGATTTAAACTTTTTGCCCTTTATTAAAAACTTTTACAATAGATAAAATCGTTTAATTTTAAATAATCAAAAGTTATACGTGCGAGGTACGTGTGACTAAACTAGTTATAATAAACAAACAAATAAGGGAAAAAAAACTAGAAAGAAGAAATACTGAAAGAGTATCATGTTATGTATATACCAGTTATCGGGCAGGGCTTCATTGACGATTGTTGGTTCACTTGAGTGGTGGAGGACTGCAATAGTGATTAAAGTTCTTACTTCTCTAAAAATTTTATTTTACTTTTAAGAATTTGTGAAGAAACCTTTAAAAGAGTAGATGTGTTTTTGGTTTCTTAACTTACCAGTTTTATGTTTTATTTTCTAAAATTTTAAATAAAATATATTCTGCCCCTTTAAAGTTCAATGCGTCTTAGAATATAAATTGGGCTTTAAGGCTGTTTTAACTATTTGCAGAGAAAAAAAAAAAATTGATGCGTTTCTTTATATTTTATTTTTTAAAAAATAAAAAAGAGCACTGCCAGCGCATAGCAAAAAAAGGGGAAAACGATGACGAAAATCAAATTGGAACCCGCAACTTGGGGAAGAGAGGCTTTGTTGGCCAATTTCGCACGATTGAGCCGTTCGCTAGTGTTTACATGTGGGTTGGCTCGTTATACTCATCAATTTTTTAATATAACTATAGGATCTACGTAAAAGTTATTGGGTCTGTTCGAATTTCCATTACGGATTGTGCATAGATCGATTTAGTTCGATTTTATGTATTATTAGTTCGATTTTCGATTTTAAAATATACTAAATTAATAATCAAATCAATAAGATATTTTTTATTGATTTTTGTTTATCAGTTTTTAGTCTTAATTGTTCGATTTTTTATTTAACCGACAAGAAAATACTCATAAAGTTGAAATAGTAGCAACTAACATGAAAAAAAAATCAAATTTTAGTTGCAACAAAAAATTTACATATGTTTTAATTTACAAAAATCTTCAAGTTTGAATAGGTTTTTTGAAAATTGAATAAATTTTTAGAAATTAAAGAGAAATATATAATAAATAAATATGAGTAGGGTAAAGTAGTAATTTATTAGATTCTTACTGTGTTTACCCAATAACCCAATGAGAAAAGAAAAAATTACACATCATAAATAAAATAATTCCTTAATTACATGGTATGGTTAAGGATTTAAAAAATTATCCTACATAGTTATTTGATAGTTATAAAACTATTTTTTTGTGTGGGTCCCTATATACAAATATAATATGCAATGTATATGACAAATAATACTTTCTCTCTCTCTCATGTAATTAATTTTTCATTATCTCTTTCTTAGCTAATTGACTAATTTTGCGGCATTAACTTAAGCACGTTTTTTGATCATATCTCAAAGAAATTTTTTCTCCCAAATCAGTCGATTTTTTTGTCTTTCCCTAAACATTCATTGTGTGTTTGCATTGAATATTTTTTGGAGTAATTTCTCATCCCTAAATATTTTTGGGGATATGCAAAGATTTTACGGTGATCTTTAGTTTTTTTGGGTATTATAGATTAGTGTTTTTTTTAGGTATTCTCTATATGAGTCACTAAGTTTCTTCAAACTTCATCTATTTTAATAGAATAGAATGTATAATTTAAAAATGAGAAAATGACCAAAAGCCCTCTATCCCGACCTTTATCCCAAATCTCAACAATACACTTATACTTTGCGGGGGTCCTATGACCCCCCTGAACTATTTTAAAGTGAAATTATTATCCCCTCCGAAAACTAACAACCATTCATTTGGAATGTGGTGTGATGCACGCGCTAACAACCTTTTTACACATGTTTTTTTAATTGAAAATTAATTTTTATTTATTTTATTCTCCATTTTTATCACCTTTTATCACTTTTCATCATTTTTTCACCATTACTTTTCATCTCTTTTCCTATTCAAACTTAAACAATTTTTTGATGAACTTGAAGTGAAAAATAATGGACAATACCGAATTTAAAATTTTCAATGATTTTATAGTCGAAAATAATAAACAACATCGAATTTAAAATTTCCGACAACTTTGAAGTGGGAAACAATGAACAATATCATTATTAAATTTTAAACGATCTTAAATCCGAAAACAACGAACAATATCAATTTCAAAATTTTCGATGACCTTGAAGCCGGAAACAATGAACAATACCGAATTTAAAATTTTCGACGACCTTGAAGTCGGAAATAATAGAGAAATTTTGAAATTTTTGATGACCTTGAAGTCGAAAATAATGGGCAATACTCATTTTAAAATTTACGGCAACCTTGAAGTAGAAAATAATGGACAATATCGATTTTAAAAATTCCAACGATCTTGAAGTTGGAAATAATAAACGACATCGAATTTAAAATTTTCGACAACTTTGAAGTGGAAAACAATGAACAATATCAATTATTAAATTTTCGACGATCTTAAATTCGAAAACAACGAACAATATCAATTTCAAAATTTTCGACGACCTTGAAGCCGAAAACAATGAACAATACCAAATTTAAAATTTTTGATGTCCTTAAAGTCGGAATCAATTGAGAATTTTAAATTTTTCGACGACCTTGAAGTCAGAAACAATGGACAATACCCATTTTAAAATTTACAACGATCTTGAAGTCGAAAATAATGGACAATATCGATTTTGAAATTTATGAAGACCTTGAAGTTGAAAATAAAGAACAATGTCCATTTTAAAATTTCCAACGAACTTGAAGTCGGAACCGATCGATTTTGTGCTTGGAGATGAGGAAAATGGTAAATTAATCTTGGATGCCATTCATGAGTTCTTGAATTTTTTTGTTTGTGAGAAAGAAGAAGAAGAAGAAGAAAAAGAAGAAGAAGAAGAAGAAGAAAAACAAGAAAGAAAATGAAGGAAAAAGAATAATAAAAAATGAATAAAGAAAATAAAAAAATATTTAAAATTAATTTTTAATAAATAATTTACGTTTTCACTCTCTTTAAAGAGAGTGAAACACACTCTCTCGCCATGTTAGTTTTCAGGGGGGGTAATAATTCCAGTTAAAAATAGTTCAGGGGGTCATAGGACCCCACAAAGTATAGGTGTGTAGTTGTGATTTGGGGTAAAGGTTGTGGGGGCTTTTGATCATTTTCTCTTTAAAAATTGAATTGTATATTAGTTTCAATTTCACAAAATAAATTTTGATGCATTATTTTCATAATTGGGTATTTGATCTAATTTTAGTGAATTTGATAATTGTATATTGGTGATCTATAATTATATTCAGTTGCATAGATTTTTTGTATTTGAGTATGCATTGTATATTTTTATATACGTATGAATGTATTGGATATATGTATTTTCATGTATATATGTAGATTTTTGTAAAATTATATATGTATACAACTTTGTTCTACGTTGGTTCACATATATATATATATGTATATGCATATATATGTGTTGGTTCATATATACATTATGCATATACGTATACATATACTCTCTCTCTCTCTCTCTCTCTCTATATATATATATATATATATATATACATACATACATATGCATATAAGTATAATTATTTTTATATGAAAAATAGTCTCAAACATACCTAAACTTTGGCGAAATCTGCTGTAATACACCCGAACTTTGCGGAGGTCCTATGACTCGCCCCACCCCCCGAACTATTTATTAATTTATTTTAGTGACATTTATAAGTTAATTAAAAAAAAATAAAAAATGCAATTTTTGTAAAAAAAATTTTAATGCAAATAAATGTAAATAAAGTACGTTAATAAATAGTCAAGGGCAGTCATAGGACTCCTGCAAACTTTTAGGGGGGTCATAGGGCCCCCACAAAGTTCAGACGTGTTACAATAAATTTAATCAAAGTTTAGGTATATTTGAGAGCATTTTTTCTTTTTTCTATACATACACAGATTTTTATACATTGTGTATCACATATTAGAATGAGTATCAACGCATTAGGATCCTAATATACATATGTCGATCATTTAATTGTACATGTATAATATCATACGTTTATATAATATAGTGTTGATATACATATGTATATGTTTATTTACTACATAGTTGATATGCATATGTATATATTAAACAAATATGTTCATCTCACATGTACTTATTTATTCGTTTAATTGTATATGTATAATATTATACGTTTATACAATCTGCCCCTGTATAAGCTAGGCACTCTTATATGGGAATTAATAGTTCACTGATATTTTTTTCGCGTATATAATTTCAAAGCTACAAATATAATATCAACACGGGAAACAACAACTTTACATAAAGGCAAAGACCCACAACCTTAATTACACAGATACATAATTTAGATTAAAACAAACGTTGACAGGAAACTTTCAACAAACAATAGTTGATCTGCACTTGTTTAATCAGATATGTATCTGTCCCCTCCACCTAAGGTTCTTCTTCTCTTTTTTTGGGAACAATTATAGTGAGCACCTTATTCATCGGCAACCTAAATCTCCTTGGAAACTTTCCTTAATTTTCCTTGTTTTTGTATTCATCGGCAGCCTAAATCTCCTTAAGAACTTCCCACTGCTCTTTTCCATGCAATGCCACTAATTATTCTTCTCCTCTTGCTCTCTGCTCCTCTTACCGCTTATTTGTAAAATCCTTCTTTCTAAACTGCAACTTTCACTTCCTCTTTCTTGATCCCCAGAACGTTCACTTTGAAGATATGTACTTATGATATTTTTTTATCAATCTATTCTTGTATTTACAAAAATAAAAGTTTCACGAGCAGAAGAAGGTTTGTTGACAATTGTGCTTGAAATTGAAAAGTCATCGAATGGATGTCATACGTCAAGGAAAAATAGATCGAAGGTGTTGCTCTTGCGACCACAAAAGAATGTGGGAATCAAAGACATTTTTAAGACTTTGTTGTTTAAAGAAAACAAAGGATGAATTAAAATGCTTGCATGTTTTTTTTTGATTGTAGTGTTTGATTTGCTGTGATGAGCTAGAGAAGATGTCGTGATCTTTTAAAGTTATGAATCGAGTGTAATCTAGGATGTTGTCAAGAGAACTTAATGATATTTCAAAAAAAAATTATCTAGTTAGAGGCCGATCAAAGATGTTCTTCCGTTAATTTTTATTTTTAATGGGAACAATAAGAGACTTTTAAAATGTTTGAGAGAATCTTTTTGAAAAGGGTTAGTGCTTTTTTTGTTTGTTTGTGAAGTCAGCGTTGTTAGTTTATTTTGCAAACTGTACAAGTTTATATGCATTTATGAATTGTGTTTGTTATATTGTTGTTGATTCTAAGCCGAGAATCTATTGAAAACAGCCTCTTTACTTCACCTGAGGTAGTAGTACGGACTGCGTATACTCTACCCTCCGCAGACCCCACTATATGGGAATACACTGGGTATGTTGATATTGTTGTTGTTGTTGTTATTGAAGTCATAGTTTTAATAGCATAAAAAAGACAAAATAACTTGTCCATCTTGATTTCGGTAGTCAGTTGAAACCTTCTAATTATTTTACTAATACATTTTAATATCTCAATTTTAATTTTATTTGATTTTATTGTGTTTAACTTTTAAGAGTTCAATTAACAATGTAGTTAGTGGTGGGGATATTCATTGAATGATCACCCAAAATTGCATCTTCAACCGAATCATTTTGTCAATTGTCGGGTGTGGTGGTGGTACTAGCAACCTAACAACGATATTTATCCTCAATATAGGCCTAGAGTTATCGGCAACAACATCCCACATGTGCAAGGACACATGCCAATCATTCCTTGTGAATGTGGGATGCATTTCTTTCCTCCCATTCATTAAATAGCAAAAGACAACATCACTTGACTCGTAAACAAATTCCCCACTCTCTCTTCAAATCATATCATCGCATGAATCATTGTGACGCAACGAAATAGGAACTATTGCCTTACTAAATGATTTTCAATTGTAATATCTAGGAGTCTCCTCCCATATAATCAAGATCAACAATAACAACTTCCGCTACTGTCATTATAGACCACATTTATTGATCATAGATTATGGTATCGATCTATAATGGGTCGATGACTGATTGATGACGGATAAGAAATCCGTATGAAAGCATGAATGAACGAAATCAGCATTTTATCGATGCTCTCTTAGCTTTGGAATGGGGATATATATTTTTAGGACTGCTAGCTGTATTGAAATCTACATACTAATGCGTTATTAAGTAGATTTTGAAAACTTCTCAAGCTCGTAGCAATGATGGAAAAATGTTTTTTGCAAATATTTGGAAGAAGATGGGATAAAAATGGAAGCAATGAGTACCAATTGAGATTCCCAATTCCGAGGAGGAAAATTTTGCCGGAATCGGAGAAAGTAGGTGAAAAAGCAAACTTTTTTTGGTGGATTTTTGGACAAGTTTTTCTTTGTTATTTTCTAACTATGAAAATAGGGGAAAATTAGATATTTGTTGAATGAGGTGAGAGACTAAAGTGTAATATAGACTTGTATGCTAGGTTTGGATGAATTTTAGAACTTAAAATGGATGATATCATAAATGTGTCTATTTCAAACTTGCGTTTAAATATTACATTATGATTCAAAAGTGGGTATTGAGCAGGAAGACCAAACTATCATGGTCACATCACCTTATTCTTCCCTTTGAAAGTTAATGTTTACTGATCTATGCTTTGGCAGCTAGAGAGGATGGTAGGGTTTAGATATTCCAAAGCACTATTGTTTGCATGTTGTACTTCTTCAATAACCATTAACTGGAGATGTATTAAATTCCTTCACCTTTAATCAGAAATCTCAAAGTCAAGTCTTGAGAAAGTATAGATCTCTTATAGGAAGAGGGTCTTACGCGATGTAAATCCTAATTACTGAGTTTTGAATCCTAAATAATTATTACCAAATCAACCAATATTTGATAGCTTCAATATTTAACTTTAACAAGAAATTCTAAGACTTTGATGATGGCTCTTCTTTTTCTCATGAACATTGGATCCAACTATAAGAAGAAAATATTTACCAACATGAATATCAAGAAATAGAACATCAAAAAGGCTTAAATAATTCTTCTTTCTATTTTGTACCCGGTGACACATTCAAGATAGAATGCTGAAGCATATTATATCGCGAAACAGTAAAACCTGATACAAGTTTCTCATTGTATATATTTTATGTATATCACAAAACATAAAAATCTACTACAGGTTTCTCACAATATATATTCCAACATGCTATTTACAAGCTTTTCTAATAAATTTAATAGGGTTAACACCATAGCTTGCAACAACAAATAACTTACAACAGTTTATATGTAAGACAAACACGATATTAAGCTAATTCCTTCATTGTAGCCAACTCATACATAGGGATTGATGAATCAAAAATTCCACTTATAAAAACTTATCAACTGTCAAAACACACACACAAAAAAAGATATTTCCATTATGAGTCATCTAAGTAAAACAGGAGGAAATACTTTTGAAGCTAGAGTAAGAACTTAGAAGTATATCAACACATTCGTCAAATAACAACCATAACTACAAAGCAAAATGATACAATGTTTATTTAAACAAATTACATGTTCATGTATTAATCTGAAGTGATAATTCAAAACAATTACTGAGTATATAATTAGAAAAGTACAATGAGGAAAAGATTAAGGTTTAACAATTCAGATTATCAGACACTATCAATGTACGCAGTGTGGTACTACTTCTAAACTATTACTAGATGAGGTTATTGTGATTTAGAAACTAAATGTTAAATGTATCCATATTTATGTGAAACTGAGAAATGACTGTTATTAATGCATATGAAAATGTAAGATATTTGAGCTTTTTGGTGATGCAAGAATCAATAAAAGAGAAAAGAGAAACAGTTACCAGGAATAGATTATTTATCTTCAGAAACTTGTTGGTCACCAGTGTTTTCTTCCCGACCAGTAGGCAACCATTAAGAAAGGCTAAAATGTGAACTAAAAACCTAATATATGAATCAATAAAGCATCATCAAACTAAAATGTTAGAATTTAATTATCTGGCAACATTTGTACGAAATTTGGTCAAGCCACCAAGAGTATGAGGCAAGTTGTGTCCATGAACAAAACTGTCAAGTTCAAGCTCCCTCCATTAAGAAAAGAGATTAAAGCAGAAACAAAAGGAAGCAATCACACTGGTTATACTTCATAGCATCTTATACACATTAAATTGTTGTTATGGAAAAATAGGTGACAAGACTTCTAGAAAAAAATTAATAAAAAAAAAACAATTACCACTTAAAATATGATGTAAAAGAAACAACAGAATTACGAGACTTGAAAGTGATTTGAAAATCTGAGAACTTTTAGCTTATTTTGACAATAACAAAGATTTTTGTTTGATGAATTAAGGGACATCATTTGCCATGGGTCTATCGGAAACTACCTCTCTACTTCTTTACACTTTACCCTCCTCAGACTCCACTTTGTAGAAATACATTAATATGTTGTTGTAAGGGGTATCATTAAAAAGGTATCAAGAAGATGCATTTCTTACAACTTGCAAGAGTTAGGGAACTAGGTTTGATATCAATGAAATTATTTTAACTTATAAATAAATAAATAGAAAGTTGAGAGATTGCACATTCTGTTTATCACAAAAACACAACACACATATAAATAAAAATATAGATTTTAATTCGCAATCCTCTTGGCAAGAAAGGTCACTATAACATCTTTATTATCATTGAATAAAGTTAATGCATAGCCAACAGGTTTGATAAGTTCTTTAATGGTATAAACATCTTTGAAATCTGCAGTAGCTGAATCCATCTTACCGATGTCAGGGCTACAGCTGCCAGCGGATCTAGCAGCGTCCAATGAAGCGCTCAAGTTTTTTCTTTTCACTCCATTCTCTTTCTAAGATTTTCATTTTCTTTCTTGTCTCTTTCTAAGGTTATATATACTTTATTTTTGAATTTGTCTGACCTATCTTTTTCGTGTGGTATAGTTGACCTACAACATTAAAGATATATTAATAACTAGAGATATTTTAGTAAATTTAATTCTTTAATTTAAACTTATACTCTCTTTAGCTCAAAATAAATAAATTTTTGAGCTATTTTGTAATATCTAACATAAGTAAATTATTTATTTTTGAAGAGATATATTGGGAATTTCTTTTAATTACTTTATACTTTCTAGGTTATGAGTTTCAAGAGATTTAATTTACTTTATTTTTGATGTTACTGAAATTTCAGGAGTAGTTTAATAATATCTAAAAGGATAATCATGGAAAATAAAGTGCTATGTATTTCCTAATTTCTTTTCTTTAATAGTTTTACATTGAGCCAAAAATTAAATTATTTTATATTACAGAGTGTAAGATTTTAAATTTTCTTAAATTTTGTGTCAAGTGTTTAACTCATAAAATTAAATATATTTTGATACATTTAATATATTTTAATTAAGGTAACACAATTTTTTTCTCAAACTTCGTGTCAAGTCACATTTAACCCATAAAATTAAAGATACAGTAATTTGATACAATTCACATATTTTAATTTAAGAATATAAATTTTTTTGTAATATCTAAAATAATTAAATTATTCATTTTTCAAGAGACATATTGAGAATTTCTTTCAATTTTACGTTATACTTTCTAGGTTATGAGTTTTGAGAGACTTAATTGACTTTATTTTAATGTTGCTAAAATTTCAGTAGTAGTTTGATAATATCTAAAAAGATAAACATGGAAAGTAAAGTATAATTTATGTCCTAGTTTCTTTTCTCGAATAGGTATGCATTGGGCCGATAATTCATTTATTTTGAATTAAATAGAGTAAGATTTTAAATTTTCTTAAATTTTGTGTCAAGTCACGTTTAACTCACAAAATTAAAGATATTTTGATCCATTTAATATATTTTAATTTTAGTTCATATAATTTTTATATTCTCAAACTCCGTGTCAAGTCACATTTAACACAGAAAATTAAAGATGTAGTATTTTGATACAATAAACATACTTTAATTTAAGATCATAAGATAATATATTTTCTTAAATTTCATGACAAATCATGTTTAACTCATAAAATTGAAGATACTTTGATATATTCAATATACTTTAATTAATAACATACAATACTTCATTTTCTTAAAACTCTACGTCAAGTCAAAACGAGTCTATTAATTCGAAACTAAGGAAGTGGAAGAATATATTTCATTGTGCTTTGTATTTGATTGAGAAAATGTCATAAATAACTATAGTTTAGAATATAATTATGAATGTAGTTATTTCTCAAGTACTTAATAAAGATAATTGCATTTATTCTATGCGGTGAATATCAGTTGTACCAGTAAAAAAATAATAATATTTAAGCGGAGAATATTTATAGCATTATACGAGTATCAATTAACACTCGAGACATTTATTTTGTCGTATTGTTAGTATGTATGTGTGTGTGTGTGTATATATATATATATATATATATATATATATATATATATATATATATATATATATATATATATATATATATATGTTATGCAATTGCTATAAAACCTAAATGTAATACATTTCATAATTTTTTGAAACTGTAGCTATACATTGTAACTTTAATCTAAATATTTGTTACATCTCCTTTGATGTAAATTGATGATTATTTATTTAAGTAAATTTTTTGATCATGCGTTGAATTTGCTAGTTTTAATAAGACTTAGATAAATCCAATTACGTACTATTTAAAGCGTTTAACCAAATTAAGCACGTTCTTGCCCATTTTATTCATTATATTTATATCAAACGCATCTAAAATATCATTAACCTTGTATACATCTATTAATACGATGAACGTGGTTAAGTTTAGCTAATCAATCCACTTATTTCAATACTTTTCAAACTCTAGAATAGTTTTATATTATTTTGCTATTTTTTTTTACATGTCATCATTGAGCACATTGAGCTATATTTTTTCGGGATTAATATTTTGGCTTATACTTACCAGTGTTCAAATATAACGCGATGTATTGTTTATTTAAATGCTTTTATCTTAATTTCTGAAAAAAGTATTAGGATTCCCCATTATTAATTATTTAAGAAAATAACTGGAAAGGAGAAACAGAAAAAAAAAACAAGGAAAATTACATATTTTGTTAAATTATGTCTCTTATGTTGTAATTTTGGTTTAAGTATTTGCCACATCGAATTTGAGTAAATTTATGATTAGAAATTTTAGGAAATTTTTTGATTACATTAAATTTGCTGGATTCAATAAGAATAAAACTAAATTCATTTACTTATTTATAGTGTTTAGCCAAATTAAATATGTTCTTGCCCAATCTTTTCATATTTATATTGAACATATCTAAAATATCATCATTCTTAAATGCATCTATTAGAACGCTTTATTTGGGCAAGTTTAGTTCACTAATTTTCTTATTTCAACACTTTGCTAAGTCTAGTACAATTTTATATAATTTTTATATTTATTTGCTATCATTGAGTACATCAAGTTATATTTCTTCTTGACTAATATTTTGGCTTATAATTACCAATATTCAAGTACAATGCGCTAACTATTTATTTAATCATTTTTGTCTTAATAATTCTAAAAAATATTAAGGTTTCCAATTATTTATTATTTAAGAAAATAATTGTCACGATTCGAACCAGAGTCTAGTTGTGAAGGGTATCTCAAGCCCACCGTAGACCCGAGACCATCTCTTTAGCCATACCTCAAGAGAAATTAAGATAATTAACAACGGAAGACAACCAATCAATTAGAAGAATAATAGATAACCCAAAAGAGAAGTTCTAAGAATTCAAAACACATAACCAATCCACACTTAACCATAAAAGCCTCTAAAATAAAAATACTAAATCAAGTCGGGACATGCCCCCGGCCATTATAATAGAACTCTTCAATTCCTAATGTTAGGAAAGAAAACCCAATGAAATGACGAAGATTTTCGAAGGATGGAAGCTCACCACTTCACAGTAACTCAATAGACAACCATACCACCTAATGCTGCACAGGGGTAATAGAGATGTCTTCGAACCCTACATCATAAAATGATGCAGCATCCTAGAACGGTCAGTGGGATAAGCACTGACATGTAACTCAGGAAAGAGGATAAAATAATGCCATTTGCCAAAACAAAACCAAACTCCATGTACATGTTCACATACATACATACATACACACATACGTGTGTGTATATATATATATATATATATATATATATATGTACAAGGTTATAAATATGAGATTTAAAATTATTAACTTGGACTGTGTAGCTCTATCCGTCTTAAGGGCATCCATGGGCTATATGGGTTCAGCTCCCCCTGCTGAAAGGGGCCTAGTGCATGTTAGCCCTACAAATCGAGGAAATCCAAGGAAGGGACAAAGCCACCAAGGCTTCAACCATTCAAAATCAGTATATATAATGTGTGAATCAAGCACACGGTCATATAGGCCCCCAGCCGGCAAATATGATTTTCAGTATTGGTCTCTCCGGGACCTCCACATTCACGGAGAGCTAAACAACTCCCTTCAAGCTCAAATTAAAATATTTTCACATAAACCCATCCATTAAACCAAGGAGTCATTTATTAAGGCATTTACCATTATGATATCGTGATACTAATTATGCTTGCAAGCTTGTATAATTATGCCCATCTAAAACCAATTAACCAAATTGACTCCCAGATTCCAATTTAAAATAGAACCATGGCCACCTAGGCCTTTTCAAAACTATTTATATCTATTTAGCCATTAATGCAATGCGGTAATTTCAAAAGTGGGTTAAATCTTTCATGTATTCATGTTCCAAAACCAATTTCACAAAGTGAGTTGAGGTTAATGCCAATTTCAAAACAAAATCCATCAATAATCCACGACTCCCATCCCATTCACCATACCAATGCACCCAATTAGTTCGAAAAACCATAAGATAAAACATGAATAAAAAGTTCAAAACCAAGGGAAAACATTCCATGAGATAATCATTCCAATACCTTAACATAAATTCAAAACCATCAATTAAATTCACATGAACAATGATTAAACACATGCTTTTGAATAAAATACAATTAGGGAAGAGATACATGCCTGAAATACACAAGAATTTGAGAGTAATCCAAAGTTCTAAGCCCTAAGGTTGAATTCCTTGTAAACCCTAACTTGTTCTTGATTTGGGGATTTAGACAGAAGAGAGTAGTGTGTATAATTTGATAAATGATGAAAAAGGAATCCTTAGGGTGTTTTAAGTCATAGGAGTAGTGTAAAGGAAGGGAAAAGACCAAAAAGCCCATAATGAAAACGTCTATGGAAAAAATATTGCCAGTCGCTACGAATTAGGTGACGACTCATCAGGGGTCGTTGCTTGGACTCATAGTCCGGGCAGTAACTCAGGGCAACGACACTGTTATGGTCAAGAGTCTGTCACCATGACTCGTAGCCTCACCTTATGACTCGTGGGGTCTTAGTCGTGACCAAAATAGTAACTTAGAACATCCTTACTAATGGGATTATGAGTCCCACCCTAAGACTCGTAATGAGTGACTCGTGGGGTCAAATATTTTTATCCAACGCGGGGAACAAGAACGGGTATTTAGCCTTCATTTCATCCTCAATTTCCCATGTAGATTTTTTTACCTTTTGATTCCTCCAAAGCACCTTTACAGAAGCCACATCCTTAGTCCTCAATCTACGGACTTTCCTATCCAATATCTCAACTAGGACTTGCTCATAAGACAAGAAATTCATAATACACATATTCTCAACAGGCACAATCAAAGAAGGATTACCCACACACTTTTCAATATTACACTTGGAAGGATGAATAGAAGACAGAGTCACGGTAAATCTAACTCATAAGCAACATTCCTAATTCTTCTCAAAATCTGATATATACCGACATAACGGAGACTGAGCATCCTTTTTTTTCCAAAACCTCATCACTCCTTTCATAGGATAAACTTTAAAAAATACCCAATCACCCACTTTAAACTCTATCTGCCTTCGCCTCACATTTGCATAGGTCTTTTGGCGACTATGAGCAGTCTTAAGACTTTCTCTAATCACTTTTACTTTCTCCGTGGACTGATGAACCAAGTCAGGAACAAAAAACCTAGTCTCACCAACCTCAAACCACCCTATAAGTGACATACACCTCCTACCATAAAGAGCATCAAAAGGAGTCATTCCAATGCTAGAGTGATAACTATTGTCATAAGCAAACTCAATAAGAGGCAAATGGTTAACCCTACTGCCACCAAAATCAATAGCACAGGCCCTTAGCATATCCTCCAGGGTATGAATAGTCCATTCTGCTTAACCATATATTTGAGGGTGGAATGCGGTGCTAAGGTTCACCTGCATACCCAAATCATTCTGAAATAAACACCATAAGTGGGATGAGAACTGCATACCTTAATCTGAAATGATGGACACTGGTACTCTATGCAATATAACTATCTCCTCAATAAATAACTTAGGATAATTCTCTCCCGAGTAGGTAGTTCTCACAGGCAAGAAGTGAGCAGACTTAGTTATCCTATCCATAATGACCCAAATAAAATTATACTTACTATGAGATCGCAGAAGATTGGTAATAAAATCTATGTTGATCATCTCCCACTTCCATCCGACCAACTCTATCTCTTGAGACATACCACCAAGCCTCGAGTGCTCAAATTTAACTTTCTAGAAAACCACACACTTATCCATAAAATTCACCACTGTAATACTCCGAGAGTACACCCTGGACGCCACACGGTGCTTATAGCCTCGAAGGACCACAAGATAACCCATGAGCTGGTACTGCTATGAGCACTGAATAATATAATAAAGATTTATGCAGAACTTAACTGAAAATGCCATAAGGTTTTGACAACTGAAAATCAATATTGAATCATAGTTTTAAAATATCTGAAACATACTATCAATAATGATAAAAAGCTAATAATAATGACTAAAAACTGAATATCTGTCTGTAGTAGTTTGAACGCCTCTAAATTGTCTGACTGTGGAGTTAATGTGACAAGCCCGCAACGAACTCTGACTGACTAAATAAATGAACTACTGGCATAACTGAATATGAGATAACTCATCCCTAAAGAATGAGAACTCACTTCAGCTGCTGCTGATACAATGAAAGGTCTAAGTACGGTTAGGAGCCTGTGCGTTAGAACCTATGATATGAGATATCATTGCACAAGAAATAAGTATGCGATCAGTACTTTGAATGTACTGGTACATTAGATGAGGTTAGGCTGAAATACATAGGTTTATGTGCATAAAGTAAAGACTGACTGAAATAGCTTGAGATAACTGAATATGAATGTGTGAAAACTGTAAAATCTGAGAATGCATGACCAAGCATAAAACATATTCTGATATAGTCTATAAAATTGAAATATTGAAATCTGATAATTGAATAACTGATATCTGTATGCTATGGTCAAGCAAACATAAACTGAATTATACAGAATACTAAACTGAGATTGTGGGAGGTATCATCTAACTGACATGCCCCTTTCTAAGCTAATTGGGGTCCAACCTGTGACCCCAATTGGAAGAGTGTCCATGCCGTGCCATGGGTACTAACAATGGCTATGTGGATCCATTAACTGATATCCCAAAGGACCAGGGTGTCAAGCATAAACTGATGGGTGACCTCTGAGAGGTAGTCAAGCCTAAACTGCCGAATGAATCCTCATATCCTATGCTAGATACATAGTTTTGGAATACAGAAACTGCTACTAACGACTCTACCTAACTCACGGGGAAGCCATCATCCATGTGTTCACTCGGTGCTAAATACTGGGCTGAACTAAGTTTAACTGTTTATGATGACTGACTAAACTGAAAATACTAATAACTCTCTAGAACCATTCTGTAGATACTGATGACTAGGTAAGAAGTTAGATTTTTGGTATTCAAAATCCCCAGGACTCTATAGCAATAAAAACAAGACCGTACTTAAACCTTAAAGACATGATAAGTAGTCATTATTCAAAACTCATTCCTTTGGGCATTTCATCAAACACTTGCAATTCATGGATTAAACTTGAGAATAGTTGTTAAAGATGTAGTAATATAATGATTTCGATACTAAATCACAATTTAAGGTACAAACCAATGAGTAAGCATCATTTAAACATGTAGGGTTTAACTTTATAAGCAATTTATGTGTAAACGTAATATAAAATCAAAATTCATGGTTAAAATTCATGATAACATGTAAAAATCATATCTTTAAACTTGAAATTGGGTTTTTGGACTCCATGGGTGAAAAAGGCCCATGGATGAACATCTAACATACCTCTCAGGATTAAATCATCAAGAATATCACAAGATTAAGTGTTCTTGGATTAGAAGACACCAATTCTTGATCTTTCTTGGATGGAAAGAAGGTTTAGCTTGATGAACAATAAGAGAGTTTAGGGTTTCTTGTTGAATGAAATTGAGGAATGTGGGCAAAATATGCCCTTTCAGCTGTTTAATCCCGTGTTTTCATGATTTGGGGCAGTGGGAAAAGACCAAAATGCCCTTCTGTAATTTAGATTCGTAACTGAAACTCGATTTTGTGCCTTATTGTGATGCGCTAACCGTGACACTGCTATAGCCATCGCGATGCGGTGAACTTCTAGAATAGAAACCCAAACATGATCCAATACTCATCCAAAAAATTTGAAACTTTCCTGAGACATGCTACTTATACCCTTGAACATGAATTAACTTAAAAATCTATGTCTTGATATCGGGAAGGTCAATTTAAAAATCATCAAAGTTGATAGGCAAAAAATAAGACTAAGTCCCCAATACTTAGCTAAATTTTTAGGTTCTAAGCCACTTATACATGAACTATAAGTTGGACTGAACTTAGAAAGTATAGGGTATTACAGCTATATCCCTCTTCATGTATTCCACTAGTAGTTTTCTTTCAAGTCATGATACATCTTAAGAACACATCAATCAGCCTTGATACCTTATGAGCCTCAGTCAAAATCCTTCCACGCAACCCATCAACCTTAAGAACACACAATCAGCCTTGATACCTCATGATGCCATCATAACTAATCTCGAAAGCCATAACTTTCTGTTGACCCATACCATTCTTAATCTGTGCAAGTATAGGATACAAAACCTGCTTCTCCTTCACCTCAGTACAAAGAGATGACTTAAATACCTCTTGAACATAAACTTATCCTTCTAATCCTCATCCAAATAAGATAAGATTCCCATAGATAGCCTGCTAAGATAATTAACAACCACATTATCTTTACCTGGATATTAGTGGAGACTCATGTTGTAATCCTTGAGTAGCTCAAGCCACCGCCTCTGCCTGAGATTCAACTCTTTTTGAGTAAACACATACTGCAACCTCTTATGATTAGAATAGAAATCCACATGTACCCTATACAAATAATGATGCCAAATTTCAAAGCAAATACCACAACTACCTACTCTAGATCACGAGTCAGATAATTCCTCTCATAAACCTAGAACTGTCTTGAAGAATAAAACACAACCTTACCATGCCATATCAACACACAACCCAGTTCTACACGGGATACATCACAATATACAACAAACCTATTAGTACCCATGGGCAGGGTCAACATCAGAGCAGAAGTTAATATAACCTTCATCTTCACAAAACTTCCTTCGTAAGCATCAAACGACATAAACTTAACCTTTTTCTGGGTTAAAATCATCAATAGAGCAACAATAGAAGATAAACTCTCTACAAAACTCATATAATACCTAGCTAAGACCAAAAATCTTCAAAGGTAGGTTAGAGCCGTGGGTCTAGGCCACCTCTCAACCGCCTCAACTTTCTGTGAATCCACTTTAGTTCCCTCACTGGAAATAACATGCCCATGAAAAGTCACATTATTTAACCAGAACTCACGCTTAGAGAATTTAGTATACAACCTCCATTCCTTAAGAGTCTACAACACAATTGAAGGTGATTGGCATGATCCTCCCCACTCTTAGAATAAACTAAGATGTCATTAATGAAAAAGTAACAAACAAATCTAGAAACTACCTAAACACCTAATTCATGAGATCCATAAAAGAAACTGGTGCATTATTCAATCCAAATAACATGACCAAAAATAGATACTGACCATATCGAGTATGAAAAATAGTCTTGGGAATATCAACCTTCCTAATTTTCAAGTAGGGATAGCCCAAATAGAGGTCGATATTAGAAAAACACCTAGCACCCTGAAGCTGGTCGAAAAGATCATTAATCCTAGAAAGAGGATACTTATTTTACACTGTAACCTTATTCAGCTGCTGATAATTTATACACATCCAAAGAGATCCATTTTTTTTCTACATGAAAAGCACAGAAGTACCCCATAGAGAAATACTAGGGCGAATGAAACCTTTATTAAGTCGATCCTTCATCTGCTCCTTAAGCTCCTTTATTTTTGCCTGAACATTCTATAAGAAAGAATGGAAATACTATAGGTATCCAATAGAAGGTCAATTCCGAAATTTATCTCTCTATCAAAAGAAATTCCCAGAAGATCATCAAAAAACACTTCAGGAAACTTATTAACCATTAGGATCGATTGTAAAAAGGTACCATTAGAACTAAAATCATTGACCCTAACTAAATAATACAAACACCTTTTAGAAATTAACCTTTGAGCTCTAAGATAGGAAATAAACCCTCCTTTAGGTACTAAGGAAATCCCTTACCATTCAATTATCGGCTCATAAGGGAAATAAAAACTAAACTTTTGGGGTCCTATAATCTAGATAAGAAATCAAGCCAATTCATCCCCAAGATGACATCGAAGTCCACCATATAAAGTTCTACCAAATCCACTAAAGTCTCCCTATGGAAGATGGACACCATAAAACCCCTATAGACCTTTCTAGCAACAAAAGAATCACCTATCGAGATAGACACAGAGAAGGGATTAGAAATATTCTTTGGACCAAAACCAAAATGAACAACCAAATAAGGGGTCACATAGAAAAGGGTAGAACCCGGATGAAGCAAATAGTACACATTGCGAGAAAAGATCTATAATATACCAGTGACAAAATTTGAAGATGCCTCAAATTCTTGATGAGTTGCAAGATCATAGAGATGATTTTGTCTAGTGTCAGTACCTGAAGTAGCATTCTTTGGTGCATGAGCTGAAGAAGTAGCAACCAACACCTTATTAGCCCTAGTGGTTACCTTAGCTGATGGACAGTTCGTCTGCATATGATCAAGCTGACCATAGTTGAAACACAAATTCCTTCCCTCATCACAATAACCACGGTGAAGCTATCTACAAAAGCAAAAAATTGGATATGGTGGGGCTGACTGAGCTTTACTAGCCTAAGACTAAGCACCCTATGCCTTAGGACCACTTCTAGCCTATAAACAAAGGTCACCAAATAACTTAGGATATGGAGCACTAGCTGTTGAATATAAATTAGAACTTCTCCTATTCTTCTTCTTTGTTTACTATCCCCCATCTCTCCCACTATTCTGCTAATTTGAGCCTTGTTCTAAATACTTAAACTTTTTTTTCTACCCCTTTCCCATTTACACCTACTTCATCCTTTTATCTTCAACCTGCTGCATATACACCACCAACCTAGAGATGTCCATATCACAGTTTAGCATCACAACCTTACACTCAAATACCAAATCTCGAGACAAACCAGAGGTAAACTTTCTCATGCTAACCCTCATGCCCGACATTAACTCCAGAGCATAACAAGGCAACTGATGGAAATTTAGTGAATACTCCTTCACACTTATTTTTCATTATTTCAGGTTCATAAACTCTCAGCCTTAGCCTTTCACAACTCCTGAGGGTAGAAACAATCAAGAAAGGCACCCAAAAACTTATCCCATATCACTGGCTCAGCATCCTCACCTCTTAGTAGTTCCCATTCTTCTTACCAATGATATGCCATATTTTTCAACTGATATGCACCAGACTCTACACCCTCATAATCTGTAGCATACATCACCGTAAAATTTTTTTCTACCTCATCAATAAACCCTTGAGGATCCTCCTTGATCTTAGAGCCTATAAAGGTTGGGGTATTCAACCTCATAAATTTCTAACCAGGGTAACCTCAGATGAACCCACCATAGAACCAACAAGATGATACTGATGAGACTGAGATGCCACCAATTGATTAAGCAGATAAATAAATTGATGAAACTGTGCATTAGAGATATCTACCTGGGTTGATAGAGCATGGATGTCGCCAGCCAAAGAAAGACTAGTGGGGACCAGTGAAACCCAAGAGAAATGGTGCAATCAGTAGTCGAAACCTTAGATCGGGTCTACACACCATGAGTAGAGATTTTAAAATGATTAAACTGGACTATATAGCTCTATCTGTCCTAAGGGAACCTATGGGCTATATGGGTTAAGATCCCCCTACTTAAAAAACTTAGTGCCTGTTAGACGAACAAATTAAGAAAATCTGAGGAAGGGCTAAAGGCACCGAGGCTTCAACCATTCCAAATAAATATATATAGTGTGAAAAATGCACACGATCATATAGACCACCATACCGATAAATTGATTTCCAGTATTGGTACCCATGGGACCTCTACCTTCTTTGAGAGCTACACAACCTCCTTTAAACCCAAATTAAAATATTTGCACATAAACTCATCCATTAAACAAAAGAGTCATTTATTAAGGCATTTACCATTATGGTATTTTCATACCAATTATGCTTGAAAACTTGAATAATTATTCCAATCCAAAACCAATTAACCAATTTGACTCCCAGGTTCTAATTTAAAACAAACCATGGCCACTAATTCCTTTTCAAAACCATTTATATCTATTTAGACATTAATGTAATGCAATAGTTTCAAAAGTGGGTTAAATCATACATGCATCCACGTTCCAAAACTAATTTCACTAAGTGAGTTGAGATTAATGTCCATTCCAAACCAAAATTCATCAATTCGGGGGAATCCACGCCCCCTCCCATCCACTATACCAATGAACTCAATTAGTTTATATTACTATAACGTAAAGTATAAATAACATGCTCAAAAACAAGGAAAAATATTCCTTGAGATAACCATTCCAATATCTCAACCCAAAATTCAAACCCATCAATGCACATATTAACAAGCTTATGGCTGCAAGTTTGCAATTTGATGTCATGGGGACCGAGATAGATCTCGTGTCTCATATTAGTGCTGTTACAGCTACATTGATCTAAACTAATATTGATACAGAGGATCACTAATTTATTTTGGGTATTTCAAACTCGAATCTCACGAACAAAGATTTGACCATTCTTTTGTTTGAAGTTATTATTGCAGGAAAAACATAGCCTAAACTTCAAGCCACTGAGGATAACTAGGTAGCAATAGCTGAGCTCAAGATATTTTCTCAATATGTCATTGACATAATCAAGAAAATAAACTTCTAGGAGCACGAGAAGCAGAGGAAGTTAACCAAGCAAATAAATCATCAAGCTATGGAAAGTGCCTTTCGTACATCCAAGATAGGAAGATTGTTGAAAGACTTATCCTTCCAAATCTTTTCTAGAACTGGGACTAGCCAAGAACTAGAGAAGGATTCTATAGGTTTAAGGGTTCAGTATAGGCTGCAATTATTTATGGTTGAATTTTTCAAACCACATTGATCTAGTCTGGATGGAAACTTTAAGTCCTAATATGGTGGAGTACACAAAAATTACTAAGAAAGAGAAGTCTCTAAGGTCGGATCTTATTTTTGCTTAAAATCTAGATCCATCATTAGATTGGGATGCATAAAAAATGAATGATAACCAAATGATGGATTTTATTCCAAGAATAGCCAAGATGGGTTATTGTTGGCAGTTCAGTATTTTTTTTGGTTTTCTTTGTGATGCACTCATCGCCAACACATTTGCTAAGGATTTTGCCTAGAAGGGAATGTTGGCTTATGTGGAAAAAATACATAAGAAGAAGATGTAAGACCCTAAATTCTTTTGACAAATTTAATTTTGATCCTACCACATGCATTATATTAATTATTGAGTTGAATTATGTTACAGGATATTAAAAGAGTGTTTTGGAAAATTTTTGGAGTTTATGGAAGGGGTTTGAGGGTATTTTGGGACCCCGAGGTAGTAAAGGTCCATGATAGTAGTGTGCCATACCACTTATGCTCCGCGATATGAGCGTGGCATGGAGGTTAATCTTTGTGATGACGGTGTGCCACACTGCTATGTATTTTTCATCCAATTTTTATTTTTTTACTTGGGGTGATGATGGGTTATTGGTCCTTTAACCTCTTAAATGACATTAAAACACTAATTGATCCTTTTCCTTCTGTTACCAAGATCAAAACATCATTCTTTTTCTCTTTTAACTCCCAAAGCAAGAAAGTTCAAGGGTTTTATAAGGAATTTACCATTCAAGCTCCAAACTTTGACCTTGCTTCAATTTCTTCTATATTTCAGGCTTGTTTCTCATTTCTTAACTTGTATTTTACATTGTGGCATTAGATTTTTCTATACTTATGTGTTTTGAAATATAGGTTAGAGATTCGGTTGAGAATTTTTGGGTGTTAATACTTGAATTACTTTCTCATATTTTAAATGTATTATTCATGCTTAAATTAATAGTTTTTGGAATTGAATTGCTATATTATAATGATAGTTGAATTGGGTGACATGGGTTTCACCAAAATTGATGAATTTTTGGCTTGGTAGTGACATTATCCTCCACCCACCTTGTAAACATGATTCTAAACATGGATCCTAACATGATTTAACTATTCTTTTGAACTCATTGTATTGCATTAAAAAATAAATGGATAATTTGATTTGGATGGCCTCGGTGGTCATGGTTTTGATTTTAAATGGATCTTGAGAGTCAATTTGGCTATATGGACTGGTTTGGCATAAATGAAATAGCTTACAAGCATATTTTAGGCATCTGTTGAGTTGCTTTGAAGTGACGAGCCTCCATTTTTTGAAAGGCCCGGCTATTTTATTATGTTTCTTGTCATATTTTAGGATTAATGGATTTATTTTGTCATAGCAAGGGGCATGTCCCTACTTAGTTTACTATTCTAAGTTTTGAGGCTTTCATTGATAGGATTGGGATGTTATTGTTATCTCACTTAGATTCTTTAGAATTTTTTATGGCTTCATATTCCTTTTTGTGTCTTAGTTGGCTTGCACTATTTATTTTACGATGCTCTAAAGATTAGGCAAAAGTGGTGGTCTGCATCCCGTGGTGGGCTTGAGATACCTGTTATGGTCAGGCCCTGGTTTGGGTCGTGACAAGCTTGGTATCAGAGAATGATTTAGGGTTTCTAGGTGTCCATAAAGATATGTCATGTAGAGTCCTCTTAACGACTGTGTAGCAGGCCACACTTACAAGGTTAGGTTACAAGGCATTTATAAATGTTTCCATTTCTTGTGTTCTACTTCGGGCTATAGATTTTAGTTATCTTGAAATTTCTCTAACCCTTGGCTTACTCACATTTTAGATTTTGATTCTCTGAAGATTTCATGGTCATAGAAAATCTACTGGAACATTGTCCCACCTGGGGAGAATGTAGAGGGAAATCATGCTAACCCTGGAGTATAGACTCGGTCTAGGGTCCCTACTCTTGACTATATTGCTCTATCTGATGTTGCACCAGTTCCTACTAGTCATCTTCTATCTTCCCAAGCTGGTGATACCCATGCTCATTTGCCTCAGGGAGATATTTCAAATGCAAAGTTTTATCAGTCGTTCACATGCTTGCCTAGATTATGGTATTGTAGTCTTTTTGATCTGATCATGTTGGTTCGGACCTTAGTTCATTTAAAGTTATTTGGGTTGGCAAGTTTATAAGTTTTAATCCCCTAACCTTTACAGAGTCTAAGGTTGAGGAGGATCCTCAGGGGTTCATTGATTATATGGATAAGATTTTTAGGGTGATGCAAGCTACTGATCTAGAGGATATGGAGTTTGCTCCTTATCAGTTAAAGGATGTGGCTTACTAGTGATTTGATGAGTGGGAAGGAATAAAAGGGTGATAAGGCTGAGCCAACAGTGTGAGATAAGTTTTCAGGAGCTTTTTTTGATCGCTTCTTTCCTTAGGAGTTGAGAATGGATAAGGCCAAAGAGTTTGTAAACTTTAAAAGGTTAAGATGAGTGTTAAGAAGTATGCACTAAAATTCCATCAGCTATCCCATTATGCTTCAGAGTTGATATCCAATATGAGGTCTCAGATAAGAAAGTTCGATAATAGTTTGTCTCGTGATTTGATATTAGAATCAAGGATGCTATGCTAAATAATGATATGGACATTTCCAGGCAGGTGGTTTATATGCAACAGGTGGAGGCAGATAAAAAGAAGCAAGTAGAGATGGGAAAGAGGTAGAGTAAGAAGTTTAGGTATGCAAAGTAGGATGCAAATCAGCAGAATTATAGGAGAGATAGTAGGCAGTGGACTAAGAAGAAGAATTGGGAAATTTGTGTTCGTTAACTAGCACTCCATATCCTAAGCCTTTAGGTGATCGTTATTTTTTAGCTAACAGTTGTCCTAAGGCACAAGGTTCCTAGTCTCAGGATAGTGGAGGTCAAACAACCCTCTCTTATCCCCTGTGTCATTTTTTTGGACAGCTTCACCATGGATATTGTGAAGAGAAAAAGAATTTTTACTTTAATTATGGTCAGTCTAGTCATATGCAGTGAAATTATCCTATAGCTTAAGTTGCCACTAGAACTAATAAGGTATGATTACCACTTATTTGGCTCCTACACCTAATGGTGCCATATCAGGTATTGACAATAGCCAGAATCACCTAAATGCACTTGCTACTCGTCAGGAATCTGAGGCATCCCCAGACATTCTCACTGGTGTGTTACAACTCTTCTCCGTAATGTTTATTATTTTCTTGATCTAAGTTATACCCTATCTTATTTGACTTTTTATGTGTCTATACACTTTGGTTTTAGTCCTAGAGATATTTTTGAATCCTTTTTTGTTTATACTCTGGTGGGTGAGTCTATCGTTGCTAGAAGAATCTATAGAGGTTGTGTGTTGTCCATTCTTCATATAGAGACATTGATGGATTTGATAAAACTTGATATGGTGGATTTTGATGTAATATTAAGGATGGATTGGCATCACTTGTGCTCTATTTCCCTAGATTGAAAGATCCAAAAATTAGTTTTTATATTCCTAATAAACTGATATTATAATGGGAGGGGATTTCTCTAGTACAAAAAGAGAGGTTCGTTTCTTATCTTAGAGCTCAGAAAATGATATCCAAAGGGTGTTTGTATCATCTAATTGGGGTTAAGAATTCTGACTCAGAGATCCCCTCTTCGCAATCTGCCCTTGTGGTTAATGAATTTCCTAATTTTTTTCTCGATGATCTTCCTAGAGTTCCTCCTGATAGGGAAATAGATTTTGGGATTGAATATCTTTTACCAGATACCCTTCCTATTTTTATTCCTCTTTTTAAGATGGCCCCGACTAAACTAAAACAACTAGAGAAGTAGTTAAAAGATTTTCTTGATAAGGGTTTCATCCATCCTAGTGTCTACTCATGGGGTGCTCCTGTGCTTTTCATGTGTAAGAAGGATGGGTCTCTTCAGATGTTTATAGATTATCGTAGTTGAATAAGGCTACAGTGAGAAATAAGTGTACCCTTCCTAAGATTGAATACTTTTTCGATCAGCATTAGGGTGCTAGATATTTCTCTAAGATTAATCTCTATTCGGGCTATCACCAGTTGAAAATTAGTAAGGTTGATATTCCCAAGACTGCTTTTCGAACTCAGTATGGTCATTATGAGTTTTTTGGTTATATCATTTGGGTTGGCTAATGCCCAGTTGCTTTTTTCTGGATCTTATGATTTGGGTATTTAGGTATTTTCTGCATTTGTTTATCATAGTCTTCATTGATGACAATTAGGTTTATTTCAAGAATGAGGAGAATCATGTTCCAAACTCTTAAGGTTCAGAAATTATATGCAAAATTTCCTAAGTGTGAGTTTTAACTTAGTGCTATGACTTTTCTCAGGAATGTTGTTTCAAGTGAGGTAATCAAGGTGGATCCACACAAAGTTGAGGTAGCTAAGAAGTGGCCTAGACCCATGAATCCAACTGACATTAGGTGCTTCTTTGACTTGGTTAGGTATTATAGGAAGTTTGTGGAAAGTTTCTCGTCGATTGCTGCTCCACTGACAAAGTTGAACCAAAAAAAGGTAAAGTTTTTATGGTTTGATGCTTTTGAGGGTTGTTTTGAGAATTGTAATGATAGGTTGACTTATGCTCCAGTTTTGACCCTACCCAAGGGTACTTTGGGGTTTATTATGTGCTATGATGCATATCGTGTAGGAGTAGACTGTGTTTTGATGCAACATGGTAAGGTTGTAGCCTATGCTTCTAGACAACTTAAGGTTCATGAGAGGAATTATCCAACTCACGATCTAGAGTTGGCGGTTGTGGTCTTTTCTTTCAAAATTTGGTGCTTTTACTTATATGGGGTACATGTGGATATTTATTCAGTCCATAAGAGCTTGTAGTATTGTTCACGGAGAAGGAATTAAATCTCAGGCAGATACGGTGTCTCAAATTTCTTAAGGACTACAACATGAGTTTGCACTACCATCTAGATAAAACTAATGTTGTCGTGATGAGCTTAACAAGATATCTATGAGAAGTTTGTCTTACCTTAAGGGAGAGAAAATATGACTGGTGAAGGATATTTACTGGCTGGATAATTTAGGAGTTGTCATTTTGTTGACTCTAAGGATGAAAGAGTAATAGTTCAACAAGTGGTCATATCGTCTCTTGGTTCTAAACGGAGAAGTAAGTTTTGGATCCAATACTCATGCAAATTAAGGATGATGTGGGTCAACAAAAGGTTATGGCTTTTGAGATTGAGGGAAATGGCATCTTGAGATATCAAGGAAGATTATATATTCCTGATGTAGATGGGATGCAGGAAAGGATATTGACCGAAGCTCATGAGTCCAGATATACATTTCATCCGGGCTCGACCAAAATGTATCATGACTTAAAGGAAATCTATAGGTGGAATAATATGAAGAGGGATGCAGTAAATTTTGTCACTAAGTGTATGGTTTGTCAGTAAGTGAAGGTTGAGTATGAAGCCTGGTGGTACTTTGCAGGAGATAAAATTACCCACGTAGAAGTAGGAGATGATTAATATGGATTTCGTTACGGATTTTTCATAGTGTTAAAATTAGTATAATTCTATTTGGGTGATTATGGATAGAATGACTAAATCTGCTTACTTTTTGCCTGTGAAGAATAACTACTCAGAAGAATATTATGCCAAGTTGTTCATTCAGGAGATATTTAAGTTGTGTGGAGCACCGGTGTCTAATATTTTAGACTGAGGTGTTCTCTGCTTATTTTTGGCATTCATTTCAAAAAGGTTTGGGCACTCAAGTGACCCTTAGCACCGTTTTCTACCCTCAAATAGATGGACAAGCTGAGAACACTATTAAGACTTTAGAAGATATGCTAAGGGCCTACGTAATTGATTTTAAAGGTATTTGGGTTGATCACTTGCTTATTATTGAGTTTTCTTATAAAAACAATTATCATTCCAGCAATCAGATGGCTCCGTCCGAGGATCTTTATAGTAGAAGGTACAGGTCTCCTATTGGTTGATTTGAGTTAGGTAAGACTAGGTTTTTTGGTCCTGACTTGGTTCATCATGACATTGAGAAGGTGAAGGTAATTATAGAAAGACTTAAGTTTGTTCAAAGTCGCCAAAAGTCTTATGCAGATTTGAGAAGGAGGGAGTTAGAGTTTGAAGTAAGTGATTGAGTATTTAGGAGGGTTTCTCCTATGAAAGGAGTTATGAGATTTGGGAAGAAGGGGAAGCTCAATCCCCATTACATTGGTCTATATTAGATTGTGAGAAGAATTAGAAATGTCGCTTATGAATTAGATTTACCAACAAGTTTGGCTTCAATTCATTTCATTTTCCATGTCTATGCTTAAGAAGTATGTGGGTGACCCCTTTTTAATAATGCCATTGAGGATGTAGGTGTTAATGATTTGCTATCCTATGAGGAAGTTCCAGTTGAGATATTGGATAGGCAAGTTCAGAAGTTGAGAGCTAAGGAAATAACTTCAGTGAAGGTGCTTTGGTGGAATCAAAAGGTAGAAGAAGTTACACGGGAGTCATAAGAAGATATGAAAGCAAAGTACTCATTTTTTTTCTCATTGCTATATCTTGTTTTGATGATGATCAGATGACAACATGGGACCTGGTCCCTGGGTTTTCATGTATTCAGTAAAGTTGTTACTGTCTTGCAAAGTTTTGTCTGTTAGTGTAACAAACTGTCCATGTGATCTTTTACCTATTAGGACACCTGTCCCAATCGTATTTCTACCCTTATTATTATCTAGCTATAATTAGAAAAGAATGATCCCCAATTTACTAGTTTTTGCAATCTGATTGTTCAAGAGAGAAATTGGCAAGAACTCAAATATTGCTCAAGACCCAAGCTTTTGTGTGCTGAGAGATTGTGCGTTCTCAGGTAAAATCTTGGTCTGTAATTGAATTAATCATTTTATAAGAGTAATGCTTTTCTTGTGTTATTGAGAGTGCTTAGATAGAGTTACCTGAGTTGATATTGGTTAGAGTTAATCAATATTGAGGTGAGCTCTTGGTAGAGTTATTAGAGTAGGTTTGTAATAGAGTTATTGAAAACTGGTGAAGCTTAGAGTTAAGTTTTCGTTGAATCTATAATCAAGAGTTTTATTATAGTGGATTGCTAAGTGCTTGTGAGGACAAGCCATGGTTTTTCCTCCCTTGAACAAGGATGTTTCCACGTTAAATCTTTGTGTTCTTTAATTTCCAGCAAAGTTTTATCTTCCTACTGCTTTACTATTTTATCGCCTTCGTCTACTCTAAGGGATATAGTCCCTCATAGTGTGGTGCAATCCTCCATGTTTCAATAATTGGTATCAAAGCAAGGACACTCTAAAAGGTTCATACCTAGAGTGATTTATTGATCATGGCTGGTCCACCTAATCTAAAAGAAGGTCAATCTACCACTAAAACACTCCGATTTAATGGGTAGTTCTATGGGTGGTGAAAAACCAGGATGTATGACTTCATTATGGCTGAGGATAGTGAGCTGATGGATGTAATACTTGATTATAATCATGTTCCAGGGAGACAAACACTGGAAACCACGTTTGCCGATGTTGGGAGTCCATATGAGTATGTGTCTAACGCACATTATATTTTGGATGGCTATCGCCTTGGTCTTTATCCTTTTCACGATTTCCTTGATACATGCAGATAACACACACTGGGGTCCTTTGGGTAGGGGGAGCCGGACTCATATAGACCATGGGTGCATTTAGGTCTGTACGAGCTACGTAGTTCAAACAAATATCTTAAACTTTCATGTTTCATGACCCTCATCCCTATCCCGGCATCCTATATATGTTTATATAAATGTTGTGCATGTGGTTTTGATCCATTTCTAATAAGTGCACTATTTTATCTCTTTTCCTTGAGTTACATGCTAGTCTTTCGCATGTCTGTACTTCTTCAACAACCATTAATTGGAGATGTTTGAAATTCTTTCACCCTTAATTAGAAATATCAAAGTCAAGTCATGTGAAAGTCTTAATCTCTTATAGAAAAAAGGTTTTACATGATGCAAATCCTAATGACTTGAGTTTTGAATAGTAAATAATTACTATGACAAAGTTTCAAGGACTGTCCAGGGAGGCATCCCCTTTACTGCTGCTATGGGCAAAGGTATAATCATTTGGCCCTTTTAAGTTTTGCACAAATTTTACATAATTGCAAGAGTGACTGAGGAACATGTGAAATATGGTAATTGCAGGAGTGACTGAGGAGCAGTTTGAGCAAAAATGGACAAGGACTGGAACTGCAAACTTGGGTGATGAAAATATGGTGATTGTAAAGTCAAGGATGTAAAAAAACAAACAAAAAATTCTCTTGGTGCATGAAGATGAGTGGTGCTTTTGAACTATCTCAATTTTTAAGTTGTGAACTTCAAGTACAATATTTTTGGCATTATTTTGGCCTTCAAATTGCCTAGTAGTTATCATTTGTATCTTTATCTGTATTTGGACTTTTAAGTTGTACTAGAGTCTCCAGTTTCTGCTTAATGGATTTCTTGATGCTTTTACTGCTTACTCAAGTAAAGAAACTTTTAGTAGTTCAATTTCCATCAGAGAATTGTCTAAAGCTAATAGCTCTATTTAATTATTTGTGAGCTAATAATTCAGTGATACAAACCAAAGACCTTACCTCATTGGTCTCCACATGCTAAACTCAATTGGCAAAGGTTGAGGTACTTAGGTCTTTAACTCTTTAAGTCACAAGTTTGAACCTAGTGCCAAGAGAACTAAGTCATCTATTACTTCAGTGGAGAATGTTAGAGTGACGGGCAGAGTTGGCTCCAGTCCAAAAGAAGTTATTGGTGAATACAAAAAAGACCTTACCTTACCTGATTGGATGCTAATCACCTCTGATTTAGATATCTTGTAAACTGTTCCCTTGTCCTAAGTTAGTTGAGAGACATTAATTGTGTTCATATAAAGTTTCTAGGTAGACCAAATAGCTATAATTTAGATCCAAGGGTAATGGAAAGTATCATCTTTAAAAATCTTATTATTCAATATAATACTCTTGACAACTTATTAGATACAGAAAAGATACAACTTGACAAGAAAAATGAACATACTTGAAAGAAAAAAAGGAAAAAAAATTGAAAGTGGCACAGGAAAATGAACAAACATCAAGAAAATGAATTCACAGCAAGTTTGATCACAGAGAGAACGATGATGACCACGATAATCAGAAGCAAAATTATGGCAATCATCATGCATTTTCTTGATTTCTTCTGCAAGTTCTTTGCAGTTTGAAGTGCATCTGTACCCACATTAACTCCACTGCACATCTTACCTGAAAATACAAAGGAACAAATTGAATTAATCAAAAAAATTCAATTTATATTAAACATATCCTAAATATCATTAACCTTAAATACATATATTAATATGATTAATTTGGTCAACTTTAGTTAATCAATCTACTTATTTCAATACTTTTGAAAGTCTAGAATAATTTTATATTAGTTTAATACTTTTTTTTACATGTCATTGTTGGGCACATTGAGCTATATTTTTTCTTGAGTAATATTTTGGCTTATACTTAGTACCGTCCAAATATAATGCGATGTATTGTTTATTTAAACACTTTTCTCTTAATAATTCTGAAAAAAAATATTAGGACTCTCCATTATTAATTATTAATAACTTCAGCTACTATCATTATAGACCACATTGATTGATCCTAGATTATGATATCGATCTATAACGGATCAACGACTGATCGATGACAAGTAAGAAATTCACATGTCGATGCTCTTCTAGCTCTGAAATGGAGAAATATATTTTTAGGACTCCTGAACTATTGAAATCTACCTACTAACGAGTTATTGAGTAGATCCTGAATGCTTCTCAAGCTAGTAGCAATGGTGGAAAAATGGGTTTTGCAAATATTTGAAAGAAAATGAGAGTAACAATGGAAGCAATGAGCAACAATGGTGATTTTCAGTTGTGAGAAGAAAGATTATTAGAAAAGTCGTTGGAATCGAAGAAAGTAGGTGAAAATTGAGAGTTTTTCTTGGTGGCTTCTTGGGTAAATTTTACTTTTTTATTTTATAAATATGAAAATGGGGAAAAATTTAATATTTGTTGGATGACGTAGGGATTAAAGTGCAATGTTATAGACTTGTGTACTAGAGTTGGATGATTTTTAAAAATTAAATAGATGACATCATAAAGGTGTCTATCCACTATATTTTTTCAAACTTATATCTATCATGGTCACATCACCTTATTCTCTACTTCTTCAACAACCATTAACCGGAGATGTTTGAAATTCTTTCACCCTTAATTAGAAATCTCAAAGTCAAATCCTGTGAAAGTATAAATCTCTTATAGAAAGAAGGTCTTATACGATGCAAATCTTAATTATTTGAGTTTCAAATTTTAAACAATTATTACCAAATCAACTAATACTTGATAGCTTCACTATTTAACTTCAACAAGAAATTTTGAGACATGGACGATGGCTCTTTTTTTCCTCATGAACATTGGAACCAATGATAAAAAGAAAATATTCACCAACATGAAAATCAACAAATAAAATATCAAAGAGGCTTAAACCAATTCTTCTATCTATTTTGTCCCCTTACCCTTTTTCTTTGTACCCTTACAACTGCTTGAAATCAGTATACAAAAAAAATTAGATGTTGTGAAGTTTCTGAGGTAGTGGTACAGACCACATACACTTTATCTCTTTAGACCCGACTTTGTGGGAATATACGAGATATGTTGTTGTTATTGTGTAGTAGCCATGGTAAATCAAGCTTAACCTTTAAGAAACAATTGCATATGTGCACTGCAAATTCAAATCCATAGCTATCAAAGAGAACTCACAATGAGTTCTAATAACACCTAACAGATCATAAGAATATTACTATCTGCATCACTTCTACTGGGTGACTCATCCGAGATAGAATTCTGAAGCATATTATGTCATGAAATAGTAAAACTTGACAGGGGCGGCTCAATGAAATTTGTGGCCTAAAACCAACTTTAAGAAGAGACCATTGAGATTATTTAATAAAATTTTATATGTTTATTTGATTTATTTTTTTTGTTTTGTAACGGGTGATGTAAGTATATATATTGACAATTCTCATTCGACTACATGTTAATTTTCACCATCAAAGATATCTGATAACTGAACAAGGTTTCAACAATATTTTTGTAAGAAAGATCATCGTTAAGATAATTTTTTATCAATTAATTCTCTACATTTAATGAACTCAATTTTGTACTACTACCGAGTTGTTAAAATAATTTAATACATATGAAATAGTTTTAAGTCTATTTTGAATGTAATTGATGGATTGATCCATTATTTATGAGAAATAATCTAACTCTAAGATTATTAGAAGAGACTTTATTTGTCTTCTACTACAGATATCGCAATCAATTTTTTTTGTATGCATGTTTATTACAAAATTTAAGTGATAATCAGGCTATTCTAATTTATGTGATACTTTTTACTTATCGAGAATCGAATTATATTAATCGTGAACAATATTTTGAATCTATTCTTTTTTCATGGTCATGACATGAGAAAAAATTCAGTGTATAAGACTTATTGCAAAGTTTTTGAACACCTAAATTTTAAAATATTGTACTAATTCACTCGTATTTAAATTCAAAATTATTTAAATGAATTATCGTTAAACGAAAAGTGACACATACATTGAAATAAATATATGGAGTATTTATATAAGTAGCATCTATTTATTTCTAAATGATTTTATAAAATTGCCAAAAGACAAGAAGAAATATATTTTCTTAAAATAATAATGATGCTAGATCTATGATATATTCTATGTACTAATGAAAAATGGTGGCCTTTGCTTTGTGTGGGTGGGGGGTGGGTGGGGCGTGGGGGTGGGGGAGGCTAAAACACTTGCTTTAAAATAGACACTTAGAAAGCTTTTTTAATTTTTTAGACACAAGTCTTGAAAAATTAAGTATTTAGACACTAGGATGACATCCTCACTTCTTATATACAATCCTAGCACACAAGTTTTAAATTTTACACTTGTCCCACCTCATCCATTTAATATTTAATATTTTTCACCATTTTTATATTTTCACCATTTTTCATATTTTCCTATTTTAATTAAAAAAATTATCCAAGAAGCCACCATTAGGAGCTCTCATTTTTCACCAATATTTTTCAATTCTGGCGACTTTTCTGATGAAATCTTACTCATCACAATTGAAATTCTCCATTCTTGGTCATTGCCTCCATTGTTGTTCCACCTTTTTTGAAAAAATTGTAAAAAATATGTTTTTACCATTTTACTAGCCTGAAAAGCTTTTCAAATCCACTCAATACCTCGTCATTAGATATATTTCAATAGTTTATAAGCCGTACACATACATTTCTCCATCAAAGTGATAGGAGGGCATCAATTATATCAAAAGTCCGTTCATTTCCATTTTTGTATGGAGGTTTTTATACCAGTGATCGACTAGTTATAAATGATACCTTAATCTATTATCGATTAGTATGGTCTATAATGACAGTAACTGAGGTAGTTATCGCAGGTGGTAATTATATAGGTGTGTGGGAGGAGGGTACCAACTATTGGAAGTGGAAATCATCTAGCAAGGAGGAAATGCCCATCTAGCTTCTCTATAATGGCTAGTACGGCGACATGGTTTGAAGCGTAATTGAGAGTAGTGAATTAGATTGCGAGACAAAGAACGTTGTGATTAGTTATATAATGAATAGGCGGGGTAAAATACATCCCACATTCATAAAGAATGATCGACATGTGTACTTATACATGTTGAATGTCACTGTCGATGGATCTAGGCCATTACAGAGGATAAATGTCCTCCCAGGGTCTCTGACAATCTCGCCACCACACCCGACAATCGATGAACATAATTCATTTGAAGATAAAAGTTTGGATGTTCATCCAATAGATACGGAATATCATTGAACAGAATTGGAAGATCCCAATTTCTTTCAACAAGAAAGAGAAAAGTGCTGATTGGGATCACAAACCAACCACACCTTTTCCGATGGAATTAATTTTCACATAAATTAAATATTTAGCAGCAAAAAGAAGTGAACTTGTTGTTGGACATAGCATCAGTGAAAAATTCTTTTGATTATTCTACGTTGAAGAGATACAACAAATTCTTTTAGTTCAAATACTTTTCTCCTAGTTACGCGTGGATGTTGCAAGCGAAGAAGTATGAATGCAAGAACAAATTTCTCATCTATATATACGATGGTGATCACACTTGCGGTGTCGAATACACCACGCGCAGAAATTAGAAAATCATGGCTAAAGTCATTGCATCGCTCTATGTGAACATGTATCATGAAGGAAAGGGTCCAGACACTAGTGAGATTCAGAGGATCATTTTCAAGAACTTTAGTAGTAGACCAAACTATTGGATATGTTGGATAGGGGTGTGTGATTGGTAAGGAAATGGTTTGAGAGACACTAGAGCACAAGTATTCTTATCTACCAAAATTTTCATACATGATCAACACTCTTAATGTTGGCACTACCTATTCCATCATGGTGAACAGGGATGATTGTAGGTTTATGTAATTCTTTTTAGCCTTGGGCCCTTACTTTAGGGTATTCACCCACATGAAAAAGGTTATTGCAGTTGATGACACTCATTTACATGGTAAGTACGAGGGCATGCTGCTCAACGTGGTTGCATAGGATACTAAGAAATATATTTATGCCATTCCCTTTTGTGTCATTGACACAGAGACTGATGCATCTTGGAAGTTCCTCTTTGAGAAGTTGAAGTCTGTTTGGTCGATGAACTAGATTTGTGCTTATCTCTGATAGGCATCGCCAACGGCATCGCAATGGCTTACAACCGTGCTCATCACGATTACTACATGAGGCACCTAGGTGAAAATCTTTGAGTAAATCACTAATGTAGAGATCGCCTCTATCTATTCTACCACACGACAAAGGCATATACTTTTGAGGAGTTTAGCAATCATTTTGAGGAATTCAAGAATGATTGTCCCAAGGCAGCCTTTTTCCTCGAGAATGAGATTGGTTTTGAGAAATGGAGCAAGGCATATTTCCCTGGTAACAGGTTTGATGTGATGACCACAAATATTTTTGAGTCGATCAACTCTATGTTGATTGTCGAAATGGAGTACCTCATGACATTCATATTAAATTCGATTTCTAAGAGGTTTGGTGAGAAATTTAGGGAGAGGCGTGTATATGTCCTCATTTATAACGATAACAAATTTATGCCTGCCGCCAAAAAGATCTTATGAGACAATTTGAGCAAGGACGAGTCCTTCTATGTGGAGAACATACGCTGGGACTAAAGGCAATTCACAATGTTCGACTGTGGTTGTACGACTAAAGTTGACCTACTAGAAAAGTCATGTTCTTACAGGAAGTTTAAGTTGGTCAAAATACCATACCCTCATGCAATGGACGCTTTGCGATCAAAGCACAGTGATGATTATGGTTTGAGAGTTTATGAGTACTCTTCACCCGTGTATAAAGTGAAAGAGTATGTCCTTGCTCTTCGAAATCAATTAATGTTGTCCGTTTGGAGTCCGAATGGCGCATGCCACAGGAATCGCTAGATGTGAACATTATTCCACCTTTTGGTGACACCAAGCTTGAAAGTAAGAAAATAAATGCGTTAAGGGCGTGGGCGAGGTTTTCAAGTCAAAGAGGAGAAACAAGTGTTCACTATGCAAGAGACCTGAGCACAAGAGAATCACTTGTAATAACAACAAATCATAGTTAGACATGTATGAATTTGTGTTTTTGAAATTTATGGCAGTGTATGCATTTTCACAACCCTACAGTGGTCTAATTAATACCAGTCTTATCGATTTTACTCTGTGTCTATTATCGACCTGTTAAGTTTATGCATATATTGTGGGTCAAGTTTATTGGAAGTATTCTTTATATAGCACATATTTTTTTATTGATCCTATTTCAAGTTTATTAAAAAAAACCTAATTATTCAAAGGAATAGATGAACAGTTAATCAATTATGTCACATCAAAAAAGCTGCAGCACGTTCACTCACACCTTGCATTGATTGGGTATACGCTACTTTTTTGAATTTTACTAATCTATGTATCTACCTGCCGCTAGGTGGGAAGACCAAAGGCTTCTATCTTGGTCTACATAAACACCCATCAACTATACACAATATTCATCTTCTTCAACCCAAAAAATTGATAAATATGACAAGATGCCGAGCATTCCACTCAAATCACAAAGGAGGGTTCATTTCCAGTGATATTTTCCTCCTCCAAAATATCCTAGATCATCTCTTCTATAGTTTGGGATAGGACAGGGAGCACCTCCATCATGAACTCCGATATATCACACATTTTGTATAGGCGATTGTGGAGAGGCTGAACATGGAGCCTGAGGAGTTGATCACCCCCCACCATCTCTTTAGTTTAGGTTTTAATTTCTATTGTATTTGTAGTCTTAAGTTCATTGCAAAGAAACTTTCATGGTTAGGGAATTTATTAGATGAAAGCTTCTTTCTTTTGTCCCTTTGCTAGTATTTTGTGTACTTATGGTGTTCAACCATTGTAATGAACTTATGAATGAAGATTTTTCTATTTCCTACATTTGTCTCTACTTTAATTTTACAATTTTTTTCTTGTTTGAAATTTTTTCAATTTTCCCTGTTAGAATATGAATGAATCAGTTGTCAGATGAGTTTATCATATACATATACGAATTCATGTATGCTAATGGATAATGAATCTGGTCTATCCGCAATTATGTTGATTTATACAAAATTAATTGCAAAGTAGAATGAGTTTATGTAAGACCCCACAAACTCCTCTTGTAGTCTGAGCTTTAGAGCGTGTCAAGTGAAGTGTAAATCTGTCCCTAAAAGATTTTGAAGTGACTTTCTAAGTGAGAAATATTTTGAAACATATAGAATTTCCCTAATATCAACTTTTTGTTATGAAGAGAATTGAATAAGCTTTTCGTCAATACCAAATTCGTCCAAATCCGACACTTGGGCGAAGAGTTAGAGCCATTTTACTGAGATAGTGTGCCACCTGGCACTTTAGCGCATCACAGAGTCAGCCAAACTGACAATTTTCAAATTCCAGTAAGCCTTTGCGATGCCACCGCATCATAGTATCTTTCCAGTTCACAACCAAGGTGGCAATGTGAGTTCCACCTTTTCACGCCATCAAGCAGTTTCCCAATTGTCCACTTTCCAGAAAGCTGGTGCAATTATGGCGCATCGCGCCAGCGTATAAAATTGGGATTTCATTCAGGTTCCATTATTTAAATTTCAGGGACCCTTTGGTAATTTTCCTAAAGTCCCAATAAGTTTTTACACGGGATTTAAAACTTCAATAGCCAAAGTTGCCCATTTAGTCTCATTACTTTATCAAGAACCAAACACTCTCTCTCAAAGATAGAAAATCCTATCCCTCAAGTTTCAAAAGCAATCTCAAGAATCCTTCAGAGAGTCTTCAAGAACTTTAAGAATCTAGAAAACTAAGGTATGCAGATGTTGATTCTTGGATCCCTTTCATCCAAGACGCTCAAGAACCATTTTCTAAATTTTTAATCTTTGATGTTTATGAGTTTTTATGATTCATGTGAGTTGGAATTGATGTTCATGCTATTATTGAGTTGTGATTCATGTTTGTTTATAAGGTTTTCAAACTTTGACCCTAGTATGTAATATTCATGTGATGTTCATGATAAACCCTCTTCAAGTTTCTTGTTAATTGGTGTGTTTATGTTAATTAAGTGTAGAAATTGCTGAATAAGCAAAGCATGCTTCCCATATGTTTGATAAAATGCTTATGGGAAGGAATTAAATTCATTCTAGCATGTTGATTAGAAATTTCCAATTGTGTGCAAGCCCATGCATGCCAAGTGTTTGTTGAAATGTCTTAGTGAATGGATTATGATAAGTTGCATGCATTATTGTCCATGAATATTCCTTATTGAACAACTATGAGATATTAGTATGCCTACCCTATACATTTACATGCTTATGACATTCAAGTGATTGAAGAGATATCGTATTAATTGTGTTGTGAATGATAGTCCATTGTCATTATATTAAAGTGTGGTTCCGTCTTATTAATTTATGCTATCGAGTCCTAGGGGTATTTATACCTAAAAACTTAGCTTTTTGTCTAGATCCGAGTCAGTCTCAAGATAATCTCAGTCGTGTTGTGATCCATAGAATTCAATCAGTGACAAAACATTTAAGAAAATTCAGAAATCTCAGTACTAGTTCAATCCAGCCTCAAACATCGGTCACTTTCAGACAGAAAGTAGAATTCATAAGTATTCCTTCATATAACTGAACGAAGTGAACTCAGTCAGATCAGTCACGAAATATGATCAGTAACAGATTTAGCTCAGTCTAAGTTAAGAATTAGTTCAGAGTCCTTTAGTTGGGAGTAGTAACTAGCATCGAGCGAGTGCAGGGATGAGGGCTTACCCATAGAGAGGAAGAGTCGTTAGCAGCAATCCTTGTACTCTAAAACTGCGTAGCTAGCGCAAGACCAGGAGTCACCCATTATATTAAGGCTTGACTATCATACTGCTTTAGGCTTGACTTCCTGTTCAGGGTCACCCGTTAGAGAGACTTGACTATATCAGAGGTCTTTACCCATGGTACGGTATTGATACCCTTCCAGCTGGGGTTATAGGTTGGACCCCACTAGATCAAATTCGGGGCATGTCAGTTAAGTGAGAACTCTTATAGTTACAGTCTCAGTATCATTCTCAGAGTAGAACTCAGAAATTAGGACTGTCAGATATAGCCATCAATCTCCGTAAGGAACTCAGATAGTTTCATAGATTTATTGACCACCTGCTAGATAATCTTGGTCTCACATAAAGTAATTCAGTATCAGTACCTATAGAGGTCACCCGTCAGATAGGCTTGATCTCAGTCTCAGATTCAGTTGAGTTTTCTCAATATTAATTCCGGTGATCAATCGTTAGTTAGGCCTGATCTCAAGCTTAGTCAATCTTAATCATTATTAGAATATTTAAAAATCATCCCACTTGTTAGGTTTGATCTCAGATTCATCCTGTCGGTATCAATTATTGAAAGGCTCAGTCATCCAGTTTATCAATATAAATAAGTACGGATATAAATTTCAGTAGCTTTAGATACATATAATCTCAGTATGTTCAGAAACATTAGATTGATGGTATATTCAGTATCAGTTATCATATTCAATCCCAATATGCTCAGTCACAGTATGCACAGTGTGTTAAGTAGTTACAGATTCTCTATGTATGCTAATCCAGCTCTTGCATATCATTCAGTTAGCTATTGTTTATGGATAAGCTCTTACATTTACCCTTACCTCATCTACATACTCAGTACATTCTCGTACTACCGCATTTGTGCTATGGTGTTTTATTTGACGCCATAGGTTCAGAAGTACGAGCCCCAGAGCACCCTTATCAGTCCAGACTCAGTCAGCAGCAGTAGATGTAGCAGTTAGTCCTCATTATCCGAGGATGCCTCTTATTTCAGTACTTTATTAGATTCACTTTATTATCAGTAGACGAATTTAGTTGGGGACAAGTCCCATAAACTCCAAAGTTCAAACAATTAGAGGTTTTTTCAGACAGATGTATTAGTATTCAATTTTTAGTTTGAGTATTTTAGACGTTTTGAACCTTATGGCAAGTTTTTGCTAGCTTTCCATATTTATCGTATTATATTATGCAGTGCTCAGGCACATATATAAACAAAGGGTTAACTTGTGGTCCTTTGGGATCATGAACACCGTGTAACAACTAGGGGGTAGTCTCGGGTCGTTACAGTTGAGGATTAACCGAGCTCAATATTTATGATTGACCGTATATATAATCGATGGATTCCACTATGCTGGTTGGTGAAATGGTAAATAATTATTAGTACATAGTCAAAAATATTATCAATTAAATAAAATTTATTTGAGGGTCATCGATTGTGTCCAGTGTAAATCATCGACTCAAAGCCTTGTCAATAATATACTGTATTGATTTATTGCCCTTAGTAGCATATTATGTAGAAAAGGAATAATTAATTTATAAAATAATAAATAATTAAATTTTATGCAATTAAAGGTGCTTAAAGAAGTTATGTGATCTTATAAGAGTCCACCTAAATTGGAGAAAGTGATCAAAGATGTGTAAGGATGGGTAGTGGATGAACAAATGAATTCCTCACAACATACTTGTGATTTGGTAATCATTTCCCTAAGGATGTTGGTTGTTTGACCACAACTCATCACCCCATAGACAACTCATCACCCCACACATCTTTTATCACCACTTTCAATTTACTTGGATTCTCATACGATCACATGACTTATTCAGGCTAATTTAATTGCACAAAATCTAATTATTTATTATTTTATTAATTAGATAATTCTTTTCAAAATATGTGTTAGTTATGGTCTATACATATATATCCTAGTATAGTTTATTTATTAATGAAGTAGTCCATCATTTATGCTAGACTATGCTTAGTTATTTACTCGATCCGATATAGTTTAGCATAGACTGTGAACTACTTCCATAATTAAATAACTAGACGATGATATTTATTTATAGACCATTACAAGCACATATATTGAAAAGAATTCTTTAATTAATAAAATAATAAGTAATTATGTTTTATGCAATTAAATAAGCTTAAACAAGTCATACAATTGTATGAGAGTCCATGTAAATTGAAAGCGGTGATCAAAGATGAGTGAGGTGATGAGTTGTGGTTGAACAACCAACATCCTTAGCGCAATGTTTACCCAAGCACAAGTCTGTTGTGAGGAATTCATTTGTTCATCCACTACCCATCCTCACACATCTTTGTTCACCTTCTCCAATTTACGTGAACTCTTATACGATCACATGACTTGTTTAAGCTCCTTTAATTGCATAGAATATAATTCGTTACTCCCTCCGTTTCATAATAAGTAAATTGTTGGAGTACTTTTTTTGTTTCAAAATAAGTGAATGGTTCACAATTCAAGGTAGATGTTCAAAATTTTTTCAAATTTACCCTTCATTAAATGTGCATTGGGAGTGATGTATCATGTTTCTTTGCTTTTTGAATAGGATAAAAATGAAAAAACATGATAAATTTATGTTTTTACTTTTTTTCTTAATATGTGTGCTAAAATCTAATAATTAACTTATTGTGAAATGGAGGGAGTACTATTTTATTAATTAATTATTTATTTTTTCCTTAAATATGCTACTAAGAGCAATAAACTAAAATGGTATATTATTGACAAGGATTTAAGTCTATTATTTACACTGAACACACTCGATGGCCCTTAAATCAATCTTATTTATTTAATTATTTATATTTTTGACTATGTACTAATTTTTTTTTGACTGTTTCACCAACCCGTATATACCTTAGCATTGACCAACTGTTGATTTATACGGTCCATCCTCTACCCAACACATGAGAAGGCATTGATTATATTTAAGGTCTATGAAAGAGGTCCAGCAATAATAAAAGTTAAATATTAGATATTTACAATGGTAATAATATACCTGTCAAATCACATCCAACGGTAATATCTTGCTTCCTTTCTTGTAGAAAAGAAAGACTATTTTTGTTTTAACACTCTCATTTTTTTGTCTTTATTTTTTGTTCATTTTTAAACAACTACAATATTTCAAGAATCCTAAAAATAAAACCCAAAAGTGTCGTACATTTATCATTGTGGTAATTCAACTGTTTTAGGGACGTCTAGCACTGTTAGAATTCAGGTCGAAAATTCTTTAACTGTAAGATTGGAAAGGTGAGTGCGTACATGAATATGTAATTTATCTATTTTTTTTATTTAAGTAAGTAAATTTATATAATAACTTATTTTTTTGGTCAAGGTTATGGCCAATGTTTTTTTTAAGTGGCTTGAGGAAGACTCATCGATGAGCAGCCCATCGACATAAAATTTTCAAGGCACTTCCAAGTTTCAAATACTACAAAGGCTTCAAAAATCTAAAGAAAATAGAGATCTACTCATGACATTGTTAAAAGAAGCCGAAGAGCAAAGTGATCACTTGAAAGGATCACTAAAAGAAATCAAAATGAAGAGGGGTCAACTAAAGAAAAGGTTGATTTTTGCCGATGAAAAAGAGAATGGCCTAAAAAAATTATTGTATGGTTTGTTGGTTGTGTTGACTTTCTGTAAAGGTGTTATAGGGATGTAGAAAACTGTATAAATAGATGTATGGTTTCTTAAATCAATTGTGGGTGTAATCTATAATTAATAGAGAATTATTTCTTTGTCGTTTATCATAGACCTTTATAAACCATGACAGTAACTGAACATAATCCAATCAACTATTTAATCTAAAAAGACAATGGAATAACTGAGCATAACTTCATCAGTAAATTTCATCACTGATATGCCAAATATTTCAATTTAATAATCCATAAAAACCAAATCATTAAAAAAAAATCATTAAGAAAATTATTTGTTCCAAATCCACCAAACTACATGTTATTATTATTGAGTTCCTTAACAATGCCCATCACATCCACTTTATTTTCTTCATCTTTTTTCTCCTCTTCTTCTACTTATTTCTTCTCATTTTCCTTCTCACCTTCTTCCGATGATGTCTTCTCTTCTTCAATGTTTTCAACCTCCTGTTCAGCCACTACTTCTTCATCAACTGCCTTCTCATTTTTATTTTCTTCTTCTGATTTCTTTTTACCATCTTCTTCTGTTTTCTCCTTATATTTTGCCTCCTCTTCAACTTTCATTTGCTCATCTTTTCTTCTTCTTCTTCTTCTTCTTCTTCTTCTTCTTCTTTTGCATCTTCTTCATCTGCTGCTTTTTCCTCTTTTACTTCTTCTTCTATCTTATCTTCTTTAACTTTTTCATCTGCTACAGTAATGTCAGTCACTATGACTGTAAGTTCTTTGAGTATTACTTGATGCCGCCTATGAGAGGGACTGTCGAGGTGCACTGCATTATTTTAAAAGGATTACAAAAATTATACAAGAAAATTAAATTAGAACCAAAAAAATTAGTTTACCTTTATCTTGTTGCTTCTTCTTATTCTTCTTGATTCTCCTCAACCTCTCATCTCTAACAAAAGAAGTAATATCCAGAACACTTTTCTCGAGCAAAGCAACACGCTCACGTAGGTTATCATCATTAGAAGCATCTGGTGTACTTTTGAGTCCACTTAAACCAGGATGATCACAAGCATGTGCTGGACTTGGAACATAATTGTGACCACTCAAATCTTCGTCTTCGTTGGCGACCTCTGCTGATAAAGTCAGGACAGTCACGCTTTTTAACTTCGCCTTTAAGGAATCGATGGACGTATCTTTAACTTCATCAGTGTATGGCTTAAATATTTTTATGTATCTCTGATCCATCTCATGGACAGTAGGGGTAAGGTACGAGTGCATAATTTATAGAAAAATAAATATAAATTAGACGACATTCACTAATATAATAATATAATTACCATATTATAATAAGTATAATTTTAGCTTTATGCTATTTTCTTTGTACTTAAATGGGTCGCCTTTCATTATGTTATCGTACTTTGATATGTGTTATCTGATAAGATGGGAAATGGGCAAAGGAGAATCAAATGACTTACTGATGTACTTTCCCAGATGTGGAAAGACCTAATATATCCAAACTTACAGTCAATAAAAGAATAGGTAAATCTACAGGGTCAATGTATTATTACATAAATAGGTAAGAGTCTATAATAAATCATTAAGATGGTAGATTATAAGTACCAGAAACGGCCAGGGAAATCCATATAATGTGTACGATGCATTATTACTCTTCACAAACGCTTCTTTTTGCTTGGTCAAATCAATCTTCTTTTTCAAATGGCTCAATGTCAGTCCGAATGACTCTTTCCCCCATGGATACCCCCAAAGAAATCTAAATCAGCCTCCATCTTGATATGGTCTAAATCTATCTTCTTCGGCGGGTCCTTTTCCAGCAACATCAATTGTACGAACCAAACCAAAGCACACTTCTACTTTTGATGATTATTTAACCTATTTCCTTCAATCGGGCTAATCAACCTTGCAGCAGTAATGCTCTTATTCTTCGTCACCTTAAAATGAAAGCTTTCTTCATTTTGGAGAACTTTTTTCATTTTTGATTCACGAGAATATGCTGAACAACTCAGCCTCATAATCAGAGCGCATTTCTTCAAGCCGAAACAAACTGGATTTTGGTTCACACAGAACCAAATTTCATGCAATTTTTAAATTATTTTTAATACATAGCAGCCACACATAATGGACAATCTATCCATTAAACTTAAAATGATCTGAAATATACCTCAAATTTCCTAAACAGGTCTTCTTAAAATCAGTATACAACTTTTGCTCAACAAGAATCTTTCTAAACTCTCGATAGACCGCCATTCTTTCTCTTACAAAAATCTTTGCAGGAAAAGAACCTAGCTCATCCATTCAAGTTGTAAGGTCGTATGACTCAACAAAGATATCTCTCGCATAAATTGGCAAGGAGAGGGGATCATCCTCCTCCCCGTCTCCACTATCTCTCCTGTCCTCATCTTCACCGCTAAAACTTTTACTTTCTTCTTTTCTTTTCCCTTTGATTTTTCATTCACTATCCTCAACATCATCACTCTCATGTGCACTACTTTCATCATTTTGGAAATATCAGCAAGGACTTTTGATTCAGTTTTCAACTCGGATTCATCGACTACTACTTTTTTCCTCTTCAAAATTTTGGAAACTTTTTTGACTTTTCACTTCCTACTGCTAGAAATAGTGGAAACAAGCCTTTTAACTGCTCTATGATCTCTCACCATTTATGATCTACAACTAAAAACAGATCTGTAGTGGTCGATCTATTGATCACTGGTCTATTAAGAAAAATAAAAAAATGCCTCAGATCAAATATGCATATCAAGTTTCAACTTCTCCAGATATTGGCAGTGCAATTCAAACAACAAGAACACCATTAAAATGGGTTCAATTCAGTATAAAAAATTCAAAATCAATACGCAATATAAATACAAAAGTGTAAAGATTTTCAGTCATTATCCAAAGCAAAACACGATTAAATATGCAGAATCGACAATGTTAACTAAAAACACTCAAATTTTAACTAATTCAATGTGGAACAGTGCAAGTTTTGTCAAAATCAAAGAACCCCAATACAAAATAAAAACAAAAAAGTATTACTAAAATTGATCTAATACTGATCGAAAAAGAAGATTAAACTAGCCTGAGCAAGAGAAACTGAAAAATTTTGACTTGGGAAGCAAGAATCGAGAAAAACTTTTTTTTCAAAAAATATGAAGAAAAGTCGGCAGAAGAAGAGGATTTGAGGAGAGAAAAAAGTTGTTGAATTTATTAAATGATTTTAATAAATGTTTGAAAAATTAATAAACATAAAAAGCGACCATATTGTATTTTTTATAAAGTTGTATTTTATCCCCAAATTTTAAAAATGTTAAAGAGGCCCATGACCCCACAACCCTGACCCACTTTTTGTCTTTTCCAAACTCTAACCCTAAAAAATAAATGAAAAAGAAATTTAGTGCCTATTCTCCAAATTAAGTTATCAAAGCGGGTATTCTTTCAAATCTTCTCAGGTTTCTATAGTATATATTCTATGTATATCACAAGACATTAAAACCTACTACAGGTTTCTCATAATATATATTCTAGCAAGCTATTTACTAGCTTTTCTAATAAACTTAATAGGGTTAACACCCTAGCTTGCAACAAAAAATAAGTGACAACAGTTTATAAATAAGATAAGCACGAGATTAAGATAATTCCTTCATTGCAGCCAACTCATACACAAGGATTGATAAATCAGAAATTATCCTCGTATAAATTTATCAACTGCCAAAACACACACACAAAAATTCATTTCCATTAAGAGTCATCTAAGTAATGCAGGAGGACTTAGGCGTATATTATTCTTCTCCTCTTGCTCTCTGCTCTTCTCACTGCTTATTTGTAAAATCTTTTTTTCTCAACTTCCACTTTCACTTCTTCTTTCTTGATAATCAGAACGTTTACTTTGAAGATATATATTTTTATTTTTTATCAATCTATTCTTTTATTTGCGGAAATAGAAGTTTCACGAGCAGAAGAAGGGGTGTTGGCAATTGTGCTTGAAAATGGAAAGTCCTAGAATAGATCCCATATATCAAGGAAAAATGGATCGAAGGTGTTGCTCTTGCGACCACCAAAAAAGGTTGGAATCAAAGACATTTTTGAGACTTTATTGTTTGAAGAAAACAAAGGGTGAATTATGATGCTTTCTTGTTTTTTTGATTGTAGTGTTTGATTTGCTGTGATGAGCTAGAGAAGATGTCGTGATCTTTTTAAGTGAAGAATCGAGTGTAATCTTGGATGTTCTCTAGCGAATTTAATGATATTTCAGAAAAATATTATCCAGTTCGAGGCCGATCTAAGATGTTCATTCGTTAATTTTTCTTTTTAATGGGAACAATAATAGACTTTTAAAAATTTCAAGTGAATCTTTTTGAAGAGGGTTAGTGCTTTTTTTTTGTTTGTAAAGTCATTGTTTTAATAGCGTAAAAAAAAGAAAAATGACTTGTCCATCTTGATTTCGGTAGCTAGTTGAAACCTTCTAATTATTATATTAATATATTTTAATATCTCAATTTTAATTTGGTTTGATTTTATTGAGTTTAACTTTTAAGAGTTCAATTAATAATGTAGTGAGTGGTGGGGGTACCCATTGAATGATCATCCGAAATAACATTTTCAACCGAATCATTTTGTCGATTGTCGGGTATGGTGGTGCGGTTACTAGCGACTTAACAACAATATTTATCATTAATATAGACCTAGAGCTATCGGCAACAGCATCCCACGTGTGCAAGGATACATGCCTATTATTCTTTATGAATGTGGGATACATTTTTTCCACCCATTCATTGTATATTTAAACACAACGTATCTTGACTCATAAACTAATTCCCCACTCTCAATTACTCTTAAAACCATGTCGTCGCATGAGACGTAACAAAATAGGAACTGTTGCCTTACTAGATAATTTTCAATTGCAATATCTGGGAGTCTCTTCTCATATAATCACGATCAATAATAACAACTTTCGTTGTCATTATAGACAACACATATCGATCATAGATTATTGTATTGATCTATAATGGGCCGATGATAGATAAGAAATCCGTATAAAAACATGAATGAGCGAAATAAGGATTTAATCGATGCTCTCTTAGCTCTAGAATGGAGAAATATAATTTTAGGACTTCTGACTATTGAAATCTACATACTAATGAGTTATTGAGTAGATTTTGAAAGCTTCTCAAGCTAGTAGCAATGATACGAAAAAATTATTTACAAATACTTGAAAGAAGATGGGATAACAATGGATACAATGAGCACCAATTGTGATTTTCAGTTGTGAGGAGGGAGATTTTCCCAGAATTGGAGAAAGTAGGTGAAAAAGGAAGCTCTTTTTGGTGGCTTTTTGGACAAGTTTTTCTATGCTATTTTCTAAATATGAAAATAGGGGGAAAATTAGGTGTACGATAAACTTGTGTGCTAGGTTTGGATGATTTTTAAAATTTAAATGGATGATATCATAAATGTGTCTATTTCAAACTTGTGTTTAAATATTACATTTTTTTTTCAAAGTGTGTATTGAGTAGGAAGACCCGACTATCATGGTCACATCACTTTAGTATTCCCTTTGGAAGTTAATGTCTACTGATCTTTTTGGCAGTTAGAGAGGGTGGTTGGGTTTATAGATTCCAAAGCACTGTCGTTTGCATCCTGTACTTCTTCAATAACCATTAACCGGAAATGTATGAACTTCCTTCACCCTTAATAAGAAATCTCAAAGTCGAGTCTTGAGAAAGTATAGATATCTTATCAGAAGAGGGTCTTACGCGATGTAAATCCTAATTAATGAGTTTCAAATACTAAATAATTATTACCATATTAGTCAATATTTGATATCTTCAATATTAAATTTAACAAGAAATTCTGAGTCATTGACGATGGCTCTTCTTTTCCTTATGACTATTGGATCCAACTATAAGAAGAAAATAATTGCCAACATGAATATCAAGAAATAGAACATCAAAAAGGCTTAAACAATTCTTCTATCTATTTTGTTCCTTTCCCCTTTTTCTTTGCATAGTTACCACTACTTGAACTTTGTATACAAGAAAATTAGATATTGTGTAGCTTCTGAGGAAATGGTACAAGCTGCGTACCCTTTGCCTCTCTAGGCTCGACTTTATGGGAATACATTGGATATGTTGTTGTTGTGTAGTAGCCATGGTAAAACAATCTTAACCTTTAAGAAAATTTGCATATGGACACTAAATTTAGATCCATCGCTATAGAGGGGAACTCACAATAAGTTCTAATAACACCTAACAACTCAAAAGAATATTAATATCTACATCTCATCTACTGAGTGACACATTCAAGATAGAATGCTGAAGCATATTATATCGCGAAGCAGTAAAACCTGATATATGTATCTTATTGTATGTATTCCAATTATATCTTGAAACATTGAAACTACTACAGGTTTCTCATAACATATATTCTAGCATGCTATTTATTAGCTTTTCTAATAAACTTAATAGGGATTAACACCCTAGCTTGCAACAAATAATAAGTTACAACATTTTATAAATAAGACAAGCACGAGAATAAGCTAATCGAGCCAGCCATATATATATTTCCTTCATTGCATCCAACTCATACAAAGGTATTGATGAATTAAAAATTCTGCTCATAGAAATTTATCAACTACCAAAACTAACTCATACAAAAAGGAATTTCCATTAAGAGTCATCTATGTAAATCAGGAGGAAATACTTCTGAAACTAGAGTAAGAACTTAGAAGTATATCAAAGTATATCATTTTTCTCCTCTTGTTCTCTGCTCCTCTCATCGCTTATTTGTAAAATTCTTCTTTCTCAACTTCAACTTTCACTTCCTCTTTCTTGATCCCCAGAAAGTTCATTTGAAGATATGTATTTCTGTTTTTTTTTATCAATATATTCTTGTATTTGCAAAAATAGAAATTTCACGAGCAAAAGAAGGGGTGTTGCCAATTGTGCTTGAAATTTCAAATCCCTAGAATGGATCACATACGTCAAGGAAAAATGGGTTGAAGGTGTTGCTCTTGCGACCACCAAAGAAGGTGGAAATTAAAGACATTTTTGAGACTTTGTTGTTTGCAGAAAACAAAGGATGAATTATAATTCTTGCATATTTTTTTTGATTGTAGTGTTTGATTTGTTGGATGATCTAGGGAAGATGTCATGATCTTTTTACGTTATGAATCGAGTGTAATCTAGGATGTTCTCTAGAGAATTTAATGATATTTCAGAAAAAAATCTCTAGTTTGAGGTCGATCTAAGATGTTCTTCTGTTAATTTTTATTTTTAATGGGAACAATAAGAGACATTTAAAAAATTTGAGTTTATCTTTTTGAAGAGGGTTACTGCTTTTTGTTTGTTTGTTTGTGAAGTCATAGTTTTAATAACGTAAAGAAGGCAAAATGACTTGTCCATCTTGATTTCAGTAGTCTGTTGAAACCTTCTAATTATTTTATTAATACTAGTTTAGGTGTACGCGCCTCGCGCGTGCACCTCATTTTATTGAGTTCAAACATTAACTAAATAGGATATTTGTTCAAATAATGAAGAAGAATACAATAATTAAATTCAAGATCTTTTGAAGAATTTATTTAATTAAACTTAACTTTTACCCAAAAAATTTGTCAAAGCGGATCGACATTCATCTATCATAAGTAAACTACAACAAAATAATATGATGATAAGAGACATTAAAACAGTGTAATTAAATCTAACCTTTACAAAAAAAATTTCTCAAAGCCGTCTGACTCATCTATCACTTGTAAACTATAACAAAATAATACGAAATAGAGGTATCAAAATAATACAAATGAACTTAACCTTTACACTAAAAAAATTTCAAAACAGAGATATTAATACAATACAATTAAACCTAACTTTTATCTAAAAAATTTCTCAAAGTCGATCGACATTAATATGCCACTTGTAAATTCATCTACGACTTGTGAACTACAACAAAATAATACAATAGCGATTACAAAGCTTTAGTTTTGATGAAAATAATTCTTGTTTGAACAAAAATCTTGACCCTAAAGAATGACTTGGATGAAATATATATACATACATATATATATATATATATATATATACACACACACACACACATACCATGAATTCTATTATGTTGAAAAAAATAGTGAAAAAGTTGAGGGTTAGAAAATTAAGCATGAATCAAGTTAGATGAGCATCAATCATATTTTTTCAATAAGAAAATCGGTTTCTTCTCTAGTTTAATGTGCATCTCAATATTTATAGAAGTATTTCCTTAAAAGAGTAATATTTTAGGAGTATTTTTTTTATCCTATTTTAGGAGTATTTTTCTAATTGATTAGTACAAAGAAAAATATTAATTGATTCTCCTTCCATATATTTTAGGAGTTCCATATATTTTAGGAGTCTAGTCAATATAATAAAAATAATGAAATAATAAATTCAAGAAAATCGTGAAAAGACAGTTTTGTCTAAAGGAGGGTTTTTTAATGAAAGACAAAAAGTTCAAACCACTTTTCTAAGGGTTTTCACAGTTTTAATATATTATAAATTATAGATATAGATATTTTAATATCTCAATTTTCGTTTTGTTTGAGTTTATTGTTTTTAACTTTTAAGAGTTCAATTAACAATGTAGTGAGTGGTTGGGGTATCCATTGAATGATCACTCAAAATCGCTTCTTCAACCGAATTGTTTTGTCAATTGTCAGGTGTGGTGGTGGGGGTACTAGCGACCTATCGCTGTTATTTCTCCTCAATATAGGCCTAGAGCTGTCAGTAACAAGATCCAATGTGTGCAAGGACATATGCCTATCATTCTTTGTGAGCGTGGGAGATATTTTTTTCCTCCCATTCATTAAATAGCTAAACACAACGTCGCTTGACTTGTAAACTAATTTCCCACTCTCAATTACTCTTCAAACCATGTCGTCACATGAATCATTGTGGCATAGCAAAATAGGAACTGTTGCCTTACTATATAATTTTCGATTGCAATATCTGGGAGTCTCCTCCCATACTCCCATATAATTACAATCAACAATAACAATCCTCTACTGTCATTATAGACCACATTGATCGATCATAGATTATGGTATCAGCCTATAACGAGTCGATGACTGATAGAAGACGGGTAAGAAATCTATATGAAAACATGAATGAACGAAATTAGGGTTTAATCGATGCTCTCTTAGCATTGGAATGGAGAAATATATTTTTCGAATTTTTGACTATATTGAAATCTACGTACTAATGAGTTATTTAGTAGATTTTGAAAGCTTCTCAAGCTAGTAGCAATGATGGAAAAATGTTCTTGCAAATATTTGAAAGAATGGATAACAATGAATGCAATGAACACCAATTGTGATTTTTAGTTGTGATTAGGAGGATTTCACTGGAATCGAAGAAAATAGGTGAAAAAGGAAGCTTTTTGTGGTGGCTTTTTGGGCAAGTTCTTCTTTGTTATTTTCTAAATATGAAAATTAGGGAAAAACTAGATATTTGTTGAATGAGGTGAGAGACTAAAAAATGTAATATAGACTTGTGTGCTAGGTTTGGATGATTTTTAGAAGTTAAATGGATGATATCATAAATGTGTCTATTTCAAACTTGCGTTTAAATATTACATTATGTTTTCGAAGTGGGTATTGAGCCGGAAGACCCAACTATCATGGTCACATCACCTTATTCTTCCCTTTAGAAGTTAATCTTTACTGATATTTTCTTTGGCAGCTAGAGAGGGTGGTAGGGTTTATAGATTCCAAAGCACTGTCGTTTGCATGTTGTACCTCTTCAATAACCATTAATCGGAGATGTATGAAATTCCTTCACCCTTAATCAGAAATCTCAAAGTCAAGTCATGAGAAAGTATAGATCTTTTATAGGAAGAGGGTCTTACACGATGTAAATCCTAATTATATTAACAAATCAAGCTTCAATATTTAACTTTAATAAGAAATTCTGAGACATCGACGATGACTCTTCTTTTCCTCATGACCATTGGATCCAACAATAAGAAGAAAATATTTACCAACATCAATATCAAGAAATAGAACATCAAAAAGACTTAAAACAATTCTTCTATCTATTTTGTACCAAGTGACACATTCAAGATAGAATGCTGAAGCATATTATATCACGAAACATTAAAACCTTCTATGGGTTTCTCATAATATATATTCTAGCATGCTATTTACGAGCTTTTCTAATAAACTTAATACGGTTAACATCCTAGCTTGCAACAACAAATAAGTTACAATAGTTTATAAGTAAGACAAGCACAATATTAAGCTAATTCCTTCATTGCAGCCAACTCATACAGAGGGATTGATGAATCAAAAATTCTGCTCGTAGAAATTTATCAACTGTCAAAACACACACACAAAAAAAGGTATTTCCATTAAGAGTCATCTATACTTTACCCTCCCCAGATCCCACTTTGTGGGAATACACTGATATATTGTTGTAAGGGGTATCATTAAAAAGGAATCAAGAAGATGCATTTCGTACAACTTGCAAGAGCTGGGGAACTAGATTTGATATCAATGAAATTATTTTGACTTGTAAAGAAATAAATAGCAAGTTGAGAGATTGCACATTCTGTTAATCACAAAAGCACAACACACATAGAAATAAAAATGTAGGTTTTAATTCACAAACCTCTTGGCAAGAAAGGTCACTGTAACATCTTTATTATTATTGAATAAAGTTTCTGCATATCCAACCGGCTTGATAAGTTCTTTAATGGTATAAGCATCTTTGGAATCAACAATAGCTGAATTCGGCTCACCGATGTTAGGGCTACAGCTGCCGGCGGAGCTGACGGCGTCCAATGGAACACTCAAGTTTTTTCTTTTCACTCCTTTTATTCCCTCTCTAAGATTTTCATTTTATTTTTTGTCTCTTTCCAAGGTTATATATATTTTATTTTTGAATTTGTCTGACCTATTTTTTTCATGTGGTACACTTAAGTTACAAAATTAAAGATATATTAATAACTAGAGATATTTTAATAAATTCAATTCTTTAATTTAAAATTGTACTCTATTTAGCTCAAAATAAATAATTTTTTGAGCTATTTTGTAATATCTAAGATAAGTATGTTATTTATTTTTTAAGAGATATATTAGGAATTTCTTTCAATTGCTTTATACTTTTTAGGTTATGAGTTTCGAGAGATTTATTTGACTTTATTTTAAGATTACTGAAATTTCAGGAGTATTTTAATAATATTTAAAAGGATAATCATGAAAATTAAAGTGCAATGTATGTCCTAATTTCTTTTCGTTAACAGGTGTACGCTGGGCCAAACATTCATTTATTTTATACTAGAGAGTGTAAGATTTTAAATTTTCTTAAATTTTGTGCCAAGAGTTTAACTCACAAAATTAAATATATTTTGATACATTTAATATATTTTAATTAAGGCTACACAATTTTTTATTTTTTCAAACATCGTGTCAAGTCACATTTAATCCACTAATTAAAGATGCAGTATTTGATACCTTTAACGTATTTTAATTAAAGAACATAAATTTTTTGTAATAACTAAAATAAGTAAATTATTCATTTTCAAGAGGCATATTGAGAATTTCTTTCATTTTTACGTTATACTTTTTAGGTTATGAGTTTTAAGAGACTTAATTGACTTTATTTTAATGTTACTGAAATTTTAGTAGTAGTTTGATAATATCTAAAACGATAAACATGGAAAGTAAAGTATAATTTATGTCCTAGTTTCTTTTCTCGAATAGGTGAGCATTGAGTCGATAATTCATTTATTTTAAACTAAATAGAGTCAGATTTTAAATTTTCTTAAATTTTGTGTCAAGTCACGTTTAACTCACAAAATTAAAGATAGTTTGATCCATTTAATATATTTTAATTTAAGATCATATATTTTTTTATATTCTCAAACTCCGTGTCAAGTCACATTTAACCCACAAATTTAAAAATGCAGTATTTTGATACAATAAACTTACCTTAATTTGAGTTCATAAGATTTTTTATTTTCTTAAATTTCGTGACAAATCATGTTTAACCCATAAAATTGAAGATAATTTGATATATTCAATATACTTTAATTAATAACATACAATACTTCATTTTCTTAAACTCTATATCAAGTCAAAACGGGTCAATCAATTCGAAACTAAGGAAATGGAAGAATATATTTCATTGTGCTTTGTATTTAATTGAGAAAGTGTCATAAATAACTATAGTTTAGAATATAATTATGAATGTAGTTATATCTCAAGTACTTATAAAAGATAATTGCATTTATTCTATGCGGCAAATATCAGTTGTTCCAATAAAAACAATATATTTAAGCGGAGAATATAAATTGCATCATGCGAGTATTAACTAAAACACTCAAGACATTTATTTTGTCGCATTGTTAGTACGTGTGCGTATATATATACATATATATATATATATATATATATATATATATATATATATATTATGTAATTGCTATAAAACCTAAATGTAGTACATTTCTTAAATTTTTGAAATTGTAGCAATACATTGTAACTTTAGTCTAAATATTTGTTACATCACTTTTGATGTAAATTTATGATTATTTATTTAAGTTAATTTTTCGATCACGCATTGAATTTGCTAGTTTTAATCAGAATAAGATAGATAACCCAAAATATAAGTTCTAAGAATCCAAAACACATAACCAACCCACACTTGTCCTCAAAAGCCTTTAAAACCAAAATACTAAATTAGGTCGGGACATGCCCCCAACCATGATAATAGAGCTCTTCAATTCCTAATGTAAGGAAAGAAAACCTTATGAAAATATGGAGCTTTTCAAAGGATGGAAGCTCACTACTTCACAACAACTTAATAGATAACCACACCACCTATTGCTGCACAGTGGTAACAAAGATGTCTTCAAACCCAACATCATGAAATGATGCAGCATCCTAGAATGATGAGTGGGATAAACACTGATATGTAACTCAAGAAAGAGGATAAAACAATGTCATTTTCCGAAACAAAACCAAACTCCATGTATATGTTCACATACATACATACATACATACATACGTCTATCTATCTGTCTATCTGTCCATCTGTCTATCTATCTGTCTATCTGTCTATCTATCTGTCTATCTGTCCATCTGTCTATCTGTCATCTATCCATCTATCTGTCTATCTGTCCATCTATCCATCCATCCCTCCATCCGTCCATCCGTCCATCCGTCCATCCATCCATCCATCCATCCATCCATCCATCTGTCTCTCTCTCTCTCTCTCTCTCTCTCTATATATATATATATATATATATATATATATATAAACATGATATTTTAAAACTATTTACCTGGACTGTGTAGCTCTATCTGTCCAAAGGGCACCCATGGGCTATATGGGTTTAGCTGAAGCATGGGCCCTAGTGCATGTTAGCCGTACGAACTGAGGAAATCCGAGGAAGGAAAAAAGCCACCAAGGCTTCAAATATTCCAAATAAGTATATATACTGTGTGAATCAAGCACACGGTTATATAGAACCCTACGCCGGTAAATGTGATTTTTAGTATTGGTCTCTACGGGACCTCTACAATCACGAAGAGCTACGAAACCCCCTTCAAACTAAAGCTAAAATATTTGTACAAAAACCTATCCATTCAACCAAGGAGTCATTTATTATGGCATTTACAATTATGGTATCGTCATACCAATTATGCTTGCAAGCTTGTATAAATATGCCAATCCAAAACCAATAAACCAATTTGATTCCCATGTTTCAATTTAAAACCAAACCCTGGCCACCCAGGCCTTTCAAAAACTATTTATATCCATTTAGCCATTAATATAATGTGATGATTTCAAAAGTGGGTTAAATCATGCATGTATGCATGTTCCAAATCCAATTTCACAAAGTCGGTTGAGGTTAATGCCAATTTCAAAACAAAATCTATCAATTATCCGCGACCCCCATCTCATTCACCATACCAATGCACCTAATTAGTTCCAAAAACCATAAGATAAAGCATGAATAAGAAGTTCAAAACCAAGGGAAAACATTCCATGAGATAATCATTCCAATACCTCAACCTAAAATTCAAACCCATCAATTAGATTCACATGAACAATGATTAAACATATGCTTTTATATAAAATTAAGTTAGGGAAGAGTTACATGCCTGAAATGCACAGAAATTTGAGAGTAATCCAAAGTTCTAAGCCCTAAGTTTGTATTCCTTGTAAACACTAGCTTGTTTTTGATTTGGGGATTTAGACAGAGGAGAGTAGTATGCATGATTTGATAAATGATAAAAAGGGATCCTTAGGGGGTTTTCAAGTCGTGGGAGTTGTGTAAAGGAAGGGAAAAGATCAAAAAGCCCCCAATAAAAGCGTGTATGGAAAAATTATCGCCAGTCGTTACGGGTTAGGTGACGACTCATCATTAGTGTTGTACTTACTTCAAGGACTAAGACTAAGCTGATGTACACCTCATGCCATAAAGAGCATCAAAATATGTTATTCCAATGCTAGAGTGATAACTATTGTTATAAGAAAACTCAATAAGAGGTAAATAGTTAACCAACTACCACCAAAATCAATAACACAGGCCCTTAGTATATTCTCCAAGGTCTGAATAGTCCATTCTTTTTTACCACCATTTAAGGGTGGAAAGCGGTGCTAAGGTTCTCCTACTTACCTAAACCTTTCTGAATCAAATGCCAGAAGTGGGAAGAGAACTGCGTACCTCGATCTGAAATGATGGACACTAGTGCTCTATGAAATCTAGCTATCTCCTCAATAAATAACTTAGCATAATCATCTCTGAGTAGGTAGTTCTTATAGGCAAGAAGTGAGCAGACTTAGTCATCCTATCCACAATGACCCAAATTAAATATGCTGACTACGAGACCGTGGAAGATTGGTAACAAAATACATGTTGATCATCTCCCACTTCCATCCGAGAAACTCTACCTCTTGAGACATACCACTAAGACTCAAGTGCTCAATTTTAACTTGCTGGAAAACCACACACTTAGCCATATAATTTACCATATCTCTTTTCATTTATTCCACCAGTAGTTTTCTATCAAGTCATGATACATCTTAGTCAAACCTGAATGAACAGTATAAGGAGACTCATGAGCCTTTGTCAAAATCCTTCCTCATATCCCATCAACCTTAAGAACACACAATCTTCCTTGATACTTCAAGATACCATCACCACCAATCTTGAAAGCTATAACTTTCTAATGACCTATATCATTCTTAATTTGTGTAAATATAGGATCCAAAACCTGCTTCTCCTTCACCTCAGTACTAAGAGATGGCATAAATACCTCTTAAACATACACTCATCCATCCTCAGAGTCTAGGAGATGAACTCCCAGCTTATATAACTGGTGAATATCCTTCACCAATCCCCTCTTATCCTCATTAAAATGAGATAAGATTCCTACAGATAACCTGCTTAGAGCATTAGCAACCACATATTATTTACCTGGATGGTAGTGGAGACTCATGTTGTAATCCTTGAGTAGCTCAAGCCACCGCCTCTGCTTGATATTCAACTCTTTATGAGTAAACACATACTATAAGCTCTTATGATCAGAATAGATATCCATATGCACCCTATACAAATAATGACGCCAGATTTTCAAACCAAACAACATAACTGCCTACTCTAGATCGTCAGTTGGATAATTTCTTTCACGAATCTTAAACTGCCTAGAAGCGTAAGACACGACCTTACCATGCTACATCAACATACAACCCATTTCTACATGAGACACATCTAAATATACAAAAACCTATCAGTACCCCCGGGCAGGATTAACATCAAAGTGGATGTGAATGTATTCTTCAACTTCTCAAAACTACCTTCGAAAGTATCATACGACAAAATCTTAACTTTTTTTTGGGCTAACTTCATCATCAGCACAATAATATAAGAGAAATTCTCCACAAACCTTTTATAATACGTAGCCAACCCTAAGAATATTCGAATATTGGTTAGAGTCGTGGGTCTAGGCGACTTCTTAACTGCCTCAACTTTCTGTGGATCCACCTTGGTCCCATCACTAAAAATAACATGCCCATGAAAAGTCATAAAATTTAATCAGTACTCACACTTAGAGAATTTAGCATACAACCCCGTTCCTTAATAAACTACTACACAATTTGGAGGTAATTGGCATGATCCTCCTCACTCTTAGAATAAACCAAGTTGTCATCAATGAAAACTATAGTAAACAAATCCAAAAACTATCTAAACACCCAATTCATGAGATCTATAAAAGCAACTAGTGCATTAGTCAAGCCAAATAACAAGACCAAAAACTCATAGTGACCATATCAGGTATGAAAAATAGTCTTAGGAATATCAACCTCTCTAATTTTCAAGTGATGATAGTCCAAACAGAGATCGATCTTAGAAAAACACCTAGCACCCTAAAGCTGATTTGAAAGATCATTAATCTTATGTAGTGGATACTTATTTTTCACTGTAATCTTTTTCAGTTGTCGATAGTCTATACACATTCAAAGAGATCCATCTTTTTTCTGCATGAAAAGCACAGGAGCATTGTACAAAGAAACACTAGGGCAAATTAAAGCCTTATCAAGAAGATCCTTTAACCGCTTCTTAAGATCCTTTAGTTTATCTTGAGCCATTCTATAAGGTGAACTAGAAATACAATGGGTATCCGATAGAAGGTCATTGCCAAAATCTTTCTCTCTGTCAAAAGAAATTCCAAGAAGAAAATCAAGAAATACTTTAGGAGATTTATTAACCATCAGGACCTATTGAAAATAGGGACTATCAGAACTAGAATAAGTAAACCAACCTAAATGATACAGATACCCTTTAGAAATTAACCTCTGAGCTTTAAGATACAAAATAAACCTCCCTTTAGGTACTAAGGAAATCCCCTCAATTTAATTATCGACTCATGAGGGAAATAGAAACTAACTTATTAGGGTCCTATAATCTAGAGAAGCATAGCACAAATTAAGCCAATCTATCCCCAAGATGATATCAAAATCTACCATATCAAGTTCTACCAAATCCGCCAAAGTCTCCCTATGGAAGATGGACACCACACAACCCCTATAGAACTTACTAGCAATAATAGAATCACCCATCAGGGTAGACACAGAGAAGGTATTAGAAATATTTTTGGGACCAAAACCAAAATGCGCAGCCAAATAGTATACATCATGAGAAAATATCTATAACATACTAGTAACAATATTCAAAGATGCCTCAGTTTCCTCATGAGTAGCTAAATCATAGAGATAATTTTGAACAGTGTCGGTACTTGAAGTAGCATTCTTTGGTTGCTGAACTGAAGAAGTAGCAATTAGGACATTATTAGTTCCAGTGGATACCTTAGATGTAAGACAATTCCTCTGTATATAACCAAGCTAACCATAATTGAAAGATAAATACTTCTTCTCCTTACAATAACCATGGTTAAGCTACCCATAAAAGTGAAACAAAAGATATGGTGAGGCTGACTGTGCTCTACTAGCCTGAGACTTGGCACCCTATGCTTTAGGACTACTACTAGCCTAGAAACGATGGCCACCAGATGGCTTAAGATATGGATCACTAGCCATTGAATATGAATTAGAACTTCCCTAATTCTTCTTCTTATTCTAGTATTCCTCATCTCTCCCATTATTCTACTAATTTGAGCCCTACTTTGAAAACCTAAACTTTTTTTCTACCTCTTTCCTATTTCACCTACTTCATCTTTTTATCTTCAACCTACTGTATGTACACCACCAACCTAGAGATGTCTATTTCACTATTTAGTATCACATCCTTACACTCCAATAACAAATCCCAAGACAAACCAGAGGCAAACTTTCTTATTCTAACATTTTTGCTAAACACTAAATTTGGAGTATAACAAGAATACTGATGGAGCTTCAGAGCATACTCCTTCACACTCTTCTTTCTTTGTTTCAAGTTTATAAACTTTTTAGCCTTAGCCTCCCTCAACCCATGAGGGCAGAAACAATTAATAAAGGTATCCAAAAACTTATCCCACATCGCTGGCTAAGAATCCTAACCTTTCATCAATTCCTATTTCTCTTACCAATGGTTTGCCATATTTTTTAATTGATATTTTACAGATTTTCTACCTTTAGAATTGGTAGCACGCATTACCATAAAAATCTTCTCCAATTTTTAATAAACTCTTAAGAATCCTTCTTGACCTTAGAGCCTGTGAATGTTGAGGGATTGAACCTCATAAATATCCAACTAGGCTGACCTCAGATGGACCTACCATAGAACTAATAGGATCAGATTGACAAGACTAAGATGCCTCCAATTCAGTAAGTAGATGAATAGACTGAGTAAAATTTGAATTAGAGATATCTCCCTGGGGTGACTGAGCATAGGAGTCTCAAGCCGAAGAAAGACTAGTGGGAACCAATGAAATCCAAGAGGAGTGGTACAATCAGGAGATGAGATCCTAGACCAAATATGCACTCCATAAATGGAGATTTTAAAATGATTAACCTGGAATATGTATCTCTATCCTGACTAAAAAGACCTATGGGCTATATGAGTTCAGCTCCACCTACTAAAAGAACCCCGTGCATGTTAGCCGGACAAACTAAGGAAATCTAAGAAAGGAATAAAAACATCAAGGCTTCAACTATTCCAAATAAATATATATAATGTGTGATAAATGCACACGGTCATATAGATCGTGACATCAACAAATAAGATTTCCAGCATTGATCCTCTTGAAACCGCCACCTTCTTGGCGAGCTACACATTCCTTTTAAGCCCAAATTAAAATATTTGCTCATAAACTCATCCATTAAACCAAGGAGTCATTTATTAAGGCATTCACTGTTACGGTATTGTCATACCCATTATACTTGAAAACTTGTATAATTATGCCAATCAAAAACCAATTAACTAATTTGACTCCCAGGTTCTAATTAAAAACCAAACCATGACGGCCAACATATTTCCAAAACCATTTATATCCATTTAGACATCAATGTAATGTAATAGTTTCAAAAGTGGGTTAAATCATGCCTGCATCCATGTTCCAAAACCAATTTCACAAAGTGGGTCGAGATTAATGTCCATTCCAAACAAAATTCATCAATTTGGGGGAATCCATGACCACCATCCCATCCACCATGCCAATGCGCTCAATTAGTTTCAAAAAATAGAAGGCAAAGTAAAAATAACAAGTTCAAAACTAAGGAAAAACATTCCATGAGATAAACATTCCAATACCTTAACCCAAAATTCACACCCATCAATGCATACATTAACAGGCTGATTGATGCAAGTTTGCAGTTTGATGTCATGGGGACCGAGATAGTTCTTGTGGCTTGTAATGATGCTATTACAGCTACGATTATCTAAACTAATATTGATACAAAGGATTCCTTATTTATATTCGGTGTTTCAAATCTCGAATCTAATGGATAGAAATTTAACCATTCTTTTGTCTGAAGTTATTGCTATAGGAAAAATATGGCCTGAACTCCAAGCCATTGAGGATTACTGTCTAGAACTAGCTGAGCTTAAGACATTTTCTCATTATGTCAGTGACACAATCAAGAAAATAAACCTTTAGGAGTATGAGAAGCAGAGAAAGTTAAACGAGAGAATAAATCATCAAGATATGGAAAATGCCTTTCACACGTACAATCTAGGGAGATTCTTGAAAGAATTAACCCTCAAAATATTTTCTAGGATAGGGACTAATTAAGAATTAGAGAAGGATTCTATAAGTTTAAGGGTGAAGTAGGATGAAATTGTTTCTAGTGGATTTTTATAAACCACACTAATCTAGTGTGGATGGAGACTTTAATTCTTGATATGGTGGAGTACACAAAATTTACTGAGAGAGTAAAGTCTCTGAGGCCTGATCTTATGTTTGCTTAAAATATATCTCCATCATTCAATTGGGATGCATAAAAAATAAATGATAACCAAATGATGGATTTCTTTCCAAGAATAGCCTAGTTGGGTTATTGTTGGCAGTCTATTACTCCGTTTGGTTTCCTTTATGATTCACCTATCATCGACACATTTGCTAAGGATTTTGACCTGAGGGGAATATTGGCTTATGTGGAAAAAATATAGAGGAAGAAGATGTAAGAACCCAGGAATTTTTGACAAATTTAATTTTGATCCTACCACATGAGTAATGTTAATTATTAATTTGAATTATGTTACAAGATATTAAAAGGGTGTTTTGGAAAAGTTTTAGAATTTTCGAAAGGGGTTCGGGGATATTTTGGGACTCCAAGATGGTAAAGGTTCGTGATAGTTACGTTCCATGCCACTTATGCTCCATGATAGGAGCGTGGCATGGAGGCTAATCTTTGTGATGGTGGCGTGCCACGCTGCTCTATATTTTTTCATTCTATTTTTATTTTTTCAATTGGGTGATGCGCTTTTGGTCCTTTTACCCTTTAAATGACATTAAAATTCTAATTGATTCTTTTCCTTAAGTTACCAAGATCAAAACATCATTCTTTTGCTCTCTTAACTTCCAAAGTAAGAAAGTTCAAAAGTTTTATAAGGAATTTATCATTCAAGATCCAAACTTTAATCTCTCTCTAATTTCTTCTATATTTCAGGCTTGTTTCTCATTTTTTATCTTGTATTTTACATTGTGGTATTAAATTGTTCAATACTCATGTGTTTTGAATGATGGGTTGGATATTGGGTCCAGGATTTTGGGTGTTAATACGTGAATTACTCTTCTCATGTTCTAAATGGATTATTCATACTTAAATTAATTGTTTTTGGGACTGAATTAGTGTATTATTATGATGGTTGAATTGGGTGACATAGGTTTCACCAAAATTGATGACTTTTTGGCTTGGTAATGGAATTAACCTCAACCTACCTTATAAATATGATTTTAAACATGGATCATTGCATGATTTAACTATTCTTTTGAACTTATTGTGTTACATTAAAGGATAAATTGATTTGGATGGCCTCGGTTGACATAGTTTGGATTTTAAATGGAACTTAGGAGTCAATTTAGCTATATGGATAGGTTTGGCATAAATGGAATTGCTTATGAGCATACTTTGGTATGTCAGTTGAGTTGCTATTAAGAGATGAGCCTCCATCTTTCAAAAAACCCTGTCATTTCATTACGTTTCTTGTCATATTTTAGGATTTATGGATTTCTTTTGTCATAACAAGGGGCATGTTCCTACTTAGTTTGGTATTCTAAGTTTAGAGGCTTTCGTGCATAGGATTGGGAAGTTATTTGTATCTTACTTAGATTCTTCAGAATTTCTTATGGCTTCATATTCCTTTTAATGTGTTGGTTGGATTCCTCTACTTATTCTTAAGAATGTTTCCCTTTCTTGTATTCTACTTTGGGATATAGAGTCTAGTTATCTTGACATTTCTCTAACCCCTGGCTTACTTGGTTTTTAGATCCTATCTCTCTAAAGATCTGATGGTTGTAGAAACTCTACTGGAACCTCTATCCCACCTATGAAAAATATAGAGGGAATTTGCTTTATCCTTGTGGTGCAGACTTGGTCTAGGGTCCCTGCTCCTGACTGTACCACTCTATCTAAGGTTACACAGGTTCCAACTAGTCCTCTGTGGACTTCTGAGCTTGTGATAATCATGCTCAGTTACCTCAGTAAGATATTTCAAATGCAAAGTTTTGTCATTCATTCACATACTTTCCTAGATTGTGGTATCGTAGTCTCTTCTATCTGATTATGTTGGTCTGATCCTTAGTTCATCGACGTTATCCAGGTTGGCCAATTTATGAGTTTGAATCCCCTAACCTTTACAAGGTCTAAGGTTCAAAAGGATCCTTAAGGGTTTATTAATGAGATGGAGAAGATTTTTAGGGTGATGTATGCTATTGATCTAGAGGGTGTGGAGTTAGCTTCTTATCAGTTAAAGGGTGTGGCTTACAAGTGATATGTGGAGTAGGAAGGATTGATGGGGATGAGGCTGAGCCAGCAGTGTGGGATGATTTTTCAGGTGTTTTTCTTGATTGCTTCTTTCCTTAAGAATTGAGAATAGATAAGGCCAAAGAGTTTGTGAACTTTAAAAAGGGTATGATGAGTGTTAAAGAGTATGCACTGAAATTCCATCAGCTATCCCATTATGCTTTAGAGTTGGTGTCTAATATGAGGTCTCAAATAAGAAAGATTGATTATGGTTTGTCCCATGATTTGATTTTAGAATTAAGGCTACCATAATGAATAATGATCTGGACATATCCGTGCTGGTGGTTTATATGCAATAGGTGAAGGTTGAGAAAACGAAGCAAGTAGAGATGAGAGAGAGGCAGAGTAAGAAGTTTAGGGTGAAAATTAGTAGAATTATGGGAGAGATGGTAGGCAGTGGACTAAAAAGAACAATTCAGAAATTTGTATTCATTAGCTTGTGCTCCGTATCCTAAGCCTTTGGGTGATTGTCGTTTCCAGGCTAGTAGTAGTCCTAAGGAACAAGGTACCTAGTCTCAAGCTGGTGGAGCTCTGCCAGCCCCATCTTATCCCCAATGTCATTTTTGTGGATATCTTTACCATAGATATTTTGAGGAGGGAAATAATTTTTGCTTTAATTGTGCCCAGTCTAGTTATATGCATCGAAATTATCCTATAGCTTAAGTTGCCACTGGAGCTAATAAGGTTCGATTTCCACTTAATTGGATCCTACACCTAAGGATGCCATATCAACATTTCAATTTCCATTTCGATTTCCACTGGAGGAAGATAATGCTTTTGATTTCCGAATGTTAATATAATTAAAGGATGATGGTGCTTTATGTAACAGTGATGAAGGCAAACAAGGTAGCTTGATCTATGGAATTGAACAACAACTGCAATATGGAATCAAACATAGACCCTTGAGTAATTGGTCTTCCTTTTTTGTCTATCAATGTCTTATAGCCTTTTTGACTTTTTTAGCATTTAGTTAACATTTAAAAAACGTGTAAAGAAAATGTAAAGTTCATAATGAATCTATTTTATAATCTAGTTATCTGCACCCCCTACAAATGGTATCAGAGCCCAGTAATTTAAAAAGTACAACAGTAAGATATATGTTAGAGTTTATGTATATTTATTAAATTAATTATGAGAAGACCATTTAAAAATAGAGAAGCTTTTAGAAAAATTAAAGAATCTTTAATTAGTAATTATTCAGAATATATAAGTCTAAATAAAACAAAAGAAAACCCACAAAGATTGGCTTACCTGATTACATTAATATCTAGTATTGAAGATAAATTAATAATCCATTTAAAATCTAGGATAATGAGACACATACCACCTAATTATGATAAAATTAGATTTAGATATCCACCAAGATATTATAAAAATGATTTAAATGAATAAAGAACAAAAATACAAAGAATTAAAACAATTTATTTTTGAAAAACGTAGAGAATTAAAAATAAGAATAGAAAGACTATATTATAATATATTTGCCGGAGTTAGTAAAAACTCAATAAATACACAAAAAGATGAAATAACAAAATTAGAATCACAAATAGACAGTTTAGAATATATATACCAACATGAAGTATTCACAATAAAATGAACAAAGAAGAATTTATAATAGATGAAAAAATATATGAAAATCACGAAGGATGAAAAATAAAAATAGTATTTTCTAATCTAGGAAGAAGATATTAGAAAATAGGTGAACATTTATATCTAATGCTAGAAAAAGAAGAATTAAAATTAGAAGATAAATTGACAGCAATGGTAAGAATAGAAAGAGAAAATGAAGAAATAGATAGTAAAAAGGAAATAGAAAAAATAAAACAACAAACTACGGAAGAAATACGAAAAATAGAAGAAACTAAAAACAGTAGGATTGCTGAATTAGAAAAAGAACTATAAATGTTAAAAGATCTGTATGAACAAAGACAAAAGGAAAAAGAAGAAAAAGATAAAGAACAGAAACTACTGAACGTGATAAATCAATTTAAGGAAAAATTAGAAATAACAAACAAGGAATTAGAAATAAATAATATAGATGTTGAAGAGGCAAATAATTATGATTCAGAAGATAGTGAAACATATACAGAAATATTAACAAATACAAAAAATTTAGAAATCAATGAAAAACAAGAAGTAATTAATGAAGAAAACTTAGAAAATACCAAGACAGAAATAAATACTCTTGATAAAAAAGAAGATGAAAATATAATACCTAAAACAGCAGAAATAAGAAAACCTAGATATTATAAGAATAAGTTTAAAAAATATAATGAATATGACAAATGGACACCAAACAAATAGTTAATAAAAATTATAACTTTTTAGACCTAGACTGTGTAATAGATACAGAAAAAATAATACAATTATGGATAGGATATATGACAAAACAATTATTAGATAATAATATAAACGTAACAGATGCACCAGAATATATAGAAAGAACGCTAATAGGATCAGTAAAACTATGGTTTTCAAATTTAACTGAAAACAACAAGAAAGTATTAAGAACTAATAAACCTATAGAAGGAACATCATCAACAACAACTAAACTAACACCTATAGAATTATTAAAAAAATATGAAACAACTATAAAAGATGAATTTGGTAGTATGACAACAATAGAAGAAGAACAAGATGAAGAAAAAGATACAAATAGAAATTTAATGCAATATGTAATATGTGCTATATAGATGAATATACTTGCGCATTTAAAGAATATTATTATAAAAGAGCATATAGTATAGAAGAAAGTAAAGAAATAAGAAAATTATATTTTAATAAATTACCCGAACCATTTAGTTCAAAGATAATAAAAAGTTGGGAAGAAGCAAAAATAGTAGATATGTTACGAGCAAGAATAAAATTTTTACAACAATAGTATAGAAATTTATGTGAAAAATATAGAGAAGAATTAAAAATGGAAAAAAAATTAATAAAAAATTAAGCATGTTGCAAAAATAAAATAGCACCCCAATTTGGATGTGAAGAAAGATATTATAAGAAAAGAAAAAGACATAAGAAATATAAGAAATATAAAAAATCAAAATATAAATACAAGAAACCAAGAAAAAGATATTATGTAAAAAATTATAAATACAAAAGATCATATAGAAAGAAGAAATCTATAAAAGAATGTACTTGTTATATTTGTGGAAAGTTAGGACATTTAACTAGAGATTGTAAATTACCTAAAAATCCAAAAAATAAACAAATATCAGAAATAAAAATAGATAATACAAAATATATGCAGATAGATTATATAGATTATGAATTAGAAAGTGAGGATAGTATATATGAAATTTCAGAAAACAAAACAGATACTGAAATAGATAGTGAAATAGATGAATCAAATGACTTAAGAAGATATAAAAATAATAACAAAGGAAGAATATTTAAATGATGAAGGAACAGAACAAAAAATAATATTTGACAGTAATATATTTGATGAAATAAACTGAAAAGAATTAGATTTAAGTGTAGAAAAAATATTTAAAATACCAACAATAAAAAATATGTTTACTAGGAAAAAGGATGAATATTATGTAGTATGCCAAAAAGAACATGTAATAGACTGTAGATATGCAAAAGGCAAAGCTAGTATACCACTGGTAACAAAAAGAATAATTAATAAAGAGATAAATGATATAAAAAGTAAAGGAGATCCAATAAAATATGTACACCTAGGAGGTACAGAGATATTAATAAAAGCATGTTTTAGAAAAGGAATAGATACACCAATAGAATTATATCTAGCAGATGATAGAATTATAAAACCTATAGAAAAAAGCATAATAACTATCGTAAAAGGAAATTTAATATACCAAATATTTAAATTTATAATAAGTGCAAATTATTCAGTAGCGGTAACAGATAAAAATATAGATAAATCACTAGTATTATATTGGAAGATATCAGGAATAGAATTAACCCAGGAAGTAAAATATTTACAGCAAGATGCAAAATTTTTTATGTATTAACAACAAAACGTAAAATAACAGGAAAAAATAAGATTAACGAGACACGAATACAAAGCCCATTCGAACAAATTGTAAAAACAATAGATTATAATGATTATAGCTATAGAGACATAGATATAGAAAAAAATTTAGAAATAGTAAATGATAGAATAAGTAGAACAAAAAGAATTGCTGATGAAAAACCAGAATCATCAAGCTCATAAAAAACAACAAGTTATGAAATAAATTCAATAAGTAATTTAAACCAATATTACATAACAGGAAAAATAAATGAAAAATAATATTTAATACTCTTAAATACAGGACAAGAAGAAAATTATATATCAAAATATCTAGTAAAAAATGAAGAAATAAAAACTGATAATGATATGTGCCTAGATCTACCAAGAAGTTAAATAAATAATAAAAATATAGCAGAAAAAGAAATAATAATAGGAGTTAGAAAAACAAAAATAGAATTTGAAGTAAAGGAAGAAATGCAAAAAACAGATATAATATTAGGAATAAAATGGTTAGAACAAGTAAAACCATATAATATAGAACATACGCAATTAACCTTAACATATAACAAAGAAAAATTATTCATAAGAAGAGACTTAACATAAAATGAAAATATATGTGTTAATGAAGATAGTAGTAGAAGGATATTACAGTAGATATTATACGCCTATGATAGATACAGGAGCAGAAGCTAATTTATGTAGATATAATTGCTTACTAGAAAGTAAATGGGATAAATTAAAAACACCAATAATAGTTAAAGGATTTAATAATGAAGGAAGCTTAATTACTTATAAAGCTAGGAATGTAAAAATACAAGTATGGGATAAGATATTAACAATAGAAGAAATTTATAATTATGAACTAACGTCAAAAGATATACTTTTAGGAATGCCATTTTTAGATAAATTATACCCACATATAATAACTAGAACATATTGGTGGTTTACAATACCATGCAAACAGAAAGTGAGAGCGAAAAAAGTTAATAATAAAATAAGAAAGAAAATTGATTGGATAAAAGGAAGTGAAAAAATTACACAAAAGTTAGAAAATATAAAAAATACTGAAGATACAATAGAACTAGTAGTATTTTCGATAAATAAAACAGAAATAACTATATTTTTAATAAATAAGATAGAAATAATTAAGAAAAAATTAGAGCAATTATACAGTGAAGATCTCTAAAAAGGATGGGAGAAACATAAAACTACCATAAAAATTGAATTAATAGATAAAAATAGTATAATAACCCAGAAACCGTTAACATATAATTTTGACGATTTAAAAGAATTTAAAATGCATATAGATGAATTATTAGAAAAACAATATATACAAAAAAGTAATAGTAAACATAATAGTCCAGCATTTATAGTAAATAAACATAGTGAACAAAAAAGAGGAAAAAGTAGGATGGGTATTGATTATAGAAATTTAAATGCAAAAACTATAACATATAATTATCCAATACCTAATAAGATATTAAAAATAAGACAAATACAAGGATATAATTATTTTAGAAAATTCAATTGTAAATCAGGATTTTACCATCTAAAGTTAGAAGAAGAATCTAAATAATTAACCGCATTTATGGTACCGCAAGGATTTTATGAATGGAACGTATTACCATTTGGATATAAAAATGCACCAAGTAGATATCAACATTTTATGGATAATTATTTTAAACAATTATCTAATTGTATAGTATACATAGATGATATATTATTATATACAAAAACAAAGAAGAACATTTAAAATTATTGGAACAATTTACAGATATAATAGAAAAATCGAGAATAAGTATAAGTGAAAAGAAAGCTGAAATTATGAAAAAACAGATAGATTTTCTAGGAATACAAATAGATAAAAGCGGAGTAAAAATGGAACAACATATAGTACAAAAAATAATAAATTCGAAAAAAAATGTTATTGCAGATTACATATCAAGACAAAGCTACACAGACTGAAATTATAGAAGAAGATACTCTAGAAAAAATACTCAACACCCTAACTACGCTTTCACTGAAAGTGGACAGTATAGGTACTGAGATAGAAAAGCTAAAGACTAATGAAGATAAACTGAAGTCTATAGCTACAAATCAGCTAACTCAGCAGTGTGCAGAGCTATGTCGATCGGAAGACATTAAAGTTCCAGAGCTAGAAGGAGACGTTGGGACACTCCATAAAACCCATAACATTTATCAATCTACTTCTGCAGGTACAAGCAAAGGAGTTAGTCGACTGAGATACCAGAACACGAATATGAATAAAATATTTGAAAAACCATTTACACCAAAAACACAAAAAGACCATTTATTCATACCCCCACAAATTACTACATACCGAGATAGCCTAAACCAAGACAAAAAAGTTTACAATTATACAACCCAGAAATATATAGAAAACATCTATAGAGTACAAACTTTGCTAAACCATAACCCCAGAGCTACAAACATCAAAGAACCAAACGCCAACTATATAACCCAAAAATTACAAGGATATAAGAAGCTAATCGCACTACCCAAAACTAACCCAAGCCTAGTAAAAACTTGTTTTGACTATGGACTACTAAAAACCATATACACCCAAGACGGAGAAGAATTAACAGCTATGGAAGAATTACACAAGATATTCACCACCTACAAAAGAATAACAAAAGGCAATTTATTTTATATAAAGTGTTATACTGCACCAGCAGAGATATTATATGACGAGATAAAACCAGTTACACAAGTTGTAAAAATAGGACTTACCAGAGATATGATCTTACCAGAAGATATTACTCAGCAACCGGAGATACCCAGAATTGAGATACCCGATTTCTATGCAAATAAACGACTTATTGGACTAGCTACTATTATCCAAGAACTAGCAAATAATTATACTAATAGAAACCCAATATGGAGCTATTATTAGAGAGATCATCAAATGATTTACTCAAATTTAAAAGAACTGCGACCAACAGATATGGAAGATGTCAGACAATGGATAATGACACTACTAAACCTAGAAAAACAATCTACCTACAAGAGCAATTAAAAAAGGATTTATTTCAGATGGACTACTGACAAGATATTGTAAAATAATTGAACACAAATACCCAGATCACCAATGTTCAAGATGCAACGGAGAAGATAACATTATTCCAGAAGTACATCTAGAATAAAAAAAAAACAAAATGCCAGCTGGAAAGATAAGATAAGGAGCAATAATTGAGATATCAAGGGAGATAATGTATTCGTGATGTAGATGGGCTACAAGAAAGGATATTGACCGAAGCTCATGAGTCCAAATATACATTTCATCCAGGTTCAACCCAAATGTATCATGACTTAAAGGAAATCTACTCGTGGAATAATATAAAAAAGGATGCGGCAAATTTTTTCACTAAGTGTATGATTTGTCAACATGTCAAGGTGTAGCATTTGAGGACTGGTGGTACTTTACAAAAGATAGAATTTCCCATATATAAGTGGGAGATAATTAATATGGATTTCGTTATGAGACTTACACAGTGTCAAAATCAGTATAATTCTATTTGGGTCTTTGTGGATAGAATGACTAAATCTGTTCACTTTTTTCCTATGAAGACTAACTACTCAGGTAAAGATTATACCAAGTTGTTTATTCAGGAGATATTTAAGTTGCATGGAGCACCGGTGTCTATTATTTTAGCCGAGGTACACAATTCTCTTCTTATTATTTGCGTTTATTTCTAAAAGGTTTGGGCACTCAAGTGAACCTTAGCACCGCTTTCCACCCTTAAATAGATGGACAAGCAGAGCATACTATTTAGACTTTAGAAGATAATCTAAGGGCCTACATAATTGATTTTAATGGTATTTAGGTTAATCACTTCCTTCTTATTGAGTTTGCTAACAATAAGAATTATCATTCTTACATTCAGATTGCTCCGTTCGAGGCTCTTTATAGGTGAAGGTGAAAGTCTCCTATTTTTTTTGAGGTGGGTGAGACTAGGTTCTTTGGTCCTAACTTGGTTCACCAAGCCATGAAAAAGGTGAAGGTAATTATAGAAATACTTAAAACTGTTCAAAGTCGCCAAAAGTCTTATGTGGATTTGAGGAGGAGGGAGTTAGAGTTTGAAGTAAGTGATTGAGTATTCTTGGTGGTTTCTCCTATGAAAGTAGTTATGAGATTTGGGAAGAAGGAGAAGTTCAATCCCCATTACATTGGTCGGTATCAGATTATGAGGAGAATTGGAAATATCACTTATGAATTGGATTTACCAACAAGTTTGGCTGTGATTCATTCTATTTTCCATATGTATATGATTAAGAAGTGTGTGGGTGATGATTCTTTAATATTTACATTGAGAATGTTAGTGTTAATGATTCGCTATCCTATGAGGAAGTCCCGATTGAGATATTGGATAGGCAAGCTAAGAAGTTGAGAGCTAAGGAAATAACTTCAGTGAAAGTGCTTTGGTGGAATCAAATGGTATAAGAAGTTACACGGGAGTCATAAGAATATATGAAAGACAAGTGCTCATTCTTTTTGTCGTTGCTATATCTTATTTTGATGATGATCAACTGACAAAAAGGTACCAGGTCCCTAGTTCTTCATGAATTCAGTGTAGTTGTTACTGTCCTGCACAGTTTTGTTTGTTAATGTAATAAACCGCGCTGGTGAGCATCTACTTATTACAATACCTGACCCAATTATATTTCTACCCTTATCATTATCTAGCTATAAATATAAATGAATGCTCCTCAATTCACTAATTTTTGCAATCTCAGTTTTTAAGAGAGAAATTGGTAAAAACTCAAATATTTCTCAAGTCTCAAGCTTTTGTATGCTGAAAGAGTGTGTGTTCTTAGGTAAAGTCTTGGTGTGTAATTGAATTACTCCTATTATAAGAGTAATTCTTTTCTTGTGTTCTAAAGAGTGCTTAGGTAGAGTTACCTGAGTTGAAATTGGTCAGAGTTAATCAATATTGAGGTGAGTTCTTTGTTAAGGTAGGTTTGTAATAGAATTATTGCAAATTGGTGGAGCTTAGAGTTAAGTTTCCGTTGAATCTATAATCAAGATTTTTGTTATAGTGGATTGTTGAGTGCTTTTGAGAATAAGCAGTGGTTTTTCCTCCCTTGAACAAGGAGGTTTCCATGTTAAATCTTTGTGTTCTTTTTTTTTTAACAAAGTTTTAGCTTGCTACTGCTTTACTATTTTATTGCCTATGTCTACTCTAAGGGACCTGGCCCCTCATAGTGTGATGAAACCCCCATACTTCAATAATTGGTATCAAAGCAAGTACACTCTAAAAGGTTCATACCTAGAGTGATTTATTGGTCATGGCTGCTACACCTAATCTTAAAGAAAGGCAATCTACCACTAGACCACCCCTGTTTAATGGGCAGTTCTATGGGTAATAGAAAACCAGAATATATGACTTGATTATGGATATGGATAGTGAGCTGATGGATGAAATACTTGATGCTCATCATATTTTCCTATTATAGAGGTGAAAATAGGAGACATAACAAGGATGGTTGTCAAAAATAGGAGAGAGTTTGATGATGAAGATAAAAAAAAATTAAGAAGAGTTACAAGGCTGAGGAATTTCTTATTTCTGGCATAGGACTTAATAAATATAGCAAGATCTCTGCTTGTAAAAATACCAAGGAGATCTGGAATTTCTTGATGACTACTCATGAAGGTAGTACTGTTGTGAAGTATTCTATAGTTGATATGTTGACTTCTCACTATGAAAGTTTCACCATGAAATAAGGAGAAACTATTCATGAGATGCATAGTAGGTTCACTTCAATTACCAGTGAGTTGCACAGCTTAGGAGAAGTTATTCCTTTGTACAAACAAGTGAAAAAAATTCTAGGTGTTCTTCCTAAGTCCTGGGAATGAAAAGTGGATGCTATCACTGAGGCAAGAAACTTGAAAATTCCTCATAATGGATGAACTTATTAAAAATTTAAGTACTCAGGAACTCAAGAAGCACCAAGGGCAAGAGAAGAAGGAAGCAAAAAAAAAAGAAAAATCTCTGGCATTGAAGTTTTGAAAGCTAATTTAAGTGAAGAAGACACTGATGTTCCCTATCAAGAAAAAAAAAGATTGTTAGAGCTATGAAGAGAAGTGGTCAGTTTAAAAAAAGAGGAAGTAGCAGTAAAAAAGGAGGCACATGTGATGTTTGTCACAAATGTAGAAGTCCTGAGCATTTCATTGAGGACTATCCAATGAGCAAAATATATTATCTAGAGTATCTCAAGACTGGAGGTGACAAAGGAAAGATTAGGGACCAGGTCCCCGTTAAATCAAAAAGAATAGCTGAAACTAATTATGCAGTGAAGAAGGCCTTAAAAGTTTGGGGAGACTCCTCCAATAAATCTGATAAAGTTGAGAAGTCTATAGATGTGTCTATGGTAGCTATATAAGATAGTGATGTTATCTCTGATTCCTTATTTTCTCTTATGGAAAACATAGAATACGATGAAGAAAATGAGGTAACTCTCTTTGATATTAAGGAAAACTTAGATAACTATTCTACTATAAAGATAAAAAAACTTGCAAATGTGTTGATTGACTCTGTGTGTGAACTAACTACTGAAAAAAGTGTTCTAGAAGAGAAAGTATAAAATCAAGAGCTTATATTGATAGCTTTAACTCTCCAAATATCTAAATTAGAAGAATCATTCACAAAATTAAAATTTGAAAATCTGAGTTTAATGAGTCAATTAGAGAAAGTAAATGATTCTAATGATAAAGGGAAGAAAGAATCTTCAAGGCTTAGGATTGAGGTTGAAGAAAAATTGATGGATTCTCAAAAGTACATTATGACTTCCTTTCATAAGAATGAAGAATTAGAAAGGGGACTAGTCCTATAAGGAAAGAACTTAACAAATCGCTAAAATAGACCACATTCTCTCAAATCCTTTGTAATTTAACTTGTCAGAGTGTCAATAATGGTAAGGGGCTTGTCTATCAGTATAAAACCCAATCACTTGGGTCTCAAGGGAAATTTGTTGATGGTATTAGAAACAGGGTCCACAAACCTCTATGTACTAATTTTGGAAGAGATGGACGCTTGAAGGAAAACTGTCAGTATTGGCTTAGATCTAGAATGAGTAGCACTAAATACATCCATTAGGAGAATTATTACACTAAAGGTTTCATGCCCTTGAAAAATGTGAAGAAGAACTCTCTACCTAGATAGGCCAAGAAAGATTTGATCACACTTTTGTCTTCCTATTGGAAAATCAAACTAAAGTGGGTTCCCAAATCTAAAAAATGACTATGTTTGCAGTTAGGATGTGGGAAATTCAGTCAGAAGACTCTTAAATCCCTAATTCTTTGTAGAACTAGAAAAAATAGAACTCTCTGAAACCCTGCAAGTACCTGGTTCTCCTACTCCCTCAGATTTAAACCCCATTTTTACTCAACTATGTGACCAAAAAAATACTAGTAAAGGGGTCTGATCTTTCTAATAGTGTAATTTGGGTAGTTGAAAACTTACTTCTTCTGGAAAATGATCCCAAGGAAAGCCATTTTAGTGGGAAAGAGCAAGTTGTAGGAGACAAGGCTGATGCGACAAAAGATAGAGAAATTGTGCTACCTCCAAATGAGGAGGATGAGGATGAGCCACCTTTGAGGTGGTGTATGCAAAAATAAAGGGGAATAAAAGGGAAATAAAAGGTTATTAATACTGGTTTAAATATTGCTAGATCATATTCCACTAGGGGATCTGAAAGGAAGTTGTTAACAGATGTTATAAGCTAGCAAGTCTTCTACTACTAAGAGAAGAAGACTGAAGAAAGATGTCATAGTAGAAAAGGAAAATATTGAATATGTAGTGTTTAGAGAGGGTGAGGACATTGATACTTATGTTGTTGCTGCAACTGAGAAAGGAAAAAAAGAAATTCATATTAGGAAGAACTAGGTCCTCCAGTTCAAAGTCTGGTGGCCTTGTAGGAATTTAAAAGAAAGATATTGTTGTTACGAAGAATAAAGTCTTTGAGGGACCTAGTCCCAAGAAGAGAAATACTATTGAAAAAGAATCAAGCATTGATTCCAAAAGAAAAAGAAAGGAGAAGGAAATGAAGAATGGGTTTAGAGAGCAAAGGACTAAAGTTCTAAAAACTTAGAAAGTATTGTCTAGTAGAGTATTTGATTCTAAGATTTATAAGAAAGATAGCATGATAGTTTTGGTAGAATATGTTAAACACTAGGGATGGTTACACCTTCTAGAGGATCCAACTCTTATGATTTTTGAAGTGGAAGTAAGGGAATTCTATTAAATAATGGATTTCTCAAATGATGGGTTAATCCTGACTGCCCAGGTGCAATCAAAGGAAATAAAACTAGATAAAAAGGCACTAGGAAAAATTCTGGATGTGCCTATCAGGATTAACCCATCATTTTGAACCTATAACCTTGGCAGTTAGGATTAACCTATCATCTTCTATTATTGGGCAGTTAGGATTAACCCATCATATTCTCTTTCTTGCAAAAATTCTGGATGTGCCTATCAGGATTAACCCATTATTTAATCCATTATTTTGAACCCATCACCTGGGCAGTGAGGATTAACCCACTACCTGGGCAGTTAGGTTTATCCCATTATTTGAGAAATCCATTGTTTAATAGAATTCTCTTACTTCTACTTAAAAAATCATAGGAGTTGGTTACTTTAGCAGGTGTAACCATCTCTAGTGTTTGACATATTCTACCAACAATATCATGCTATCTTTCTCAAAGGTGGGAGGGACATCAGTAGCTAGGGTGAGAAATAAGTTTCTCTTATGTGATTTTCATATGGTGTTTGAATTTATCAATAAGTTTATTCTGCCAAATTTAGAGAAGAGGACTATAACATCTGCTATTGATCTATTTTATGATAGAGTGTCTGAGTAAATTTGAGTTGATAAGTTTGCATGCTCTTATGATAGAGAACATAAGTAAGGTGATCCATGAGAAGGAAGGAAAATTTGGGATGTCTTATAGGTAACTTTCGAACAAAGTATTTAATCACTTTAAAGTGGTTGGGACTAAAGGGACCTTTGGAATAGCCAAACATGGAATAGCAAAACAAAAGTTTAGACTGACAACATTAGTGGAAAAAGAAGTCCATTGAATTAAAGTGGGGACTGTGCCCCAAGTGTCTGAGCTATTGGATACTCAGGAAAACTTAAGCAAGGAAATGAAGGAGATGATGATTAAGTTAGCTACTAAAGATGTAAACATAGTGTATTTCAAGATGTAAAATCCAAAGTTTTCCTCAGAGAGACCTAGTGTTACTGAGAAACTTGCAACAGAAAATGCATAGCTCTAGACCAAGGTTGCAAAAATTAATAAGGAGGTTCAAGGTTTAAATACAGAAGTTAAAAACCTCATTATGCAATTGTTGAATGCTCACGCTGCAGAGAGTTCTAGAATGGAGTAAAATCTTTCTCCCCTAATCCCCCTCTACCTAAGTCCTATCATCCCTGTGTCACTTTGTCACCCATGTGTCAATTTCTGGTTCTTGTATCTATTATGAATTTTGATGAATTAGATTTTCTTCCATTTATTTTGGTATGCTATAATAGTACTGAACTCTTTTAAAAATGAATGAATCCTTTGTTTGTGTGTTTCATCTATCTTTTCCTTAATTTTAAATTTATTCTTCATGTTAGTGTAGATTAGTGGCCATAAGTTTACTAACTTGTACTTATTTTATTCTTGGTTAACTGTTATCACTATTTAATGATGCTAAAAGGGGGAATACTGAATTCATGTAGTGGGGACTAGGTTCATGTGGTAGGGACCAGGTGTGTGTTGCATGATGATATGTTAGGGACCCTAAAACACCTTGGAAATTGATCCTTAGAAAGATTTTTTGATTTTTGGCATGTGGACATCATACAAGATGATTTGGATGGATTGGTCATATGGTGACCAGTGTGGGTTGGATGGTTTCTATCTAAGGTACGAATGGAAAATATAGGTCGTATGTTAGGGTACAAATGGTAAGGGGTCAGTCGTAAGTCACCCTAAGTTTAATCTAGTTGAATCTATTATGCCTAAGGTACGATTTCATGGTACTAGTCGTATGTTTGGGTATAGTTTGTCCTAGGTGTTTGTATGTTGGATAGTGTTGGATTCCAAGGTGAGGACTAGGGTATAAAATAAGGGTACCACTCACTCCCTAGGGTACGGTTAAGGTGTGGTGGTCGTACCATCCAGCGGGAATTTTAAGCAGTTTAAGTTGGTGGTAATCTAGACATTTTCCCTCTTAACCTCTTAAGGCCCCATGACTTATATCCCTCTTGGGACATTATTTACTCTATTATTCTAATCTTAAATACTTAGAAACTCTCTCAAATTCTCTCAAAGCCTCTTGGGTCAAGACAAGCGAGCGTTTCATCAATAGGATCAATTTTGGAACTTACTAGGGTGATTTCTCTCTGTTATCTTCATAATCTAAGGAAATTTACTCGTCCCTCATTGTTATATCAACTAAAGGCATGATTTATTGTATGTTTTTTATGGCATAAATATTGTATGGTTTTTGGTTTTCAAATATATGTTGGGGTTTTTAGTTATCATGGTTGGTATGGTTTTCCCATGTCTTTTACTATTAGTTTTATGTTATTCTAGTAGTTTGAACATTTGGTTGCATGTTAGTGGTTGATAGGTACTTGGTTTTGGCCTTGGAAACACTATGTCCCTAACTTGTTTGATGAAATGCCTATGAGAATGTTTTTGGTTAAATTGTTTTAATTTCATTGAACTATTGCATGGTATAACTTGGTAATGGAACCTTAAATGGTATAAATAGTTTAAATGCTTTGAAATGGTTAAATAGTAAGGTCTTGGTGGATATGGTTTGTCTAATTGAAAGCCTTATGGATTAAAAGGGAATCTCCTAAGCAAGCATATCAATGAACTGCTGGTGGGGTACATGGGAATCCCCCAAGCAACTAAATAATGTAATCTATGGGTATATGGGAATCCCCCAAGCATCTAAATAATGTAATCTATGGGTATGTGGGAATCCTTTATTTTTCAAAAGGTTGGCTAAGGACATTGCTTGCAAGCTATAGTTGGTGTGACGATACCACTACTTATAGCCTTGGTTAATAATAATTGGAATGGTGGTTTAATTGTATGGTAATGATTTTAGTTAGGCAATAGTAGTGGGGTGTGATAGGTAACCGTAAGGGTGTCATATTTTTTGACACGAGGATTGGTCATGGCGACCATATATGATACTTATGGGGTACGTAGGAATCCCCTAAGTACACCTTTACATATGTATCATGGAGAGAGAAAGGTAATTGAGAATCCCCTACTCCTATGGTATCTCTAATTTGTGCGGATACCCGCGTTGGGGCCTGTTCATGGGGTTACACTGGACCCATATATCCCGTGGGTGGTTCTATGACGGTTAAGCCACACATACCTAAGTTAATGGTTTTGAATGTATACTAAACTCAATTCGCTTTCCTGGCATGGATATATATATACATATATATATATATATATATATATATATATATATATTATCACGACCTGAGCCGGGGCCTTAGTCACGACGGGAATCCCAAACCATAATGGCCCAAGAGCTATCTTAACTTGTGATCGTATGCAACATTCATATATTATCAAAATGCGGAAGTAAATTGGAACTTGGTAACTTTGTCATTACAACTAATCAATAAGGTCATAAATTGATTAGTCTGCAAAATCTCTAATAAAATGAAAAGAACATCTGTCTGAAACTGGGACAAGTCCCCTGGTCGAACCATGAACTAAAAATCAAATAAAAGCATCATGTGAAATAAGGCCTTCCGTATTAATGGAGTATCACCAACTTTAAATGTCCTACAATGATCTACTTCTTAGTGAGACCGCGGGACAGAGCCTTAGATCCTGAAATATAAGGGGTCAATACAATTGTACTGGTATGTGAAACAATCCAAAATAACATTTTTATTACATAAAATAGGTGAGAGCATTTCGTAAAATATTAATCATAAGATAAATAAAAACACATGGGAGTCATTTAAAGTTTCAAAATACTTTAATGAAATGATGATCCAACACTTTATTTTTGTAATACCCCGTATTAGTCTTAGCTCAGTTCAGCCCATGGTGCATGCACAAGAGGCTTAGAACCTAAAAATTTGGCTAAGTATTAGATATTTAATTTTATTTTTGGTATCTTTACTTTGATGATTTTTAAAGTGACCTTTCCGACCCCGAGACATAGGTTTCTGAGTTAGTTCAAGTTCAGGGGTGCAAGGAGTATGTCTCGGGTATATTTTGGATTTTTTAGATCAGGTTTGGGCCACATTTGGATTTTGAAAATAGTAAGTCACTTCGATTATGGCGCGTCATGGTGTAATAGTGGTGGAGGACACGGCGCATAGTGGTGAGGGCCCAATCGACATTCCAGTCAAGAATTTTAGTTTTAGAAGGGCAGTCTCGTCTTTTCCCATCACCCTAATAAAAAAAATACGAGATTTGAAGCCTTCAAAAGCATATTTGGTCATATTTTTGACAATATCTCTCAAAAGAAAACCATTCTCACTCAAGAACAAACCCTAGCCCCTTCAAGATTCAAGCTCAAGCTCAAGCTCAAGGTTTAAGAAATCACCAATAACTTCCATAAGTTCTTCAATTAAGGTATGTTAGATGTTCATCCATGGGTCCTTTTCACCCATGGAGTAGAAGAATCCATTTTCAAGTCTAAAATTATGATATTTATATGTTATGATGAATTATTTCCATGAACAACCATGAATTTTTTATTTTTATACCACGTTTACATGTGTTTTTGTTGAAATTAGCCCTTGACATGTTTTAAGGATCAAAATTTCATGTTAAATATTTAAACCATGATTTTTGTGTTGAAGTTATGTAATTATCCCATGAATTAAACTATTCCTATGCTTAAACCCATGAACTCCAAGTGTTTGATGAAATGCTTAAATGATTTAGGTTTGGAACAATGACTGCTTATTATGGTTTTCGAAGCTTCATCATGTTCATATGGTTGTTTTCATTGAGTCTTGGGGGCTATGATTACCCAAAAATTTAGTTGTTAAAATAGTTTTATTATTTGTAGAACGATCTCATATAAGTCACACACATTATCTTTCAGTCAGTTAGTATGATCAGTTGTTAGTTCATTCATGATATATTCAATTCAAGAATTAATGTCTTCAGCTTGGAGTAACACTTAGCACCGAGTGAATATAAGTATGGAGTCTCCCCGGTCAGTTTGGCATGAGGAGTTAGAAGAAGTCCCTAGGTTCCAAACCTATGGCGTTACCGTAGACTTTAAGGGGTACCCCATCAGTTAGGCAAGATACCCTCATCCTTCAAGACATCAGATAGTGGATCCACATAGCCAGTTTTCATGCCCATGGCATGGTGCTGACACCCATCCAACTGGGTCTACAGGTTGGACCCTAATACTATATTGGGGCTTGTCAGTTATAGCAAGATCCCACATTTTCAGTTTAGTCTTTAGTGTAATTTAGTTTCGGTTTGTTTTGACCATAACATACAGTTTTTAGTTATTCAGTTTCTAGATTTTAGTGTTTTCAGTTTATAGACTATTTCAGTATCATGTTATATGCTTGATCATGTATTCTCAGATTTTATAGCTTTTATACATACCAAGAATCAGTCATGCTATTCTTTCAGTCAGTTATTATTCATGTACATGAGCCCATCGTAATACCCCGTACTTTTACCTAGCTTAAATTCATCCCAGAAATGTTAAAGACTTGTTTCAAAGAAGAATCCACTTTTACATATTTGGTATTTTCAATATTGTCACTTTTTCTCATGTGGGGAATTCAATAAGCTTTCCATCGATACCAAATTTGCCTAAATCCAACACCCGGGCGAAGAGTTAGAGCCTTTTTAGTGAGACAGTGTATCACCTGAGCCATCAGAACATCGCGGAGCAGGTCAAAATGGCAATTTTCAAAATCCAGTGAGCCTTCACGATTATGGTGCATCGCGACAGGGCTCAAATTAAGAATTATCCTTTTTCTAGTGTCTCAGCGCGATACCACCACATCGCGCTGAACTTCCTGGTCCTATCCAGTATTGTAACACGATTTCACCGCATCGTGCCATCAGCTCAATTCCCAGTTGGAAATTTCCAGTGACACAGCGCGATAGCACTGCATCACTCTAGCCTGCCAAATTGAGAAATTTTCTTAGAAATAAAAGACGTGTCCAAGGGTTAAAAGGGTCTATTTCCTTCCCCTATTTAAACCCAATAACACTTGATTTAGCCATTCTTCACCCAAAATATAGTAGTTTCTCTTAAGTTTCTCTCAAGAACAAGTTAGGATTTCTATTGCGGATTCAAATTCAAAATAAGGGTACCACTCAGTCCATAGGGTATGGTTAAGGTGGGGTGGTCGTACCATCCAGCGGGAATTTTAAGCAGTTTAAGTTGGTGGTAATCTAGACATTTTCCCTCTTAACCTCTTAAGGCCCCATGAAATATATCCCTCTTGGGATACTATTTGCCCTATTATTCTAATCTTAAATACTTAGAAACTCTCTCAAATTCTCTCAAAGCCTCTTGGGTCAAAACAGGCAAGAGTTTCATCAATTGGATCAATTTTGGAACTTACTAGGGTGATTTCTCTGTTATCTTCATTATCTAAGGAAAGTTACTCCTCCGTCATTGTTATTTCAACTAAATTCATGATTTATTGTATGGTTTTTATGGCGTAAATGTTGTATGGTTTTGGGTTTTCAAATATATGTTGGGGTTTTTTGGTAATCATGGTTGGTTATGGTTTTCCCATGTCTTTTACTTATAGTTTTATATTATTCTGGTAGTTTGAATATTTTGTTGCATGTTAATGGTTGATAAGTACTTGGGTTTGGCTTTGGAAACACTATGTCCCCAACTTGTTCGATAAAATGCCTATGAGAATATTTTTGTTTAAATTATTCAAAATTTCATTTAACTATTGCATGGTATAACTTGGTACTGTAACCCTAAAGGGTATAAATATTTTAAATGGTTTGAAATGGTAAAATAGTAAGGTCTTGGTGGATATGATTTGTCTAATTGAAAGCCTTGTGGGTTAAATGGGAATCCCCCAAGCAAGCATATCAATGAACTGCTGTTGGGGTATATGGGAATCCCCCAAGCAACTAAATAATGTAATCTATGGGTACGTGGGAATCCCCCAAGCATATAAATAAGTCATCTATGGGTACATGGGAATTCCTTATTCTTTAAAAGGTTGGCTAAGGACATTGCTTGCAAGCTGTAATTGGTATGACAATACCACTACTTATAACCTTGGTTAATAATAATTGGAATGGTGGTTTAATTGTATGGTAATGATTTTAATTAGGCAATAGTGGTGGGATGCGATAGCTAATCGTGAGGGTGTCATATTTTTTAACATCAGGATTGGTCATGGCGACCATATATGATACTAAAAAACATCTGTCTGAAACCGGAACAAGTCCCCTAGTCGGACCATAAACTTAAAAACAAATGACAGCATCATGTGAAATAAGGCCTTCCGTAATAAGGGAGGCTCACCAACTTCAAACGTCTGACAATGATCTACTACTTAGTGAGACCGCAGGACAGAGCCTCAGATCCTGATATATAGGGTGTCAATACAATTGTACTAGTATGTGAAATGATCCAAAATAACATTTTTATTACACAAAATAGGTGAGAGCATTTCATAAAATATTAATCATAAGACAAGTAAAAACACATGGGCATCATTTAGAGTTTCAAAATACTTTATTGAAATGATGACCCAACACTTTATTTTTGTAATACCCCGTATTAGTCTTAGCTCAGTTCAGCACATGGTGCATGCGCAAGAGGCTTAAAACCTAAAAATTTGGCTGAGTATTAGAGATTTAATTTTGTTTTTGGTCTCTTAACTTCAATGATTTTTAAAGTGACCTTTTTGACCCCGAGACATAGATTTCTGAGTTATTTCATGTTCACGGGTGTAAGGAGCATGTCTCGGGTATGTTTTAGAGTTTTTAGATGAGGTTTGGGACACATTAGGATTTTGAAAATAGTAAGTCACCGCGATTGTGGAGCATCGCGAAAGAATAGCGGTGGAGGACATGGTGTATAGTGGTGAGGACCCAATTGGCATTCCAGTCAAGAAATGCTTAAATGATTTAGGTTTGGAATAATGACTACTTATTCCCATGCTTAAACCCATGAACTCCAAGTGTTTGATGAAATGCTTAAATAATTTAGGTTTGGAACAATGACTGCTTATTATGGTTTTCGAAGCTTCATCATGTTCATATAGTTGTTTTCATTGAGTCTTGGGGGCTATGATTACCCAAAAATTTAGTTGTTAAAATAGTTTTATTATTTGTAGAACGATCTCATATAAGCCACACACATTATCTTTCAGTCAGTTAGTATGATCAGTTGTTAGTTCATTCATGATAAATTCAATTCAAGAATTAGTGTCTTCAGATTGGAGTAACACTTAGCACCAAGTGAATATAAGGATGGAGTCTCCCCGGTCAGTTTGGCATGAGGAGTTACAAGAAGTCCCTAGGTTCCAAACCTATGGCGTTACCGTAGACTTTAAGGGGTACCCCATTAGTTAGGCAAGTGTAACACACCGTACTTAATTACGTGCATTAGCCATGGTTATATGTGTTGGAGTATATGTGTTGATCATAAGTTAGGTATATATGAGTTTAAGTATGAGTATTGATTATTTTTGAGATGGTTTCAAGTGTATAGTTTGATTATATGTGTATAGAAATCGACTTTATTTATACCGGAATTTTCTCGTTGAAGTTTTTATGCGAAGTTTATCGAGTTAGATTTCCAATGATATAAAGATTTCTGAAAATAGATGAGTATCAGATATAAGCGAGCATGTTCGAAACTTGAAAACGGTGGACGCAATGAACAGTAAATGTGCAGAAATTTTCTGCACACAAAAGTACTGCAGCCAAACAAATTTTTGGGTCGATTTTAAACGATCATAACTCATTGTACAAAATTAACTGTGTGAGCTTCTATATATCAATGAGAATTCCCGAGAATCTTCTTTCTAATGCAATTGGTTTCATCCAAATCCAACATCTGAGTAAGGAGTTATACTCGTTTTACTTCAGCCTCTCAAAACAGATTTTTAGGGTCAACTTCAAACGATCATAACTCCTTGTTCAGGACGAACTGGGTGGCCTACTTTATATGAAATGAAATCCCTTTGAATTATCTATCCAAATATACCAATTTCACCCAAATCCGATATCGGAGAAAAGAGTTATGGTCGATTTACTTTAGCCTACCAAAACAGTCCACCATGGACAGATTCAGATTTACTTAAATTTTAAGGGCAATATGGTCATTTTCCATCACCTCATGGACGAAAATTGGTCATTATATACATATACTTAGCCTCATACCCATCATTTATCATCCAAATCATTGAATAATAAGAAACCCTAGCCTAAGTTCAACTCCAATTATCTTGTGATTCAACCGTAGAAAATCCAAATTGATTCTGTAGTTGTGTTCACCGTCTTGAGGGCTTCGAGAAGCACCCCTTATTTGTGCCAATAGGACTTCAAAATCAAAAGGGACATTTTATGGTAAGGATATAAATTATATTGGTGTTATTTATATGGATATGTATATATATGCATGTGAGGATAAGAAGTATGTTATGTGATTGTTGTTGAAAGATGATTGGAAATAATGTTGGATTATTCTTGTGCATGGTTGGATTATGTTGAATTGTGAAGGGATTTGGTGTGATTATGTGGTATTGAAATCATGATTATATATATATATACACACATAAACCTATTGTTCAAGTTTGTTTTTGGAATGCTTTGCAAATATTGGTTGTATGGAATTATGGAAGAGAATTGTGGTGTTGGGTTGCTAATACTAGATGCCAAACATTTAATTGTAGATAAGTGATTTGTAAAGGCGGGAAGTTGTGTTGAATTGGTATCCGAATCTACAACGAGGTATGTAAAGCATACTCTAACGATGTTCTTTGGCATGAAAACACCAATGTTCCATCAAGTAAGATTCCGAGGTTGTCCAAAAACATGTATTGTTCTACATTACCAACGAAGTTGTTTCCATTCTATAAAGTGTCAAAATGTTTCATTGATATACCAAAAGGCTCCTATTTCATTGTTGTGATATTGATGATTATGAAACACATTGTTGATGTACCAATGAGTGTTTATTACATCGTTATTGTATAGAAGGTCTATTACTTGGTTCCTATTGATGTATCATTGTTTTAAAGTATCAAAAATGTGGTGGCGACCGAAATAACAATCTCAAAGATTAATTGAACTAAGTGATGGAAGTTCTCTCTTATCGGGTGGTATCCCAGGGGCATAAGCCTAGCATGGGTCGATCCCTATTTATGTGTTTATGGGTGGTATCACAGGGGCATAAGCCTAGCATGGGTCGATCCCAGTTGATATGTATTGGAGGCAGCCTAATGGTCATAGTACAGTACAGTAATGATTACAAAGACGATAAGAACGAAGGTAAAGTGATTGAATAAATACAATGTATAGGTTGTCACAAGTTCTAGTAAGTGTGGTCCACTCCTATTACGATTTATTCACTTGTTTCTGATTTCTATTGATCTCCTATATCATATGTGATTATCTACAGCTTTACATACTCAGTACATATTTTGTACTGACGTCCCCCACAGGGACCTGCATTTAATGCTGCAGGTACAGGTACCTCAGCTCATATATCGCACAAGTAGGAGCCAGGTCATACAACTATTGTTGGTGAGCTCCAGTTTGCTTCGGAGCTTTCCGAGTCAATTCCTTATGTTTTGTTATTGTACAAGAGTCATGTGTGGGTGGGGGTTTGTCCCGACCCTAGTTATGTCATGTATATCCTAGAGGCTTTGTAGACATAAGTAAGGGTAAAGTCATGGAAGTTTATGTAGTGATGTTATATTTGTATATGTGGTGGCTCCGACGGCCAAGTATTATATTTATATATATATTTGTGCATGTTGTGCTGATACAGGTAATTAGACCGTTCTATATGCAATGAAGTGCTGTCCAAATTTTTGGTGACATGTAAGTGAAAGTACAATATTTGAACAGGTTCTCCCGGGCCTTCTCGACTTCGGGTGCCAGTCCGTCCTGATGGGATTTTGGGGCGTGACAAAAGTGGTATCAGAGAAGTTCGTCCTAGTGAGTCTACAAAGCCGTGTCTATGTAGAGTCTTGTTTATTGGTGTGTTGTGCACCGCATCTATAAACAGGAGGCTATGGACATTTAGGAATTGTTTCTTTTCTTCATGTCTTAGATCGTGCGATAGAGCTTATATTGTATATGAAGTCATAGTTGACCACTGGATCAGTTTGTTTCTCTTATTATAGTAATGATGCCGATTACTAGAAGCACGAATACCGGTAAGCAAGTAGATGTGGCTGCTGGAGAGGGGACTAGTAAGTCACCCACTATACCAGCTAATCATAGTGAGGCTCCAGCTGAGCATGAATCAGAAACTTCCCCCAGTCCGGAAGAAATAAGGGGGAGGAGAACTATATCCCCAGAGCCACCTATTAATGTTGTTGATCAAGATCTTAGAAATGCAGTACAACTTTTGACTCGTATAGTTGCTGGGCAAGCTCAAGGGCAAGCCATTCCTACTGCAGGTCCTAGTGGTACAGATAGGGCGGTTAGTCTTCGAACACAGGATTTTCTTAAGATGGATCCTCCCACTTTTACTGGATCAGATCTTAACGAGGACCCACAGGAGTTTATTGATCAAATTCAAAGGACCTTAGATGTTATGCATGTAACGGGTAGAGAGACAGCGGAGTTAGCGGCGTATAGATTTAAAGGGGAGGCTATATATTGGTATGAGGACTGGAAACGATCTAGGGGTATTGATGCACCCCCAGCTACTTGGAAAGAGTTTAAAGAGGCATTTCTTGATCATTATCTTCCATTCAAGATTCGTCAGGCCTGTGCAGATCAGTTTTTAAATCTTCATCAGGGGAATATGAGCGTGAGGGAGTACAGTCTCCGATTTAATTCCTTGTCAAGATATGCTCCTAATGTTGTAGCCACTATGGATGACAGAGTTCATCAATATGTGGATAGGCTAGATCCATATCTGGTTAGAGATTGTACTATTGCCGCTTTGAACAAAGTTATGGACACATCGAGGATCCAAGCTTTTCCACAAAAAATGGAAGATTAGAGGCAGAGGAGAAGAACATAGGAATCAGAAAGAGGATATTCCAAGAGGGCCAGATCTACAGGGCAGTTTATGGTATCTCAAGGAGGGTTCAGACCACAGTTTTCTGCTAGACCACCTAGGCCATTATCTTCTTATTCTGCAGCTAGTGCCCTACCACAGTTCCAAGGGTCCAGAGGAAATCAATTTGGGCATAGAAGTGAGAGTCAGAGTTTCCGGATAGTGGGGTACAAAGGGCAAGGGAATATGAGCCAATCGAGACCTCCTCGAGAGCCATGCAATAAATGTGGAAGGTATCATTTGGACGCATGTCGGCTGGGGACCAATGTTTGCTTTTGGTGCTGTATGTCGGGGCATATAATGAGGGAATGCCCGCAAAGGGACATAGGGGGTATGGCACAACCTACGGGGTCATTTGTTGCATCATTATCATCTATGCCTTATTTAGGAAGGGGTGCACAACCAATGGGTCATGTTAGAGGTGATAGAAGAGCCACGAGTTCTAGCGGGGCTCAAAATCGTACGTATGCTCTAACGAATCGACAGAATTTAGAGGCTTCCCCAGATGTGGTTACGGGTACGTTGTCTATCATTTTAGTCGATTTATATGCCTTAATTGATCCCGATTCTACATTATCTTACGTTACTCTATTGGTTGCTGTAAAGTTCGAAAGAATACCCAAACTATTAGTTAAGCCATTTGAATTATCCACACCGGTTGGGGAATCTATTATAGCTAGAAGGGTTTATCGAAACTGCATAGTAACTGTTTGTGGTCGTGATACGATGGCTGATCTTGTAGAGTTAGAAATGGTAGATTTTGATATTTTAATGGGTATGGACTGGTTGGCGTCTTGTTATGCCACAATTGATTGCTGCACGAAAAAGGTATATTTCCATTTTCCAAATGAATCAGTCCTTGAATGGAAAGGTTAAATTAGTGCGCCAAGAGGTAGATTTATTTCTTATTTTAAGGCAAGAAGAATGATTTCCAAGGGATACATATATCATTTAGTTAGAGTAAGGGATACAGAAGCGGAGCCACCAAATCTTCACGCTGTTCCGGTGGTAAATGAATTTCCTGATGTATTTCCTAAAGATCTTCCAGGTTTGCCTCCTGAACGAGAAGTAGAGTTTGGTATTGATGTAATACCAGGCACCCAACCAATCTCCATTCTGTCGTATAGAATGGCTGCAGTAGAATTACGAGAATTGAAAGAGCAATTGAAAGATTTGCTAGAGAAGGGATTTATAAGGCCTAGTATGTCCCCCTGGGGAGCACTAGTGTTATTTGTGCGCAAAAAGGATGGCTCACTGAGGATGTGTATTGATTATCGGCAATTGAATAAGGTGACTATTAAGAATAAATATCCTCTCCCAAGAATTGATGATTTATTTGATCAGTTACAGGGCGCCAATTATTTTTCTAAGATTGATTTGAGGTCAGGTTACCACCAAGTGAGGGTGAAAGAGAAGGATATACCCAAGACAGCTTTCCGAACACGGTATGGTCATTATGAGTTTCTAGTTATGTAATTTGGGCTAACAAATGCACCTGCAGATTTTACGGATTTGATGAATAGGGTGTTTAAGCCATTCCTGGATGTATTTGTGATAGTTTTTATAGATGATATTCTAGTTTATACTAGATCAGAAGAGGACCATGCCAATCACTTACGACATGCATTGCAGACTCTTCGTGATTGTAAGCTTTATGAAAAGTTCTCTAAATGTGAGTTTTGGTTAAAGTCGGTGGCATTTTTAGGTCATATTGTATCTAGTGAAGGGATAAAGGTTGATGCTCAAAAGATAGAAGCTGTGAAGAACTGGCCAAGGCCCACAACGCCTACGGAGATTCGTAGTTTTCTCGGGTTGGCCAGTTATTATAGAAGGTTTGTTAAAGGGTTTTCTTCCATTTCAGCAACCTTAACCAAGCTAACCCATAAAGCATCCAAATTCCAATGGAATGATGCCTATGAGAAGAGTTTTCAAGATTTAAAGAACAAGTTGATTTCTACACCCGTGTTGGTACTTCTAGAAGGCACCAAAGGGTATACAGTGTATTGTGATGCTTCCAGAATTGGTTTAGGATGTGTATTGATGCAGCATGGTAAGGTAATAGCATATACTTCTAGACAATTGCGGCCACATGAGAAAAATTATCCTACATACGATCTTGAGCTGGCAACAGTTATTTTTACTTTAAAGATATGGCGCCACTACTTATATGGGGTTCATGTTGATATATATACTGACCATAAAATCTTGCAATATATTTTTAATCTGAAGGATCTAAATTTAAGGCAGCGGAGATGGCTTGAACTATTAATGGACTATGATGTTGATATCTTGTACCATCCAGGGAAAGCAAATGTGGTAGATGATGCGTTAAGTCGTAAAGCTATGATGGAGCCTATAGAAAGGCAAGGGATGATTAAAGATCTTCACCAGTTAGCTAGTTTGGGAGTTCGCCTTCTTGAAACTTCGAATAAAGAGCTTATCGTACATAATGCTGCGGAATCTTCATTAGTAGCTGAAGTGAAAATGAAGCAATATGAAGATCCTATTTTATTAAAGCTTAAGGAGAATGTTCAGAGTGGTGCGGCCAAGGCATTTGACCTTACGTGAGAAGGAGTACTTTAGTGCCAAAACCGATTGTGTGTGTCGGATATAGACGAGCTAAGAAAGAATTTTATGACAGAGGCACATTTTTCAAGGTATTCCATTCATCTAGGATCTACCAAAATGTATCAAGATTTGAAAGATATGTATTGGTGGAATGACATGAAGAAGAGCATTGCAAAATTTGTAGCTGAATGTCCAAATTGTCAAATAGTTAAAGTTGAGCACCAAAAACACGGAGGTTATACGCAATGCATTGATCTTCCAAGCTGGAAGTGGGACATGATCAACATGGATTTTGTTATTGGTTTACCTCGTACATCCCGAAAGTTTGATTCTATATGGGTGATTGTTGATAGGCTTACCAAATCCGCACATTTCCTACCAGTTAGGACCACTTACACAGTTGAAGAGTATGCGAAGCTGTACATTAAAGAGATAGTCCGATTACATAGAGTGCCAATCTCTATTATATCAGATCGGGGAACCCAATTTACCGTAAACTTTTGGAAGTCTTTTCAGAGGTGTTTGGGAACACAAGTGAATCTGAGTACAGCTTTTCACCCTTTGACGGATGGACAAGTAGAGCGCACCATTCAAACACTTGAAGATATGCTACGAGCATGTGTTATAGAATTTAACGGCAGCTGAGATGATCATTTACCTCTTATTGAGTTTGCCTACAATAATAGATATCATTCAAGTATCAAAATGGCACCATATGAAGCTTTATATGGGAGGAAGTGTAGATCACCAATAGGATGGTTCGAAGCGGGTGAAACTCTTATGTTCGGACCGGATCTTGTGTATCAAGCCATAGAAAAAGTCAAGGTGATTCAGCAACGGTTGAAAACACCCCAAAGTCGACACAAGTCATATGCGGATAGTAGAAGAAGAGGACTAGAATTTTTGTTAGGCGATTTGGTATTTTTGAAGGTATCGCCAATGAAAGGTGTGATGAGATTTTGCAAAAAAGGAAAGTTGAGTCCACGATATATAGGCCCGTATAAGATTATTTGAAGATGTGGGCAAGTTTCTTGTGAATTAGAGCTACCCTAGGAACTCGCATCAGTGCATCCAGTATTTCATGTATCGATGCTTCGAAAGTGCATCGGAGATCCGTCCCTTATTACTTCTACTGAAGATGTGCAAGTAACAGAAGATCTTACCTATGAGGAGATGCCTATTGCTATATTAGATCGTCAAGTTATGAAGATGTGAAATAAAGAAGTAGCATCGGTGAAAGTACTTTGGAGAAATCAACAAATGGAAGAGATTACATGGGAAGCGGAGGAAGCAATGAAATCAAAATACACTTATTTGTTCAAAGGTGAAAAAGAAGCCCAAGGAGAGGAACTGGGACACTAACAAGTAAGTTTTTACATATGCATAATATCTATATGATGACGTGAATATCAATTATGAATTCGAACTTGTTTCGGCTAAATAACTACATTCACATTCGAGGATGAATGTCCTTAAGGGGGAAGGATGTAACACACCGTACTTAATTACGTGCATTACCCTTGGTTATATGTGTTGGAGTATATGTATTGATCATAAGTTAGGTATATATGAGTTTAAGTATGAGTATTGATTATTTTGAGATGGTTTCAAGTGTATAGTTTGATTATATGTGTATAGGAATCGACTTTATTTATACCGGAATTTTCTAGTTGAAGTTTCTATGCGAAGTTTATCGAGTTAGATTTCCAACGATATAAAGATTTCTGAAAACAGATGAGTAACAGATATAAGCGAGCATGTTCGAAACTTGAAAACGGTGGATGCAATGAACAGTAAATGTGCAGAAATTTTTTGCACACAAAAGTACTGCAGCCAAACAGATTTTTGGGTCGACTTTAAACTACTATAACTCCTTGTAAAAAATGAACTGTATGATATACTATATATTGATGAGAATCCCCGAAAATCTTCTTTCTAATGCAATTGGTTTCATCCAAATCCAACATCTGAGTAAGGAGTTATACTCGTTTTACTTCAGCCTCTCAAAACAGATTTTTAGGGTCAACTTCAAACGATCATAACTCCTTGTTCAGGACGAACTGGGTGGCCTACTTTATATGAAATGAAATCACTTTGAATTATCTATCCAACTATACCAATTTCACCCAAATCCGATATTGGATCAAAGCGTTATGGTGGATTTACTTTAGCCTACCAAAACAGTCCACCATGGACAAATTCGGATTTACTTAAATTTTAAGGGCAATATGGTCATTTTCCATCACCTCATGGACGAAAATTGGTCATTATATACATATACTTAGCCTCATACCCATCATTTATCATCCAAATAATTGAAGAATAAGAAACCCTAGCCTAAGTTCAACTCCAATTATCTTGTGATTCAACCGTAGAAAATCCAAATTGATTCCGTAGTTGTGTTCACCGTCTTGAGAGCTTCGAGAAGCACCCCTTATTTGTGCCAACAGGACTTCGAAATCAAAAGGGACATTTTATGGTAAGGATGTAAATTATGGTGGTGTTATTTATATGGATATGTATATATATGCATGTGAGCATAAGAAGTATGTTATTTGATTGTTGTTGAAAGATGATTGAAAATGATGTTGGATTATTCTTGTGCATGGTTGGATTATGTTGAATTGTGAAGGGATTTGGTGTGATGATGTGGTATTGAAATCATGATTATATATATATATACACACATAAACCTATTGTTCAAGTTGGTTTTTGGAATGCTTTGCAAATATTGGTTGTATGGAATTATGGAAGAGAATTGTGGTGTTGGGTTGCTAATACTAGATGCCAAACATTTAATTGTAGATAAGTGATTTGTAAAGGAGGGAAGTTGTGTTGAATTGGTACCCGAATCTACAACGAGGTATGTAAAGCATACTCTAACGATGTTCTTTGGCATGAAAACACCAATGTTCCATCAAGTAAGATTCCGAGGTTGTCCAAAAACATGTATTGTTCTACATTACCAACGAAGTTGTTTCCATTCTATAAAGTGTCAAAATGTTTTATTGATATACCAAAAGGCTCTTATTTCATTGTTGTGATATTGATGATTCTGAAACACATTGTTGATGTACCAATGAGTCTTTATTACATCGTTATTGTATAGAAGGTCTATGACTTGGTTTCTATTGATGTATCATTGTTTCAATGTATCAAAAATGTGGTGGCGATCGAAATAACAATCTCAAAGATTAATTGAACTAAGTGATGGAAGTTCTCTCTTACCGGGTAGTATCCCAGGGGCATTAGCCTAGCATAGGTCGATCCCTATTTATGTGTTTATGGGTGGTATCCCAGGGGCATAAACCTAGCATGGGTCGATCCCAGTTGATATGTACTGGAGGCAGCCTAATGGTCACAGTACAGTACAGTAATGATTACAAAGACGATAAGAACGAAGGTAAAGTGATTGAATAAATTCAAGAAGGTTTCACCATCAATCTTTATGTAATCACGAACTAAGGTATGCATAGTGAAATTGATTTATATAGATGTATAATCATGTAAACCTATGATTAAACCCTAGGATAATGAAATTAGATGTTGAATCATGATGTGTAATTGTTGTATAATGGTTTCTACATATATTATGATAGTCATGTGCTTGATTAAATGACAATATGCAGGAAAAGTGCCTAAGTAGCATGATATTATAAAATCCCCATGTTTGTAAAAGTTTATGTATATCAAATTTTTGATGAAGTGCTTCAATATATGAATTATGAATTGTGTTGATGGTCATGTTTCACGTAAGTCATGCTATGTCAGTTTCTTTCCATCGAGCACTAGGGTACTTATAACTGACAATTTAGCTTTGTGCCTAGAGCCATGTCATCTCAGAAATCTCAGTACTCAATAATCTTAACCTCAGTATTCCCAGTCAATCTCAGTAACTTTAGTATTATCGGTCAGTCCTCAGAACTCAGTACATTCCGTTAATTAATGAAACTCAGTAAATTCAATTTAGTTTAGCTCCGCTAAACACTACCATTAGTATAAGTTCAGTTCAGTTAATCAGTTCAGCATCTATTCAGTTGGGAGTAGGAGTTAGCACCGAATGAACCCAAGGATGGAAACTCAGCTGTTATATGAGGGTGTGATTCTTAAAAGCACTCCTTGCCTTATAGAACTATGTATCCAGTGTAGATTGAGACATAATAGCATGCTATATGAGGGTAGATGAGGTGGCTTAACCTGTTATATGAGCATTTCCCACCGTTCTCACTAGAGTTACCTATTATATGAGGGATACTCACAGATTCTCCTTACCAGTGGTGCGGTATTGATACCCTTCTAATTGGGGTTACAAATTGGACCCCTACTCAGCCATAATGGCGTATTAGGGGCATGTTAGATAGTTAACTACTTCCCACAGTCTCAGTTACAGATCCAATCTCAGTAATGTCAACCAGGTAGTTATGTTTACGTTGTTAATGTTCAGTATGAATTTTAGCTTATCATTCTTCCCATTTCAATCAGTCTAATTAGAGGATGATTGTTCCCAAGGGGGAGATATTGTAATACCCCGTACTTCTACATAGCTTAAATTCATCTACAAAATGTTAAAGACTAGTTTCAAAGATGAATCCATTTTTATACATATGGTATTTTCAAGATTGCCACTTTTTTCATGTGGTAAATTCAATAAGCTTTCCATCAACACCAAATTCACCCAAATTCGACACCCGGCCGAAGAGTTAGATCCTTTTTAGTGAGACAATGTATCACCTGAGCCATCAGTGCATCGCAGAGCAGGTCAAAATGGCAATCTTCAAAATCCAGTGAGCCTCCACAATTATGTTGCGTCGCGCCAGTTCTCAAATTCAGAATCATCCTTTTTCCAATGTCTCAGCGCGATACCACCGCGTCGCGGTGAACTTCTAGGTCCCATCCAGTATTTCAATGAAATTTCACCGTGTCACACCGTCAGCCTAATTCCCAGTTGGCAATTTCCAGTGACATGGCGTGATAGCACCACATCGCGTTAGCCTGCCAAATTGGGAAATTTTCTTAGAAATAAAAGACGTGTCTAAGGGTTAAAAGGGTCAATTTCCTACCTCGATTTAAAACCAATAACACCTAATTTAGCCATTATTCACCCAAAATATACTAGTTTCTCTCAAGTTTCTTTCAAGAACAAACTAGGGTTTCTATTAGGGATTCAAATTCAAGAATGTTTCACCATCAATCTTCACGAAATCATGAACTAAGGTATGCATAGTATTCATTCATGGACTTCTCTTGTCCATGAAGCCCAAGAATCTCTTTTCTAAAGTAAAGATTTTTGATTTTCTTAATGAATTTTATGTTGAGTTTATTTTGTTTATATTGTGAATGATCAATTGAATTCAAATCCATGTTAGGTGATTAATGTTATATGGAATTGATTTGTATAGATGTATAATCATGTAAACCTATGATTAAAACCTAGGATGATGAAATTAGATGTTGAATCATGATGTGTAATTGTTGTATAATGGTGTCTACATATATTATGACAATTATGGGTCTGATTAAATGCCGATATATAGGAAAAGTGCCCAACTAGCATGATATTATGAAATCCCCATATTTGTACAAGTTTATGTATATCACAGTAATGTCAATAACATCAATATTCCCAATCAATCTCAGTAACTTCAGTGTTATCAGTCAGTCCTCAGAACTCAGTATATTTTGTTAGTTAACGAAACTTAGTAAATTCAGTTTAGTTTATCTCTGCTAAACTATACCATTAGTATCAGTTCAGTTTAGTGTCTATTCAGTTGGAAGTAAGAGTTATCATCGAGTGAACCCAAGGATGGGAACTCACCTATTATATATGGGTGTGATTCTTAGAAGTAATCCTTGCATTCCAGAAATATATAGCCAATGTAGGTTGAGACATCATAGCCTGCTATATGAGAGTAGATGAGGTGGCTTAACCTGTTGTATGAGGGTTTCCCACCGTTCTCACTAGAGTTACCTATTATATGAGGGTTACTCACAGATTGTCCTTACCAGTAGCACGGTAATAACTCCCTTCTAATTGGGGTTACAGATTGGACCTGAACTCAGCCACAATGGTATATTAGGGGCATGTCGGTTAGATAACTACTTCCTATAGTCTCAGTTACAGATCCAGTCTCAGTAATAGAACTCAGTTTAGTTCTATAGAAATCCAGGACTGCTAGATACAGTCAACTCAGTACAGTGTGGAACTCAGCTAGTTCAATCAGTATCAGGACTGTCAAATACAGTCACTCATGTTATCAGTAGTCTAACTCAGTAATCATGTTATTATGAACCCAGTTAATAGTATATTAATTTATATGAAACTCATGTTATCATTATTCAATTTCAGCACTGTCAGATACTGCTAATCAGACCAGTTCTTTATAATCAAAACTATCAGAAATAATTATTCCTTTATCTGTAATATGACATCTGTTCCTTAGTACTCAGTAGATTCAAACATTTAGTATCCTAGTATTAGTACTCATATATCAGTAAATCCACGTTATCAGAATTCATGAGTCAACATTATCACGATCTCAGCTTAAGTTACATACGCATGCATGTATTCTCACGTTCATGTTAGTCAGTCAGTTAATATTGTTCATGCATATAAACCTATTGCATTCAGCCTACCTCACTTGCTTACCAGTACATTCAAAGTACTGACGTATTTGCACTATGATGTCTTATACATCTTTCCATTTGGATTTTTCATACCTTGAAAGTACATGGAACATAAAGTTATGATTCAGTATTTTTGAAGGTTTCTCCTATGAAAGGATTCATGATATTTGGGAAAAAGGGGAAGCTTAACCCTCATTAAATTAGTCTGTATCAGATTTAAGAAGAATTAAGAATGTTGCTTATGAGTAGGAATTGGTGGACATTGGTCCTCTGATGATTTAGGCACTGCATAAGCTTCTTCTTAAACCTTTCCCAAGTCTCATGGAGAGCTTTAGTTGGAAGTTTCCTGAAGTTACTAATTTTATCTCTCAACTGTGCCCTCTTGGACAACGGAAAGAACCTTTCTAGGAAAGCATCTGTCAATTGTCTCCAATTGGTAATCGAGTCGGGAATTAGCCCATTAAACCATTAGGATTAGGGACATATCGCTACGCTCCCAAGAAGCTGGACCTTGATCTCAAGAATCGACCCACACCACCAGCTAAGCCATCTATTGAAGAGCCACCCACATTAGAATTGAAGGAGCTGCCAAGACATTTAAAGTATGCATTCCTATTTAGCGGAAACACACTTCCAGTCATTGTTGCAGCAGATTTGGGTGAGCAACAAGTTGCAGCTCTCATTGCTATTCTACGGAAGTATATTAGAGCCATTGGATGGACCATTGCGGATATTATTGGTATTCCACCTGGGATTTGTACACATAAATTTAGCTTGAAGAGAATTGCACACCCACCATTGAGCATCAAAGACGTCTAAACCCACCTATGCAAGAAGTGGTGAAGAAAGAAATTATCAAGTGGTTAGACGCGGGGGTTGTGTATCCAATCTCTGATAGTACATGGGTAAGCCCGGTACAATGTGTTCCCAAGAAAGGAGGCATAACGGTGGTTGCGAATGCGAAGAATGAGCTTATTCCACTCAGACCCGTCACTGGATGGAGATTATGCATGGACTACCGAAAGTTGAATTCTTGGACACTCAAAGATCACTTTCCAATGCCATTTATGGACCAAATGCTAGATCGATTAGCGGGGAAAGGATGGTTTTGCTTCTTAGATGGTTATTCAGGCTATAATCAGATTTATATTGCACCCGAAGACCAAGAGAAGAAAATGTTTACATGACCATATGGTACGTTTGCCTTCAAACTTATGCCATTCGGGCTATGTAACGCACCAGCCACCTTTCAACGTTGTATGATGTCAATTTTTTCTGATATGGTTAAAGACACTTTGGAGGTATTTATGGATGATTTTTCAGTTGTTGGTGAGTCTTTTGAAGCATGCTTGTCAAACCTAAGTATGGCGTTGCAAAGATGTGTAGAATTCAACCTAGTGCTGAATTGGGAGAAGTGCCACTTCATGGTAAAAGAAGGAATCGTTCTTGGGCACAAAATCTCTGAAAGAGGAATTGAGGTTGATCGAGCAAAAACCAAAGTCATTGAGAAGCTACCACCTCCAATTTCGGTGAAGGGAGTTCATAGTTTTCTCGGCCATGCAGGTTTCTATCGTCGGTTCATCAAAGACTTCTCCAAAATTGCTAGTCCATTGTGCAAAATCTTGGAGAAAGATGCAAAGTTTGGCTTCTATGAATATTTCTTAAAGGCATTCGAATGCCTCAAAGGAAAACTCATTGAAGCCCCTATCATGGTAGCACCAGATTGATCTCTCCCGTTCAAAGTCATGTGTGATGCTAGTGGTGTAGCCGTTGGAGCTGTGCTAGGTTAGAGAAAGGAGAAATTATTTCATCCTATCTGCTATGCGAGTAAGGTCCTAAATGAAGCCCAAAGGAACTACACTGTGACAGAACAAGAGCTCCTAGCGGTTGTGTATGCGTTTGAGAAGTTTCGTGCCTATCTATTGGGTACTAAGGTGATCGTTCATACAGACCACGCAGCTCTTAGGTATCTAATGACAAAGAAGGATGCAAAACCAAGATTAATTTGATGGGTATTGTTGCTGCAAGAGTTTGATTTCGAAGTTAAAGATAGAAGAGGTTGCGAGAACCAAGTGGCCGACCATCTATCTAGACTCGAGAACGAGCATGTGGCGCAGCCTGATATCGAGATTGATGATGCATTCCCTGACGAGGAGATCCTAGCAACGATAACAAAAAATTTACCATGGTATGCCGACTTTGCAAATTTTGTGGTGAGTAATGTAATACCTGCCAATTTATCATACCATCAAAAGAGGAAGTTTATGCATGACGTACAACACTACTATTGGGATGATCCATATTTGTTTCGACGATGTGCGGATGGTATTATTCAATGATGTATATCCCATGTAGAGGTACCTACTATATTAGAAGCATGCCACACTTCCCAAGTTGGAGGACATCACGCAGGCAATCGGACGGCAAGAAAAGTATTGCAAATGGATATTATTGGCCTTCGATATTTAGAGATGCCTACGACTTTGTTAGAAGATGCGACCAATGCCAAAGACAAGGTGCTATTTTGAAACACCATGAGATGCCCATGTCGAAAATTCTTGAGGTAGAACTCTTTGATGTGTGGGGCGTTGATTTCATGGGTCCATTTGTGAATTCGTTTGGAATGAAGTACATCTTAGTTGCTGTAGATTATGTCTCAAAATGGGTTGAAGCTGTAGCATTGGCCGACAATAAGGGAAAGCGTGTTGTAGCATTTTTGAAGAGGAATATCTTCTCTCGCTTTGGAGTACCACGTACTATCATAAGTGATGGAGGATCTCACTTTTGCAACAAGCTATTCAAATCCGTGTTGGCCAAGTATGGTGTCAAGCAATATAAGGTAGCCATGCCTTATCACCCACAAACGAGTGGACAAGTAGAGGTTTCCAATCGGGAGATCAAGCAAATCCTTGCGAAGACGGTAAATGCTAATAGGAAGGATTGGTCTCGGAAGCTAGATGATGCACTATGGGCGTATAGGACTGCATTCAAAACACCCATCAGCATGTCCCCTTATCAACTAGTTTATGGGAAGGCTTGTCATTTACCCATTGAGCTCGAACATAAGGCATTGTGGGCATTGAAGCAATTAAATTTGAATTGGGATGATGCGATGAATCTGAGGTTGGAGCAGCTGAACGAACTAGATGAGTTCTGTCTCCATGCATATAAAAGGTCAGACCTATACAAGGAGCAGATAAAAAAGTATCATGATCAGTGGATTGTTCGACGAAACTTCCAAAAGGATGATATGGTACTTCTCTTCAACTCTAGATTGAAGCTGTTCCCAGGTAAGTTAAAGTCTAAGTGGTTTGGTCCATACAAAGTTATCCAAGTCTACTCGTCTGGAGTAGTTGAATTGGAAGACAATAATGGTGTTGTCTTCAAGGTGAATGGTCAACGTGTTAAACCTTATATCGGTCCTCTTGAATCGATGAATTATATGGCCATCACTTATCTCGATGAAGTCTAAATACTCGAGGTAACTATGTCGAGCCACGACAATAAATAAGGCGCTAGATGGGAGACAACCCATCGTTTATCATTTATCATTTATCGTTTTGTCTTTCTTTCATTCTAGTACTTGTTTTGCTTTTGATAAATGAAAATCCAAAAATAAGAGTCGTGCCACAACCAAAACTAAGGCGTTAGATGGGAGGCAACCCATCGTACTAATCGTTTTTATTGGTTTTGAGTAAATGTAGGTGCAAGAGGCATTCAACGAGGAGATTGGTTTCAAATGACGATTTGGACGTATTGCATGGTAAAGGTGGTACAATGGCACCCAAAGCAAGATAAGATAAGGCTACCACTTCCCAAAAGGGCAAGAAAAGAGGTCGCAAGGACCAAGGAGAATCATCCTCAATGCAATTACCACGCCGCATGTTTGGAATAAAATGGGTTCTTGAGGAGGAAGCCAAGGAATGGTATAGGAACAACAAGGAAGGAAAATACGTTCATGTCGACTTGATCAACAAGGACAGCCTAGCGAAGAAGGAGTCGCGCATGTTGGCGAAAATTATGGCACTAAATCTGGATTTCATCTTCCGCGACATGGGAGAATGCAATCTTGATTTGACACGAGAATTTTATGCCAACTGGTCGCCGAAAATCCCAGGCAGCAAAGTCAAGATTTGGGGCCAAGTTCTACAACTCAATGCGGATTTGATCAACTCCTTTCTTGGCTTACCTTCATTCGATCCAGCACCATTCAAAGAGCTGTACAGCAGACCTCCTTATAGAGCAATTCAACACACACTTTGTGGAAGTAGATCCATGGCAAGGTGAAGCAGACATAAAGACACCGGACGACACAACACCTTCCCCTATGCTCCTTTGAATAGGGAAGCAAGAATATGGTTGCGTATTGTCAACTCTTGCCTTATTCCTGGAACCCAGTACACCAAAATAACAAGAGATAGAGTGTGTTTGGTCTATCCATTGAAGACGAATGTCCCTATCAACATTGGGGCAATCATTCGTTCTACAATGCGGAAGGCCAGACTACACAAGTGGTCCACTACACCTTTGGCAACTTGTTGACAGCAATCTTGCGGAAGGTGGACATCGAAGAGGAACCAGCTGATCACAAACTCCCACATAACCCGAAGAAGGTTGACCTCACAAAGGTCAAAGATGCTGAAACAACACATGGCGTCAACCTTACTACTGCGGAGAGACATGCTCGAGATGAGAGCTTCTTCCGTCATCTTTATGGCATGACACGGTTCACTATGATGAGCGGAGGTCGTGTTCGAACTGCTGCAGAGCTCCAACAGCTGGACCATGACTATCCAATGAATATGCATGCGAGGAAGATGTGTGGAGTAGGTACATACTTTGAGGAACCTCTTGATGATGATGTGCCGACCGATGATGATCGACGCATGCCAGACTCCGACATGGAGGAGAATTCTGATGACGATGACTCCCATGATGATTCTGACGAAGGGGGTATGACCCCCGACATAGAGGAGGAGTCCTACTGACCAGGTTCTTCGTATTTATTTTCCACTGAGGGCAGTGTCCCGTTTATGTGTGGGGTGGTGGTATTTGCATGCTTTACTTCTCTATCCGCATTTGCATTTATTTATGTTTGTTTGCTTAGTTTGTTGTTTTTCGAAATTGTTTTTTTTTTGTTTTAGTAGTAAAATTTTTCTTACTTAGCTTCACATAAAATCATTCTAATAGGTAGCATGAGATTATAACAAGAGTTTGTGCTAACATCATGACTATTGAGACGTTTAGGCTCTAATTGTGACTCACTATGTGATATTGTGTGGTTCAATTCCTTCATCTGTTGGGGCAAGAGTCTATACTACTCCCAATAAAGTCAACCATGTGCCTTGTGTGTGTGAGATAATAGTATATTCTATGCTTGTGCCTGATGCTAGAACTTGCCTGGTATGTGTGCAAAGCGAAAATAAAGAATGCAAGTTTGGGAGATCATTTAGGCATTTCTTTGGCAACCTATGATTATTTACCTTCATTTTTACCTACCCATGGACATCATCCTAGTTAAACCCTTTTGATCCTTTAAAGCCTATTTTCTTTGAAAAACCTCATATGTAAGCCTAATTCATTTTTTTCGAGACCATAATTTGATCCAAATTCCTAAGTGATTTAAAGTATAAAGTCATGTGACAAAATAAGAGAAAATTGGATGAGCATGATGCCTTAGAATGTATTGGTACTTGAATTTGTTATGAAAAAGAAAGTGCTATCATCAGAGGTATATTATGAAAAGAAAAAGAAAAGGAAAGCTCAAAAGTTGCTTAAAATTGAAAAACAAAAGAGGAGAAAAAGGGTGGTAGAATAAAAGAAAGTAGAAAGGTTGTTTGAAAGAAAAGTGTTAATGATACAATGTGATGTATTAAAGCGCTTAGGAACATAGTCACTATTTCTGGGCAAAATAGCCGTACCCGTCCCTTAGCCTACATTACAACCATCAAAAGACCTACTTGATCCTAAGCCTAGCATTCTGACATTTAGTGGAGCATTACACTAAGGGCAAGCCTATGGTCATCAGTTGCTGCATATGAATTCTTTGTGAGAGCGAGAGCAAGGATACTTTTATACCCATGTTTGAAAAAGATGCTATACTTGTGAGTGATTATGGGTAATATATTGTGAGACACACATGGTTGATGAGTTTTTGGTAGTTGTGTATGATTCTTTGTACCTTAACTTTTGAGTATGAGTTGACCACCATCACGAGTTTATGTTGGAGGTTGAATTGTTTCTACTAATGATTGTAAAACTACGCTTTGTTGGTAATTGTTGTGCTTGTCCTGACGAATATTTTGTGTTGTTGTTGTGAAACCTTAAGTTAATGTTAGAGGGACATGATATTTTGTTAGAGGATGAACAAAGCTTTAAGTGTGGGGTGTTGATGATAGGCGAATTTGCACGCCTATAGTGCTATATTTTACCCATATTTTAGCAATGTTTTGAGAACAAATTATATATTTCATGCACTTTTAGTCCTTTTTCCTGTAAGTGAGCTAATGAACATGATTAGAAAAGTTTCAGGTATAAATGATGCAGAATTCAGCATTTTATGGATTACTTGACGCCAAAGAAAGCTTCATGAAAGGATAAAAGGAAGTTTGGACGCCTAAGGACCAAAAGTGACGCATGGAAAATATGTCCCGGGCAAAAACAACAATTCTGAAGACTTTGGGGACTAGCAGTAACTTAGTAGGATTAGGATAATGATACATTAACCTAGTACAATTGGGTTAAGTATTTCATTAGCTTAGTAGGATTAGGATAATGATACATTAACCTAGTACAATTGGGTTAAGTATTTCATTAGCTTAGTACGAATAGGATATGGGTGTTATAAATACCCTATTTTGCTAGAGATTTTTATACATTCTACTTAACAACAACTCTCATCTGACCTTACAATTAATTCTTCTTCTTCTATTCATCTATTCTTAATTTGCGCAACAAGAGAAACGTTACTTGCAAGAAATCACGCCTAACGCCTACCACACTTGTGCTACACGAAATTCTTATTGTGGTATAATAACAATGTCAATTGTGATTTCCTTCGCACTCATGGGTAACTAAACTTCTCTGTTGGGGTTATGGAAGCCGAATGAGATACTATCTATTACTATGAGTTTGTGAGTTCGTGACACGTATGCTGCTTATATCATTATTCTCTTTGTCTTAACCTAAATTCTTTATGGTTGCAAACGTAAGAATACGCCAGTATAATATTTAACTTGTTCGAAAGAAAGGTTATCTGTCTGGAAAAGATATAATGTCAAGGTAGTAGGGTCCCATCCCCTATTAAAAAGTTAGTGCTGAAACTGGATTAACCTCTTGGAGAATTCGTACCGTTAGATACGCTTAAAGCTCGAAAGAGTTAAAGTGAAATAATCCTCGAACAGGTCGAAAGACGCCTGGATTTACCATCGAAAACAATTCTCTATAAGCACATGCATATCGGAATTCAACACACTCATAGCCAATAGAGATGTATAACTCAGAAGGTGGACATAACCCCAACTTCTCAATTTTCATTGTTTACAACTTAATAACTATTCTTTCTTTTTACTTTGCTATTTTCAGTTTTTACTTTAATATTTTGGTTACACATTACAATCCCCCCTTTTTACGTCACTTGCACTAAAAGTCTAGTAATCGTTGCTTACTTGTTGACCAAGCTATTCTCTGTGGGATCGATACCCAACCCAGTTGGGTTCTATATTTTCTAACGACCGCTTTACACTCCTACGAGAGTTGTAGATTGAGTGTTATCAACGAGTAGGGCAACGGTTTATCATACGGCCACCGGTCTGTCGCCGGTCCGTCGCATGACTTTTAGTGATTTTGTATTCTATTTCATGGCGACGATTTAGACTGACGTTTTATCACAGAGTTGATGGTCCATCCCCTAGACCGTCGCAGGATATCCAGTGTTACTGTCTTTTATTTTTGGGCGACGGTTCAGGACGATGGTTCTTCGTAAGGTCGACGGTCCGTCGCCTAAAACTTCGATGATCATTTTTCCAAGAGAGCCCTTATTTTGAAATCTCATGAAATCTTATACAAATACCCTCTTTTTTCAAGACTTAAACATGCGGTGGCCATGTCTATTATTCAATCATATGCAATTCTTCTTCTTAGTAAAAAGAGTATAGCTATGTCAAGATGACTCCCTCTCATTAATCTACAATGAACATCAACCCAAGTTTGGGTAATTACTATTTGACATCAAAATTCAAAACATGCAAGTGGATACCACGTATCATATAAATCAAGTAAAATTCATACTAAGAGGGAGGTCTCATAAATCATGCTCTCAATTAAACTTTTCAAAAAGACACTCAAAAGCACATTTATTCATAGTTATAATTCAATTCTACATCAAAAAGTTCAAGACCAATATATATATTTATCAAAATAAATTCACGAATGCTTTCTATTCAAAATGATATTAAAACCCTTTTTTATAAACATGATAGTATATCGTTAAACTTGTTAAAATAATAAAACCCATTTCCATGGAGGTTAAGATAGTCGTACATACCTTAATGATGAATAACGAAGAAATTGACCCTTTAAACTTGAATGTGCAAACCCTAAGTTAGTTTCTCTCCTCTTGTGTTTTAGAAGATGAATTAGGGATTTGATAGTGTTTAAAACATATTTGGGATCCTTAACTCAAAAATGGAGCATCTATACTGCAAAATATAGGGTAGGCGGCGCCCAGCCCATGGCCTAACCATAAATTAGGTAGAGCCTTGCCCATTTACTAACATAGGGTGGGCGACATCTAGCCCATTGCAAAACACAGGATGGGCGGTGCTTAGCCCATTACCTAACCTTTCCGTTGAGGGTAGGATATAGCAAGGCAATGCCTAGCCATCATATTAGCTCTACTTTGCGATCTACTTAGTTTTGAGGTCCTAAAATACCCCCAACACCTCCCCCAACATCAACACATGATCTACCATCACTACAAAGTTCCTAAAGGTCATTTTTGACTCACTTAAAGAGTGTTACATCTACGGGGTATTACATATATATGTGTGTGTGTATGGTTAGAGGTGAATGCATATGCTTGTTTACTTGGTTTTAAGAGATGACATAATTTTATCCTTATCCTAAGTTCTTGACCTACTAACCAATATTTGGGCAGCTATATCGATCTCCATGTGATGTAGGAACTGGCCATTCTACTCTTCCTACTCAGTGATTGAATTTTGAGATCAGTTCAGTTTGATTGAAGTGGTGAGCTTCCATATTCCAGAAGGCTCCATTTAATATAATGGATGTCTTTACTTACTCTGGTTATTTCATAGACACTGGTTTTGGGTATGGTTGGGGGCATGTCTCAATTGGATATTTTTTTATTTTCGATTAGAGGTTTTATGGGACTACTATCGGTTTGTATGGGCGGTGTCGTTATTAGTGTCACCCTTTGTATTGACATTGGTATTGAGGCTTATACCATTGAACTAAATTTGACTTATGATTGTTCCAATTTGTTTTAGATTCAATATATTTATATTTGGAACTCATTTGGTATGGGATGTATGGATAGGTTTATGGTATGGTTATTGGTTAGGTTTTTGATAATTGGACTTACTTTGGAAGATCACGGTTATGGGCCTATCCCAAAGTCTGAATTTGTATATATACGCTATCTTGTTATATGTTCAGAATTTATCTAACTCAGGGTATGCGTTTGGATAGTTGGGTTGTGTATCCAAGGTAATCCCTAATCCTAGTTGAACTTAGGATGCCTATTACGATAAAGACGGGTCGTTTTAAGGTAATAGGTACATATGTGTTGAATATTGAATGGCATATTGACACAGAAAAGAATGTTGGTAAAGCATCGTGGCATATTGATAGGGGTAAGAATATTGGTGCATGATGATAGGGTGAATAGTGGTGCATAACGATAGGGGGAGCTTTCATCTGTGGTTGAATGCGATAAATGAACATTGATGCTAAAAAATTAGTGGTTAGTTTGTCATCATCAAAAAAGGGAAAAATTGCTATATTTTGCTTTGATGATGACCATCTGACAACAACGGACCAAGTCCCTAAGTATTCATGAATTTAGTACAACTGTCACTATCGTGCAAAATTTTATCTATTAGTGTAACATACTACGTAGGTGGGCTTGTTCCTATAAGGACACCTGGCCTAATCTTATTTCATCCCTAATCATTATCCAGTTATAAATTGAAAATAATGCTCTTCAATTCACTAGTTTTTGCAATCTGGTTGTTCGAGAAAAAAAATCAATGAAAACTCAAATATTGCTCAAGTCCCAATCTTTTGTGTACTGAGAGACTGTGTGTTCTTGAGTCAAGTCTTGGCCTGAAATTGAATTACTCGTGTTATAAGAGTAATTCTTTTATTGTGTTCTTAAGAATTCTTAGGTAGAGTTAACTGAGTTGATATTAGTTAGAGTTAATCAATATTGAGGTAAGTTCTTAGCAGAGTTGTCAAAGTAGGTTTGTAGTAGAGTTATTAATAACTAATGAAGCTTATAGTTAAGTTCCCATTGAGTCTGTAATCAAGAGTTTGATTATAGTGGATTGTTGAGTGCTTGTGATGGAAACCCATGTTTTTTTCTCCCTTGATCAAGGAGGTTTCCACGTTAAATCATTGTGTTCTTTAATTTCCAGCAAAGTTTTAGCTTTCTACAGCTTTACTATTTTATTACTTATGTCTTACTATAAGGGACTTGATCCCTCATAGTGTGGAGCAACCCCCCATGTTTGAACACTTGTCATTAGGAGAAAGTGCCTGAGGTATGAGTTACATTTCCCTCTTATCATATTTTGGATGTGTCCTTGGATTCAATGGTACTCTTTTTATTATCGTGCTAAAATGTCCTAACTTCTCATTTGGGGATGAATGATCCTAATTGGAGGATAATGTAAGAACCCAAAATTTTTTGACGAATTTAATTTTGACTTTCCCGCATTCTTAATGTTAATTTTTGTGTTGAATTATGTTATGGGATGTTAAATGGTATTTTGGAGAAGTTTGAAAATTTTAAAATTTTTGAAAGCGGTTCGGGGTCATTTGGGACCCTGAGGAAGTAAGGGCCCATGATAGTAGCATGCAACAGCACTTATGCTCGACGATAGGAGCGTGGGATAGAGGCTAACCTCTGCGATAACGGCGTGCCACGTTGCTATGCATTTTTTGTATAGTTTTAGTTTGTTTTACTTGGGGTGAGGGACTTTTAGTCCTTTTACCCCTTAAACGACCTTAAAATACCAATTGAAGCTTTTCCTTCAGTTATTAAGACTAAAACATCATTCTTTTCCTCTTTAACTCCCAGAGCAAGAAAGTTCAAGGGTTTTACTAGGAATTCACCATTCAAGCTCCAAACTTTGATTTCTCTTCAATTTCTTCTATATTTTAGGCATGTTTCTAATTCCTTAACTTGTATTTCACATTGTGGCTTTAAATTGTTCAATATTCATGGGTGTTGAATGATGGGTTTGTAATCTGGATGAGGGTTATTGGGTGGTAATACTTGAGTTACTTTTTCCATGTTTTAAATGGATTATTCATGCTTAAATTAATGGTTTTTGGGGCAGAATTAGTGATTTATTATAATGGTTAAATTAGATGACATGTGTTTCACCAAAATTAATGAATGTTTGGTTTAATAATGACATTAACCTCAACTCACCTTGTAAACTTGATTTTGAACATGTATCCTTGTATGGTTAACTATTTTTTAAACTCATTGTGTTGCATTACAGGATAAATGTATAAAATAGATTTTAATGGTCTCAGTGGGCATGATTTGGATTTTAAATAGAACTTGAGAGTCAAATCAACTATATGGACTCGTTTGGTGTAAATGGAAAAGATTACAGGCATATTGATATGACGATACGATATTGGAAAATGCCTTAATAAAGATTGTTTAGTAAATGATTGGTTTATGTGAAAATTGTGTTAATATGGGCTTAAATAAAATTGTATAGCTCACAAATAAGAAGTAGTCCCTGGGAGACAAACACTGAAAACTAAGTTTGCCGATGTTGGGTGTCGATATGAGTATGTGTATGACACACATTATATTTTGGATGGCTATCACCTTGGTCTTTATCCTTTCCTCAATTTCGTCGGTACGTCTAGATAACACGCACTAGGAGCCCTTTCGGTAGGAGGAGCCAAACTCATATAGCCTATGAGTTCCTTTAGGTCTGTACGAGCTACATAGTTTAGGCTAATATCTTGTACTTTCATATTTCATGACCCTCATCCCTATCCCAACATCCTATATATGTATATATAAATGTTGTGCATGTGTTTTTGACTGGTTTCTAATGTGTGCATTACTTTATCCCTTTCCCTCAAGTTACATGCCGGTCTTTCTCATGTCTGTACTTGTTCAACTACCATTAACATGAGATGTTTGAAATTCTTTCACCCTTAATTCGAAATCTGAAAGTCTAAGTCATGTGAAAGTATTATTGTCTTATAGAAAGAATGTTTTACACGATGCAAATGCTAATAAGTTGAGTTTCGAATAGTAAATAATTACTATGAAAAAGTTTTAAGGACAATCCAAGGAGGCAACACCTTGATTATGCCATGGGCAAAGGTATAATCATTTATCCCTTTTAAGTTTTGCACAAATTTTACGTGTCAGTGCATAAAATTTAAACTACAATAAAGTCTATTAGTAATAAGAATATGTGAAATGTAATGCGATGTGTTGTTTCTTGAGTAATATTTTGGATTATACTTACTAGTGTTCAAATGCTATGTGATGTGCTTTTTATTTGAACACTTTTCTCATAATAAATCTAAAAATAAATATTAGGACTCTTCATTATTAATTATTAATGACAACTTCAGCAACTGTCATTATAGACCATATTGATTGATCCTACATTATGATTTTGGTCTATAACGGATCGATGACAGGTAAGAAATTCGTATGAAAATGTGAATGAATGAAATCGAGTTTTAATCGATGCTCTTCTAGCTCTGGAATGGAGAAATGTATTTTTAGGACTTCTGAACTATTAAAATCTTCCTACTAATGACTTTTTGAGTAGATCCTAAAAGCTTCTCAAGCTAGTAGCAATGGCGGATAAATGGGTTTTGCAAATATTTGAAAGAAAATAGGAGTAACAATGGAAGTAATGAGCAACAATGGTGATTTTCAGTTGTGAGGAGGAAGATTTTGCCAGAAAAGTCGTCGGAATCGGAGAAAGTAGGTGAAGAATGAGAGTTTTCTTGGTGGCTTCTCGGATAAATTTTACTTTGTTATTTTATAAATTTAAAAATGAGGAAAAATTAAATATTTGTTGGATGACGTGGATATTAAAGTGTAATATTATAGACTTGTGTGCAAGATTTTGATAGTTTTTAAAAATTAAATGGATGACATCATAAATGTGTCTATCCACTATATTTTTTAAAACTTGTATCTATCATGGTCACATCACCTTATTCTCTACTTCTTCAACAACCATTAATGGGAGATGTTTGAAATTCTTTCACCCTCTATTAGAAATCTCAAAGTCAAATCTTGTGACAATATAAATCTCTTATAGAATGAAGGTCTTACACGATTCAAATCAAAATTACATGAGTTTAAAATTTTAAATAATTATTAACAAATCAACTAATACTTGATAGCTTCAATAGTAAACTTCAACAAGAAATTCTGAGACATGGACGATGGCTCTTTTTTTTTTCTCATGACCATAGAAAAGAACTACAAGAAGAAAATATTCACCAACATGAAAATCAAGAAATAGAATATCAAAGAGGCTTAAACCAATTCTTCTATCGATTTTGTTCCCCTCCCCTTTATCTTTGTACACTTATAACTGCATGAAATTTGTATACAAAAAATTATAGATTGCATACACTTATCTCTCCAGGACCAACTTTGTGGGACTATACAGAATATGTTGTTATTATTGTGTAGTAGCCATGGTAAAAAAATCTTAACCTTTAAGAAATAATTGCATATGTGCACTGCAAATCTAGATCAATAGCTATCAAAGAGAACTCACAATGAGTTCTAGCAATACCTAACAGATCAGAAGAATATTACCATATGCATTTCTTCTACTGGGTGACGTATTTGAGATAGAATTTTAAAGCAAATTATATCACAAAACAGTAAAATCTGACAGAGGCAGCTAAACAGGATTTGTGGCCTAAAGCCAACTTTAAGGAGAGACCCTTGAAATTAATTAATAAAATTTTTTATATATATATTTTTGTAACGGGTGAAGTAAGTATATATATATTGACAATTCTCATTTGACTACATGCTAATTTCCATCAACAAAGATATCTGATAATTGAACAAGGTTTTTTCAATATTTTGGTAAGAAAGATCGTTGTTAAGATAATTGTTTATCAATTAATTGTCTACATTTAATGAACTCAATTTTTACTACTACCTAGATGTTAAAATAATTTTATACATATGGAATAGTTTTAAGTCTATTTTGAATTGAATTGATGATTGATCTATTATTTATGAGAAACAATCAAACTCGAAGAATATTAGAAGAGACTTGTTTATCTTCTACTATAGATATCGCAATTAATTAACTTTTTTTTGTATGCATGTTTATTATAAAATTTCACTGATAATCAGGCTATTCTAATTAATGTGATACTTTTTACTTATACAGAATCTAATTATATTAATCGTGAATAATTTTTTAAATCTATTCTTTTTCATATTCATAACATGAGATAAAAATTCAGTGTATAAGACTTATTGCAAAGTTTTTGAACACTTAGATTTTAAAATATTGTACTAATTCAATCATATTTAACTTTAAAATTATTTAAATGAATTATCGTTAAATGAAAAGTGACACATACATTGAAACAAATATATAGAGTATTCATCTAAGTAGCATCTACTTATTTCTAAATGATTCTATAAAATTGTCAAAAGACATTTTCTTAAAATAATAATGATGCTACATCTATGATATATTTTATGCACTAATGAAAATTTGGGGCCTTTGATTTGGGTTTGTGTGGCGGTAGTGGGTGTGTGGGGGAGGGGGATAAAGCACTTTCTTTAGTTGCTTCCCCCTTAAGCCGACACTGAAACCTGATACTGCTGGTTTCTCATAGTATATATTCTAGCTATATCACCAAACATTAAAACCTACTATAGGCTTCTCACAATATTTATTCTAGCATACGATTTACAAGCTTTTCTAATAAACTTAATAGAGTTAACACCCTATCTTGAAACAACAAATAAGTTACAACTGTTTATAAATAAGACAACCACGAGATTAAGCTAATTCTTTCATTGCAGCCAACTCATACTGAGGGATTGATGCATCAAAAATTCTACTCGTAGAAATTTATCAACTGCCAAAACACACACACACAAAATGGTATTTTCATTAAGATTAATCTATGTAAATTAGGAGGAAATACCTCTAAAACTAAAGTAAGAACTTAAAAGTATATAATTCTTCTTTTTTTGCTCTCGGCTCCCCTCACCGCTTATTTGAAAGATCCTTCCTTCTCAATTTCAAGTTTCACTTTCTCTTTCTTGATCCTCGAAATGTACACTTTGAAGATATGTATTTCTATTTTTTTTTATCAATCTATTCTTGTATTTATGAAAATAAAAGTTTCACGAGCAGAAAAAGGGGTTTTGGCAATTGTGCTTGAAACTAAAAAGTCCTAGAATGGATCTCATATGTCAAAGACAAATGGGTGAAAGGTGTTTCTTTTGCGACTAGCAAAAAAGGTGGGAATCAAAAATATTTTTGAGACTTTGTTGTTTGAAGAAAACAAATGATGAATTATAATGCTTGGATGTTTTTTTGATTGTAGCATTTGATTTGCTATGATGAGCTAGAGAAGATGTCGTGATCTTTTTAAGTTATGAATCGAGAGTAATCTAGGATGTTCTCTAGAGAATTTACTGATATTTCAGAAAAAATTATTCAGTTTGAGGCCAATCTAAGATGTTCTTCCGTTTATTTTTATTTTTAATGGGAATAATAAGAGACTTTTAAAATTTTTGAGAGAATCTTTTTGAAGAGAGTTATTTTGTTGAAACCTTCTAATTATTTTGTTAAAATATTTTAATATCTCAATTTTAATTTTATTTTATTTTATTGTGTTTAACTTTTAAGAGTTCAATTAACAATGTAATCAGCGGTGGGGGTATCCATTGAATGATTACTCGAAATCGCATATTCAACTGAATCATTTTATCGATTGTCGGGTTTGGTGGTGGGGGTACTAGCGACTTAACGATAATATTTATCCTCAATATAGGTCTAGATCTATCGGCAACAACATTCCACGTGTGCAAGGACACATGCCTATTATTCTTTGTAAATGTGGGATGCAATTTTTCTCTCTCATTCATTAAATAGCTTAAAACAACGTCGCTTGACTCGTAAAATAATTTCCCAATCTAAATTACTCTTCAAACCATATCGTCACATGAATCATTTTGACGCATTAAAATAGGAACTTTTCCATTACTAGATGATTTTAAATTACAATAGCTAGGAGTCTTCTCCCTTATAATCACGATCAACAATAACAACTTTCGCTACTGTCATTATAGACTACAATGATCGATCTTAGATTACGGTATCGATCTATAACAAGTGAATGACTGATCAATGATGGATAAGAAATCTGTATTATAACATGAATGAATGAAATTGGGATTTAATTGATGCTCTCTTAGCTCTGGAATGGAGAAATATAATTTTTGGACTTCTGACTATTGAAATCTACATACTAATGTGTTATTGATTAGATTTTGAAAGCTTTTAAAGCTAGTAGCAATGACAAAACAAGGTTTTTTTTGTAAATATTTGAAAGAATATGGGATAAAAATGAAAGCAATGATCACCAATTGTGATTTTCAGTTGCGAGGAGGAAGAATTTAGTAGAATTGGAGAAAGTAGGTGAAAAACAAAGCTCTTGGCCTTTTGGACAAGTTTTTCTTTGTTATTTTCTAAATATAAAAATGGGGGGAAAATTAGATATTTGTTGAATGAAGTGAGACACTAAAGTGTAATATAGACTTGTGTTCTAGGTTTGGATGATTTTTAGAAGTTAAATGGATGATATCATAAATGTGTCTATTTCAAACTTGCGTGTAAATATTACATTATGTTTTCAAAGTGGGTATTGAGTAGGAAGACCAAAATATCATGGTCACATGACTTTATTCTTCCTTTTGAAAGTTAATGTCTTCTGATCTTTGCTTTGGAAGCTAGAGAGGGTGGTAGGGTTTATAGATTTCAAAGCACTGTCGTTTGCATATTGTACTTCTTCAATAACCATTAACTGGAGATGTATGAAATTCCTTCACCCTTAATCAAAAATTTCAAAGTCAATTCATGAGAAAGTATAGTTCTCTTAAAGGAAGAAGGTCTTACGCGATGTAAATCCTAATTACTGAGCTACGAATACTAAATAATTATTACCAAATCAACCAATATTTGATAGATTCAATATTTAACTTTAACAAGAAATTCTGAGACATCGACGATAGCTCTTATTTTCCTCATGACCATTGGATCCAACTATAAGAAGAAAATATTTACCAACACGAATATTAAGAAATAGGACATTAAAAAGGCTTAAACAGATCTTCTATCTATTACATTCCATAGCCCTTTTTCTTTGTACAGTTACCACTACTTGAACTATGTATACAAGAAAATTAGATATAGTGTAGCTTCTGAGGTAGTGGTACTGTATATGTTGTTGTTCTTGTGTAGTAGCCATGGTAAAACAAGCTTAACCTTTAAGAAACAATTGCATATGGACAGTAAATCCAGATCCATCGCTATAGAGTGGAACTCACAATGAGTTTTAATAACACCTAACAGCTCAGAAGAATATTACTATCTACATCTCATCTACTAAGTGACACATTCAAGACAGAATGCTGAAGCATATTATATCATTAAATAGTAAAACCTGATACAGGTTTCTCATTGTATATATTCCATTTATATCGCAAAACATTAAAACCTACTACAGATTTCTCATAACATATATTCTAGCATACTATTTATGAGCTTTTCTAATAAACTTAATAGGGAATAACACACTAGCTTATAACAACAAATAAGTTACAACATTTCATAGATAAGAAAGAGATTAAGCTAATCGAGCCAACCATATATACATTTCTTTCATTGCTTCTAACTCATACAGAGGGATTGATGAATCGGAAATTCTGCTCATAGAAATTTATCAACTGTCAAAACATACACACAAAAAAGGTGTATTTTTATTAAGAGTCACCAAAGTAAATTAGGAGGAAATAATTTTGAAACGAGTAAGAACTTAGAATTATATCAACACATTCCTCACATAAAAACCATAACTACAAAATAGAATAATACAATGTTTATTTAAACAAATTACACGTTCAGGTGTTAATCTGAAGTGATAATCCAAAATAATTAGTGAGTATATAATTAGAAAAGCACAATGAGGAAAAGATTAAGGTTTAACAATAATTCAGATTATAAGGCACTATCAATGTACGCAGTGTGGTACTACTTCTAAACTATTACTTGATGAGGTTATTGTGATTTAAATACTAAATGCTTAATGTATTCATATTTATGCGAAACTGAGAAATAACTATTATTAATGCATATGAAAATGTAAGATAGTTAAGCTTTTTGGTGATGCAAGAATCAATAAAAGAGAAAAGAGAAACAATTACCAGGAGTGGATTATTTATCTTCAGAAACTTGTTGGTCACCAGTGTTTCCTTTCCATCCGACCTGTAGGAAACCAGTAAGTAAGGCTAAAATGTGAACTAAAAACCTAATATATGAATCAACAAGGAGTCATTAAACTAAAAAATTAGAATTAAATTATCTTGCAGTATCTGTGCGAAAATTGGTAAAGCCACAGAGAGTATGAGGCAAGTTGTGACCATGAACAAAACTGTCAAGTTCAAGCTCCCTCCATTAAGAAAAGAGATCAAAGCAGAAACAGAAGGAAGCAATCATACTGGTTATACTTCATAACATCTTATGCACATTAAATTGTTGTTATGAAAAAATAGGTAACACAACTTCAAGAAAAAAATCAATGAAAATAAAAAAATTACCACTTAAAATATGATGTAAAAGGAAAAACAGAATGACAAGACTTGAAATTGATTTTAAAATTCAAGAACTTTTAGCTTATCCTAACAATAACAAAGATCTTTTTTTGATGAATTAAGGGATATGATTTGCTAGAGTTCTATCGTAGACCACCTCTCTTCTTCTTTACACTTTACCCTCCTCAAATCCCACTTTGTGGGAATACACTGATATGGTGTTGTACGTGGTATCATTAAAAAGGAATCAAGAAGATGCATTTTGTACAACTTGTAAGACTGAGGGAACTAGGTTTGATATCAATGAAATTATTTTGACTTGTAAAGAAATAAATAGAAATCTGAGAGATTGCACATTTTGTTTATCACAAAAGCACAACACGCATAGAAATAGAAATTTAAGTTTTAATTCACAAACCTCTTTAATTGTAAAAGCATCATTGAAATCTGCAGTAGCTGAATCTGGCTCAACGATGTCAGGGCTACAGCTGCTAGCTGCCGGCTGAGCTGGAGGCGTCCAATGGAACACTCATGTTTTTTCTTTTCGCTCCTTTCATTCTCTCTCTAAGATTTTTATTTTCTTTCTTGTCTCTTTCTAATGTTATATATACTTTATTTTTAAATTTGTCTGACCTATTTTCTTCATGTGGTACACTTAACCTACAAAATTAAAGATATATTAATAACTAGAGATATTTTAATAAATTTAATTCTTTAATTTAAAATTATACTCTATTAAACTCCAAATAAATAAATTTTTGAGCTATTTTGTAATATCTAAGATAAGTAAATTATTCATTTTTTAAGAGATATATTTGGAATTGATTTTAATTACTTTATACTTTTTAGGTTATGAGTTTTGAGAGACTTATTTGACTTTATTTTGCTATTACTGAAGTTTCAGGAGTATTTTAATAATATTTAAAAGGATAATCATGAAAAATAAAGTGCAATATATGTCCTAATTTCTTTTCGTTAATATGTGTATGCTGGGCCAAAAATTCATTTATTTTATACTAGAGAGTGTGAGATTTTAAATTTTCTTAAATTCTGCGCCAAGTGTTTAACTCACAAAATTAAATGTATTTTGATACATGTAATATATTTTAATTAAGATAACACAAATTTTTATTTTTTCAAACTTCGTGTCAAGTCACATTTAATCCACAAATTAAAGATGCAGTAATTTGATACCTTTAACGTATTTTAATTAAAGAACATAAATTTTTTGTAGTATCTAAAATAAGTAAATTATTCATTTTCAAGAGCCATATTGAGAATTTCATTCAATTTTACGTTATACGTTTTAGGTTATGAGTTTTAAGAGACTTAATTGACTTTATTTTAATGTTATTAAAATTTCAGTAGTAGTTTGATAATATATAAAAAGATAAACATGGAAAGTAAAGTATAATTTATGTCCTAGTTTCTTTTCTCGAATAGGTGAGCATTGAGCCGATAATTCATTTATTTTGAACTAAATAGAGTAAGATTTTAAATTTTCTTAAATTTTATGTCAAGTTACGTTTAACTCATAAAATGCAAGAAATTTTGATCCATTTAGTATATTTTAATTTAAGGTCATATAATTTTTTATATTCTCAAACTCCATGTGTAGTCACATTTAATCCATAAAATTAAAGATGCAGTATTTTGATACAATAAACATAATTTAATTTAAGATCATAAGATTTGTAATTTTCTTAAATTTTGTGACAAATCATGTTTAACCCATAAAATTGAAGATATTCTGATATATTCAATATACTTTAATTAATAACATTCAATACTTCAATTTCTTAAACTCTATGTCAAGTCAAAATGGGTCAATCAATTCGAAACTAAAGAAGTGGAAGAATATATTTCATTGCGCTTTGTATTTAATTGAGAAAATGTCATAAATAACTATAGCTTGGGATATAATTATGAATGTAATTATATCTCAAGTACTTATAAAATATAATTGCATTTATTCTATGCCGCGAATATCAGTTGTACCAATAAAAAAATTATATATAAGTGGAAAATAGTACTTGCATTATGTGAGTATAAACTAAAACACTTGAGAGATTTATTTTGTCTCATTATTAGTACGTGTGTGTATATATATTAAGTAATTGCTATAAAACATAAATGTAACACATTTCATATTTTTTTGAAACTGTAGATATACATTGTAACTTTAGTTTAAATGTTTGTTACATCGTATTTGATGTAAATTTATGATTATTTATTAAATTTAATTTTTCGATCTCTCATTGAATTTGCTAGTTTTAATCAGAATAAGATAGATTCCAATTACTTATTATTTAAAGCGTTTAGCCAAATTAAGCGTGTTCTTGCCCATTTTATTCATTATATTTATATAAAATGAATATAAAATATCAGTAACCTTGTATACATCTATTAATCTGATTAACGTGGTTAAGTTTAGCTATTCAATCCACTTATTTCAATACTTTTTAAACTTTATAATAATTTTATATTATTTTGCTACTTTTTGTACATGTCATCATTGAGCACATTAAGCTATATTTTTCCTGGACTAATATTATGGCTTATACTTACCATCGTTAAAATATAATGCGATGTATTAATTAAATGATTTTCTCAAAAATTCTAAAAAAAAGCATTAGGATTCCCCATCATTAAATATTTAAGAAAATAACTGGTAAAAAGAAACAGAAAAAAAAGGGAAATTATATACTTTGTTAAATTATGTCTTATATTGTAATTTTGGTTTAAGTATTTGTCACATGAAATTTGAGTAAATTTATGATTAAAAATTTAAAGGAATTTTTTAGTTACATTAAATTTGCCGGATTCAATAAGAATAAAACTGAATTCAATTACTTATTTATAGTGTTAAGCCAAATTAAACATGTTCTTGCCCAATCTTTTCATATTTATATTGAACATATCTAAAATATCATGATTCTTTAATGCATCTACTAGAACGCTTTATTTTGACAAGTTTAGTTCGTCAATTTTCTTTTTTCAACACTTTTCAAAACTCCATGTACATGTTCACATACATACATACATATATATATATATAACTCTAGAAGCATTTTCTCCCGGTCTCTCATACATACATACATACATACATACATATATATATATATAACTCTAGATGCATTTTCTCCCGGTCTCTCATTTTCTTATTCACATTAGATTTTTAATGGAAGAAGAAGAAGACCCAATTGATGGGCTAAGCCTCCTACTAACCCCGACTATTGAAAACTGATAAACTGAGATACTGAAGTAATAATTATGTCCTCGAACTATGAGGACTTAATATTAGTCTGATGGATTAGGATGCTAAGTATGATCGGGAGCCCGTGCGTCTGAACCTATGATATAAGACATCATAGCACAAAAGAAAGGTATGCGTCAGTACTTTGAATGTACTGGTATGCTAAGTGAGGTAGGCTGAGATGCATGGGTTCATACGCATGAACAATACTGACTGAATAACATGTGTATAACTGAATAAATACATAAACTGTAACTGTGGTCGTGATAACACTGGATACTGAGTTTTGAATTTCTGATTTATAGATATTTGAGTTTACTGATACTGTATTAGTGATAGCTGAATGGCTGTATCTGAAAGTCCTGATCCTGGGAAACTATTCTGAGGTCCGAACTGAACTGAGTGACTGTATCTAACAGTCTTGATTTTAGTAGAATGGAACTAAGTTCTATTCTGAGGACTGAAACTGAGACTATTGGAGGTAATCATCTAACCAACATACCTCTTTCTGAGTGAATTATGGTTCAACATATAACCCTAGTTGGAAGAGTGTCAGTACCTCGTATGAGATGTATCAACCCTGGTCTAGCAGGTTGATACCTCAACCTACGCTAGCTATATAGTTATGTAATGCAGGAATTGATACAAAGGGTCAAACCCTCTGCTGGCAGGAATGCCCCCATCCATGGGTTCGCTTGGTGCTGAATCCTACTCCCAACTGAAGAGACATTGAACTGATTCCTAGTTCATACTAGGCATGACATAACTATTACTAATTATACTGTCTAATTGAACTGAGTTCACTGAGTTCTGTTGAGGAAGACCAAACTATCATGGTCACACCACTTTATTCTTCCTTTTGAAAGTAAATGTCTTCTGATGTTTGCTTTGGAAGCTAGAGAGGCTGGTAGGGTTTATAGATTTCAAAGCACTGTCGTTTGCATGTTGTACTTCTTCAATAACCATTAACTGGAGATGTATGAAATTTCTTCACCCTTAATAAAAAGTCTCAAAGTCAAGTCATGAAAAAATATAGTTCTCTTAAAGGAAGAAGGTCTTACGCGATGTAAATCCTAATTACTGAGTTACAAAGACTAAATAATCATTACCAGATCAACCAATATTTGATAGATTCAATATTTAACTTTAACAAGAAATTCTGAGACATCAACGATGCCTCTTATTTTCCTCATGACCATTGGATCCATCTATAAGAAGAAAATATTTACCAACATGAATATGAAGAAATATGACATTAAAAAGGCTTAAACAGTTCTTCTATCTATTTCGTTCCCTACCCCGTTTTCTTTTTATAGTTACCACTACTTGAACTTTGTATATAAGAAATTTAGATATAGTATGTCATCTGAGGTAGTGGTACTGGCTACGTACTCTTTACCTCTCCAGAATCGACTTTGTGGGAATGAACTAGATATGTTGTTATTGTTGTGTAGTAGCCATGGTAAAACAAGATTAACCTTTAAGAAACAATTGCATATGGACACTAAATCCAGATCCATCGCTATAGAGTGGAACTCACAATGAGTTTTAATAACTCCTAACAGCTCCGAAGAATATTACTATCTACATCTCATCTACTGAGTGACATATTCAAGACAAAATGCTGAAGCATATTATATCATTAAATAGTAAAACCTGATACAGGTTTCTCATTGTATATATTCCATTTATATCGCGAAACATTAAAATCTACTACAGGTTTCTCATAACATATATTCTAGCATGTTATTTACTAGTTTTTCTAATAAACTTAATAGGGAATAACACCCCAGTTTACAACAACAAATAAGTTACAACATTTTATAGATAACCAAGAGATTAAGATAATCGAGCCAGCCACATATATATTTCTTTCATTGCTTCTAACTCATACAGAGGGATTGATGAATCAGAAATTCTGCTCATAGAAGTTTATCAACTGCAAAAACATGCACACAAAAAATGTGTATTTCCATTAAGAGTCACCTAAGTAAATTAAGAGGAAATACTTTTGAAACGAGTAAGAACTTAGAATTATATCAACACATTTCTCACATAAAAATCATAACTACAAAATAGAATGATACAATATTTATTTAAACAAATTACACGTTCAGGTATAAATCTGAAGTGATAATCCAAAACAATTAGTGAGTATATAATTAGAAAAGTACAATGAGGAAAAGATTAAGGTTTAACAATAATTTAGATTATAAGGACCTATCAATGTACACAGTGTGGTACTACTTCTAAACTATTACTTGAAGGTTATTGTGAATTTAAAACTAGATGCTAAATGTATCCATATTTACGCGAAACTGAGAAATAACTATTATTAATGCATATGAAAATGTAAGATAGTTAAGCTTTTTGGTGATGCAAGAATCAATAAAAGATAAAAGAGAAACAATTACCAGGAGTGGATTATTTATCTTCAGAAACTTGTTGGTCACCAGTGTTTCCTTTCCATCGAACCTGTAGGCAACCAGTAAGTAAGGCTAAAATGTGAACTAAAAAACTAATATATGAATCAGCAAGGCATCATCAAACTAAAAAGTTAGAATTAAATTATCTTGCAGCATCTGTGCGAAAATTGGTAAAGCCACCGAGAATATGAGGACAGTTGTGACCATGAACAAAAGTGTCAAGTTCAATCTCGCACCATTAAGAAAAGAGATCAAAGCAGAAACAGAAGGAAGCAATCATACTGGTTATACTTCATAGCATCTTATGCACATTAAATTGTTGTTATGAAAAAACAGGTAACACAACTTCAAGAAAAAAATAAATGAAAATAAAAAAATTACCACTTAAAATATGATGTAAAAGGAACAACAGAATGACGAGACTTGAAATTGATTTTAAAATTTGAGAACTTTTAGCTTATCCTAACAATAACAAAGATTTTTTTTGATGAATTAAGAGATATCATTTGCCAGAGTTCTATCGTAGATCACCTCTCTACTTCTTTACACTTTACCCTCCTCAGATCCTACTTTGTGGGAATACACTGATATGTTGTTGTAAGTGGTATCATTAAAAAGGAATCAAGATGATGCATTTTGTACAACTTGCAAGAGTTAGGGAACTAGGTTTGAAACAATGAAATTATTTTGACTTGTAAAGAAATAAATAGAAAGTTGAGAGATTGCACATTTTGTTTATCACAAAAGCACAACACGCATAGAAATAGAAATGTAAGTTTTAATACATAAACCTCTTGGGAAGAAAGGTCACTATAACATCTTTATTATCATTGAATAAAGTTTCTACATAGCCAATAGGCTTGATAAGCTCTTTAATGGTAAAAGCATTTTTGAAATCTGCAGTAGCTGAATTCGGCTCACCGATGTCAGGGCTACAGCTGCCGGCTGAGCTGGAGGCGTCCAATGGAACACTCATGTTTTTTCTTTTCGCTCCTTTCATTCTCTCTCTAAGATTTTCATTTTCTTTTTTTGTCTCTTTCTAATGCTATATATACTTTATTTTTAAATTTGTCTGACCTATTTTCATCATGTGGTACACTTAACCTACAAAATTAAAGATATATTAATAACTAGAGATATTTTAATAAATTTAATTCTTTAATTTAAAATTATACTCTATTTAACTCCAAATAAATAAATTTTTGAGGTATTTTGTAATATCTAAGATAAGTAAATTATTTATTTTTTAAGAGATATATTAGAAATATCTTTTAATTACTTTATACTTTTTAGGTTATGAGTTTCGAGAGATTTATTTGACATTATTTTAATATTATTAAAATTTCAGGAGTATTTTAATAATATTTAAAACGATAATCATGAAAAATAAAGTGCAATGTATGTCCTAATTTCTTTTCATTAATAGGTGTATGTTGGGCCAAAAATTCATTTATTTTATACTAGAGAGTGTAAGATTTTAAATTTTCTTAAATTCTGTGTCAAGTGTTTAACTCGCAAAATTAAATTATTCTGATACATTTAATATATTTTAATTAAGGCAACACAATTTTTTATTTTTTCAAACTTCGTGTCAAGTCACATTTAATCCACAAATTAAAGATGCAGTATTTTGATACCTTTAACGTATTTTAATTAAAGAACATCAATTTTTGGTAATATCTAAAATAAGTAAATTATTCATTTTCAAGAGCCGTATTGAGAATTTCTTTCAATTTTACATTATACTTTTTAGGTTATGAGTTTTAAGAGACTTAATTAACTTTATTTTAATTTTATTAAAATTTCAGTAATAGTTTAATAATATCTAAAAAGATAAACAAGGAAAGTAAAGTATAATTTATTTCCTAGTTTCTTTTCTCGAATAGGTGAGCATAGAGCCGATAATTCATTTATTTTGAACTAAATAGAGTAAGATTTTAAATTTTCTTAAATTTTGTGTCAAGTCACGTTTAACTCATAAAATTAAAGAAATTTTGATCCATTTAGTATATTTTAATTTAAGGTCATATAATTTTTTATATTCTCAAATTCCGTGTCAAGTCACATTTAATCCACAAAATTAAAGGTGCAGTATTTTGATACAATAAACATAATTCAATTTAAGATCATAAGATTTTTTATTTTCTTAAATTTCGTGACAAATCATGTTTAACCCATAAAATTGAAGACATTCCGATATATTCAATATACTTTAATTAATAACATTCAATACTTCAATTTCTTAAACTCTATGTCAAGTCAAAATGGGTCAATCAATTCGAAACTAAAGAAGTGGAATAATATATTTCATTATGCTTTGTATTTAATTGAGAAAATGTCATAAATAACTATAGCTTGGAATATAATTATGAATGTAATTATATCTCAAGTACTTATAAAAGATAATTGCATTTATTCTATGCTGCGAATATCAGTTGTACCAATAAAAAAATTATATTTAAGTGGAAAAAAGTAATTGCATTATGCGAGCATAAACTATAAGACTTGAGACATTTATATTGTCGCATTATTAGTACACGTGTGTATATATATTACGTAATTGCTATAAAACCTAAATGTAATACATTTCATAATTTTTTGAAACTATAGCTATACATTGTAACTTTAGTTTAAATGTTTGTTACATCGCTTTTGATGTAAATTTATGATTATTTATTAAAGTTAATTTTTTGATCTCTTATTGAATTTGCTAGTTTTAATCAGAATATGATAGATTCCAATTACTTACTATTTAAAGCGTGTAGCCAAATAAAGCGTGTTCTTTCCCATTTTATTCATTATATTTATATAAAATGGATCTAAAATATCATTAACCTTGTATACATCAATTAATCCGATTAACGTGGTTAAGTTTAGCTATTCAATCCACTTATTTCAATACTTTTTAAACTCTAGAATAATTTTATATTATTTTGCTACTTTTTTTACATGTCATCATGGACTAATATTTTGGCTTATACTTACCAGCGTTAAAATATAATGCGATGTATTAAGAAAATAATTGTAACGATCCGAATCATAGCCTAGTCGTGATGAGTATCTGAAGCAAATTGCAGACCGGAGACCACCCCTTTAGCCATACCTTAAGAGCAATTATGATAATTAACAACGGAAGACAAGCAATCAATAAGACGAATAATAGATAACCCAAAACTCCATGTACATGTTCACATACATACATACATATATATACATACATATATATATATATATATACATATATATATATACATATATATATACATACATATATATATATATACATATATATATATACATATATATATATATACATATATATAATATATATAATATATATAGATATACATATATATACATATATATACATGTACATATATACATATATATATATTTTTACTATTTAATTCTCATAAATAGCTCATCAAAAACTTGAAAGGCTTTGTATATGCACATAGTACTAATTAACACATGAGCATCACAATTTCAAGGCTTTAACATGAATTCACATGATACTACATGCATAGTAATTATTTTTATCTAAATCTTGCACTTAATTGTGCAATAGAAATCCAATCAACATTATAATCATGAATACACTAGAATCCAAATCATGGAAATCATGAAATCAATTTACTGAAAGTTTGGAAGAGATTCTTGTACTCCAAGGGTGGAAGGGACCCTTGGATGAATATTTGACATAACTTAAAGCTTGAATTCTGAAAGATTGATAGATTTTCTTGGAACTTGGATTCTTAAATGTGATGAACTAGGGTTTGTTCTTGAAAAATTCTAGAGAGAATGAGTAAATTTTGCCTTTTGGATGACTTAATTACATATTTTAGGGGATGATATGAGATGGGAAAAGACCCATTTATCCCTCTGAACGCGGGTTTTAATTAATAAAAATTGGACTTGCAACACACAGACCAACGCTCTGAGTCATTGGCATCGATGCGACGGCCGATGCACCACATCAAGTCTGCATCGGCTCACTAGAATTTTCACTGGGAGCTAGGCAAGAATATACATCGACGCAATAGATGATTTGGAGCATCGAGATCGCATCGATCCACTGGTTTGAATTTCCAAAAGTGCCTCAAACGAAGTCCAAAAAATTGAAAACTTGTCTGAGAACACCTACTGACATTCCTGATCATGCATTAACCTAAAAATTGATATTTAAAGGTCATAAGGGTCATGAAATAGGATTTGCAACTTACAAAGGCTAAAATGACTCTAAGTATGAATACTTAGTCATATTTTTCTAAGTCTGGGACCCGTTACTAGCTTTTACAGGACAGAATCAATCTTAGGACTTTACGGGGTCTTATAATATCTCCCCATTGGGAACATTCATCCACAAATAAGACTGACTAAGCTGGGAATACTGAATTTAGATACTGGATATGCACAACTGCAATGTGATTTATAACTGACACTACTGATATGCTTAAATTTCATACTGAACATGCATATCTGATGGATGACTACATAGCTAAACATGATTCATGAATGAATGACTGGAATTGCTAGTAAGTTGAGTCCATTATACTGAGCATGCATATCTGATTCTTGAATATCTTATTGAACAAACTCATGAATGTATGACTAGATATGCAATGGTAACAGATACCAAGTTTACAAAGAAAATCTGAGCAATAAACTGAGTAAGTTTAAAGAGAATCGTTACCTTGGGCTGAGTATTAATTTTCGGAGAAGAGGTGAGGTTACTTTATTTGCATATCTTCTTGTGCTTCCTAAGTTGCTCCCTCAATGGACTGGTTCCGCTAAAGAACTTTGACCAAAGGGACTTCTTTGTTCCTCAGTCTGAGAATCTGATAATCAAGGATTTTGATTGGAATCTCCTCATAAGAGAGACTGTTCTGAACGTCTATACTCCCTACAGGGACTACAACTGATGGGTCACCTAAGCATTTCTTTAGAAAGGAGACATGGAACACTGGATAGACTAAAGCTAAGTTTGAAGGTAACTCAAGCTTGTAAGCTACCTTTCTAAAATGGCTGACAATTCGGTAAGGACCGACATATCGGGGACTAAATTTCCCCTTCTTGACAAACCTCTTGACCGACATACCTTTCTGAATAGTCCTTTCTTCTTGACCATCTATTTAAGGGTGAAATATTGTACTGAGGTGGAATTGGGTACCAAGATCCTTTCATAATGCCTTCCAAAAATGAGAGGTGAACTACGTACCTCTATCTGAGATAATGGACAATAGAACTTCGTATAATCTGACCAACTCTCTAACATAGAGCTTAGCAAAGTCCTTGGCTGAATAATAGGTATGAATTGGTAGGAAATGAGCTGATTTGTTCATCCTATCTACAATGACCCAAACTGAATCGTGCTGATGATGAGTACGAGACAAAACTATCACAAAATCCATGTTCACTTTTTCCCAGTTCCAAGTGGGAGTACTGAAATCCTGCATAGACCCACTAGGTTTCTAATGCTCAATCTTAACCTGTTGATATATAGAGGACTTAGCTATAAACTCTGCAATGTCTCTCTTCATCCCACTCCACCAATAGATCTCCCATAAATCACGATACATCTTAGTGGACCCTAGATGAATAAAGTAATGCCCACCATGCGCTTCTACAAGAATCCACTATCTCAGGTCATCTACACCTGGCAAATATAGCCGACCTTGACAATGCAAAACACCATCTCTCCCTTGGGAAAAAACCTCTATCTTCTGATCTTTGATTGATTCTTTCTAGTTAGCTAGACTGGGATCCCTATCCTGCTTTTCCTTTACCTCTGAAACCAAAGATAATTCTAAACTACTCTGTACCCATACACTACCTTCTACTGAATCGACTAAGAGGATACCTAGTTGGATAAGCTGATGAACTTTCTGAGCTAACTTCTTCTTACTATTTTCCACACGAGCAACACTACCCATATATATCCTACTAAGAGCATCAGCCACTACATTGGCTTTGCCCGAATGATACAGGACGCTCATATCGTAGTCTTTCAACAACTCTAATCACTTTACCTGACGGAGGTTTATGTCTTTATGAGAGAACATAAACTATAGGATTTTATGGTCTATGATTACATCAACGTGCACATCATACAAATAGTGCCTCTAAATCTTTAAGGCAAATATTACTGCTGCTAACTCATATAATGAGTAGGATAGTTCTTTTCATGGGGTTTGAGGTGTATAGAGGTGTAGGCTATCACCTTACCTCTTTGCATCAAAACATACCCCAAACCAACCCTGGAAGCATCACAATATACCACAAATTCATCTGAACCATCTGGTATAGTCAAAATTAGGTTTGTAGTGAGTCGATTCTTCAAATCTTGAAAACTCTTCTCACAAGAATCTAACAACTAAAATTTAACCTTCTTCTGAGTCAATCTAGACATAGGGGATGCAATAAACAAAAATCCCTTAACAAATAGTCGGTAATAGCCAGCCAAACCCAAAAAACTCTAGATATCTTATAGAAATATGGGTCTGGGATAGTTTCTCACTGCTTTAGTCTTTTGGAGATCAACTCTAATGCCATCACCGAAAATGATATGGCCGAAGAAATCTACTGACCTTAGCCAAAATTTGCACTTACTGAATTTTCCGAACAACTGATGTTTTCTGAGAGTCTATAATACTATTCTGAGATATTCTACATGATCATGCTTACTGTGAGAGTAGAAAAGGATGTCATCAATGAAGACTATGATGAATATGTCCAAGTACTGCTTAAATACATGATTCATCAAGTCTATGAAAGCTGTTGGGGCATTGGTAAGACCAAATGACATGACTAAGTATTTAAAGTGACCATACCAAGTTCTGAAAGCTATTTTTGGAATATAAAATTCTCTAACTCTGAGCTGATGATAGCCTGATTTTAGGTCTATCTTATAAAAGTAAATGGCACCCTGAAGTTGGTCAAACAAGTCATCAATTTTAGGAAGTGGATACTTATTCTTGACCGTGACTTTATTTATCTAATGATAGTCTATACATATTCTGAGAGAACCATCTTTATTACACACGAATAGAGCTGGTGCACCCCACGAAAATACACTGGGTCTAATGAATCCCTTATCTAGGAGATCTTTCAACTGTTCTTTTAATTCTCCAATTTATGCTGGATCCATTCTATATGGAATAATAGAGATGGGCTGAGTATCTGAAAGAAGGTCTATTCCAAAGTCGATTTCCCTTTTAGGAGGAACTTCAGGAAGATTTTTAAGAAATATACCTAGGAATTCACAAGCTGCTGATACTGACTCAAGAGTAGGGGTTTCTGATCTAGAGTCCTAGACTCGAATGATATGGTAGACACATCCCTTAGAAATGATTTTCCTTGCCCTAAGGTGGGAAACAAGCTAACCTCTAAGTGCTGAAGCACTACCCCTCCATTACTAGGATGGGATTATTTGGAAACTGAAATAGGATAATTGTTTTTCTACAGTCAACTGAGGCATAGTAGGAATATAACCAATCCATGTTGAGAATGACATCAAAATAGGTTATCTCAAGTTTGAATAAGTCTGCTAAAGTGACTTTTTGAGATACAATAACAGGATAGTTCCTGTATACCCACCGGGCTATGATGGATTTACCCACTGGGATAGAGAATGAGAAAGGCTCTGCTAGGATTTCTGGACTAACTCCAAAGTTGACAACTATATATGGAGTTACAAAGGATAAAGAAGCTCCTGGATCTAGTAAAGCATAACATGTAAATGATAAACTTTTAATATACCAGTGACCCCATCAGGAGAACTTTCCTAATCCTGTTGGGACTGAAGGGCATAGAGTCTTTTTTTGGAATTGCACACTGGTGGCACTGGAAGTAGCACCCTACTAATTTGGAAAATTGGATGGAGCTGAGGAACGATTATATTGACTTGGCGAACCCACCTGAGGACACTTTCTGAATATTTGGCCTGGCTTGATATATCTAAAACACACATCACTGCCAGCACTGTAGGCCCCCTAATAATTTCTTCCATACTTCTGGTAGAGAGGATTTGTTTAGGCACTACTAACAGTAACTAGAGGTTTAGGGATGAACGAGCTATCTTTATTTCTATCTCTGAATTTTGACACGGGAGCACTGGCTGAGGATGGGGCTAGAACTGATGATTTAGAGTAGAATTGAGAATGAATATAACCCTCTGAATTAGGGTGGATAAATTTGAAGCTACCTTTTCAACCTCTTTTATTCTCTCTCTCCTTCTCTTTATTCTTAGCCTCCTCCATCTGCTGAGCATAGACCACGAGCCTAGATATGTTCATCTTCTTAATCAACAATATGGTCCTACATTCCTTAACCATACTATTAGACATGCCAGACATAAACTTAATCATCTTAGATCTTCTATCTTCTACCACATGAGGAGCGTATCTGTCTAATTGAGTATACTTGAGAGAATACTCTTGTACCTCCATGTTGCCCTGCTTTTGATTTATAAATTCCAAAACCTTTGCTTTCCTTAACTAAAATGGGAAGAACCTATCCAGAAAAACAATAGCGAACTTCTTCCATTCTATGTGCCCTGCATTTGTGTCCCTCTTCACTTTCCACTATTTGAACCATGAGTGAGCCATGTCCTGCGACTGATATACAAATAGCTCAACGCTCTCACTAGTTATCTCTCCCTTAATATCTATAACCTTCTTCACCTGATTAAGAAATTCCTATAGGGCCTCATATGACTTTGACCCGGTAAAAGATAGTGGGTTCATTTGGGTAAAGTCCCAAATCCTGGCTGCAGCAGTTTTGGCCACTGGGTTAGCTGGAACGGTAGCTTCACATTTATTTTATGCTGCAATTGAATGAGCTAGGGTTGTGAAATATGCTCTGAATTCAGCGTAGGAGACATGTTCGTCCAGGGGATCTGGCTGGACAAGATGAGGTACTAACTGATTTCCAATTCTCCTTTTGTTTGTGTTTTTAGGAGGAATATTTTGTAAACAAAAAAGAGAGAATGGATTAGACAGTTTCATGATAGAAGTTCAGATAATTTAGCTCAGTTCATGCATCAGTTTTAGTTTTAGATATTGAGTCATGATTTAGTTCGTAAGTATCCTATATAGTGTCACAGTCTCTTCCTAGTATTTTCACAAAATTATTATCATTCGGGATGAACGATCCCAAGAGAGGGATGTTGTAATACCCGAATTTTCATGTCATAAACCTCTCATCTTTTTCTCATGAGATCAGATCCAGTGCAAAGTAATGGTTACTCATAAGTTGACACTCTCATATCTATCTGAGCCATATAATTATTTTTATGAGAATTTAGGCACATGCAGTTCAGTTCAGTGACTCATTATGTTTGATATTTAGTGATTCAGTTTATATCAGTTGTACAAGTTATCTTAAAGATCAATATTCCTCTGTGTTTCATCTTAATTATCAACATTTGAGGACGAATGTTCCCAAAGGGGAGATAGTGTAATACCCCGTATTTCTGTGCTAAAATTTTAATTGTTGTTCCTATGCGTCTAAGCTTTAATCCAAGATATTCTTATGTGAATATACGTTTCATGATCATTATACTAGTCTATGGAGAATTTTAGAGGTGAAAAATGTTCATAGCAATGACCTAGAAGAAAGTTGAGCTAAGACCAATTGATTCATCCAAAGTTTGACATTTGATTCTACAAGGGTCAACTTTAAACGTATAAATCTCTTAATGTACATGTAATTTTTCATCCTAATACCTATCAAATTGTATATAATTGAATTAGCTTTCCAACGATACCAATTTCGTAAAAATACGATACCCGAGAGATGAGTTATGCCCATTTTCGTGAGATGAAATATGGATCTGCAATAAGGTATGTGATGCATACCTTAGCTTGTACGATAAGGTATGTGGCGCATACCTTAGCATATGCGTTCAGGTGTGCGACGCACATTTAGAGTTCCAGCACTGAAAACACTCTGTTTTTGAGTTATTTCGAGGATAACTAAGCCTTTTAACATTCCTTACACGTCCCTAAACATAACCCTACGAATTTAACTGCTCCAAAACATATCATAACCCCATTATCAGTCTAAGCACATCATTCAAGAGCACAATAAGAGCAAAACAATTAGGGTTTCACAATCAAGATTTAAAGGTCCAATCTTTCAACAATTTCGTTACTATAGAGGTATGTGGGGATATCAACAAGAACATTCTTTTGTTCTTGTGCCCAAAATTTATATTATTTTATGAAGACACGTGATTTTACATGCTTTACTTGTGAGTTTGAGATGAAAATATTCTTGTTGTAGAAACTATGATATTTTGATGTTTTAAAGATGAATTTCATGAGCTTAATGTGAATATTCATGATTTAAGTTGAATTTCCAGATTTTGGTATGAATTATACATGTTGCTACATAAAGTATAAATCTTGAAATGTTTTGCTCAAGTGTTAAATTATGGATTTTGAACCCCCTATTCGAGATTATGGAATTTTAAGAAGTTATGTGTTATATACACCTTGAGATGAGAATGATTTGACCTTTTGGTCTTGAAAGAGTTGTTTTGAACTCGAATGAGAAAAGAAATCCATATTTTGATTGTTTATGGAAAAGTGGTGGCATGATGGCTCCCGTTATGAATTGTTGAATTGTGTTGTTGTGGATTTTCTTGTGAAATGATCTGAGCTAATTCCGGGAATAGTCTTTAGCACTGAGTGGGAGGTATAGCTGTGATTGGTACTTCTCTATAACTACATGCCCCCGTAGGATGTGAGCCTAAGGCTGAATGATATAGTGATTACTAGTGTATGAATGATTAAGGTCCTACTACAATGGAAAGGATAGGATAGCTCTCCCCAACGTGTGTTGGACGTATGATTTCATGTAGCTCACGTGGTTTATGTCGATTATAAGAGACTCCCAATGTGTGTGTGTGTATTCTCCTATCTAATATGAAAGTCTTATTCTTCTATCTGAGATGAAAATATATTTGTTTGAAAGACTGAGTTTGAGAAAGTTATTGTTTTCAAAGGATTTAATGAACATATATTCCAAATAGAATCGTTATGAGATTTGATTTCTTTGGTGATTTGGAATCTAGATAGAAGTGAATTGAGATTTATTATGATGACTCACGCGTTTCACCCGATTTATTTTACTCTTTTATGATTATGATGATTTTAATTCGAGCTAAGTGAGTCATTTGTATCAGCAGGCATAATTTTATAAACTGTGATGATAGTAAGATATTATTTTATATATGCATTTCACCCCATATGCTCGGTAAATTTCCATGGTACTGACCGACACACACGCCTATGTGTGGGCTATATTTTCTCAGAATGTAGGTACAAGGTATAGCGTGCACCTTCAGATACAGTCATTTAGCGGCATCCAGTCAGCAAGTGATGGGTCCTTTTGATTTAGGGGCTTAAATCAGTTATGCAGAATTAAAAATGTTGTATTTTCTTTATTCAGTCGTATTGAGTTGGTTTAGTCAGGAGTCATGACCCGGCTACCTACAGTCAGTACTAGTACAGGCTTCATAGACAGTCAGTAGAAGTTGATGCATTTCATTTCAGTAATGGTTGTAAAGGCAGAATTGAAATCTTGTAACTTTAGTATTATATTGATCAAATTCAAAAAGAGTTATTTTTCATAGATTTGCATATATATTTGTACTTTTTATTCAGTTGCTTATGAGATGTGCCAGTAGAAGGATTAGTGACCCCAAGAACCGTGTGAAATCTCAGGACCCGATTTTGGGGAGTTACATGTTCACTTGTGGATCATAGTGTTTTCTATTGCTTAGACCTATTATATAGACGTCTGGTCAGTTGGAAAAAAACTAAAGGAGATAGTATTTCAATTTGATGACTTTATTATAAGCGGAAGTGTGGGAAAATGACAATTATAGAGAGACAGTATTTCAATTTGATGCCTTTATTAAAAGAAGACCATACAACTATCATTTTTGTAATGAAACCTTTATTTGAATTCTTTTTGAGATCTTTACGTTTGTGACGACATGGATAACCATTTCCCCCCTAATCTGCGTCTTCCAATGGAATATTAGAAGCTAAATTCTGTGGAGATTATACGTGGTCTGATGTATTATCGCAGGCAATGGACCATCTGGTTAACTCTGCCGCTAAATTACACTAGATGTCTGGAGGGAATATTAGTGTCCTAATTGTTTTTCGAGGACCGAATGGTACCGCTCTAGGTGTTGGTACTCAACACTCTGAGATACCTTGTATAAGTTTTCTGGTGGTATTTCATTTTAATGGAGACAACGCAGGTTGTGGATATCAGGAAGTTCTTATACTTTTCTAAGTTGAATTACTTTTAGCCAAGGATCACATGAGCATATGTTATCTATAATATGAACAAACCCAGCTGAATTAGATTATGCTTCTAGTAAAATATTTATTAGGACGAAATGCATTTTGAAAAATCAATATCTCAGAAAATATTAGAACTCAACTTGTTATATGATGATCAATATGCAGTGTCATACGCAATGGTATGGATCTGTCCCTGGCTTGAAAGTTGTGGCACTATATTCCTCTGAAGATGCGAAAGGGCTCTTAAAAGCAACAATCAAAGATCCCAATCCAGTTGTTTTTCTTGAGAATAAGTTGTTGTAAGTATGATACAAGTTCGAGAATTTTGGTAATAAATTTGTAAAACATGTTGGCATAACAAAGACATACCCACTGTAATCCCACAAGTAGTTTTTGGGGAGGGTAGTGGTGTGCAACCTTACCCCTATCTTCAGAAAAAGGTAGATGTCATTTTTAATAGACCCTAAACTAAAGTAAAATATTAAAATAGAACAAGTAGGTAACAAAAATATAGTAATGAAGAATCTATACTGAAAACCAATGGCAAGGAGAGCTGTAGAAACAACAAATAATATGATAATCGAAGCCAAGAAGACATGTAATGCTAAAATTGAAAATATAAGATAGTAGGGGAGTAAATTTTGGTATCCGATTTAAATTTTGGTAAATCATATTTAGGCATGGCCAGTCTTTTCCTATGTCGGATGAAGTTCTTTATACTTGCCTTACCCTTCCCATAGGTAAAGCAAAGGCATGTTCCCAGACGAGTTTTATATTTTTGGTATTGTTTGCATTCCTTCTTATAGTTTATGGTGCTTTCTTTTGTGTGTAATAGATTGAGAAAGAGGGTAGAGATGTGACAATTGCTCTCTTTCTAATGGTTGTTCCACTTTTTCTCCTCTGTCATTTAAAAAAAAAACAAAGCAAACTCAACCACTCTATTACTTTTTAGGTATGTTTTCTGGCCAAAATATTTCATATTGTACCATCTGTGATTTTTTATTATTGCTTTTTTGCTTTTTGGGTTTAAAATTTTTGGGTTTATTTGGATTTTCCATTCTAATAGAAGTTTATATGAGCTTAGAGAACAAGAAGTTAATATGAACATACAGAACAAGTACAAAGGTTAAGTTCGATCAACTATGTAAAAACATGTAAAACCAGCAACATGTATACGTGAACAAATTGGAAAGTTCAAATTGTCCTATTAGTGTACATGTTATCATTAATCAGACTTTCCATCCCCATATTGGTGAATAATTAGATACCTGTAGATTTGAATCTCTTGTGGACTGTAGTTGGGTCAAAATTTATTTCTTAATAAAGAGCTTCAGTGGCATCATATCTATTGATTGGCAACAACAACAAAAAAAAAAAATAACAGTGTATTGCCATAAAATAAAGTATGAGGGGGTAACTGTACGCTATCCATAATAGTCGAATAAAGCATGTTGTGCTGTTAAGAGTTTTTTGCAGCTACATATGACATGGGAATTAATGTGTTCCCTAAGTTTCTTTTTTATCCACTTAATCAGCCTTTGCACTAGATGTCATCACTCAAGCCTTGCCATAATTTTTGTTTCTTCGCTTCATTTGCTTTCACTAAAAAACTTACGCATGTGAATTATTTTGACAGATGTTGTCTTCATCCAAACCCGATACTTCTCTTCTTGATTTTTTTAATGTATCTATTTTTTACTTTTTTTTTCAATTTTTCTATTCTTCTCAGTTAATTACTTAAATTGTTATCAGTTGTTTTTGGTTTAGTTTTACTAATTCATCTCATGTAATTGCTTAAATTGTTCTTTGTTTAATTTCGTTGATTCATCTCATGTAATTGCTTATATTGTTATCAAATGTTCTTTGTATGCTTATTTTTTCAATTATTGGCACTTTTCGATAAAAATATGAATTAGTTGGGCACAAATTGATACCGAACACTGGGTAGGAAGTATAATTTTCCCGTAATAAGTAGTTATCCATTTCCAATCCTGGCAACCTAATAATTTCTTGTGTTTAACTATTTATAGTTCAATGAAATCGCGTAGTATTAACCTTTAGTTTCTCAAGAGTAAGACTATTTTCATCATTTGTGTAACGGACTACCTAGCAAAGAGTGCTTTTTCTATTTCTCTCCTTTAGGTTGCAGAATAATGCTTTGTGAGTAATATTAGTGTTGCTACTACTTCTATTGTCAATTCTTATAGTTCTCTTCGAAAAAATGCTTAGAGTCCAACCAAATATGAAGAAGCTGTACTTGCTAATTAGAGCTCTAGATTCAAATTCTGCTAAATGTCACTTTAGCAATGAGGTACTAGCAAACTTCTACAACAACTATTAATAGCCAACACATCAGACTACATGTCTCGATTATCGTGCATTACCACATGATAATTCAAGATTATTAGAGTTCATTGCTCGATACGATGTTCCCCTGATCCTTCTTCTTAAGGAAGATTTATGGGTTTGATATATAATCTCATCTAATCTTTAAAAGTACAGAAGATTTACTATCAAAACGGAAATACTACTAAATTTTAGCTTCTATATTTTGTGGTATCTGCAAATGTTACAAGTACTATGTGAGAAAAATTGTATTCCTCTGTGCTTATTCTATTCTTTTACATCATTTAAGCAGACCATATCAAGAAAAATGATACAATTGTTTGTGTTCTTATAGGAATGATACTTTTTTATTTGCTGCATCTATTGCTCTGATAAGAAAATAAATGTGAGATAAAAATCATGTGTTGAATGAATGAGATATACATTCTATGTACCTATATGTGTGAACTTGAACAAAAACTGACAATTTTACCTATATTTGTGCCTTTTACTTTAGTAGTTATACACTGACTTTCATATATTTCCCTACTATATTAGAAGTGTGAGTAAGAATTGGAGGATCGACATGAATGCTATTTATCATTTAAATTCTTTTCAAGGGTATATTTGTCATTTAGATTCATTTTGTCTTCCACTTGGTGTGCACATACACCACCACTTTCAATACGTGGCTTTCATACCTCACCACCCTTTCATCAAATTTCACTCATCAGTATTGGCTCAAAAATCAATATCTCATAAAATATAAGAATTTAACTTGTTATATGATGATCAATATGCAGTATTGCGCGCAATGGTATGGGTCTGTCCCTGGCTTGAAAGTTGTGGTGCCATATTCATCTAAAGATAAGTAAAATATTAAAAAGGATCAAGTAGGTAATGAAAATATAGTAATGAAGAATCTATAGTGAAAAACCAACGGCAAGAAGACCTGTAGAAACAATAAATAATATGATAATCGAAGCCAAGAAGACATGTAATGCTAAAATTGAAAAACAAGATAGTAGGGGAGTAAATTTTAGTATCCAGTTTAAATTTTAGTAAATCATTTTCAGGTATGACCAGTATTTTCCTGTGTCCGATGAAGTTCTTGATCCTAGCTTTACCCTTCCCATAGGTAATGCAAAGGTATGCTCCAAGATAAGCTTTACATTTTTTGTATTGTTTACATTCCTTCTTACAATTTGTGGTGCTCTCTTTTACGTGTAACAGATTGAGAAAAAGGGTAGAGATATGACGATTGCTCTCTTTCTATGGTTATTCTACTTTTTCTCCTTTGTCATTTTAAATAAAACAAAAGTAAAATCAACCTCTCTATTGCTTTTTTGGTATGTTTTCTCACCAAATTATTTCATATTATACCATCTTTGATTTTGTATTATTGCTTTTTCTCTTTCTGGGTTTAAAATTTTTGGGTTTATTTGGATTTTTCCATTCTAATGGAAGTTAATACGAGCATAGAGAACAAGAAGTTAATGTGACCATACAAAACAAGTACAAAGGTTAAGTTCGATCAACTATGCAAAAAAATGTAAAACCAGCAACATATATACGTGAACAAAGTGGAAAGTTCAAACTGTCTTGTTATTGTACATGATATCATTGCTCAGATTTTCTATCCCCATATTGGTTAATAATTACATACCTATAGATTTGAATCTCTTGTGGACTGTAGTTGGGTCAAAAATTACTTTCTTAATAAAGAGCTTCAGTGGCATCATATCTACAGATTGTTAATAACAACAACAACAACAATAACAACAAGATAGTAGTGTATTGCCATAAAATTAAGTATGATGGGGTAAGTGAATGCAGTCCATAATAGTCGAATAAAATATGTTGTGCTGTTAAGAGTTTTTTGCAATTACATATGACATGACAATTAATGTGTTCCCTAATTTTCTTTCTTATCCACTTAATCAGCTTTTCACCAAATGGCATCACACAAGCTTTGCAACAATTTTTGTTTCTTCTTTTTTTTTTCACTAAAAAGATTATACGTGTGAATTATTTTACCAGATGTTATCTTCAGCCAAACCCGCTACTTCTCTTGTTGATTTGGTTATCGTTTTATATTTTTCTTCTCTTTTGTCAATTTTTCTATCCTTCTTAGTTAACTACTTAAATTGTTATCAGTTGTTTTTTGTTCTATTTCATTGTTTCTTACCTTATATTTCTGTTGGACACCTTTTCAAGGCTTGAACTCATGATCTCCTACTCATATGGCAGCAACACTATCAGTTACTCCAAAACTCCCCTTCAATTTGTATTTATAATTTAGAAGAAAAAAACTTAGTTAATTTCAGGAACAAATATATCTTCAATCCACTAATTGTTTAGTTAGCTATAAATGTATATTTAGCTACTTTGATTATGTGAAAGATTATGATACCCAAGATATAGCTCTTAGAGTTTCAAAATGTACGTGTCTAATTTTCCCTTTGACGTAATCTCTCTTTTTTACGCTTTTATAGGTTATAGTTACGAGTTAGTAATTTATAGTGGCTCTAGTTTTTGCTGAAATAGTGAGGTGACACCATTTTTGATATTTGATAGAGACTTTGTGTAACTGAATATGCTGTTTCAATGAATGCTGATACATAGTTTTGTCATCTTCAGTACACTTATCTACATAATGTACCAGTTTATAACCGATACAGGAGTAGTGCTGCTACTACTAGCTCGATTGTTATTGGTGGTGGTAGTGAAGGCGGGAGGATGGTGGGTAAGTGGTTGAAGTATAGGAGGGAGAAGAAAAATAGGAGATGAGGGCATATAATTCGCAACTTCATACTGCTGTGTCAGTTGCAGGAATTGCTGTTGTTGTTGCTACTATTGCAGCGGCTGCAATAGCCTCATCTGGTGGCAGTAAGGATAAGCAGATGGCAAAAACTGGTATGGCTATGGTTATGCTTCATTATTTGTAGCTATACAGTGTGTTAAAGCTATTAAGGCTATGAAAGTTGAGCACGAGCATCTTACATCAGTGGTAGTGGTTATTTCTGCTGTGAACGTTCGATCAGTAGGGATGTTATGCCATTAATTGCAGCTACATCTACAACTATTGGTGCCCTTTTGAATTGCTCAATTACGTCAAGGTTTTCTCTAATTTGGGATTATATAGAAAAATTATTGATATTGTGTTGTTAGTATATAGGTGGTGGATTTTATTTGAGTTGTATGTGCATATTCTTTAATTTATGAGGTATTAATTTTTTGCTCTCTATGGTGCGGCTACATTAGAGGCCAGAACATCAAATGAAGCATGGAACATAGCAACAGTAATTTCTGTTGATAAAAGAATAGTGTATTATGGTTTCCTTAAAATTGACATGAGTTTTTTTAAAAGCATCAACAATTGAAGAATTTGTGTCTTTTCCCTTTTACCAAATCACCGAAAGCAATTATGTAGTTGTCACATGCTTATACATTGCTTATAGATGGATACTTTGTAATGCTTTACTATAATTTCGTGTGTCTGATCTATACCATTACCAATATTTTTTTTCTTGTTCTTGCATCAGACATCTCTTTTTCATGTTTAATTAGCTTTACTGTTGGCATTGAGATTATACAATATTTTTCCATAATATACTTTTTAATATATTTTGCTGAAATTTCATCTGTTATTATTGAGGAAGATAATGCTTTTGATTTCCGGATATTAATATAATTAAAGGATGATGGTGCTTTATGTAACAGTGATGAAGGCAAACAAGGTAGCTTGATCTATGGAATTGAACAACAACTGCAATATGGAATCAAACATAGACCCTTGAGTAATTGGTCTTCCTTTTTTGTCTATCTGTGCCTTATAGCCTTTTTGACTTTTTTAGAATTTAGTTAACATTTAAAAACCGTGTAAAGAAAATGTAAAGTTCATAATGAATCTATTTTATAATCTAGTTATCCGCACCCCCTACAAATGGTATCAGAGCCCAGTAATTTAAAAAGTACAACAGTAAAATATATGGTAGAGTTTATGTATATTTATTAAATTAATTATGAGAAGACCATTTAAAATTAGAGAAGCTTTTAGAAAAATTAAAGAATCTTTAATTAATAATTATTCAGAATATATAAGTCTAAATAAAACAAAAGAAAACCCACAAAGATTAGCTTACCTAATTACATTAATATCTAGTATTGAAGCAAAATTAATAATCCATTTAAAATCTAGGAGAATGAGACACATACCACCTAATTATGATAAAATTAGATTTAGATATCCACCAAGATATTATAAAAATGATTTAAATGAATAAAGAACAAAAATACAAAGAATTAAAACAATTTATTTCTGAAAAACGTAAAGAATTAAAAATAAGAATAGAAAGACTACATTATAATATATTTGCTGGAGTTAGTAAAAACTCAATAAATACACAAAAAGATGAAATAACAAAATTAGAATCACAAATAGACAGTTTAGAATATATATACAACATGAACTATTCACAATAAAATGAACAAAGAAGAATTTATAATAGATGAAAAAATATATGAAAATCACGAAGGATTAAAAATAAAAATAATATTTTCTAATCTAGTAAGAAGATATAAGAAAATAGGTGAACATTTATATCTAATGCTAGAAAAAGAAGAATTAAAAGTAGAAGATAAATTGACAGCAATGGTAAGAATAGAAAGAGAAAATGAAGAAATAGATAGGAAAAAGGAAATAGAAAAAATAAAACAACAAACTACGGAAGAAATACGAAAAATAGAAGAAACTAAAAATAGTAGGATTGCTGAATTAGAAAAAGAACTACAAATGTTAAAAGATCTGTATGAACAAAGACAAAAGGAAAAAGAAGAAAAAGCTAAAGAACAGAAACTACTGAACGAGATAAATCAATTTAAGGAAAAATTAGAAATAACAAACACGGAATTAGAAATAAATAATATAGATGTTGAAGAGGCAGATAATTATGATTCAGAAGATAGTGAAACATATACAGAAATATTAACAAATACAAAAAATTTAGAAATCAATGAAAAACAAGAAGTAATTAATGAGGAAAATTTAGAAAATACCAACACAGAAATAAATACTCTTGATAAAAAAGAAGATGAAAATATAATACCTAAAACAGCAGAAATAAGAAAACCTATATATTATAAGAATAAGTTTAAAAAATATAATGAATATGACAAATGGACACCAAAACAAATAGTTAATAAAAATTATAACTTTTTAGACCTAGACTGTGTAATAGATACAGAAAAAATAATACAATTATGGATAGGATATATGACAAAACAATTATTAGATAATAGTATAAACATAACAGATGCACCAGAATATATAGAAAGAACGCTAATAGGATCAATAAAACTATGGTTTTTGAATTTAACTGAAAACAACAAGAAAGTATTAAGAGCTAATAAACCTATAGAAGGAACATCATCAACAACAACTAAACTAACACCTATAGAATTATTAAAAAAATATGAAACAGCTATAAAAGATGAATTTGGTAGTATGACAACAATAGAAGAAGAATAAGATGAAGAAAAAGATACAATTAGAAATTTAATGCAATATGTAATATGTGTTATATAGATGAATATACTTGCGCATTTAAAGAATATTATTATAAAGGAGCATATAGTATAGAAGAAAGTAAAGAAATAAAAAAATTATATTTTAATAAATTACCCGAACCATTTAGTTCAAAGATAATAAAAAGTTGAGAAGAAGCAAAAATAGTAGATACGTTAGGAGCAAGAATCAAATTTTTACAGCAATGGTATAGAAATTTATGTGAAAAATATAGAGAAGAATTAAAAAATGAAAAAAACATTAATAAAAAATTTAGCATGTTGCAAAAATAAAATAGCACCCTAATTTGGATGTGAAGAAAGATATTATAAGAAAAGAAAAAGACATAAGAAATATAAGAAATATAAAAAATCAAAATATAAATACAAGAAATCAAGAAAAAGATATTATGTAAAAAATTATAAATACAAAAGATCATATAGAAAGAAGAAATATATAAAAGAATGTACTTGTTATAATTGTGGAAAGTTAGGACATTTAGCTAGAGATTGTAAATTACCTAAAAATCCAAAAAATAAACAAATATCAGAAATAAAAATAGATAATACAGAATATATGCAGATAGATTATATAAATTATGAATTAGAAAGTGAGGATAGTATATATGAAATTTCAGAAAACGAAACAGATACTGAAATAGATAGTGAAATAGATGAATCAAATGACTGAAGAAGATATAAAAATAATAACAAAGGAAGAATATTTAAATGATGAAGGAACAGAACAAAAAATAATATTTGACAGTAATATATTTGATGAAATAAAAGGAAAAGAATTAGATTTAAGTGTAGAAAAAATATTTAAAATACCAACAATAAAAAATATGTTCACTAGGAAAAAGGATGACTATTATGTAGTATGCCAAAAAGAACATGTAATAGACTGTAGATATGCAAAAGGCAAAGCTAGTATACCACTAGTAACAAAAAGAATAATTAATAAAGAGATAAATGATATAAAAAGTAAAGGAGATCCAATAAAATATGTACACCTAGGAGGTAGAGAGATATTAATAAAAGCATGTTTTAGAGAAGGAATAGATTCAGCAATAGAATTATATCTAGCAGATGATAGAATTATAAAACCTATAGAAAAAAGCATAATAACTGCCGTAAAAGGAAATTTAATATACCAAAAATTTTAATTTATAATAAGTGCAAATTATTCAGTAGCGGTAACAGATAAAAATATAGATAAATCACTAGTATTATATTGGAAGATATTAGGAATAGAATTAACCCCAGGAAGTAAAATATTTACAGCAAGATGCAAAAATTTATATGTATTAACAACAAAACATAAAATAACAGGAAAAAATAAGATTAACAAGATACGAATAGAAAGCCCATTCGAACAAATTGTTAAAACAATTGATTATAATGATTATAGCTATAGAGACATAGATATAAAAGAAAATTTAGAAATAGTAAATGATAGAATGAGTACAACAAAAAGAATTGCTGATGAAAAACCAGAATTATCAAGCTCATCAAAAAGAACAAGTTATGAAATAAATTCAATAAGTAATTTAAACCAATATTACATAACAGGAAAAATAGATGAAAAAGAATATTTAATACTCTTAAATACAGGACAAAAAGAAAATTATATAGCAAAATATCTAGTAAAAAATGAAGAAATAAAAATTGATAATGATATGTGCCCAGATCTACCAAAAGTTTAATAAATAATAAAAATATAGCAGAAAAAGAAATAATAATAGGAGTTAGAAAAATAAAAATAGAATTTGAAGTAAAGGAAGAAATGCAAAAAGCAGATATACTATTAGGAATAAAAGGGTTAGAACAAGTAAAACCATATAATATAGAACATATGGAATTAACCTTAACATATAACAAAGAAAAATTATTCATAAGAAGAGCCTTAACATAAAATGAAAATATATGTATTAATGAAGATAGTAGTAGAAGGATATTACAGTAGATATTATACGCCTATGATAGATATAGGAGCAGAAGCTAATTTATGTAGATATAATTGCTTACCAGAAAGTAAATGAGATAAATTAAAAACACCAATAATAGTTAAAGGATTTAATAATGAAGGAAGCTTAATTACTTATAAAGCTAGGAATATAAAAATACAAGTATGGGATAAGATATTAAATATAGAAGAAATTTATAATTATGAACTAACGTCAAAAGATATACTTTTAGGAATGCCATTTTTAGATAAATTATACCCACATATAATAACTAGAACATACTGGTGGTTTACAACACCATGCAAACAGAAAGTGAGAGCGAAAAGAGTTAATAATAAAATAAGAAAGAAAACTAATTGGATAAAAGGAAGTGAAAAAATTACACAAAAGCTAGAAAATATAAAAAATACTGAAGATACAATAGAACTAGTAGTATTTTCGATAAATAAAACAGAAACAACTATATTTTTAATAAATAAGATAGAAAAAATTAAGAAAAAATTAGAACAATTATATAGTGAAGATCCATTAAAAGGATGGGAGAAACATAAAACTACCATAAAAATTGAATTAATAGATAAAAATAGTATAATAACCCAGAAACCATTAACATATAATTTTGACGATTTAAAAGAATTTAAAATGTATATAGATGAATTATTAGAAAAACAATATATACAAAAAAGTAATAGTAAACATAATAGTCCAACATTTATAGTAAATAAACATAGTGAGCAAAAAAGAGGAAAAGTAGGATGGTTATTGATTATAGAAATTTAAATGCAAAAACTATAACATATAATTATCCAATACCAAATAAGATATTAAAAATAATACAAATACAAGGATATAATTATTTTAGCAAATTCGATTGTAAATCAGGATTTTACCATCTAAAGTTAGAAGAAGAATCTAAAGAATTAACCGCATTTACGGTACCACAAGGATTTTATGAATGGAACGTATTACCATTTGGATATAAAAATGCACCAGGTAGATATCAACATTTTATGGATAATTATTTTAAACAATTATCTAATTGTATAGTATACATAGATGATATATTATTATATACAAAAACCAAAGAAGAACATTTAAAATTATTGAAACAATTTACAGATATAATAGAAAAATCGGGAATAAGTCTAAGCGAAAAGAAAGCTGAAATTATGAAAAACCAGATAGAATTTCTAGGAATACAAATAGATAAAAGCGGAGTAAAAATACAACAACATATAGTACAAAACATAATAAATTCGAAAGAAGAAATAGATACAAAAAAAGAAATTACAATCATTTTTAGGATTAGTAAACCAAGTAAGATAATATATTCCAAAATTAGCAGAAACTTTAAAACCACTACAGAAAAAATTTAAAAAGGATGTAGAATATAACTATAATGAAGAAGATAAAAAACAAGTCCAAAAAATAAAATTACTTTGTAAAGAATTACCAAAATTACAATTTCTAGATGAAAATGGAAAATTTATATACATAGTAGAAGCAGATGCTAGTGAATATAGTTACGGAGGAGTACTCAAATATTGATATGAAGCAGAAAAAATAGAACACCATTGTAGATACTACTCAGGTACGTTCAATGAGACAGAAATAAAATGGGAAATAAATAGGAAAGAATAATGTTCATTATATAAATGTTTGTTAGCATTTGAGTCATATATTGTATATAACAAATTAATTGTACGAACAGATAATAAACAGGTACGCTGGTGGTTAACAAAGAAAATACAAAACTCAGTTACAACGAAAGAGATTCAGAGACTAGTTTTGAATATATTAAATTTCACGTTTACAATTGAAGTAATCAGTACTAAAAAAAATGTTATAGCAGATTACATATCAAGACAAAGCTACAGAGACTGAAATTATAGAAGAAGATACTCTAGAAAAAATACTCAACACCCTAACTACGCTTTCATTGAAAGTGGACAGTATGGGTACTGAGATAGAAAAGCTAAAGACTAATGAAGATAAACTGAAGTCTATAGCTACAAATCAGCTAACTCAGCAGTGTGCAGAGCTATGTCGATCGGAAGACATTAAAGTTCCAGAGCTAGAAGGAGACGTTGGGACACTCCATAAAACCCATAACATTTATCAATCTACTTCTGCAGGTACAAGCAAAGGAGTTAGTCGACCAAGATACCAGAACACGAATATGAATAAAATATTTGAAAAACCATTTATACCAAAAACACAAAAAGATCATTTATTCATACCCCCACAAATTACCACATACCGAGATAGCCTAAACCAAGACAAAAAAGTTTACAATTATACAGCCCAGAAATATATAGAAAACATCTATAGAGTACAAACTTTTCTAAACCATAACCCCAGAGCTACAAACATCAAAGAACCAAACACCAACTATATAACCCAAAAATTACAAGGATATAACAAGCTAATCGCACTACCCAAAACTAACCTAAGCCTAATAAAAACTTATTTTGACTACGGACTATTAAACACCATATACACCCAAGACGGAGAAGAATTAACAGCTATGGAAGAATTACACAAGATATTCACCACCTACAAAAGAATAATAAAAGTCAATCTATTTTATATAAAGTGTTATACTGCACCAGCAGAGATATTATATGACGAGATAAAACCAGTTATACAAGTTTTAAAAATAGGACTAACCAGAGATATGATCTTACCAGAAGATATTACTCAGCAACCGGAGATACCCAGAATTGAGATACCCGATTTCTATGCAAATAAACGACTTATTGGACTAGCTACTATTATCCAAGAACTAGCAAATAATTATACTAATAGAAACCCAATATGGAGCTATTATTCGAGAGATCATCAAATGATTTACTCAAATTCAAAAGAACTGCGACCAGCAGATATGGAAGATGTCAGACAATGGATAATGACGCTACTAAACCTAGAAAAACAATCTATCTGCAAGATCAATTAAAAAAGGATTTATTTCAGATGGACTACTGACAAGATATTGTAAAATAATTGGTCACAAATACCCAGATCACCAATGTTTAAGATGCAACGGAGAAGATAACATTATTCCAGAAGTACATCTAGAATAAAGAAAACAAAATGCCAGCTGGAAAGATAAGATAAGGAGCAATAATTGAGATATCAAGGGAGATTATGTATTCGTGATGTAGATGGGCTACAAGAAAGGATATTGACCGAAGCTCATGAGTCCAAATATACATTTCATCCAGGTTCAACCCAAATGTATCATGACTTAAAGGAAATCTACTCGTGGAATAATATAAAAAAGGATGCGGCAAATTTTTTCACTAAGTGTATGATTTGTCAGCATGTCAAGGTGTAGCATTTGAGGCCTGGTGGTACTTTACAAAAGATAGAATTTACCATATAGAAGTGGGAGATAATTAATATGGATTTCGTTATGAGACTTACACAGTGTCAAAATCAGTATAATTCTATTTGGGTCATTGTGGATAGAATGACTAAATCTGTTCACTTTTTTCCTATGAAGACTAACTACTCAGGTAAAGATTATACCAAGTTCTTTATTCAGCAGATATTTAAGTTGCATGGAGCACCGGTGTCTATTATTTTAGCCGAGGTACACAATTCTCTTCTTATTATTTGCGTTCATTTCTAAAAGGTTTGGGCACTCAAGTGAACCTTAGCACCGCTTTCCACCCTTAAATGGATGGACAAGCAGAGCATACTATTTAGACTTTAGAAGATAAGCTAAGGGCCTACATAATTGATTTTAATGGTATTTAGGTTAATCACTTCCTTCTTATTGAGTTTGCTAACAATAAGAATTATCATTCTTACATTTAGATTGCTCCGTTCGAGGCTCTTTATAGGTGAAGGTGAAAGTCTCCTATTTTTTTTAGGTGGGTGAGACTAGGTTCTTTGGTCCTAAATTGGTTCACCAAGCAATGGAGAAGGTGAAGGTAATTATAGAAATACTTAAAACTGTTCAAAGTCGCCAAATGTCTTATGTGGATTTGAGGAGGAGGGAGTTAAGAGTTTGAAGTAAGTGATTGAGTATTCTTGATGGTTTCTCCTATGAAAGGAGTTATGAGATTTGGCAAGAAGGAGAAGTTCAATCCCCATTACATTGGTCGGTATCCGATTATGAGGAGAATTGGAAATATCACTTATGAATTGGATTTACCAGCAAGTTTGGCTGTGATTCATTCCATTTTCCATATGTCTATGCTTAAGAAGTGTGTGGGTGATGATTCTTTAATATTTACATTGATAATGTTAGTGTTAATGATTCGCTATCCTACGAGGAAGTCCCGATTGAGATATTGGATAGGCAAGCTAAGAAGTTGAGAGCTAAGGAAATAACTTCAGTGAAGATGCTTTGGTGGAATCAAATGGTATAAGAAGTTACATGGGAGTCATAAGAATATATGAAAGACAAGTGCTCATTCTTTTTGTCGTTGCTATATCTTGTTTTGATGATGATCAACTGACAAAAAGGTACCAGGTCCCTAGGTCTTCATGAATTCAGTGTAGTTGTTACTGTCCTGCACAGTTTTGTTTGTTAATGTAACAAACTGCGCTGGTGAGCATCTACTTATTACGATACCTGACCCAATTATATTTCTACCCTTATCATTATCTAGCTATAAATATAAATGAATGCTCCTCAATTCACTAATTTTTGCAATCTCAGTTTTTAAGAGAGAAATTGGCAAAAACTCAAATATTTCTCAAGTCTCAAGCTTTTGTATGCTGAAAGAGTGTGTGTTCTTAGGTAAAGTCTTGGTGTGTAATTGAATTACTCATATTATAAGAGTAATTCTTTTCTTGTGTTCTAAAGAGTGCTTAGGTAGAGTTACCTGAGTTGAAATTGGTCAGAGTTAATCAATATTGAGGTGAGTTCTTTGTTAAGGTAGGTTTGTAATAGAATTATTGCAAATTGGTGGAGCTTAGAATTAAGTTTCCGTTGAATCTATAATCAAGATTTTTGTTATAGTGGATTGTTGAGTGCTTGTGAGAACAAGCAGTGGTTTTTCCTCCCTTGAACAAGGAGGTTTCCATGTTAAATCTTTGTGTTCTTTATTTTTTAACAAAGTTTTAGCTTTCTACTGCTTTACTATTTTATTGCCTATGTCTACTCTAAGGGACCTGGCCCCTCATAGTGTGGTGAAACCCCCATATTTCAATAATTGGTATCAAAGCAAGGACACTCTAAAAGGTTCATACCTAGAGTGATTTATTGGTCATGGCTGCTACACCTGATCTTATAGAAAGGCAAGCTACCACTAGACCACCCCTGTTTAATGGGTAGTTCTATGGGTAATGGAAAACCAGAATATATGACTTTATTATGGATGAGGATAATGAGCTGATGGATGTAATACTTGATGGTCATCATATTTTCCTATTATAGAGGTGAAAGTAGGAGACATAACAAGGATGGTTGTCAAAAATAGGAGAGAGTTTGATGATGAAGATCCAAAAAAATTAAGAAGAGTTACAAGGCTGAGGAATTTCTTATTTCTGGCATAGGACTTAATAAATATAGCAAGATCTCTGCTTGTAAAAATACCAAGGAGATCTGGAATTGCTTGATGACTACTCATGAAGGTACTACTGTTGTGAAGTATTCTATAGTTGATATGTTGACTTCTCACTATGAAATTTTCACCATGAAATAAGGAGAAACTATTCATGAGATGCATAGTAGGTTCACTTCAATTACCAGTGAGTTGCACTTCTTAGGAGAAGTTATTCCTTTGTACAAACAAGTGAAAAAAATTCTAGGTGTTCTTCCTAAGTCCTGGAAATGAAAAGTGGATGCTATCACTGAGGCAAGAAACTTGAAAACTCCTCATAATGGATGAACTTATTAAAAATTTAAGGACTCAGGAACTCAAGAAGCAACAAGGGCAAGAGAAGAAGGAAGCAAATAAAAAGAAAAATCTCTGGCATTGAAGGTTTCGAAAGCTAATTTAAGTGAAGAAGACACTGATGTTCCCTATCAAGAAAAAAAAGATTGTTAGAGCTATGAAGAAAAGTGGTTAGTTTAAAAATAGAGGAAGTAGCAGTAAAAAAGGAGGCACATGTGATGTTTGTCACAAATGTAGAAGTCCTGAGCATTTCATTGAGGACTATCCAATGAGCAAAATATATTATCAAGAATATCTCAAGACTGGAGGTGACAAAGGAAAGATTAGGGACCAGGTCCCCATTAAATCAAGAAGAATAACTGAAACTAATTATGAAGTGAAGAAGGCCTTAACAGTTTGGGGAGACTCCTCCAATAAATCTGATAAAGTTGAGAAGTCTACAGATGTGTCTATGCTAGCTATATAAGATAGTGATGTTATCTCTGATTCCTTATTTTCTCTTATGGAAGACATAGAATATGATGAAGAAAATGAGGTAACTCTCTTTGATATTAAGGAAAACTTAGATAACTATTCTGCTATAAAGATAAAAAAACTTACAAATGTGTTGATAGACTCTGTGTGTGAACTAACTACTAAAAAAAGTGTTCTAGAAGAGAAAGTATAAAATCAAGAGCTTATATTGATAGCTTTAACTCTCCAAATATCTAAATTAGAAGAATCATTCACAAAATTAAAATTTGAAAATCTGAGTTTAATGAGTCAATTAGAGAAAGAAAATGATTCTAATGATAAAGGGAAGAAAGAATCTTCAAGGCTTAGGATTGAGGTTGAAGAAAAATTGATGGATTCTCAAAAGTACCTTATGACTTCCCTTCATAAGAATGAAGAATTACAAAGGGAACTAGTCCTATAAGGAAAGAACTTAACAAATCGCTAAAATAGACCACATTCTCTCAAATCTTTTCTAATTTAACTTGTCAGAGTGTCAATAATGGTAAGGGGCTTGTCTATCAGTATAAAACCCAATCACTTGGGTCTCAAGGGAAATTTGTTGATGGTATTAGAAACAGGGTCCACAAACCTCTATGTACTTATTTTGGAAGAGATGGACACTTGAAGGAAAACTGTCAGTATTGGCTTAGATCTAGAATGAGTAGCACTAAATACATCCATTAGGAGAATTATTACCCTAAAGGTTTCATGCCCTTGAAAAATGTGAAGAAGAACTCTCTACCTAGACAGGCCAAGAAAGATTTGATCACACCTTTGTCTTCCTATTGGAAAATCAAACTCAAGTAGGCTCCCAAATCTAAAAAATGACTATGTTTGCAGTTAGAATGAGGGAAATTCAGTCAGAAGACTCTTAAATCCCTAATTCTTTGTAGAACTAGAAAAAATAGAACTCTCTGAAACCCTACAAGTACCTGGTTCTCCTACTCCCTCAGATTTAAACCCCCATTTTTACTCAACTATGTGACCAAAAAATACTAGTAAAGGGGTCTGATCTTTCTAATAGTGTAATTTGGGTAGTTGAAAACTTACTTCTTTTAGAAAATGATCCCAAGGAAATCCATTTTAGTGGGAAAGAGCAAGTTGTAGGAGACAAGGCTGATGCGGCAAAAGATAGAGAAATTGTGCTATCTCCAAATGAGGAGGACGAGGATGATCCACCTTTAAGGTGGTGTATGCAAAAATAAAGGGGAAGAAAAGGGAAATAAAAGGTTATTAATACTGGTTTAAATATTGCTAGATCATATTCCACTAGGGGATCTGAAAGTAAGTTGTTAACAGATGTTATGAAGGCTAGCAAGTCTTCTACTACTAAGAGAAGAAGACTGAAGAAAGATATCATAGTAGAGAAGGAAAATATTGAATATGTAGAGGTTAGAGAGGGTGAGGACATTGATACTTATGTTGTTGCTGCAACTGAGAAAGGAAAAAAAGAAATTTATATTGCAGGAAGAACTAGGTCCTCCAGTTCAAAGTCTGGTCGCCTTGTAGAAATGTAAAAGAAAGATATTGCTGTTACGAAGAACAAAGTCTTTGAGGGACTAGTCCCAAGAAGAGAAATACTATTGAAAAAGAATCAAGCATTGATTCCAAAAGAAAAATAAAGGAGAAGGAAATGAAGAATGGGTTTAGAGAGCAAAGGAATAAAGTTCTAAAAACTTAGAAAGTATTGTCTAGTAGAGTATTTGATCCTAAGATTTATGAGAAAGATAGCATGATAGTGTTGGTAGAATATGTTAAACACTAGGGATGGTTACACCTTCTAGAGGATCCAACTCCTATGATTTTTTAAGTGGAAGTAAGGGAATTCTATTAAATAATGGATTTCTCAAATGATGGGTTAATCCTGACTGCCCAGGTGCAATCAAAGGAAATAAAACTAGATAAAAAGGCACTGGGAAAAATTCTGGATGTGTCTATCAGGATTAACCCATCATTTTGAACCTATAACCTGGGCAGTTAGGATTAACCTATCATCTTCTCTTATTGGGCAGTTAGGATTAACCCATCATATTCTCTTTCTTGCAAAAATTCTGGATGTGGTAGGGACCAGGTGTGTGTTGCATGATGATATGTTAGGGGCCCTAAAACACCTTGGAAATTGATCCTTAGAAAGATTTCTTGATTTTTGGCATCTAGACATCATACGAAATGATTTGGATGGATTGGTCATATGGTGACCAGTGTAGGTTGGATGGTTTCTGTCTAAGGTACGAATGGAAAATATAGGTCGTATGTTAGGGTACAAATGGTAAGGGGTCAGTCGTAAGTCACCCTAAGTTTAATCTAGTTGAATCTATTAAGGCTAAGGTATAATTTCATGGTACTAGTCATATGTTTTGGTACAGTTTGTCCTAGGTGTTTGTATGTTGGACAGTGTTGGATTCCAAGGTGAGGACTAGGGTATAATATAAGGGTACCACTCACTCACTAGGGTACGGTTAAGGTGTGGTGGTCGTACCATCCAGCAGGAATTTTAAGCAGTTTAAGTTAAGGGTAATCTAGACATTTTCCCTCTTAACCTCTTAAGGCCCCATGACTTATATCCCTCTTGGGACATTATTTACCCTATTATTCTAATCTTAAATACTTAGAAACTCTCTCAAATTCTCTTGGGTTAAGACAAGCGAGTGTTTCATCAATAGGATCAATTTTGGAACTTACTAGGGTGATTTCTCTCTGTTATCTTCATAATCTAAGGAAATTTACTCGTCCCTCATTATTATATCAACTAAAGGCATGATTTATTGTATGGTTTTTATGGCATAAATATTGTATGGTTTTTGGTTTTCAAATATATGTTGGGGTTTTTAGTTATCATGGTTGGTATGGTTTTTCCATGTCTTTTACTATTAGTTTTATAATATTCTGGTAGTTTGAACATTTGGTTGCATGTTAGTGGTTGATAGGTACTTGGTTTTGGCCTTGGAAACACTATGTCCCTAACTTGTTTGATAAAATGCCTATGAGAATGTTTTTGGTTAAATTGTTTGAATTTCATTGAACTATTGCATGGTATAACTTGGTAATGGAACCTTAAATGGTATAAATAGTTTAAATGCTTTGAAATGGTTAAATAGTAAGGTCTTGGTGGATATGGTTTGTCTAATTGAAAGCCTTATGGGTTAAAAGGGAATCTCCTAAGCAAGCATATCAATGAACTGCTAGTGGGGTACATGGGAATCCCCCAAGCAACTAAATAATGTAATCTATGGGTACATGGGAATCCCCCAAGCATCTAAATAATGTAATCTATGGGTATGTGGGAATCCTTTATTTTTCAAAAGGTTGGCTAAGGACATTGCTTGCAAGCTATAGTTGGTGTGACGATACCACTAATTATAGCCTTGGTTAATAATAATTGGAATGGTGGTTTAATTGTATGGTAATGATTTTAATTAGGCAATAGTAGTGGGGTGTGATAGCTAACCGTAAGGGTGTCATCTTTTTCGACATGAGGATTGGTCATGGAGACCATATATGATACTTATGGGGTACATAGGAATCCCCTAAGTACACGTTTACATATGTATCATGGAGAGAGAAAGGTAATTGAGAATCCCCTACTCCTATGGTATCTCTAATTTGTGCGGATACCCGCGTTGGGGCTTGTTCATGGGGTTACACTGGACCCATATATCCCGTGGGTGGTTCTATGACGGTTAAGCCATACATACCTAAGTTAATGGATTTAAATGTATAATAAACTCAATTCGCTTTCATGGCATGGATATATATATATATATTATCACGACCTGAGCCGGGGCCTTAGTCACGACGGGAATCCCAAACCATAAAGGCCCAAGAGCTATCTCAACTTGTGATCGTATGCAACATTCATATATTATCAAAATGCGGAAGTAAATTGGAACTTGGTAATTTTGTCATTACAACTAATCAATAAGGTCATAAATTGATTAGTCTGCAAAATCTCTAATAAAATGAAAACAACATCTGTCTGAAACTGGGACAAGTCCCCTGGTCGAACCATGAACTAAAAACCAAATAAAAGCATTATGTGAAATAAGGCCTTCCGTATTAATGGAGGCTCACCATCTTCAAATGTCTTACAATGATCTACTTCTTAGTGAGACCGCGGGACAGAGCCTTAGATCCTGAAATATAAGGGGTCAATACAATTGTACTGGTATGTGAAACAATCCAAAATAACCTTTTTATTACATAAAATAGGTGAGAGAATTTCGTAAAATATTAATCATAAGATAAATAAAAACACATGGGAATCATTTAAAGTTTCAAAATACTTTAATGAAATGATGACCCAACACTTTATTTTTGTAATACCCCGTATTAGTCTTAGCTCAGTTCAGCCCATGGTGCATGCACAAGAGGCTTAGAACCTAAAAATTTGGCTAAGTATTAGAGATTTTATTTTATTTTTGGTATCTTTACTTCGATGATTTTTAAAGTGACCTTTCCGACCCCGAGACATAGGTTTCTGAGTTAGTTCAAGTTCAAGGGTGCAAGGAGTATGTCTCGGGTATATTTTGGATTTTTTAGATGAGGTTTGGGCCACGTTTGTATTTTGAAAATAGTAAGTCACTTCGATTATGGCGTGTCATGGTGTAATAGCGGTGGAGGACATGGCGCATAGTGGTGAGGGCCCAATCGACATTCCAGTCAAGAATTTTAGTTTTAGAAGGGCAGTCTCATCTTTTCCCATCACCCTAATAAAAATAATACGAGATTTGAAGCATTCAAAAGCATATTTGGTCATGTTTTTGACAATATCTCTCAAAACAAAACCATTCTCACTCAAGAACAAACCCTAGCCCCTTCAAGATTCAAGCTCAAGCTCAAGCTTTAAGAAATCACCAAGAACTTCCATAAGGTCTTCAATTAAGGTATGTTAGATGTTCATCCATGGGTCCTTTTCACCCATGGAGTAGAAGAATCCATTTTCAAGTCTAAAATTATGATATTTATATGTTATGATGAATTATTTCCATGAACAACCATGAATTTTTTATTTTTATACCACGTTTACATGTGTTTTTGTTGAAATTAGCCCTTGACATGTTTTAAGGATTAAAATTTCATGTTAAATATTTAACCCATGATTTTTGTGTTGAAGTTATGTAATTATCCCATGAATTAAACTATTCCTATGCTTAAACCCATGAACGCCAAGTGTTTGATGAAATGCTTAAATGATTTAGGTTTGGAACAATGACTACTTATTATGGTTTTCAAAGCTTTATCATGTTCGTATAGTTGTTTTCATTGAGTCTTGGGGGATATGATTACCCAAAAATTTAGTTGTTAAAATAGTTTTTATTTGTAGAAAGATCTCATTTAAGCCATACACATTATCTTTCAGTCAATTAGTATGATCAGTTGTTGGTTCATTCATGATAAATTCAATTCAAGAATTAGTGCCTTCAGCTTGGAGTAACACTTAGCACCGAGTGAATATAAGGATGGAGTCTCCCCGGTCAGTTTGGCATGAGGAGTTAGAAGAAGTCCCTAGGTTCCAAACCTATGGAGTTACCGTAGACTTTAAGGGGTACCCCATCAGTTAGTCAAGATACCCTCATCCTTCAAGACATCAGATAGTGGATCCACATAGCCAGTGTTCATGCCCATGGCATGGTACTGACACCCATCCAACTGGGTCTACAGGTTGGACCCTAATACTATATTTGGGCTTGTCAGTTATAGCAAGCTCCCACATTTTCAGTTTAGTCTTTAGTGTAATTCAGTTTAGGTTTGTATTGACCATAACATACAGTTTTTAGTTATTCAGTTTCCAGATTTTAGTGTTTTCAGTTTATAGACTATTTTAGTATCCTGTTATATGCTTGATCATGTATTCTCAGATTTTATAGCTTTTATACATACCAAGCATCGGTCATGCTATTCATTCAATCAGTTATTATTATGTACATGAGCCCATCGTAATACCCCATACTTTTACCTAGCTTAAATTCATCCCAGAAATGTTAAAGACTTGTTTCAAAGAAGAATCCACTTTTACACATTTGGTATTTTCAATATTGTCACTTTTTCTCATGTGGGGAATTCAATAAGCTTTCCATCGATACCAAATTTGCCTAAATTCGACACCCGGGCAAAGAGTTAGAGCCTTTTTAGTGAGACAGTGTATCACCTGAGCCATCATCACGTCGCGGAGCAGGTCAAAATGGCAATTGTCAAAATCCAGTGAGCCTTCACGATTATGGTGCATCGCGACAGGGCTCAAATTAAGAATCGTCTTTTTTCTAGTGTCTTAGCGTGATACCACCACATCGCGCTGAACTTCCTGGTCCTATCCAGTATTGTAACATGATTTCACCGCATCGTGCCATCAGCCCAATTCCCAGTGACACGGCGCGATAGCACTGTGTCGCTCTAGCCTGCCAAATTGGGAAGTTTTCTTAGAAATAAAAGATGCGTCCAATGGTTAAAAAGGTCTCTTTCCTTCCCCTATTTAAACCCAATAACACTTGATTTAGCCTTTCTTCACCCAAAATATAGTAGTTTCTCTTAAGTTTCTCTCAAGAACAAATTAGGATTTCTATTGCGAATTCAACTTCAAGATAAGGGTACCACTTAGTCCCTAGGGTATGGTTAAGGTAGGGTGGTCGTACCATCCAGCGGGAATTTTAAGCAGTTTAAGTTGGTGGTAATCTAGACATTTTCCCTCTTAACCTCTTAAGGACCCATGAAATATATCCCTCTTGGGATACTATTTGCCCTATTATTCTAATCTTAAATACTTAGAAACTCTCTCAAATTCTCTCAAAGCCTCTTGGGTCAAAACAGGCAAGGGTTTCATCAATTGGATCAATTTTGGAACTTACTAGGGTGATTTCTCTGTTATCTTCAATATCTAAGGAAAGTTACTCCTCCATCATTGTTATTTCAACTAAAGGCATGATTTATCGTATGGTTTTTATGGCATAAATATTGTATGGTTTTGGGTTTTCAAATATATGTTGGGGGATTTTGGTAATCATGGTTGGTTATGGTTTTCCCATGTCTTTTACTTATAGTTTTATATTATTCTGGTAGTTTGAATATTTTGTTGCATGTTAATGGCTGATAAGTACTTGGTTTTGGCTTTGGAAACACTATGTCCCCAACTTGTTCGATAAAATGCCTATGAGAATATTTTTGGTTAAATTATTCAAGTTTCATTTAACTATTGCATGGTATAACTTGGTACTGGAACCCTAAAGGGTATAAATATTTTAAATGGTTTGATATGGTAAAATAGTAAGGTCTTGGTGGATATGATTTGTCTAATTGAAAGCCTTGTGGGTTAAATGGGAATCCCCTAAGCAAGCATATCAATGAACTGCTGTTGGGGTATATGGGAATCCCCCAAGCAACTAAATAATGTAATCTATGGGTACGTGGGAATCCCCCAAGCATATAAATAAGTAATCTATGGGTACATGGGAATCCCTTATTCTTTAAAAGGTTGGCTAAGGACATTGCTTGTAAGCTGTAATTGGTATGACAATACCACTACTTATAGCCTTGGTTAATAATAATTGGAATGGTGGTTTAATTGTATGGTAATGATTTTAATTAGGCAACAGTGGTGGGGTGCGATACCTAACCATGAGGGTGTCATATTTTTTAACATCAGGATTGGTCATGGCGACCATATATGATACTAAAAAACATCTGTCTTAAACCGGAACAAGTCCCCTGGTCGGACCATAAACTTAAAAACAAATGACAGCATCATGTGAAATAAGGCCTTCCGTAATAAGGGAGGCTCACCAACTTCAAACGTCTGACAATGATCAACTACTTAGTGAGACCGCAGGACAGAGCCTCAAATCCTGAAATATAGGGTGTCAATACAATTGTACTAGTATGTGAAACGATCCAAAATAACATTTTTATTACACAAAATAGGTGAGAGCATTTCATAAAATATTAATCATAAGACAAGTAAAAACACATGGGCATCATTTAGAGTTTCAAAATACTTTATTGAAATGATGACCCAACACTTTATTTTTGTAATACCCCGTATTAGTCTTAGCTCAGTTCAGCACATGGTGCATGCGCAAGAGGCTTAAAACCTAAAAATTTTGCTAAGTATTAGAGATTTAATTTTGTTTTTGGTCTCTTAACTTCAATGATTTTTAAAGTGACCTTTTCGACCCCGAGACATAGATTTCTGAGTTAGTTCATGTTCACGGGTATAAGGAGCATATCTAGGGTAAGTTTTAGAGTTTTTAGATGAGGTTTGGCCACATTTGGATTTTGAAAATAGTAAGTCACCGTGATTGTGGAGCATCGCGGAAGAATAGCGGTGGAGGACATGGCGCATAGTGGTGAGGACCCAATTGGCATTCCAGTCAAGAAATGCTTAAATGATTTAGGTTTGGAACAAAGACTACTTATTCCCATGCTTAAACCCATGAACTCCACGTGTTTGATGAAATGCTTAAATGATTTAGGTTTGGAACAATGACTGCTTATTATGGTTTTTGAAGCTTCATCATGTTCATATAGTTGTTTTCATTGAGTCTTGGGGGCTATGATTACCCAAAAATTTAGTTGTTAAAATAGTTTTATTATTTGTAGAACGATCTCATATAAGCCATACACATTATCTTTCAGTCAGTTAGTATGATCAGTTGTTGGTTCATTCATGATAAATTCAATTCAAGAATTAGTGTCTTCAGCTTGGAGTAACACTTAGCACTGAGTGAATATAAGGATGGAGTATCCCCGGTCAGTTTGGCGTGAGGAGTTAGAAGAAGTCCCTAGGTTCCAAACCTATGGCGTTACCGTAGACTTTAAGGGGTACCCCATCAGTTAGGCAAGTGTAACACCCCGTACTTAATTACTTGTATTAGCCATGGTTATATGTGTTGGAGTATATGTATTGATCATAAGTTAGGTATATATGAGTTTAAGTATGAGTATTGATTATTTTGAGATGGTTTCAAGTGTATAGTTTGATTATATGTGTATAGGAATCGACTTTATTTATATCGGAATTTTCTCGTCAAAGTTTCTATGCGAAGTTTATCAAGTTAGCTTTCCAACGATATAAAGATTTCTGAAAATAGATGAGTATCGGATATAAGCGAGCATGTTCGAAACTTGAAAACGGTGGACGCAATGAACAGTAAATGTGCAGAAATTTTCTGCATACAAAAGTACTGCAGCCAAACAGATTTTTGGGTCGACTTTAAACTATTATAACTCCTTGTAAAAAATGAACTGTATGAGATACTATATATCGATGAGAATCCCCGAGAATCTTCTTTCTAATGCAATTGGTTTCATCCAAATCCAACATCTGAGTATGGAGTTATACTCGTTTTACTTCAGCCTCTCAAAACAGATTTTTAGGGTCAACTTCAAACGATCATAACTCCTTTTATAAGACGAACTGGGTGGCCTACTTTATATGAAATGAAATCCCTTTGAATTATCTATCCAACTATACCAATTTCACCTGAATCCGATATCGGAGCAAAGATTTATGGTCGATTTACTTTAGCCTAACAAAACAGTCCACCATGGACAGATTCGAATTTACTTAAATTTTAAGGGCAATATGGTCATCTTCCATCACCTCATGGACGAAAATTGGTCATTATATACATATACTTAGCCTCATACCCATCATTTATCATCCAAATCATTGAAGAATAAGAAACCCTAGCCTAAGTTTAACTCCAATTATCTTGTGATTCAACCGTAGAAAATCCAAATTGATTCCGTAGTTGTGTTCACCGTCTTGAGGGCTTCGAGAAGCACCCCTTATTTGTGCCAACAGGACTTTGAAATCAAAAGGGACATTTTATGGTAAGGATGTAAATTATGTTGGTGTTATTTATATGGATATGTATATATATGCATGTGAGCATAAGAAGTATGTTATTTAATTGTTGTTGAAAGATGCTTGGAAATGATGTTGGATTATTCTTGTGCATGGTTGGATTATGTTGAATTGTGAAGGGATTTGGTGTGATGATGTGGTATTGAAATGATTATTATATATATATATATACACATAAACCTATTGTTCAAGTTGATTTTTGGAATGCTTTGCAAATATTGGTTGTATGGAATTATGGAAGAGAATTGTGGTGTTGGGTTGCTAATACTAGATGCCAAACATTTCATTGTAGATAAGTGATTTGTAAAGGCGGGAAGTTGTGTTGAATTGGTATCCGAATCTACAACGAGGTATGTAAAGCATACTCTAACGATGTTCTTTGGCATGAAAACACCAATGTTCCATCAAGTAAGATTCTGAGGTTGTCCAAAAACATGTATTGTTCTACATTACCAACGAAGTTGTTTCCATTCTATAAAGTGTCAAAATGTTTCATTGATATACCAAAAGGCTCCTATTTCATTGTTGTGATATTGATGATTCTGAAACACATTGTTGATGTACCAATGAGTCTTTATTACATCGTTATTGTATAGAAGGTCTATTACTTGGTTCCTATTGATGTATTATTGTTTCAAAGTATCAAAAATGTGGTGGCGACCGAAATAACAATCTCAAATATTAATTGAACTAAGTGATGGAAGTTCTCTCTTAGCGGGTGGTATCCCAGGGGAATAAGCCTAGCATGGGTCGATCCCTATTTATGTGTTTATGGGTGGTATCCCAGGGGCATAAGCCTAGCATGGGTCGATCCCAGTTGATATGTACTAGAGGCAGCCTAATGGTCATAGTATAGTACAGTAATGATTACAAAGACGATAAGAGCGAAGGTAAAGTGATTGAATAAATACAATGTACAGGTTGTGACAAGTTCTAGTAAGTGTGGTCCACTCCTATTACGATTTATTCACTTGTTTCTGATTTACATTGAGCTCCTATATCATATGTGATTATCTACAGCTTTACATACTCAGTACATATTTCGTACTGACGTCCCCCACGGGGACCTGCATTTCATGCTGCAGGAACAGGTATCTCAGCTCATACACCACACAAGTAGGAGCCAGGTCATACAGCTATTGTTGGTGAGCTCCAGTTTGCTTCAGATCTTTCCGAGTTGGTTCCTTATGTTTTGTTATTGTATAAGAGTCATGTGTGGGTTGGGGTTTGTCCCGACCCTAGTTATGTCATGTATATCCTGGAGGCTTTGTAGACATATGAAAGGGTAAAGTCATGGAAGTTTATGTAGTGATGTTATATTTGTATATGTGGTGGCTCCGACGGCCAAGTATTATATATATATATATATATATATATATTTGTGCATGTTGTGCTGATATAGGTAATTAGACCCTTCTATATGCAACGAAGTGCTGTCCAAATTTTTGGTGACATGTAAGTGAAAGTACAGTATTTGAACGGGTTCTCCCGGGCCTTCTCGGCTTCGAGTGCCAGTCCGGCCTGATGGGATGTTGGGGCGTGACAGCAAGATACCCTCATCCTTCAAGACATCACATAGTGGATCCACCTAGCCAGTGTTTATGCCCATGGCATGCTACAGGTTGGACCCTAATACTATATTGGGGCTTGTCAGTTATAGCAAGCTCCCACATTTTCAGTTTAGTCTTCAGTGTAATTTAGTTTAGGTTTGTAATGACCATAACCTATAGTTATTAGTTATTCAGTTTAGGTTTGTAATGACTATTGTAATACCCCGTACTTCTACCTAGGTTAAATTCATCGTAGAAAGGTTAAAGACTTGTTTCAAAAATGAATCCACTGTTATAAATGTGGTATTTTCAAGATTGTCACTTGTTTTTATGTGGGAAATTCAATAAGATTTCCATTGATACTAAATTTTCCCAAATACGATACACAGATGAAGATTTAGAACCTTATTAGTAAGACAGTGTGTCACCTAAGACATCAGTGCGTTGTGTAGCAAGTCAAAATGGAAATCGTCAAAATACAATGAGCCTCCAAGTTTATGGCGCATCGCGCTAGGGCTAAAATTCAGAATCATCCTTTTTCTAGTGTCTTAGCGCGATACCACCGCGTCGCGGTGAACTTCCTGGTCCCATCCAATATTTCAATGCAAATTCACCGTGTCGTACCATCAGCCCAATTTGCAATTGGCAATTTCCAGTGACACAGTACGAAAGCGCTGCGTCGCGCTAGCCTGCCAAATCGAGAAATTTTCTTAGAAATAAAAGACGCATCCAAGGGTTAAAAGAGTCTATTTCCTACCCCTATTTAAATCCAATAACACGTGATTTATCCATTCTTCACCCAAAATATACTAGTTTCTCTCAAGTTTCTCTCAAGAACAAGTTAGGATTTCTATTGCGGATTCAAATTCAAGAAGGTTTCACCATCAATCTTTATGAAATCACAAACTAAGGTATGCATAGTGGAATTGATTTATATAGATGTATAATCATGTAAGCCTATGATTAAACCCTAGGATGATGAAATTAGATGTTGAATCATGATGTGTAAGTGTTGTATAATGATTTCTACATATATTATGATAATCATGTGCTTGATTAAATGCCAATATGCAGGAAAAGTGCCTAACTAGCATGATATTATGAAATCCCCATGTTTGTAAAAGTTTATGTATATCACATGTTTGATGAAGTGCTTCAATATATGAATTATGAATTGTGTTGATGGTCATGTTTCACGTAAGTCATGCTATGTCAGTTTCTTTCCATCAAGCACTGGGGTACTTATACCCGACAATTTAGCTTTGTGCCTAGAGCCATGTCATGTTCTCACGATACTCTCAGTCAAGCTATGATCTATTGAAATCTATCAGTTATGTGATTCAGTAAAACCAAGAAATCTCAAAAATCTCAGTAATCTCAGTACTCAGTAATCTCAATAACCTCAGTATTCCCAGTCAATCTTAGTAACTTCAGTATTATCGGTCAGTCCTCAGAACTCAATACATTCTGTTAGTCAATGAAACTCAGTAAATTCAATTTAGTTTAGCTCCGCTAAACACTACCATTAGTATAAGTTCAGTTCAGTTAATCAGTTCAGTATCTATTCAGTTGGGAGTAGGAGTTAGCACCGAGTGAACCCAAGGATGGAAACTCACCTGTTATATGAGGATGTGATTCTTAAAAGCACTCCTTGCATTATAGAACTATGTAGACAGTGTAGATTGAGACATCATAGCCTGCTATATGAGGGAAGATGGGGTGGCTTAACCTCTTATATGAGCGTTTCCCACTGTTCTCACTAGAGTTACCTATTATATGAGGGCTACTCACAGATTCTCCTTACCAGTGGTGCAGTATTGATACCCTTCCAATTGGGGTTACAAATTGGACCCCTACTCAGCCATAATGGCGTATTAGGGGCATGTCAAATAGATAACTACTTCCCACAGTCTCAGTTACAGATCCAATCTCAGTAATGTCAACCAGGTAGTTATGTTTCCGTTGTTAATGTTCAGTATGAATTTTAGCTTATCATTCTTCCCAATTCAATCAGTCTAATTAGAGGATGATTGTTCCCAAGGGGGAGATATTGTAATACCCCGTACTTCTACGTAGCTTAAATTCATCTAAAAAATGTTAAAGACTAGTTTCAAAGATTAATCCATTTTTATACATATGGTAATTTCAAGATTGCCACTTTTTTCATGTGGTAAATTCAATAAGCTTTCCATCAACACCAAATTCACCCAAATCCGACACCCGGCCGAAGAGTTAGATCTTTTTTAGTGAGACAATGTATCACCTGAGCCATCAGTGCATCGCGGAGCAGGTCAAAATGGCAATCTTCAAAATCCAGTGAGCCTCCGCAATTATATTGCGTCGCGCCAGTTCTTAAATTCAGAATCATCCTTTTTCCAGTGTCTCAGCGCAATACCACCACGTCGCGGTGAACTTCCAGGTCCCATCCAGTATTTCAATGCAATTTCACTATGTCACACCGTCAGCCTAATTCCCAGTTGGAAATTTCCAGTGACACGGCATGATAGCACCACATCGCACTAGCCTGCCAAATTGGGAAATTTTCTTAGAAATAAAAGACGTGTCCAAGGGTTAAAAGGGTCAATTTCCTACCTCGATTTAAACCCAATAACACCTTATTTAGCCATTCTTCACACAAAATATACTAGTTTCTCTCAAGTTTCTTTCAAGAACAAGCTAAGGTTTCTATTAGGGATTCAAATTCAAGAAGGTTTCACCATCAATCTTCACGAAATCATGAACTAAGTTATGCATAGTATTCATTCATGGACTCCTTTTGTCCATGAAGCCCAAGAATCTCTTTTCTAAAGTAAAGATTTTTGATTTTCTTTATGAATTTTATGTTGAGTTTATTTTGTTTATGTTGAGAATGATCAATTGAATTCAAATCCATGTTAGGTGATTAATGTTATGTGGAATTGATTTGTATAGATGTATAATTATGTAAACCTATGATTAAAACCTAGGATGATGAAATTAGATGTTGAATCATGATGTGTAATTGTTGTATAATGGTGTCTACATATATTATGACAATCATGTGTCTGATTAAATGCCGATATATAGGAAAAGTGCCCAACTAGCATGATATTATGAAATCCCCATGTTTGTACAAGTTTATGTATATCACAGTAACGTCAATAACATCAATATTCCCAGTCAATATCAGTAACTTCAGTGTTATCAGCAATTCCTCAGAACTCAGTATATTTCGTCAGTTAACGAAACTTAGTAAATTCAGTTTAGTTTAGCTCCGCTAAACAATGCCATTAGTATCAGTTCAGTTTAGTTAATCAGTTTAGTGTCTATTCAGTTGGAAGTAGGAGTTAGCACCGAGTGAACCCAAGGATGGGAACTCACCTATTATATATGGGTGTGATTCTTAGAAGTAATCCTTGCATTCCAGAAATATGTAGCCAGTGTAGGTTGAGACATCATAGCCTGCTATGTGAGAGTAGATGAGGTGGCTTAACCTGTTGTATGAGGGTTTCCCACCGTTCTCACTAGAGTTACCTATTATATGAGGGTTACTCACAGATTGTCCTTACCAGTAGCACGGTATTAACTCCCTTCCAATCCGGGTTACAGATTGGACCTAAACTCAGCCATAATGGTATATTAGGGGCATGTCGGTTAGATAACTACTGCCCATAGTCTTAGTTACAGATCCAGTCTCAATAATAGAACTCAGTTTAGTTCTATAGAAATCCAGGACTGTTAGATACAGTCAACTTAGTACAGTGTGGAACTCAGCTAGTTCAATCATTATCAGGACTGTCAAATACAGTCACTCATGTTATCAGTAGTCTAACTCAGTAATCATGTTATCATGAACCCAGTTAATAGTATATTAATTTATACGAAACTCATGTTATCATTATTCAATTTCAGCACTGTCAGATACTGCCAATCAAACCAGTTCTTCATAATTAAAACTGTCAGAAATAATCATTCCTTTATCTGTAATATGACATCAGTTCCTTAGTACTCAATAGATTCAAACATTTAGTATCCTAGTATTAGTACTCATATATCAGTAAATCCACGTTATCAGAATTCATGAGTCAACATTATCACGATCTCAGCTTAAGTTACATATGCATGCATGTATTCTCACGTTCATGTTAGTGAGTCAGTTAGTATTGTTCATGCATATAAACCTATTGCATTCAGCCTACCTCACTTGCCTACCAGTACATTCAAAGTACTGATGTATTTGCACTATGATGTCTTATACATCTTTCCATTTGGATTTTTCATACCTTGAAAGTACATGGAACATAAAGTTATGATTCATTATTTTTGAAGGTTTCTCCTATGAAAGGATTCATGATATTTGGGAAAAAGGGGAAGCTTAACCCTAATTAAATTAGTCTGTATCAGATTTAAGAAGAATTAGGAATGTTGCTTATGAGTAGGAATTGGTGGACATTGGTCATTTGATAATTTAGACACTGCATAAGCTTCTTCTTAAACCTCTCCCAAGTCTCATGGAGAGCTTTAGTTGGAAGTTTCCTAAAGTTACTAATTTTATCTCTCAACCGTGCCCTCTTGGACGACGGAAAGAACCTTTCTAGGAAAGCATCTTTCAATTCTCTCCAATTGGTAATCAAGTCAGGAATTAGCCCATTCAACCATAAAGTTGCCTACCTAGATTGAGACAATGGAAACAACTGCAACCGAATAGCATTTTGCCCAACTCCTAGGTTATCAAATGATTTGCATGTCAAAATAAAGTTAACTAAATGCATATTCGGGTCATCACCCGCAAGACCATCGAACAACCCCTTAAAATGTTATAATTGGGTCATAGTGCTTGAGATATTGAACTTGGCAGTACTAAGGGAAGTGGAATAATTGCCCCGATTGAACCAACTCCATCCAAATGATCATCATCATCTTATAGATTAAATTGGGCGGCCTAGCATTCTGGTCTCGCCCTAGCATAGCGATTTCTATTTGTATTCCTGTAAGCCAGTGCAGGTATATTGCCAACACACCTCAGGTTGGCCGAATTTAATAAATAATAATCACCCAAATCATCATCTGGGTTTAGTTCCCGGCCTGGATTTTCTACATTTTGTTGTTGTACTTATACAGATGCCACAGTAGCTAGCCTAGCTGCTTCCTATGGAGAAGCTTCTCTCTCTGGGTCCTATTGACCATCCATTCTGCCAATAAGTTGAGTTTTCAGATTAATAGGTAATAAAGGTTCACCTAATCTCCATGTACTTGGCATACAAGACAATCAACCTAAACAGAACAAAAACAACAAACAAAAAGTAAAATTTGAGAAACTTTGACCAAAATTCAATTAACAATCACAGACTTAATTGACAACTGTATTCCCCAGCAACGTAGCCAAAATTTGATACGCCCAAATTAAAACTCTCTTACAAAAATATAAGCGGTGATGCCAAATATACAACCCAACTGGGTTGGGTGTCAAATCCTACAGGGAATATCATGTTCACTAAGTATTGTGACTGTTATTAGACTGTTGATCTAGGGGGTTGGAGTAAAGGAGGTTTTAAAATGTTAACAATATTCTTTCGTACTTTTATCACATAGAGGTCCAGCTAATGGTAGTGAATGTAAATATAATTTCAATGAGAATTAATTAACTAGAGTTATGTTCACCAATATGTTCAAACAATTAGGGTTGTGAATTTGTGGTCGAATTCTAACTTATAGATTCAATTTCAAGAAATATTGACTTCTAAGAATTACCCTCATGTTTCTCAACCTCATGGATCTTTCATCCTTTATTTCTCTCAAACTTAAAGAATTTATGCATTGTTCAATAACACTCTCATTAGGGTTAACCCTATTAAGGTATCAACCCATTAGCCCAAAGTATAGACCTATGGATTTTATGTGAATCATTTCTTTTCCCAACATCCACTTTCTTATCAGACAAGTGGTGTTCATGGGCTCACTTCTCAAGTTTGCAACCAAGAGATAACATTATAATGAAGAGAGATTCATATAATTTAGATAGGTGTTAGAAACCACACCAATTCACCACCCCAAACAACTCTCTATATCAAGGCTCCCATAACCCTAGTTATGGGAGTTTAGCTATTCATTTCCATATAAGATATCAAACATGTATTCATGCTCATAAATAGCTTCAAGAGAGTACTTACAAAAGTCACAATATTGTTTTTCTCAATCTTCGATGAAAAATATAGAATCTAATACTCAGCTCTTAATTTCTAGCTTCCAATTTCAATGAAAAGTATTACACAACTCTTAATAGAGGAGAAAGTATGAAACTAATGTTAAAAGATGTGGAATAAACCCTAATACTTCATATTTTTATTATTCCAAAATTGGATTTTTATAATTTAACTCGGAGTTGTCGCTTCATGCTCGACGGTTCTAGCGACGGTTTATCGTTAGGGCGACGTTCCATCACTGGACCTCCAGTGATTCCATGTTCTACTTCTGGGCGACGGGTAGGGCGACGGTTTATCGTACGGCCACCGGTCCATCGCCGGTCCGTCGCATGACTTTTAGTGATTGTGCATTCTATTTCATGGCGACGATTTAGACTGATGTTTTATCACAGAGTTGATGGTCCATCCCCTAGACCGTCGCAGGATATCCAGTGTTACTGTCTTCTATTTTTGGGCAATAGTTCAAGATGATGGTTCATCGCAAGGTCGATGGTCCGTCGCCTAAAACGTCGATGATCAATTTTTCAAGAGAGCCCTTATTTTGAAATCTCATGAAATCTTATACTAATGCCATTTTTTTTCAAGACTTAAACATGCGGTGGCCATGCCGATTATTCAATCACATGCAATTCTTCTTCTTAGTAAAAATAGTATAGCTATGTTAAGAAGACTCCCGCTCATTAATTTACAATGAACATCAGCCCAAGTTTGGGTAATTACTATTTGACATCAAAATTCAAAACATGCAAGTGGATACCACGTATCATATAAATCAAGTAAAATTCATACTAAGAGGGAGGTCTCATAAATCATGCTCTCAATTAAACTTTTCAAAAAGACACTCAAAAGCACATTTACTCATTGTTATAAATCAATTCTACATCAAAGAGTTCAAGACCAATATATACATTTATCAAAATAAATTCACGAATGCTTTCTATTCAAAATGATATTAAAACCCTTTTTTATAAACATGATGGTATATCTTTAAACTTGTTAAAATAATAAAACCCATTTCCATGGAGGTTAAGGATAGTCGTACATACCTTAATGATGAATAAAGAAGAAATTGACCCTTTAAACTTGAATGTGCAAACCGTAAGTTAGTTTTTCTCCTCTTGTGTTTTAGAAGATGAATTAGGGATTTGATAGTGTTTAAAACATATTTGGGATCCTTAACTCAAAAATGGAGCATCTATACTGCAAAATATAGGGTAGGCGGTGCCCAGCCCATGGCCTAACCATAAATTAGGTGGCGCCTTGCCCATTTACTAACACAGGGTGGGCGACATCTAGCCCATTGCAAAACACAGGGTGGGCGGTGCCTAGCCTATTACCTAACCTTTCCGTTGAGGGTAGGATATAGCAAGGCAATGCCTAGCCATCATATAAGCTCTACTTTGCGATCTACTTAGTTTTGAGGTCCTAAAATACCCCCAACACCTCCCACAACATCAACACATGATCTACCATCACTACAAAGTTCCTAAAGGTCATTTTTGACTCACTAAAAGAGTGTTACATCTATGGGGTATTACATATATATATGTGTGTGTGTATGGTTAGAGGTGAATGCATATGCTTGTTTACTTAGTTTTAAGAGATGACATAATTTTATCCTTATCCTAAGTTCTTGACCCGCTAACCAATATTTGGGTAGCTATATCGATCCCCACGTGATGTAGGAACTGTCCATTCTACTCTTCCTTCTCAATGATTGAATTTTGAGATCAGTTCAGTTGGATTGAAGTGGTGAGCTTCCATATTCCAGAAGGCTCCATTTAATATAATGGATGTCTTTACTTACTCTGGTTATTTCATAGACACTGGTTTTGGGTATGGTTGGGGGCATGTCTCAATTAGATTTTTTTTTATTTTCGATTAGAGGTTTTATGGGACTACTATCGGTTTGTATGGGTGGTGTCGTTATTAGTGTCAGCCTTTGTATTGACATTGGTATTGAGGCTTATACCATTGAACTAAATTTGACTTATGATTTTTCCAATTTGTTTTAGATTCAATATATTTATATTTGGAACTCATTTGGTATGGGATGTATGGATAGGTTTATGGTATGGTTATTGGTTAGGTTTTTGATAATTGGACTTACTTTGGAAGATCACGGTTATAGGCCTATCCCAAAGTCTGAATTTGTATATATACGCTATCTTGTTAAATGTTCAGAATTTATCTAACTCAGGGTATGCGTTTGGATAGTTGGGTTGGGTATCCGAGGTAATCCCTAATCCTAGTTGAACTTAGGATGCCTATTACTATAAAGACGGGTTGTTTTAAGGTACTAGGTACATATGTGTTGAATATTGAAGGGCATATTGACACAGAAAAGAATGTTGGTAAAGCGTCGTGGCATATTGACATGGGAAAGAATATTGGTGCATGATGATAGGGTGAATAGTGGTGCATAACGATAGGGGGAGCTTTCATCTATGGTTGAATGAGATAAATGAACATTGATGCTAAAAAATCAGTGGTTAGTTTGTCATCATCAAAAAAGGAAAAAATTGCTATATTTTGCTTTGATGAACAACAACGGACCAAGTCCCTAAGTCTTCATGAATTTAGTACAACTGTCACTATCCTGCAAAATTTTATCTATTAGTGTAACAAACTACGTAGGTGGGCTTGTTCCTATAAGGACACCTGGCCTAATCTTATTTCATCCCTAATCATTATCCAGTTATAAATTGAAAATAATGCTCCTCAATTCACTAGTTTTTGCAATTTGGTTGTTCAAGAAAAAAAATCAACGAAAACTCAAATATTGCTCAAGTCCCAATCTTTTGTGTATTGAGAGACTGTGTGTTCTTGAGTCAAGTCTTGGCCTGAAATTGAATTACTCGTGTTATAAGAGTAATTCTTTTGTTGTGTTCTTAAGAATGCTTAGGTAGAGTTAACTGAGTTGATATTAGTTAGAGTTAATCAATATTGAGGTAAGTTCATAGCAGAGTTGTCAAAGTAGGTTTGTAATAGAGTTATTAATAACTAATGAAGCTTATAGTTAAGTTCCCATTGAGTCTGTAATCAAGAGTTTGATTATAGTGGATTGTTGAGTGCTTGTGATGGAAACCCATGTTTTTTTCTCCCTTGATCAAGGAGGTTTCCACGTTAAATCATTGTGTTCTTTAATTTCCAGCAAAGTTTTAGCTTCCTACAGCTTTACTATTTTATTACTTGTGTCTTACTATAAGGGACTTGATCCCTCATAGTGTGGAGCAACCCCCCATGTTTGAACACTTGTCATTAGGAAAAAGTGCCTGAGGTATGAGTTACATTTCCCTCTTATCATATTTTGGATGTGTCCTTGGATTCAATGGTACTCTTTTTATTATCGTGCTAAAATGTCCTAACTTCTCATTTGGGGATGAATGATCCTAATTGGAGGATAATGTAAGAACCCAAATTTTTTTGACGAATTTAATTTTGACTTTCCCCCATACTTAATGTGAATTTTTGAGTTGAATTATGTTATGGGATGTTAAATGGTATTTTGGAGAAGTTTAAAAATTTTAAAATTTTTGAAAGGGGTTCAGGGTCATTTTGGGACCCTGAGGCAGTAAGGGCCCATGATAGTAGCATGCAACGCCACTTATGCTCGGCGATAGGAGCGTGGGATAGAGGCTAACCTCTGCGATAACGACGTGCCACGTTGCTATGCATTTTTTGTATAGTTTTTGTTTGTTTTACTTGTGGTGAGGGACTTTTAGTCCTTTTACCCCTTAAACAACCTTAAAATATCAATTGACGCTTTTCCTTCAGTTATTAAGACTAAAACATCATTCTTTTCCTCTTTAACTCCCAGAGCAAGAAAGTTCAAGGGTTTTACCAGGAATTCACCATTCAAGCTCCAAACTTTGATTTCTCTTCAACTTCTTCTATATTTTAGGCATGTTTCTAATTCCTTAACTTGTATTTCACATTGTGGCATTAAATTGCTCAATATTCATGGGTGTTGAATGATGGGTTTGTAATCTGGATGAGGGTTATTGGGTGGTAATACTTGAGTTAATTTTTCCATGTTTTAAATGAATTATTCATGCTTAAATTAATGGTTTTTGGGGCAGAATTAGTGTATTATTATAATGGTTAAATTAGATGACATGTGTTTCACCAAAATTAATGAATGTTTGGTTTGGTAATGACATTAACCTCAACTCACCTTGTAAACTTGATTTTGAACATGTATCCTTGTATGGTTAACTATTTTTTTAAACTCATTGTGTTGCAATATAGGATAAATGTATAAAATAGATTTGAATGGTCTCAGTGGCCATGATTTGGATTTTAAATAGAACTTGAGAGTCAAATCAACTATATGGACTCGTTTGGTGTAAATGGAAAAGATTACAGGCATATTGATATGACGATACGATATTGGAAAATGCCTTAATAAAGATTGTTTGGTAAATGATTGGTTTATGTGAAAATTGTGTTAATATGGGCTTAAATAAAATTGTATAGCTCACAAATAAGAAGTAGTCCCTGGGAGTCAAACACTGAAAACTACGTTTACCGATGTTGGGTGTCGATATGAGTATGTGTATGACACACATTATATTTTGGATGGCTATCACCTTGGTCTTTATCCTTTCCTCAATTTCGTCGGTACGTCCAGCTAACACGCACTAGGAGCCCTTTCGGTAGGAGGAGCCAAACTCATATAGCCTATGAGTTCCTTTAGGTCTGTACGAGCTACATAGTTTAGGCTAATATCTTGTACTTTCATATTTCATGACCCTCATCCCTATCCCAACATCCTATATATGTATATATAAATGTTGTGCATGTGTTTTTGACTGGTTTCTAATGTGTGCATTACTTTATCCCTTTCCCTCGAGTTACATGTCGGTCTTTCTCATGTCTGTACTTGTTCAACTACCATTAACATGAGATGTTTGAAATTCTTTCACCCTTAATTCGAAATCTGAAAGTCAAGTCATGTGAAAGTATTATTGTCTTATAGAAAGAATGTTTTACACGATGCAAATGCTAATAAGTTGAGTTTCGAACAGTAAATAATTACTATGAAAAAGTTTTAAGGACAATCCAAGGAGGCAACGCCTTGATTACTGCCATGGGCAAAGGTATAATCATTTATCCCTTTTAAGTTTTGCACAAATTTTACGTGTCAGTGCATAAAATTTAAACTACAATAAAGTCTATTAGTAATAAGAATATGTGAAATATGGTAATTGCAGGAGTGACAAAGGAATATGTCAAATGTAATGCGATGTGTTGTTTCTTGAGTAATATTTTGGATTATACTTACTAGTGTTCAAATGCTATGCGATGTGCTGTTTATTTGAACACTTTTCTTTTAATAAATCTGAAAAAAAATATAAGGACTCTTCATTATTAATTGTTAATGACAACTTCAGCAACTGTCATTGTAGACCATATTGATTGATCCTACATTATGATTTTGGTCTATAACGGATCAATGACAGGTAAGAAATTCGTATGAAAATGTGAATGAATGAAATCGAGTTTTAATCGATGCTCTTCTAGCTTTGGAATGGAGAAATGTATTTTTAGGTCTTCTGAAATATTAAAATCTGCCTACTAATGAGTTTTTGAGTAGATCCTGAAAGCTTCTCAAGCTAGTAGCAATGGCATATAAATGGGTTTTGCAAATATTTGAAAGAAAATAGGAGTAACAATGGAAGTAATGAGCAACAATGGTGATTTTCTGTTGTGAGGAGGAAGATTTTGCCAGAAAAGTCGTCAGAATCGGAGAAAGTAGCTGAAGAATGAGAGTTTTCTTAGTGGCTTCTTGGATAAATTTTACTTTGTTATTTTATAAATTTAAAAATGGGAAAAAATTAAATATTTTTTGGATGACGTGGATATTAAAGTGTAATATTATAGACTTGTGTGCAAGATTTTGATAGTTTTTAAAAATTAAATGGATGACATCATAAATGTGTCTATCCACTATATTTTTTAAAACTTTTATCTATCTTGGTCACATCACCTTATTCTCTACTTCTTCAACAACCATTAATGGGAGATGTTTGAAATTCTTTCACCCTCTATTAGAAATCTCAAAGTCAAATCTTGTGACAATATAAATCTCTTATAGAATGAAGGTCTTACACGATTCAAATCAAAATTACATGAGTTTAAAATTTAAATAATTATTAACAAATCAACTAATACTTGATAGCTTCAATAGTAAACTTCAACAAGAAATTCTAAGACATGGACGATGGCTCTTTTTTTTTCTCATGACCATAGGAAAGAACTACAAGAAGAAAATATTCACCAACATGAAAATCAAGAAATAGAATATCAAAGAGGGTTAAACCAATTCTTCTATCGATTTTATTCCCCTCCCCTTTATCTTTGTACACTTATAACTGCATGAAATTTGTATACAAAAAATTACAGATTGCATACACTTATCTCTCCAGGACCATCTTTGTGGGAATACACAGAATATGTTGTTATTATTATGTAGTAGCCATGGTAAAAAAAGCTTAACCTTTAAGAAATAATTGCATATGTGCACTGCAAATCCAGATCAATAGATATCAAAGAGAACTCACAATGAGTTCTAGCAATACCTAACAGATCAGAAGAATATTACCATATGTATTTCTTATACTGGGTGACATATTTGAGATAGAATTTTAAAGCATATTATATCACAAAACAGTGAAACCTGACAGAGGCAGCTAAACAGGATTTGTGGCCTAAAGCCAACTTTAAGGAGAGACCCTTGAAATTAATTAATAAAATTATATATATATATATATATATATTTTTTTGTAATGGGTGATGTAAGTATATATATATTGACAATTCTCATTTGACTACATGTTAATTTCCATCATCAAAGATATCTGATAATTGAACAAGGTTTCAATAATATTTTGGTAAGAAACATCGTTGTTAAGATAATTGTTTATCAATTAATTGTCTACATTTAATGAACTCAATTTTTACTACTACCTAGATGTTAAAATAATTTTATACATATGGAATAGTTTTAAGTCTATTTTGAATTGAATTGATGATTGATCCATTATTTATGAGAAACAATCAAACTCGAAGAATATTAGAAGAGACTTTGTTTGTCTTCTACTATAGATATCACAAATAATTAACTTTTTTTTGTATGCATGTTTATTATAAAATTTCACTGATAATCAGGTTATTCTAATTAATGTGACACTTTTTACTTCTACAGAATCTAATTATATTAATCGTGAATAATTTTTTAAATCTATTCTTTTTCATATTTATAACATGAGATAAAAATTCAGTGTATGAGACTTATTGCAAAGTTTTTTAACACTTAGATTTTAAAATATTGTACTAATTCAATCATATTTAACTTTAAAATTATTTAAATAAATTATCGTTAAATGAAAAGTGACACATACATTGAAACAAATATATAGAGTATTCATCTAAGTAGCATCTACTTATTTCTAAATGATTCTATAAAATTGCCAAAAGACATTTTCTTAAAATAATAATGATGCTACATCTATGATATCTTTTATGCACTAATGAAAATTTGGGGCCTTTGATTTGGGTTTGTGTGGTGGTAGTGGGTGTAGGGGGGAGGGGGATAAAGCACTTTCTTTAGTTGCTTCCCCCTTAAGCCGACACTGAAACCTGATACTGCTGGTTTCTCATAGTATATATTCTAGCTATATCACCAAACATTAAAACCTACAATAGGCTTCTCATAATATTTATTCTAGCATACTATTTACAAGCTTTTCTAATAAACTTAATAGAGTTAACACCCTAGCTTGCAACAACAAATAAGTTACAACTGGTTATAAATAAGACAACCATGAGATTAAGCTAATTCTTTCATTGCAGCCAACTCATACTGAGGGATTGATGCATCAAAAATTCTGCTCGTAGAAATTTATCAACTGCCAAAACACACACACACAAAATGGTATTTTCATTAAGATTCATCTATGTAAATTAGGAGGAAATACTTCTAAAACTAAAGTAAGATATTAAAAGTATATAATTCTTCTCTTTCTGCTCTCGGCTCCCCTCACCGCTTATTTGTAAGATCCTTCCTTCTCAATTTCAACTTTCACTTTCTCTTTCTTGATCCTCGAAATGTACACTTTGAAGATATGTATTTCTATTTTTTTTTTATCAATCTATTCTTGTATTTATGAAAATAAAAGTTTCACGAGCAGAAAAAGGGGTTTTGTCAATTGTGCTTGAAATTAAAAAGTCCTAGAATGGATCCCATATGTCAAAGAAAAATGGGTCGAAGGTGTTTCTTTTGCGACTAGCAAAAAAGGTGGGAATCAAGAATATTTTTGAGACTTTGTTGTTTGAAGAAAACAAATGATGAATTATAATGCTTGGATGTTTTTTTGATTGTACCATTTGATTTGCTATGATGAGCTAGAGAAGATGTCGTGATCTTTTTAAGTTATGAATCGAGAGTAATCTAGGATGTTCTCTAGAGAATTTAATGATATTTCAGAAAAAATTATCCAGTTTGAGGCCGATCTAAGATGTTCTTCCATTTATTTTTATTTTTAATGGGAACAATAAGAGACTTTTAAAATTTTTGAGAGAATCTTTTTGAAGAGGGTTAATGTTTTTTTTTTTGTGAAGTCATAGTTTTAATAGCATAAAGAAGGTAAAATGACTTGTCCATCTTGATTTCAGTAGTCAGTTGAAACCTTCTAATTATTTTGTTAAAATATTTTAATATCTCAATTTTAATTTTGTTTTATTTTATTGTTTTTAACTTTTAAGAGGTCAATTAACAATGTAATCAGCGGTGGGGGTATCCATTGAATGACTACTCGAAATCGCATATTCAACTGAATCATTTTATCGATTGTCGGGTTTGGTGGTGGGGGTACTAGCGACTTAACGATAATATTTATCCTCAATATAGGTCTAGATCTATCGGCAACAACATTCCACGTGTGCAAGGACACATGCCTATTACAATCTACATCTCATCTACTAAGTGACACATTCAAGACAGCTGAAGCATATTATATCATTAAATAGTAAAACCTGATATATGTTTCTCATTTTATATATTCCATTTATATCGCAAAACATTAAAACCTACTACAGGTTTCTCATAACATATATTCCAGCATACTATTCATGAGCTTTTCTAAAAAACTAAATAGGGAATAACACACCAGCTTATAACAACAAATAAGTTACAACATTTTATAGATAAGAAAGAGGTTAAGATAATCGAGCCAACCATATATACATTTCTTTCATTTCTTCTAACTCATACAGAGGGATTGATGAATTGAAAATTCTGCTCGTAGAAATTTATCAACTGCCAAAACATACACACAAAAAAAGTATATTTCCATTAAGAGTCACCAAAGTAAATTAGGAGGAAATAATTTTGAAATGAGTAAGAACTTAGAATTATATCAACACATTCCTCACATAAAAACCATAACTACAAAATAGAATGATACAATGTTTATTTAAACAAATTACACGTTCAGGTGTTAATCTGAAGTGATAATCCAAAATAATTAGTGAGTATATAATTAGAAAAGCACAATGAGGAAAAGATTAAGGTTTAACAATAATTCAGATTATAAGGCACTATCAATGTATGCAGTGTGGTACTACTTCTAAACTATTACTTGATGAGGTTATTGTGATTTAAATACTAAATGCTTATTGTATCCATATTTATGCGAAACTGAGAAATAACTATTATTAATGCATATGAAAATGTAAGATAGTTAATCTTTTTGGTGATGCAAGAATCAATAAAAGAGAAAAGAGAAACAATTATCAGGAGTGGATTATTTATCTTCAGAAACTTGTTGGTCACCAGTGTTTTCTTTCCATCCGACCTATAGAAAACCAGTAAGTAAGGCTAAAATGTGAACTAAAAACCTAATATATGAATCAACAAGGCGTCATTAAACTAAAAAGTTAGAATTAAATTATCTTGCAGCATCTGTGCGAAATTTGGTAAAGCCACCGAGAGTATGAGGCAAGTTGTGACCATGAACAAAACTGTCAAGTTCAAGCTCCCTCCATTAAGAAAAGAGATCAAAGCAGAAACAGAAGGAAGCAATCATACTGGTTATACTTCATAACATCTTATGCACATTAAATTGTTGTTATGAAAAAATAGGTAACACAACTTCAAGAAAAAAATCAATGAAAATAAATAATTACCACTTAAAATATGATGTAAAAGGAACAATAGAATGACAAGACTTGAAATTGATTTTAAAATTCAAGAACTTTTAGCTTATCCTAACAATAACAAAGATTTTTTTTTGATGAATTAAGGGATATGATTTGCTAGAGTTCTATCGTAGACCACCTCTCTTCTTCTTTACACTTTACCCTCCTCAAATCCCACTTTGTGGGAATACACTGATATGGTGTTGTACGTGGTATCATTAAAAAGGAATCAAGAAGATGCATTTTGTACAACTTGTAAGACTGAGGGAACTAGGTTTGATATCAATGAAATTATTTTGACTTGTAAAGAAATATATAGAAATCTGAGAGATTGCACATTTTGTTTATCACAAAAGCACAACACGCATAGAAATAGAAATATAAGTTTTAATTCACAAACCTCTTTGCAAGAAAGGTCACTATAACATCTTTATTATCATTGAATAAAGTTTCTGCATAGCCAACAGGCTTGATAAGCTCTTTAATTGTAAAAGCATCTTTTTAAATCTGCAGTAGCTGAATCTGGCTCAACGATGTCAGGGCTACAGCTGCCGGCTGAGCTGGAGGCGTCCAATGGAACACTCATATTTTTTCTTTTCACTCCTTTCATTCTCTCTCTAAGATTTTCATTTTCTTTCTTGTCTCTTTCTATGTTATATATACTTTATTTTTAAATTTGTCTGACCTATTTTTTTCATGTGGTACACTTAACCTACAAAATTAAAGATATATTAATAACTAGAGATATTTTAATAAATTTAATTCTTTAATTTAAAATTATACTCTATTTAACTCACAATAAATAAATTTTTGAGCTATTTTGTAATATCTAAGATAAGTAAATTATTCATTTTTTAAGAGATATATTAGGAATTTCTTTTAATTACTTTATACTTTTTAGGTTATGAGTTTTGAGAGACTTATTTGACTTTATTTTACTATTATTGAAGTTTCAGGAGTATTTTAATAATATTTAAAAGGATAATCATGAAAAATAAAGTGCAATATATGTCCTAATTTCTTTTCGTTAATAGGTGTATGCTGGGCCAAAAATTCATTTGTTTTATACTAGAGAGTGTAAGATTTTAAATTTTCTTAAATTCTGCATCAAGTGTTTAACTCACAAAATTAAATGTATTTTGATACATTTAATATATTTTAATTAAGATAACACAAATTTTTATTTTTTCAAACTTCGTGTCAAGTCACATTTAATCCACAAATTAAAGATGTAGTATTTTGATACCTTTAACGTATTTTAAAGAAAAAAAATAAATTTTTTGTAGTATCTAAAATAAGTAAATTATTCATTTACAAGAGCCGTATTGAGAATTTCTTTCAAGTTTACGTTATACTTTTTAGGTTATGAGTTTTAAGAGACTTAATTGACTTTATTTTAATGTTATTAAAATTTCAGTAGTAGTTTGATAATATCTAAAAAGATAAACATGGAAAGTAAAGTATAATTTATGTCCTAGTTTTTTTCTCGAATAGGTGAGCATTGAGCCGATAATTCATTTATTTTGAACTAAATAGAGTAAGATTTTAAATTTTCTTAAATTGTATGTCAAGTCACGTTTAACTCATAAAATGCAAGAAATTTTGATCCATTTAGTATGTTTTAATTTAAGGTCATATAATTTTTTATATTCTCAAACTCCGTGTCTAGTCACATTTAATCTATAAAATAAAAAATGCAGTATTTTGATACAATAAACATAATTTAATTTAAGATCATAAGATTTGTAATTTTCTTAAATTTTGTGACAAATCATGTTTAACCCATAAAATTGAAGATATTCTGATATATTCAATATACTTTAATTAATAACATTCAATACTTCAATTTTTTAAACTCTATGTCAAGTTAAAATGGGTCAATCAATTCGAAACTAAAGAAGTGGAAGAATATATTTCATTGTGCTTTGTATTTAATTGAGAAAATGTCATAAATAACTATAGCTTGGGATATAATTATGAATGTAATTATATCTCAAGTACTTATAAAATGTAATTGCATTTATTCTATGCTGTGAATATCAGTTGTACCAATAAAAAAATTATATATAAGTGGAAAATAGTAATTGCATTATGCGAGTATAAACTAAAACACTTGAGACATTTATTTTGTCGCATTATTAGTACGTGTGTGTATATATATTACGTAATTGCTATAAAACATAAATGTAACACATTTCATATTTTTTTGAAACTGTGGATATACATTGTAACTTTAGTTTAAATGTTTGTTACATCGTCTTAAATGTAAATTTATGATTATTTATTAAATTTAATTTTTCGATCTCTCATTGAATTTGCTAGTTTTAATCTGAATAAGATAGATTTCAATTACTTACTATTTAAAGCGTTTAGCCAAATTAAGCGTGTTCTTGCCCATTTTATTCATTATATTTATATAAAATGAATCTAAAATATCAGTAACCTTGTATACATATATTAATCTGATTAACGTGGTTAAGTTTAGCTATTCAATCCACTTATTTCAATACTTTTTAAACTTTAGAATGATTTTATATTATTTTGCTACTTTTTTTACATGTCATCATTGAGCACATTAAGCTATATTTTTCCTGGACTAATATTATGGCTTATACTTACCATCGTTAAAATATAATGCGATGTATTAATCATTTAAATGATTTTCTCAAAATTTCTAAAAAAAAAAGCATTAGGATTCCCCATCATTAAATATTTAAGAAAATAACTAGTAAAAAGAAACAGAAAAAAAAGGAAAATTATATACTTTGTTAAATTATGTCTTATATTGTAATTTTGGTTTAAGTATTTGTCACATGAAATTTGAGTAAATTTATGATTAAAAATTTAAAGGAATTTTTTAGTTACATTAAATTTGCCGGATTCAATAAGAATAAAACTGAATTCAATTACTTATTTATAGTGTTAAGACAAATTAAACATGTTCTTGCCCAATATTTTCATATTTATATTGAACATATCTAAAATATCATGATTCTTTAATGCATCTATTAGAACGCTTTATTTTGACAAGTTTAGTTCATCAATTTTCTTTTTTCAACACTTTTCTAAGTGTAGTACAATTTTATATGATTTTTATATTTATTTGCTATCATTGAGTACATCCAGTTATATTTCTTCTTGACTACTATTTTGGCTTATACTTACCAACATACAAGTACAATGCACTAGCTATTTATTTAAACATTTTTCTCTTAATAATTCTAAAAAAAACATTAGGGTTTATAATTATTTATTATTTAAGAAAATAATTATCAAGATCCGAATCAGAGCCTACTCGTGATGAGTATCTCAAGCCAATTGCAGACCGGAGACCACCCCTTTAGCCATACCTTAAGAGAAATTAAGATAATTAATAATGGAAGACAACCAATCAATAAGAAGAATAATAGATAACCCAAAACTCCATGTACATGTTCACATACATACATACATACATATATATATATATATATAACTCTAGAAGCATTTTCTCCCGGTCTCTCATACATACATACATACATACATACATATATATAACTCTAGAAGTATTTTCTCTCGGTCTCTTATTTTCTTATTCACTTTAGATTTTTAATGGAAGAAGAAGAAGACCCAATTGATGGGACAAGCCTCCTACTAATCCCGACTATTGAAAACTGATAAACTGAGATACTGAAGTAATAATTATGTCCTCGAACTATGAGTACTTAATATTAGTCTGATGGATCGGGATGCTAAGTATGATCGGGAGTTCGTGCGTCTGAACCTATGATATAAGACATCATAGCACAAAAGAAAGGTATGCGTCAGTACTTTGAATGTACTGGTATGCTAAGTGAGGTAGGCTGAGATGCATGGGTTCATACGCATGAACAATACTGACTGAATAACATGTGTATAACTGAATAAATACATAAACTGTAGCTGAGGTCGTGATAACACTGGATACTGAGTTTTGAATTTCTGATTTACAGATATTTGAGTTTACTAATACTGTATTAGTGATAGCTGAATGGTTGTATCTGAAAGTCTTGATCCTGGGAAACTATTCTGAGGTCCATACTAAACTGAGTGACTGTATCTAACAGTCTTGATTTTTGTAGAACAGAACTAAGTTCTATTCTGAGGACTGAAACTGAGACTATTCGAGGTAATCATCTAACCAACATACCTCTTTTTGAGTGAATTAGGGTTCAACATATAACCCTAGTTGGAAGAGTGTCAGTACCTCGTATGAGATATATCAACCCTGGTTTGGCAGGTTGATACCTCAACCTATGCTAGCTACATAGTTACGTAATGCAGGAATTAATACAAAGGGTCAAACCCTCTGCTGGCAGGAATGCCCCCATCCATGGGTCCGCTTGGTACTGAATCCTACTCCCAACAGAACAGACACTGAACTGATTCCTAGTTCATACTAGGCTTGACAGAACTATTACTTATTATACTGTCTAATTGAACTGAGTTCACTGAGTTCTGTTGAGAAAGACCAAACTATCAGGGTCACATCACTTTATTCTTCCTTTTGAAAGTTAATGTCTTCTGATGTTTGCTTTGGAAGCTAGAGAGGCTAGTAGGGTTTATAGATTTCAAAGCACTGTCGTTTGCATGATGTACTTCTTCAATAACCATTAACTGGAGATGTATGAAATTCCTTCACCCTTAATAAAAAATCTCAAAGTCAAGTCATGAAAAAGTATAGTTCTCTTAAAGGAAGAAGGTCTTACGCGATGTAAATCCTAATTACTGAGTTACAAAGACTAAATAATCATTACCAGATCAACCAATATTTGGTAGATTCAATATTTAACTTTAACAAGAAATTCTGAGACATCACCGATGCCTCTTATTTTCCTCATGACCATTGGATCCATCTATAAGAAGAAAATATTTACCAACATGAATATGAAGAAATATGACATTAAAAAGGCTTAAACAGTTCTTCTATCTATTTCGTTCCCTACCCCATTTTGTTTTTACAGTTACCACTACTTGAACTTTGTATACAAGAAAATTAGATATAGTATGGCATTTGAGGTAGTGGTACTGGCTACATACTCTTTACCTCTCCAGAATAGACTTTGTAGGAATACACTAGATATGTTGTTATTGTTGTGTAGTAGCCATGGTAAAACAAGATTAAGCTTTAATAAACAATTGCATATGGACACTAAATCCAGATCCATCGCTATAGAGTGGAACTCACAATGAGTTTTAATAACTCCTAACAGCTCAGAAGAATATTACTATCTACATCTCATCTATTGAGTGACATATTCAAGACAAAATGTTGAAGCATATTATATCAGTAAATAGTAAAACCTGATACAGGTTTCTCATTGTATATATTCCATTTATATCGCAAAACATTAAAATCTAATACAGGTTTCTCATAACATATATTCTAGCATGTTATTTACTAGTTTTTCTAATAAACTTAATAGGGAATAACACCCCAGTTTACAACAACAAATAAGTTACAACATTTTATCGATAACCAAGAGATTAAGATAATCGAGCCAGCCACATATATATTTCTTTCATTGCTGCTAACTCATACAGAGGGATTGATGAATCAGAAATTCTGCTCGTAGAAATTTATGAACTGCAAAAACATGCACACAAAAAAAGTGTATTTCCATTAAGAGTCACCTAAGTAAATTATGAGGAAATACTTTTGAAACGAGTAAGAACTTAGAATTATATCAACACATTCCTCACATAAAAACCATAACTACAAAACAGAATGATACAATATTTATTTAAACAAATTACACGTTCAGGTATAAATCTGAAGTGATAATCCAAAACAATTAGTGAGTATATACTTAGAAAAGTACAATGAGTAAAAGATTAAGGTTTAACAATAATTAAGATTATAAGGAACCATCAATGCACACAGTGTGGTACTACTTCTAAACTATTACTTGATGAGGTTATTGTGATTTTAAAACTAGATGCTAAATGTATCCATATTTACGCGAAACTGAGAAATAACTATTATTAATGCATATGAAAATGTAAGATAGTTAAGCTTTTTGGTAATGCAAGAATCAATAAAAGAGAAAAGAGAAACAATTACCAGGAGTGGATTATTTATCTTCAGAAACTTGTTGGTCACCATTGTTTTCTTTCCATCGGACCTGTAGGCAACCAGTAAGTAAGGCTAAAATGTGAACTAAAAAACTAATATATGAATCAGCAAGGCATCATCAAACTAAAAAGTTAGAATTAAATTATCTTGCAGCATCTGTGCGAAAATTGGTAAAGCCACCGAGAGTATGAGGCAAGTTGTGACCATGAACAAAATTGTCAAGTTCAAGCTCCCACCATTAAGAAAAGAGATCAAAGCAGAAATAGAAGGAAGCAATCATACTGGTTATACTTCAGAGCATCTTATGCACATTAAATTGTTGTTATGAAAAAACAGGTAACACAGCTTCAAGAAAAAACTAAATGAAAATAAAATTACCACTTAAAATATGATGTAAAAGGAACAACAGAATGACGAGACTTGAAATTGATTTTAAAATTTGAGAACTTTTAGCTTATCCTAACAATAACAAAGATTTTTTTTGATGAATTAAGAGATATCATTTGCCAGAGTTCTATCGTAGATCACCTCTCTACTTCTTTACACTTTACCCTCCTCAGATCCTACTTTGTGGGAATACACTGATATGTTGTTGTAAGTGGTATCATTAAAAAGGAATCAAGAATATGCATTTCGTACAACTTGCAAGAGTTAGGGAACTAGGTTTGAAACAATGAAATTATTTTGACTTGTAAAAAAATAAATAGAAAGTTGAGAGATTGCACATATTGTTTATCACAAAAGCACAACACGCATAGAAATAGAAATGTAAGTTTTAATACATAAACCTCTTGGCAAGAAAGGTCACTATAACATCTTTATTATCATTGAATAAAGTTTCTACATAGCCAATAGGCTTGATAAGCTCTTTAATGGTAAAAGCATTTTTGAAATCTGCAGTAGCTGAATTCGGCTCACCGATGTCAGGGCTACAACTGTCGGCTGAGCTGGAGGCGTCCAATGGAACATTCATGTTTTTTCTTTTCGCTCCTTTCATTCTCTCTCTAAGATTTTCATTTTCTTTTTTTGTCTCTTTCTAATGCTATATATACTTTATTTTTAAATTTGTCTGACCTATTTTCATCATGTGGTACACTTAACCTACAAAATTAAAGATATATTAATAAGTAGAGATATTTTAATAAATTTAATTCTTTAATTTAAAATTATACTCTATTTAACTCCAGATAAATAAATTTTTGAGGTATTTTGTAATATCTAAGATAAGTAAATTATTTATTTTTTAAGAGATATATTAGAAATTTCTTTTAATTACTTTATACTTTTTAGGTTATGAGTTTCGAGAGATTTATTTGACTTTATTTTAATATTATTAAAATTTCAGGAGTATTTTAATAATATTTAGAACGATAATCATGAAAAATAAAGTGCAATGTATGTCCTAATTTCTTTTCGTTAATAGGTGTATGTTGGGCCAAAAATTCATTTATTTTATACTAGAGAGTGTAAGATTTTAAATTTTCTTAAATTCCGTGCCAAGTGTTTAACTCACAAAATTAAATTATTTTGATACATTTAATATATTTTAATTAAGGCAACACAATTTTTTATTTTTTCAAAATTCGTGTCAAGACACATTTAATCCACAAATTAAAGATGCAGTATTTTGATACCTTTAACGTATTTTAAATAAAGACCATCAATTTTTTATAATATCTAAAATAAGTAAATTATTCATTTTCAAGAGCCGTATTGAGAATTTCTTTCAATTTTACATTATACTTTTTAGGTTATGAGTTTTAAGAGACTTAATTGACTTTATTTTAATGTTATTAAAATTTCAGTAGTAGTTTAATAATATCTAAAAAGATAAACAAGGCAAGTAAAGAATAATTTATTTCCTAGTTTCTTTTCTCGAATAGGTGAGCATTGAGCCGATAATTCATTTATTTTGAACTAAATAGAGTAAGATTTTAAATTTTCTTAAATTTTGTGTCAAGTCACGTTTAACTCATAAAATTAAAGAAATTTTGATCCATTTAGTATATTTTAATTTAAGGTCATATAATTTTTTATATTCTCAAACTCCATGTCAAGTTACATTTAATCCACAAAATTAAAGATGCAGTATTTTGATACAATAAACATAATTTAATTTAAGATCATAAGATTTTTTATTTTTTTAAATTTCGTGACAAATCATGTTTAACCCATAAAATTGAAGACATTCTGATATATTCAATATACTTTAATTAATAACATTCAATACTTCAACTTCTTAAACTCTATGTCAAGTCAAAATGGGTCAATCAATTCGAAACTAAAGAAGTGGAATAATATGTTTCATTATGCTTTGTATTTAATTGAGAAAACGTCATAAATAACTATATCTTGGAATATAATTATGAATGTAATTATATCTCAAGTACTTATAAAAGATAATTGCATTTATTCTATGCCACGAATATCAGTTGTACCAATAAAAAAATTATATTTAAGTGTAAAATAGTAATTGCATTATGCGAGCATAAACTATAAGACTTGAGACATTTATTTTGTCGCATTATTATTACACGTGTGTATATATATTACGTAATTGCTATAAAACCTAAATGTAATACATTTCATAATTTTTTGAAACTATAGCTATACATTGTAACTTTAGTTTAAATGTTTGTTACATCACTTTTGATGTAAATTTATGATTATTTATTAAAGTTAATTTTTCGATCTCTTATTGAATTTGCTAGTTTTAATCAGAATATGATAGATTCCAATTACTTACTATTTAAAGCGTGTAGACAAATAAAGTGTGTTCTTTCCCATTTTATTCATTATATTTATATAAAATGGATCTAAAATATCATGAACCTTGTATACATCAATTAATCCGATTAACGTGGTTAAGTTTAGCTATTCAATCCACTTATTTCAATACTTTTTAAAATCTAGAATAATTTTATATTATTTTGCTACTTTTTTTACATGTCATCCTGGACTAATATTTTGACTTATACTTACCAGCGTTAAAATATAATGCAATGTATTAAGAAAATAATTGTCACGATCCTAATCAGAGCCTAGTCGTGATGAGTATCTGAAGCCAATTGCAGACTGGAGACCACCCCTTTAGCGATACCTTAAGATTATGATAATTAACAACGGAAGACAACCAATCAATAAGACGAATTTGCCACCGAAATCTATGTTTTGTACATTTCGATTGCAATAGCATTTTTAATTTAATTGTGTTGTAATTGAAACTTTGTTTGAGTAGAATTTTTTTGAATTTGTTGTGTTCGCCTTTTCCAGGTAGCTAAGGTTAGAGTTTTCATGTACCCAAGCAACATATAAAGTACTACTTATATTTTATTTTGAGTTTTTGATATGTTGACCCTAAAAAAATAATTTTTGATATGATTTGTGGTATCAAATACAGTCACTAATGTGTTACATGTGGAGGTTGAGGATTAGGATACAAGGTTAGTATCTGTAATGCCCCGAGTCTGTACCCTTGATGCTACACGGTGCTCATAATCCCGAGGTACCACAAGCTAGCGCATAACTGGTACCTACTGCAATAACTGAATAATAATACTCTAATTATGCAAAAATTAGGCAGAAAACTTGCCATAATGTTTAAAACTGTAAATAAATACTGAGTACTGAATACTGATACATTTGTCTGAAATACTTTAGTTTGATAAGCCTCAACTGTCTGAATAAGGAATCGATGGGACAAGCCTCCAACTAAGCCCGACTTTTAAAAAGTGATAAACTGAGATACTGAAGTAATAATTATGTCCTCGAACTATGAGGACTCACCATTAGTCTGATGGATCGGGATGCTAAGTATGATCGGGAGCCCGTGCGTCTGAGCCTATGATATAAGACATCATAGCACAAAAGAAAGGTATGCGTCAGTACTTTGAATGTACTGGTATGCTAAGTGAGGTAGGATGAGATGCATGGGTTCATACATATGAACAATACTGATAGAATAACATGTGTATAACTGAATAAATATGTAAACTGTAACTAAGGTTGTGATAACACTGGATACTGAGTTCTGAATTTTTGATTTACAGATATTTGAGTTTATTGATACTGTAATAGTGATAACTGAATGACTGTATCTGATTGTCCTGATCCGGTGGAACTATTTTGATTTCCGTACTAAATTGAGTGACTCTATCTAACAGTCTTGATTTTTGTAAAACTGAACTGAGTTCTATTCTGAGGACTGAAACTGAGACTATGGGAGGTAATTATCAAATCGACATGCCTCTTTCTAAGTGAATTAGGGTTCAACATATAACCCAAGTTGGAAGAGTGTCAGTACCTCATATAAGATGTATCAACCCTAGTCTGGCAGGTTGATACCTCAACCTACGCTAGCTACATAGTTATGTAATACTAGAATTGATACTAAGGGTCAAACCCTCTGCTGGCAGGAATGCCCCCATCCATGGGTTCGCTTGGTGCTGAATCCTACTCCCAACTGAATAGACACTGAACTGATTCCTAGTTCATAATAGGCTTGACAGAACTATTACTAATTATACTATCTAATTGAACTGAGTTCACTGAGTTCTGTTGACTGACTGAATACTACTGAATTCTATTAACTGACTGAATTTATTGAGGTCTGAACTGAATACTGAACTGGACTGGACTGATACTGAGTCTACTAAGTTTTTCCTGAGTTCTGTAATTAACTAAGAGTACTACGGATTATTACATGACTGAGATTATTCTGTAATTGACATTGGCTCTAAGTAAATAGCTAAATTGTTGGGTATTTAATACCTCAAGACTCGATAGCATGAAAAGTAAAGCATCACATGACCTTGTATAGCACAAAAATGCACACTTGTTCATAATGCATCTATAGAGGCATTTTAGCAAACACTTGAATGACATAAACTAGTATACATGCTAGCAGGATATAATTTCACTATTTAATTCTCATAAATAGCTCATCAAAAACTTGAAAGGCTTTGTATATGCACATAGTACTAATTAACACATGAGCATCACAATTTCAAGGCTTTAACATGAATTCACATGATACTACATGCATAGTAATTATTTTTATCTAAATCTTGCACTTAATCATGGAATAGAAATCCAATCAACATTATAATCATGAATACACTAGAATCCAAATCATGGAAATCCTGAAATCAATTTACTGAAAGTTTGGAAGAGATTCTTGTACTCCTAGGGTGGAAGGGACCCTTGGATGAATATTTGACATAACTTAAAGCTTGAATTCTGAAAGATTGATAGATTTTCTTGGAACTTGGATTCTTAAATGTGATGAACTAGGGTTTGTTCTTGAAAAATTCTAGAGAGAATGAGTAAATTTTGCCGTTTGGATGACTTAATTACATATTTTGGGGGATGATATGAGATGGGAAAAGACCCATTTATCCCTCTGAACGCGGGTTTTAATTAATAAAAATTGGACTAGCAACTCACAGACCAACGCTCCGAGTCATTGGCATCGATGCGACGGCCGATGCGCCACATCAAGTCTACGTCAGCTCACTAGAATTTTCACTGGAAGCTAGGAAAAAATATACATCGAAGCAATAGACGATGTGGAGCATCGACATCGCATCGATCTATTGGTTTAAACTTCCAAAAATGCCTCAAACGAAGTCCAAAAAATTGAAAACTTGTCTGAGAACACCTACTGGCATTCCTGATCATGCATTAACCTAAAAATTGATATTTAAAGGTCATAAGGGCCATGAAATAGGATTTCCAACTTACAAAGGCTAAAATGACTCTATGCATGAATACTTAGTCATATTTTTCTAAGTCTGGGACCCGTTACTAGCTTTTACAGGACTGAATCAATCTTAGGACTTTACGGGGTCTTATAATATCTCCCCATTGGGAACATTCATCCTCAAATAAGACTGACTAAGATGGGAATACTGAATTTAGATACTGGATATGCACAACTGCAACGTGATTCATAACTGACACTATTGATATGCTTAAATTTCATACTGAACATGCATATCTGATGGATGACTACATAGCTAAACATGATTCATGAATGCATGACTGGAATTGCTAGTAAGTTGAGTCCATTATACTGAGCATGCATATCTGATGCTTGAATATCTTATTGAACAAACTCATTAATGTATGACTAGATATGCAATGGTAACTGATACCAAGTTTACAAAGAAAATCTGAGCAATAAACTGAGTAAGTTTAAACAGAATCATTACCTTGGGCTGAGTATTAGTTTTCGGAGAAGAGTTGAGGTTACTTTGTTTGCATATATTCTTCTGCTTCCTAAGTAGCTCCCTCAATGGACTGGTTTCGCTAAAGAACTTTGACCAAAGGGACTTCTTTGTTCCTCAGTCTGAGAATCTGATAATCAAGGATTTTGATTGGAATCTCCTCATAAGAGAGACTGTTCTGAACGTCTATACTCCCTACAGGGACTACAACTGATGGCTCACCTAAGCATTTCTTTAGCAAGGAGACATGGAACACTGGATAGACTGAAGCTAAGTTTAAAGGTAACTCAAGCTTGTAAGCTACCTTTCTAAAATAGCTGACAATTCGGTAAGGACCGATATATCGGGGACTAAGTTTCCCATTCATGACAAACCTCTTTACTCCTTTCATAAGAGAGATTTTCAAATACACATATCACCAATCTAGAACTTAAGATCCTTTCTCTGCACATACAATTTTTGTCGGCTCTGAGCTATCTTAAGACTTTCCCTGATCAAATAAACCTTCTTTAAGGTGTCAAACACAAGGTCAGGCCCTACTATTGCTTCTTCTCCCACTTAAAAACAACCAATAGGAGACCTACATCTCTTCTCATAGAGCACCTTAAATGGAGCCATCTAAATCCTGGAATGATAGCTATTGTTATATGCAAACTCAATTAAAGGCAAGTGGTCATCCTAACTGCCTTTAAAGTCTATCACACACGTTCGTAGCATATCCTCTAAAGTCTGAATGGTCCTTTCTGCTTGACCATCTATTTAAGGGTGAAAGACTATACTGAGGTGGAATTGGGTACCAAGACCCTTTCAGAATGCCTTCCAAAAATAAGAGGTGAACTACGTACCTCTATCTGAGATAATGGACAATAGAACTTTGTATAATCTGACCAACTCTCTAACATAGAGCTTGGCAAAGTCCTTGGCTGAATAATAGGTATGAATTGGTAGGAAATAAGATGATTTGGTAATCCTGTCTACAATGACCCAAACTGAATCTTGCTGATGATGAGTACGAGACAAAACTATCACAAAATCCATGTTCACTTTTTCCCAGTTCCAAGTGGGAGTACTGAAATTCTGCATAGACCCACTAGGTTTCTAATGCTCAATCTTAACCTGCTGACATATAGAGGACTTAGCTATAAACTCTACAATGTCTCTCTTCATCCCACTCCACCAATAGATCTCCCATAAATCACGGTATATCTTAGTGGCCCCTGGATGAATAAAGTAATACCCACCATGCGCTTCTATAAGAATCTACTATATCAGGTCATCTACACCTGACACACATACCCGACCTTGACAATGCAAAACACCATCTCTCCCTTGGGAGAAAACCTCTATCTTCTGATCTCTGATTGATTCTTTCTAGTTAGCTAGACTGGGATCCCTATCCTGCTTTTCCTTTACCTCTGAAACCAAAGATAATTCTAAACTACTCTGTACCCATACACTACCTTCTACTGAATCGGCTAAGCGGATACCTAGTTGGATAAGCTGATGAACTTTTTGAGCTAACTTCTTCTTACTATTTTCCCCACGAGCAACACTACCCATATATATCCTACTAAGAGCATCACCACTACATTGGATTTACTCGAATGATACAGGACGCTCATGTCGTAGTCTTTTAACAACTCTAATCACTTTCCCTGACGGAGGTTTAGGTCTTTCTGAGAGAACATATACTGTAGGATTTTATAGTCCGTGATGACATCAACGTGCACATCATACAAATAATGCCTCTAAATCTTTAAGGCAAATACTACTGCTGCTAACTCATATTATGAGTAGGATAGTTCTTTTCATGGGGTTTGAGGTGTATAGAGGTGTAGGCTATCACCTTACCTCTTTGCATCAAAACATACCCCAAACCAACCCTGGAAGCATCATAATATACCACAAATTCATCTGAACCATCCGGTATAGTCAAAATTAGGTCTTTAGTAAGTCGATTCTTCAAATCCTGAAAACTCTTCTCATAAGAATCTAACAACTAAAATTTAACCTTCTTCTGAGTCAATCTAGACATAGGGGATGCAATAAACAAAAATCCCTTAAGAAATAGTCGGTAATAGCCAGCCAAACCCAAAAAACTCTAGATATCTGATGGAAAGATGGGTCTGGGATAGTTTCTCACTGCTTTAGTCTTTTGGAGATAAACTCTAATGCCATCACCGGAAATGATATGGCCGAGGAAATCTGCTGACCTTAGCCAAAATTTGCACTTACTGAATTTTGCGAACAACTGATGGTTTTTGAGAGTCTATAATACTATTCTGAGATGTTCTACATGATCATGCTTACTGTGAGAGTAGACAAGGATGTCATCAATGAAGACTATGATGAATATGTCCAAGTATTGCTTAAATACATGATTCATCAAGTCTATGAAAGCTGTTGGGGCATTGGTAAGACCAAATGACATGACTAAGAATTTGAAGTGACCATACCAAGTTCTGAAAGCTATTTTTGGAATATAAAATTCTCTAACTCTGAGCTGATGATAGCCTAATTTTAGATCTATCTTATAAAAGTAAATGGCACCCTGAAGTTGGTCAAACAAGTCATCAATTTTAGGAAGTGGATACTTATTCTTGACTGTGACTTTATTTATCTAATGATAGTCTATACATATTCTGAGAGAACCATCTTTATTACACACGAATAGAGCTGGTGCACCCCATAAAAACACACTGGGTCTAATGAATCCCTTATCTAGGAGATCTTTCAACTGTTCTTTTAATTCTCTAATTTATGCTGGATCCATTCTATATGGAATAATAGAGATGGGCTGAGTATCTGGAAGAAGGTTTATTCCAAAGTCGATTTCCCTTTTAGGAGGAACTTCAGGATGATCTTTAAGAAATACATCTAGGAATTCAAAAGCTGCTGATACTAACTCGAGAGTAGGGGTTTCTGATCTAGAGTCCTGGACTTGAATGATATGGTAGACATATCCCTTAGAAATGATTTTCCTTTCCCTAAGGTAGGAAACTAGCTAACCTCTAAGTGCTGAATCACTACCCCTCCGTTACTAGGATGGGATTATTTGGAAACTGAAATAGGATAATTCTTTTTCTACAGTCAACTGAGGTATAGTAGGAATATAACCAATCCATGTTGAGAATGATATCAAAATAGGTTATCTCAAGTTTGAATAAGTCTGCTAAAGTGACTTTTTGAGATACAATAACAGGATAGTTCCTGTATACCCACCAGGCTATGATGGATTTACCCACTGTGATAGAGAATGAGAAAGGCTCTGCTAGGATTTCTAGACTAACTCTGAAGTTGACAACTATATATGGAGTTACAAAGGATAAAGAAGCTCCTGGATCTAGTAAAGCATAACATGTAAATAATAAAATTTTAATATACCAGTGACCCCATCAGGAGAACTTTCCTGATCCTGTCGGGACTGAAGGGCATAGAGTCTTTTTGGGAATTGCACACTGGTGGCACTGGAAGTAGCACCCTACTAATTTGGGAAACCGGATGGAGCTGAGGAAAGATTATATTGACTTGGCGAACCCACCTGAGGACACTTTCTGAATATTTGGCCTGGCTTGATATATCTAAAACACACATCACTGCCAGCACTGTAGGCCCCCTAATAATTTTTTCCATACTTCTGGTAGAGAGGATTTGTTTGGTCACTACTAACAGTACCTAGAGGTTTAGGGATGAACGAGCTATCTTTATTTCTGTCTCTGAATTTTGACATGGGAGCACTGGCTGAGGATGGGGATAGAACTGAAGATTTCAAGTAGAATTGAGAATGAATATAACCCTCTGAATTAGGGTGGATAAAGTTGAAGTTACCTTTTTAACCTCTCTTATTCTCTCTCTCATTCTCTTTATTCTTAGCCTCCTCCATCTGCTGAGCATAGACCACGAGCCTAGATATGTTCATCTTCTTAATCAACAATATGGTCCTACATTCCTTAACCATACTATTAGACATGCCAGACATAAACTTAATCATCTTAGATCTTCTATATTCTACCACATGAGGAACATATTTGTCTAATTGAGTATACTTGAGAGAATACTCTTGTACCTCCATGTTACCCTGCTTCTGATTTATAAATTCCAAAACCTTTGCTTTTCTTAACTAAAATGGGAAGAACCTATCCATAAAAGTAATAGCGAACTTCTTCCATTCTATGTGCCCTGCATTTGCGCCCCTCTCCACTTTCCACTATTTGAACCACGAGTGAGCCACGTCCTGCGACTGATATACAAATAGCTCAATGCTCTCACTAGTTATCTCTCCCTTAATATCTATAACCTTCTTCACCTGATTAAGAAATTCCTATAGGGCCTCATATGACTTTGACCCGGTAAAAGATGGAGGGTTCATTCGGGTAAAGTCCCAAATCTTGGCTGCAGCAGTTTTGGCCACTGGGTTAGCTGGAATGGTAGCTTCACATTTAGTTTATGCTACAATTGAATGAGCTAGGGTTGTGAAATATGCTCTGAATTTAGCGTAGGAGACATGTTCGTCCAGGGGATCTGGCTGGACAGGATGAGGTACTAACTGATTTCCAATTCTCCTTTTGTTTGTGTTTTTGGGAGGCATGTTTTGTAAACAAAAAGGAGAGAATGGATACAGAGAGTTTAACTTGAGCTTATGCTCACCCGCACAACATGAATACTAAAAGAAGGAAACTTTTTCCTAAAACATCTCATAAAATCTAGTCCATAAGTGTGGTGTGCTATACACCTATATACAAGACTCTACTAGATGCATCTTTAAGACTTCCTAGGACTCTGTTGAACCTTAGTCTTTGATACCAAGTTTACAATGCCCCGAGTCTGTACTCCGGATACTACACGGTGCTCATAATCTCAAGGGACCATAAGTTAACCAATGACTGGTACTGCTGCAATAACTGAATAATAATACTGTAATTATGTAGAAATTAGGCAAAAAACTTGCCATAAGGTTCAAAACTGTAAATAAATACTGAGTACTGAATGCTGATACATCTGTCTGAAATACTTTAGTCTGATAAGACTCTACTGTATGAATAAGGAATTGATAGGACAAGCCCCAACTAACCCCGACTATTGAAAACTAATAAACTGAGATACTAAAGTAATAATTATGTCCTAGAACTATGAGAAATCACCACTAGTTTGATGGATCGGGCTGCTAAGTATGATCGGGATCCCGTGCGTTCGAACCTATGATATAAGACATCATAACGCAAAAATAAAGTATGCATCAGTACTTTGAATGTACTGGTATGCTAAGTGTGGTAGGATAAGATGCGTGGGTTCATATGCATGAAAAATATTGACTAAATAACATGAGTATAACTGAATGGGAGTACATGCATAAATATGTAAACTGTAACTGAGGTCATGATAACACTGGATATTGAGTTTTGAATTTCTGATTTACTGATATTTGAGTTTACGATACTGTACTACAGATAGCTGAATAACTGTATTTGATAGTCCTATTCCTATGGAACTATTTTGAGTTCCATACTGAATTGAGTGACTGTATCTGACAGTCATGATTTCTATAGAACTGAATTGAGTTCTATTCTGAGGACTGAAACTGAGACTATGGGAGGTAATTATCTAATCGACATACCCCTTTCTGAATGAATTGGGGTCCAACTTTTAACCCCAGTTAGAAGGGTGTTAGTACAATGCCATGGGTAAAGACAACTGTAAGTTAATCCACTCTGAAAGAAAGCTCTTTCGTCAACCCTCGCTGGTAGGAAAATGCGTGTGAGATACATCAACTCCAATCTGGAAGGAAGATACCTCAACCTATGCTAGCTATATAGTTCTGTAATGCAGGAATTGCTACTAAGGGTCAAACCCTCTGCTGGCAGGAATGCCCCCATCTGTGGGTTCGCTCGGTGTTGAATCCTACTCTAAAATGAATAGACACTGAACTGATTCCTACTTTATACTACGGTTGACTGAACTATTACTAATTTTACTATCTAATTGAAATGAGTTATCTGAGTTATATTGACTGGAGAAAGACTACTTAATTCTATTAACTGAATAAATTTACTAAGGTCTGAACTGAATACTGAACTGGACTAGACTGATGCTGAGTCTATTGAGTTTTTCCTGAGTTCTGTAATTGACTAAGAGTGCTACAGATTGTTACATGACTGAGATTATTCTGTAACTGACACTGTCTTTAGGTAAATACCTAAATTGTCGGGTATTAAATACCCCAGGACTAGATAGCATGAAAAGTAAAGCATCACATGACCTTGCATAGGATAGAAATACACACTTGTTCATAATGTATCTGTAGAGGCATTTTATCAAACACTTGAACGGCATGAACTAGTATACATGCTAACATGATATAATCTCACTATTTAATTCACATGAACAACTCATCAAACACATGAAAGGCTTTGCATATGCACATAGTACTAATAAACACATGAGCATTACAATTTCAAGTCTTTAACATGAATTCACATGATACTACTTACTTAATAATTGTTCTTACAGAAATCTTTCACTTAATCATGGAATAGAAAACCAATCAGCATTGTAATCATAAATACACTTGAATACAAATCATGGAAATCATGAAATCAATTTACTAAAAGTTTGAAAGCGATTCTTGGATTCTAAAGGTAGAAGGGACCCTTGGATGAATACTTGACATACCTTAAAGATTGAATTATGAAAGATTGATAGATTTTCTTGGAACTTGGATTCTTGAATGTGATGAACTAGGGTTTGTTCTAAGAAAAATTCAAAAGAGAATGAGTAAATATTTCCCTTTGGATGACTTAATTAAATGTTTTGGGGGAAGATATTATATGAGAAAAGATGCATTATTCCTCTGAATATGGGTTTTAATTACTGAAATCTACATTAATAATGCGCAGACCGACGCGCCGCATCATTGGCATCGATGCAATGGCCAACGCACTGTGTTGAGTCCGTGTTGGCTCACTGGAATTTGCATTGGGAGCTGGGAAAAAATACTCATCGATACGATAGGCGATGCGGTACTTTGAGATCGCATCAATCCACTGGTTTGGACTTCCAAACGTGCCTCAAATGAAGTTCAAAAAACCTGAAACTTGTCTGAAAATACCTACTGACATTCCTTACCATGAATTAACTTTAAAATTAATATTTAAAGGTCATAAGGGTTGTGAAAAAGTATCTCCAACTTACGAAGGCTAAAATGACTCTAAGTATGAACACTCAGCTAACTTTTTCTAAGTCTGAGACCCCTTACTAGCTTTTACAGGACTGAATCAAGCTTAGGATTTTATGGTGTCTTATAGTATCATTATTTAGTCAATTTCTTTTCTTACCTTTCTTGAGAATATTAGTATTAATCTGGTATTTTCGTGTTCTTAGATTTCTATTTCTATCAGTTAGTTTTTAGCCTTGATTATTATTTTTTTAAGGTTATTGTTCTTTCTTATTGCTATTGTCATCTTTTTCATTTTTTATGCAGTGTGTTGATTAAAATGGCCTCTCTACCGTCACAAAGTCAGGGTAAGTTCTGAGTGCCCACTATCCTTCTAGACTCCATTTGTCGGATTACACTGGTTTGATAAGGTTTGTGTATTTCTACATTTTCTTGAATTGCCTTGCTATAGGACATATTACTTGGTTAAAGGATTGTTTAGTTTGTGAGGATGGAAAAATGGTTTTATAATTTATGTAATTATTTTTAAAGTTGCATACGCTTAGATTCTTTTGTACATGGATTCCCCTGTAAATGCTATGAACTTTATTAGCAACATAACAATATATTTATAGTTAAGAATGTAGCATATGTGTGACATTCATCTTCATACTATAGGATTTTACGTATCTTGTAACAACAATATGAGAAGAAATTCAAGGCACCATTGTTTTCTGAAACTATGTTTATAATTAGATGGGCTAACTTATTGTCTCGGGTGGCATTACAAAGGAGCTAATTGAGGTACCCCATAACTATCCAGTCATTCTAGGATCCACATAAGAGTCTTGCATATTAGTCCATTCTGTAGCTCTTTGGGACATAGATGAAAATCAATAAGATCTCTTGTATAAGGTTTCACAGTAATTCCATTTAGATGTCCATGTTTTGTAATACCCCGTATTTCTGTGCTAAAATTCTAACTAGCGTTCCTATGCATCTAAGGTCTAATCCAATATATTCTCATGTGAATATAAGTTTTATGATCATTATACTAGTCTATGGAGTAGTTTAGAGGTGAAAAATGTTCATAGCAATGACCTAGAAGAAAGTTGAGCTAAGACCAATTGATTCATCCAAAGTTTGACATTCTATTCTATAAGGGTCAACTTCAAACTTATATAGCTCTTAATATAAATTGAATTTTTGATCCCAAGACCTATCGAATTGTAGATAATTGAATTAGCTTTCCAATGATACTAATTTCGCAAAAATATGATACCCGAGTGATGAGTTATGCCTATTTTTATGAGAGGCAGTATGGATGTGCAATAAGGTATGCGATGCATACCTTAGCTTGTACGATAAGGTGTGCAGCGCATACCCTAGCATATGCGATCAGGTGTGCGACGCATACTCAGTGTTCCAGCAACAAAACACTCTATTTTTTAGTTATTTTGAGGATAACTAAGCCTTTTAACTTTCCTTACACGTCCCTAAACATAACTCTATGAATTTAACTGCTCCTAAACACATCATAACCCTATTATCATTCTAGGAACATCATTCAAGGGCACAATTAAAAAAAAAAATTGGGTTGCATAATCAAGATTTGAAGGTCCAATCTTTCAACAATTTCGTTACTATAGAGGTATGTGGGGATATCAACAAGAACATCCTTTCGTTTTTGTGCCCAAAATTTATATTATTTTATGAAGACACATGATTTTACATGCTTTACTTGTGAATTTGAGATGGAAATATTCTTGTTGAAGAAACTATGATATTTTGATGTTTTAAAGATGAATTCCATGAGCTTAATGTGAATATTCATGATTGAAGTTGAATTTTCAGATTTTGGTATGAATTATACACGTTGCTACATAAAGTATAATTATTGAAATGTTTTGCTCAAGTGTTGATCTATGGATTTTGAAGCCCCTATTTGAGATTATGAATTTTTAAGACGTTATGTGTTATATACACCTTGAGATGAGAATGATTTGACCTTTTGGTCTTGAAAGAGTTGTTTTGAACTCGAATGAGAAAGAAAATCCACATTTTCATTGATTATGAAAAAGGGGTAGCATGATGGCTCCCATTATGAATTGTTGAATTGTGTTGCTGTGGATTTTCTTGTGAAATGATCTGAGCTAAGTTCGGGAGTAGACTTTAGCACCGAGTGGGAGGTATAGCTGTGATTGGTACTTCCCTAAAACTATGTGCCCCTATAAGATGTGAGCCTAAGGCTGAATGGTCTAGCGATCACTAGTGAATGAATGATTAAGGTCCTACTCCGATAGCAAGGATAGAACAGCTCTCCCCAACGTGGGTTGGACGTATGACTCCATGTAGCTCACAATGGTTATGTCGATTAGAAGAGACTCCTAATGTGTGTGTGTATTCTCCTATCTAATATGAAAAGTCTTATTCTTCTATCTGAGAAGAAAACATATTTGTTTGAAAGACTGAGTTTGAGAAAGTCATTGTTTTCAAAAGATTTAATGAACATATATTCCAAAGAGAATTGTTATGAGATTTGATTACTTTGGTAATTTGGAATTGAGATAAAAGTGAATTGAGATTTATTATGATGACTCAGATGTTTCATCCGATTTATTTTACTCTATTATGATTATGATGATTTTAATTCAAGCTAAGTGAGTCATTTATATCAGCATGCATAATTTTATAAACTGTGATGATATTAAGATATTATTTTATATATGCATTTAACCCCATATGCTCGGTACATTTCCATGGTACTGACCCCCCACATCAATGTATGGGCTACATTTTCTCAGAATGTGGGTACAAGGTATAGCGTGCACCTTCAGATCCATTTAGTTAGCGGCATCTAGTCAGCAGGTGATGAGTCCTTTTGATTTAGGGGCTTGAGTTAGTTATGCAGAATTAAAAGTGTTGTATTTTCTTTATTCAGTCGTATTGAGTTGGTTTTGTAGGGAGTCATGACCCGGATACCTACAGTTAATACTAGTAGAGGCTTCATAGACAGTCAGTAGAAGTTGATGCATTTCGTTTCAGTTATGGTTGTAAAGGCCGAATTGAAATCTTGTAACTTTAGTATTGTATTGATCAAATTCAAAAAGAGTTATTTTCCGCAGATTTCCATATATATTTGTATTTCTTATTCAGTTGCTTATGAGATGTGCTAATAGAAGGGTTAGCTTGGGGTCACTTGTGATCCTAAGCACCGTGTGACATCTTAGGATCCGATTTCAGGGCGTAACAAACTTGGTATCAGAGCACAGAGTTCAAGTGTCCTAGGGTGTCTATGAAGCCGTGTCTAGTAAAGTCTTGCAGAATGGTATAGTGATGTTTGTACTTTTCTTCGAGAGGTTACAGGGCATTTAGCAAATGTTTCTCTTCTTTTAAGTCTAGGACCATGCCATGAAAAGGTTCTCTAAGAAACTTATATAAATTCTTATCTTATTCTATTCTGGCCAACTATGCCTCATTTCAAAGGTATCAAAAATTGTTGAGCTTCATTCTTCATAGATTGTTATGCGACTGTAAGAGAGCTAGAAAGTATCCTGTCAGTACTTTTGAGTCTCAAATATTGAAGTGTTTTATCAGGTCTGTAGAAATTATGCACAAATCTTGAGTCAGATGTGCTTTTGAATTTCTCCTCAGAATCAATAATGATAATCTATACTTCCCTATTTATGTTCTTGAAGTAACATCTTCGGTATGTTCCAGTTTCTCCCTTGATAATTCTCTTATAATTGCTAGCAGAAGTTACAGAAGGCGGCTTGAGAGGAGCCTTCTAGTGTGTTATAAGTCCCTCAGATTTGAAGTTGTAGCCTCATTCTTTTGAGTTATTCAATTAAGACAGAGTAAGGTGTATTCTTAGATCATTGAATATCGTGTGTCAAGTTTCTATCTCTTGTATTATATAATCTTGTTATCATTGTGTTTGTGAAAAACCAAAGTTTAGTGAAGCCGTGTGGGGCCCATTTCGATTCACTAAAATAGTTGCTTTATTATTTATTTCATTTTCTTATTCAAAACACAAAACCAAAGTCTAGTGAAGCCGTGTGAGGCCTATTTTGATTCACTAGCAAATTGTTGTTTTTCTTGTTGTTCTTGTGTTGGTTGAAAGTTTGTGTTTAGAGGGGTAGTGACAAGAAAAGTGGTAAGGGTAATTTATTGAATGTATAGAAACCAATCTTTTTGCATACGATTGAGTTAGTAATGAAGTTCTATGTCCTTGTGTTTTAGTTTAGCAGAAGGTAGAGAAGGAGTTATTTGTTAAGATGAATTATAGTTAGTTTGGATTATGAAAAGAGTTGTTGACGGTATTTGTTCTGCTAGAAAAGTATAGGTTATTGATGGAAGAACTTTGTTGGGTGAGAGTTGCTAATTTAGTCTTTTCTGAGATTGGAAAAAGGGAGTTTGGTTGAAATTTATAGAGCTATGAAAGTAATTTAGGTGTGAAGATGGATAAATAGTAATGATGTGAAGAAGGAGAATTTGTTAACGGATTATGAATAAGATAGGCCATATGATTATGATCAATTGTCTTTGTGTACTAGGTTTTCTTAATGTTGTATTCTATAGTTTTGAAGTAAGAATTGTGTGTGAGATTGGGTTGTAAATCATGTTTAGCACTAGACATTATGTTTGGATAGTTGATGGTTCGGTTGTTGATGCTAGTTATATGGAGGTGATATAATAGGCCTGAACACTGTATGCAAGAGTGTAAGATCATGTGTTCGTAATTAATTATGATATATAGGTGTGCCCAAGGTACTATGGGGCTGCATTATTTCTCAAGGATTATTGAATATTGTGTGGTTGGTAGTAATGCTGAGTTGCTAGGTAGAGAAAGGCTAGTTAGATAATTTATGATATTCCTAATAGCTAAGTTAAAGAGTTATGGTTGAAGATGTTGAGTCTTTTTAGTATGATTTTATTCTCGTGGTTTGGGAAAAATATAAGTATAGAAGTGTGATCTTGGTGGGCTATGATCATGTGATTAGAGATGTAGGTATGGTTGCAAATGAGAGTGTAAGTCTTTGATGATGATTATTGAAGCTAGGAATTAAGGATGGCTTATGGATGGGTTGTTCAAGAATAAAGTCGGTAAGTTCAAAATTTGTTTATTCTTGTGAGTTTAGCATTTATGTGTAGATATTAGAATGATGAAATTATGGCTTAGTCTCAAGGATATGGAATAGACCTTCATTCTTAAAATATAGCTTTGACCTAAGGCGGAAATGGTTAGTGAAGAACCAAACTAAGTTTCAAGAATTAGATTGTGATACATGTCAATAATGAGTTATGATGAGATAGTGGCCCCTTCTTACTCTATAGTATTCCTTAGATTTCAGTCATTACAACACCAAATCCATTACTTACGTGATAAATCCATGCCACAACCCTATGCTTATACCCATCATGTAAGCTCAAGCCCGTTCTCAGCTTCTAGGAGGCATGTAACAGCTTCACTCTGTGATTCGAATTATATCTCATGAGTCTATGAACTACAGTCTTATGTTGAATAGCTCATGATATGTATGAACTCGTATTTCAAAGTATGACCAGTTTTTAAACTCATGATACTGGTGAAGTTCGCATTATATCATGCATGTCCTCAGCTTAGATTTCTTTGATGAACCCATGACTTAGATATTTTATTCCTTAGGCCTAAGATAAGTGTTAATGTTATGTATTGTAGTTTTCGTGATTCAGGATCTTATGTATTAGCCTTTTGGTGACCTCTTCCTATGTTAAGATAGTGGCGATGATAGTGGATAAGCAATGGTTTAGATGTGAGAGAGTTGATGACCCTCATTAAGAAAGATTATTTATGCTTTTCTATCTAAGGCTAAAGTGTGAAGTAAGATTGAGGCCAAGTCTTTGATATATGTCTTAGTTAGTTAGAAATTGTGTAATAATTATTGTCGATAAAGGTTTTGAGAATATATAGAGTGTGCCTTTAGGGGTATTTTTCTTAAAGTTATATGTGGTTTTAATGATTGGCTTGAATGTTATGTAAAGTGTAAGATGATGTATGCAATATGCGCTAGTAAATCCATATCAAGAGTTTTGTATTAGTCATTGAAGTGGTAAGGTAGGTTATGCTTAGGGTGTGAGCTGTAAGAAGATATAGAATATTTAATCATGTGGTTTAGACTAGTATTTTGGAGTGGCATGTTGTATCTTATGATTTTTGAGTTATTCCTGACATTGGCGAGAGGACTTAGTTTACTTTAGACCTTGTAGAAAGATTTATCGATGCCCATGTGAGAATTATGAGTTGAATCAAATGAGTATAGTATTTAAGGGGAATATTATAGTTGAGAGAGTATTTGTGAAGTGATGCTAAGCTTGAAAGTAATACGCTGTGTTGCCTGAGGCATAGCAATCCTATCCTAGTTTATGGTTTATATATTTATATTCCATTATATGGAGTTATATCAATGTTGTGATTCCTTAGTCAGATGTTTTGTTCAGATCAGGCCCAAATCCGTTGCTCTGTAAAGTTAATAGAATTTCATAGAAAAATGCTGAAGAAATACTCCATTTGAGTATGGGCAGTCAATATTATTCAATCCTTATAGCCTGCAATCCAGGTAACAGGCAAGCCAATAAGCTCTTATAGAGTTCCAACTTCTCATCTAGTATTACTATCTAAAGTTTCATGAGTATTACTATTTTGTGAGATAATTCTGTTCAATCCAAGCATCATGTTTCAGATTTGGCAATTTAAACATGACTCATTTCATAAATGTTCAGCGCATAATCTCAATTATCCAAGTGTTTTAGTCCAGACGGTGTAATACCCCTTGTTTGTTCTAAGTCTTGTTGTCTCATGATTCACACTTGCATAAGTTATCACTTCTTAGTTCAAGATGTATTAATTGATTAGGAACACTTCAAGTGAATCCTCAATTCTCAACATGTATCAGTTTCTTGAAGCAAGTAAAGTAGAGTCAGCTCAGAATTCAGTTTCATGATAGAAGTTCAGATAATTTAGCTCAGTTCATGCATCAGTTTTAGTTTTAGATATTGAGTCATGATTCAGTTCGTACGTATCCTGTATAGTGTCACAGTCTCTTCCTAGTATTTTCACAAAATTATTATCATTCGGGACGAACGATCCCAAGAGGGGGATGTTGTAATACCCCAAATTTTTATGTCATAAACCTCTCATCTTTTTCTTATGAGATCAGATCCAGTGCAAAGTAATGGTTACTCATAAGTTGACACTCTCATATCTATCTGAGCCATATAATTATTTTTATAAGAATTTAGGCGCATGCAGTTCAGTTCAGTGACTCATTATGTTTGAGATTTAGTGATTCAGTTTATATCAGTTGTACAAGTTATCTTAAAGATCAATATTCCTCTGTGTTTCATCTTAATTATCCACATTCGAGGACGAATGTTCCCAAAGGGGAGATAGTGTAATACCCCATATTTCTGTGCTAACATTCTAACTGTTGTTCCTACGCGTCTAAGCTTTAATCCAAGATATTCTTATGTGAATATAAGTTTCATGATCATTATAGTGGTCTATGAAGAATTTTAGAGGTGAAAAATGTTCATAGCAATGACCTAGAAGAAAGTTGAGCTAAGACCAATTGATTCATCCAAAGTTTGACATTTGATTCTACAAGGGTCAACTTCAAACGTATAAATCTCTTAATGTATATGTAATTTTTCATCCTAATACCTATCAAATTTTAGATAATTGAATTAGCTTTCCAACGATACCAATTTCATAAAAATATGATACCCGAGTGATGAGTTATGCCCATTTTCGTGAGATGCAATATGGATGTGCGATAAGGTATGTGATGCATACCTTAGCTTATGCGATAAGGTATGTGGCGCATACCCTAGCATATGCGTTCAGGTGTGCGACGCACATTTAGAGTTCCAGCACTGAAACCACTCTGTTTTTTAGTTATTTCGAGGATAACTAAGCCTTTTAACATTCCTTACACGTCCCTAAACATAACCCTACGAATTTAACTGCTCCAAAACATATCATAACCCCATTATCAGTCTAAGAACATCATTCAAGAGCACAATAAGTGCAAAACAATTAGGGTTTCACAGTCAAGATTTAAAGGTCCAATCTTTCAACAATTTCGTTACTATAGAGGTATGTGGGGATATCAACAAGAACATCCTTTCGTTCTTGTGCCCAAAATTTATATTATTTTATGAAGACACGTGATTTTACATGCTTTACTTGTGAATTTGAGATGAAAATATTCTTGTTGTAGAAACTATGATATTTTGATGTTTTAAAGATGAATTTCATGAGCTTAATGTGAATATTCATGATTTAAGTTGAATTTCCAGATTTTGGTATGAATTATACATGTTCATACATAAAGTATAAATCTTGAAATGTTTTGCTCAAGTTTTGAATTATGGATTTTGAACCCCCTATTCGAGATTATGGAATTTTAAGAAGTTATGTGTTATATACACCTTGATATGAGAATGATTTGACCTTTTGGTCTTGAAAGAGTTGTTTTGAACTCGAATGAGAAAAGAAATCCATATTTTGATTGTTTATGGAAAAGTGGTAGCATGATGGCTCCCGTTATGAATTGTTGAATTGTGTTGTTGTGGATTTTCTTATGAAATGATCTGAGCTAATTTCGAGAATAGTCTTTAGCACCGAGTGCGAGGTATAGCTGTGATTGGTACTTCCCTATAACTACATGCCCCCGTAGGATGTGAGCCTAAGGCTGAATGATATAGTGATCACTAGTGTATGAATGATTAAGGTCCTACTAAGATGGCAAGGATAGGATAGCTCTCCCCAACGTGGGTTGGACGTATGATTTCATGTAACTCACGTGGTTTATGTCGATTATAAGAGACTCCCAATGTGTGTGTGTGTATTCTCCTATCTAATAAGAAAAGTCTTATTCTTCTATCTGAGATGAAAATATATTTGTTTGAAAGACTGAGTTTGAGAAAGTTATTGTTTTCAAAGGATTTAATGAACATATATTCCAAATAGAATCATTATGAGATTTGATTTCTTTGGTGATTTGGAATCTAGATAGAAGTGAATTGAGATTTATTATTATAACTCACGCGTTTCACCCGATTTATTTTACTCACTTATGATTATGATGATTTTAATTCGAGCTAAGTGAGTCATTTGTATCAACATGCTTAATTTTATAAACTGTGATGATATTAATATATTATTTTATATATGCATTTCACCCCATATGCTCGGTAAATTTCCATGGTACTGACTGACACACACGCCCATGTGTGGGCTATATTTTCTCAGAATGTAGGTACAAGGTATAGCGTGCACCTTCAGATCCAGTCAGTTAGCGGCATCCAGTCAGCAAGTGATGAGTCCTTTTGATTCAGGGGCTTAAATCAGTTATGCAGAATTAAAAAATGTTGTATTTTCTTTATTCAGTCGTAGTGAGTTGGTTTAGTCAGGATTCATGACCCGGCTACCTACAGTCAGTACTAGTAGAGGCTTCATAGACAGTCAGTAGAAGTTGATGCATTTCATTTCAGTAATGGTTGTAAAGGCAGAATTGAAATCTTGTAACTTTAGTATTATATTGATCAAATTCAAAAAGAGTTATTTTTCGTAGATTTGCATATATATTTGTACTTTTTATTCAGTTGCTTATGAGATGTGCCAGTAGAAGGATTAGCTTGGGGTCACTTGTGACCCTAAGAACCGTGTAAAATCTCAGGACCCGGTTTTGGGGAGTTACATGTTCACTTGTGGATCATAGTGTTTTCTATTGCTTAGACCTATTATATAGACGTCTGGTCAGTTGGAAAAAAACTAAAGGAGATAGTATTTCAATTTGATGACTTTATTATAAGCGGAAGAGTGGGAAAATGACAATTAAAGAGAGACAGTATTTCAATTTGATGCCTTCATTAAAAGAAGACCATACAACTATCATTTTTGTAATGAAACCTTTATTTGAATTCTTTTTGACATCTTTACGTTTGTGACGACATGGATAACCATTTCCCCCCTAATCTGCGTCTTCCGATGGAATATTAAAAGCTGAATTCTGTGGAGATTATACGTGTTCTGATGTATTATCGTAGGCAATGGACCATCTATTTAACTCTGCCGCTAAATTACACTACATGTCTGGAGGGAATATTAGTGTCCTAATTGTTTTTCGAGGACCGAATGGTACCGCTCTAGGTGTTGGTACTCAACACTCTAAGGTACCTTGTATTAGTTTTCTGGTGGTATTTCATTTTAATGGAGATAATGCAGGTTGTGGATATCAGGAAGTTCTTATACTTTTCTAAGTTGAATTACTTTTAGCCAACGGATCACATGAGCATATGTTATCTATAATATGAACAAACCTAGCTGAATTAGATTATGCTTCTAGTAAAATATTTATTAGGACGAAATGCATTCTGAAAAATCAATATCTCAAAAAATATTAGAACTCAACTTGTTATATGATGATCAATATGTTGTGTCATACGCGATGGTATGGGTCTGTCCCTGGATTGAAAGTTGTGGCACTATATTCCTCTGAAGATGCGAAAGGGCTCTTAAAAGCAACAATCAAAGATCCCAATCCAGTTGTTTTTCTTGAGAATAAGTTGTTGTAAGTATGATACAAGTTCTAGAATTTTGGTAAAAAAATTTTAAAACACGTTGGCATAACAAAGACATACCCACTGGAATCCCACAAGTAGTTTTTGGGGAGGGTAGTGGTGTACAACCTTACCCCTATCTTCAGAAAAGGTAGATGTCATTTTTAATAGACCCTAAACTGAAGTAAAATATTAAAATAGATTAAGTAGGTAACAAAAATATAGTAATGAAGAATCTATACTGAAAACCAACGGCAAGGAGACCTGTAGAAACAACAAATAATATGATAATCGAAGCCAAGAAGACAAGTAATGCTAAAATTGAAAAAATAAGATAGTAGGGGAGTAAATTTTGGTATCCGATTTAAATTTTGGTAAATCATATTTAGGCATGGCCAGTCTTTTCCTATGTCGGATGAAGTTCTTTATACTTGCCTTACCCTTTCCATAGGTAAAGCATAGGTATGTTCATATTGTACCATCTCTGATTTTTTATTATTGCTTTTTCGCTTTTTGGGTTAAAATTTTTTGGGTTTATTTGGATTTTCCATTCTAATAGTAGTTAATATGAGCTTAGAGAACAAGAAGTTAATATGAGCATACAGAATAAGTACAAAGGTTAAGTTCGATCAACTATGCAAAAACATGTAAAACCAGCAACATATATACGTGAACAAAGTGGAAAGTTCAAATTGTCCTATTATTGTACATGATATCATTAATCAGATTTTCCATCCCCATATGGTGAATAATTAGATACCTGTAGATTTGAATCTCTTGTGGACTGTAGTTGGGTCAAAATTTGTTTCTTAATAAAGAGCTTCAGTGGCATCATATCTATTGATTGGCAACAACAACAACAAAAAAAATAACAGTGTATTGCCATAAAATAAAGTATGAGGGGGTAACTGTACGCTATCCATAATAGTCGAATAAAGCATGTTGTGTTGTTAAGAGTTTTTTGCAGCTACATATGACATGGGAATTAATGTGTTCCCTAAGTTTCTTTTTTATCCACTTAATCAGCCTTTGCACTAGATGTCATCACTCAAGCCTTGCCATAATTTTTGTTTCTTCGCTTCATTTTCTTTCACTAATAAACTTACGCATGTGAATTATTTTGACAGATGTTGTCTTCATCCAAACCCGATACTTCTCTTCTTGATTTTTTTATCATATCTATTTTTTACTTTTTTTTCCAATTTTTCTATTCTTCTCAGTTAATTACTTAAATTGTTATCAGTTGTTTTTGGTTTAGTTTTACTAATTCATCTCATGTAATTGCTTATATTGTTATCAAATGTTCTTTGTATGCTTATTTTTTCAATTATTGGCACTTTTCGATAAAAATATGAATTAGTTGGGCACAAATTGATACCGAACACTGGGTAGGAAGTATAATTTTCCCGTAATAAGTAGTTATCCATTTCCAATCCTGTCAACCTAATAATTTCTTGTGTTTAACTATTTATAGTGCAATGAAATCGCGTAGTATTAACCTTTAGTTTCTCAAGAGTAAGACCATTTTCATCATTTGTGTAACGGACTACCTAGCAAAGAGTGCTTTTTCTATTTCTCTCCTTTAGGTTGCAGAATAATGTTTTGTGAGTAATATTAGTGTTGCTACTACTTCTATTGTCAATTCTTATAGTTCTCTTCGAAAAAATGCTTAGAGTCCAACCAAATATGAAGAAGTTGTACTTGCTAATAGAGCTCTAGATTCAAATTCTGCTAAATGTCACTTTAGCAATGAGATACTAGCAAACTTCTACAACAACTATTAATAGCCAGCACATCAGACTACATGTCTCGATTATCGTGCATTACCACATGATAATTCAAGATTATTAGAGTTCATTGCTCGATACGATGTTCCCCTGCTCCTTCTTCTGAAGGAAGATTTATGGGTTTGATATATAATCTCATCTAATCTTTAAAAGTATAGAAGATTTACTATCAAAATGGAAATACTACTAAATTTTAGCTTCTATATTTTGTGGTATCTGCAAATGTTACAAGTACTATGTGAGAAAAATTGTATTCCTCTGTGCTTATTCTATTCTTTTACATCATTTAAGCAGACCATATCAAGAAAAATGATACAATTGTTTGCGTTCTTATAGGAATGATACTTTTTTATTTGCTGCATCTATTGCTCTGATAAGAAAATAAATGTGAGATAAAAATCATGTGTTGAATGGATGAGATATACATTCTATGTACCTATATGTGTGAACTTGAACAAAAACTGACAATTTTACCTATATTTGTGCCTTTTACTTTAGTAGTTATACACTGACTTTCATATATTTCCCTACTATATTAGAAGTGCGAGTAAGAATTGAAGGATCGACATGAATGCTATTTATCATTTAAATTTTTTTCAAGGGTATATTTGTCATTTAGATTCATTTTGTCTTCCACTTGGTGTGCACATACACCACCACTTTCAATACGTGGCTTTCATACCTCACCACCCTTTCATCAAATTTCACTCATCAGTATTGGCTCAAAAATCAATATCTCATAAAATATAAGAATTTAACTTGTTATATGATGATCAATATGCAGTATTGCGCGCAATGGTATGGGTCTGTCCCTGGCTTGAAAGTTGTGGTGCCATATTCATCTAAAGATAAGTAAAATATTAAAAAGGATCAAGTAGGTAATGAAAATATAGTAATGAAGAATCTATAGTGAAAACCAACGGCAAGAAGACCTGTAGAAACAATAAATAATATGATAATCGAAGCCAAGAAGACATGTAATGCTAAAATTGAAAAACAAGATAGTAGGGGAGTAAATTTTAGTATCCAGTTTAAATTTTAGTAAATCATTTTCAGGTATGACCAGTATTTTCCTGTGTCCGATGAAGTTCTTGATCCTAGCTTTACCCTTCCCATAGGTAATGCAAAGGTATGCTCCAAGATAAGCTTTACATTTTTTGTATTGTTTACATTCCTTCTTACAATTTGTGGTGCTCTCTTTTACGTGTAACAGATTGAGAAAAAGGGTAGAGATATGACGATTGCTCTCTTTCTATGGTTATTCTACTTTTTCTCCTCTGTCATTTTAAATAAAACAAAAGTAAAATCAACCTCTCTATTGCTTTTTTGGTATGTTTTCTCACCAAATTATTTCATATTATACCATCTTTGATTTTGTATTATTGCTTTTTCTCTTTCTGGGTTTAAAATTTTTGGGTTTATTTGGATTTTTCCATTCTAATGGAAGTTAATACGAGCATAGAGAACAAGAAGTTAATGTGACCATACAAAACAAGTACAAAGGTTAAGTTCGATCAACTATGCAAAAATATGTAAAACCAGCAACATATATACGTGAACAAAGTGGAAAGTTCAAACTGTCTTGTTATTGTACATGATATCATTGCTCAGATTTTCTATCCCCATATTGGTTAATAATTACATACCTATAGATTTGAATCTCTTGTGGACTGTAGTTGGGTCAAAAATTACTTTCTTAATAAAGAGCTTCAGTGGCATCATATCTACAGATTGTTAATAACAACAACAACAATAACAACAAGATAGTAGTGTATTGCCATAAAATTAAGTATGATGGGGTAAGTGAATGCAGTCCATAATAGTCGAATAAAATATGTTGTGCTGTTAAGAGTTTTTTGCAATTACATATGACATGACAATTAATGTGTTCCCTAATTTTCTTTCTTATCCACTTAATCAGCTTTTCACCAAATGGCATCACACAAGCTTTGCAACAATTTTTGTTTCTTCATTTTTTTTTTCACTAAAAAGATTATACGTGTGAATTATTTTACCAGATGTTGTCTTCATCCAAACCCGCTACTTCTCTTTTTGATTTGGTTATCGTTTTATATTTTTCTTCTCTTTTGTCAATTTTTCTATCCTTCTTATTTAACTACTTAAATTGTTATCAGTTGTTTTTTGTTCTATTTCATTGTTTCTTACCTTACATTTTTGTTGGACACCTTTTCAAGGCTTGAACTCGTGATCTCCTACTCATATGGCAGCAACACTATCAGTTACTCCAAAACTCCCCTTCAATTTGTATTTATAATTTAGAAGAAAAAAACTTAGTTAATTTCAGGAACAAATATATCTTCAATCCACTAATTGTTTAGTTAGCTATAAATGTATATTTAGCTACCTTGATTATGTGAAAGATTATGATACCCAAGATATAGCTCTTAGAGTTTCAAAATGTAGGTGTCTAATTTTCCCTTTGATGTAATCTCTCTGTTTTACGCTTTTATAGGTTATAGTTACGAGTTAGTAATTTATAGTGGCTCTAGTTTTTGCTGAAATAGTGAGGTTACACCATTTTTGATTTTTGATAGAGACTTTGTGTAACTGAATATGCTGTTTCAATGAATGCTGATACATAGTTTTGTCATCTTCAGTACACTTATCTACATAATGTACCAGTTTATAACCGATACAGGAGTAGTGCTGCTACTACTAGCTCGATTGTTATTGGTGGTGGTAGTGAAGGCGGGAGGATGGTGGGTAAGTGGTTGAAGTATAGGAGGGAGAAGAAAAATAGGAGATGAGGGCATATAATTCGCAACTTCATACTGCTGTGTCAGTTGCAGGAATTGCTGTTGTTGTTGCTACTATTGCAGCGGCTGCAATAGCCTCATCTGGTGGCAGTAAGGATAAGCAGATGGCAAAAACTGGTATGGCTATGGTTATGCTTCATTATTTGTAGCTATACAGTGTGTTAAAGCTATTAAGGCTATGAAAGTTGAGCACGAGCATCTTACATCAGTGGTAGTGGTTATTTCTGCTGTGAACGTTCGATCAGTAGGGATGTTATGCCATTAATTGCAGCTACATCTACAACTACTGGTGCCCTTTTGAATTGCTCAATTACGTCAAGGTTTTCTCTAATTTGGGATTATATAGGAAAATTAATGATATTGTGTTGTTAGTATATAGGTGGTGGATTTGATTTGAGTTGTATGTGCATATTATTTAATTTATGAGGTATTATTTTTTTGCTCTCTATGGTGCGGCTACATTAGAGGCCAGAACATCAAATGAAGCATGGAACATAGCAACAGTAATTTCTGTTGATAAAAGAATAGTATATTATGGTTTCCTTAAAATTGACATGAGTTTTTTTAAAAGCATCAACAATTGAAGAATTTTTGTCTTTTCCCTTTTACCAAATCACCGAAAGCAATTATGTAGTTGTCACATGCTTATACATTGCTTATAGATGGATACTTTGTAATGCTTTACTATAATTTCGTGTGTCTGATCTATACCATTACCAATATTTTTTTTCTTGTTCTTGCATCAGACATCTCTTTTTCATGTTTAATTAGCTTTACTGTTGGCATTGACATTATACAATATTTTTCCATAATATACCTTTTAATATATTTTGCTGAAATTTCATCTTTTATTATTGAGGAAGATAATGCTTTTGATTTCCGGATATTAATATAATTAAAGGATGATGGTGCTTTATGTAACAGTGATGAAGGCAAACAAGGTAGCTTGATCTATGGAATTGATCAACAACTGCGATATGGAATCAAACATAGACCCTTGAGTAATTGGTCTTCCTTTTTTGTCTATCTGTGTCTTATAGCCTTTTTGACCTTTTTAGCATTTAGTTTACATTTAAAAACCGTGTAAAGAAAATGTAAAGTTCATAATGAATCTATTTTATAATCTAGTTATCCGCACCCCCTACAAATGGTATTAGAGCCCAGTAATTTAAAAAGTACAACAGTAAAATATATGGTAGAGTTTATGTATATTTATTAAATTAATTATGAGAAGACCATTTAAAATTAGAGAAGCTTTTAGAAAAATTAAAGAATCTTTAATTAATAATTATTCAGAATATATAAGTCTAAATAAAACAAAAGAAAACCCACAAAGATTAGCTTACCTAATTACATTAATATCTAGTATTGAAGCAAAATTAATAATCCATTTAAAATCTAGGAGAATGAGACACATACCACCTAATTATGATAAAATTAGATTTAGATATCCACCAAGATATTATAAAAATGATTTAAATGAATAAAGAACAAAAATACAAAGAATTAAAACAATTTATTTCTGAAAAACGTAAAAAATTAAAAATAAGAATAGAAAGACTACATTATAATATATTTGCTGGACTTAGTAAAAACTCAATAAATACACAAAAAGATGAAATAACAAAATTAGAATCACAAATAGACAGTTTAGAATATATATACAACATGAACTATTCACAATAAAATGAACAAAGAAGAATTTATAATAGATGAAAAAATATATGAAAATCACGAAGGATTAAAAATAAAAATAGTATTTTCTAATCTAGGAAGAAGATATAAGAAAATAGGTGAACATTTATATCTAATGCTAGAAAAAGAAGAATTAAAATTAGAAGATAAATTGACAGCAATGGTAAGAATAGAAAGAGAAAATGAAGAAATAGATAGGAAAAAGGAAATAGAAAAAATAAAACAACAAACTACGGAAGAAATACGAAAAATAGAAGAAACTAAAAATAGTAGGATTGCTGAATTAGAAAAAGAACTACAAATGTTAAAAGATCTGTATGAACAAAGACAAAAGGAAAAAGAAGAAAAAGCTAAAGAACAGAAACTACTGAACGAGATAAATCAATTTAAGGAAAAATTAGAAATAACAAACAAGGAATTAGAAATAAATAATATAGATGTTGAAGAGGCAGATAATTATGATTCAGAAGATAGTGAAACATATACAGAAATATTAACAAATACAAAAAATTTAGAAATCAATGAAAAACAAGAAGTAATTAATGAGGAAAACTTAGAAAATACCAACACAGAAATAAATACACTTGATAAAAAAGAAGATGAAAATATAATACCTAAAACAGCAGAAATAAGAAAACCTATATATTATAAGAATAAGTTTAAAAAATATAATGAATATGACAAATGGACACCAAAACAAATAGTTAATAAAAATTATAACTTTTTAGACCTAGACTGTGTAATAGATACAGAAAAAACAATACAATTATGGATAGGATATATGACAAAACAATTATTAGATAATAATATAAACATAACAGATGCACCAGAATTGTCACACCCCAAATCCCATTGGAGCAGACTGGCACCCGTAGCCGAGGAGGCCCGGGAGAACCCGTTCATAACCTATACTTTCACATTCACATTACTTATGAAAATTAGAAATTTGGGCAGCACTTCGTTGTAAATAGAAGAAAACAGTACCTGTATCAGCCTAGCATACACGCATAAATATATATATAAACAGTAATTGGCCGTCAGAGCCATCACGTCTATCAACCAAACACTCCTATGGCTGTACAATATGTCTACAAAAGCCTCTACATAGATACACGACTGAGTTGGGGTCGGGACAAACTCCCGCCCACAAAAGACTTTTATGCAAATACCAAAAGTACATATAGAGACGACTTGGGATGCCCCGAAACAACTGGAGCTCACCACTAACAACAGAACGTCCTGGCTCTTACTGCGGAGGTGTACGACCTGAAGTACCTGTTCCTGCAGGCATGAATGCAGGCTCCCCGTGAGGGACGTTAGTACGAAAATATGTACTGAGTATGTAAGGCAGTGAGTATCAAGATGATATACAAAAGGTCAACAGAAACCAGATACGAGTGAATAAACAGTATGAGTAGACCACACTTAAAAGAACCGATGGGATACCTGCACATTACTTGCATATCATTACTTTCCGTAATCCTTATCAATACATAACATATGTCATACAATGGCCAACTGATCAGTGGTACTAATACAATACATCAGGGACCACCCCTGGAATAGCATATATACATAATCTTTATAATACAATGGCCAACTGATCAGTGGTACTAATACAATACATCATATCATCAATTTAAAATACAGACATTGCATTTCTTAATTCAATTAATCTTTGAGATTGGTTACTTTGTGGTCACACTTTATGGAACTTTAAACCATGATACCTCAATAGGAAAAACATGTAAATAGGTAATCAATATCATGAAGATGAAGTAGAGAACCATGGATACCTCATTAAACCATTTCGGAGTCAACAATAGTATATGGACATTTTTTTGACTAGCCGGACATCTTAAAAGTGAAAACAAGTTCAATTGGTAGTGTCGAAGATCATATGATGTTATTATGCGTCATGTGTCGTAGGACAATGTTGGAAGCTTACTTGAGAGTGCCATGGGTCATTATTCATGCCAAAGATTAGATAGAGTATGTCTTACATACCTTGATATAACCACTTCAATACAAGTGACTTCCCGTACTCTTCGAACACTTATCTACAATAAGTCATTTGTGGCAAACTAGTATTAGCAACCAAACCTTACCATTTAGGTATTAACTTCACCAAATAATGTCTAGGAAGTAACCCTTTAGCTCATCAATAGGAGTACTACATACATCCTCTTATACTCTTATTACATTCACATATCATGCATTTTCATGAAATATCCCTCAACATCACTCTTAGCCTTTATTTCCCTTCTTAATTACCATCCAATACCAACATGATCACTAGGCATACATAACCACTAATATAATGTTATATCACCACAATTAATCCTCCATAATCCAATACAGCAACTTTCATAATTTACTACTAACAATTTATACACAACAATTCATAACTATGTTTCTAGTTATCTTCTAACATCAAGACAATACTCATAATCCTTTATAAATACTTATTCATGGATAAGAATCAAGAATAAACAATATTCATACCTTAACAATGAACTCTTGTATTTAGAATCCTCCTTACATAACCATGGGGTGCTTCTCGAAGCTTTCGAGATGGTGAACACAACTATGGAACTAATTTGAATTTTCTGCGGTTGAATCACAAAATATTTGAGGTTGAAATTGGCTAGGGTTTCACCTCTCTTAATAATTTGGATAATTTCTGGGATAAATGAGGCTAAGTGCAGGTTTTTAAGACCAATTTTCGTCCAAAGGTAATAGAAAATGACCATTGTGCCCTCAAAATTTAAATAAATCCCGAATCTGTCCCCAGTGGACAGTTTTGACAGGCTGAAGTAAATCGATCATAACTCTTTGCTCCGATATCGGATTTGGGTGAAATTGGTATCATTGTAAAGATAATTAAAAGGTCTTTCATTTCATATAAATTAGGCCACCCAGTTAGTCCTGTACAAGGAGTTATGATCGTTTGAAGTTGACCCTAAAAATCTGTTTTGAGAGGCTAAAGTAAAACGCGTATAACTCCTTACGCAGATGTTGGATTTGGATGAAACCAATTGCATTAGAAAGACGACTCAAATATCTTTCTTTTGATATATGGTAGCTCGCCCATTTCATTATATTGAGGAAGTTATGATCGTTCAAAGTTGACCCAAAAACTGGCAGGCCTCAATATTTTCCTGCTAATTTACTGTTCACAAAAATCTGTTTTGAGAGGCTGAAGTAAAACGAGTATAACGCCTTACTCAGATGTTGGATTTGAATGAAACCAATTTCATTAGAAAGAAGACTCTCAGAGCTTTTCGTCTATATATAGCAGCCCACACAGTTCCGTTTGCACAAGGAGTTATGATCGTCTCAAGTTGGTGTGCCTAGCTGCAGAAATTTTCCTGCAGAATCACTGTTCACAGGCTTCCCGGCCACCGTTTTGAAATTTCGAATGTGCTCGCTTATATGAAATACTCCTCTGTTTTGGGCAAACTTTATATCGTTGGAAAGCTTATTCCAATACCTACTCATACAACTATTGACGGGATACTTCCGAACACCATAAACTTAATTTAACCCATACGCAAGTCTTTAGGACTCCATATAATCGCGATAAGTGTACGAAAAAAATTTACGGGGTGTTACATTATCCCCCCCTTAAGAACATTCATCCTCTAATGTTAGCATAGTTACTCAGTTAAGACATGTCCAAGCTTACAATTAACACATTCATCATCATAACATCCTTGCATAAAAACAAACACTTACTTGTTATTGTACTTCTTCCGTCTCATGAACTTCCTCCTCATCGTTGAATAGGTAAGGGTACTTAATCTTCATCGCTTCCTCAGCTTCCCATGTTATCTCCTCAACTTGTTGATTCCTCCAAAGTACTTTTACCGATGCTATCTCTTTATTCCTTATCTTTTTAATTTGGCGATCAAGAATAGCAATAGACATTTCTTCAAAAGTGAGATCTTTTGTAATTTGTACATCTTCCGTAGTAGTGATGTGCGATGGATCTCCGATGTACTTGCGAAGCATCGAAACATGAAATACAGGATGAACTGCTGAGAGCTCTTGAGGTAGCTCTAACTCATAAGCAACTTGTCCAAATCTTTGAATGATCTTATACGGACCTATGTATCGTGGACTTAACTTTCCTTTCTTGCCAAATCTCATCACTCCTTTCATTGGTGATACTTTCAAGAATACCCAATCATCGATAGAAAACTCAAGTCCTCTTCTTCTAACATCCGCATAAGATTTGTGTCGACTTTGAGCTGTTGCAAGCCGTTGTTGGATCACTTTAAACTTCTCCTTTGCTTGATAAACAAGATCCGGTCCAAATAAGACCGCATCACCTGCTTCAAACCATCCTATTGGCGATCTACACTTTCTTCCATACAATGCTTCATATGGTGCCATTTTGATACTTGAATGATAGCTATTATTGTAGGCAAACTTGATAAGAGGTAGGTGATCATCCCAGTTGCCTTTGAAATCTAATACATATGCTCGTAGCATGTCTTCAAGTGTCTGGATGGTACGTTCCGCTTGTCCGTCCGTTTGAGGATGAAAAGCCGTACTTAGATTTACTTGTGTCCCCAAACTTCTTTGAAAAGACTTCCAGAAATTCGCGGTAAATTGGGTTCCTCGATCGGATATAATGGAAATTGGAACTCCATGTAACCGAACGATCTCCTTAATATACAACTTCGCATACTCTTCCGCCGTATAAGTTGTCTTAACTGGTAAGAAGTGCGCAGATTTGGTAAGCCTATCAATGATCACCCATATGGAATCAAACTTCCGATAAGTACGAGGCAAACCCGTGATGAAATCCATATTGATCTTGTCCCACTTCCAGACTGGAAGATCTATACATTGCATGTAACCACCGGGTTTCTGGTGTTCTACTTTGACTCTTTGACAATTCGGACATTCAGCTACAAATTCGGCAATATTCCTCTTCATGTCATTCCACCAATATATTGCTTTCAAATCTTGATACATCTTAGTCGACCCTGGATGGATGGAATACCTTGAACAGTGTGCTTCTGTCATAATTCTCTTTCTTAGCTCAACTACATCAGGTACACATAAACGATTCTGACACTGAAGCACTCCTTCTCGCGTAAGCTCAAATGCCTTTGTCGTGTCACTCTGCACATCCTCCTTAAGCTGCAATAAAATTGGATCTGCATACTGCTTCTCTTTCACTTCAGCTATCAATGAAGATTCCGCTGCATTACGTACAATAACCTCTTCATCTGGAGTTTCGAGAAGTCGAACTCCCAAATTAGCTAGTTGGTGAAGATCCTTAATAATCCCCTGCTTTTCTATAGATGCCATTTTAGACTTACGACTCAGTGCATCCGCTACCACATTCGCCTTCCCTGGATGATACAAGATATCAACATCATAATCTTTCAACAATTCAAGCCATCTCCGCTGCCTCAAGTTTAGATCTTTCTGACTGAAGATATATTGCAGGCTCTTATGATCGGTATATATGTCAACATGAACCCCATATAAGTAGTGGCGCCATATCTTCAAAGCAAATACAACTGCAGCTAGCTCAAGATCATGCGTGGGATAATTCCTCTCATGAGGTCGCAACTGTCTAGAGCCATAGGCTATTACTCTACCATGTTGCATTAGTACGCATCCTAAGCCAATTCTCGAAGCATCACATTACACTGCATACCCTTTTGTGCCTTCAGGAAGTACCAATACCGGTGTAGAAGTCAACTTGCTCTTCAGATCCTAGAAACTCTTTTCACAGGCATCATTCCATTGAAACTTGGAGGCTTTATGCGTCAACTTAGTCAAAGGTGCAGAAATAGAAGAAAAACCTTCAACAAACCTTCTATAATAACCTGCCAACCCGAGGAAACTACGAATCTCCGTAGGCGTCGTGGGTCTTGGCCAATTCTTCACAGCCTCAATTTTCTGAGTGTCAACTTTTATGCCTTCACTGGATACAATATGGCCCAAAAATGCCACTGACTTGAGCCAAAAGTCACATTTAGAAAACTTCGCATACAGCTTACGATCACGAAGAATCTGCAATGCTTGCCTTAAGTGATTAACATGGTCCTCTTCTGATCTAGAGTAGACCAGAATATCATCTATGAAAACTATCACGAACACATCTAGAAACGGCTTAAACAGCCTATTCATCAGATCCATAAAAACTGCGGGTGCATTTGTCAGCCCAAATGACATAACCAGGAATTCATAATGACCATACCGTGTTCGGAAAGCTGTCTTGGGTATATCTTTATCCTTGACCCTCACTTGATGATAGCCTGATCTCAAGTCAATCTTGGAAAAACACTGGGCACCCTGCAACTGGTCAAATAAATCATCAATTCGGGGAAAGGGGTACTTATTCTTAATAGTCACCTTATTCAATTGCCGATAGTCAATACACATCCTCAGCGAACCATCTTTCTTACGCACAAACAATACTGGTGCTCCCCAAGGGGACATACTAGGCCTGATGAATCCCTTCTCTAGCAAGTCTTTCAGTTGCTCTTTCAATTCTTGCAACTCTGCTGGTGCCATTCTATAAGGAGGTATTGAGATTGGCTGTGTGTCTGGCAACAAATCAATACCAAACTCCACTTCTCGTTCAGGAGGTAAACCTGGTAGTTCTTCAGGAAATACATCAGGAAATTCATTCACAACCGGAACGGTCTGAAAAGTTGGCGGCTCTGCCTCTGCATCCCTTACTCTAACCAGATGGTATATGTACCCCTTGAAAATCATTTTTCTTGCCTTAAAGTAAGAAATAAATCTACCTCTCGGCGCGCCAACATTACCCTTCCATTCAAGGACTGCCTCATTTGGGAAATGGAAATATACCTTCTTAGAACGGCAATCTACTGTAGCATAACAAGAAATCCATGCCCATAATAACATCAAAATCTACCATTTCCAACTCAACAAGATCGGCCAAAGTATCAAGACCACAAATATTCACAACACAATTTCGATAAACATTCCTAGCTATAAGAGATTCCCCCACTGGCGTTGATACTTCAAATGGCTTGGCTAATAATTCGGGTGTTCTTCCGAACCTTCCCGCAACCAAAGAAGTAGCATATGATAATGTAGAACCAGGATCAATTAAGGCATACACATCAAATGCAAAGATGGACAACGTACCTATAACCACGTCTGGAGAAGCCTCTAAATTCTGCCGATTTGCTAGGGCATACACACGGTTCTGAGCTCCGCTAGTACTAGATGCTCCTCTATCACCTCTACCGTGACCCATAGGTTGTGCACCCCTACTCAAAGGAGGCACCGAAGATGACATAACAGCTGATCCGGTAGGTCGTGTTATACTACCTGTGGTCCTGCGTGGGCAATCTCTAGCCATATGCCCCGGCTTACCACACCAAAAGCAATTATTTGTCCCAAGCCGACATTCGCCAAAGTGAAATTTTCTACAAATGGGGCACGGGTGTCGTGGAGGTCTCAATTGACTCATACTCCCTTGCCCTTGATACCCCACTGTTCGCGAACTCTGATTTTCACTGCTTTGCCCGAACTGATTACCTCTGAACCTTTGAAATTGTGGTGGAGCACTAATTGCAGGATAAGAAGATAACGGGCTAGGCAATCTATGAGAAAACGAAGGCCTAAAACCTCCCTGAGATGCCACAAACTGCCCTATAGCTCTGGGCCGCTTAGAATATCCTTTTTCTGATTCCTGGGTTCTTCTTCTTTGCCTCTGCTCTTCCATCTTCTGAGCGAAAGCTTGTATCCTCGCTATATCCATGTCCTTGTTCAAAGCAGCAATGGTACAATCTCTAACCAAGTATGGTTCCAATCTATTCACATAGTGATGAACTCTGTCGTCCATAGTAGCTACCACATTAGAAGCATATCGAGACAAGGAGTTAAATCGAAGACTATACTCTCTTACACTCATATTACCCTGACGAAGATTCAAGAATTGATCTGCACGGGCCTGACGAGTCTCAAATGGAAGATAATGATCAATAAATGCATTTTTGAACTCTCCCCACGTAGTTGGAGGTGCATCAATACCCCTAGATCGTTTCCAATCCTCGTACCACAATATAGCCTCTCCTTTCAGTTTATATGCTGCTAGCTCAACCATCTCTTTACCGGATACATGCATAATATCTAGAACCCTTTGGGTTTGATCGACAAAGTCCTGCGGGTCTTCATTAATATCTGATCCAGTAAAAGTAGGAGGATCCAGTTTCAGAAAATCCTGAGTCCGAAGGCTAGCTGCTCTATCCATACCACTAGAACCCGTGGTAGGAATAGCTTGCCCTTGAACATGACCGGCAACTATACGCGTCAGAAGTTGTACTGCATCCCTCAAATCTCGATCAACAGCATTAATAGACGGCCCTTCCGGAGGAGAAGAAGCGCCTGATATATGCTCATCTTGAGACTCACTTTGCTCAACTTGTGCCGGTGGTGACTTACTAGTACCTTCTCCGGCCACTGTATCTACTCGCTTCCACTTATTCTTTCTCCTTGTAACTGGCATCGTCACTATAATAAATAAAAAGAAACAATTGGATTAAGCGATTGATTATGACTTTATCTCTAATATGGGATCTATTGCACGATCTAAGAAATGAAGAGTGGAAACAATCCCTAAATGTCCAATAGCCTCCTGTTTATAGATGTGGTGCACAACACACCGATAAACGAGATTCTATGTAGACACGACTTTGTAGACTCACTAGGACGAACTTCTCTGATACCACTTCTGTCACACCCCAAATCCCATTGGAGCAGACTGGCACCCGTAGCCGAGGAGGCCCGGGGGAACCCGTTCATAACCTATACTTTCACATTCACATTACTTATGAAAATTAGAAATTTGGGCAGCACTTCGTTGTAAATAGAAGAAAACAGTACCTGTATCAGCCCAGCATACACGCATAAATATATATATAAACAGTAATTGGCCGTCAGAGCCATCACGTCTATCAACCAAACACTCCTATGGCTATACAATATGTCTACAAAAGCCTCTACATAGATACACGACTGAGTTGGGGTCGGGACAAACTCCCGCCCACAAAAGACTTTTATGCAAATACCAAAAGTACATATAGAGACGACTTGGGATGCCCCGAAACAACTGGAGCTCACCACTAACAACAGAACGTCCTGGCTCTTACTGCGGAGGTGTACGACCTGAAGTACCTGTTCCTGCAGGCATGAATGCAGGCTCCCCGTGAGGGACGTTAGTACGAAAATATGTACTGAGTATGTAAGGCAGTGAGTATCAAGATGATATACAAAAGGTCAACAGAAACCAGATACGAGTGAATAAACAGTATGAGTAGACCACACTTAAAAGAACCGATGGGATACCTGCACATTACTTGCATATCATTACTTTCCGTAATCCTTATCAATACATAACATATGTCATACAATGGCCAACTGATCAGTGGTACTAATACAATACATCAGGGACCACCCCTGGAATAGCATATATACATAATCTTTATAATACAATGGCCAACTGATCAGTGGTACTAATACAATACATCATATCATCAATTTAAAATACAGACATTGCATTTCTTAATTCAATTAATCTTTGAGATTGGTTACTTTGTGGTCACACTTTATGGAACTTTAAACCATGATACCTCAATAGGAAAAACATGTAAATAGGTAATCAATATCATGAAGATGAAGTAGAGAACCATGGATACCTCATTAAACCATTTCGGAGTCAACAATAGTATATGGACATTTTTTTGACTAGCCGGACATCTTAAAAGTGAAAACAAGTTCAATTGGTAGTGTCGAAGATCATATGATGTTATTATGCGTCATGTGTCGTAGGACAATGTTGGAAGCTTACTTGAGAGTGCCATGGGTCATTATTCATGCCAAAGATTAGATAGAGTATGTCTTACATACCTTGATATAACCACTTCAATACAAGTGACTTCCCGTACTCTTCGAACACTTATCTACAATAAGTCATTTGTGGCAAACTAGTATTAGCAACCAAACCTTACCATTTAGGTATTAACTTCACCAAATAATGTCTAGGAAGTAACCCTTTAGCTCATCAATAGGAGTAATACATACATCCTCTTATACTCTTATTACATTCACATATCATGCATTTTCATGAAATATCCCTCAACATCACTCTTAGCCTTTATTTCCCTTCTTAATCACCATCCAATACCAACATGATCACTAGGCATACATAACCACTAATATAATGTTATATCACCACAATTAATCCTCCATAATCCAATACAGCAACTTTCATAATTTACTACTAACAATTTATACACAACAATTCATAACTATGTTTCTAGTTATCTTCCAACATCAAGACAATACTCATAATCCTTTATAAATACTTATTCATGGATAAGAATCAAGAATAAACAATATTCATACCTTAACAATGAACTCTTGTATTTAGAATCCTCCTTACATAACCATGGGGTGCTTCTCGAAGCTTTCGAGATGGTGAACACAACTATGGAACCAATTTGAATTTTCTGCGGTTGAATCACAAAATATTTGAGGTTGAAATTGGCTAGGGTTTCACCTCTCTTAATAATTTGGATAATTTCTGGGATAAATGAGGCTAAGTGCAGGTTTTTAAGACCAATTTTCGTCCAAAGGTAATAGAAAATGACCATTGTGCCCTCAAAATTTAAATAAATCCTGAATCTGTCCCCAGTGGACAGTTTTGACAGGCTGAAGTAAATCGATCATAACTCTTTGCTCCGATATCGGATTTGGGTGAAATTGGTATCATTGTAAAGATAATTAAAAGGTATTTCATTTCATATAAATTAGGCCACCCAGTTCGTCCTGTACAAGGAGTTATGATCGTTTGAAGTTGACCCTAAAAATCTGTTTTGAGAGGCTGAAGTAAAACGCGTATAACTCCTTACGCAGATGTTGGATTTGGATGAAACCAATTGCATTAGAAAGACGACTCAAATATATTTCTTTTGATATATGATAGCTCGCCCAATTCATTATATTGAGGAAGTTATGATCGTTCAAAGTTGACCCAAAAACTGGCAGGCCTCAGTATTTTCCTGCTAATTTACTGTTCACAAAAATCTGTTTTGAGAGGCTGAAGTAAAACGAGTATAACTCCTTACTCAGATGTTGGATTTGAATGAAACCAATTTCATTACAAAGAAGACTCTCGGAGCTTTTCGTCTATATATAGCAGCCCACAAGTTCCGTTTGCACAAGGAGTTATGATCGTCTCAAGTTGGTGTGCCTAGCTGCAGAAATTTTCCTGCAGAATCACTGTTCACAGGCTTCCCGGCCACCGTTTTGAAATTTCGAATGTGCTCGCTTATATGAAATACTCCTCTGTTTTGGGCAAACTTTATATCGTTGGAAAGATTATTCCAATACCTACTCATACAACTATTGACGGGATACTTCCGAACACCATAAACTGAATTTAACCCATACGCAAGTCTTTAGGACTCCATATAATCGCGATAAGTGTACGAAAAAAATTTACGGGGTGTTACAAGAATATATAGAAAGAACGCTAATAGGATCAATAAAACTATGATTTTTGAATTTAACTGAAAATAGCAAGAAAGTATTAAGAGCTAATAAACCTATAGAAGGAACATCATCAACAACAACTAAACTAACACCTATAGAATTATTTAAAAAATATGAAACAGCTATAAAAGATGAATTTGGTAGTATGACAACAATAGAAGAAGAATAAGATGAAGAAAAAGATACAATTAGAAATTTAATGCAATATGTAATATGTGTTATATAGATGAATATACTTGCGCATTTAAAGAATATTATTATAAAGGAGCATATAGTATAGAAGAAAGTAAAGAAATAAGAAAATTATATTTTAATAAATTACCCGAACCATTTAGTTCAAAGATAATAAAAAGTTGGGAAGAAGCAAAAATAGTAGATACGTTAGGAGCAAGAATCAAATTTTCACAACAATGCTATAGAAATTTATGTGAAAAATATAGAGAAGAATTAAAAATGGAAAAAACATTAATAAAAAATTTAGCATGTTGCAAAAATAAAATAGCACCCTAATTTGGATGTGAAGAAAGATATTATAAGAAAAGAAAAAGACATAAGAAATATAAGAAATATAAAAAATATAAATATAAATACAAGAAACCAAGAAAATGATATTATGTAAAAAATTATAAATACAAAAGATCATATAGAAAGAAGAAATCTATAAAAGAATGTACTTGTTATAATTGTGGAAAGTTAGGACATTTAGCTAGAGATTGTAAATTACCTAAAAATCTGAAAAATAAACAAATATCAGAAATAAAAATAGATAATACAGAATATATGCAGATAGATTGTATAAATTATGAATTAGAAAGTGAGGATAGTATATATGAAATTTTAGAAAACGAAACAGATACTGAAATAGATAGTGAAATAGATGAATCAAATGACTGAAGAAGATATAAAAATAATAACAAAGGAAGAATTTTTAAATGATGAAGGAACAGAACAAAAAATAATATTTGACAGTAATATATTTGATGAAATAAAAGGAAAAGAATTTGATTTAAGTGTAGAAAAAATATTTAAAATACCAACAATAAAAAATATGTTTACTAGGAAAAAGGATGACTATTATGTAGTATGCCAAAAAGAACATCTAATAGACTGTAGATATGCAAAAGGCAAAGCTAGTATACCACTAGTAACAAAAAGAATAATTAATAAAGAGATAAATGATATAAAAAGTAAAGGAGATCCAATAAAATATGTACACCTAGAAGGAACAGAGATATTAATAAAAACATGTTTTAGAGAAGGAATAGATACACCAATAGAATTATATCTAGCAGATGATAGAATTATAAAACCTATAGAAAAAAACATAATAACTGCCGTAAAAGGAAATTTAATATACCAAAAATTTTAATTTATAATAAGTGCAAATTATTCAGTAGCGGTAACAGATAAAAATATAGATAAATCACTAGTATTATATTGGAAGATATCAGGAATAGAATTAACCCTAGGAAGTAAAATATTTACAGCAAGATGCAAAAATTTATATGTATTAACAACAAAACATAAATTAACAGGAAAAAATAAGATTAACAAGATACGAATAGAAAGCCCATTCGAACAAATTGTAAAAACAATAGATTATAATGATTATAGCTATAGAGACATAGATATAAAAGAAAATTTAGAAATAGTAAATGATAGAATGAGTACAACAAAAAGAATTGCTGATGAAAAACCAGAATTATCAAGCTCATCAAAAAGAACAAGTTATGAAATAAATTCAATAAGTAATTTAAACCAATATTACATAACAGGAAAAATAAATGAAAAAGAATATTTAATACTCTTAAATACAGGACAAAAAGAAAATTATATAGCAAAATATCTAGTAAAAAATGAAGAAATAAAAACTGATAATGATATGTGCCCAGATCTACCAAAAGTTTAATAAATAATAAAAATATAGCAGAAAAAGAAATAATAATAGGAGTTAGAAAACTAAAAATAGAATTTGAAGTAAAGGAAGAAATGCAAAAAGCAGATATACTATTAGGAATAAAAGGGTTAGAACAAGTAAAACCATAATATAGAACATATGGAATTAACTTTAATATATAACAAAGAAAAATTATTCATAAGAAGAGCCTTAACATAAAATGAAAATATATGTATTAATGAAGATAGTAGTAGAAGGATATTACAGTAGATATTATACGCCTATGATAGATATAGGAGCAGAAACTAATTTATGTAGATATAATTGCTTACCAGAAAGTAAATGAGATAAATTAAAAACACCAATAATAGTTAAAGGATTTAATAATGAAGGAAGCTTAATTACTTATAAAGCTAGGAATATAAAAATACAAGTATGGGATAAGATATTAAATATAGAAGAAATTTATAATTATGAACTAACGTCAAAAGATATACTTTTAGCAATGCCATTTTTAGATAAATTATACCCACATATAATAACTAGAACATACTGGTGGTTTACAACACCATGCAAACAGAAAGTGAGAGCGAAAAGAGTTAATAATAAAATAAGAAAGAAAACTAATTGGATAAAAGGAAGTGAAAAAATTACACAAAAGCTAGAAAATATAAAAAATACTGAAGATACAATAGAACTAGTAGTATTTTTGATAAATAAAACAGAAACAACTATATTTTTAATAAATAAGATAGAAAAAATTAAGAAAAAATTAGAACAATTATATAGTGAAGATCCATTAAAAGGATGGGAGAAACATAAAACTACCATAAAAATTGAATTAATAGATAAAAATAGTATAATAACCCAGAAACCATTAACATATAATTTTGACGATTTAAAAGAATTTAAAATGTATATAGATGAATTATTAGAAAAACAATATATACAAAAAAGTAATAGTAAACATAATAGTCCAACATTTATAGTAAATAAACATAGTGAGCAAAAAAGAGGAAAAGTAGGATGGTTATTGATTATAGAAATTTAAATGCAAAAACTATAACATATAATTATCCAATACCAAATAATATATTAAAAATAATACAAATACAAGGATATAATTATTTTAGCAAATTCGATTGTAAATCAGGATTTTACCATCTAAAGTTAGAAGAAGAATCTAAAGAATTAACCGCATTTACGGTACCACAAGGATTTTATGAATGGAACGTATTACCATTTGGATATAAAAATGCACCAGGTAGATATCAACATTTTATGGATAATTATTTTAAACAATTATCTAATTGTATAGTATACATAGATGATATATTATTATATACAAAAACCAAAGAAGAACATTTAAAATTCTTGAAATAATTTACAGATATAATAGAAAAATCGGGAATAAGTCTAAGCGAAAAGAAAGCTGAAATTATGAAAAAACAGATAGAATTTCTAGGAATACAAATAGATAAAAGCGGAGTAAAAATACAACAACATATAGTACAAAAAATAATAAATTCGAAAGAAGAAATAGATACAAAAAAGAAATTACAATCATTTTTAGGATTAGTAAACCAAGTAAGATAATATATTCCAAAATTAGCAGAAACTTTAAAACCACTACAGAAAAAATTTAAAAAGGATGTAGAATATAACTATAATGAAGAAGATAAAAAACAAGTCCAAAAAATAAAATTACTTTGTAAAGAATTACCAAAATTACAATTTCTAGATGAAAATGGAAAATTTATATACATAGTAGAAGCAGATGCTAGTGAATATAGTTACGGAGGAGTACTTAAACATCGATATGAAGCAGAAAAAATAGAACACCATTGTAGATACTACTCAGGTACGTTCAATGAGACAAAAATAAAATGGGAAATAAATAGGAAAGAATTATGTTCATTATATAAATGTTTGTTAGCATTTGAGTCATATATTGTATATAACAAATTAATTGTACGAACATATAATAAACAGGTGCGCTGGTGGTTAACAAAGAAAATACAAAACTCAGTTACAACGAAAGAGATTCGGAGACTAGTTTTAAATATATTAAATTTCACGTTTACAATTGAAGTAATCAGTACTAACAAAAAAGTTATAGCAGATTACATATCAAGACAAAGCTACACAGACTGAAATTATAGAAGAAGATACTCTAGAAAAAATACTCAACACCCTAACTACGCTTTCACTGAAAGTGGACAGTATGGGTACTGAGATAGAAAAGCTAAAGACTAATGAAGATAAACTGAAGTCTATAGCTACAAATCAGCTAACTCAGCAGTGTGCAGAGCTATGTCGATCGGAAGACATTAAAGTTCCAGAGCTAGAAGGAGATGTTGGGACACTCCATAAAACCCATAACATTTATCAATCTACTTCTGCAGGTACAAGCAAAGGAGTTAGTCGACCAAGATACCAGAACACGAATATGAATAAAATATTTGAAAAACCATTTACACCAAAAACACAAAAAGACCATTTATTCATACCCCCACAAATTACCACATACCGAGATAGCCTAAACCAAGACAAAAAAGTTTACAATTATACAGCCCAGAAATATATAGAAAACATCTATAGAGTACAAACTTTTCTAAACCATAACCCCAGAGCTACAAACATCAAAGAACCAAACACCAACTATATAACCCAAAAATTACAAGGATATAACAAGCTAATCGCACTACCCAAAACTAACCAAGCCTAATAAAAACTTATTTTGACTACGGACTACTAAACACCATATACACCCAAGACGGAGAAGAATTAACAGCTATGGAAGAATTACACAAGATATTCACCACCTACAAAAGAATAATGAAAGTCAATCTATTTTATATAAAGTGTTATACTGCACCAGCAGAGATATTATATGACGAGATAAAACCAGTTATACAAGTTGTAAAAATAGGACTAACCAGAGATATGATCTTACCAGAAGATATTACTCAGCAACCGGAGATACCCAGAATTGAGATACCCGATTTCTATGCAAATAAACGACTTATTGGACTAGCTACTATTATCCAAGAACTAGCAAATAATTATACTAATAGAAACCCAATATGGAGCTATTATTCGAGAGATCATCAAATGATTTACTCAAATTCAAAAGAACTGCGACCAGCAGATATGGAAGATGTCAGACAATGGATAATGACACTACTAAACCTAGAAAAACAATCTACCTGCAAGAGCAATTAAAAAAGGATTTATTTCAGATGGACTACTGACAAGATATTGTAAAATAATTGGTCACAAATACCCAGATCACCAATGTTCACGATGCAACGGAGAAGATAAAATTATTCCAGAAGTACATCTAGAATAAAGAAAACAAAATGCCAGCTGGAAAGATAAGATAAGGAGCGATAATTGAGATATCAAGGGAGATTATGTATTCGTGATGTAGATGGGCTACAAGAAAGGATATTGACCAAAGCTCATGAGTCCAAATATACATTTCATCCAGGTTCAACCCAAATGTATCATGACTTAAAGGAAATCTACTCATGGAATAATATAAAAAATGATGCGGCAAATTTTTTCACTAAGTGTATGATTTGTCAGCATGTCAAGGTGTAGCATTTGAGGCCTGGTCGTACTTTACAAAAGATAGAATTTACCATATAGAAGTGGGAGATAATTAATATGGATTTCGTTATGAGACTTACACAGTGTCAAAATCAGTATAATTCTATTTGGGTCATTGTGGATAGAATGACTAAATCTGTTCACTTTTTTCCTATGAAGACTAACTACTCAGGTAAAGATTATACCAAGTTCTTTATTCAGGAGATATTTAATTTGCATGGAGCACCGGTGTCTATTATTTTAGCCGAGGTACACAATTCTCTTCTTATTATTTGCGTTCATTTCTAAAAGGTTTGGGCACTCAAGTGAAACTTAGCACCGCTTTCCACCCTTAAATGGATGGAAAAGCAGAGCATACTATTTAGACTTTAGAAGATAAGCTAAGGGCCTACATAATTGATTTTAGTGGTATTTAGGTTAATCACTTCCTTCTTATTGAGTTTGCTAACAATAAGAATTATCATTCTTACATTCAGATTGCTCCGTTCGAGGCTCTTTATAGGTGAAGGTGAAAGTCTCCTATTTTTTTTAGGTGGGTGAGACTAGGTTCTTTGGTCCTAACTTGGTTCACCAAGCAATGGAGAAGGTGAAGGTAATTATAGAAATACTTAAAACTGTTCAAAGTCGCCAAAAGTCTTATGTGGATTTGAGGAGGAAGGAGTTAGAGTTTGAAGTAAGTGATTGAGTATTCTTGGTGGTTTCTCCTATGAAAGGAGTTATGAGATTTGGGAAGAAGGAGAAGTTCAATCCCCATTACATTGGTCGGTATCAGATTATGAGGAGAATTGAAATATCACTTATGAATTGGATTTACCAGCAAGTTTGGCTGTGATTCATTCCATTTTCCATATGTCTATGCTTAAGAAGTGTGTGGGTGATGATTCTTTAATATTTACACTGAGAATGTTAGTGTTAATGATTCACTATCCTACGAGGAAGTCCCGATTGAGATATTGGATAGGCAAGCTAAGAAGTTGAGAGCTAAGGAAATAACTTCAGTGAAGATGCTTTGGTGGAATCAAATGGTATAAGAAGTTACACGGGAGTCATAAGAATATATGAAAGACAAGTGCTCATTCTTTTTGTCGTTGCTATATCTTGTTTTGATGATGATCAACTGACAAAAAGGTACCAGGTCCCTAGGTCTTCATGAATTCAGTGTAGTTGTTACTGTCCTGCACAGTTTTGTTTGTTAATGTAACAAACTGCGCTGGTGAGCATCTACTTATTACGATACCTGACCCAATTATATTTCTACCCTTATCATTATCTAGCTATAAATATAAATGAATGCTCCTCAATTCACTAATTTTTGCAATCTCGGTTTTTAAGAGAGAAATTGGCAAAAACTCAAATATTTCTCAAGTCTCAAGCTTTTGTATGCTGAAAGAGTGTGTGTTCTTAGGTAAAGTCTTGGTGTGTAATTGAATTACTCATATTATAAGAGTAATTCTTTTCTTGTGTTCTAAAGAGTGCTTAGGTAGAGTTACCTGAGTTGAAATTGGTCAGAGTTAATCAATATTGAGGTGAGTTCTTTGTTAAGGTAGGTTTGTAATAGAATTATTGCAAATTGGTGGAGCTTAGAATTAAGTTTCCGTTGAATCTATAATCAAGATTTTTGTTATAGTGGATTGTTGAGTGCTTGTGAGAACAAGCAGTGGTTTTTCCTCCCTTGAACAAGGAGGTTTCCATGTTAAATCTTTGTGTTCTTTATTTTTTAACAAAGTTTTAGCTTGCTACTGCTTTACTATTTTATTGCCTATGTCTACTCTAAGGGACCTGGCCCCTCATAGTGTGGTGAAACCCCCATATTTCAATAATTGGTATCAAAGAAAGGACACTCTAAAAGGTTCATACCTAGAGTGATTTATTGGTCATGGCTGCTACACCTAATCTTATAGAAAGGCAATCTACCACTAGACCACCCCTGTTTAATGGGTAGTTCTATGGGTAATGGAAAACCAGAATATATGACTTTATTATGGATGAGGATAATGAGCTGATGGATGTAATACTTGATGGTCATCATATTTTCCTATTATAGAGGTGAAAGTAGGAGACATAACAAGGATGGTTGTCAAAAATAGGAGAGAGTTTGATGATGAAGATCCAAAAAAATTAAGAAGAGTTACAAGGCTGAGGAATTTCTTATTTCTGGCATAGGACTTAATAAATATAGCAAGATCTCTGCTTGTAAAAATACCTAGGAGATCTGGAATTGCTTGATGACTACTCATGAAGGTACTACTGTTGTGAAGTATTCTATAGTTGATATGTTGACTTCTCACTATGAAATTTTGACCATGAAATAAGGAGAAACTATTCATGAGATGCATAGTAGGTTCACTTCAATTAGCAGTGAGTTGCACTGCTTAGGAGAAGTTATTCCTTTGTACAAACAAGTGAAAAAAATTCTAGGTGTTCTTCCTAAGTCCTGGGAATGAAAAGTGGATGCTATCACTGAGGCAAGAAACTTGAAAACTCCTCATAATGGATGAACTTATTAAAAATTTAAGGACTCAGGAACTCAAGAAGCAACAAGGGAAAGAGAAGAAGGAAGCAAATAAAAAGAAAAATCTCTGTAATTGAAGGTTTCGAAAGCTAATTTAAGTGAAGAAGACACTGATGTTCCCTATCAAGAAAAAAAAGATTGTTAGAGCTATAAAGAAAAGTGGTCAGTTTAAAAATAGAGAAAGTAGCAGTAAAAAAGGAGGCACATGTGATGTTTGTCACAAATGTAGAAGTCCTGAGCATTTCATTGAGGACTATCCAATGAGCAAAATATATTATCAAGAATATCTCAAGACTGGAGGTGAAAAAGGAAAGATTAGGGACCAGGTCCCCATTAAATCAAGAAGAATAGCTGAAACTAATTATGCAGTGAAGAAGGCCTTAACAGTTTGGGGAGACTCCTCCAATAAATCTGATAAAGTTGAGAAGTCTACAGATGTGTCTATGCTAGCTAAATAAGATAGTGATGTTATCTCTGATTCCTTATTTTCTCTTATGGAAAACATAGAATATGATGAAGAAAATGAGGTAACTCTCTTTGATATTAAGGAAAACTTAGATAACTATTCTGCTATAAAGATAAAAAAACTTACAAATGTGTTGATAGACTCTGTGTGTGAACTAACTACTGAAAAAAGTGTTCTAGAAGAGAAAGTATAAAATCAAGATCTTATATTGATAGCTTTAACTCTCCAAATATCTAAATTAGAAGAATCATTCACAAAATTAAAATTTGAAAATCTGAGTTTAATGAGTCAATTAGAGAAAGTAAATGATTCTAATGATAAAGGGAAGAAAGAATCTTCAAGGCTTAGGATTGAGGTTGAAGAAAAATTGATGGATTCTCAAAAGTACCTTATGACTTCCCTTCATAAGAATGAAGAATTACAAAGGGAACTAGTCCTATAAGGAAAGAACTTAACAAATCGCTAAAATAGACCACATTCTCTCAAATCCTTTCTAATTTAACTTGTCAGAGTGTCAATAATGGTAAGGGGCTTGTCTATCAGTATAAAACCCAATCACTTGGGTCTCAAGGGAAATTTGTTGATGGTATTAGAAACAGGGTCCACAAACCTCTATGTACTAATTTTGGAAGAGATGGACACTTGAAGGAAAACTGTTAGTATTGGCTTAGATCTAGAATGAGTAGCACTAAATACATCCATTAGGAGAATTATTGCCCTAAAGGTTTCATGCCCTTGAAAAATGTGAAGAAGAACTCTCTACCTAGACAGGCCAAGAAAGATTTGATCACACCTTTGTCTTCCTATTGGAAAATCAAACTCAAGTGGGTTCCCAAATCTAAAAAATGACTATGTTTGCAGTTAGGATGAGGGAAATTCAGTCAGAAGACTCTTAAATCCCTAATTCTTTGTAGAACTAGAAAAAATAGAACTCTCTGAAACCCTACAAGTACCTGGTTCTCCTACTCCCTCAGATTTAAACCCCATTTTTACTCAACTACGTGACCAAAAATTACTAGTAAAGGGGTCTGATCTTTCTAATAGTGTAATTTGGGTAGTTGAAAACTTACTTCTTCTAGAAAATGATCCCAAGGAAAGCCATTTTAGTGGGAAAGAGCAAGTTGTAGGAGACAAGGCTGATGCGGCAAAAGATAGAGAAATTGTGCTATCTCCAAATGAGGAGGACGAGGATGATCCACCTTTAAGGTGGTGTATGCAAAAATAAAGGGGAATAAAGGGGAAATATAAGGTTATTAATACTGGTTTAAATATTGCTAGATCATATTCCACTAGGGGATCTGAAAGGAAGTTGTTAACAGATGCTATGAAGGCTAGCAAGTCTTCTACTACTAAGAGAAGAAGACTGAAGAAAGATGTCATAGTAGAGAAGGAAAATATTGAATATGTAGAGGTTAGAGAGGGTGAGGACATTGATACTTATGTTTTTGCTGCAACTGAGAAAGGAAAAAAAGAAATTTATATTGCAGGAAGAACTAGGTCCTCCAGTTCAAAGTCTGGTGGCCTTGTAGGAATGTAAAAGAAAGATATTGCTGTTACGAAGAACAAAGTCTTTGAGGGACCTAGTCCTAAGAAGAGAAATACTATTGAAAAAGAATCAAGCATTGATTCCAAAAGAAAAAGAAAGGAGAAGATAATGAAGAATGGGTTTAGAGAGCAAAGGAATAAAGTTCTAAAAACTTAGAAAGTATTGTCTAGTAGAGTATTTGATCCTAAGATTTAGGAGAAAGATAGCATGATAGTGTTGGTAGAATATGTTAAACACTAGGGATGGTTACACCTTCTAGAGGATCCAACTCCTATGATTTTTGAAGTGAAAGTAAGGGAATTCTATTAAATAATGGATTTCTCAAATGATGGGTTAATCCTGACTGCCTAGGTGCAATCAAAGGAAATAAAACTAGATAAAAAGGCACTGGGAAAAATTCTGGATGTGTCTATCAGGATTAACCCATCATTTTGAACCTATAACCTGGGCAGTTAGGATTAACCTATCATCTTCTCTTATTGGGCAGTTAGGATTAACCCATCATATTCTCTTTCTTGCAAAAATTCTGGATGTGCCTATCAGGATTAACCCATTATTTGATCCATCATTTTGAGCCCATCACCTGGGCAGTGAGGATTAACCCACCACCTGGGCAGTTAGGTTTATCCCATCATTTGAGAAATCCATTGTTAATAGAATTCTCTTACTTCCTCTTAAAAAATCAAAGGATTTGGTTACTTTAGCAGGTGTAACAATCTCTAGTGTTTGACATATTCTACCAACAATATCATGCTATCTTTCTCAAAGGTGGGAGGGACATCAGTAGCTAGGGTGAGAAATAAGTTTCTCTTATGTGATTTTCATATGGTGTTTGAATTTATCAATAAGTTTATTCTGCCAAATTTAGAGAAGAGTACTATAACATCTGCTATTGATCTATTTTATGATAGAGTGTCTGAGTAAATTTGAGCTGATAAGTTTGCATGCTCTTATGATAGAGAACATAAGTAAGGTGATCCATGAGAAGAAAGGAAAATATGGGATGTCTTATAGGTAACTTTTGAACAAAGTATTTAATCACTTTAAAGTGGTTGGGACTAAAGGGACTTTTGGAATAGCCAAACAAAAGTTTAGTCTGACAACTTTAGTGGAAAAAGAACTGCATTGAATGAAAAGTAGGGATTGTGCCCCAAGTGTCAGAGCTATTGGATACTCAGGAAAACTTAAGCAAGGAAATGAAGGAGATGATGATTAAGTTAGCTACTAAAGATGAAAACATAGTGCATTTCAAGATGTAAAATCCAAAGTTTTCCTCAGAGGGACCTAGTGTTACTGAGAAACTTGCAACAGAAAATGCATAGCTCTAGACCAAGGTTGCAAAAATTAATAAGGAGGTTAAAGGTTTAAATACAAAAGTTAAAAACCTCATTATGCAATTGTTGAATGCTCACGCTGCAGAGAGTTCTAGAATAGAGTAAAATCCTTCTCCCCTGATCCCCCTCTACCCAAGTCCTATCATCCCCGTGCCACTTTGTCACCCACGTGTCAATTTCCGATTCTTGTATCTATTATGAATTTCAATGAATTAGATTTTTTTATGTTTATTTTAGTATTCTATAATGGTACTGAACTCTTTTAAAAATGAATGAATCCTTTGTTTGTGTGTTTCATCTATCTTTTCCTTAATTTTAAATTTATTCTTCTTGTTAGTGTAGATTAGTGGCCATAAGTTTACTAACTTGTACTTATTTTATTCTTGGTTAACTGTTATCACTATTTAATGATGCTAAAAGGGGGAATACTAAATTCGTGTAGTGGGGACTAGGTTCATGTGGTAGGGACCAGGTGTGTGTTGCATGATGATATGTTAGGGGCCCTAAAACACCTTGGAAATTGATCCTTAGAAAGATTTCTTGATTTTTGGCATCTAGACATCATACAAAATGATTTGGATGGATTGGCCATATGGTGACCAGTGTAGGTTGGATGGTTTCTGTCTAAGGTACGAATGGAAAATATAGGTCATATGTTAGGGTACAAATGGTAAGGGGTCAGTCGTAAGTCACACTAAGTTTAATCTAGTTGAATCTATTATGCCTAAGGTACGATTTCATGGTACTAGTCATATGTTTTGGTACAATTTGTCCTAGGTATTTGTATGTTGGACAGTGTTGGATTCCAAGGTGAGGACTAGGGTATAATATAAGGGTACCACTTACTCACTAGGGTACGGTTAAGGTGTGGTGGTCGTACCATCCAGCGGGAATTTTAAGCAGTTTAAGTTGGTGGTAATCTAGACATTTTCCCTCTTAACCTCTTAAGGCCCCATGACTTATATCCCTCTTGGGACATTATTTACCCTATTATTCTAATCTTAAATACTTAGAAACTCTCTCAAATTCTCTTGGGTTAAGACAAGCGAGCATTTCATCAATAGGATCAATTTTGGAACTTACTAGGGTGATTTCTCTCTGTTATCTTCATAATCTAAGGAAATTTATTCGTCCCTCATTATTATATCAACTAAAGGCATGATTTATTGTATTGTTTTTATGGCATAAATATTGTATGGTTTTTGGTTTTCAAATATATGTTGGGGTTTTTAGTTATCATGGTTGGTATGGTTTTCCCATGTCTTTTACTATTAGTTTTATATTATTCTGGTAGTTTGACCATTTGGTTGCATGTTAGTGGTTGATAGGTACTTGGTTTTGGCCTTGGAAACACTATGTCCCTAACTTGTTTGATAAAATGCCTATGAGAATGTTTTTGGTTAAATTGTTTGAATTTCATTGAACTATTGCATGGTAAAACTTGGTAATGGAACCTTAAATGGTATAAATAGTTTAAATGCTTTTAAATGGTTAAATAGTAAGGTCTTGGTGGATATGGTTTGTCTAATTGAAAGCCTTATGGGTTAAAAGGGAATCTCCTAAGCAAGCATATCAATGAACTGCTGGTGGGGTACATGGGAATCCCCCAAGCAACTAAATAATGTAATCTATGGGTACATGGGAATCCCCCAAGCATCTAAATAATGTAATCTATGGGTATGTGGGAATCCTTTATTTTTTAAAAGGTTGGCTAAGGACATTGCTTGCAAGTTATAGTTGGTGTGACGATACCACTACTTATAGCCTTGGTTAATAATAATTGGAATGGTGGTTTAATTGTATGGTAATGATTTTAATTAGGCAATAGTAGTGGGGTGTGATAGCTAACCGTAAGGGTGTCATATTTTTTGACATGAGGATTGGTCATGGCGACCATATATGATACTTATGGGGTACATAGGAATCCCCTAAGTACACCTTTACATATGTATCATGGAGAGAGAAAGGTAATTGAGAATCCCCTACTCCTATGGTATCTCTAATTTGTGCGGATACCCGCGTTGGGGCTTGTCCATGGGGTTACACTGGACCCATATATCCCGTGGGTGGTTCTATGACGGTTAAGCCACACATACCTAAGTTAATGGTTTTAAATGTATAATAAACTCAATTTGCTTTCATGGCATGGTGATAACGCTCAATCTACAGCTCTCGTAGGAGTGTAAAGCGGTCGTTAGCAAATATAGAACCCAACTGGGTTGGGTATCGATCCCACAGAGAATAGCTTGGTCAACAAGTAAGTGAAATTATTAGACTTTTGATGCAAGTCTCGTAAGAATGGGGGGATTGTAATAAGTAACCAAAGCAATGAAATAAAATCTGAAAATAATAAAGTAAAAAGAGAGTATTTCGTAGGTTGTGAAACAATGAGAATTGAGGCGTTGGGGTTATGTCCACCTTCAGAAGTATACGTCTCTATTGGCTATGAGTGTGTAGAGTCTTGACATGCAATTGCTTATAGAGAATTGTAGTCGATGGTAAATCCAAGCGTCTCTCGACCTAAACAAGGACTATTTCACTTTAACTCTCTCGAGCTTAAAGTGTGTCTAGCGGTACAAATTCTCCAAGAGGTTAGTCCAGTTACGGCACTAGCTTTTTAATAGGAAAGGGTGTCCTACTACCTTGACATTATCTCTTTTCCAGACAAATAACCTTTCTCTCGAACAAGTTAAATGTTAGACTGGCGTTAGTCTATGCGTCTTCTTTTCTAGACAAGTAACCTTTCTCTCGAACAGGTTAGATGTTAGAATGGCGTGTTCTTGTGTTTGAAACCGCAAAGATTGTAGTTTTAAGATGAAGAGAATAATGATATAAGCAATATACGTGTCTTGAACTCACAAGCTCATAGCAATAGATAGTAACTCATTCGGCTTCCATAACCCCAACTAAGAGATTTAGTTACCCATGAATGCGAAGGATATCACGTTTTGCATGGTGAATGGCGTGTAAAAGAGGTGTTAGGCGTGTGGTTTTGGTGATTCCGTAGCAAGTAACAATTCTCTTGTTGTGGAATTTAAGAGTAGAAGAATGAAGAATTGAGAATGTATTGTAGGAAGATGTCTTAATTGTAAGGAGATGAATGAATTGTAAAAATGTGTCTCTAAATCTCTAGCATGATAGGGTATTTATAATACTCCTATCCTACTCCTACTAAGCTAATGAAATAAATAACCAAATCCTAATATACTAATGAAATCCTTGACCCAAATGTACTAGGGTAAGGTTACAAAATTATAATCCAAATAAACTAATGAAATACATAACCCAATTGTACTAGGTTAATGTATCATTGTCAAAATCCAGCTTTGTGTCTGTAAGTCCCCAAAGTCTTCAGAAATGCTGTTTTAGCCCGGGACAGATTTTCCATGCAGCAGATTTGGTCCTTTAGCGTCCAGCTCCTTTCTACTTCGTTTGTGAGCTTTCTTTTGCGTCAAGTAAGCCATAAAATGCTGTATTTTGCATCATTTATACCTGAAACTTTCCTAATCATGTTTGTTAGCTCATTTATAGGAAAAAGGACTAAAAGTGCATGAAATATATAATTTGTTCTCAAAACTAGGCTAAAATATGGGCAAAATATATTGATATAGGCGTGTAAATTCGCCTATCATCAACACCCCACACTTGCAGCTTTGTTCGTCCTCGAACAAAATATCATGTCCTTCTAAACATCAACTTAGGGTTTTACAACAACAACATAAAACATTCTTCAAGACAAGCACAACAATTATCAACGAAGAGTAGCTTTCCGATTATAAGTAGAAACAATTTAACCTCAAGCATAGACTCGTGATGGTGATCAACTCGCATGCAAACGTTAAGGTACATAGAATCATATACAACTATCCAAAACTCATCAACCATGTGTGTCTCACAATATAGTACCCATAATCACTCACAAATATAGCATATTTTTCAAACATGGGTATTTTTCAAACATGGGTATCCCCAGCAGAGTCGCCATCCTTGCTCTCACTCTCACAAAGAATTCATATATAGCAACTAATGACCATAAGCTTGCCCTTAATGTAGTACTCCACTAAATGTCGGAATGTTAAGGTTAGGATCAAGTAGGTCTTTTGATGGTTGTAATGTAGGCTAAGGGACGGGTAGGATCAACTATTTTGGCCAGAAATAGTGACTAAGTTCCTAAGCACTTTAATACATCACATTGTATTATTGACACTTTTTCTTTCAACCTTTCTTCTTTCTTTTATTCTACCACCCTTGTTCTCCTCTTTTTGTTTTTCAATTTTAAGAACAACTCACTTTTCAGCTTTCTTTTCCTTTTTCTTTTCACAACATACCTCTTATGATAGCACTTTCTTTTTCATAACATATTCAAGCACCATTACAATTTAAAGCATCATACTCAACCAATTTCCTCTTATGTTGTCACATGACTTTTTCACTTTAAAGCACTTAGGAATTTGGATCAAATTACGGTCTTGAAAAAAATGGATTAGGCTTACATACAAGGTTGTCAAAGAAATAGGCTAAAGGCTCAAAAGGGTTTAACTAGGATGATGTCCATGGGTAGGTAAAACTGAAGGTAAACAAATATAGGTTGCCAAAGAAATGCCTAAATCATATCCTAAACTTACACTCCTTATTTTCGCTTTGCATACATACCAGGCAAGTTCTAGCATCAGCCACACACATAGAATATACTATTATCTCACACACACAAGGCACATGGTCGACTTGATTGGAAGTCATATAGACTCTCGACCCAACAAGTGAAGGAATTGAACCACAAAATATCACATAATGAGTCACAACTAGAGCCTAAACATCTCAATAGTCACAATTGTAACACATACTCTTGTTATAATCTCATGCTGCCTATCAAAATAATTTCATGCGAAGCTAGAAAAATTTTAACTACTAAAAAAAAACACAACGAAACAAAAATAAAACAACAGCAAACAAACATAGATGCGAATAGAGAAGTATAGCATGCAATACCACCACCCCACACTTAGTCGGGACACTGTCCTCAGTGGAAAATAAATACGAGGAACCTGGTTGGTCGGACTTATTCTCTATGTCTGGGGTTATACCCCTTGCATTGGAATCATCATCAGAGTCGTCATCCTTAGAAGTTCCTCATAAGTATCCCACTTAATTCCAAGCGTGAGTCGGGGTATTTGCTGCGAGGAGGGTTCTCCTTGGTCCTTGCAACTTCTCTTTTTGCCCTTTTGGGAGGTGGTAGCCTTCTCCTTGCCTTGTCTCGCTTTAGGTGCCATTGTACCTGAGACTAGAAATAGTGTTAGTTGTAGCACAATCTCACTTGATACAATCTATAAGCAAGTACTAGGGGTACCACCCCACACTTAGTTTTGTTGCACAAATCAACGAGGTGAACGTAGTCGATTTACTCAGATTTCGTCGACATACGTTTTAGGATTGTATTCCAACAAGAAAATCAGCATTGTATCACTTATTTGCAGCCATTGGACTACTTTCATGGTAGATATAGCAACACTACGACATAGGGGTTACCACATGGAATCGTTATTCTTACAACAAGCACAACCTCCTAAGTCGATAGGCACTATAATCTTATCCCGATGGCCGGGATAGTCTAACATGTAAGCATCCACACAACACTCGTAAGCAATATTCATAGCCATATCAATTCAGCAAATATCATAACAAAGCTATTGAAACCAAATTCAAGTCGGAAATAAGTCAAGAATTCCCCACGTATATGTTCACTCACATGATTATGCAACAACAATTCGAACACATGAACATCACCAACAATCTTATATGATTTAGCAATTTATAATAAGCATAGCAACGTAGTACTTACGATAAATAGGTGGAGAATAAGAGAGCACTTACTTGCTTGAAGATTGTGGAGAAGTTGTTGTGGATTGGAAGAACAAAGGAAGAAAAATTTGAGAGGATTTGGGATGATATGCGGCGCCTTTAGGGTTACTTCTAATGTGTTTGTGATAAAAAACCAAGTCCCCTTTATATAGGAGGAGTATGGGTCGGGTTATGACCCATTTACAATCGGATTTGGGGACAAAATCACCCTATATGCGGCGCATATCCCTCGGCATAACACATGTATATGCGGCGCATTGTCCATGGCATAATGGGACATATGCGCCGCACATGGTATGGCATATCTAGGCATATGCGGCGCATATGGTATGGCATTTGGTCTCAGTATCTCAAGTGCCATAGCATAGGCGGCGCATAGTCAAAAGCACACCTAGGAATAGGCGGCGCATAGTGTATTGCACACTAGATTCCGAGTCCTTAGGCGATAGAATAGGTTGTGCATCGTTCGTGGCCTATTTTTACCAAGGCCTAGCCTTTCTCGAAGCCTATTATGACGTGAGAAAGGCTCAATCCATAGCCTTATGCATCACCATTCCTAACTTACCGACTTTACCATACAATGCGACCAAATCGCCAATTGAAATCAATCTCCTCGTTGCATCTTTCTTGCACCTATATTTGCTCAAACAAATGAAGACGATTAGTACGATGGGTTGCCTCCCACCAAGCGCCTTAGTTTTGGTCATGGCACGACTCTTATTTTTGGATTTTCATTTATCAAAAAGAAAAAAATTAAAACGACGAAACGATAAAACGATAAAACGATAAAACGATGGGTTGCCTCCCATGTAGCGCCTTATTTATTGTCGTGGCTCGACTTAGTTACCTCGAGTACTCAGACTTCGTCGAGGTAAGTGATGGATCGTTTTCTGAAAGGATTTAGACGACAATGAGGCTTACCTGTGGGCATGCGATCTTCTTCAAGGTGGCTCCTACGTTTCTCCGGAGAGTCACCAATTATATCATCAATAGTCCAACCCATAGCTCTCTTGTATCTCTTCAGAGCAGAGATAAGAGCTTCTACGTGCTGTTCACTTAAATCATCTGCGCTCTCCGGAAGTATATTTCTAGTTTCCAAGAACACATACCTTAGATAATCGGGGAGCTCTTGCGATTCTAGCACTGGTGGCTCATCAATGGGAGTCTTTGCTGTTGGTTGATTCTTGAGATCACATCCCGGGTGCTTAGGAGTATAAGACTCTATTTCTGTTAGATCACCCATAAGTTCTTCATAATCTTCATTATTCTCATGCTCAACATTCAGTGGCACAGCAGATAATGGCTCAACAGTAGGTTGTTTCTCTATAGATAATGCTTTCGTATCCTCATAATGAACATCAGCTATGGATGACTCATTCATATCGCTGGGCTGCTTCATTGTTTTGCGTATATCAAACCGTACCACTTCGTCATTAATTCGAAACAAAAGCTCATTATCTTTCATGTCAATAAGCACACTTCCAGTTGCAAGGAAGGGACATCCCAAGATGATGGGAACTTCAGAATCCTCCTTACAATCCAGAATAACGAAGTCGGCAGGAAATATGAATGAAGAAACCTTCACCAACACATCATTCAAGATACCCACAGGTCGTTTTACCGACCTATCAGCCATCACGAGCCTCATATTGGTTGGTGTAGGGTCTCCCAACCCCAACTTTCTGTAGATAGATAGTGGCATCAAATTGATGCTAGCTCCCAAATCGCATAATGCCTTAGCAAAATCCAACGATCCAATTGTGCAAGGAATAGTGAAAGCTCCAGGATCTGCCTTCTTTTGAACTAGCGACCTTGTAGCGATTGCACTACAATGATGAACATTATCCGCCAAGTCATAACTTGCTGCCCGCTTCTTTGTCAAGAGATCCTTCATAAATTTTGCATACCCAGGCATTTGTTCAAGTGCCTCCACCAATGGAACATTAATGGTGAGCTGCTTCAACATGGTCATAAATTTGCTGAACTTAGTGTCATCGGCCACCTTCTTCAATCTTTGTGGAAAAGGTGGTGGTGGGTATGGAAGTGTTCTCTCCATGGCTTTCTTCTCCTCTTGCTTTCGTTTATTTTTTTCAGGCTGCACGTCACTAGGCAACACGTCCTTGGCGTTGGAAGTGGATATTGCGGCGTCTTCCCTAGTGGCGTCACTAGGTGTGGCGTCCATGTCTGCTGTTCCGTCAACTACTTGCTTGCCTTCTGCTGAAGTTTCCAGCACCTTACCACTCCTCGTAGTGATGGCCATGCATGACCCATCATTCCTTGGGTTTTGCACAGTATCGCTAGGCAAGGTGCCGGCTTTTCTTTGGTTGAGTGCTGCTGAAAGTTGACTGAATTGCTGCTCTAGTTGCTTGATAGAAGTGGAATGAGAATCAACTAATTGCTTCATGGAGGCCAAATCGTCAATCACCTCCTTAACTCCCGCGCTCGTCGCTTCCACTCCTTTCAATAACTTAGCCATCATGTCTTCCATAGAATTAGATGTGGTGGTATCACGTCTACCAGGGGGAACGTACAAACCACTATTTTCATTATTTTTCTTCCAACTACCTTGGTCTTTACCTCCAGATTTATCATAATAGTTCCGACCTTGGTTTCCTTGGGCATTCCCACGGAAACCCCCCTGATTGTTCAAGTAGTTGGCCTCCTCTTCCGAATCAGATTCGTCTCTTCCTTTTGACGCAATAGCTTTCACTTTTTCAGTCTTCCCTAATAGATGCTTTGTAAGAAGATCCATTTGGGTTTTCATGTGCGCCATATCTTGATCACGTTCTTCTTCTCTTCTTCATTGGTCTGCAGACATGCCAATAGATAAAGTGGGGCTTGCTACCTCAGAGTCCCTGGTATGCCAAGCTCTACTTTGTTTCGTCATACGATCTAGCATGTTGCTTGCTTGACCAAAGGTGAGGTCCATAAAAGAACCTCCAGCTGCGTTGTCCACCACTGGTTTAGTTACTGAATTCAAGGCTCTATATAAGATCTCCATGAGGTGAACATTAGTCATGTGATGGTTTGGGCATCTCGCTAGCTTTGTCTTGAACCTATCCCATGTTTCGTGAAGAGCTTCAGAGGGAAGCTGACGAAAGTTGCTGATTTCATCTCTCAATTGAGCCCTCTTGGATGGCGGAAAGAATCTTTCTAGGAAAGCGTCTCTCAATTGCCTCCAATTTGTAATAGAATCAGGAGTCAGCCCATTCAACCATAATGTTGCCTCCCCAGATAGAGACAATGGAAATAGACGTAATCGAATAGCATTCTGACCAACACCAGGATTGTCAAAAGACTTGCATGTAGAAATAAAGTTGATGAGATGCATATTCGGATCATCGCCTGCTAGTCCACCAAATAATCCCTTGAGTTGCAATAACTGAATCATGGTGCTTGTGATGTTGAACTTGGCTCCGGGCGCTAATGGTGGTGGAATTATAGCTCCAGTGGCTTCGGCACCATCAAGATCATCATCATCATCGTCGAAAGCTGGTTGCAAAGGTTGGCGATCATATCTATACCGAGCTTGTCGACCTCGTCTGTTGGCAGGGGTTGCCATTTCAGCGCCATGCCTTGGGTTGATCAACTCGTCATCTCCTAAATCTTCATCGTCAGGATTTGTTGCTCGTCCAGGATTATCAATGTTTTGTTGTTGGACTTGAGCAGCGGCAAGAGCAGCTAATCTTGCTTGCTCGTGTTGAGCAGCCATCCTGTCGATTTCCGCTTGTGCTTCCATTCTTCTAATTCGTTGCGGTTCCGGATTGATTGGTAATAACGGTTGACCAGAACTTCTAGTATGGGGCATGCACTAAAAGAAAAACCTGCAATAAACAAAAACAAAAACTAAACGTAAAAGTACGAGAATCTTTGACCAAAGGGTCTAGTAATTTTCACGAACTTGATTGACACTTGTATTCCCCGGCAACGGCGCCAATTTTTGATAACGCTCAATCTACAGCTCTCGTAGGAGTGTAAAGCGGTCGTTAGCAAATATAGAACCCAACTGGGTTGGGTATCGATCCCACAGAGAATAGCTTGGTCAACAAGTAAGTGAAATTATTAGACTTTTGATGCAAGTCTCGTAAGAATGGGGGGATTGTAATAAGTAACCAAAGCAATGAAATAAAATCTGAAAATAATAAAGTAAAAAGAGAGTATTTCGTAGGTTGTGAAACAATGAGAATTGAGGCGTTGGGGTTATGTCCACCTTCAGAAGTATACGTCTCTATTGGCTATGAGTGTGTAGAATCTTGACATGCAATTGCTTATAGAGAATTGTAGTCGATGGTAAATCCAAGCGTCTCTCGACCTAAACAAGGACTATTTCACTTTAACTCTCTCGAGCTTAAAGTGTGTCTAGCGGTACAAATTCTCCAAGAGGTTAGTCCAGTTACGGCACTAGCTTTTTAATAGGAAAGGGTGTCCTACTACCTTGACATTATCTCTTTTCCAGACAAATAACCTTTCTCTCGAACAAGTTAAATGTTAGACTGGCGTTAGTCTATGCGTCTTCTTTTCTAGACAAGTAACCTTTCTCTCGAACAGGTTAGATGTTAGAATGGCGTGTTCTTGTGTTTGAAACCGCAAAGATTGTAGTTTTAAGATGAAGAGAATAATGATATAAGCAATATACGTGTCTTGAACTCACAAGCTCATAGCAATAGATAGTAACTCATTCGGCTTCCATAACCCCAACTAAGAGATTTAGTTACCCATGAATGCGAAGGATATCACGTTTTGCATGGTGAATGGCGTGTAAAAGAGGTGTTAGGCGTGTGGTTTTGGTGATTCCGTAGCAAGTAACAATTCTCTTGTTGTGGAATTTAAGAGTAGAAGAATGAAGAATTGAGAATGTATTGTAGGAAGATGTCTTAATTGTAAGGAGATGAATGAATTGTAAGAATGTGTCTCTAAATCTCTAGCATGATAGGGTATTTATAATACTCCTATCCTACTCCTACTAAGCTAATGAAATAAATAACCAAATCCTAATATACTAATGAAATCCTTGACCCAAATGTACTAGGGTAAGGTTACAAAATTATAATCCAAATAAACTAATGAAATACATAACCCAATTGTACTAGGTTAATGTATCATTGTCAAAATCCAGCTTTGTGTCTGTAAGTCCCCAAAGTCTTCAGAAATGCTGTTTTAGCCCGGGACAGATTTTCCATGCAGCAGATTTGGTCCTTTAGCGTCCAGCTCCTTTCTACTTCGTTTGTGAGCTTTCTTTTGCGTCAAGTAAGCCATAAAATGCTGTATTTTGCATCATTTATACCTGAAACTTTCCTAATCATGTTTGTTAGCTCATTTATAGGAAAAAGGACTAAAAGTGCATGAAATATATAATTTGTTCTCAAAACTAGGCTAAAATATGGGCAAAATATATTGATATAGGCGTGTAAATTCGCCTATCATCACATGGATATATATATATATATATATATATATATATATATTATCACGACCTGAGCCGGGGCCTTAGTCACGACGGGAATCCTAAACCATAAAGGCCCAAGAGCTATCTCAACTTGTGATCGTATGCAACATTCATATATTATCAAAATGCGGAAGTAAATTGGAACTTGGTAATTTTGTCATTACAACTAATCAATAAGGTCATAAATTGATTAGTCTGCAAAATCTCAAATAAAATGAAAACAACATCTGTCTGAAACTGGGACAAGTCCCCTGGTCGAACCATGAACTAAAAACCAAATAAAAGCATTATGTGAAATAAGACCTTCCGTATTAATGGAGGCTCACCATCTTCAAATGTCTTACAATGATCTACTTCTTAGTGAGACCGCGGGACAGAGCCTTAGATCCTGAAATATAAGGGGTCAATACAATTGTACTGGTATGTGAAACAATCCAAAATAACCTTTTTATTACATAAAATAGATGAGAGCATTTCGTAAAATATTAATCATAAGATAAATAAAAACATACGGGAATCATTTAAAGTTTCAAAATACTTTAATGAAATGATGACCCAACACTTTATTTTTGTAATACCCCGTATTAGTCTTAGCTCAGTTCAGCCCATGGTGCATGCACAAGAGGCTTAGAATCTAAAAATTTGGCTAAGTATTAGAGATTTAATTTTATTTTTGGTATCTTTACTTCGATGATTTTTAAAGTGACCTTTCCGACCTCGAGACATAGGTTTCTGAGTTAGTTCAAGTTCAGGGGTGCAAGGAGTATGTCTCGGGTATATTTTGGATTTTTTAGATGAGGTTTGGGCCACGTTTGGATTTTGAAAATAGTAAGTCACTTCGATTATGGCGTGTCATGGTGTAATAGCGGTGGAGGACATGGCGCATAGTGGTGAGGTCCCAATCGACATTCCAGTCAAAAATTTTGGTTTTAGAAGGGCAGTCTCGTCTTTTCCCATCACCCTAATAAAAATAATACGAGATTTGAAGCATTCAAAAGCATATTTGGTCATGTTTTTGACAATATCTCTCAAAACAAAACCATTCTCACTCAAGAACAAACCCTAGCTCCTTCAAGATTCAAGCTCAAGCTCAAGCTTTAAGAAATCACCAAGAACTTCCATAAGTTCTTCAATTAAGGTATGTTAGATGTTCATCCATGGGTCCTTTTCACCCATGGAGTAGAAGAATCCATTTTCAAGTCTAAAATTATGATATTTATATGTTATGATGAATTATTTCCATGAACAACCATGAATTTTTTATTTTTATACCACGTTTACATGTGTTTTTGTTGAAATTAGCCCTTGACATGTTTTAAGGATAAAAATTTCATGTTTAATATTTAACCCATGATTTTTGTGTTGAATTTATGTAATTATCCCATGAATTAAACTATTCCTATGCTTAAACCTATGAACTCCAAGTGTTTGATGAAATGCTTAAATGATTTAGGTTTGGAACAATGACTACTTATTATGGTTTTCAAAGCTTTATCATGTTCGTATAGTTGTTTTCATTGAGTCTTTGGGGGATATGATTACCCAAAAATTTAGTTGTTAAAATAGTTTTTATTTGTAGAAAGATATCATTTAAGTCATACACATTATCTTTCAGTCAATTAGTATGATCAGTTGTTGGTTCATTCATGATAAATTCAATTCAAGAATTAGTGTCTTCAGCTTGGAGTAACACTTAGCACCGAGTGAATATAAGGATAGAGTCTCCCCGGTCAGTTTGGCATGAGGAGTTAGAAGAAGTCCCTAGGTTCCAAACCTATGGCGTTACCGTAGACTTTAAGGGGTACCCCATCAGTTAGTCAAGATACCCTCATCCTTCAAGACATCAGATAGTGGATCCACATAGCCAGTGTTTATGCCCATGGCATGGTACTGACACCCATCCAACTGGGTCTACAGGTTGGACCCTAATACTATATTGGGGCTTGTCAGTTATAGCAAGCTCCCACATTTTCAGTTTAGTCTTTAGTGTAATTCAGTTTAGGTTTGTATTGACCATAATACAGTTTTTAGTTATTCAGTTTCCAGATTTTAGTGTTTTCAGTTTATAGACTATTTTAGTATCATGTTATATGCTTGATCATGTATTCTCAGATTTTATAGCTTTTATACATACCAAGCATCGGTCATGCTATTCATTCAATCAGTTATTATTCATGTACATGAGCCCATCGTAATACCCCATACTTTTACCTAGCTTAAATTCATCCCAGAAATGTTAAAGACTTGTGTCAAAGAAGAATACACTTTTACACATTTTGTATTTTCAATATTGTCAATTTTTCTCGTGTGGGGAATTCAATAAGCTTTCAATCGATACCAAATTTTCCTAAATTCGGCACCCGGGCAAAGAGTTAGAGCCTTTTTAGTGAGACAGTGTATCACCTGAGCCATCAGCACGTCGCGGAGCAGGTCAAAATGGAAATTGTCAAAATCCAGTGAGCCTTCACGATTATGGTGCATCGTGACAGGGCTCAAATTAAGAATCGTCTTTTTTCTAGTGTCTTAGCGTGATACCACCACATCGCGCTGAACATCCTGGTCCTATCCAGTATTGTAACATGATTTCACCGCATCGTGCCATCAGCCCAATTCCCAGTGACACGGCGCGATAGCACTGTGTCGCTCTAGCCTGCCAAATTGGGATGTTTTCTTAGAAATAAAAGACGCGTCCAAGGGTTAAAAAGGTCTCTTTCCTTCCCCTATTTAAACCCAATAACACTTGATTTAGCCATTCTTCACCCAAAATATAGTAGTTTCTCGTAAGTTTCTCTCAAGAACAAGTTAGGATTTCTATTGCGGATTCAAATTCAAGATAAGGGTACCACTTAGTCCCTAGGGTATGGTTAAGGTGGGGTGGTCGTACCATCCAGCGGGAATTTTAAGCAGTTTAAGTTGGTGGTAATCTAGGCATTTTCCCTCTTAACCTCTTAAGGACCCATGAAATATATCCCTCTTGGGATACTATTTGCCCTATTATTCTAATCTTAAATACTTAGAAACTCTCTCAAATTCTCTCAAAGCCTCTTGGGTCAAAACAGGCAAGGGTTTCATCAATTGGATCAATTTTGGAACTTACTAGGGTGATTTCTCTGTTATCTTCATTATCTAAGGAAAGTTACTCCTCCATCATTGTTATTTCAACTAAAGGCATGATTTATTGTATGGTTTTTATGGCATAAATGTTGTATGGTTTTGGGTTTTCAAATATATGTTGGGGGATTTTGGTAATCATGGTTGGTTATGGTTTTCCCATGTCTTTTACTTATAGTTTTATGTTATTCTGGTATTTTGAATATTTTGTTGCATGTTAATGGCTGATAAGTACTTGGCTTTGGCTTTGGAAACACTATATCCCCAACTTGTTCGATAAAATGCCTATGAGAATATTTTTGGTTAAATTATTCAAGTTTCATTTAACTATTGCATGGTATAACTTGGTACTGGAACCCTAAAGGGTATAAATATTTTAAATGGTTTGAAATGGTAAAATAGTAAGGTCTTGGTGGATATGATTTGTCTAATTGAAAGCCTTGTGGGTTAAATGGGAATCCCCTAAGCAAGCATATCAATGAACTGTTGTTGGGGTATATGGGAATCCCCCAAGCAACTAAATAATGTAATCTATGGGTACGTGGGAATCCCCCAAGCATATAAATAAGTAATCTATGGGTACATGGGAATCCCTTATTCTTTAAAACGTTGGCTAAGGACATTGCTTGTAAGCTGTAATTGGTATGACAATACCACTACTTATAGCCTTGGTTAATAATAATTGGAATGGTGGTTTAATTGTCTGGTAATGATTTTAATTAGGCAACAGTGGTGGGGTGCGATAGATAACCGTGAGGGTGTCATATTTTTTAACATCAGGATTGGTCATGGCGACCATATATGATACTAAAAAACATCTGTCTGAAATCGGAACAAGTCCCCTGGTCGGACCATAAACTTAAAAACAAATGACAGCATCATGTGAAATAAGGCCTTCCGTAATAAGGGAGGCTCACCAACTTCAAACGTCTGACAATGATCTACTACTTAGTGAGACCGCAGGACAAAGCCTCAAATCCTGAAATATAGGGTGTCAATACAATTGTAATAGTATGTGAAACGATCCAAAATAACATTTTTATTACACAAAATAGGTGAGAGCATTTCATAAAATATTAATCATAAGACAAGTAAAAACACATGGGCATCATTTAGAGTTTCAAAATACTTTATTGAAATGATGACCCAACACTTTATTTTTGTAAAACCCCGTATTAGTCTTAGCTCAGTTCAGCACATGGTGCATGCGCAAGAGGCTTAAAACCTAAAAATTTGGCTAAGTATTAGAGATTTAATTTTGTTTTTGGTCTCTTAACTTCAATGATTTTTAAAGTGACCTTTTCGACCCCGAGACATAGATTTCTGAGTTAGTTCATGTTCACGGGTATAAGGAGCATGTCTAGGGTATGTTTTAGAGTTTTTAGATGAGGTTTGGGCCACATTTGGATTTTGAAAATAGTAAGTCACCGTGATTGTGGAGCATCGCGGAAGAATAGCGGTGGAGGACATGGCGCATAGTGGTGAGGACCCAATTGGCATTCCAGTCAAGAAATGCTTAAATGATTTAGGTTTGGAACAAAGACTACTTATTCCCATGCTTAAACCCATGAACTCCAAGTGTTTGATGAAATGCTTAAATGATTTAGGTTTGGAACAATGACTGCTTATTATGGTTTTTGAAGCTTCATCATGTTCATATAGTTGTTTTCATTGAGTCTTGGGGGCTATGATTACCCAAAAATTTAGTTGTTAAAATAGTTTTATTATTTGTAGAACGATCTCATATAAGCCATACACATTATCTTTCAGTCAGTTAGTATGATCAGTTGTTGGTTCATTCATGATAAATTCAATTCAAGAATTAGTGTCTTCAGCTTGGAGTAACACTTAGCACCGAGTGAATATAAGGATGGAGTCTCCCCGGTCAGTTTGGCATGAGGAGTTAGAAGAAGTCCCTAGGTTCCAAACCTATGGCGTTACCGTAGACTTTAAGGGGTACCCCATCAGTTAGGCAAGTGTAACACCCCATACTTAATTACTTGTATTAGCCATGGTTATATGTGTTGGAGTATATGTATTGATCATAAGTTAGGTATATATGAGTTTAAGTATGAGTATTGATTATTTTGAGATGGTTTCAAGTGTATAGTTTGATTATATGTGTATAGGAATCGACTTTATTTATATCGGAATTTTCTCTTCGAAGTTTCTATGCGAAGTTTATCGAGTTAGCTTTCCAACGATATAAAGATTTCTGAAAATAGATGAGTATCGGATATAAGCGAGCATGTTCAAAACTTGAAAACGGTGGACGCAATGAACAGTAAATGTGCAGAAATTTTCTGCATACAAAAGTACTGCAGCCAAACAGATTTTTGGGTCGACTTTAAACTATTATAACTCCTTGTAAAAAATGAACTGTATGAGATACTATATAACGATGAGAATACCCGAGAATCTTCTTTCTAATGCAATTGGTTTCATCCAAATCCAACATCTGAGTAAGGAGTTATACTCGTTTTACTTCAGCCTCTCAAAACAGATTTTTAGGGTCAACTTCAAACGATCATAACTAGTTGTACAGGACGAACTGGGTGGCCTACTTTATATGAAATGAAATCCCTTTGAATTATCTATCCAACTATACCAATTTCACCCAAATCCGATATCGGAGCAAAGATTTATGGTCGATTTACTTTAGCCTAACAAAACAGTCCACCATGGACAGATTCGAATTTACTTAAATTTTAAGGGCAATATGGTCATCTTCCATCACCTCATGGACGAAAATTGGTCATTATATACATATACTTAGCCTCATACCCATCATTTATCATCCAAATCATTGAAGAATAAGAAACCCTAGCCTAAGTTTAACTCCAATTATCTTGTGATTCAACCGTAGAAAATCCAAATTGATTCCGTAGTTGTGTTCACCGTCTTGAGGGCTTCGAGAAGCACCCCTTATTTGTGCCAACAGGACTTTGAAATCAAAAGGGACATTTTATGGTAAGGATGTAAATTATATTGGTGTTATTTATATGGATATGTATATATATATGCATGTGAGCATAAGAAGTATGTTATTTAATTGTTGTTGAAAGATGCTTGGAAATGATGTTGGATTATTCTTGTGCATGGTTGGATTATGTTGAATTGTGAAGGGATTTGGTGTGATGATGTGGTATTGAAATGATGATTATATATATATATACACATAAACCTATTGTTCAAGTTGATTTTTGGAATGCTTTGCAAATATTGGTTGTATGGAATTATGGAAGAGAATTGTGGTGTTGGGTTGCTAATACTAGATGCCAAACATTTCATTGTAGATAAGTGATTTGTAAAGGCGGGAAGTTGTGTTGAATTGGTATCCGAATCTACAACAAGGTATGTAAAGCATACTCTAACGATGTTCTTTGGCATGAAAACACCAATGTTCCATCAAGTAAGATTCCGAGGTTGTCCAAAAACATGTATTGTTCTACATTACCAACGAAGTTGTTTCCATTCTATAAAGTGTCAAAATGTTTCATTGATATACCAAAAGGATCCTATTTCATTGTTGTCATATTGATGATTCTAAAACACATTGTTGATGTACCAATGAGTCTTTATTACATCGTTATTGTATAGAAGGTCTATTACTTGGTTCCTATTGATGTATCATTGTTTCAAAGTATCAAAAATGTGGTGGCGACCGAAATAACAATCTCAAATATTAATTGAACTAAGTGATGGAAGTTCTCTCTTATCGGGTGGTATCCCAGGGGCATAAGCCTCTAGCATGGGTCGATCCCTATTTATGTGTTTATGGGTGGTATCCCAGGGGCATAAGCCTAGCATGGGTCGATCCCAGTTGATATGTACTGGAGGCAGCCTAATGGTCATAGTACAGTACAGTAATGATTACAAAGACGATAAGAGCGAAGGTAAAGTGATTGAATAAATACAATGTACAGGTTGTGACAAGTTTTAGTAAGTGTGGTCCACTCCTATTACGATTTATTCACTTGTTTCTGATTTACATTGAGCTCCTATATCATATGTGATTATCTACAGCTTTACATACTCAGTACATATTTCGTACTGACGTCCCCCACGGGGACCTGCATTTTATGCTGCAGGCACAGGTATCTCAGCTCATACACCGCATAAGTAGGAGCCAGGTCATACAGCTATTGTTAGTGAGCTCCAGTTTGCTTCAGAGCTTTTCGAGTCGGTTCCTTATGTTTTGTTATTGTACAAGAGTCATGTGTGGGTGGGGGTTTGTCCCGACTCTAGTTATGTCATGTATATCCTAGAGGCTTTGTAGACATAAGGAAGGGTAAAGTCATGGAAGTTTATGTAGTGATGTTATATTTGTATATGTGGTGGCTCCGACAGCCAAGTATTATATATATATATATATATATATTTGTGCATGTTGTGCTGATATAGGTAATTAGACCCTTCTATATGCAACGAAGTGTTGTCCAAATTTTTGGTGACATGTAAGTGAATGTACAGTATTTGAACGGGTTCTCCCGGGCCTTCTCGGCTTCGAGTGCCAGTCCGGCCTGATGGTATTTTGGGGCGTGACAGCAAGATACCCTCATACTTCAAGACATCAGATAGTGGATCCACCTAGCCAGTGTTTATGCCCATGGCATGCTACAGGTTGGACCCTAATACTATATTGGGGCTTGTCAGTTATAGCAAGCTCCCACATTTTCAGTTTAGTCTTCAGTTTAATTCAGTTTAGGTTTGTAATGACCATAACCTATAGTTATTAGTTATTCAGTTTAGGTTTGTAATGACTATTGTAATACCCCGTACTTCTACCTAGGTTAAATTCATCGTAGAAAGGTTAAAGACTTGTTTCAAAAATGAATCCATTGTTATAAATATGGTATTTTCAAGATTGTCACTTGTTTTTATGTGGGAAATTCAATAAGTTTTCCATCGATACTAAATTCTCCCAAATACGATACAGAGATGAAGATTTAGAACCTTATTAGTAAGACAGTGTGTCACCTAAGACATCAGTGCGTTGTGTAGCAAGTCAAAATGGAAATCGTCAAAATACAATGAGCCTCCAAGTTTATGGCGCATCGCGCTAGGGCTAAAATTCAGAATCATCCTTTTTCTAGTGTCTTAGCGCGATACCACCGCGTCGCGGTGAACTTCCTGGTCCCATCCAATATTTCAATGCAAATTCACCGTGTCGTACCATCAGCCCAATTTGCAGTTGGCAATTTCCAGTGACACAGTGCGAAAGCGCTGCGTCGCACTAGCCTGCCAAATTGAGAAATTTTCTTAGAAATAAAAGACGCGTCCAAGGGTTAAAAGAGTCTATTTCCTACCCCTATTTAAATCTAATAACACGTGATTTATCCATTCTTCACCCAAAATATACTAGTTTCTCTCAAGTTTCTCTCAAGAACAAGTTAGGATTTCTATTGCAGATTCAAATTCAAGAAGGTTTCACCATCAATCTTTATGAAATCACAAACTAAGGTATGCATAGTGGAATTGATTTATATAGATGTATAATCATGTAAGCCTATGATTAAACCCTAGGATGATGAAATTAGATGTTGAATCATGATGTGTAAGTGTTGTATAATGATTTCTACATATATTATGATAATCATGTGCTTGATTAAATGCCAATATGCAGGAAAAGTGCCTAACTAGCATGATATTATGAAATCCCCATGTTTGTAAAAGTTTATGTATATCACATGTTTGATGAAGTGCTTCAATATATGAATTATGAATTGTGTTGATGGTCATATTTCACGTAAGTCATGCTATGTCAGTTTCTTTCCATCGAGCACTGGGGTACTTATACCCGACAATTTAGCTTTGTGCCTAGAGCCATGTCATGTTCTCACGATACTCTCAGTCAAGCTATGATCTATTGAAATCAATTAGTTATGTGATTCAGTAAAACCAAGAAATCTCAAAAATCTCAGTAATCTCAGTACTCAGTAATCTCAATAACCTCAGTATTCCCAGTCAATCTCAGTAACTTCAGTATTATCGGTCAGTCCTCAGAACTCAATACATTCTGTTAGTCAATGAAACTCAGTAAATTCAATTTAGTTTAGCTCCGCTAAACACTACTATTAGTATAAGTTCAGTTTAGTTAATCAGTTCAGTATCTATTCAGTTGGGAGTAGGAGTTAGCACCGAGTGAACCCAAGGATGGAAACTCACCTGTTATATGAGGGTGTGATTCTTAAAAGCACTCCTTGCGTTATAGAACTATGTAGCCAGTGTAGATTGAGACATCATAGCCTGCTATATGAGGGAAGATGGGGTGGCTTTACCTCTTATATGAGCGTTTCCCACTGTTCTTACTAGAGTTACCTATTATATGAGGGCTACTCACATATTCTCCTTACCTGTGGTGCGGTATTGATACCCTTCCAATTGGGGTTACAAATTGGACCCCTACTCAGCCATAATGGCATATTAGGGGCATGTCAGATAGATAACTATTTCCCACAGTCTCAGTTACAGATCCAATCTCAGTAATGTCAACCAGGTAGTTATGTTTCCGTTGTTAATGTTCAGTATGAATTTTAGCTTATCATTCTTCCCAATTCAATCAGTCTAATTAGAGGATGATTGTTCCCAAGGGGGAGATATTGTAATACCCCGTACTTTTACGTAGCTTAAATTCATCTAAAAAATGTTAAAGACTAGTTTCAAAGATGAATCCATTTTTATACATATGGTAATTTCAAGATTGCCACTTTTTTCATGTGGTAAATTCAATAAGCTTTCCATCAACACCAAATTCACCCAAATCTGACACCCGGCCGAAGAGTTAGATCCTTTTTAGTGAGACAATGTATCACCTGCGCCATCAGTGCATCGCGGAGCAGGTCAAAATGGCAATCTTCAAAATCCAGTGAGCCTCCGCAATTATATTGCGTCGCGCCAGTTCTTAAATTCAGAATCATCCTTTTTCTAGTGTCTCAGCGCAATACCACCGCATCGCGGTGAACTTCCAGGTCCCATCCAGTATTTCAATGCAATTTCACTGTGTCACACCGTCAGCCTAATTCCCAGTTGGCAATTTCCAGTGACACGGCATGATAGCACCACATCGCACTAGCCTGCCAAATTGGGAAATTTTCTTAGAAATAAAAGACGTGTCCAAGGGTTAAAAGGGTCAATTTCCTACCTCGATTTAAACCCAATAACACCTTATTTAGCCATTCTTCACAAAAAATATACTAGTTTCTCTCAAGTTTCTTTCAAGAACAAGCTAAGGTTTCTATTAGGGATTCAAATTCAAGAAGGTTTCACTATCAATCTTCACGAAATCATGAACTAAGTTATGCATAGTATTCATTCATGGACTCCTTTTGTCCATGAAGACCAAGAATCTCTTTTCTAAAGTAAAGATTTTTGATTTTCTTTATGAATTTTATGTTGAGTTTATTTTGTTTATGTTGAGAATGATCAATTGAATTCAAATCCATGTTAGGTGATTAATGTTATGTGGAATTGATTTGTATAGATGTATAATTATGTAAACCTATGATTAAAACCCAGGATGATGAAATTAGATGTTGAATCATGATGTGTAATTGTTGTATAATGGTGTCTACATATATTATGACAATCATGTGTCTGATTAAATGCCGATATATAGGAAAAGTACCCAACTAGCATGATATTATGAAATCCCCATGTTTGTACAAGTTTATGTATATCACAGTAACGTCAATAACATCAATATTCCTAGTCAATCTCAGTAACTTCAGTGTTATCAGTAAGTCCTCAGAACTCAGTATATTTCGGCAGTTAACGAAACTTAGTAAATTCAGTTTAGTTTAGCTCCGCTAAACAATACCATTAGTATCAGTTCAGTTTAGTTAATCAGTTTAGTGTCTATTCAGTTGGAAGTAGGATTTAGCACCGAGTGAACCCAAGAATGGGAACTCACCTATTATATATGGGTGTGATTCTTAGAAGTAATCCTTGCATTCCAGAAATATGTAGCCAGTGTAGGTTGAGACATCATAGCCTGCTATATGAGAGTAGATGAGGTGGCTTAACCTGTTGTATGAGGGTTTCCCACCGTTCTCACTAGAGTTACCTATTATATGAGGGTTACTTACAGATTGTCCTTACCAGTAGCACGGTATTAACTCCCTTCCAATCGGGGTTACAGATTGGACCTAAACTCAGCCATAATGGTATATTAGGGGCATGTCGGTTAGATAACTACTGCCCATAGTCTCAGTTACAGATCCAGTCTCAATAATAGAACTCAGTTTAGTTCTATAGAAATCCAGGACTGTTAGATACAGTCAACTCAGTACAGTGTGGAACTCAGCTAGTTCAATCATTATCAGGACTGTCAAATACAGTCACTCATGTTATCAGTAGTCTAACTCAGTAATCATGTTATCATGAACCCAGTTAATAGTATATTAATTTATACGAAACTCGTGTTATCATTATTCAATTTCAGCACTGTCAGATACTGCCAATCAGACCAGTTCTTCATAATCAAACTGTCAGAAATAATCATTCCTTTATCTGTAATATGACATCAGTTCCTTAGTACTCAATAGATTTACACATTTAGTATCCTAGTATTAGTACTCATATATCAGTAAATCCACGTTATCAGAATTCATGAGTCAATATTATCACGATCTCAGCTTAAGTTACATATGCATGCATGTATTCTCACGTTCATGTTAGTGAGTCAGTTAGTATTGTTCATGCATATAAACCTATTGCATTCAGCCTACCTCATTTGCCTACCAGTACATTCAAAGTACTGATGTATTTGCACTATGATGTCTTATACATCTTTCCATTTGGATTTTTCATACCTTGAAAGTACATGGAACATAAAGTTATGATTCAGTATTTTTGAAGGTTTCTCCTATGAAAGGATTCATGATATTTGGGAAAAAGGGGAAGCTTAACCCTAATTAAATTAGTCTGTATCAGATTTAAGAAGAATTAGGAATGTTGCTTATGAGTAGGAATTGGTGGACATTGGTCATTTGATGATTTAGACACTGCATAAGCTTCTTCTTAAACCTCTCCCAAGTCTCATGGATAGCTTTAGTTGGAAGTTTCCTAAAGTTACTAATTTTATCTCTCAACCGTTCCCTCTTGGACGACTGAAAGAACCTTTCTAGGAAAGCATCTTTCAATTGTCTCCAATTGGTAATCGAGTCAGGAATTAGCCCATTCAACCATAAAGTTGCCTACCTAGATTGAGACAATGGAAACAGCTGCAACCGAATAGCATTTTGCCCAACTCCTGGGTTATCAAATTATTTGCATGTCAAAATAAAGTTAACTAAATGCATATTCGGGTCATCACCCGCAAGACCGTCGAACAACCCCTTAAAATGTTATAATTGGGTCATAGTGCTTGAGATATTGAACTTGGCAGTACTAAGGGAAGTGGAATAATTGCCCCGATTGAACCAACTCCATCCAAATGATCATCATCATCTTATAGATTAAATTGGGCGGCCTGGCATTCTGGTCTCGCCCTAGCATAGTGATTTCTATTTGTATTCCTGTATGCCAGTGCAGGTATATTGCCAACACACCTCAGGTTGGCCGAATTTAATAAATAATAATCACCCAAATCATCATCTGGGTTTAGTTCCCGGCCTGGATTTTCTGCATTCTGTTGTTGTACTTATACAGCTGCCACAGTAGCTAGCCTAGCTACTTCCTATGGAGAAGCTTCTCTCTCTGGGTCCTATTGACCATCAATTCTGCCAATAAGTTGAGTTTTCAGATTAATAGGTAATAAAGGTTCACCTGATCTCCATGTACTTGGCATACAAGACAATCAACCTAAACAGAATAAAAATACAAACAAAAAGTAAAATTTGAGAAACTTTGACCAAAATTCAATTAACAATCACAGACTTAATTGCCAACTGTATTCCCCAGCAACGTAGCCAAAATTTGATACGCCCAAATTAAAACTCTCTTACAAAAATATAAGCGGTGATGCCAAATATACAACCCAACTGGGTTGGGTGTCAAATCCTACAGGGAATATCATGTTCACTAAGTATTGTGACTGTTATTAGACTGTTGATCTAGGGGGTCGGAGTAAAGGAGGTTTTAAAATGTTAACAATATTCTTTCGTACTTTTATCACATAGAGGTCCAGCTAATGGTAGTGAATGTAAATATAATTTCAATGAGAATTAATTAACTAGAGTTATGTTCACCAATATGTTCAAACAATTAGGGTTGTGAATTTGTGGTCGAATTCTAACTTATAGATTCAATTGCAAGAAATATTGACTTCTAAGAATTACCCTCATGTTTCTCAACCTCATGGGTGTTTCATCCTTTATTTCTCTCAAACTTAAAGGATTTATGCATTGTTCAATAATACTCTCATTAGGGTTAACCCCATTAAGGTATCAACCCATTAGCCCAAAGGATAGACCTATGGATTTTATGTGAATCATTTCTTTTCCCAACATCCACTTTCTTATCAGACAAGTGGTGTTCATGGGCTCACTTCTCAAGTTTGCAACCAAGAGATATCATTATAATGAAAAGAGATTCATATAATTTAGATAGGTGTTAGAAACCACACCAATTCACCACCCCAAACAACTCTCTACATCAAGGCTCCCATAACCCTAGTTATGGGAGTTTAGCTATTCATTTCCATATAAGATATCAAACATATATTCATGCTCATAAATAGCTTCAAGAGAGTACTTACAAAAGTCACAATATTGTTTTTCTCAATCTTCGATGAAAAATATAGAATCTAATACTCAGCTCTTAATTTCTAGCTTCCAATTTCAATGAAAAGTATTACACAACTCTTAATAAAGAAGAAAGTATGAAACTAATGTTAAAAGATGTGGAATAAACCCTAATACTTCATATTTTTATGATTCCAAAATTGGGTTTTTATAATTAAACTCGGAGTTGTCGCTTCATGCTCGACGGTTCTAGCAACGGTTTATCGTTAGGGCGACATTCCATCACTGGACCTCCAGTGAGTCCATGTTCTACTTCTGGGCGACGGGTAGGGCGACGGTTTACCGTACGGCCACTGGTCCGTCGCCGGTCCGTCGCATGACTTTTAGTGATTTTGTATTCTATTTCATGGCGACGATTTAGACTGATGTTTTATCACAGAGTTGATGGTCCATCCCCTAGACCGTCGCAGGGATATCCAGTGTTACTGTCTTCTATTTTTGGGCAACAGTTCAAGACGATGGTTCATCGCAAGGTCGATGGTCCGTCGCCTAAAACGTCGATGATCATTTTTTCAAGAGAGCCCTTATTTTGAAATCTCATGAAATCTTATACTAATGCCCTTTTTTTCAAGACTTAAACATGCGGTGGCCATGTCGATTATTCAATCACATGCAATTCTTCTTCTTAGTAAAAATAGTATAGCTATGTTAAGAAGACTCCCGCTCATTAATTTACAATGAACATCAGCCCAAGTTTGGGTAATTACTATTTGACATCAAAATTCAAAACATGCAAGTGGATACCACATATCATATAAATCAAGTAAAATTCATACTAAGAGGGAGGTCTCATAAATCATGCTCTCAATTAAACTTTTCAAAAAGACACTCAAAAGCACATTTATTCATAGTTATAATTCAATTCTACATCAAAGAGTTCAAGACCAATATATACATTTATCAAAATAAATTCACGAATGCTTTCTATTCAAAATGTTATTAAAACCCTTTTTTATAAACATGATGGTATATCTTTAAACTTGTTAAAATAATAAAACCCATTTCCATGGAGGTTAAGGATAGTCGTACATACCTTAATGACGAATAAAGAAGAAATTGACCCTTTAAACTTGAATGTGCAAACCGTAAGTTAGTTTTTCTCCTCTTGTGTTTTAGAAGATGAATTAGGGATTTGATAGTGTTTAAAACATATTTGGGATCCTTAACTAAAAAATGGAGCATCTATACTGCAAAATATAGGGTAGGCGGTGCCCAGCCCATGGCCTAACCATAAATTAGGTGGCGCCTTGCCTATTTACTAACACAGGGTGGGCGACATCTAGCCCATTGCAAAACACAGGGTGGGCGGTGCCTAGCCCATTACCTAACCTTTCCGTTGAGGGTAGGATATATCAAGGCAATGCCTAGCCATCATATAAGCTCTACTTTGCGATCTACTTAGTTTTGAGGTCCTAAAATACCCCAACACCTCCCACAACATCAACACATGATCTACCATCACTACAAAGTTCCTAAAGGTAATTTTTGACTCACTAAAAGAGTGTTACATCTATGGGGTATTACATATATATATGTGTGTGTATGGTTAGAGGTGAATGTATATGCTTGTTTACTTAGTTTTAAGAGATGACATAATTTTATCCTTATCCTAAGTTCTTGACCCGCTAACCAATATTTGGGTAGCTATATCGATCCCCACGTGATGTAGGAACTGGCCATTCTACTCTTCCTACTCAATGATTGAATTTTGAGATCAGTTCAGTTGGATTGAAGTGGTGAGCTTCCATATTCCAAAAGGCTCCATTTAATATAATGGATGTCTTTACTTACTCTGGTTATTTCATAGACACTTGTTTTGGGTATGGTTGGGGGCATGTCTCAATTAGATATTTTTTTATTTTCGATTAGAGGTTTTATGGGACTACTATCGGTTTGTATGGGTGGTGTCATTATTAGTGTCAGCCTTTGTATTGACATTGGTATTGAGGCTTATACCATTGAACTAAATTTGACTTATGATTTTTACAATTTGTTTTAGATTCAATATATTTATATTTGGAACTCATTTGGTATGGGATGTATGGATAGGTTTATGGTATGGTTATTGGTTAGGTTTTTGATAATTGGACTTACTTTGGAAGATCACGGTTATAGGCCTATCCCAAAGTCTGAATTTGTATATATACGCTATCTTGTTAAATGTTCAGAATTTATCTAACTCAGGGTATGCGTTTTGATAGTTGGGTTGGGTATCCGAGGTAATCCCTAATCCTAGTTGAACTTAGGATGCCTATTACGATAAAGACGGGTCGTTTTAAGGTACTAGGTACATATGTATTGAATATTGAAGGGCATATTGACACAGAAAAGAATGTTGGTAAAGCGTCGTGGCATATTGACATGGGGAAGAATATTGGTGAATGATGATAGGGTAAATAGTGGTGCATAACGATAGGGGGAGCTTTCATCTATGGTTGAATGAGATAAATGAACATTGATGCTAAAAAATCAGTGGTTAGTTTGTCATCATCAAAAAAGGAAAAAATTGCTATATTTTGCTTTGATGATGACCATCTGACAACAACGGACCAAGTCCCTAAGTCTTCATGAATTTAGTACAACTGTCACTATCCTGCAAAATTTTATCTATTAGTGTAACAAACTACGTAGGTGGGCTTGTTCCTATAAGGACACCTGGCCTAATCTTATTTCATCCCTAATCATTATCCAGTTATAAATTGAAAATAATGCTCTTCAATTCACTAGTTTTTGCAATTTGGTTGTTCAAGAAAAAAAATCAACGAAAACTCAAATATTGCTCAAGTCCCAATCTTTTGTGTATTGAGAGACTGTGTGTTCTTGAGTCAAGTCTTGGCCTGAAATTGAATTACTTGTGTTATAAGAGTAATTCTTTTATTGTGTTCTTAAGAATGCTTAGGTAGAGTTAACTGAGTTGATATTAGTTAGAGTTAATCAATATTGAGGTAAGTTCATAGCAGAGTTGTCAAAGTAGGTTTGTAATAAGGTTATTAATAACTAATGAAGCTTATAGTTAAGTTCCCATTGAGTCTGTAATCAAGAGTTTGATTATAGTGGATTGTTGAGTGCTTGTGATGGAAACCCATGTTTTTTTCTCCCTTGATCAAGGAGGTTTCTACATTAAATCATTGTGTTCTTTAATTTCCAGCAAAGTTTTAGCTTCCTACAACTTTACTATTTTATTACTTGTGTCTTACTATAAGGGACTTGATCCCTCATAGTGTGGAGCAACCCCCCATGTTTGAACACTTGTCATTAGGAAAAAGTGCCTGAGGTATGAGTTACATTTCCCTCTTATCATATTTTGGATGTGTCCTTGGATTCAATGGTACTCTTTTTATTATCGTGCTAAAATGTCCTAACTTCTCATTTGGGGATGAATGATCCTAATTGGAGGATAATGTAAGAACCCAAAATTTTTTGACGAATTTAATTTTGACTTTCCCCCATACTTAATGTTAATTTTTGAGTTGAATTATGTTATGGGATGTTAAATGGTATTTTGGAGAAGTTTGAAAATTTTAAAATTTTTGAAAGGGGTTCAGGGTCATTTTGGGACCCTGAGGTAGTAAGGGCCCATGATAGTAGCATGCAACGCCACTTATGCTCGACGATAGGAGCGTGGGATAGAGGCTAACCTCTGCGATAACGGCGTGCCACGTTGCTATGCATTTTTTGTATAGTTTTTGTTTGTTTTACTTGAGGTGAGGGACTTTTAGTCCTTTTACCCCTTAAACAACCTTAAAATATCAATTGACGCTTTTCCTTCAGTTATTAAGACTAAAACATCATTCTTTTCCTCTTTAACTCCCAGAGCAACAAAGTTCAAGGGTTTTACCAGGAATTCACCATTCATGCTCCAAACTTTGATTTCTCTTCAACTTCTTCTATATTTTAGGCATGTTTCTAATTCCTTAACTTGTATTTCACATTGTGGCATTAAATTGTTCAATATTCATGGGTGTTGAATGATGGGTTTGTAATCTGGATGAGGGTTATTGGGTGGTAATACTTGAGTTAATTTTTCCATGTTTTAAATGAATTATTCATGCTTAAATTAATGGTTTTTGGGGCAGAATTAGTGATTTATTATAATGGTTAAATTAGATGACATGTGTTTCACCAAAATTAATGAATGTTTGGTTTAATAATGACATTAACCTCAACTCACCTTGTAAACTTGATTTTGAACATGTATCCTTGTATGGTTAACTATTTTTTTAAACTCATTGTGTTGCATTATAGGATAAATGTATAAAATAGATTTGAATGGTCTCAGTGGCCATGATTTGGATTTTAAATAGAACTTGAGAGTCAAATCAACTATATGGACTCGTTTGGTGTAAATGGAAAAGATTACAGGCATATTGATATGACGATACGATATTGGAAAATGCCTTAATAAAGATTGTTTGGTAAATGATTGGTTTATGTAAAAATTGTGTTAATATGGGCTTAAATAAAATTGTATAGCTCACAAATAAGAAGTAGTCCCTGGGAGACAAACACTGAAAACTACGTTTGCCGATGTTGGGTGTCGATATGAGTATGTGTATGACACACATTATATTTTGGATGGCTATCACCTTGGTCTTTATCCTTTCCTCAATTTCGTCGGTACGTCTAGATAACACGCACTAGGAGCCCTTTCGGTAGGAGGAGCCAAACTCATATAGCCTATGAGTTCCTTTAGGTCTGTACGAGCTACATAGTTAAGGCTAATATCTTGTACTTTCATATTTCATGACCCTCATCCCTATCCCAACATCCTATATATGTATATATAAATGTTGTGCATGTGTTTTTGACTGGTTTCTAATGTGTGCATTACTTTATCCCTTTTCCTCGAGTTACATGCCGGTCTTTCTCATGTCTGTACTTGTTCAACTACCATTAACATGAGATGTTTGAAATTCTTTCACCCTTAATTCGAAATCTGAAAGTCTAAGTCATGTGAAAGTATTATTGTCTTATAGAAAGAATGTTTTACACGATGCAAATGCTAATAAGTTGAGTTTCGAATAGTAAATAATTACTATGAAAAAGTTTTAAGGACAATCCAAGGAGGCAACGCCTTGATTACTGCCATGGGCAAAGGTATAATCATTTATCCCTTTTAAGTTTTGCACAAATTTTACGTGTCAATGCATAAAATTTAAACTACAATAAAGTCTATTAGTAATAAGAATATGTGAAATATGGTAATTGCAGGAGTGACAAAGGAATATGTCAAATGTAATGCGATGTGTTGTTTCTTGAGTAATATTTTGGATTATACTTACTAGTGTTCAAATGCTATGCGATGTGCTGTTTATTTGAACACTTTTCTTTTAATAAATCTGAAAAAAAATATAAGGACTCTTCATTATTAATTATTAATGAAAACTTCAGCAACTGTCATTGTAGACCATATTGATTGATCCTACATTATGATTTTGGTCTATAACGGATCAATGACAGGTAAGAAATTCGTATGAATGAATGAAATCGAGTTTTAATCGATGCTCTTCTAGCTCTGGAATGGAGAAATGTATTTTTAGGTCTTCTGAAATATTAAAATCTGCCTACTAATGAGTTTTTGAGTAGATCCTGAAAGCTTCTCAAGCTAGTAGCAATGGCGGATAAATGGGTTTTGCAAATATTTGAAAGAAAATAGGAGTAACAATGGAAGTGATGAGCAACAATGGTGATTTTCAGTTGTGAGGAGGAAGATTTTGCCAGAAAAGTCGTCAGAATCGGAGAAAGTAGCTGAAGAATGAGAGTTTTCTTAGTGGCTTCTTGGATAAATTTTACTTTGTTATTTTATAAATTTAAAAATGGGAAAAAATTAAATATTTGTTGGATGACGTGGATATTAAAGTGTAATATTATAGACTTGTGTGCAAGATTTTGATAGTTTTTAAAAATTAAATGGATGGCATCATAAATGTGTCTATCCACTATATTTTTTAAAACTTTTATCTATCTTGGTCACATCACCTTATTCTCTACTTCTTCAACAACCATTAATGGGAGATGTTTGAAATTCTTTCACCCTCTATTAGAAATCTCAAAGTCAAATCTTGTGACAATATAAATCTCTTATAGAATGAAGGTCTTACACGATTCAAATCAAAATTACATGAGTTTAAAATTTAAATAATTATTAACAAATCAACTAATACTTGATAGCTTCAATAGTAAACTTCAACAAGAAATTCTGAGACTTGGACGATGGCTCTTTTTTTTTTCTCATTACCATAGGAAAGAACTACAAGAAGAAAATATTCACCAACATGAAAATCAAGAAATAGAATATCAAAGAGGGTTAAACCAATTCTTTTATCGATTTTATTCCCCTCCCCTTTATCTTTGTACACCTATAAGTGCATGAAATTTGTATACAAAAAATTACAGATTGCATACACTTATCTCTCCAGGACCAACTTTGTGGGAATACACAGAATATATTGTTATTATTGTGTAGTAGCCATGGTAAAAAAAAGCTTAACCTTTAAGAAATAATTGCATATGTGCACTGCAAATCCAGATCAATAGATATCAAAGAGAACTCACAATGAGTTCTAGCAATACCTAACAGATCAGAAGAATATTACCATATGCATTTCTTCTACTGGGTGACATATTTGAGATAGAATTTTAAAGCATATTATATCACAAAACAGTAAAACCTGACAGAGGCAGCTAAACAGGATTTGTGGCCTAAAGCCAACTTTAAGGAGAGACCCTTGAAATTAATTAATAAAATTTTATATATATATATATATATATATTTTTGTAACGGGTGATGTAAGTATATATATATTGACAATTCTCATTTGACTACATGTTAATTTCCATCATCAAAGATATCTGATAATTGAACAAGGTTTCAATAATATTTTGGTAAGAAAGATCGTTGTTAAGATAATTGTTTATCAATTAATTGTCTACATTTAATGAACTCAATTTTTACTACTACCTAGATTAAAATAATTTTATACATATGGAATAGTTTTAAGTCTATTTTGAATTGAATTGATGATTGATCCATTATTTATGAGAAACAATCAAACTCGAAGAATATTAGAAGAGACTTTGTTTGTCTTCTACTATAGATATCACAATTAATTAAACTTTTTTTGTATGCATGTTTATTATAAAATTTCACTGATAATCAGGCTATTCTAATTAATGTGACACTTTTTACTTCTACAGAATCTAATTATATTAATCGTGAATAATTTTTTAAATCTATTCTTTTTCATATTCATAACATGAGATAAAAATTCAGTGTATAAGACTTATTGCAAAGTTTTTGAACACTTAGATTTTAAAATATTGTACTAATTCAATCATATTTAACTTTAAAATTATTTAAATGAATTATCGTTAAATGAAAAGTGACACATACATTGAAACAAATATATAGAGTATTCATCTAAGTAGCATCTACTTATTTCTAAGTGATTCTATAAAATTGCCAAAAGACATTTTCTTAAAATAATAATGATGCTACATCTATGATATATTTTATGCACTAATGAAAATTTGGGCCTTTGATTTGGGTTTGTGTGGTGGTAGTGGGTGTGGGGGGGAGGGTGATAAAGCACTTTCTTTAGTTGCTTCCCCCTTAAGCCGACACTGAAACCTGATACTGTTGGTTTCTCATAGTATATATTCTAGCTATATCACCAAACATTAAAACCTACTATAGGCTTCTCATAATATTTATTCTAGCATACTATTTACAAGCTTTTCTAATAAACTTAATAGAGTTAACACCCTAGCTTGCAACAACAAATAAGTTACAACTGGTTATAAATAAGACAACCATGAGATTAAGCTAATTCTTTCATTGCAGCCAACTCATACTGAGGGATTGATGCATCGAAAATTCTGCTCGTAGAAATTTATCAACTGCCAAAACACACACACACAAAATGGTATTTTCATTAAGATTCATCTATGTAAATTAGGAGGAAATACTTCTAAAACTAAAGTAAGATCTTAAAAGTATATAATTCTTCTCTTTCTGCTCTCGGCTCCCCTCACCGCTTATTTGTAAGATCCTTCCTTCTCAATTTCAACTTTCACTTTCTCTTTCTTGATCCTCAAAATGTACACTTTGAAGATATGTATTTCTATTTTTTTTTTATCAATCTATTCTTGTATTTATGAAAATAAAAGTTTCACGAGCAGAAAAAGGGGTTTTGTCAATTGTGCTTGAAATTAAAAAGTCCTAGAATGGATCCCATATGTCAAAGAAAAATAGGTCGAAGGTGTTTCTTTTGCGACTAGCAAAAAAGGTGGGAATCAAGAATATTTTTGAGAGTTTGTTGTTTGAAGAAAACAAATGATGAATTATAATGCTTTGATGTTTTTTTGATTTTACCATTTGATTTGCTATGATGAGCTAGAGAAGATGTCGTGATCTTTTTAAGTTATGAATCGAGAGTAATCTAGGATGTTCTCTAGAGAATTTAATGATATTTCAGAAAAAATTATCCAGTTTGAGGCCGATCTAAGATGTTCTTCCATTTATTTTTATTTTTAATGGGAACAATAAGAGACTTTTAAAATTTTTGAGAGAATCTTTTTGAAGAGGGTTAATGTTTTTTTTTTTGTGAAGTCATAGTTTTAATAGCATAAAGAAGGTAAAATGACTTGTCCATCTTGATTTTTGTAGTCAGTTGAAACCTTCTAATTATTTTGTTAAAATATTTTAATATCTCAATTTTAATTTTATTTTATTTTATTGTTTTTAACTTTTAAGAGTTCAATTAACAATGTAATCAGCGGTGGGGGTATCCATTGAATGACTACTCGAAATCGCATATTCAACTGAATCATTTTATCGATTGTCGGGTTTGGTGGTGGGGGTACTAGCGACTTAACGATAATATTTATCCTCAATATAGGTCTAGATCTATCGGCAACAACATTCCACGTGTGCAAGGACACATGCCTATTACAATCTACATCTCATCTACTAAGTGACACATTCAAGACAGCTGAAGCATATTATATCATTAAATAGTAAAACCTGATACAGGTTTCTCATTGTATATATTCCATTTATATCGCAAAACATTAAAACCTACTACAGGTTTCTCATAACATATATTCCAGTATACTATTCACGAGCTTTTCTAAAAAACTAAATAGGGAATTACACACCAGCTCATAACAACAAATAAGTTACAACATTTTATAGATAAGAAAGAGATTAAGCTAATCAATCCAACCATATATACATTTCTTTCATTTCTTCTAACTCATACAGAGGGATTGATGAATCGAAAATTCTGCTCGTAGAAATTTATCAACTGCCAAAACATACACACAAAAAAAGTATATTTCCATTAAGAGTCACCAAAGTAAATTAGGAGGAAATAATTTTGAAACGAGTAAGAACTTAGAATTATATCAACACATTCCTCACATAAAAACCATAACTACAAAATAGAATGATACAATGTTTATTTAAACAAATTACACGTTCAGGTGTTAATCTGAAGTGATAATCCAAAATAATTAGTGAGTATATAATTAGAAAAGCACAATGAGGAAAAGATTAAGGTTTAACAATAATTCAGATTATAAGGCACTATCAATGTACGCAGTGTGGTACTACTTCTAAACTATTACTTGATGAGGTTATTGTGATTTAAATACTAAATGCTTATTGTATCCATATTTATTCGAAACTGAGAAATAACTATTATTAATGCATATGAAAATGTAAGATAGTTAAGCTTTTTGGTGATGCAAGAATCAATAAAAGAGAAAAGAGAAACAATTACCAGGAGTGGATTATTTATCTTCAGAAACTTGTTGGTCACCAGTGTTTCCTTTCCATCCGACCTGTAGGAAACTAGTAAGTAAGGCTAAAATGTGAACTAAAAACCTAATATATGAATCAACAAGGCGTCATTAAACTAAAAAGTTAGAATTAAATTATCTTGCAGCATCTGTGCGAAAATTGGTAAAGCCACCAAGAGTATGAGGCAAGTTGTGACCATGAACAAAACTGTCAAGTTCAAGCTCCCTCCATTAAGAAAAGAGATCAAAGCAGAAACAGAAGGAAGCAATCATACTGGCTATACTTCATAACATCTTATGCACATTAAATTGTTATCATGAAAAAATAGGTAACACAACTTCAAGAAAAAAATCAATGAAAATAAAAAAATTACCACTTAAAATATGATGTAAAAGGAACAATAGAATGACAAGACTTGAAATTGATTTTAAAATTCAAGAACTTTTAGCTTATCCTAACAATAACAAAGATCTTTTTTTGATGAATTAAGGGATATGATTTGCTAGAGTTCTATCGTAGACCACCTCTCTGCTTCTTTACACTTTACCCTCCTCAAATCCCACTTTGTGGGAATACACTGATATGGTGTTGTACGTGGTATCATTAAAAAGGAATCAAGAAGATGCATTTTGTACAACTTGTAAGACTGAGGGAACTAGGTTTGATATCAATGAAATTATTTTGACTTGTAAAGAAATAAATAGAAATCTGAGAGATTGCACATTTTGTTTATCACAAAAGCACAAAACGCATAGAAATAGAAATATAAGTTTTAATTCACAAACCTCTTTGCAAGAAAGGTCACTCTAACATCTTTATTATCATTGAATAAAGTTTCTGCATAGCCAACAGGCTTGATAAGCTCTTTAATTGTAAAAGCATCTTTGAAATCTGCAGTAGCTGAATCTGGCTCAACGATGTCAGGGCTACAGCTGCCGGCTGAGCTGGAGGCGTCCAATGGAACACTCATATTTTTTCTTTTCACTCCTTTCATTCTCTCTCTAAGATTTTCATTTTCTTTCTTGTCTCTTTCTAATGTTATATATACTTTATTTTTAAATTTGTCTGACCTATTTTTTTCATGTGGTACACTTAACCTACAAAATAAAAGATATATTAATAACTAGAGATATTTTAATAAATTTAATTCTTTAATTTAAAATTATACTCTATTTAACTCACAATAAATAAATTTTTGAGCTATTTTGTAATATCTAAGATAAGTAAATTATTCATTTTTTAAGAGATATATTAGGAATTTCTTTTAATTACTTTATACTTTTTAGGTTATGAGTTTTGAGAGACTTATTTGACTTTATTTTACTATTACTGAAGTTTCAGGAGTATTTTAATAATACTTAAAAGGATAATCATGAAAAATAAAGTGCAATATATGTCCTAATTTCTTTTCGTTAATAGGTGTATGCTGGGCCAAAAATTCATTTATTTTATACTAGAGAGTGTAAGATTTTAAATTTTCTTAAATTCTGCATCAAGTGTTTAACTCACAAAATTAAATGTATTTTGATACATTTAATATATTTTAATTAAGATAACACAAATTTTTATTTTTTCAAACTTCGTGTCAAGTCACATTTAATCCACAAATTAAAGATGTAGTATTTTGATACCTTTAACGTATTTTAAAGAAAAAAAATAAATTTTTTGTAGTATCTAAAATAAGTAAATTATTCATTTACAAGAGCCGTATTGAGAATTTCTTTCAAGTTTACGTTATACTTTTTAGGTTATGAGTTTTAAGAGACTTAATTGACTTTATTTTAATGTTATTAAAATTTCAGTAGTAGTTTGATAATATCTAAAAAGATAAACATGGAAAGTAAAGTATAATTTATGTCCTAGTTTCTTTTCTCGAATAGGTGAGCATTGAGCCGATAATTCATTTATTTTGAACTAAATAGAGTAAGATTTAAAATTTTATTAAATTTTATGTCAAGTCACGTTTAACTCATAAAATGCAAGAAATTTTGATCCATTGAGTATATTTTAATTTAAGGTCATATAATTTTTTATATTCTCAAACTCCGTGTCTAGTCACATTTAATCTATAAAATAAAAAATGCAGTATTTTGATACAATAAACATACTTTAATTTAAGATCATAAGATTTGTAATTTTCTTAAATTTCGTGACAAATCATGTTTAACCCATAAAATTGAAGATATTCTGATATATTCAATATACTTTAATTAATAACATTCAATACTTCAATTTCTTAAACTCTATGTCAAGTCAAAATGGGTCAATCAATTCGAAACTAAAGAAGTAGAAGAATATATTTCATTGTGCTTTGTATTTAATTGAGAAAATGTCATAAATAACTATAGCTTGGGATATAATTATGAATGTAATTATATCTCAAGTACTTATAAAATGTAATTGCATTTATTCTATGCTGTGAATATCAGTTGTACCAATAAAAAAATTATATATAAGTGGAAAATAGTAATTGCATTATGCGAGTATAAACTAAAACACTTGAGACATTTATTTTGTCGCATTATTAGTACGTGTGTGTATATATATTACGTAATTGCTATAAAACATAAATGTAACACATTTCATATTTTTTTGAAACTGTGGATATACATTGTAACTTTAGTTTAAATGTTTGTTACATCGTCTTAAATGTAAATTTATGATTATTTATTAAATTTAATTTTTCGATCTCTCATTGAATTTGCTAGTTTTAATCAGAATAAGATAGATTTCAATTACTTACTATTTAAAGCGTTTAGCCAAATTAAGCGTGTTCTTGCCCATTTTATTCATTATATTTATATAAAATGAATCTAAAATATCAGTAACCTTGTATACATATATTAATCTGATTAACGTGGTTAAGTTTATCTATTCAATCCACTTATTTCAATACTTTTTAAACTTTATAATGATTTTATATTATTTTGCTACTTTTTTTACATGTCATCATTGAGCACATTAAGCTATATTTTTCCTGGACTAATATTATGGCTTATACTTACTATCGTTAAAATATAATGCGATGTATTAATCATTTAAATGATTTTCTCAAAATTTCTAAAAAAAAAAAAGCATTAGGATTCCCCATCATTAAATATTTAAGAAAATAACTAGTAAAAAGAAACAGAAAAAAAAGGGAAATTATATACTTTGTTAAATTATGTCTTATATTGTAATTTTGGTTTAAGTATTTGTCACATGAAATTTGAGTAAATTTATGATTAAAAATTTAAAGGAATATTTTAGTTACATTAAATTTGCGGGATTCAATAAGAATAAAACTGAATTCAATTACTTATTTATAGTGTTAAGACAAATTAAACATGTTCTTTCCCAATATTTTCATATTTATATTGAACATATCTAAAATATCATGATTCTTTAATGCATCTATTAGAACGCTTTATTTTGACAAGTTAAGTTCATCAATTTTCTTTTTTCAACACTTTTCTAAGTGTAGTACAATTTTATATGATTTTTATATTTATTTGCTAACATTGAGTACATCCAGTTATATTTCTTCTTGACTACTATTTTGGCTTATACTTACCAACATACAAGTACAATGCACTAGCTATTTATTTAAACATTTTTCTCTTAATAATTCTAAAAAAAATATTAGGGTTTATAATTATTTATTATTTAAGAAAATAATTATCAAGATCCGAATCAGAGCCTACTCGTGATGAGTATCTCAAGCCAATTGCAGATCGGAGACCACCCCTTTAGCCATACCTTAAGAGAAATTAAGATAATTAATAATGGAAAACAACCAATCAATAAGAAGAATAATAGATAACCCAAAACTCCATGTACATGTTCACATACATACATACATACATATATATATATATATAACTCTAGAAGCATTTTCTCCCAGTCTCTCATACATACATACATACATACATACATATATATATATATAACTCTAGAAACATTTTCTCTCGGTCTCTTATTTTCTTATTCACTTTATATTTTTAATGGAAGAAGAAGAAGACCCAATTGATGGGACAAGCCTCCTACTAATCCCGACTATTGAAAACTGATAAACTGAGATACTGAAGTAATAATTATGTCCTCAAACTATGAGGACTTAATATTAGTCTGATGGATCGGGATGCTAAGTATGATCGGGAGCCCGTGCGTCTGAACCTATGATATAAGACATCATAGCACAAAAGAAACGTATGCGTCAGTACTTTGAATGTACTGGTATGCTAAGTGAGGTAGGCTGAGATGCATGGGTTCATACGCATGAACAATACTGACTGAATAACATGTGTATAACTGAATAAATACATAAACTATAATTGAGGTCGTGATAACACTGGATACTGAGTTTTGAATTTCTGATTTACAGATATTTGAGTTTACTGATACTGTATTAGTGATAGCTGAATGGCTGTATTTGAAAGTCCTGATCCTGGGAAACTATTCTGAGGTTCATACTAAACTGAGTGACTGTATCTAACAGTCTTGATTTTTGTAGAACGGAACTAAGTTCTATTCCGAGGACTGAAACTGAGACTATTGGAGGTAATCATCTAACCAACATACCTATTTCTGAGTGAATTAGGGTTCAACATATAACCCTAGTTGGAAGAGTGTCAGTACCTCGTATGAGATGTATCAACCCTGGTTTGGCAGGTTGATACCTCAACCTATGCTAGCTACATAGTTATGTAATGCAGGAATTGATACAAAGGGTCAAACCCTCTGCTGGCAGGAATGCCCCCATCCATGGGTCCGCTCGGTACTGAATCCTACTCCCAACAGAACAGACACTGAACTGATTCCTAGTTCATACTAGGATTGACAGAACTATTACTTATTATACTGTCTAATTGAACTGAGTTCACTGAGTTCTGTTGAGAAAGACCAAACTATCATGGTCACATCACTTTATTCTTCCTTTTGAAAGTTAATGTCTTCTGATGTTTGCTGTGGAAGCTAGAGAGGCTGGTAGGGTTTATAGATTTCAAAGCACTGTCGTTTGCATGATGTACTTCTTCAATAACCATTAACTAGAGATGTATGAAATTCCATCACCCTTAATAAAAAATCTCAAAGTCAAGTCATGAAAAAGTATAGTTCTCTTAAAGGAATAAGGTCTTACGCGATGTAAATCCTAATTACTGAGTTACAAAGACTAAATAATCATTACCAGATCAACCAATATTTGATAGATTCAATATTTAACTTTAACAAGAAATTCTGAGACATCAATGATGCCTCTTATTTTCCTCATGACCATTGGATCCATCTATAAGAAAAAAATATTTACCAACATGAATATGAAGAAATATGACATTAAAAAGGCTTAAACAGTTCTTCTATCTATTTCGTTCCCTACCCCATTTTCTTTTTACAGTTACCACTACTTGAACTTCGTATACAAGAAAATTAGATATAGTATGGCATTTGAGGTAGTGGTACTGGCTACATACTCTTTACCTCTCCAGAATAGACTTTGTAGGAATACACTAGATATGTTGTTATTGTTGTGTAGTAGCCATGGTAAAACAAGATTAAGCTTTAAGAAACAATTGCATATGGACACTAAATCCAGATCTATCGCTATAGAGTGGAACTCACAATGAGTTTTAATAACTCCTAACAGCTCAGAAGAATATTATTGTAGATAAATAGTAAAACCTGATACAGGTTTCTCATTGTATATATTCCATTTATATCACAAAACATTAAAATCTACTACAGGTTTCTCATAACATATATTCTAGCATGTTATTTACTAGTTTTTCTAATAAACTTAATAGGGAATAACACCCCAGTTTACAACAACAAATAAGTTACAACATTTTATAGATAACCAAGAGATTAAGATAATCGAGCCAACCACATATATATTTCTTTCATTGCTGCTAACTCATACAGAGGGATTGATGAATCAGAAATTCTGCTCGTAGAAATTTATGAACTGCAAAAACATGCACACAAAAAAAGTGTATTTCCATTAAGAGTCACCTAAGTAAATTATGAGGAAATACTTTTGAAACGAGTAAGAACTTAGAATTATATCAACACATTCCTCACATAAAAACCATAACTACAAAACAGAATGATACAATATTTATTTAAACAAATTACACGTTCAGGTATAAATCTGAAGTGATAATCCAAAACAATTAGTGAGTATATAATTAGAAAAGTACAATGAGTAAAAGATTAAGGTTTAACAATAATTTAGATTATAAGGAACTATCAATGTACACAGTGTGGTACTACTTCTAAACTATTACTTGACGAGGTTATTGTGATTTTAAAACTAGATGCAAAATATATCCATATTTACGCGAAACTGAGAAATAACTATTATTAATGCATATGAAAATGTAAGATAGTTAAGCTTTTTGGTAATGGAAGAATCAATAAAAGAGAAAAGAGAAACAATTACCAGGAGTGGATTATTTATCTTCAGAAACTTGTTGGTCACCATTGTTTCCTTTCCATCGGACCTGTAGGCAACCAGTAAGTAAGGCTAAAATGTGAACTAAAAAACTAATATATGAATCAGCAAGGCATCATCAAACTAAAAAGTTAGAATTAAATTATCTTGCAGCATCTGTGCGAAAATTGGTAAAGCCACCGAGAGTATGAGGCAAGTTGTGACCATGAACAAAAGTGTCAAGTTCAAGCTCCCACCATTAAGAAAAGAGATCAAAGCAGAAACAGAAGGAAGCAATCATACTGGTTATACTTCAGAGCATCTTATGCACATTAAATTGTTGTTATGAAAAAACAGGTAACACAGCTTCAAGAAAAAAATAAATGAAAATAAAATTACCACTTAAAATATGATGTAAAAGGAACAACAGAATGACGAGACTTGAAATTGATTTTAAAATTTGAGAACTTTTAGCTTATCCTAACAATAACAAAGATTTTTTTTGATGAATTAAGAGATATCATTTGCCAGAGTTCTATCGTAGATCACCTCTCTACTTCTTTACACTTTACCCTCCTCAGATCCTACTTTATGGGAATACACTGATATGTTGTTGTAAGTGGTATCATTAAAAAGGAATCAAGAAGATGCATTTCGTACAACTTGCAAAAGTTAGGGAACTAGGTTTGAAACAATGAAATTATTTTGACTTGTAAAGAAATAAATAGAAAGTTGAGAGATTGCACATATTGTTTATCACAAAAGCACAACACGCATAGAAATAGAAATGTAAGTTTTAATACATAAACCTCTTAGCAAGAAAGGTCACTATAACATCTTTATTATCATTGAATAAAGTTTCTACATAGCCAATAGGATTGATAAGCTCTTTAATGGTAAAAGCATTTTTGAAATCTGCAGTAGCTGAATTCGGCTCACCGATGTCAGGGCTACAGCTGCCGGCTGAGCTGGAGGCGTCCAATGGAACACTCATGTTTTTTCTTTTCGCTCCTTTCATTCTCTCTCTAAGATTTTCATTTTCTTTTTTTGTCTCTTTCTAATGCTATATATACTTTGTTTTTAAATTTGTCTGACCTATTTTCATCATGTGGTACACTTAACCTAAAAAATTAAAGATATATTAATAACTAGAGATATTTTAATAAATTTAATTCTTTAATTTAAAATTATACTCTATTTAACTCCAGATAAATAAATTTTTGAGGTATTTTGTAATATCTAAGATAAGTAAATTATTTATTTTTTAAGAGATATATTAGAAATTTCTTTTAATTACTTTATGCTTTTTAGGTTATGAATTTCGAGAGATTTATTTGACTTTATTTTAATATTATTAAAATTTCAGGAGTATTTTAATAATATTTAGAACGATAATCATGAAAAATAAAGTGCAATGTATGTCCTAATTTCTTTTCGTTAATAGGTGTATGTTGGGCCAAAAATTCATTTATTTTATACTAGAGAGTGTAAGATTTTAAATTTTCTTAAATTCCGTGCCAAGTGTTTAACTCACAAAATTAAATTATTTTGATACATTTAATATATTTTAATTAAGGCAACACAATTTTTTATTTTTTCAAAATTCGTGTCAAGTCACATTTAATCCACAAATTAAACATGCAGTATTTTGATGCCTTTAACGTATTTTAATTAAAGACCATCAATTTTTTGTAATATCTAAAATAAGTAAATTATTCATTTACAAGAGCCGTATTGAGAATTTCTTTCAATTTTACATTATACTTTTTAGGTTATGAGTTTTAAGAGACTTAATTGACTTTATTTTAATGTTATTAAAATTTCAGTAGCAGTTGAATAATATCTAAAAAGATAAACAAGGAAAGTAAAGTATAATTTATTTCCTAGTTTCTTTTCTCGAATAGGTGAGCATTGGGCCGATAATTCATTTATTTTGAACTAAATAGAGTAAGATTTTAAATTTTCTTAAATTTTGTGTCAAGTCAAGTTTAACTCATAAAATTAAAGAAATTTTGATCCATTTAGTATATTTTAATTCAAGGTCATATAATTTTTTATATTCTCAAACTCCGTGTCAAGTTACATTTAATCCACAAAATTAAAGATGCAGTATTTTGATACAATAAACATAATTTAATTTAAGATCATAAGATTTTTTATTTTTTAAAATTTCGTGACAAATCATGTTTAACCCATAAAATTGAAGACATTCTGATATATTCAATATACTTTAATTAATAACATTCAATACTTCAATTTCTTAAACTCTATGTCAAGTCAAAATGGGTCAATCAATTCGAAACTAAAGAAGTGGAATAATATGTTTCATTATGCTTTGTATTTAATTGAGAAAACGTCATAAATAACTATAGCTTGGAATATAATTATGAATGTAATTATATCTCAAGTACTTATAAAAGATAATTGCATTTATTCTATGCCACGAATATCAGTTGTACCAATAAAAAAATTATATTTAAGTGTAAAATAGTAATTGCATTATGCGAGCATAAACTATAAGACTTAAGACATTTATTTTGTCGCATTATTATTACACGTGTGTATATATATTACGTAATTGCTATAAAACTTAAATGTAATACATTTCATAATTTTTTGAAACTATAGCTATACATTGTAACTTTAGTTTAAATGTTTGTTACATCGCTTTTGATGCAAATTTATGATTATTTATTAAAGTTAATTTTTCGATCTCTTATTGAATTTGCTAGTTTTAATCAGAATATGATAGATTCCAATTACTTACTATTTAAAGCGTGTTGACAAATAAAGTGTGTTCTTTCCCATTTTATTCATTATATTTATATAAAATGGATCTAAAATATCATTAACCTTGTATACATCAATTAATCCGATTAACGTGGTTAAGTTTAGCTATTCAATCCACTTATTTCAATACTTTTTAAACTCTAGAATAATTTTATATTATTTTGCTACTTTTTTTACATGTCATCCTGGACTAATATTTTGATTTATACTTACCAGCGTTAAAATATAATGCAATGTATTAAGAAAATAATTGTCACGATCCTAATCAGAGCCTAGTCGTGATGAGTATCTGAAGCCAATTGCAGACCGGAGACCACCCCTTTAGCGATACCTTAAGAGAAATTATGATAATTAACAACGGAAGACAACCAATCAATAAGACGAATAATAGATAACCCAAAACTCCATGTACATGTTCACATACATACATACATACATACATACATATATATATATATATATACATATATATTTATATATATATACATATATATACATATATATAATATATATAGATATACATATATATACATATATATAATATATATAGATATACATATATATACATGTACATATATACATATATATATACATATATATATATTTATACATATATATATACATATACATATACATATATACATATATATACATACATATATATATATACATATATATACATATATATATATATATATATATATATATATATATAACTAAGCGCAAAGTAGTAATTGTCAGTGGTTAAATATAACTCTAGAAGCATTTTCTCCCGGTCTGTCATTTTCTTATTCACTTTTGATTTTTAATGGAAGAAGAAGAAGACCCAATTCACTTTTCCAATTTCTACATAGATTAACGAATTTTTTTTCTTCAATGATGAGTTCTCTATGAAAGCATATCATCGTTTATTCATATTTGTAGTTGCAAGCAATGCCAAAATAGCAGAGACAGAGATTAGGAAAAAACATGAGCACACACGAAGGAGGAAATTTATTGGTAGTTTGGGAGGCGTATAGCATATATATACAAGGTAAAAACTTAGAAGAATAACTCACATTATCGTTGTATTTGGGGTAAAGTTTGTAGGCCTCGTGGAAATAGTTGTGTTGTCAGAGCTTTCAACTCCAATTTGCCACCGAAATCTATGTTTTGTATATTTCGATTGCAATAGCATTATTAATTTAATTGTGTTGTAATTGAAACTTTGTTTGAGTAGAATTTTGTTGAATTTGTTGTGTTCGCCTTTTCCAGGTAGCTAAGGTTAGAGTTTTCATGTACCCAAGCAACATATAAAGTACTACTTATATTTTATTTTGATTTTTTGATATGTTGACCCTAAAAAAATATTTTTTGATATGATTTGTGGTATCAAATACAGTCACTAATGTGTTACATGTGGAGGTTGAGGATTAGGATACAAGGTTAGTATCTGTAATGCCCCAAGTCTGTACCCTTGATGCTACACGGTGCTCATAATCCCGAGGTACCACAAGCTAGCGCATAACTGGTACCTACTGCAATAACTGAATAATAATACTCTAATTATGCAAAAATTAGGCGGAAAACTTGCCATAAAGTTTAAAACTGTAAATAAATACTGAGTACTGAATACTGATACATTTGTCTGAAATACTTTAGTTTGATAAGCCTCAACTGTCTGAATAAGGAATCGATGGGACAAGCCTCCAACTAAGCCCGACTATTGAAAACTGATAAACTGAGATACTGAAGTAATAATTATGTCCTCAAACTATGAGGACTCACCATTAGTCTGATGGATCGGGGTGCGTCTGAGCCTATGATATAAGACATCATAGCACAAAAGAAAGGTATGCGTTAGTACTTTGAATGTACTGGTATGCTAAGTGAGGTAGGATGAGATGCATGGGTTCATACATATGAACAATACTGACAGAATAACATGTGTATAACTGAATAAATACGTAAACTGTAACTAAGGTCGTGATAACACTGGATACTGAGTTCTGAATTTTTGATTTACAGATATTTGAGTTTATTGATACTGTAATAGTGATAACTGAATGACTGTATCTGATTGTCCAGATCCGGTGGAACTATTTTGATGTCCGTACTAAATTGAGTGACTGTATCTAACAGTCTTGATTTTTGTAAAACTGAACTGAGTTCTATTCTGAGGACTGAAACTGAGACTATGGGAGGTAATTATCAAATCGACATGCCTCTTTCTAAGTGAATTAGGGTTCAACATATAACCCAAGTTGGAAGAATGTCAGTACCTCGTATAAGATGTATCAACCCTTGTCTGGCAGGTTGATACCTCAACCTACGCTAGCTACATAGTTATGTAATACTGGAATTGATACTAAGGGTCAAACCCTCTGCTGGCAGGAATGCCCCCATCCATGGGTTCGCTTGGTGCTGAATCCTACTCCCAACTGAATAGACACTGAACTGATTCCTAGTTCATAATAGGCTTGACAGAACTATTACTAATTATACTATCTAATTGAACTGAGTTCACTGAGTTCTGTTGACTGACTGAATACTACTGAATTCTATTAACTGACTGAATTTATTGAGGTCTGAACTGAATACTGAACTGGACTGGACTGATACTGAGTCTACTGAGTTTTTTCCTGAGTTCTGTAATTAACTAAGAGTACTATGAATTATTACATGACTGAGATTATTCTGTAATTGACATTGGCTCTAAGTAAATAGCTAAATTGTTGGGTATTTAATACCCCAAGACTCGATAGCATGAAAAGTAAAGCATCACATGACCTTGTATAGCACAAAAATGCACACTTGTTCATAATGCATCTATAGATGCATTTTAGCAAACACTTGAATGACATAAACTAGTATACATGCTAGCAGGATATAATTTCACTATTTAATTCTCATAAATAGCTCATTAAAAACTTGAAAGGCTTTGTATATGCACATAGTACTAATTAACACATGAGCATCACAATTTCAAGGCTTTAACATGAATTCACATGATACTACATGCATAGTAATTATTTTTATCTAAATCTTGCACTTAATCATGGAATAGAAATCCAATCAACATTATAATCATGAATACACTAGAATCCAAATCATGGAAATCATGAAATCAATTTACTGAAAGTTTGGAAGAGATTCTTGTACTCCTAGGGTGGAAGGGACCCTTGGATGAATATTTGACATAACTTAAAGCTTGAATTCTGAAAGATTGATAGATTTTCTTGGAACTTGGATTCTTAAATGTGATGAACTAGGGTTTGTTCTTGAAAAATTCTAGAGAGAATGAGTAAATTTTTCATTTTGGATGACTTAATTACATATTTTCGGGGATGATATGAGATGGGAAAAGACCCATTTATCCCTCTGAACGCGGGTTTTAATTAATAAAAATTGGACTAGCAACGCACAGACCAACGCTCCGAGTCATTGGTATCGATGCGACGGCTGATGCGCCACATCAAGTCTACGTCGGCTCACTAGAATTTTCACTGGGAGCTAGGCAAAAATATACATCGACGCAATAGATGATGTGGAGCATCGAGATCGCATCGATCCATTGGTTTGAACTTCCAAAAATGCCTCAAACGAAGTCCAAAAAATTGAAAACATTTCTGAGAACACCTACTGACATTCCTGATCATGCATTAACCTAAAAATTGATATTTAAAGGTCATAAGGGTCATGAAATAGGATTTCCAACTTACAAAGGCTAAAATGACTCTATGTATGAATACTTAGTCATATTTTTCTAAGTCTGGGACCCGTTACTAGCTTTTACAGGACTGAATAAATCTTAGGACTTTACGGGGTCTTATAATATCTCCCCATTGGGAACATTTATCCTCAAATAAGACTGACTAAGCTGGGAATACTGAATTTAGATACTGGATATGCACAACTGCAACGTGATTCATAACTGACACTATTGATATGCTTAAATTTCATACTGAACATGCATATCTGATGGATGACTACATAGCTAAACATGATTAATGAATGCATGACTGGAATTGCTAGTAAGTTGAGTCCATTATACTGAGCATGCATATCTGATGCTTGAATATCTTATTGAACAAACTCATTAATGTATGACTAGATATGCAATGGTAACTGATACCAAGTTTACAAAGAAAATCTGAGCAATAAACTGAGTAAGTTTAAAGAGAATCATTACCTTGGGCTGAGTATTTGTTTTCGGAGAAGAGTTGAGGTTACTTTGTTTGTATATCTTCTTCTGCTTCCTAAGTAGCTCCCTCAATGGACTGGTTTCGCTAAAGAACTTTGACCAAAGGGACTTCTTTGTTCCTCAGTCTGAGAATCTGATAATCAAGGATTTTGATTGGAATCTCCTCATAAGAGAGACTGTTCTGAACGTCTATACTCCCTACAGGGATTACAACTGATGGCTCACCTAAGCATTTCTTTAGCAAGGAGACATGGAACACTGGATAGACTGAAGCTAAGTTTGAAGGTAACTCAAGCTTGTAAGCTACCTTTCTAAAATAGCTGACAATTCGGTAAGGACCGATATATCGGGGACTAAGTTTCCCATTCTTGACAAACCTCTTTACTCCTTTCATAAGAGAGATTTTCAAATACACATATCACCAATCTAGAACTTGAGATCCTTTCTCTGCACATACGATTTTTGTCGGCTCTGAGCTATCTTAAGACTTTCCCTGATCAAATGAACCTTCTTTAAGGTGTCAAACACAAGGTCAGGCCCTACTATTGCTTCTTCTCCCACTTAAAAACAACCAATAGGAGACCTACATCTCTTCTTATAGAGCACCTTAAATGGAGCCATCTAAATGCTGGAATGATAGCTATTGTTATATGCAAACTCAATTAAAGGCAAGTGGTGATCCTAACTGCCTTTAAAGTCTATCACACACGCTCGTAGCATATCCTCTAAAGTCTGAATGGTCCTTTCTGCTTGACCATCTATTTAAGGGTGAAAGACTGTACTGAGGTGGAATTGGGTACCAAGACCCTTTCAGAATGCCTTCCAAAAATAAGAGGTGAACTACGTACCTCTATATGAGATAATGGGCAATAGAATTTTGTATAATCTGACCAACTCTCTAACATAGAGCTTGGCAAAGTCCTTGGCTGAATAATAGGTATGAATTGGTAAGAAATGAGCTAATTTGGTAATCCTGTCTACAATGACCCAAACTGAATCGTGATGATGATGAGTACGAGACAAAACTATCACAAAATCCATGTTCACTTTTTCCCAGTTCCAAGTGGGAGTACTGAAATCCTGCACAGACCCACTAGGTTTCTAATGCTCAATCTTAACCTGCTGACATATAGAGGACTTAGCTATAAACTCTACAATGTCTCTCTTCATCCCACTCCACCAATAGAACTCCCATAAATCACGATATATCTTAGTGGCCCCTGGATGAATAAAGTAATGCCCACCATGCGCTTCTATAAGAATCCACTATCTCAGGTCATCTACACCTGGCACACATAGCCGACCTTGACAATGCAAAACACCATCTCTCCCTTGGGAGAAAACCTCTATCTTCTGATCTCTGATTGATTCTTTCTAGTTAGCTAGACTGGGATCCATATCCTGCTTTTCCTTTACCTCTGAAACCAAAGATAATTCTAAACTACTCTATACCCATATACTACCTTCTACTGAATCGGCTAAGCGGATACCTAGTTGGATAAGCTGATGAACTTTCTGAGCTAACTTCTTCTTACTATTTTCCATACGAGCAACACTACCCATATATATCCTACTAAGAGCATCACCACTATATTGGATTTACTCGAATGATACAGGACGCTCATGTCGTAGTCTTTTAACAACTCTAATCACTTTCCCTGACGGAGGTTTAGCTCTTTCTGAGAGAACATATACTGTAGGATTTTATGGTCCGTGATGACATCAACGTGCAGATCATACAAATAATGCCTCTAAATCTTTAAGGCAAATACTACTGCTGCTAACTCATATTATGAGTAGGATAGTTCTTTTCATGGGGTTTGAGGTGTATAGAGGTGTAGGCTATCACCTTACCTCTTTGCATCAAAACATACCCCAAACCAACCCTGGAAGCATCACAATATACCACAAATTCATCTGAACCATCCGGTATAGTCAAAATTAGGTCTTTAGTGAGTCGATTCTTCAAATCCTGAAAACTCTTCTCATAAGAATCTAACAACTAAAATTTAACCTTCTTCTGAGTCAATCTAGACATAGGGGATGCAATAAACAAAAATCCCTTAACAAATAGTCAGTAATAGCCAGCCAAACCCAAAAAACTCTAGATATCTGATGGAAAGATGGGTCTGGGATAGTTTCTCACTGCTTTAGTCTTTTGGAGATCAACTCTAATGTCATCACCGGAAATGATATAGCCGAGGAAATCTGCTGAACTTAGCCAAAATTTGCACTTACTGAATTTTGCGAACAACTGATGGTTTTTGAGAGTCTATAAGACTATTCTGAGATGTTCTACATGATCATGCTTACTGTGAGAGTAGACAAGGATGTCATCAATAAAGACTATGATGAATATGTCCAAGTACTGCTTAAATACATGATTCATCAAGTCTATGAAAGCTGTTGGGGCATTGGTAAGACCAAATGACATGACTAAGAATTTGAAGTGACCATACCAAGTTCTGAAAGCTATTTTTGGAATATAAAATTCTCTAACTCTGAGCTGATGATAGCCTAATTTTAGATCTATCTTCTAAAAGTAAATGGCACCCTGAAGTTGGTCAAATAAGTCATCAATTTTAGGAAGTGGATACTTATTCTTGACTGTGACTTTATTTATCTACTGATAGTCTATACATATTCTGAGAGAACCATCTTTATTACACACGAATAGAGCTGGTGCACCCCATAAAAACACACTGGGTCTAATGAATCCCTTATCTAGGAGATCTTTCAACTGTTCTTTTAATTCTCTAATTTATGTTGGATCCATTCTATATGGAATAATAGAGATGGGCTGAGTATCTGGAAGAAGGTTTATTCCAAAGTCGATTTCCCTTTTGGGAGGAACTTCAGGATGATCTTTAAGAAATACATCTAGGAATTCAAAAGCTGCTGATACTGACTCAAGAGTAGGGGTTTCTGATGTAGAGTCCTGGACTTGAATGATATGGTAGACACATCCCTTAGAAATGATTTTCCTTGCCCTAAGGTAGGAAACAAGCTAACCTTTAAGTGCTGAAGCACTATCCCTCCATTACTAGGATGGGATTATTTGGAAACTGAAATAGGATAATTCTTTTTCTACAGTCAACTGAGGTATAGTAGGAATATAACCAATCCATGTTGAGAATGACATCAAAATAGGTTATCTCAAGTTTGAATAAGTCTGCTAAAGTGACTTTTTGAGATACAATAACAGGATAGTTCCTGTATACCCACCAGGCTATGATGGATTTACCCACTGTGATAGAGAATGAGAAAGGCTCTGCTAGGATTTCTAGACTAACTCTGAAGTTGACAACTATATATGGAGTTACAAAGGATAAAGAAGATCCTGGATCTAGTAAAGCATAACATATAAATAATAAAATTTTAATATACCAGTGACCCCATCAGGAGAACTTTCCTGATCCTGTCGGGACTGAAGGGCATAAAGTCTTTTTGGGAATTGCACACTGGTGGCACTGGAAGTAGCACCCTACTAATTTGGGAAACCGGACGGAGCTGAGGAACGATTATATTGACTTGGCGAACCCACCTGAGGATACTTTCTGAATATTTGGCCTGGCTTGATATATCTAAAACACAGATCACTGCCAGCACTGTAGGCCCCCTAATAATTTCTTCCATACTTCTGGTAGAGAGGATTTGTTTGGGCACTACTAACAGTACCTAGAGGTTTAGGGATGAACGAGCTATCTTTATTTCTGTCTCTGAATTTTGACATGGGAGCACTGGCTGAGGATGGGGATAGAACTGAAGATTTCAAGTAGAATTGAGAATGAATATAACCCTCTAAATTAGGGTGGATAAAGTTGAAGCTACCTTTTCAACCTCTCTTATTCTCTCTCTCATTCTCTTTATTCTTAGCCTCCTCCATCTGCTGAGCATAGACCACGAGCCTAGATATGTTCATCTTCTTAATCAACAATATGGTCCTACATTCCTTAACCATACTATTAGATATGCCAGATATAAACTTAATCATCTTAGATCTTCTATATTCTACCACATGAGGAGCGTATCTGTCTAATTGAGTATACTTGAGAGAATACTCTTGTACCTCCATGTTACCCTGCTTCTAATTTATAAATTCCAAAACCTTTGCTTTTCTTAACTAAAATGGGAAGAACCTATCCATAAAAGCAATAGCGAACTTCTTCCATTCTATGTGCCCTGCATTTGTGCCCCTCTCCACTTTCCACTATTTGAACCACGAGTGAGCCACGTCCTGCGACTGATATAAAAATAGCTCAATTCTCTCACTAGTTATCTCTCCCTTAATATATATAACCTTCTTCACCTGATTAAGAAATTCCTATAGGGCCTCATATGACTTTGACCCGGTAAAAGATGGAGGGTTCATTCGGGTAAAGTCCCAAATCCTGGCTGCAACAGTTTTGGCCACTGGGTTAGCTGGAATGGTAGCTTCACATTTAGTTTATGCTATAATTGAATGAGCTAGGGTTGTGAAATATGCTCTGAATTCAGCGTAGGAGACATGTTCGTCCAGGGGATCTGGCTGGATAGGATGAGGTACTAACTGATTTCCAATTCTCCTTTTGTTTGTGTTTTTGGGAGGCATGTTTTGTAAACAAAAAGGAGAGAATGTATTAGACAGAGAGTTTAACTTGAGCTTATGCTCACCCGCACAACATGAATACTGAAAGAAGGAAACTTTTTCCTAAAACATCTCATAAAATCTAGTCCATAAGTGTGGTGTGCTATACACCTATATACAAGACTCTACTAGATGCATCTTTAAGACTTCCTAGGACTCTGTTGAACCTTAGTCTTTGATACCAAGTTTGCAGTGCCCCGAGTCTGTACTCCGGATACTACACGGTGCTCATAATCTCAAGGGACCATAAGTTAACCAATGACTGGTACTGCTGCAATAACTGAATAATAATACTGTAATTATGTAGAAATTAGGCAAAAAAATTGCCATAAGGTTTAAAACTGTAAATAAATACTGAGTACTGAATGCTGATACATCTGTCTGAAATACTTTCGTCTGATAAGACTCTACTATATGAATAAGGAATTGATAGGACAAGCCCCAACTAACCCCGACTATTGAAAACTGATAAACTGAGATACTAAAGTAATAATTATGTCCTAGAACTATGAGAAATCACCACTAGTCTGATGCTGATGGATCGGGCTGCTAAGTATGATCGGGATCCTGTGCGTTCGAACCTATGATATAAGACATCATAGCGCAAAAATAAAGTATGCATCAGTACTTTGAATGTACTGGTATGCTAAGTGTGGTAGGATGAGATGCGTGGGTTCATATGCATGAAAAATATTGACTGAATAACATGACTATAACTGAATGGGAGTACATGCATAAATATATAAACTGTAACTGAGGTCATGATAACACTGGATATTGAGTTTTGAATTTCTGATTTACTGATATTTGAGTTTACGATACTGTATTACAGATAGCTGAATACTGTATCTGATAGTCCTAATCCTATGGAACTATTTTGAGTTCTATACTGAATTGAGTGACTGTATCTGACAGTCATGATTTCTATAGAACTGAATTGAGTTCTATTCTGAGGACTGAAACTAAGACTATGGGAGGTAATCATCTAATCGACATACCCCTTTCTGAATGAATTGGGGTCCAACATATAACCCCAGTTAGAAGGGTGTCAGTACAATGCCATGGGTAAAGACAACTGTAAGTTAATCCACTCTGAAAGAAAGCTCTTTCGTCAACCCTCGCTGGTAGGAAAATGCGTGTGAGATACATCAACTCCAATCTGGAAGGAAGATACCTCAACCTATGCTAGCTACATAGTTCTGTAATGCAGGAATTGCTACTAAGGGTCAAACCCTCTGCTGGCAGGAATGCCCCCATCTGTGGGTTCGCTCGGTGCTGAATCCTACTCTAAAATGAATAGACACTGAACTGATTCCTACTTTATACTAGGGTTGACTGAACTATTACTAATTTTACTATTTAATTGAAATGAGTTATCTGAGTTATATTGACTGGTGAAAGACTACTTAATTCTATTAACTGAATAAATTTACTAAGGTCTGAACTGAATACTGAACTGGACTAGACTGATGCTGAGTCTACTGAGTTTTTCCTGAGTTCTGTAATTGACTAAGAGTACTACAGATTGTTACATGACTGAGATTATTCTGTAACTGACACTGGCTTTAGGTAAATACCTAAATTGTCGGGTATTAAATACCCCAGGACTAGATAGCATGAAAAGTAAAGCATCACATGACCTTGCATAGGATAAAAATACACACTTGTTCATAATGTATCTGTAGAGGCATTTTATCAAACACTTAAACGGCATGAACTAGTATACATGCTAACATGATATAATCTCACTATTTAATTCACATGAACAACTCATCAAACACATGAAAGGCTTTGCATATGCACATAATAAACACATGAGCATTACAATTTCAAGTCTTTAACATGAATTCACATGATACTACTTACTTAATAATTGTTCTTACAAAAATCTTTCACTTAATCGTGGAATAGAAAACCAATCAACATTGTAATCATAAATACACTTGAATACAAATCATGGAAATCATGAAATCAATTTACTAAAAGTTTGTAAGAGATTCTTGGATTCTAAGGGTGGAAGGGACCCTTGGATGAATACTTGACATACCTTAAAGATTGAATTATGAAAGATTGATAGATTTTCTTGGAACTTGGATTCTTGAATGTGATGAACTAGGGTTTGTTCTTGAAAAATTCAAAAGAGAATGAGTAAATATTTCCCTTTGGATGACTTAATTAAATGTTTTGGGGGAAGATATTATATGAGAAAAGATGCATTATTCCTCTGAATATGGGTTTTAATTACTGAAATTTACATTAATAATGCGCAGACCGACGCACCGCATCATTGGCATCGATGCAATGGCCAACGCACTGTGTTGAGTCCGTGTTGGCTCACTGGAATTTGCATTGGGAGCTGGGAAAAAATAATCATCGATACGATAGGCGATGCGGTACTTTGAGATCGCATCAATCCACTGGTTTGGACTTCCAAACGTGCCTCAAATGAAGTTCAAAAAACCTGAAACTTGTCTGAAAATACCTACTGACATTCCTTATCATGAATTAACTTTAAAATTAATATTTAAAGGTCATAAGGGTTGTGAAAAAGTATCTCCAACTTACGAAGGCTAAAATGACTCTAAGTATGAACACTCAGCTAACTTTTTCTAAGTCTGAGACTCCTTACTAGCTTTTACAGGACTGAATCAAGCTTAGGATTTTGTGGTGTCTTATAGTATCATTATTTAGTCAATTTCTTTTCTTACCTTTTTTGAGAATATTAGTATTAATCTGGTATTTTCGTGTTCTTAGATTTCTATTTCTATCAGTTAGTTTTTAGCCTTAATTATTATTTTTTTGAGGTTATTGTTCTTTCATATTGCTATTGTCATCTTTTTCATTCTTTATGCAGTGTGTTGATTAAAATGGCCTCTCTACCCTCACAAAGTCAGGGTAAGTTCTGAGTGCCCACTATCCTTCTAGACTCCATTTGTCGGATTACACTAGGTTTGGTAAGGTTTGTGTATTTCTACATTTTCTTGAATTGCCTTGCTATAGGACATATTACTTGGTTAAAGGATTGTTTAGTTTGTGAGGATGGAAGAATGGTTTTATAATTTATGTAATTATTTTTAAAGTTGCATACGCTTAGATTCTTTTGTACATGGATTCCCCTGTAAATGTTATGAACTTTATTAGCAACATAACAATATATTTATAGTTAAGAATGTAGCATATGTGTGATATTCATCTTCATACTATAGGATTTTACGTATCTTGTAACAACAATATGAGAAGAAATTCAGGGCACCATTGTTTTCTGAAACTATGTTTATAATTAAATGGGCTAACTTATTGTCTCGGGTGGCATTACAAAGGAGCTAATTGAGGTACCCCATAACTATCCAGTCATTCTAGGATCCACATAAGAGTCTTGCATATTAGTCCATTCTGTAGCTCTTTGGGACATAGACGAAAATCAATAAGATCTCTTGTATAAGGTTTCACAGTAATTCCATTTAGATGTCCATGTTCTGTAATACCCCGTATTTCTGTGCTAAAATTCTAACTAGCGTTCCTATGCATCTAAGGTCTAATCCAAGATATTCTCATGTGAATATAAGTTTTATGATCATTATACTAGTCTATGGAGTAGTTTAGAGGTGAAAATTGTTCATAGCAATGACTTAGAAGAAAGTTGAGCTAAGATCAATTGATTCATCCAAAGTTTGACATTCGATTCAATAAGGGTCAACTTCATACTTATATATCTCTTAATATAAATTAAATTTTTGATCCCAAGACCTATCAAATTGTATATAATTGAATTAGCTTTCCAATGATACTAATTTCGCAAAAATATGATACCTGAGTGATGAGTTATGCCTATTTTTATGAGAGGCAGTATGGATGTGCGATAAGGTATGCGATGCATACCTTAGCTTGTGCGATAAGGTGTGCGGCGCATACCCTAGCATATGCGATCAGGTGTGCGACGCATATTCAGAGTTCCAGCAACAAAAACACTCTATTTTTTAGTTATTTTGAGGATAACTAAGCCTTTTAACATTCCTTACACGTCCCTAAACATAACTCTATGAATTTAACTGCTCCTAAACACATCATAACCCTATTATCATTCTAGGAACATCATTCAAGGGCACAATTAAAAAAAAATTTGGGTTGCATAATCAAGATTTGAAGGTCCAATCTTTCAACAATTTCGTTACTATAGAGGTATGTGGGGATATCAACAAGAACATCCTTTCGTTCTTGTGCCCAAAATTTATATTATTTTATGAAGACACATGATTTTACATGCTTTACTTGTGAATTTGAGATGGAAATATTCTTGTTGAAGAAACTATGATATTTTGATGTTTTAAAGATGAATTCCATGAGCTTAATGTGAATATTCATGATTTAAGTTGAATTTTCAGATTTTGGTATGAATTATACACGTTGCTACATAAAGTATAATTATTGAAATGTTTTTCTCAAGTGTTGATCTATGGATTTTGAAGCCCCTATTTGAGATTATGATTTTTTAAGAAGTTATGTGTTATATACACCTTGAGATGAGAATGATTTGACCTTTTGGTCTTGAAAGAGTTGTTTTGAACTCGAATGAGAAAAGAAATCCACATTTTTATTGATTATGAAAAAGGGGTAGCATGATGGCTCCCATTATGAATTGTTGAATTGTGTTGCTGTGGATTTTCTTGTGAAATGATCTGAGCTAAGTTCGGGAGTAGACTTTAGCACCGAGTGGGAGGTATAGCTGTGATTGGTACTTCCCTAAAACTATGTGCCCCTATAAGATGTGAGCCTAAGGCTGAATGGTCTAGTGATCACTATTGAATGAATGATTAAGGTCCTACTCCAATAGCAAGGATAGAACAGCTCTCCCCAACGTGGGTTGGACGTATGACTCCATGTAGCTCACAATGGTTATGTCGATTAGAAGAGACTCCTAATGTGTGTGTGTATTCTCCTATCTAATATGAAAAGTCTTATTCTTCTATCTGAGATGAAAACATATTTGTTTGAAAGACTGAGTTTGAGAAAGTCATTGTTTTCAAAAGATTTAATGAACATATATTTCAAAGAGAATTGTTATGAGATTTGATTACTTTGGTAATTTGGAATTGAGATAAAAGTGAATTGAGATTTATTATGATGACTCAGATGTTTCATCCGATTTATTTTACTCTCTTATGATTATGATGATTTTAATTCAAGCTAAGTGAGTCATTTATATCAGCATGCATAATTTTATAAACTGTGATGATATTAAGATATTATTTTATATATGCATTTAACCCCATATGCTCGGTACATTTCTATGGTACTGACCCCCCCACATCAATGTATGGGCTACATTTTCTCAGAATGTGGGTACAAGGTATAGCGTGCACCTTCAGATCCATCTAGTTAGCGGCATCTAGTCAGCAGGTGATGAGTCCTTTTGATTTAGGGGCTTGAGTTAGTTATGCAGAATTAAAAATGTTGTATTTTCTTTATTCAGTCGTATTGAGTTGGTTTTGTAGGGAGTCATGACCCGGCTACCTACAGTTAATACTAGTAGAGGCTTCATAGACAGTCAGTAGAAGTTGATGCATTTCGTTTCAGTTATGGTTGTAAAGGCAGAATTGAAATCTTGTAACTTTAGTATTGTATTGATCAAATTCAAAAAGAGTTATTTTCCACAAATTTCCATATATATTTGTATTTCATATTCAGTTGCTTATGAGATGTGCTAATAGAAGGGTTAGCTTGGGGTCACTTGTGACCCTAAGCACCGTGTGACATCTTAGGACCCGATTTTAGGGCGTAACAAACTTGGTATCAGAGCACAGAGTTCAAGTGTCCTAGGGTGTCTATGAAGCTGTGTCTAGTAGAGTCTTGCAGAATGGTATAGTGATGTTTGTACTTTTCTTCGAGAGGTTACAGGGCATTTAGCAAATGTTTCTCTTCTTTTAAGTCTAGGACCATGCCATGAAAAGGTTCTCTAAGAAACTTATATAAATTCTTATGTTATTCTATTCTGGCCAACTATGCCTCATTTCAAAGGTATCAAAAATTGTTGAGCTTCATTCTTCATAGATAGTTATGCGACTGTAAGAGAGCTAGAAAGTATCCTGTCAGTACTTTTGAGTCTCAAATATTAAAGTGTTTTATAAGGTCTGTAGAAATTATGCACAAATCTTGAGTCAGATGTGCTTTTGAATTTCTCCTCAAAATCAATAATGATAATCTATACTTCCCTATCTATGTTCTTGAAGTAACATCTTCGGTATGTTCCAGTTTCTCCCTTGATAATTCTCTTATAATTGCTAGCAGAAGTTACAGAAGTTACAAAAGGCGGCTTGAGAGGAGCCTTCTAGTGTGTTATAAGTCCCTCAGATTTGAAGTTGTAGCCTCATTCTTTTGAGTTATTCAATTAAGACAGGGTAAGGTGTATTCTTAGATCATTGAATATCGTGTGTCAAGTTTCTATCTCTTGTATTATATAATCTTGTTATCATTGTGTTTGTGAAAAACCAAAGTTTAGTGAAGCCGTGTGGGGCCCATTTCGATTCACTAGCATAGTTGCTTTATTATTTATTTCATTTTCTTGTTCAAAACACAAAACCAAAGTCTAGTGAAGCCGTGTGAGGCCTATTTTGATTCACTAGCAAATTGTTGTTTATCTTGTTGTTCTTGTGTTGGTTGAAAGTTTGTGTTTAGAGGGGTAGTGACAAGAAAAGTGGTAAGGGCAATTTATTGAATGTATAGAAACCAATCTTTTTGCATACGATTGAGTTAGTAATGAAGTTCTATGTCCTTGTGTTTTAGTTTAGCAGAAGGTAGAGAAGGAGTTATTTGTTAAGATGAATTATAGTTAGTTTGGATTATGAAAAGAGTTGTTGACGGTATTTGTTCCGCTAGAAAAGTATAGGTTATTGATGGAAGAACTTTGTTGGGTGAGAGTTGCTAATTTAGTCTTTTCTGAGATTGGAAAAAGGGAGTTTGGTTGAAATTTATAGAGCTATGAAAGTAATTTAGGTGTGAAGATGGATAAATAGTAATGATGTGAAGAAGGAGAATTTGTTAACGGATTATGAATAAGATAGGCCATATGATTATGATCAATTGTATTTGTGTACTAGGTTTTCTTAATGTTGTATTCTATAGTTTTGAAGTAAGAATTGTGTGTGAGATTGGGTTGTAAATCATGTTTAGCACTAGACATTATGTTTGGATAGTTGATGGTTCGGTTGTTGATGCTAGTTATATGGAGGTGATATAATAGGCATGAACACTGTATGCAAGAGTGTAAGATCATGTGTTCGTAATTAATTATGATATATAGGTGTGCCCAAGGTGCTATGGGGTTGCATTATTTCTCAAGGATTATTGAATATTGTGTGGTTGGTAGTAATGTTGAGTTGCTAGGTAGAGAAAGGCTAGTTAGATAATTTATGATATTCCTGATAGCTAAGTTAAAGAGTTATGGTTGAAGATGTTGAGTCTTTTTAGTATGATTTTATTCTCGTGGTTTGGGAAAAATATAAGTATAGAAGTGTGATCTTGGTGGGCTATGATCATGTGATTAGAGATGTAGGTATGGTTGCAAATGAGAGTGTAAGTCTTTGATGATGATTATTGAAGCAAGGAATTAAGGATGGCTTATGGATGGGTTGTTCAAGAATAAAGTCGGTAAGTTCAAAATTTGTTTATTCTTGTGAGTTTAGCATTTATGTGTAGATATTAGAATGATGAAATTATGGCTTAGTCTCAAGGATATGTAATAGACCTTCATGCTTAAAATATAGCTTTGACCTAAGGCGGAGATGGTTAGTGAAGAACCAAACTAAGTTTCAAGAATTAGATTGTGATACATGTCAATAATGAGTTATGATGAGATAGTGGCCCCTTCTTACTCTATAGTATTCCTTAGATTTCAGTCATTACAACACCAAATCCATTACTTGCGTGATAAATCCATGCCACAACCCTATGCTTATACCCATCATGTAAGCTCAAGCCCGTTCTCAGCTTCTAGGAGGCATGTAACAGCTTCACTTTGTGATTCGAATTATATCTCATGAGTCTATGAACTACAGTCTTATGTTGAATAGCTTTATGATATGTATGAACTCGTATTTCAGAGTATGACCAGTTTTTAAACTCATGATACTAGTGAAGTTCGCATTATATCATGCATGTCCTCAGCTTTGATTTCTTTGATGAACCCATGACTTAGATATTTTATTCCTTAGGCCTAAGATAAGTGTTAATGTTATGTATTATAGTTTTCGTGATTCAGGATCTTATGTATTAGCCTTTCGGTGACCTCTTCCTATGTTAAGATAGTGGCGATGATAGTAGATAAGCAATGGTTTAGATGTGAGAGAGTTGATGACCCTCATTAAGAAAGATTATTTATGCTTTTCTATCTAAGGCTAAAGTGTGAAGTAAGATTGAGGCCAAGTCTTTGATATATGTCTTAGTTAGTTAGAAATTGTGTGTATGTTTTTAAGAAGAGTGCAAGATAATTATTGTCGATAAAGGTTTAGAGAATATATAGAGTGTGCCTTTAGGGGTATTTTTCTTAAAGTTATATGTGGTTTTAATGATTGGCTTGAATGTTATGTAAAGTGTAAGATGATGTATGCAATATGTGCTAGTAAATCCATATCAAGAGTTTTGAATTAGTCATTGAAGTGGTAAGGTAGGTTATGCTTAGGGTGTGAGCTCTAAGAAGATATAGAATATTTAATCATGTGGTTTAGACTAGTATTTTGGAGTGGCATGTTGTATCTTATGATTTTTGAGTTAGTCCTGACATTGGCGAGAGGACTTAGTTTACTTTAGACCTTGTAGAAAGATTTATCGATGCCCATGTGAGAATTATGAGTTGAATCAAATGAGTATGGTATTTAAGGGGAATAGTATAGTTGAGAGAGTATTTGAGAAGTGATGCTAAGCTTGAAAGTAATATGCTGTGTTGCCTGCGGCCTAGCAATCCTATCCTAGTTTATGGTTTATATATTTATATTCCATTATATGGAGTTATATCAATGTTGTGATTCCTTAGTCAGATGTTTTGTTCAAATCAGGCCCAAATCCGTTGCTCTGTAAAGTTAATAGAATTTCATAGAAAAATGCTGAAGAAATACTCTATTTGAGTATGGACAGTCAATATGATTCAATCCTTATGGCCTGCAATCCAGGTAACAGGCAAGCCAATAAGCTCTTATAGAGTTCCAACTTCTCATCTAGTATTACTATCTAAAGTTTCATGAGTATTACTATTTTGTGAGATAATTCTGTTCAATCCAAGCATCATGTTTCAGATTTGGCAATTTAAACATGACTCATTTCATAAATGTTCAGCGCATAATCTCAATTATCCAAGTGTTTTAGTCCAAACGGTGTAATACCCCTTGTTTGATCTAAGTCTTGTTGTCTCATGATTCACACTTGCATATGTTATCACTTCTCAGTTCAAGATGTATTAATTGATTAGGAACACTTCAAGTGAATCCTCAATTCTCAACATGTATCAGTTTCTTGAAGCAAGTAAAGTAGAGTCAGCTCAGAATTCAGTTTCATGATAGAAGTTCAGATAATTTAGATCAGTTCATGCATCAGTTTTAGTTTTAGATATTGAGTCATGATTCAGTTCGTAAGTATCCTGTATAGTGTCACAGTCTCTTCCTAGGATTTTCACAAAATTATTATCATTCGGGACGAACGATCCCAAGAGGGGGATGTTGTAATACCCCGAATTTACATGTCATAAACCTCTCATCTTTTTCTCATGAGATCAGATCCAGTGCAAAGTAATGGTTACTCATAAGTTGACACTCTCATATCTATCTGAGCCATATAATTATTTTTATGAGAAGTTAGGCGCATGTAATTCAGTTCAGTGACTCATTATGTTTGAGATTTAGTGATTCAGTTTATATCAGTTGTACAAGTTATCTTAAAGATCAATATTCCTCTGTGTTTTATCTTAATTATCCACATTCGAGGACGAATGTTCCCAAAGGGGAGATAGTGTAATACCCCGTATTTCTGTGCTAAAATTCTAACTGTTGTTCCTACGCGTCTAAGCTTTAATCCAAGATATTCTTATGTGAATATAAGTTTCATGATCATTATAGTGGTCTATGAAGAATTTTAGAGGTGAAAAATGTTCATAGCAATGACATAGAAGAAAGTTGAGCTAAGACCAATTGATTCATCCAAAGTTTGACATTCGATTCTACAAGGGTCAACTTCAAACGTATAAATCTCTTAATGTATATGTAATTTTTCATCCTAATACCTATCAAATTTTAGATAATTGAATTAGCTTTCCAACGATACCAATTTCATAAAAATATAATACCCGAGTGATGAGTTATGCCCATTTTCGTGAGATGCAATATGGATGTGCGATAAGGTATGTGATCCATACCTTAGCTTATGCGATAAGGTATGTGGCGCATACCCTAGCATATGCGTTCAGGTGTGCGACGCACATTTAGAGTTCCAGCACTGAAAACACTCTATTTTTGAGTTATTTCGAGGATAACTAAGCCTTTTAACATTCCTTACACGTCCCTAAACATAACCCTACGAATTTAACTGCTCCTAAACATATCATAACCCCATTATCAGTCTAAGAACATCATTCAAGAGCACAATAAGTGCAAAACAATTAGGGTTTCACAGTCAAGATTTAAAGGTCCAATCTTTCAACAATTTCGTTACTATAGAGGTATGTGGGGATATCAACAAGAACATCCTTTCGTTCTTGAACCCAAAATTTATATTATTTTATGAAGACACGTGATTTTACATGCTTTACTTGTGAATTTGAGATGAAAATATTCTTGTTGTAGAAACTATGATATTTTGATGTTTTAAAGATGAATTTCATGAGCTTAATGTGAATATTCATGATTTAAGTCGAATTTCCAGATTTTGGTATGAATTATACATGTTCATACAACAACAACAACAACAACAAACCCAGTGTATTCCCACCTAGTGGGGTCTGGGGGGGTAAGATGTACGCAGTCCATACCTCTACCTCTGAAGAAGTAGAAAGGCTGTTTCCGATAGACCCCCGGCTCAAGACAGTCGCCACACAAATATAAATATAAATATAAATATAAATATAAATATAAATATAAATATACATATAAATATAAATATAAAGTAACGCATAGGTAGTAGGAAACATCAGGAAGCACTCAGATACCTAATACAACATGGAACACCGAAATCATAACAAGAAGAAGAATAGGAATAGGAATAAAAATAAGAGTAGGAAGAATAACAGGAATAAACCCCACCAAAAAAATTCCCTACCCTTGTGCCCCCAAACTGGCCTAGTCTTCTGCCCTAATCCTCGCCCTCCAGACCTTCCTATCTAGGGTCATGTCCTCGGTGAGCTGTAACTGCTCCAAGTCCCGTCTAATCACCTCTCCCCAGTACTTCTTCGGCCGACCCCTACCCCGCCTAAAACCATCCAACGCTAGCCTCTCACACCTACGAACCGGGGCATCCATGTCCCTCCTCTTCACGTGTCCAAACCAACTCAATCGGACTTCCCGCAACTTGCACTCCACTGGAGCCACCCCAACCTTCTCCCTGATAGTCTCATTCCTAACTCTGTCCCCTCTAGTCATCCCACACATCCATCGCAACATTCGCATTTCCGCCACCTTTAATTTTTGGATGTGGGAGTTCTTAACTGGCCAACACTCCGCTCCATACAACATGGCCGGACGGACTACCATCCTGTAGAATTTGCCTTTAAGCTTGGGCGGCACCTTCTTATCACACAACACCCCCGAAGCGAGCTTCCACTTCAACCATCCCGCCCCAATATGGTGCGAGACATCCTCGTCAATCTCACCGTTACCCTGAATCACGGATCCGAGATACTTGAAACTATCCCTCTTACATACCTCCTGCGATTCCAGCTTCACTACCACCTCATCCTCCAACCTCACGTCATTAAACTTGCATTCCAAATACTCTGTCTTGCTTCTGCTCAACCTGAACCCTTTAGACTCAAGAGTTTGTCTCCACACCTCTAATTTGTCAACCACACCCTTTCGGGTCTCGTCAATCAGAACTACATCGTCTGCAAAAAGCATACACCAAGGCACTTCCCCTTGAATACTCCGCGTCAACACATCCATCACCAAAGCAAACAAAAAAGGACTAAGAGTAGATCCCTGATGCAATCCTGTCAAGACAGTAAAATGCTCTGAGTCTCCTCCCGCCGTCCTCACCTGAGTTTTCGCTCCATCATACATATCTTTAACTGCTCTGATATAAGCCATCGGGACTCGACTCACCTCCAAGCATCTCCAAAGAACCTCCCTGGGAACTTTGTCGTAAGCCTTCTCTAGATCGATAAACACCAAGTGCAGGTCCTTCTTCCTTTCCCTATACTGTTCCACCAGCCTCCGTACCAGGTGAATTGCCTCCGTCGTCGAGCGCCCAGGCATAAATCCGAACTGATTTTCCGAAATAGACACTATCCGTCTCAGCCTCCCCTCGACGACTCTCTCCCAAATCTTCATAGAGTGACTCAATAACTTAATCCCCCTATAGTTATTGCAACTCTGGATGTCACCCTTATTCTTATAGAGAGGGATTATGGTACTCCACCTCCATGCCTCGGGCATCTTTGCCGTCTTGAAGATTTCGTTAAACAGACCAGTCAACCACCTTACCCCAGCCTCTCCAACGTACTTCCAAAACTCCACCGGTATCTCATCCGGCCCCGTCGCCCTAATTCCGAGAATAGTCTTTAGCACCGAGTGGGAGGTATAGCTGTGATTGGTACTTCCCTATAACTACATGCCCCTGTAGGATGTGAGCCTAAGGCTGCATGATATAGTGATCACTAGTGTATGAATGATTAAGGTCCTACTACGATGGCAAGGATAGGATAGCTCTCCCCAACGTGGGTTGGACGTATGATTTCATGTAACTCACGTAGTTTATGTCGATTATAAGAGACTCCCAATGTGTGTGTGTGTATTCTCCTATCTAATATGAAAAGTCTTATTCTTCTATCTGAGATGAAAATATATTTGTTTGAAAGACTGAGTTTGAGAAAGTTATTGTTTTCAAAGGATTTAATGAACATATATTCCAAATAGAATCGTTATGAGATTTGATTTCTTTGGTGATTTGGAATCTAGATAGAAGTGAATTGAGATTTATTATTATAACTCGTGCGTTTCACCCGATTTATTCTACTCTCTTATGATTATGATGATTTTAATTCGAGCTAAGTGAGTCATTTGTATCAACATGCTTAATTTTATAAACTGTGATGATATTAATATATTATTTTATATATGCATTTCACCCCATACGCTCGGTAAATTTCCATGGTACTGACTGACACACACGCCCATGTGTGGGCTATATTTTCTCAGAATGTAGGTACAGGGTATAGCGTGCACCTTCAGATCCAGTCAGTTAGCGGCATCCAGTCAGCAAGTGATGAGTCCTTTTGATTCAGGGGCTTAAATCAGTTATGCAGAATTAAAAAATGTTGTATTTTCTTTATTCAGTCGTATTGAGTTGGTTTAGTCAGGATTCATGACCCGGCTACCTACAGTCAGTACTAGTAGAGGCTTCATAGACAGTCAGTAGAAGTTGATGCATTTCATTTCAGTAATGGTTGTAAAGGAAGAATTGAAATCTTGTAACTTTAGTATTATATTGATCAAATTCAATAAGAGTTATTTTTCGTAGATTTGCATATATATTTGTACTTTTTATTCAGTTGCTTATGAGATGTGCCAGTAGAAGGATTAGCTTGGGGTCACTTGTGACCCTAAGAACCGTGTAAAATCTCAGGACCCGGTTTTGGGGAGTTACATGTTCACTTGTGGATCATAGTGTTTTCTATTGCTTAGACCTATTATATAGACGTCTGGTCAGTTGGAAAAAAACTAAAGGAGATAGTATTTCAATTTGATGACTTTATTATAAGCGGAAGAGTGGGAAAATGACAATTAAAGAGAGACAGTATTTCAATTTGATGCCTTCATTAAAAGAAGACCATACAACTATTATTTTTGTAATGAAACCTTTATTTGAATTCTTTTTGACATCTTTACGTTTGTGACGACATGGATAACCATTTCCCCCCTAATCTGCGTCTTCCAATGGAATATTAGAAGCTGAATTCTGTGGAGATTATACGTGTTCTGATGTATTATCGTAGGCAATGGACCATCTAGTTAACTCTGCCGCTAAATTACACTACATGTCTGGAGGGAATATTAGTGTCCTAATTGTTTTTCGAGGACCGAGTGGTACCGCTCTAGGTGTTGGTACTCAACACTCTAAGGTACCTTGTATTAGTTTTCTCGTGGTATTTCATTTTAATGGAGATAATGCAGGTTGTGGATATCAGGAAGTTCTTATACTTTTCTAAGTTGAATTACTTTTAGCCAACGGATCACATGAGCATATGTTATCTATAATATGAACAAACCTAGCTGAATTAGATTATGCTTCTAGTAAAATATTTATTAGGACGAAATGCATTCTGAAAAATCAATATCTCAAAAAATATTAGAACTCAACTTGTTATATGATGATCAATATGCTGTGTCATACGCAATGGTATGGGTCTGTCCCTGGCTTGAAAGTTGTGGCACTATATTCCTCTGAAGATGCGAAAGGGCTCTTAAAAGCAACAATCAAAGATCCCAATCCAGTTGTTTTTCTTGAGAATAAGTTGTTGTAAGTATGATACAAGTTCGAGAATTTTGGTAAAAAATTTGTAAAACACGTTAGCATAACAAAGACATACCCACTGTAATCCCACAAGTAGTTTTTGGGGAGGGTAGTGGTGTGCAACCTTACCCCTATCTTCAGAAAAGGTAGATGTCATTTTTAATAGACCCTAAACTGAAGTAAAATATTAAAATAGATCAAGTAGGTAACAAAAATATAGTAATGAAGAATCTATACTGAAAACCAACGGCAAGGAGACCTGTAGAAACAACAAATAATATGATAATCGAAGCCAAGAAGACAAGTAATGCTAAAATTGAAAAAATAAGATAGTAGGGGAGTAAATTTTGGTATCCGATTTAGATTTTGGTAAATCATAGTTAGGCATGGCCAGTCTTTTCCTATGTCGGATGAAGTTCTTTATACTTGCCTTACCCTTTCCATAGGTAAAGCATAGGTATGTTCCCAGACGAGCTTTATATTTTTGGTATTGTTTGCATTCCTTCTTATAGTTTATGGTACTTTCTTTTGTGTGTAATAGATAGAGAAAGAGGGTAGAGATGTGACAATTGCTCTCTTTCTAATGGTTGTTCCACTTTTTCCCCTCTGTCATTTTAAAAAAAAAACAACGCAAACTCAAGTACTCTATTACTTTTTAGGTATGTTTTCTCGCCAAAATATTACATATTGTACCATCTGTGATTTTTTATTATTGCTTTTTCGCTTTTTGGGTTAAAATTTTTTGGGTTTATTTGGATTTTCCATTCTAATTGTAGTTAATATGAGCTTAGAGAACAAGAAGTTAATATGAGCATACAGAATAAGTACAAAGGTTAAGTTCGATCAACTATGCAAAAACATGTAAAACCAGCAACATATATACGTGAACAAAGTGGAAAGTTCAAATTGTCCTATTATTGTACATGATATCATTAATCAGATTTTCCATCCCCATATTGGTGAATAATTAGATATCTGTAGATTTGAATCTCTTGTGGACTGTAGTTGGGTCAAAATTTGTTTCTTAATAAAGAGCTTCAGTGGCATCATATCTATTGATTGGCAACAACAACAACAAAAAAAAATAACAGTGTATTGCCATAAAATAAAGTATGAGGGGGTAACTGTATGCTATCCATAATAGTCGAATAAAGCATGTTGTGTTGTTAAGAGTTTTTTGCAGCTACATATGACATGGGAATTAATGTGCTCCCTAAGTTTCTTTTTTATCCACTTAATCAGCCTTTGCACTAGATGTCATCACTCAAGCCTTGCCATAATTTTTGTTTCTTTGCTTCATTTTCTTTCACTAATAAACTTACGCATGTGAATTATTTTGACAGATGTTGTCTTCATCCAAACCCGATACTTCTCTTCTTGATTTTTTTATCGTATCTATTTTTTACTTTTTTTTTCAATTTTTCTATTCTTCTCAGTTAATTACTTAAATTGTTATCAGTTGTTTTTGGTTTAGTTTTACTAATTCATCTCATGTAATTGCTTAAATTGTTCTTTGTTTAATTTCATTGATTCATCTCATGTAATTGCTTATATTGTTATCAAATGTTCTTTGTATGCTTATTTTTTCAATTATTGGCACTTTTCGATAAAAATATGAATTAGTTGGGCACAAATTGATATCGAACACTGGGTAGGAAGTATAATTTTCCCGTAATAAGTAGTTATCCATTTCCAATCCTATCAACCTAATAATTTCTTGTGTTTAACTATTTATAGTGCAATGAAATCGCGTAGTATTAACCTTTAGTTTCTCAAGAGTAAGACCATTTTCATCATTTGTGTAACGGACTACCAAGCAAAGAGTGCTTTTTCTATTTCTCTCCTTTAGGTTGCAGAATAATGTTTTGTGAGTAATATTAGTGTTGCTACTACTTCTATTGTCAATTCTTATAGTTCTCTTCGAAAAAATGCTTAGAGTCCAACCAAATATGAAGAATCTGTACTTGCTAATAGAGCTCTAGATTTAAATTCTGCTAAATGTCACTTTAGCAATGAGATACTAGCAAACTTCTACAACAACTATTAATAGCCAGCACATCAGACTACATGTCTCGATTATCGTGCATTACCACATGATAATTCAAGATTATTAGAGTTCATTGCTCGATACGATGTTCCCCTGCTCCTTCTTCTGAAGGAAGATTTATGGGTTTGATATATAATCTCATCTAATCTTTAAAAGTATAGAAGATTTACTATCAAAAAGGAAAAACTACTAAATTTTAGCTTCTATATTTTGTGGTATCTGCAAATGTTACAAGTACTATGTGAGAAAAATTGTATTCCTCTGTGCTTATTCTATTCTTTTACATCATTTAAGCAGACCATATAAAGAAAAATGATACAATTGTTTGCGTTCTTATAGGAATGATACTTTTTTATTTGCTGCATCTATTGCTCTGATAAGAAAATAAATGTGAGATAAAAATCATGTGTTGAATGGATGAGATATACATTCTATGTACCTATATGTGTGAACTTGAACAAAAACTGACAATTTTACCTATATTTGTGCCTTTTACTTTAGTAGTTATACACTGACTTTCATATATTTCCCTACTATATTAGAAGTGCGAGTAAGAATTGGAGGATCGACATGAATGCTATTTATCATTTAAATTCTTTTTAAGGGTATATTTGTCATTTAGATTCATTTTGTCTTCCACTTGGTGTGCACATACACCACCACTTTCAATACGTGGCTTTCATACCTCACCACCCTTTCATCAAATTTCACTCATCAGTATTGGCTCAAAAATCAATATCTCATAAAATATAAGAATTTAACTTGTTATATGATTATCAATATGCAGTATTGCGCGCAATGGTATGGGTCTGTCCCTGGCTTAAAAGTTGTGGTGCCATATTCATCTAAAGATAAGTAAAATATTAAAAAAGATCAAGTAGGTAACGAAAATATAGTAATGAAGAAGCTATAAATTTTGGTATCCAGTTTAAATTTTGGTAAATCATTTTCCGATGAAGTTCTTGATCCTAGCTTTACCCTTCCCATAGGTAATGCAAAGGTATGCTCCAAGATAAGCTTTACATTTTTTGTATTGTTTACATTCCTTCTTACAATTTGTGGTGCTCTCTTTTACGTGTAACAGATTGAGAAAAAGGGTAGAGATATGACGATTGCTCTCTTTCTATGGTTATTCTACTTTTTCTCCTGTCATTTTAAATAAAACAAAAGTAAAATCAACCTCTCTATTGCTTTTTGGGTATGTTTTCTCACCAAATTATTTCATATTATACCATCTTTGATTTTGTATTATTGCTTTTTCTCTTTCTGGGTTTAAAATTTTTGGGTTTATTGGGATTTTTCCATTCTAATGGAAGTTAATACGAGCATAGAGAACAAGAAGTTAATGTGACCATACAAAACAAGTACAAAGGTTAAGTTCGATCAACTATGCAAAAATATGTAAAACCAGCAACATATATACGTGAACAAAGTGGAAAGTTCAAACTGTCTTGTTATTGTACATGATATCATTGCTCAGATTTTCTATCCCCATATTGGTTAATAATTACATACCTATAGATTTGAATCTCTTGTGGACTGTAGTTGGGTCAAAAATTACTTTCTTAATAAAGAGCTTCAGTGGCATCATATCTACAGATTGTTAATAACAACAACAACAATAACAACAAGATAGTAGTGTATTGCCATAAAATTAAGTATGATGGGTAAGTGAATGCAGTCCATAATAGTCGAATAAAATATGTTGTGCTGTTAAGAGTTTTTTGCAATTACATATGACATGACAATTAATGTGTTCCCTAATTTTCTTTCTTATCCACTTAATCAGCTTTTCACCAAATGGCATCACACAAGCTTTGCAACAATTTTTGTTTCTTCATTTTTTTTTTCACTAAAAAGATTATACGTGTGAATTATTTTACCAGATGTTATCTTCAGCCAAACCCGCTACTTCTCTTGTTGATTTGGTTATCGTTTTATATTTTTCTTCTCTTTTGTCAATTTTTCTATCCTTCTTGTTAACTACTTAAATTGTTATCAGTTGTTTTTTGTTCTATTTCATTGTTTCTTACCTTATATTTCTGTTGGACACCTTTTCAAGGCTTGAACTCGTGATCTCCTACTCATATGGCAGCAACACTATCAGTTACTCCAAAACTCCCCTTCAATTTGTATTTATAATTTAGAAGAAAAAAACTTAGTTAATTTCAGGAACAAATATATCTTCAATCCACTAATTGTTTAGTTAGCTATAAATGTATATTTAGCTACCTTGATTATGTGAAAGATTATGATACCCAAGATATAGCTCTTAGAGTTTCAAAATGTAGGTGTCTAATTTTCCCTTTGACGTAATCTCTCTTTTTTACGCTTTTATAGGTTATAGTTACGAGTTAGTAATTTATAGTGGCTCTAGTTTTTGCTGAAATAGTGAGGTGACACCATTTTTGATTTTTGATAGAGACTTTGTGTAACTGAATATGCTGTTTCAATGAATGCTGATACATAGTTTTGTCATCTTCAGTACACTTATCTACATAATGTACCAGTTTATAACCGATACAGGAGTAGTGCTGCTACTACTAGCTCGATTGTTATTGGTGGTGGTAGTGAAGGCGGGAGGATGGTGGGTAAGTGGTTGAAGTATAGGAGGAAGAAGAAAAATAGGAGATGAGGGCATATAATTCGCAACTTCATACTGCTGTGTCAGTTGCAGGAATTGCTGTTGTTGTTGCTACTATTGCAGCGGCTGCAATAGCCTCATCTGGTGGCAGTAAGGATAAGCAGATGGCAAAAACTGGTATGGCTATGGTTATGCTTCATTATTTGTAGCTATACAGTGTGTTAAAGCTATTAAGGCTATGAAAGTTGAGCACGAGCATCTTACATCAGTGGTAGTGGTTATTTCTGCTGTGAACGTTCGATCAGTAGGGATGTTATGCCATTAATTGCAGCTACATCTACAACTATTGGTGCCCTTTTGAATTGCTCAATTACGTCAAGGTTTTCTCTAATTTGGGATTATATAGAAAAATTAATGATATTGTGTTGTTAGTATATAGGTGGTGGATTTTATTTGAGTTGTATGTGCATATTCTTTAATTTATGAGGTATTAATTTTTTGCTCTCTATGGTGCGGCTACATTAGAGGCCAGAACATCAAATGAAGCATGGAACATAGCAACAGTAATTTATGTTGATAAAAGAATAGTATATTATGGTTTCCTTAAAATTGACATGAGTTTTTTTAAAAGCATCAACAATTGAAGAATTTGTGTCTTTTCCCTTTTACCAAATCACCGAAAGCAATTATGTAGTTGTCACATGCTTATACATTGCTTATAGATGGATACTTTGTAATGCTTTACTATAATTTCGTGTGTCTGATCTATACCATTACCAATATATTTTTTCTTGTTCTTGCATCAGACATCTCTTTTTCATGTTTAATTAGCTTTACTGTTGGCATTGAGATTATACAATATTTTTCCATAATATACTTTTTAATATATTTTGCTGAAATTTCATCTGTTATTATTGAGGAAGATAATGCTTTTGATTTCCGGATATTAATATAATTAAAGGATGATGGTGCTTTATGTAACAGTAATGAAGGCAAACAAGGTAGCTTGATCTATGGAATTGAACAACAACTGCAATATGGAATCAAACATAGACCCTTGAGTAATTGGTCTTCCTTTTTTGTCTATCTGTGTCTTATAGCCTTTTTGACTTTTTTAGCATTTAGTTAACATTTAAAAATCGTGTAAAGAAAATGTAAAGTTCATAATGAATCTATTTTATAATCTAGTTATCCGCACCCCCTACAAATGGTATCAGAGCCCAGTAATTTAAAAAGTACAGCAGTAAAATATATGGTAGAGTTTATGTATATTTATTAAATTAATTATGAGAAGACCATTTAAAATTAGAGAAGCTTTTAGAAAAATTAAAGAATCTTTAATTAATAATTATTCAGAATATATAAGTCTAAATAAAACAAAAGAAAACCCACAAAGATTAGCTTACCTAATTACATTAATATCTAGTATTGAAGCAAAATTAATAATCCATTTAAAATCTAGGAGAATGAGACACATACCACCTAATTATGATAAAATTAGATTTAGATATCCACCAAGATATTATAAAAATGATTTAAATGAATAAAGAACAAAAATACAAAGAATTAAAACAATTTATTTCTGAAAAACGTAAAAAATTAAAAATAAGAATAGAAAGACTACATTATAATATATTTGCTGGAGTTAGTAAAAACTCAATAAATACACAAAAAGATGAAATAACAAAATTAGAATCACAAATAGACAGTTTAGAATATATATACAACATGAACTATTCACAATAAAATGAACAAAGAAGAATTTATAATAGATGAAAAAATATATGAAAATCACGAAGGATTAAAAATAAAAATAGTATTTTCTAATCTAGGAAGAAGATATAAGAAAATAGGTGAACATTTATATCTAATGCTAGAAAAAGAAGAATTAAAAGTAGAAGATCAGCAATGGTAAGAATAGAAAGAGAAAATGAAGAAATAGATAGGAAAAAGGAAATAGAAAAAATAAAACAACAAACTACGGAAGAAATACGAAAAATAGAAGAAACTAAAAATAGTAGGATTGCTGAATTAGAAAAAGAACTACAAATGTTAAAAGATCTGTATGAACAAAGACAAAAGGAAAAAGAAGAAAAAGCTAAAGAACAGAAACTACTGAACGAGATAAATCAATTTAAGGAAAAATTAGAAATAACAAACAAGGAATTAGAAATAAATAATATAGATGTTGAAGAGGCAGATAATTATGATTCAGAAGATAGTGAAACATATACAGAAATATTAACAAATACAAAAAATTTAGAAATCAATGAAAAACAAGAAGTAATTAATGAGGAAAACTTAGAAAATACCAACACAGAAATAAATACTCTTGATAAAAAAGAAGATGAAAATATAATACCTAAAACAGCAGAAATAAGAAAACCTATATATTATAAGAATAAGTTTAAAAAATATAATGAATATGACAAATGGACACCAAAACAAATAGTTAATAAAAATTATAACTTTTTAGACCTAGACTGTGTAATAGATACAGAAAAAATAATACAATTATGGATAGGATATATGACAAAACAATTATTAGATAATAGTATAAACATAACAGATGCACCAGAATATAAAAAAAGAACGCTAATAGGATCAATAAAACTATGGTTTTTGAATTTAACTGAAAACAACAAGAAAGTATTAAGAGCTAATAAACCTATAGAAGGAACATCATCAACAACAACTAAACTAACACCTATAGAATTATTAAAAAAATATGAAACAGCTATAAAAGATGAATTTGGTAGTATGACAACAATAGAAGAAGAATAAGAGAAGAAATAGATACAATTAGAAATTTAATGTAATATGTAATATGTGTTATATAGATGAATATACTTGCGCATTTAAAGAATATTATTATAAAGGAGCATATAGTATAGAAGAAAGTAAAGAAATAAGAAAATTATATTTTAATAAATTTCCCGAACCATTTAGTTCAAAGATAATAAAAAGTTGGGAAGAAGCAAAAATAGTAGATACGTTAGGAGCAAGAATCAAATTTTTACAGCAATGGTATAGAAATTTATGTGAAAAATATAGAGAAGAATTAAAAATGAAAAAAACATTAATAAAAAATTTAGCATGTTGCAAAAATAAAATAGCACCCTAATTTGGATGTGAAGAAAGATATTATAAGAAAAGAAAAAGACATAAGAAATACAAGAAATATAAAAAATCAAAATATAAATACAAGAAACCAAGAAAAAGATATTATGTAAAAAATTATAAATACAAAAGATCATATAGAAAGAAGAAATATATAAAAGAATGTACTTGTTATAATTGTGGAAAGTTAGGACATTTAGCTAGAGATTGTAAATTACCTAAAAATCCAAAAAATAAACAAATATCAGAAATAAAAATAGATAATACAGAATATATGCAGATAGATTATATAAATTATGAATTAGAAAGTGAGGATAGTATATATGAAATTTCAGAAAACGAAACAGATACTGAAATAGATAGTGAAATAGATGAATCAAATGACTGAAGAAGATATAAAAATAATAACAAAGGAAGAATATTTAAATGATGAAGGAACAGAACAAAAAATAATATTTGACAGTAATATATTTGATGAAATAAAAGGAAAAGAATTAGATTTAAGTGTAGAAAAAATATTTAAAATACCAACAATAAAAAATATGTTTACTAGGAAAAAGGATGACTATTATGTAGTATGCCAAAAAGAACATGTAATAGACTGTAGATATGCAAAAGGCAAAGCTAGTATACCACTAGTAACAAAAAGAATAATTAATAAAGAGATAAATGATATAAAAAGTAAAGGAGATCCAATAAAATATGTACACCTAGGAGGTAGAGAGATATTAATAAAAGCATGTTTTAGAGAAGGAATAGATTCACCAATAGAATTATATCTAGCAGATGATAGAATTATAAAACCTATAGAAAAAAGCATAATAACTGCCGTAAAAGGAAATTTAATATACCAAAAATTTTAATTTATAATAAGTGCAAATTATTCAGTAGCGGTAACAGATAAAAATATAGATAAATCACTAGTATTATATTGGAAGATATTAGGAATAGAATTAACCCCAGGAAGTAAAATATTTACAGCAAGATGCAAAAATTTATATGTATTAACAACAAAACATAAAATAACAGGAAAAAATAAGATTAACAAGATACGAATAGAAAGCCCATTCGAACAAATTGTTAAAACAATAGATTATAATGATTATAGCTATAGAGACATAGATATAAAAGAAAATTTAGAAATAGTAAATGATAGAATGAGTACAACAAAAAGAATTGCTGATGAAAAACCAGAATTATCAAGCTCATCAAAAAGAACAAGTTATGAAATAAATTCAATAAGTAATTTAAACCAATATTACATAACAGGAAAAATAGATGAAAAAGAATATTTAATACTCTTAAATACAGGACAAAAAGAAAATTATATAGCAAAATATCTAGTAAAAAATGAAGAAATAAAAATTGATAATGATATGTGCCCAGATCTACCAAAAGTTTAATAAATAATAAAAATATAGCAGAAAAAGAAATAATAATAGGAGTTAGAAAAATAAAAATAGAATTTGAAGTAAAGGAAGAAATGCAAAAGGCAGATATACTATTAGGAATAAAAGGGTTAGAACAAGTAAAACCATATAATATAGAACATATGGAATTAACCTTAACATATAACAAAGAAAAATTATTCATAAGAAGAGCCTTAACATAAAATGAAAATATATGTATTAATGAAGATAGTAGTAGAAGGATATTACAGTAGATATTATACGCCTATGATAGATATAGGAGCAGAAGCTAATTTATGTAGATATAATTGCTTACCAGAAAGTAAATGAGATAAATTAAAAACACCAATAATAGTTAAAGGATTTAATAATGAAGGAAGCTTAATTACTTATAAAGCTAGGAATATAAAAATACAAGTATGGGATAAGATATTAAATATAGAAGAAATTTATAATTATGAACTAACGTCAAAAGATATACTTTTAGGAATGACATTTTTAGATAAATTATACCCACATATAATAACTAGAACATACTGGTGGTTTACAACACCATGCAAACAGAAAGTGAGAGCGAAAAGAGTTAATAATAAAATAAGAAAGAAAACTAATTGGATAAAAGGAAGTGAAAAAATTACACAAAAGCTAGAAAATATAAAAAATACTGAAGATACAATAGAACTAGTAGTATTTTCGATAAATAAAACAGAAACAACTATATTTTTAATAAATAAGATAGAAAAAATTAAGAAAAAATTAGAACAATTATATAGTGAAGATCCATTAAAAGGATGGGAGAAACATAAAACTACCATAAAAATTGAATTAATAGATAAAAATAGTATAATAACCCAGAAACCATTAACATATAATTTTGACGATTTAAAAGAATTTAAAATGTATATAGATGAATTATTAGAAAAACAATATATACAAAAAAGTAATAGTAAACATAATAGTCCAACATTTATAGTAAATAAACATAGTGAGCAAAAAAGAGGAAAAGTAGGATGGTTATTGATTATAGAAATTTAAATGCAAAAACTATAACATATAATTATCCAATACCAAATAAGATATTAAAAATAATACAAATACAAGGATATAATTATTTTAGCAAATTCGATTGTAAATCAGGATTTTACCATCTAAAGTTAGAAGAAGAATCTAAAGAATTAACCGCATTTACGGTACCACAAGGATTTTATGAATGGAACGTATTACCATTTGGATATAAAAATGCACCAGGTAGATATCAACATTTTATGGATAATTATTTTAAACAATTATCTAATTGTATAGTATACATAGATGATATATTATTATATACAAAAACCAAAGAAGAACATTTAAAATTATTGAAACAATTTACAGATATAATAGAAAAATCGGGAATAAGTCTAAGCGAAAAGAAAGCTGAAATTATGAAAAACCAGATAGAATTTCTAGGAATACAAATAGATAAAAGCGGAGTAAAAATACAACAACATATAGTACAAAACATAATAAATTCGAAAGAAGAAATAGATACAAAAAAAGAAATTACAATCATTTTTAGGATTAGTAAACCAAGTAAGATAATATATTCCAAAATTAGCAGAAACTTTAAAACCACTACAGAAAAAATTTAAAAAGGATGTAGAATATAACTATAATGAAGAAGATAAAAAACACGTCCAAAAAATAAAATTACTTTGTAAAGAATTACCAAAATTACAATTTCTAGATGAAAATGGAAAATTTATATACATAGTAGAAGCAGATGCTAGTGAATATAGTTACAGAGGAGTACTCAAATATTGATATGAAGCAGAAAAAATAGAACACCATTGTAGATACTACTCAGGTAAGTTCAATGAGACAGAAATAAAATGGGAAATAAATAGGAAAGAATAATGTTCATTATATAAATGTTTGTTAGCATTTGAGTCATATATTGTATATAACAAATTAATTGTACGAACAGATAATAAACAGGTACGCTGGTGGTTAACAAAGAAAATACAAAACTCAGTTAAAACGAAAGAGATTCGGAGACTAGTTTTGAATATATTAAATTTCACGTTTACAATTGAAGTAATCAGTACTAACAAAAATGTTATAGCAGATTACATATCAAGACAAAGCTACACAGACTGAAATTATAGAAGAAGATACTTTAGAAAAAATACTCAACACCCTAACTACGCTTTCACTGAAAGTGGACAGTATGGGTACTGAGATAGAAAAGCTAAAGACTAATGAAGATAAACTGAAGTCTATAGCTACAAATCAGCTAACTCAGCAGTGTGCAGAGCTATGTCGATCGGAAGACATTAAAGTTCCAGAGCTAGAAGGAGACGTTGGGACACTTCATAAAACCCATAACATTTATCAATCTACTTCTGCAGGTACAAGCAAAGGAGTTAGTCGACCAAGATACCAGAACACGAATATGAATAAAATATTTGAAAAACCATTTATACCAAAAACACAAAAAGATCATTTATTCATACCCCCAAAAATTACCACATACCGAGATAGCCTAAACCAAGACAAAAAAGTTTACAATTATACAGCCCAGAAATATATAGAAAACATCTATAGAGTACAAACTTTTCTAAACCATAACCCCAGAGCTACAAACATCAAAGAACCAAACACCAACTATATAACCCAAAAATTACAAGGATATAACAAGCTAATCGCACTACCCAAAACTAACCCAAGCCTAATAAAAACTTATTTTGACTACGGACTACTAAACACCATATACACCCAAGACGGAGAAGAATTAACAGCTATGGAAGAATTACACAAGATATTCACCACCTACAAAAGAATAATGAAAGTCAATCTATTTTATATAAAGTGTTATACTGCACCAGCAGAGATATTATATGACGAGATAAAACCAGTTATACAAGTTGTAAAAATAGGACTAACCAGAGATATGATCTTACCAGAAGATATTACTCAGCAACCGGAGATACCCAGAATTGAGATACCCGATTTCTATGCAAATAAACGACTTATTGGACTAGCTACTATTATCCAAGAACTAGCAAATAATTATACTAATAGAAACCCAATATGGAGCTATTATTCGAGAGATCATCAAATGATTTACTCAAATTCAAAAGAACTGCGACCAGAAGATATGGAAGATGTCAGACAATGGATAATGACACTACTAAACCTAGAAAAACAATCTATTTTCAAGATCAATTAAAAAAGGATTTATTTCAGATGGACTACTGACAAGATATTGTAAAATAATTGGTCACAAATACCCAGATCACCAATGTTTAAGATGCAACGGAGAAGATAACATTATTCCAGAAGTACATCTAGAATAAAGAAAACAAAATGCCAGCTGGAAAGATAAGATAAGGAGCAATAATTGAGATATCAAGGGAGATTATGTATTCGTGATGTAGATGGGCTACAAGAAAGGATATTGACCGAAGCTCAAGAGTCCAAATATACATTTCATCCAGGTTCAACCCAAATGTATCATGACTTAAAGGAAATCTACTCATGGAATAATATAAAAAAGCATGCGGCAAATTTTTTCACTAAGTGTATGATTTGCCAGCATGTCAAGGTGTAGCATTTGAGGCCTGGTGGTACTTTACAAAAGATAGAATTTACCATATAGAAGTGGGAGATAATTAATATGGATTTCGTTATGAGACTTACACAGTGTCAAAATCAGTATAATTCTATTTGGGTCATTGTGGATAGAATGACTAAATCTGTTCACTTTTTTCCTATGAAGACTAACTACTCAGGTAAAGATTATACCAAGTTCTTTATTCAGCAGATATTTAAGTTGCATGGAGCACCGGTGTCTATTATTTTAGCCGAGGTACACAATTCTCTTCTTATTATTTGCGTTCATTTCTAAAAGGTTTGGGCACTCAAGTGAACCTTAGCACCGCTTTCCACCCTTAAATGGATGGACAAGCAGAGCATACTATTTAGACTTTAGAAGATAAGCTAAGGTCCTACATAATTGATTTTAATGGTATTTAGGTTAATCACTTCCTTCTTATTGAGTTTGCTAACAATAAGAATTATCATTCTTACATTCAGATTGCTCCGTTCGAGGCTCTTTATAGGTGAAGGTGAAAGTCTCCTATTTTTTTTAGGTGGGTGAGACTAGGTTCTTTGGTCCTAACTTGGGTCACCAAGCAATGGAGAAGGTGAAGGTAATTATAGAAATACTTAAAACTGTTCAAAGTCGCCAAATGTCTTATGTGGATTTGAGGAGGAGGGAGTTAGAGTTTGAAGTAAGTGATTGAGTATTCTTGATGTTTTCTCCTATGAAAGGAGTTATGAGATTTGGGAAGAAGGAGAAGTTCAATCCGCATTACATTGGTCGGTATCCGATTATGAGGAGAATTGGAAATATCACTTATGAATTGGATTTACCAGCAAGTTTGGCTGTGATTCATTCCATTTTCCATATGTCTATTCTTAAGAAGTGTGTTGGTGATGATTCTTTAATATTTACATTGAGAATGTTAGTGTTAATGATTCGCTATCCTACGAGGAAGTCCCGATTGAGATATTGGATAGGCAAGCTAAGAAGTTGAGAGCTAAGGAAATAACTTCAGTGAAGATGCTTTGGTGGAATCAAATGGTATAAGAAGTTACACGGGAGTCATAAGAATATATGAAAGACAAGTGCTCATTCTTTTTGTCGTTGCTATATCTTGTTTTGATGATGATCAACTGACAAAAAGGTACCAGGTCCCTAGGTCTTCATGAATTCAGTGTAGTTGTTACTGTCCTGCACAGTTTTGTTTGTTAATGTAACAAACTGCGCTGGTGAGCATCTACTTATTACGATACCTGACCCAATTATATTTCTACCCTTATCATTATCTATCTATAAATATAAATGAATGCTCCTCAATTCACTAATTTTTGCAATCTCAGTTTTTAAGAGAGAAATTGGCAAAAACTCAAATATTTCTCAAGTCTCAAGCTTTTGTATGCTGAAAGAGTGTGTGTTCTTAGGTAAAGTCTTGGTGTGTAATTAAATTACTCATATTATAAGAGTAATTCTTTTCTTGTGTTCTAAAGAGTGCTTAGGCAGAGTTACCTGAGTTGAAATTGGTCAGAGTTAATCAATATTGAGGTGAGTTCTTTGTTAAGGTAGGTTTGTAATAGAATTATTGCAAATTGGTGGAGCTTAGAATTAAGTTTCCGTTGAATCTATAATCAAGATTTTTGTTATAGTGGATTGTTGAGTGCTTGTGAGAACAAGCAGTGGTTTTTCCTCCCTTGAACAAGGAGGTTTCCATGTTAAATCTTTGTGTTCTTTATTTTTTAACAAAGTTTTAGCTTGCTACTGCTTTACTATTTTATTGCCTATGTCTACTCTAAGGGACCTGACCCCTCATAGTGTGGTGAAACCCCCATATTTCAATAATTGGTATCAAAGCAAGGACACTCTAAAAGGTTCATACCTAGAGTGATTTATTGGTCATGGCTGCTACACCTAATCTTATAGAAAGGCAAGCTACCACTAGACCACCCCTGTTTAATGGGTAGTTCTATGGGTAATGGAAAACCAGAATATATGACTTTATTATGGATGAGGATAATGAGCTGATGGATGTAATACTTGATGGTCATCATATTTTCCTATTATAGAGGTGAAAGTAGGAGACATAACAAGGATGGTTGTCAAAAATAGGAGAGAGTTTGATGATGAAGATCCAAAAAAATTAAGAAGAGTTACAAGGCTGAGGAATTTCTTATTTCTGGCATAGGACTTAATAAATATAGCAAGATCTCTGCTTGTAAAAATACCAAGGAGATCTGGAATTGCTTGATGACTACTCATGAAGGTACTACTGTTGTGAAGTATTCTATAGTTGATATGTTGACTTCTCACTATGAAATTTTCACAATGAAATAAGGAGAAACTATTCATGAGATGCATAGTAGGTTCACTTCAATTACCAGTAAGTTGCACTTCTTAGGAGAAGTTATTCCTTTGTACAAACAAGTGAAAAAAATTCTAGGTGTTCTTCCTAAGTCCTGGAAATGAAAAGTGGATGCTATCACTGAGGCAAGAAACTTGAAAACTCCTCATAATGGATGAACTTATTAAAAATTTAAGGACTCAGGAACTCAAGAAGCAACAAGGGCAAGAGAAGAAGGAAGCAAATAAAAAGAAAAATCTCTGGCATTGAAGGTTTCGAAAGATAATTTAAGTGAAGAAGACACTGATGTTCCCTATCAAGAAAAAAAAGATTGTTAGAGCTATGAAGAAAAGTGGTCAGTTTAAAAATAGAGGAAGTAGCAGTAAAAAAGGAGGCACATGTGATGTTTGTCACAAATGTAGAAGTCCTGAGCATTTCATTGAGGACTATCCAATGAGCAAAATATATTATCAAGAATATCTCAAGACTGGAGGTGACAAAGGAAAGATTAGGGACCAGGTCCCCATTAAATCAAGAAGAATAGCTGAAACTAATTATGCAGTGAAGAAGGCCTTAACAGTTTGGGGAGACTCCTCCAATAAATCTGATAAAGTTGAGAAGTCTACAGATGTGTCTATGCTAGCTATATAAGATAGTGATGTTATCTCTGATTCCTTATTTTCTCTTATGGAAAACATAGAATATGATGAAGAAAATGAGGTAACTCTCTTTGATATTAAGGAAAACTTAGATAACTATTCTGCTATAAAGATAAAAAAACTTACAAATGTGTTGATAGACTCTGTGTGTGAACTAACTACTAAAAAAAGTGTTCTAGAAGAGAAAGTATAAAATCAAGAGCTTATATTGATAGCTTTAACTCTCCAAATATCTAAATTAGAAGAATCATTCACAAAATTAAAATTTGAAAATCTGAGTTTAATGAGTCAATTAGAGAAAGAAAATGATTCTAATGATAAAGGGAAGAAAGAATCTTCAAGGCTTAGGATTGAGGTTGAAGAAAAATTGATGGATTCTCAAAAGTACCTTATGACTTCCCTTCATAAGAATGAAGAATTACAAAGGGAACTAGTCCTATAAGGAAAGAACTTAACAAATCGCTAAAATAGACCACATTCTCTCAAATCCTTTCTAATTTAACTTGTCAGAGTGTCAATAATGGTAAGGGGCTTGTCTATCAGTATAAAACCCAATCACTTGGGTCTCAAGGGAAATTTGTTGATGGTATTAGAAACAGGGTCCACAAACCTCTATGTACTAATTTTGGAAGAGATGGACACTTGAAGGAAAACTGTCAGTATTGGCTTAGATCTAGAATGAGTAGCACTAAATACATCCATTAGGAGAATTATTACCCTAAAGGTTTCATGCCCTTGAAAAATGTGAAGAAGAACTCTCTACCTAGACAGGCCAAGAAAGATTTGATCACACCTTTGTCTTCCTATTGGAAAATCAAACTCAAGTGGGTTCCCAAATCTAAAAAATGGCTATGTTTGCAGTTAGGATGAGGGAAATTCAGTCAGAAGACTCTTAAATCCCTAATTCTTTGTAGAACTAGAAAAAATAGAACTCTCTGAAACCCTACAAGTACCTGGTTCTCCTACTCCCTCAGATTTAAACCCCATTTTTACTCAACTATGTGACCAAAAAATACTAGTAAAGGGGTCTGATCTTTCTAATAGTGTAATTTGGGTAGTTGAAAACTTACTTCTTCTAGAAAATGATCCCAAGGAAAGCCATTTTAGTGGGAAAGAGCAAGTTGTAGGAGACAAGGCTGATGCGGCAAAAGATAGAGAAATTGTGCTATCTCCAAATGAGGAGGACGAGGATGATCCACCTTTAAGGTGGTGTATGCAAAAATAAAGGGGAATAAAGGGGAAATATAAGGTTATTAATACTGGTTTAAATATTGCTAGATCATATTCCACTAGGGGATCTGAAAGGAAGTTGTTAACAGATGCTATGAAGGCTAGCAAGTCTTCTACTACTAAGAGAAGAAGACTGAAGAAAGATGTCATAGTAGAGAAGGAAAATATTGAATATGTAGAGGTTAGAGAGGGTGAGGACATTGATACTTATGTTTTTGCTGCAACTGAGAAAGGAAAAAAAGAAATTTATATTGCAGGAAGAACTAGGTCCTCCAGTTCAAAGTCTGGTGGCCTTGTAGGAATGTAAAAGAAAGATATTGCTGTTACGAAGAACAAAGTCTTTGAGGGACCTAGTCCTAAGAAGAGAAATACTATTGAAAAAGAATCAAGCATTGATTGCAAAAGAAAAAGAAAGGAGAAGGAAATGAAGAATGGGTTTAGAGAGCAAAGGAATAAAGTTCTAAAAACTTAGAAAGTATTGTCTAGTAGAGTATTTGATCCTAAGATTTATGAGAAAGATAGCATGATAGTGTTGGTAGAATATGTTAAACACTAGGGATGGTTACACCTTCTAGAGGATCCAACTCCTATGATTTTTTAAGTGGAAGTAAGGGAATTCTATTAAATAATGGATTTCTCAAATGATGGGTTAATCCTGACTGCCCAGGTGCAATCAAAGGAAATAAAACTAGATAAAAAGGCACTGGGAAAAATTCTGGATGTGTCTATCAGGATTAACCCATCATTTTGAACCTATAACCTGGGCAGTTAGGATTAACCTATCATCTTCTCTTATTGGGCAGTTAGGATTAACCCATCATATTCTCTTTCTTGCAAAAATTCTGGATGTGGTAGGGACCAGGTGTGTGTTGCATGATGATATGTTAGGGGCCCTAAAACACCTTGGAAATTGATCCTTAGAAAGATTTCTTGATTTTTGGCATCTAGACATCATACGAAATGATTTGGATTGATTGGTCATATGGTGACCAGTGTAGGTTGGATGGTTTCTGTCTAAGGTACGAATGGAAAATATAGGTCGTATGTTAGGGTACAAATGGTAAGGGGTCAGTCGTAAGTCACCCTAAGTTTAATCTAGTTGAATCTATTATGCCTAAGGTATGATTTCATGGTACTAGTCATATGTTTTGGTACAGTTTGTCCTAGGTGTTTGTATGTTGGACAGTGTTGGATTCCAAGGTGAGGACTAGGGTATAATATAAGGGTACCACTCACTCACTAGGGTACGGTTAAAGTGTGGTGGTCGTACCATCCAGCGGGAATTTTAAGCAGTTTAAGTTAAGGGTAATCTAGACATTTTCCCTCTTAACCTCTTAAGGCCCCATGACTTATATCCCTCTTGGGACATTATTTACCCTATTATTCTAATCTTAAATACTTAGAAACTCTCTCAAATTCTCTTGGGTTAAGACAAGCGAGGGTTTCATCAATAGGATCAATTTTGGAACTTACTAGGGTGATTTCTCTCTGTTATCTTCATAATCTAAGGAAATTTACTCGTCCCTCATTATTATATCAACTAAAGGCATGATTTATTGTATGGTTTTTATGGCATAAATATTGTATGGTTTTTGGTTTTCAAATATATGTTGGGGTTTTTAGTTATCATGGTTGGTATGGTTTTTCTATGTCTTTTACTATTAGTTTTATAATATTCTGGTAGTTTGAACATTTGGTTGCATGTTAGTGGTTGATAGGTACTTGGTTTTGGCCTTGGAAACACTATGTCCCTAACTTGTTTGGTAAAATGCCTATGAGAATGTTTTTGGTTAAATTGTTTGAATTTCATTGAACTATTGCATGGTATAACTTGGTAATGGAACCTTAAATGGTATAAATAGTTTAAATGCTTTGAAATGGTTAAATAGTAAGGTCTTGGTGGATATGGTTTGTCTAATTGAAAGCCTTATGGGTTAAAAGGGAATCTCCTAAGCAAGCATATCAATGAACTGCTGGTGGGGTACATGGGAATCCCCCAAGCAACTAACTAATGTAATCTATGGGTACATGGGAATCCCCCAAGCATCTAAATAATGTAATCTATGGGTATGTAGGAATCCTTTATTTTTCAAAAGGTTGGCTAAGGACATTGCTTGCAAGCTATAGTTGGTGTGACGATACCACTAATTATAGCCTTGGTTAATAATAATTGGAATGGTGGTTTAGTTGTATGGTAATGATTTTAATTAGGCAATAGTAGTGGGGTGTGATAGCTAACCGTAAGGGTGTCATATTTTTCGACATGAGGATTGGTCATGGAGACCATATATGATACTTATGGGGTACATAGGAATCCCCTAAGTACACTTTTACATATATATCATGGAGAGAGAAAGGTAATTGAGAATCCCCTACTCCTATGGTATCTCTAATTTGTGCGGATACCCGCGTTGGGGCTTGTTCATGGGGTTACACTGGACCCATATATCCCGTGGGTGGTTCTATGACGGTTAAGCCATACATACCTAAGTTAATGGTTTTAAATGTATAATAAACTCAATTCGCTTTCATGGCATGGATATATATATATATATATATTATCATGACCTGAGCCGGGGCCTTAGTCACGACGGGAATCCTAAACCATAAAGGCCCAAGAGCTATCTCAACTTGTGATCGTATGCAACATTCATATATTATCAAAATGCGGAAGTAAATTGGAACTTGGTAATTTTGTCATTACAACTAATCAATAAGGTCATAAATTGATTAGTCTGCAAAATCTCTAATAAAATGAAAACAACATCTGTCTGAAACTGGGACAAGTCCCCTGGTCGAACCATGAACTAAAAACCAAATAAAAGCATTATGTGAAATAAGGCCTTCCGTATTAATGGAGGCTCACCATCTTCAAATGTCTTACAATGATCTACTTCTTAGTGAGACCGCGGGACAGAGCCTTAGATCCTGAAATATAAGGGGTCAATACAATTGTACTGGTATGTGAAACAATCCAAAATAACCTTTTTATTACATAAAATAGGTGAGAGCATTTCGTAAAATATTAATCATAAGATAAATAAAAACACATGGGAATCATTTAAAGTTTCAAAATACTTTAATGAAATGATGACCCAACACTTTATTTTTGTAATACCCCGTATTAGTCTTAGCTCAGTTCAGCCCATGGTGCATGCACAAGAGGCTTAGAACCTAAAAATTTGGATAAGTATTAGAGATTTTATTTTATTTTTGGTATCTTTACTTCGATGATTTTTAAAGTGACCTTTCCGACCCCGAGACATAGGTTTCTGAGTTAGTTCAAGTTCAAGGGTGCAAGGAGTATGTCTCGGGTATATTTTGGATTTTTTAAATGAGGTTTGGGCCACGTTTGGATTTTGAAAATAGTAAGTCACTTCGATTATGGCGTGTCATGGTGTAATAGCGGTGGAGGACATGGCGCATAGTGGTGAGGGCCCAATCGACATTCCAGTCAAGAATTTTAGTTTTAGAAGGGCAGTCTCATCTTTTCCCATCACCCTAATAAAAATAATACGAGATTTGAAGCATTCGAAAGCATATTTGGTCATGTTTTTGACAATATCTCTCAAAACAAAACCATTCTCACTCAAGAACAAACCCTAGCCCCTTCAAGATTCAAGCTCAAGCTCAAGCTTTAAGAAATCACCAAGAACTTCCATAAGGTCTTCAATTAAGGTATGTTAGATGTTCATCCATGGGTCCTTTTCACCCATGGAGTAGAAGAATCCATTTTCAAGTCTAAAATTATGATATTTATATGTTATGATGAATTATTTCCATGAACAACCATGAATTTTTTATTTTTATACCACGTTTACATGTGTTTTTGTTGAAATTAGCCCTTGACATGTTTTAAGGATTAAAATTTCATGTTAAATATTTAACCCATGATTTTTGTGTTGAAGTTATGTAATTATCCCATGAATTAAACTATTCCTATGCTTAAACCCATGAACACAAAGTGTTTGATGAAATGCTTAAATGATTTAGGTTTGGAACAATGACTACTTATTATGGTTTTCAAAGCTTTATCATGTTCGTATAGTTGTTTTCATTGAGTCTTGGGTGATATGATTACCCAAAAATTTAGTTGTTAAAATAGTTTTTATTTGTAGAAAGATCTCATTTAAGCGATACACATTATCGTTCAGTCAATTAGTATGATCAGTTGTTGGTTCATTCATGATAAATTCAATTCAAGAATTAGTGTCTTCAGCTTGGAGTAACACTTAGCACCGAGTGAATATAAGGATGGAGTCTCCCCGGTCAGTTTGGCATGAGGAGTTAGAAGAAGTCCCTAGGTTCCAAACCTATGGCGTTACCGTAGACTTTAAGGGGTACCCCATCAGTTAGTCAAGATACCCTCATCCTTCAAGACATCAGATAGTGGATCCACATAGCTAGTGTTCATGCCCATGGCATGGTATTGACACCCATCCAACTGGGTCTACAGGTTGGACCCTAATACTATATTTGGGCTTGTCAGTTATAGCAAGCTCCCACATTTTCAGTTTAGTCTTTAGTGTAATTCAGTTTAGGTTTGTATTGACCATAACATACAGTTTTTAGTTATTCAGTTTCCAGATTTTAGTGTTTTCAGTTTATAGACTATTTTAGTATCCTGTTATATGCTTGATCATGTATTCTCAGATTTTATAGCTTTTATACATACCAAGCATCGGTCATGCTATTCATTCAATCAGTTATTATTCATGTACATGAGCCCATTGTAATACCCCATACTTTTACCTAGCTTAAATTCATCCCAGAAATGTTAAAGACTTGTTTCAAAGAAGAATCCACTTTTACACATTTGGTATTTTCAATATTGTCACTTTTTCTCGTGTGGGGAATTCAATGAGCTTTCCATCGATACCAAATTTGCCTAAATTCGACACCCGGGCAAAGAGTTAGAGCCTTTTTAGTGAGATAGTGTATCACCTGAGCCATCATCACATCGCGGAGCAGGTCAAAATGGCAATTGTCAAAATCCAGTGAGCCTTCACGATTATGGTGCATCGCGACAGGGCTCAAATTAAGAATCGTCTTTTTTCTAGTGTCTTAGCGTGATACCACCACATTGCGCTGAACTTCCTGGTCCTATCCAGTATTGTAACATGATTTCACCGCATCGTGCCATCAGCCCAATTCCCAGTGACACGGCGCGATAGCACTGTGTCGCTCTAGCCTGCCAAATTGGGAAGTTTTCTTAGAAATAAAAGACGCGTCCAAGGGTTAAAAAGGTCTCTTTCCTTCCCCTATTTAAACCCAATAACACTTGATTTAGCCTTTCTTCACCCAAAATATAGTAGTTTCTCTTAAGTTTCTCTCAAGAACAAGTTAGGATTTCTATTGCGAATTCAACTTCAAGATAAGGGTACCACTTAGTCCCTAGGGTATGGTTAAGGTAGGGTGGTCGTACCATCCAGCGGGAATTTTAAGTAGTTTAAGTTGGTGGTAATCTAGACATTTTCCCTCTTAACCTCTTAAGGACCCATGAAATATATCCCTCTTGGGATACTATTTGCCCTATTATTCTAATCTTAAATACTTAGAAACTCTCTCAAATTCTCTCAAAGCCTCTTGGGTCAAAACAGGCAAGGGTTTCATCAATTGGATCAATTTTGGAACTTACTAGGGTGATTTCTCTGTTATCTTCAATATCTAAGGAAAGTTACTCCTCCATCATTGTTATTTCAACTAAAGGCATGATTTATTGTATGGTTTTTATGGCATAAATATTGTATGGTTTTGGGTTTTCAAATATATGTTGGGGGATTTTGGTAATCATGGTTGGTTATGGTTTTCCCATGTCTTTTACTTATAGTTTTATATTATTCTGGTAGTTTGAATATTTTGTTGCATGTTAATGGCTGATAAGTACTTGGTTTTGGCTTTGGAAACACTATGTCCCCAACTTGTTCGATAAAATGCCTATGAGAATATTTTTGGTTAAATTATTCAAGTTTCATTTAACTATTGCATGGTATAACTTGGTACTGGAACCCTAAAGGGTATAAATATTTTAAATGGTTTGATATGGTAAAATAGTAAGGTCTTGGTGGATATGATTTGTCTAATTGAAAGCCTTGTGGGTTAAATGGGAATCCCCTAAGCAAGCATATCAATGAACTGCTGTTGGGGTATATGGGAATCCCCCAAGCAACTAAATAATGTAATCTATGGGTACGTGGGAATCCCCCAAGCATATAAATAAGTAATCTATGGGTACATGGGAATCCCTTATTCTTTAAAAGGTTGGCTAAGGACATTGCTTGTAAGCTGTAATTGGTTTGACAATACCACTACTTATAGCCTTGGTTAATAATAATTGGAATGGTGGTTTAATTGTATGGTAATGATTTTAATTAGGCAACAGTGGTGGGGTGCGATAGCTAACCATGAGGGTGTCATATTGTTTAACATCAGGATTGGTCATGGCGACCATATATGATACTAAAAAACATCTGTCTGAAACCGGAACAAGTCCCTTGGTCGGACCATAAACTTAAAAACAAATGACAGCATCATGTGAAATAAGGCCTTCCGTAATAAGGGAGGCTCACCAACTTCAAACGTCTGACAATGATCAACTACTTAGTGAGACCGCAGGACAGAGCCTTAAATCCTGAAATATAGGGTGTCAATACAATTGTACTAGTATGTGAAACGATCCAAAATAACATTTTTATTACACAAAATAGGTGAGAGCATTTCAGAAAATATTAATCATAAGACAAGTAAAAACACATGGGCATCATTTAGAGTTTCAAAATACTTTATTGAAATGATGACCCAACACTTTATTTTTGTAATACCCCGTATTAGTCTTAGCTCAGTTCAGCACATGGTGCATGCGCAAGAGGCTTAAAACCTAAAAATTTGGCTAAGTATTAGAGATTTAATTTTGTTTTTGGTCTCTTAACTTCAATGATTTTTAAAGTGACCTTTTCGACCCCGAGACATAGATTTCTGAGTTAGTTCATGTTCACGGGTATAAGGAGCATGTCTAGGGTAAGTTTTATAGTTTTTAGATGAGGTTTGGCCACATTTGGATTTTGAAAATAGTAAGTCACCGTGATTGTGGAGCATCGCGGAAGAATAGCGGTGGAGGACATGGCGCATAGTGGTGAGGACCCAATTGGCATTCCAGTCAAGAAATGCTTAAATGATTTAGGTTTGGAACAAAGACTACTTATTCCCATGCTTAAACCCATGAACTCCAAGTGTTTGATGAAATGCTTAAATGATTTAGGTTTGGAACAATGACTGCTTATTATGGTTTTTGAAGCTTCATCATGTTCATATAGTTGTTTTCATTGAGTCTTGGGGGCTATGATTACCCAAAAATTTAGTTGTTAAAATAGTTTTATTATTTGTAGAACGATCTCATATAAGCCATACACATTATCTTTCAGTCAGTTAGTATGATCAGTTGTTAGTTCATTCATGATAAATTCAATTCAAGAATTAGTGTCTTCAGCTTGGAGTAACACTTAGCACTGAGTGAATATAAGGATGGAGTCTCCCCGGTCAGTTTGGCGTGAGGAGTTAGAAGAAGTCCCTAGGTTCCAAACCTATGGCGTTACCGTAGACTTTAAGGGGTACCCCATCAGTTAGGCAAGTGTAACACCCCGTACTTAATTACTTGTATTAGCCATGGTTATATGTGTTGGAGTATATGTATTGATCATAAGTTAGGTATATATGAGTTTAAGTATGAGTATTGATTATTTTGAGATGGTTTCAAGTGTATAGTTTGATTATATGTGTATAGGAATCGACTTTATTTATATCGGAATTTTCTCGTCGAAGTTTCTATGCGAAGTTTATCAAGTTAGCTTTCCAACGATATAAAGATTTTTGAAAATAGATGAGTATCGGATATAAGCGAGCATGTTCGAAACTTGAAAACGGTGGACGCAATGAACAGTAAATGTGCAGAAATTTTCTGCATACAAAAGTACTGCAGCCAAACAGATTTTTGGGTCGACTTTAAACTATTATAACTCCTTGTAAAAAATGAACTGTATGAGATACTATATATCGATGAGAATCCCCGAGAATCTTCTTTCTAATGCAATTGGTTTCATCCAAATCCAACATCTGAGTAAGGAGTTATACTCGTTTTACTTCAGCCTCTCAAAACAGATTTTTAGGGTCAACTTCAAACGATCATAACTCCTTGTATAGGACGAACTGGGTGGCCTACTTTATCTGAAATGAAATCCCTTTGAATTATCTATCCAACTATACCAATTTCACCCGAATCCGATATCGGAGCAAAGATTTATGGTCGATTTACTTTAGCCTAACAAAACAGTCCACCATGGACAGATTCGAATTTACTTAAATTTTAAGGGCAATATGGTCATCTTCCATCACCTCATGGACGAAAATTAGTCATTATATACATATACTTAGCCTCATACCCATCATTTATCATCCAAATCATTGAAGAATAAGAAACCCTAGCCTAAGTTTAACTCCAATTATCTTGTGATTCAACAGTAGAAAATCCAAATTGATTCCGTAGTTGTGTTCACCGTCTTGAGGGCTTCGAGAAGCACCCCTTATTTGTGCCAACAGGACTTTGAAATCAAAAGGGACATTTTATGGTAAGGATGTAAATTATGTTGGTGTTATTTATATGGATATGTATATATATGCATGTGAGCATAAGAAGTATGTTATTTAATTGTTGTTGAAAGATGCTTGGAAATGATGTTGGATTATTCTTGTGCAAGGTTGTATTATGTTGAATTGTGAAGGGATTTGGTGTGATGATGTGGTATTGAAATGATGATTATATATATATATATACACATAAACCTATTGTTCAAGTTGATTTTTGGAATGCTTTGCAAATATTGGTTGTATGGAATTATGGAAGAGAATTGTGGTGTTGGGTTGCTAATACTAGATGCCAAACATTTCATTGTAGATAAGTGATTTGTAAAGGCGGGAAGTTGTGTTGAATTGGTATCCGAATCTACAACGAGGTATGTAAAGCATACTCTAACGATGTTCTTTGGCATGAAAACACCAATGTTCCATCAAGTAAGATTCCGAGGTTGTCCAAAAACATGTATTGTTCTACATTACCAACGAAGTTGTTTCCATTCTATAAAGTGTCAAAATGTTTCATTGATATACCAAAAGGCTCCTATTTCATTGTTGTGATATTGATGATTCTGAAACACATTGTTGATGTACCAATGAGTCTTTATTACATCGTTATTGTATAGAAGGTCTATTACTTGGTTCCTATTGATGTATTATTGTTTCAAAGTAACCGAAATAACAATCTCAAATATTAATTGAACTAAGTGATGGAAGTTCTCTCTTATCGGGTGGTATCCCAAGGGAATAAGCCTAGCATGGGTCGATCCCTATTTATGTGTTTATGGGTGGTATCCCAGGGGCATAAGCCTAGCATGGGTCGATCCCAGTTGATATGTACTGGAGGCAGCCTAATGGTCATAGTACAGTACAGTAATGATTACAAAGACGATAAGAGCGAAGGTAAAGTGATTGAATAAATATAATGTACAGGTTGTGACAAGTTCTAGTAAGTGTGGTCCACTCCTATTACAATTTATTCACTTGTTTCTGATTTACATTGAGCTCCTATATCATATGTGATTATCTACAGCTTTACATACTCAGTACATATTTCGTACTGACGTCCCCCACGGGGACCTGCATTTCATGCTGCAGGAACAGGTATCTCAGCTCATACACCGCACAAGTAGGAGCCAGGTCGTACAGCTATTGTTGGTGAGCTCCAGTTTGCTTCAGATCTTTTCGAGTCGGTTCCTTATGTTTTGTTATTGTATAAGAGTCATGTGTGGGTTGGGGTTTGTCCCGACCCTAGTTATGTCATGTATATCCTAGAGGCTTTGTAGACATATGAAAGGGTAAAGTCATGGAAGTTTATGTAGTGATGTTATATTTGTATATGTGGTGGCTCCGACGGCCAAGTATTATATATATATATATATATATTTGTGCATGTTGTGCTGATATAGGTAATTAGACCCTTCTATATGCAATGAAGTGCTGTCCAAATTTTTGGTGACATGTAAGTGAAAGTACAGTATTTGAACGGGTTCTCCCGGGCCTTCTCGGCTTCGAGTGTCAGTCCGGCCTGATGGGATGTTGGGGCGTGACAGCAAGATACCCTCATCCTTTAAGACATCAGATAGTGGATCCACCTAGCCAGTGTTTATGCCCATGGCATGCTACAGGTTGGACCCTAATACTATATTGGGGCTTGTCAGTTATAGCAAGCTCCCACATTTTCAGTTTAGTCTTCAGTTTAATTTAGTTTAGGTTTGTAATGACCATAACCTATAGTTATTAGTTATTCAGTTTAGGTTTGTAATGACTATTGTAATACCCCGTACTTCTACCTAGGTTAAATTCATCGTAGAAAGGTTAAAGACTTGTTTCAAAAATGAATCCACTGTTATAAATGTGGTATTTTCAAGATTGTCACTTGTTTTTATGTGGGAAATTCAATAAGCTTTCCATCGATACTAAATTCTCCCAAATACGATACACAGATGAAGATTTAGAACCTTATTAGTAAGACAGTGTGTCACCTAAGACATCAGTGCGTTGTGTAGCAAGTCAAAATGGAAATCGTCAAAATACAATGAGCCTCCAAGTTTATGGCGCATCGCGCTAGGGCTAAAATTCAGAATCATCCTTTTTCTAGTGTCTTAGCGCGATACCACCGCGTCGCGGTGAACTTCCTGGTCCCATCCAATATTTTAATGCAAATTCACCGTGTCGTACCATCAGCCCAATTTGCAATTGGCAATTTCCAGTGACACAGTGCGAAAGCGCTGCGTCGCGCTAGCCTGCCAAATCGAGAAATTTTCTTAGAAATAAAAGACGCATCCAAGGGTTAAAAGAGTCTATTTCCTACCCCTATTTAAATCCAATAACACGTGATTTATCCATTCTTCACCCAAAATATACTAGTTTCTCTCAAGTTTCTCTCAAGAACAAGTTAGGATTTCTATTGCGGATTCAAATTCAAGAAGGTTTCACCATCAATCTTTATGAAATCACAAACTAAGGTATGCATAGTGGAATTGATTTATATAGATGTATAATCATGTAAGACTATGATTAAACCCTAGGATGATGAAATTAGATGTTGAATCATGATGTGTAAGTGTTGTATAATGATTTCTACAAATATTATGATAATCATGTGCTTGATTAAATGCCAATATGCAGGAAAAGTGCCTAACTAGCATGATATTATGAAATCCCCATGTTTGTAAAAGTTTATGTATATCACATGTTTGATGAAGTGCTTCAATATATGAATTATGAATTGTGTTGATGGTCATGTTTCACGTAAGTCATGCTATGTCAGTTTCTTTCCATCAAGCACTGGGGTACTTATACCCGACAATTTAGCTTTGTGCCTAGGGCCATGTCATGTTCTCACGATACTCTCATTCAAGCTATGATCTATTGAAATCTATCAGTTATGTGATTCAGTAAAACCAAGAAATCTCAAAAATCTCAGTAATCTCAGTACTCAGTAATCTCAATAACCTCAGTATTCCCAGTCAATCTTAGTAACTTCAGTATTATCGGTCAGTCCTCAGAACTCAATACATTCTGTTAGTCAATGAAACTCAGTAAATTCAATTTAGTTTAGCTCCGCTAAACACTGCCATTAGTATAAGTTCAGTTCAGTTAATCAGTTCAGTATCTATTCAGTTGGGAGTAGGAGTTAGCACCGAGTGAACCCAAGGATGGAAACTCACCTGTTATATGAGGATGTGATTCTTAAAAGCACTCCTTGCATTATATAACTATGTAGCCAGTGTAGAATGAGACATCATAGCCTGCTATATGAGGGAAGATGGGGTGGCTTAACCTCTTATATGAGCGTTTCCCACTGTTCTCACTAGACTTACCTATTATATAAGGGCTACTCACAGATTCTCCTTACCAGTGGTGCAGTATTGATACCCTTCCAATTGGGGTTACAAATTGGACCCCTACTCAGCCATAATGGCGTATTAGGGGCATGTCAAATAGATAACTACTTCCCACAGTCTCAGTTACAGATCCAATCTCAGTAATGTCAACCAGGTAGTTATGTTTCCGTTGTTAATGTTCAGTATGAATTTTAGCTTATCATTCTTCCCAATTCAATCAGTCTAATTAGAGGATGATTGTTCCCAAGGGGGAGATATTGTAATACCCCGTACTTCTACGTAGCTTAAATTCATCTAAAAAATGTTAAAGACTAGTTTCAAAGATTAATCCATTTTTATACATATGGTAATTTCAAGATTGCCACTTTTTTCATGTGGTAAATTCAATAAGCTTTCCATCAACACCAAATTCACCCAAATACGACACCCGGCCGAAGAGTTAGATCTTTTTTAGTGAGACAATGTATCACCTGAGCCATCAGTGCATCGCGGAGCAGGTCAAAATGGCAATCTTCAAAATCCAGTGAGCCTCCGCAATTATATTGCGTCACGCCAGTTCTTAAATTCAGAATCATCCTTTTTCCAGTGTCTCAGCGCAATACCACCACGTCGCGGTGAACTTCCAGGTCCCATCCAGTATTTCAATGCAATTTCACTGTGTCACACCGTTAGCCTAATTCCCAGTTGGAAATTTCCAGTGACACGGCATGATAGCACCACATCGCACTAGCCTGCCAAATTGGGAAATTTTCTTAGAAATAAAAGACGTGTCCAAGGGTTAAAAGGGTCAATTTCCTACCTCGATTTAAACCCAATAACACCTTATTTAGCCATTCTTCACACAAAATATACTAGTTTCTCTCAAGTTTCTTTCAAAAACAAGCTAAGGTTTCTATTAGGGATTCAAATTCAAGAAGGTTTCACCATCAATCTTCACGAAATCATGAACTAAGTTATGCATAGTATTCATTCATGGACTCCTTTTGTCCATGAAGCCCAAGAATCTCTTTTCTAAAGTAAAGATTTTTGATTTTCTTTATGAATTTTATGTTGAGTTTATTTTGTTTATGTTGAGAATGATCAATTGAATTCAAATCCATGTTAGGTGATTAATGTTATGTGGAATTGATTTTTATAGATGTATAATTATGTAAACCTATGATTAAAACCTAGGATGATGAAATTAGATGTTGAATCATGATGTGTAATTGTTGTATAATGGTGTCTACATATATTATGACAATCATGTGTCTGATTAAATGCCGATATATAGGAAAAGTGCCCAACTAGCATGATATTATGAAATCCCCATGTTTGTACAAGTTTATGTATATCACAGTAACGTCAAAAACATCAATATTCCCAGTCAATCTCAGTAACTTCAGTGTTATCAGCAATTCCCCAGAACTCAGTATATTTCGTCAGTTAACGAAACTTAGTAAATTCAGTTTAGTTTAGCTCCGCTAAACAATACCATTAGTATCAGTTCAGTTTAGTTAATCAGTTTAGTGTCTATTCAGTTGGAAGTAGGAGTTAGCACCGAGTGAACCCAAGGATGGGAACTCACCTATTATATATGGGTGTGATTCTTAGAAGTAATCCTTGCATTCCAGAAATATGTAGCCAGTGTAGGTTGAGACATCATAGCCTGCTATATGAGAGTAGATGAGGTGGCTTAACCTGTTGTATGAGGGTTTCCCACCGTTCTCACTAGAGTTACCTATTATATGAGGGTTACTCACAGATTGTCCTTACCAGTAGCACGGTATTAACTCCCTTCCAATCGTGGTTACAGATTGGACCTAAACTCAGCCATAATGGTATATTAGGGGCATGTCGGTTAGATAACTACTGCCCATAGTCTCAGTTACAGATCCAGTCTCAATAATAGAACTCAGTTTAGTTCTATAGAAATCCAGGACTATTAGATACAGTCAACTCAGTACAGTGTGGAACTCAGCTAGTTCAATCATTATCAGGACTGTCAAATACAGTCACTCATGTTATCAGTAGTCTAACTCAGTAATCATGTTATCATGAACCCAGTTAATAGTATATTAATTTATACGAAACTCATGTTATCATTATTCAATTTCAGCACTGTCAGATACTGCCAATCAAACCAGTTCTTCATAATCAAAACTGTCAGAAATAATCATTCCTTTATCTGTAATATGACATCAGTTCCTTAGTACTCAATATATTCAAACATTTAGTATCCTAGTATTAGTACTCATATATCAGTAAATCCACGTTATCAGAATTCATGAGTCAACATTATCACGATCTCAGCTTAAGTTACATATGCATGCATGTATTCTCACGTTCATGTTAGTGAGTCAGTTAGTATTGTTCATGCATATAAGCCTATTGCATTCAGCCTACCTCACTTGCCTACCAGTACATTCAAAGTACTGATGTATTTGCACTATGATGTCTTATACATCTTTCCATTTGGATTTTTCATACCTTGAAAGTACATGGAACATAAAGTTATGATTCATTATTTTTGAAGGTTTCTCCTATGAAAGGATTCATGATATTTGGGAAAAAGGGGAAGCTTAACCCTAATTAAATTAGTCTGTATCAGATTTAAGAAGAATTAAGAATGTTGCTTATGAGTAGGAATTGGTGGACATTGGTCATTTGATAATTTAGACACTGCATAAGCTTCTTCTTAAACCTCTCCCAAGTCTCATGGAGAGCTTTAGTTGGAAGTTTCCTAAAGTTACTAATTTTATCTCTCAACCGTGCCCTCTTGGACGACGGAAAGAACCTTTCTAGGAAAGCATCTTTCAATTGTCTCCAATTGGTAATCGAGTCAGGAATTAGCCCATTCAACCATAAAGTTGCCTACCTAGATTGAGACAATGGAAACAACTGCAACTGAATAGCATTTTGCCCAACTCCTGGGTTATCAAATGATTTGCATGTCAAAATAAAGTTAGCTAAATGCATATTCGGGTCATCACCCGCAAGACCATCGAAAAACCCCTTAAAATGTTATAATTGGGTCATAGTGCTTGAGATATTGAACTTGGCAGTACTAAGGGAAGTGGAATAATTGCCCCGATTGAACCAACTACATCCAAATGATCATCATCATCTTATAGATTAAATTGGGCGGCCTGGCATTCTGGTCTCGCCCTAGCATAGCGATTTCTATTTGTATTCCTGTAAGCCAGTGCAGGTATATTGCCAACACACCTCAGGTTGGCCGAATTTAATAAATAATAATCACCCAAATCATCATCTGGGTTTAGTTCCCGGCCTGGATTTTCTACATTTTGTTGTTGTACTTATACAGCTGCCACAGTAGCTAGCCTAGCTGCTTCCTATGGAGAAGCTTCTCTCTCTGGGTCCTATTGACCATCCATTCTGCCAATAAGTTGAGTTTTCAGATTAATAGGTAATAAAGGTTCACCTGATCTCCATGTACTTGGCATACAAGACAATCAACCTAAACAGAACAAAAACAACAAACAAAAAGTAAAATTTGAGAAACTTTGACCAAAATTCAATTAACAATCACAGACTTAATTGACAACTGTATTCCCCAGCAACGTAGCCAAAATTTGATACGCCCAAATTAAAACTCTCTTACAAAAATATAAGCGGTGATGCCAAATATACAACCCAACTGGGTTGGGTGTCAAATCCTACAGGGAATATCATGTTCACTATGTATTGTGACTGTTATTAGACTGTTGATCTAGGGGGTCGGAGTAAAGGAGGTTTTAAAATGTTAACAATATTCTTTCGTACTTTTATCACATAAAGGTCCAGCTAATGGTAGTGAATGTAAATATAATTTCAATGAGAATTAATTAACTAGAGTTATGTTCACCAATATGTTCAAACAATTAGGGTTGTGAATTTGTGGTCGAATTCTAACTTATAGATTCAATTGCAAGAAATATTGACTTCTAAGAATTACCCTCATGTTTCTCAACCTCATGGATGTTTCATCCTTTATTTCTCTCAAACTTAAAGAATTTATGCATTGTTCAATAACACTCTCATTAGGGTTAACCCCATTAAGGTATCAATCCATTAGCCCAAAGGATAGACCTATGGATTTTATGTGAATCATTTCTTTTCCCAACACCCACTTTCTTATCAGACAAGTGGTGTTCATGGGCTCACTTCTCAAGTTTGCAACCAAGAGATAACATTATAATGAAGAGAGATTCATATAATTTAGATAGGTGTTAGAAATCACACCAATTCACCACCCCAAACAACTCTCTATATCAAGGCTCCCATAACCCTAGTTATGGGAGTTTATCTATTCATTTACATATAAGATATCAAACATATATTCATGCTCATAAATAGCTTCAAGAGAGTACTTACAAAAGTCACAATATTGTTTTTCTCAATCTTCGATGAAAAATATAGAATCTAATACTCAGCTCTTAATTTCTAGCTTCCAATTTCAATGAAAAGTATTACACAACTCTTAATAGAGGAGAAAGTATGAAACTAATGTTAAAAGATGTGGAATAAACCCTAATACTTCATATTTTTATGATTCCAAAATTGGGTTTTTATAATTAAACTCGGAGTTGTCGCTTCATGCTCGACGGTTCTAGCGACGGTTTATCGTTAGGGCGACGTTCCATCACTGGACCTCCAGTGAGTCCATGTTCTACTTCTGGGCGACGGGTAGGGCGACGGTTTATCGTACGACCACCGGTCCATCGCCGGTCCGTCGCATGACTTTTAGTGATTTTGTATTCTATTTCATGGCGACGATTTAGACTGATGTTTTATCACAGAGTTGATGGTCCATCCCCTAGACCGTCGCAGGATATCCAGTGTTACTGTCTTCTATTTTTGGGCAATAGTTCAAGACGATGGTTCATCGCAAGGTCGATGGTCCGTCGCCTAAAACATCGATGATCAATTTTTCAAGAGAGCCCTTATTTTGAAATCTCATGAAATCTTATACTAATGCCCTTTTTTTTCAAGACTTAAACATGCGGTGGCCATGCCGATTATTCAATCACATGCAATTCTTCTTCTTAGTAAAAATAGTATAGCTATGTTAAGAAGACTCCCGCTCATTAATTTACAATGAACATCAGCCCAAGTTTGGGTAATTACTATTTGACATCAAAATTCAAAACATGCAAGTGGATACCACGTATCATATAAATCAAGTAAAATTCATACTAAGAGGGAGGTCTCATAAATCATGCTCTCAATTAAACTTTTCAAAAAGACACTCAAAAGCACATTTATTCATAGTTATAATTCAATTCTACATCAAAGAGTTCAAGAACAATATATACATTTATCAAAATAAATTCACGAATGCTTTCTATTCAAAATGATATTAAAACCCTTTTTTATAAACATGATGGTATATCTTTAAACTTGTTAAAATAATAAAACCCATTTCCATGGAGGTTAAGGATAGTCGTACATACCTTAATGATGAATAAAGAAGAAATTGACCCTTTAAACTTTAATGTGCAAACCCTAAGTTAGTTTTTCTCCTCTTGTGTTTTAGAAGATGAATTAGGGATTTGATAGTGTTTAAAACATATTTGGGATCCTTAACTCAAAAATGGAGCATCTATACTGCAAAATATAGGGTAGGCGGTGCCCAGCCCATGGCCTAACCATAAATTAGGTGGCGCCTTGCCCAAGGAGGTTTCTACGTTAAATCATTGTGTTCTTTAATTTCCAGCAAAGTTTTAGCTTCCTACAGCTTAACTATTTTATTACTTGTGTCTTACTATAAGGGACTTGATCCCTCATAGTATGGAGCAACCCCCCATGTTTGAACACTTTTCATTAGGAAAAAGTGCCTGAGGTATGAGTTACATTTCCCTCTTATCATATTTTGGATGTGTCCTTGGATTCAATGGTACTCTTTTTATTATCGTGCTAAAATGTCCTAACTTCTCATTTGGGGATGAATGATCCTAATTGGAGGATAATGTAAGAACCCAAATTTTTTTGACGAATTTAATTTTGACTTTCCCCTATACTTAATGTGAATTTTTGAGTTGAATTATGTTATGGGATGTTAAATGGTATTTTGGAGAAGTTTAAAAATTTTAAAATTTTTGAAAGGGGTTCAGGGTCATTTTGGGACCCTGAGGAAGTAAGGGCCCATGATAGTAGCATGCAACGCCACTTATGCTCGGCGATAGGAGCGTGGGATAGAGGCTAACCTCTGCGATAACGGCGTGCCACGTTGCTATGCATTTTTTGTATAGTTTTTGTTTGTTTTACTTGGGGTGAGGGACTTTTAGTCCTTTTACCCCTTAAACAACCTTAAAATATCAATTGACGCTTTTCCTTCTGTTATTAAGACTAAAACATCATTCTTTTCCTCTTTAACTCCCAGAGCAAGAAAGTTCAAGGGTTTTACTAGGAATTCACCATTCAAGCTCCAAACTTTGATTTCTCTTCAACTTCTTCTATATTTTAGGCATGTTTCTAATTCCTTAACTTGTATTTCACATTGTGGCATTAAATTGCTCAATATTCATGGGTGTTGAATGATGGGTTTGTAATCTGGATGAGGGTTATTGGGTGGTAATACTTGAGTTAATTTTTCCATGTTTTAAATGAATTATTCATGCTTAAATTAATGGTTTTTGGGGCAGAATTAGTGTATTATTATAATGGTTAAATTAGATGACATGTGTTTCACCAAAATTAATGAATGTTTGGTTTGGTAATGACATTAACCTCAACTCACCTTGTAAACTTGATTTTGAACATGTATCCTTGTATGGTTAACTATTTTTTTAAACTCATTGTGTTGCATTATAGGATAAATGTATAAAATAGATTTGAATGGTCTCAGTGGCCATGATTTGGATTTTAAATAGAACTTGAGAGTCAAATCAACTATATGGACTCGTTTGGTGTAAATGGAAAAGATTACAGGCATATTGATATGACGATACGATATTGGAAAATGCCTTAATAAAGATTGTTTGGTAAATGATTGGTTTATGTGAAATTTGTGTTAATATGGGCTTAAATAAAATTGTATAGCTCACAAATAAGAAGTAGTCCCTGGGAGTCAAACACTGAAAACTACGTTTGCCGATGTTGGGTGTCGATATGAGTATGTGTATGACACACATTATATTTTGGATGGCTATCACCTTGGTCTTTATCCTTTCCTCAATTTTGTCGGTACGTCCAGCTAACACGCACTAGGAGCCCTTTCGGTAGGAGGAGCCAAACTCATATTGCCTATGAGTTCCTTTAGGTCTGTACGAGCTACATAGTTTAGGATAATATCTTGTACTTTCATATTTCATGACCATCATCCCTATCCCAACAACCTATATATGTATATATAAATGTTGTGCATGTGTTTTTGACTGGTTTCTAATGTGTGCATTACTTTATCCCTTTCCCTCGAGTTACACGTCGGTCTTTCTCATGTCTGTACTTGTTCAACTACCATTAACATGAGATGTTTGAAATTCTTTCACCCTTAATTCGAAATCTGAAAGTCAAGTCATGTGAAAGTATTATTGTCTTATAGAAAGAATGTTTTACATGATGCAAATGCTAATAAGTTGAGTTTCGAACAGTAAATAATTACTATGAAAAAGTTTTAAGGACAATCCAAGGAGGCAACGCCTTGATTACTGCCATGGGCAAAGGTATAATCATTTATCCCTTTTAAGTTTTGCACAAATTTTACGTGTCAGTGCATAAAATTTAAACTACAATAAAGTCTATTAGTAATAAGAATATGTGAAATATGGTAATTGCAGGAGTGACAAAGGAATATGTGAAATGTAATGCGATGTGTTGTTTCTTGAGTAATATTTTGGATTATACTTACTAGTGTTCAAATGCTATGCGATGTGCTGTTTATTTGAACACTTTTCTTTTAATAAATCTGAAAAAAAATATAAGGACTCGTCATTATTAATTGTTAATGACAACTTCAGCAACTGTCATTGTAGACCATATTGATTGATCCTACATTATGATTTTGGTCTATAACGGATCAATGACAGGTAAGAAATTCGTATGAAAATGTGAATGAATGAAATCGAGTTTTAATCGATGCTCTTCTAGCTTTGGAATGGAGAAATGTATTTTTAGGTCTTCTGAAATATTAAAATCTGCCTACTAATGAGTTTTTGAGTAGATCCTGAAAGCTTCTCAAGCTAGTAGCAATGGCGTATAAATGGGTTTTGCAAATATTTGAAAGAAAATAGGAGTAACAATGGAAGTAATGAGCAACAATGGTGATTTTCTGTTGTGAGGAGGAAGATTTTGCCAGAAAAGTCGTCAGAATCGGAGAAAGTAGCTGAAGAATGAGAGTTTTCTTAGTGGCTTCTTGGATAAATTTTACTTTGTTATTTTATAAATTTAAAAATGGGAAAAAATTAAATATTTGTTGTATGACGTGGATATTAAAGTGTAATATTATAGACTTGTGTGCAAGATTTTGATAGTTTTTAAAAATTAAATGGATGGCATCATAAATGTGTCTATCCACTATATTTTTTAAAACTTTTATCTATCTTGGTCACATCACCTTATTCTCTACTTCTTCAACAACCATTAATGGGAGATGTTTGAAATTCTTTCACCCTCTATTAGAAATCTCAAAGTCAAATCTTGTGACAATATAAATCTCTTATAGAATGAAGGTCTTACACGATTCAAATCAAAATTACATGAGTTTAAAATTTAAATAATTATTAACAAATCAACTAATACTTGATAGCTTCAATAGTAAACTTCAACAAGAAATTCTAAGACATGGACGATGGCTCTTTTTTTTTTCTCATGACCATAGGAAAGAACTACAAGAAGAAAATATTCACCAACATGAAAATCAAGAAATAGAATATCAAAGAGGGTTAAACCAATTCTTCTATCGATTTTATTCCCCCCCCCCCCTTTATCTTTGTACACTTATAACTGCATGAAATTTGTATATAAAAAATTATAGATTGCATACACTTATCTCTCCAGGACCAGCTTTGTGGGAATACACAGAATATGTTGTTATTATTGTGTAGTAGCCATGGTAAAAAAAGCTTAACCTTTAAGAAATAATTGCATATGTGCACTGCAAATCCAGATCAATAGATATCAAAGAGAACTCACAATGAGTTCTAGCAATACCTAACAGATCAGAAGAATATTACCATATGTATTTCTTCTACTGGGTGACATATTTGAGATAGAATTTTAAAGCATATTATATCACAAAACAGTAAAACCTGACAGAGGCAGCTAAACAGGATTTGTGGCCTAAAGCCAACTTTAAGGAGAGACCCTTGAAATTAATTAATAAAATTTTATATATATATATATTTTTTTGTAACGGGTGATGTAAGTATATATATATTGACAATTCTCATTTGACTACATGTTAATTTCCATCATCAAAGATATCTGATAATTGAACAAGGTTTCAATAATATTTTGGTAAGAAACATCGTTGTTAAGATAATTGTTTATCAATTAATTGTCTACATTTAATGAACTCAATTTTTACTACTACCTAGATGTTAAAATAATTTTATACATATGGAATAGTTTTAAGTCTATTTTGAATTGAATTGATGATTGATCCATTATTTATGAGAAACAATCAAACTCGAAGAATATTAGAAGAGACTTTGTTTGTCTTCTACTATAGATATCACAAATAATTAACTTTTTTTTGTATGCATGTTTATTATAAAATTTCACTGATAATCAGGTTATTCTAATTAATGTGACACTTTTTACTTCTACAGAATCTAATTATATTAATCGTGAATAATTATTTAAATCTATTCTTTTTCATAATTATAACATGAGATAAAAATTCAGTGTATGAGACTTATTGCAAAGTTTTTTAACACTTAGATTTTAAAATATTGTACTAATTCAATCATATTTAACTTTAAAATTATTTAAATAAATTATCGTTAAATGAAAAGTGACACATACATTGAAACAAATATATAGAGTATTCATCTAAGTAGCATCTACTTATTTCTAAATGATTCTATAAAATTGCCAAAAGACATTTTCTTAAAATAATAATGATGCTACATCTATGATATATTTTATGCACTAATGAAAATTTGGGGCCTTTGATTTGGGTTTGTGTGGTGGTAGTGGGTGTAGGGGGGAGGGGGATAAAGCACTTTCTTTAGTTGCTTCCCCCTTAAGCCGACACTGAAACCTGATACTGCTGGTTTCTCATAGTATATATTCTAGCTATATCACCAAACATTAAAACCTACAATAGGCTTCTCATAATATTTATTCTAGCATACTATTTACAAGCTTTTCTAATAAACTTAATAGAGTTAACACCCTAGCTTGCAACAACAAATAAGTTACAACTGGTTATAAATAAGACAACCATGAGATTAAGCTAATTCTTTCATTGCAGCCAACTCATACTGAGGGATTGATGCATCAAAAATTCTGCTCGTAGAAATTTATCAACTGCCAAAACACACAAACACAAAATGGTATTTTCATTAAGATTCATCTATGTAAATTAGGAGGAAATACTTCTAAAACTAAAGTAAGATCTTAAAAGTATATAATTCTTCTCTTTCTGCTCTCGGCTCCCCTCACCGCTTATTTGTAAGATCCTTCCTTCTCAATTTCAACTTTCACTTTCTCTTTCTTGATCCTCGAAATGTACACTTTGAAGATATGTATTTCTATTTTTTTTTTATCAATCTATTCTTGTATTTATGAAAATAAAAGTTTCACGAGCAGAAAAAGGGGTTTTGTCAATTGTGCTTGAAATTAAAAAGTCCTAGAATGGATCCCATATGTCAAAGAAAAATGGGTCGAAGGTGTTTCTTTTGCGACTAGCAAAAAAGGTGGGAATCAAGAATATTTTTGAGACTTTGTTGTTTGAAGAAAACAAATGATGAATTATAATGCTTGGATGTTTTTTTGATTGTACCATTTGATTTGCTATGATGAGCTAGAGAAGATGTCGTGATCTTTTTAAGTTATGAATCGAGAGTAATCTAGGATGTTCTCTAGAGAATTTAATGATATTTCAGAAAAAATTATCCAGTTTGAGGCCGATCTAAGATGTTCTTCCATTTATTTTTATTTTTAATGGGAACAATAAGAGACTTTTAAAATTTTTGAGAGAATCTTTTTGAAGAGGGTTAATGTTTTTTTTTTTTGTGAAGTCATAGTTTTAATAGCATAAAGAAGGTAAAATGACTTGTCCATCTTGATTTCAGTAGTCAGTTGAAACCTTCTAATTATTTTGTTAAAATATTTTAATATCTCAATTTTAATTTTGTTTTATTTTATTGTTTTTAACTTTTAAGAGTTCAATTAACAATGTAATCAGCGGTGGGGGTATCCACTGAATGACTACTCGAAATCGCATATTCAACTGAATCATTTTATCGATTGTCGGGTTTGGTGGTGGGGGTACTAGCGACTTAACGATAATATTTATCCTCAATATAGGTCTAGATCTATCGGCAACAACATTCCACATGTGCAAGGACACATGCCTATTACAATCTACATCTCATCTACTAAGTGACACATTCAAGACAGCTGAAGCATATTATATCATTAAATAGTAAAACCTGATATAGGTTTCTCATTGTATATATTCCATTTATATCGTAAAACATTAAAACCTACTACAGGTTTCTCATAACATATATTCCAGTATACTATTCACGAGTTTTTCTAAAAAACTAAATAGGGAATAACACACCAGCTTATAACAACAAATAAGTTACAACATTTTATAGTTAAGAAAGAGGTTAAGATAATCGAGCCAACCATATATACATTTCTTTCATTTCTTCTAACTCATACAGAGGGATTGATGAATTGAAAATTCTGCTCGTAGAAATTTATCAACTGCCAAAACATACACACAAAAAAAGTATATTTCCATTAAGAGTCACCAAAGTAAATTAGGAGGAAATAATTTTGAAATGAGTAAGAACTTAGAATTATATCAACACATTCCTCACATAAAAACCATAACTACAAAACAGAATGATACAATATTTATTTAAACAAATTACACGTTCAGGTGTTAATCTGAAGTGATAATCCAAAATAATTAGTGAGTATATAATTAGAAAAGCACAATGAGGAAAAGATTAAGTTTTAACAATAATTCAGATTATAAGGCACTATCAATGTACGCAGTGTGGTACTACTTCTAAACTATTACTTGATGAGGTTATTGTGATTTTAATACTAAATGCTTATTGTATCCATATTTATGTGAAACTGAGAAATAACTATTATTAATGCATAAGAAAATGTAAGATAGTTAAGCTTTTTGGTGATGCAAGAATCAATAAAAGAGAAAAGAGAAACAATTACCAGGAGTGGATTATTTATCTTCAGAAACTTGTTGGTCACCAGTGTTTCCTTTCCATCCGACCTGTAGAAAACCAGTAAGTAAGGCTAAAATGTGAACTAAAAACCTAATATATGAATCAACAAGGCGTCATTAAACTAAAAAGTTAGAATTAAATTATCTTGCAGCATCTGTGCGAAATTTGGTAAAGCCACCGAGAGTATGAGGCAAGTTGTGACCATGAACAAAACTGTCAAGTTCAAGCTCCCTCCATTAAGAAAAGAGATCAAAGCAGAAACAGAAGGAAGCAATCATACTGGTTATACTTCATAACATCTTATGCACATTAAATTGTTGTTATGAAAAAATAGGTAACGCAACTTCAAGAAAAAAATCAATGAAAATAAATAATTACCACTTAAAATATGATGTAAAAGGAACAATAGAATGACAAGACTTGAAATTGATTTTAAAATTCAAGAACTTTTAGCTTATCCTAACAATAACAAAGATCTTTTTTTGATGAATTAAGGGATATGATTTGCTAGAGTTCTATCGTAGACCACCTCTCTTCTTCTTTACACTTTACCCTCCTCAAATCCCACTTTGTGGGAATACACTGATATGGTGTTGTACGTGGTATCATTAAAAAGGAATCAAGAAGATGCATTTTGTACAACTTGTAAGACTGAGGGAACTAGGTTTGATATCAATGAAATTATTTTGACTTGTAAAGAAATAAATAGAAATATGAGAGATTGCACATTTTGTTTATCACAAAAGCACAACACGCATAGAAATAGAAATGTAAGTTTTAATTCACAAACCTCTTTGCAAGAAAGGTCACTATAACATCTTTATTATCATTGAATAAAGTTTCTGCATAGCCAACAGGCTTGATAAGCTCTTTAATTGTAAAAGCATCTTTGAAATCTGCAGTAGCTGAATCTGGCTCAACGATGTCAGGGCTACAGCTGCCGGCTGAGCTGGAGGCGTCCAATGGAACACTCATATTTTTTCTTTTCACTCCTTTCATTCTCTCTCTAAGATTTTCATTTTCTTTCTTGTCTCTTTCTAATGTTATATATACTTTATTTTTAAATTTGTCTGACCTATTTTTTTTCATGTGGTACACTTAACCTACAAAATTAAAGATATATTAATAACTAGAGATATTTTAATAAATTTAATTCTTTAATTTAAAATTATACTCAATTTAACTCACAATAAATAAATTTTTGAGCTATTTTGTAATATCTAAGATAAGTAAATTAATCATTTTTTAAGAGATATATTAGGAATTTCTTTTAATTACTTTATACTTTTTAGGTTATGAGTTTTGAGAGACTTATTTGACTTTATTTTACTATTACTGAAGTTTCAGGAGTATTTTAATAATATTTAAAAGGATAATCCTGAAAAATAAAGTGCAATATATGTCCTAATTTCTTTTCGTTAATAGGTGTATGCTGGGCCAAAAATTCATTTGTTTTATACTAGAGAGTGTAAGATTTTAAATTTTCTTAAATTCTGCATCAAGTGTTTAACTCACAAAATTAAATGTATTTTGATACATTTAATATATTTTAATTAAGATAACACAAATTTTTATTTTTTCAAACTTCGTGTCAAGTCACATTTAATCCACAAATTAAAGATGTAGTATTTTGATACCTTTAACGTATTTTAAAGAAAAAAAATAAATTTTTTGTAGTATCTAAAATAAGTAAATTATTCATTTACAAGAGCCGTATTGAGAATTTCTTTCAAGTTTACCTTATACTTTTTAGGTTATGAGTTTTAAGAGACTTAATTGACTTTATTTTAATGTTATTAAAATTTCAGTAGTAGTTTGATAATATCTAAAAAGATAAACATGGAAAGTAAAGTATAATTTATGTCCTAGTTTTTTTCTCGAATAGGTGAGCATTGAGCCGATAATTCATTTATTTTGAACTAAATAGAGTAATATTTTAAATTTTCTTAAATTGTATGTCAAGTCACGTTTAACTCATAAAATGCAAGAAATTTTGATCCATTTAGTATATTTTAATTTAAGGTCATATAATTTTTTATATTCTCAAACTCCATGTCAAGTTACATTTAATCCACAAAATTAAAGATGCAGTATTTTGATACAATAAACATAATTTAATTTAAGATCGTAAGATTTTTTATTTTTTTAAATTTCGTGACAAATCTTGTTTAACCCATAAAATTGAAGACATTCTGATATATTCAATATACTTTAATTAATAACATTCAATACTTCAATTTCTTAAACTCTATGTCAAGTCAAAATGGGTCAATCAATTCGAAACTAAAGAAGTGGAATAATATGTTTCATTATGCTTTGTATTTAATTGAGAAAACGTCATAAATAACTATAGCTTGGAATATAATTATGAATGTAATTATATCTCAAGTACTTATAAAAGATAATTGCATTTATTCTATGCCACGAATATCAGTTGTACCAATAAAAAAATTATATTTAAGTGTAAAATAGTAATTGCATTATGCGAGTATAAACTAAAACACTTGAGACATTTATTTTGTCGCATTATTAGTACGTGTGTGTATATATATTACGTAATTGCTATAAAACATAAATGTAACACATTTCATATTTTTTTGAAACTGTGGATATACATTGTAACTTTAGTTTAAATGTTTGTTACATCGTCTTAAATGTAAATTTATGATTATTTATTAAATTTAATTTTTCGATCTCTCATTGAATTTGCTAGTTTTAATCTGAATAAGATAGATTTCAATTACTTACTATTTAAAGCGTTTAGCCAAATTAAGCGTGTTCTTGCCAATTTTATTCATTATATTTATATAAAATGAATCTAAAATATCAGTAACCTTGTATACATATATTAATCTGATTAACGTGGTTAAGTTTAGCTATTCAATCCACTTATTTCAATACTTTTTAAACTTTAGAATGATTTTATATTATTTTGCTACTTTTTTTACATGTCATCATTGAGCACATTAAGCTATATTTTTCCTGGACTAATATTATGGCTTATACTTACCATCATTAAAATATAATGCGATGTATTAATCATTTAAATGATTTTCTCAAAATTTCTAAAAAAAAAAGCATTAGGATTCCCCATCATTAAATATTTAAGAAAATAACTAGTAAAAAGAAACAGAAAAAAAAGGAAAATTATATACTTTGTTAAATTATGTCTTATATTGTAATTTTGGTTTAAGTATTTGTCACATGAAATTTGAGTAAATTTATGATTAAAAATTTAAAGGAATTTTTTAGTTACATTAAATTTGCCTGATTCAATAAGAATAAAACTGAATTCAATTACTTATTTATAGTGTTAAGACAAATTAAACATGTTCTTGCCCAATATTTTCATATTTATATTGAACATATCTAAAATATCATGATTCTTTAATGCATCTATTAGAACGCTTTATTTTGACAAGTTTCGTTCATCAATTTTCTTTTCAACACTTTTCTAAGTGTAGTACAATTTTATATGATTTTTATATTTATTTGCTATCATTGAGTACATCCAGTTATATTTCTTCTTGACTACTATTTTGGCTTATACTTACCAACATACAAGTACAATGCACTAGCTATTTATTTAAACATTTTTCTCTTAATAATTCTAAAAAAAACATTAGGGTTTATAATTATTTATTATTTAAGAAAATAATTATCAAGATCCGAATCAGAGCCTACTCGTGATGAGTATCTCAAGCCAATTGCAGACCGGAGACCACCCCTTTAGCCATACCTTAAGAGAAATTAAGATAATTAATAATGGAAGACAACCAATCAATAAGAAGAATAATAGATAACCCAAAACTCCATGTACATGTTCACATACATACATACATACATATATATATATATAACTCTAGAAGCATTTTCTCCCGGTCTCTCATACATACATACATACATACATACATATATATATATAACTCTAGAAGCATTTTCTCCCGGTCTCTTATTTTCTTATTCACTTTAGATTTTTAATGGAAGAAGAAGAAGACCCAATTGATGGGACAAGCCTCCTACTAATCCCGACTATTGAAAACTGATAAACTGAGATACTGAAGTAGTAATTATGTCCTCGAACTATGAGGACTTAATATTAGTCTGATGGATCGGGATGCTAAGTATGATCGGGAGTTCGTGCGTCTGAACCTATGATATAAGACATCATAGCACAAAAGAAAGGTATGCGTCAGTACTTTGAATGTACTGGTATGCTAAGTGAGGTAGGCTGAGATGCATGGGTTCATACGCATGAACAATACTGACTGAATAACATGTGTATAACTGAATAAATACATAAACTGTAGCTGAGGTCGTGATAACACTGGATACTGAGTTTTGAATTTCTGATTTACAGATATTTGAGTTTACTGATACTGTATTAGTGATAGCTGAATGGCTGTATCTGAAAGTCCTGATCCTGGGAAACTATTCTGAGGTCCGTACTAAACTGAGTGACTGTATCTAACAGTCTTGATTTTTGTAGAACGGAACTAAGTTCTATTCTGAGGACTGAAACTGAGACTATTGGAGGTAATCATCTAACCAACATACCTCTTTCTGAGTGAATTAGGGTTCAACATATAACCCTAGTTGGAAGAGTGTCAGTACCTCGTATGAGATATATCAACCCTGGTTTGGCAGGTTGATACCTCAACCTATGCTAGCTACATAGTTATGTAATGCAGGAATTAATACAAAGGGTCAAACCCTCTGCTGGCAGGAATGCCCCCATCCATGGGTCCGCTTGGTACTGAATCCTACTCCCAACAGAACAGACACTGAACTGATTCCTAGTTCATACTAGGCTTGACAGAACTATTACTTATTATACTGTCTAATTGAACTGAGTTCACTGAGTTCTGTTGAGAAAGACCAAACTATCAGGGTCACATCACTTTATTCTTCCTTTTGAAAGTTAATGTCTTCTGATGTTTGCTTTGAAAGCTAGATAGGCTGGTAGGGTTTATAGATTTCAAAGCACTGTCGTTTGCATGATGTACTTCTTCAATAACCATTAACTGGAGATGTATGAAATTCCTTCACCCTTAATAGAAAATCTCAAAGTCAAGTCATGAAAAAGTATAGTTCTCTTAAAGGAAGAAGGTCTTACGCGATGTAAATCCTAATTACTGAGTTACAAAGACTAAATAATCATTACCAGATCAACCAATATTTGATAGATTCAATATTTAACTTTAACAAGAAATTCTGAGACATCACCGATGCCTCTTATTTTCCTCATGACCATTGGATCCATCTATAAGAAGAAAATATTTACCAACATGAATATGAAGAAATATGACATTAAAAAGGCTTAAACAGTTCTTCTATCTATTTCGTTCCCTACCCCATTTTCTTTTTACAGTTACCACTACTTGAACTTTGTATACAAGAAAATTAGATATAGTATGGCATTTGAGGTAGTGGTACTGGCTACATACTCCTTACCTCTCCAGAATAGACTTTGTAGGAATACACTAGATATGTTGTTATTGTTGTGTAGTAGCCATGGTAAAACAAGATTAGGCTTTAATAAACAATTGCATATGGACACTAAATCCAGATCCATCGCTATAGAGTGGAACTCACAATGAGTTTTAATAACTCCTAACAGCTCAGAAGAATATTACTATCTACATCTCATCTATTGAGTGACATATTCAAGACAAAATGTTGAAGCATATTATATCATTAAATAGTAAAACCTGATACAGGTTTCTCATTGTATATATTCCATTTATATCGTAAAACATTAAAATCTACTACAGGTTTCTCATAACATATATTCTAGCATGTTATTTACTAGTTTTTCCAATAAACTTAATAGGGAATAACACCCCAGTTTACAACAACAAATAACTTACAACATTTTATCGATAACCAAGAGATTAAGATAATCGAGCCAGCCACATATATATTTCTTTCATTGCTGCTAACTCATACAGAGGGATTGATGAATCAGAAATTCTGCTCGTAGAAATTTATGAACTGCAAAAACATGCACACAAAAAAAGTGTATTTCCATTAAGAGTCACCTAAGTAAATTATGAGGAAATACTTTTGAAACGAGTAAGAACTTAGAATTATATCAACACATTCCTCACATAAAAACCATAACTACAAAACAGAATGATACAATATTTATTTAAACAAATTACACGTTCAGGTGTTAATCTGAAGTGATAATCCAAAATAATTAGTGAGTATATAATTAGAAAAGCACAATGAGGAAAAGATTAAGGTTTAACAATAATTCAGATTATAAGGCACTATCAATGTACGCAGTGTGGTACTACTTCTAAACTATTACTTGATGAGGTTATTGTGATTTTAATACTAAATGCTTATTGTATCCATATTTATGTGAAACTGAGAAATAACTATTATTAATGCATAAGAAAATGTAAGATAGTTAAGCTTTTTGGTGATGCAAGAATCAATAAAAGAGAAAAGAGAAACAATTACCAGGAGTGGATTATTTATCTTCAGAAACTTGTTGGTCACCAGTGTTTCCTTTCCATCCGACCTGTAGAAAACCAGTAAGTAAGGCTAAAATGTGAACTAAAAACCTAATATATGAATCAACAAGGCGTCATTAAACTAAAAAGTTAGAATTAAATTATCTTGCAGCATCTGTGCGAAATTTGGTAAAGCCACCGAGAGTATGAGGCAAGTTGTGACCATGAACAAAACTGTCAAGTTCAAGCTCCCTCCATTAAGAAAAGAGATCAAAGCAGAAACAGAAGGAAGCAATCATACTGGTTATACTTCATAACATCTTATGCACATTAAATTGTTGTTATGAAAAAATAGGTAACGCAACTTCAAGAAAAAAATCAATGAAAATAAATAATTACCACTTAAAATATGATGTAAAAGGAACAATAGAATGACAAGACTTGAAATTGATTTTAAAATTCAAGAACTTTTAGCTTATCCTAACAATAACAAAGATCTTTTTTTGATGAATTAAGGGATATGATTTGCTAGAGTTCTATCGTAGACCACCTCTCTTCTTCTTTACACTTTACCCTCCTCAAATCCCACTTTGTGGGAATACACTGATATGGTGTTGTACGTGGTATCATTAAAAAGGAATCAAGAAGATGCATTTTGTACAACTTGTAAGACTGAGGGAACTAGGTTTGATATCAATGAAATTATTTTGACTTGTAAAGAAATAAATAGAAATATGAGAGATTGCACATTTTGTTTATCACAAAAGCACAACACGCATAGAAATAGAAATGTAAGTTTTAATTCACAAACCTCTTTGCAAGAAAGGTCACTATAACATCTTTATTATCATTGAATAAAGTTTCTGCATAGCCAACAGGCTTGATAAGCTCTTTAATTGTAAAAGCATCTTTGAAATCTGCAGTAGCTGAATCTGGCTCAACGATGTCAGGGCTACAGCTGCCGGCTGAGCTGGAGGCGTCCAATGGAACACTCATATTTTTTCTTTTCACTCCTTTCATTCTCTCTCTAAGATTTTCATTTTCTTTCTTGTCTCTTTCTAATGTTATATATACTTTATTTTTAAATTTGTCTGACCTATTTTTTTTCATGTGGTACACTTAACCTACAAAATTAAAGATATATTAATAACTAGAGATATTTTAATAAATTTAATTCTTTAATTTAAAATTATACTCAATTTAACTCACAATAAATAAATTTTTGAGCTATTTTGTAATATCTAAGATAAGTAAATTAATCATTTTTTAAGAGATATATTAGGAATTTCTTTTAATTACTTTATACTTTTTAGGTTATGAGTTTTGAGAGACTTATTTGACTTTATTTTACTATTACTGAAGTTTCAGGAGTATTTTAATAATATTTAAAAGGATAATCCTGAAAAATAAAGTGCAATATATGTCCTAATTTCTTTTCGTTAATAGGTGTATGCTGGGCCAAAAATTCATTTGTTTTATACTAGAGAGTGTAAGATTTTAAATTTTCTTAAATTCTGCATCAAGTGTTTAACTCACAAAATTAAATGTATTTTGATACATTTAATATATTTTAATTAAGATAACACAAATTTTTATTTTTTCAAACTTCGTGTCAAGTCACATTTAATCCACAAATTAAAGATGTAGTATTTTGATACCTTTAACGTATTTTAAAGAAAAAAAATAAATTTTTTGTAGTATCTAAAATAAGTAAATTATTCATTTACAAGAGCCGTATTGAGAATTTCTTTCAAGTTTACCTTATACTTTTTAGGTTATGAGTTTTAAGAGACTTAATTGACTTTATTTTAATGTTATTAAAATTTCAGTAGTAGTTTGATAATATCTAAAAAGATAAACATGGAAAGTAAAGTATAATTTATGTCCTAGTTTTTTTCTCGAATAGGTGAGCATTGAGCCGATAATTCATTTATTTTGAACTAAATAGAGTAAGATTTTAAATTTTCTTAAATTGTATGTCAAGTCACGTTTAACTCATAAAATGCAAGAAATTTTGATCCATTTAGTATATTTTAATTTAAGGTCATATAATTTTTTATATTCTCAAACTCCATGTCAAGTTACATTTAATCCACAAAATTAAAGATGCAGTATTTTGATACAATAAACATAATTTAATTTAAGATCGTAAGATTTTTTATTTTTTTAAATTTCGTGACAAATCTTGTTTAACCCATAAAATTGAAGACATTCTGATATATTCAATATACTTTAATTAATAACATTCAATACTTCAATTTCTTAAACTCTATGTCAAGTCAAAATGGGTCAATCAATTCGAAACTAAAGAAGTGGAATAATATGTTTCATTATGCTTTGTATTTAATTGAGAAAACGTCATAAATAACTATAGCTTGGAATATAATTATGAATGTAATTATATCTCAAGTACTTATAAAAGATAATTGCATTTATTCTATGCCACGAATATCAGTTGTACCAATAAAAAAATTATATTTAAGTGTAAAATAGTAATTGCATTATGCGAGCATAAACTATAAGACTTGAGACATTTATTTTGTTGCATTATTATTACACGTGTGTATATATATTACGTAATTGCTATAAAACCTAAATGTAATACATTTCAATGTTTGTTACATCACTTTTGATGTAAATTTATGATTATTTATTAAAGTTAATTTTTCGATCTCTTATTGAATTTGCTAGTTTTAATCAGAATATGATAGATTCCAATTACTTACTATTTAAAGCGTGTAGACAAATAAAGTGTGTTCTTTCCCATTTTATTCATTATATTTATATAAAATGGATCTAAAATATCATTAACCTTGTATACATCAATTAATCCGATTAACGTGGTTAAGTTTAGCTATTCAATCCACTTATTTCAATACTTTTTAAAATCTAGAATAATTTTATATTATTTTGCTACTTTTTTTACATGTCATCCTGGACTAATATTCTGACTTATACTTACCAGCGTTAAAATATAATGCAATGTATTAAGAAAATAATTGTCACGATCCTAATCAGAGCCTAGTCGTGATCCGTATCTGAAGCCAATTGCAGACTGGAGACCACCCCTTTAGCGATACCTTAAGAGAAATTATGATAATTAACAACGGAAGACAACCAATCAATAAGACGAATAATAGATAACCCAAAACTCCATGTACATGTTCACATACATACATACATACATACATACATATATATATATATACACATATATATATATATACATATATATACATATATATAATATATATAGATATACATATATATACATGTACATATATACATATATATACATTTATACATATATATATATACATATACATATATACATATATATACATACATATATATATATATACATATATATACATATATACATATACATACATATATATATATATATACATATATATACATATATACATATACATACATACATATATATATATATATATATATATATATATATATATATATATATATATATATATATAACTAAGCGCAAAGTAGTAATTGTCAGTGGTTAAATATAACTCTAGAACCATTTTCTCCCGGTCTGTCATTTTCTTATTCACTTTTGATTTTTAATGGAAGAAGAAGAAGACCCAATTCACTTTTCCAATTTCTACATAGATTAACGAATTTTTTTTCTTCAATGATGAGTTCTCTATGAAAGCATATCATCGTTTATTCATATTTGTAGTTGCAAGCAATGCCAAAATAGCAGAGACAGAGATTAGGAAAAAACATTAGCACACACGAAGGAGGAAATTTATTGGTAGTTTGGGAGGCGTATAGCATATATATACAAGGTAAAAACTTAGAAGAATAACTCACATTATCGTTGTATTTGGGGTAAAGTTTGTAGGCCTCGTGGAAATAGTTGTGTTGTCAGAGCTTTCAACTCCAATTTGCCACCGAAATCTATGTTTTGTACATTTCGATTGCAATAGCATTATTAATTTAATTGTGTTGTAATTGAAACTTTGTTTGAGTAGAATTTTTTTGAATTTGTTGTGTTCGCCTTTTCCAGGTAGCTAAGGTTAGAGTTTTCATGTACCCAAGCAACATATAAAGTACTACTTATATTTTATTTTGAGGTTTTGATATGTTGACCCTAAAAAAATATTTTTTGATATGATTTGTGGTATCAAATACAGTCACTAATGTGTTACATGTGGAGGTTGAGGATTAGGATACAAGGTTAGTATTTGTAATGCCCCGAGTCTGTACCCTTGATGCTACACGGTGCTCATAATCCCGAGGTACCACAAGCTAGCGCATAACTGGTACCTACTGCAATAACTGAATAATAATACTCTAATTATGCAAAAATTAGGCGGAAAACTTGCCATAAAGTTTAAAACTGTAAATAAATACTGAGTACTGAATACTGATACATTTGTCTTAAATACTTTAGTTTGATAAGCCTCAACTGTCTGAATAAGGAATCGATGGGACAAGCCTCCAACTAAGCCCGACTATTAAAAAGTGATAAAATGAGATACTGAAGTAATAGTTATGTCCTCGAACTATGAGGACTCACCATTAGTCTGATGGATCGGGATGCTAAGTATGATCGGGAGCCCGTGCGTCTGAGCCTATGATATAAGACATCATAGCACAAAAGAAAGGTATGCGTCAGTACTTTGAATGTACTGGTATGCTAAGTGAGGTAGGATGAGATGCATGGGTTCATACATATGAACAATACTGACAGAATAACATGTGTATAACTGAATAAATACGTAAACTGTAACTAAGGTCGTGATAACACTGGATACTGAGTTCTGAATTTTTGATTTACAGATATTTGAGTTTATTGATACTGTAATAGTGATAACTGAATGACTGTATCTAATTGTCCTGATCCGGTGGAACTATTTTGATGTCCGTACTAAATTGAGTGACTGTATCTAACAGTCTTGATTTTTGTAAAACTGAACTGAGTTCTATTCTGAGGACTGAAACTGAGACTATGGGAGGTAATTATCAAATCGACATGCCTCTTTCTAAGTGAATTAGGGTTCAACATATAACCCAAGTTGGTAGAGTGTCAGTACCTCATATAAGATGTATCAACCCTAGTCTGGCAGGTTGATACCTCAACCTACGCTAGCTACATAGTTATGTAATACTGGAATTGATACTAAGGGTCAAACCCTCTGCTGGCAGGAATGCCCCCATCCATGGGTTCGCTTGGTGCTGAATCCTACTCCCAACTGAATAGACACTAAACTGATTCCTAGTTCATAATAGGCTTGACAGAACTATTACTAATTATACTATCTAATTGAACTGAGTTCACTGAGTTCTGTTGACTGACTGAATACTACTGAATTCTATTAACTGACTGAATTTATTGAGGTCTGAACTGAATACTGAACTGGACTGGACTGATACTGAGTCTACTAAGTTTTTCCTGAGTTCTGTAATTAACTAAGAGTACTACGGATTATTACATGACTGAGATTATTCTGTAATTGACATTGGCTCTAAGTAAATAGCTAAATTGTTGGGTATTTAATACCTCAAGACTCGATAGCATGAAAAGTAAAGCATCACATGACCTTGTATAGCACAAAAATGCACACTTGTTCATAATGCATCTATAGAGGCATTTTAGCAAACACTTGAATGACATAAACTAGTATACATGCTAGCAGGATATAATTTCACTATTTAATTCTCATAAATAGCTCATCAAAAACTTGAAAGGCTTTGTATATGCACATAGTACTAATTAACACATGAGCATCACAATTTCAAGGATTTAACATGAATTCACATGATACTACATGCATAGTAATTATTTTTATCTAAATCTTGCACTTAATCATGGAATAGAAATCCAATTAACATTATAATCATGAATACACTAGAATCCAAATCATGGAAATCATGAAATCAATTTACTGAAAGTTTGGAAGAGATTCTTGTACTCCTAGGGTGGAAGGGACCCTTGGATGAATATTTGACATAACTTAAAGCTTGAATTCTGAAAGATTGATAGATTTTCTTGGAACTTGGATTCTTAAATGTGATGAACTAGGGTTTGTTCTTGAAAAATTCTAGAGAGAATGAGTAAATTTTGCCGTTTGGATGACTTAATTACATATTTTGGGGGATGATATGAGATGGGAAAAGACCCATTTATCCCTCTGAATGCGGGTTTTAATTAATAAAAATTGGACTAGCAACTCACAGACCAACGCTCCGAGTCATTGGCATTGATGCGACGGCCGATGCGCCACATCAAGTCTACGTCAGCTCACTAGAATTTTCACTGGAAGCTAGGCAAAAATATACATCGAAGCAATAGACGATGTGGAGCATCGACATCGCATCGATCTATTGGTTTAAACTTCCAAAAATGCCTCAAACGAAGTCCAAAAAATTGAAAATTTGTCTGAGAACACCTACTGGTATTCCTGATCATGCATTAACCTAAAAATTGATATTTAAAGGTCATAAGGGCCATGAAATAGGATTTCCAACTTACAAAGGCTAAAATGACTCTATGCATGAATACTTAGTCATATTTTTCTAAGTCTGGGACCCGTTACTAGCTTTTACAGGACTGAATCAATCTTAGGACTTTACGGGGTCTTATAATATCTCCCCATTGGGAACATTCATCCTCAAATAAGACTGACTAAGATGGGAATACTGAATTTAGATACTGGATATGCACAACTGCAACGTGATTCATAACTGACACTATTGATATGCTTAAATTTTATACTGAACATGCATATCTGATGGATGACTACATAGCTAAACATGATTCATGAATGCATGACTGGAATTGCTAGTAAGTTGAGTCCATTATACTGAGCATGCATATCTGATGCTTGAATATCTTATTGAACAAACTCATTAATGTATGACTAGATATGCAATGGTAACTGATACCAAGTTTACAAAGAAAATCTGAGCAATAAACTGAGTAAGTTTAAAGAGAATCATTACCTTGGGCTGAGTATTAGTTTTCGGAGAAGAGTTGAGGTTACTTTGTTTGCATATATTCTTCTGCTTCCTAAGTAGCTCCCTCAATGGACTGGTTTTGCTAAAGAACTTTGACCAAAGGGACTTCTTTGTTCCTCAGTCTGAGAATCTGATAATCAAGGATTTTGATTGGAATCTCCTCATAAGAGAGACTGTTCTGAACGTCTATACTCCCTACAGGGACTACAACTGATGGCTCACCTAAGCATTTCTTTAGCAAGGAGACATGGAACACTGGATAGACTGAAGCTAAGTTTGAAGGTAACTCAAGCTTGTAAGCTACCTTTCTAAAATAGCTGACAATTCGGTAAGGACCGATATATCGGGGACTAAGTTTCCCATTCATGACAAACCTCTTTACTCCTTTCATAAGAGAGATTTTCAAATACACATATCACCAATCTAGAACTTGAGATCCTTTCTCTGCACATACAATTTTTGTCGGCTCTGAGCTATCTTAAGACTTTCCCTGATCAAATAAACCTTCTTTAAGGTGTCAAACACAAGGTCAGGCCCTACTATTGCTTCTTCTCCCACTTAAAAACAACCAATAGGAGACCTACATCTCTTCTCATAGAGCACCTTAAATGGAGCTATCTAAATGCTGGAATGATAGCTATTGTTATATGCAAACTCAATTAAAGGAAAGTGGTCATCCTAACTGCCTTTAAAGTCTATCACACACGTTCGTAGCATATCCTCTAAAGTCTGAATGGTCCTTTCTGCTTGACCATCTATTTAAGGGTGAAAGACTATACTGAGGTGGAATTGGGTACCAAGACCCTTTCAGAATGCCTTCCAAAAATAAGAGGTGAACTACGTACTTCTATCTGAGATAATGGACAATAGAACTTTGTATAATCTGACCAACTCTCTAACATAGAGCTTGGCAAAGTCCTTGGCTGCATAATAGGTATGGATTGGTAGGAAATAAGCTGATTTGGTAACCCTGTCTACAATGACCCAAACTGAATCTTGCTGATGATGAGTACGAGACAAAACTATCACAAAATCCATGTTCACTTTTTCCCAGTTCCAAGTGGGAGTACTGAAATCCTGCATAGACCCACTAGGTTTCTAATGCTCAATCTTAACCTGCTGACATATAGAGGACTTAGCTATAAACTCTACAATGTCTCTCTTTATCCCACTCCACCAATAGATCCCCCATAAATCACGGTATATCTTAGTGGCCCCTGGATGAATAAAGTAATACCCACCATGCGCTTCTATAAGAATCTACTATATCAGGTCATCTACACCTGGCACACATAGCCGACCTTGACAATGCAAAACACCATCTCTCCCATGGGAGAAAACCTCTATCTTCTGATCTCTGATTGATTCTTTCTAGTTAGCTAGACTGGGATCCCTATCCTGCTTTTCCTTTACCTCTGAAACCAAAGATAATTCTAAACTACTCTGTACCCATACACTACCTTCTACTGAATCGGCGAAGCGGATACCTAGTTGGATAAGCTGATGAACTTTCTGAGCTAACTTCTTCTTACTATTTTCCCCACGAGCAACACTACCCATATATATCCTACTAAGAGCATCACCACTACATTGGATTTACTCGAATGATACAGGACGCTCATTTCGTAGTCTTTTAACAACTCTAATCACTTTCCCTGACGGAGGTTTAGGTCTTTCTGAGAGAATATACTGTAGGATTTTATAGTCCGTGATGACATCAACGTGCACATCATACAAATAATGCCTCTAAATCTTTAAGGCAAATACTACTGCTGCTAACTCATATTATGAGTAGGATAGTTATTTTCATGGGGTTTGAGGTGTATAGAGGTGTAGGCTATCACCTTACCTCTTTGCATCAAAACATACCCCAAACCAACCCTGGAAGCATCATAATATACCACAAATTCATCTGAACCATCCGGTATAGTCAAAATTAGGTCTTTAGTAAGTCGATTCTTCAAATCCTGAAAACTCTTCTCATAAGAATCTAACAACTAAAATTTAACCTTCTTCTGAGTCAATCTAGACATAGGGGATGCAATAAACAAAAATCCCTTAACAAATAGTCGGTAATAGCCAGCGAAACCCAAAAAACTCTAGATATCTGATGGAAAGATGGGTCTGGGATAGTTTCTCACTGCTTTAGTCTTTTGGAGATAAACTCTAATGCCATCATCGGAAATGATATGGCCGAGGAAATCTGCTGACCTTAGCCAAAATTTGCACTTACTGAATTTTGCGAACAACTGATGGTTTTTGAGAGTCTATAATACTATTCTGAGATATTCTACATGATCATGCTTACTGTGAGAGTAGACAAGGATGTCATCAATGAAGACTATGATGAATATGTCCAAGTATTGCTTAAATACATGATTCATCAAGTCTATGAAAGCTGTTGGGGCATTGGTAAGACCAAATAACATGACTAAGAATTTAAAGTGACCATACCAAGTTCTGAAAGCTATTTTTGGAATATAAAATTCTCTAACTCTGAGCTGATGATAGCCTCATTTTAGATCTATCTTATAAAAGTAAATGGCACCCTGAAGTTGGTCAAACAAGTCATCAATTTTAGGAAGTGGATACTTATTCTTGACTGTGACTTTATTTATCTAATGATAGTCTATACATATTCTGAGAGAACTATCTTTATTACACACGAATAGAGCTGGTGCACCCCATAAAAACACACTGGGTCTAATGAATCCCTTATCTAGGAGATCTTTCAACTGTTCTTTTAATTCTCTAATTTATGCTGGATCCATTCTATATGGAATAATAGAGATGGGCTGAGTATCTGGAAGAAGTTTTATTCCAAAGTCGATTTCCCTTTTAGGAGGAACTTCAGGATGATCTTTAAGAAATACATCTAGGAATTCAAAAGCTGCTGATACTAACTCGAGAGTAGGGGTTTCTGATCTAGAGTCCTGGACTTGAATGATATGGTAGACATATCCCTTAGAAATGATTTTCCTTTCCCTAAGGTAGGAAACAAGCTAACCTCTAAGTGCTAAATCACTACCCCTCCGTTACTAGGATGGGATTATTTGGAAACTGAAATAGGATAATTCTTTTTCTACAGTCAACTGAGGTATAGTAGGAATATAACCAATCCATGTTGAGAATGATATCAAAATAGGTTATCTCAAGTTTGAATAAGTCTGCTAAAGTGACTTTTTGAGATACAATAACAGGATAGTTCCTGTATACCCACCAGGCTATGATGGATTTACCCACTGTGATAGAGAATGAGAAAGGCTCTGCTAGGATTTCTAGACTAACTATGAAGTTGACAACTATATATGGAGTTACAAAGGATAAAGAAGCTCCTGGATCTAGTAAAGCATAACATGTAAATAATAAAATTTTAATATACCAGTGACCCCATCAGGAGAACTTTCCTGATCCTGTCGGGACTGAAGGGCATAGAGTCTTTTTGGGAATTGCACACTGGTGGCACTGGAAGTAGCACCCTACTAATTTGGGAAACCGGATGGAGCTGAGGAACGATTATATTGACTTGGCGAACCCACCTGAGGACACTTTCTGAATATTTGGCCTGGCTTGATATATCTAAAACACACATCACTGCCAGCACTGTAGGCCCCCTAATAATTTTTTCCATACTTCTGGTAGAGAGGATTTGTTTGGGCACTACTAACAGTACCTAGAGGTTTAGGGATGAACGAGCTATCTTTATTTCTGTCTCTGAATTTTGACATGGGAGCACTGGCTGAGGATGGGGATAGAACTGAAGATTTCAAGTAGAATTGAGAATGAATATAACCCTCTGAATTAGGGTGGATAAAGTTGAAGCTACCTTTTCAACCTCTCTTATTCTCTCTCTCATTCTCTTTATTCTTAGCCTCCTCCATCTGCTGAGCATAGACCACGAGCCTAGATATGTTCATCTTCTTAATCAACAATATGGTCCTACATTCCTTAACCATACTATTAGACATGCCAGACATAAACTTAATCATCTTAGATCTTCTATATTCTACCACATGAGGAACGTATTTGTCTAATTGAGTATACTTGAGAGAATTCTCTTGTACCTCCATGTTACCCTGCTTCTGATTTATAAATTCCAAAACCTTTGCTTTTCTTAACTAAAATGGGAAGAACCTATCCATAAAAGCAATTGCGAACTTCTTCCATTCTATGTGCCCTGCATTTGCGCCCCTCTCCACTTTCCACTATTTGAACCACGAGTGAGCCACGTCCTACGACTGATATACAAATAGCTCAATGCTCTCACTAGTTATCTCTCCCTTAATATCTATAACCTTCTTCACCTGATTAAGAAATTCCTATAGGGCCTCATATGACTTTGACCCGGTAAAAGATGGAGGGTTCATTCGGGTAAAGTCCCAAATCCTGGCTGTAGCAGTTTTGGCCACTGGGTTAGCTGGAATGGTAGCTTTACATTTAGTTTATGCTACAATTGAATGATCTAGGGTTGTGAAATATTCTCTGAATTTAGCGTAGGAGACATGTTCGTCCAGGGGATCTGGCTGGACAGGATGAGGTACTAACTGATTTCCAATTCTCCTTTTGTTTGTGTTTTTGGGAGGCATGTTTTGTAAACAAAAAGGAGAGAATGGATACAGAGAGTTTAACTTGAGCTTATGCTCACCCGCACAACATGAATACTGAAAGAAGGAAACTTTTTCCTAAAACATCTCATAAAATCTAGTCCATAAGTGTGGTGTGCTATACACCTATATACAAGACTCTACTAGATGCATCTTTAAGACTTCCTAGGACTCTGTTGAACCTTAGTCTTTGATACCAAGTTTGCAATGCCCCGAGTATGTACTCCGGATACTACACGGTGCTCATAATCTCAAGGGACCATAAGTTAACCAATGACTGGTACTGCTGCAATAACTGAATAATAATACTGTATTTATGTAGAAATTAGGCAAAAAACTTGCCATAAGGTTCAAAACTGTAAATAAATACTGAGTACTGAATGCTGATACATCTGTCTGAAATACTTTAGTCTGATAAGACTCTACTGTATGAATAAGGAATTGATAGGACAAGCCCCAACTAACCCCGACTATTGAAAACTGATAAACTGAGATACTAAAGTAATAATTATGTCCTAGAACTATGAGAAATCACCACTAGTCTGATGCTGATGGATCGGGCTGCTAAGTATGATCGGGATACCGTGCATTCGAACCTATGATATAAGACATCATAGCGCAAAAATAAAGTATGCATCAGTACTTTGAATGTACTGGTATGCTAAGTGTAGTAGGATGAGATGCGTGGGTTCATATGCATGAAAAATATTGACTGAATAACATGAGTATAACTGAATGGGAGTACATGCATAAATATGTAAACTGTAACTGAGGTCATGATAACACTGGATATTGAGTTCTGAATTTCTGATTTACTGATATTTGAGTTTACGATACTGTACTACAGATAGCTGAATAAGTGTATCTGATAGTCCTAATCCTATGGAACTATTTTGAGTTCCATACTGAATTGAGTGACTGTATCTGACAGTCATGATTTCTATAGAACTGAATTGAGTTCTATTCTAAGGACTGAAACTGAGACTATGGGAGGTAATTATCTAATCGAAATACCCCTTTCTGAATGAATTGGGGTCCAACTTATAACCCCAGTTAGAAGGGTGTTAGTACAATGCCATGGGTAAAGACAACTGTAAGTTAATCCACTCTGAAAGAAAGCTCTTTCGTCAACCCTCGCTGGTAGGAAAATGCGTGTGAGATACATCAACTCCAATCTGGAAGGAAGATACCTCAACCTATGCTAGCTACATAGTTCTGTAATGCAGGAATTGCTACTAAGGGTCAAACCCTCTGCTGGCAGGAATGCCCCCATCTGTGGGTTCGCTCGGTGTTGAATCCTACTCTAAAATGAATAGACACTGAACTGATTCCTACTTTATACTAGGGTTGACTGAACTATTACTAATTTTACTATCTAATTGAAATGAGTTATCTGAGTTATATTGACTGGAGAAAGACTACTTAATTCTATTAACTGAATAAATTTACTAAGGTCTGAACTGAATACTGAACTGGACTAGACTGATGCTGAGTCTATTGAGTTTTTCCTGAGTTCTGTAATTGACTAAGAGTGCTACAGATTGTTACATGACTGAGATTATTCTGTAACTGACACTGGCTTTAGGTAAATACCTAAATTGTCGGGTATTAAATACCCCAGGACTAGATAGCATGAAAAGTAAAGCATCACATGACCTTGCATAGGATAGAAATACACACTTGTTCATAATGTATCTGTAGAGGCATTTTATCAAACACTTGAACGGCATGAACTAGTAGACATGCTAACATGATATAATCTCACTATTTAATTCACATGAACAACTCATGAAACACATGAAAAGCTTTGCATATGAACATAGTACTAATAAACACATGAGCATTACAATTTCAAGTCTTTAACATGAATTCACATGATACTACTTACTTAATAATTGTTCTTACAGAAATCTTTCACTTAATCGTGGAATAGAAAACCAATCAGCATTGTAATCATAAATACACTTGAATACAAATCATGGAAATCATGAAATCAATTTACTAAAAGTTTGAAAGAGATTCTTGGATTCTAAAGGTAGAAGGGACCCTTGGATGAATATTTGACATACCTTAAAGATTGAATTATGAAAGATTGATAGATTTTCTTGGAACTTGGATTCTTGAATGTGATGAACTAGGGTTTGTTCTTGAAAAATTCAAAAGAGAATGAGTAAATATTTCCCTTTTGATGACTTAATTAAATGTTTTGGGGGAAGATATTATATGAGAAAAGATGCATTATTCCTCTGAATATGGGTTTTAATTACTGAAATCTACATTAATAATGCGCAGACCAACGCGCTGCATCATTGGCATCGATGCAATGGACAACGCACTGTGTTGAGTCCGTGTTGGCTCACTGGAATTGGCATTGGGAGCTGGGAAAAAATACTCATCGATACGATAGGCGATGTGGTACTTTGAGATCGCATCAATCCACTGGTTTGAACTTCCAAACGTGCCTCAAATGAAGTTCAAAAAACCTAAAACTTGTCTGAAAATACCTACTGACATTCCTTATCATGAATTAGCTTTAAAATTAATATTTAAAGGTCATAAGGGTTGTGAAAAAGTATCTCCAACTTACGAAGGCTAAAATGACTCGAAGTATGAACACTCAGCTAACTTTTTCTAAGTCTGAGACCCCTTACTAGCTTTTACAGGACTGAATCAAGCTTAGGATTTTGTGGTGTCTTATAGTATCATTATTTAGTCAATTTCTTTGCTTACCTTTCTTGAGAATATTAGTATTAATCTGGTATTTTTGTGTTCTTAGATTTCTATTTCTATCAGTTAGTTTTTAGCCTTGATTATTATTTTTTTGAGGTTATTGTTCTTTCTTATTGCTATTGTCATCTTTTTCATTTTTTATGCAGTGTGTTGATTAAAATGGCCTCTCTACCGTCACAAAGTCAGGGTAAGTTCTGAGTGCCCACTATCCTTCTAGACTCCATTTGTCGGATTACACTGGTTTGATAAGGTTTGTGTATTTCTACATTTTCTTGAATTGCCTTGCTATAGGACATATTACTTGGTTAAAGGATTGTTTAGTTTGTGAGGATGGAAAAACGGTTTTATAATTTATGTAATTATTTTTAAAGTTGCATACGCTTAGATTCTTTTGTACATGGATTCCCCTGTAAATGTTATGAACTTTATTAGCAACATAACAATATATTTATAGTTAAGAATGTAGCATATGTGTGATATTCATCTTCATACTATAGGATTTTACGTATCTTGTAACAACAATATGAGAAGAAATTCAGGGCACCATTGTTTTTTGAAACTATGTTTATAATTAGATGGGCTAACTTATTGTCTCGGGTGGCATTACAAAGGAGCTAATTGAGGTACCCCATAACTATCTAGTCATTCTAGGATCCACATAAGAGTCTTTCATATTAGTCCATTTTGTAGCTCTTTGGGACAGAGACAAAAATCAATAAGATCTCTTGTATAAGGTTTCACAGTAATTCCATTTAGATGTCCATGTTTTGTAATACCCCGTATTTCTGTGCTAAAATTCTAACTAGCGTTCCTATGCATCTAAGGTCTAATCCAAGATATTCTCATGTGAATATAAGTTTTATGATCATTATACTAGTCTATGGAGTAGTTTAGAGGTGAAAAATGTTCATAGCAATGACCTAGAAGAAAGTTGAGCTAAGACCAATTGATTCATCCAAAGTTTGACATTCGATTCTATAAGGGTCAACTTCAAACTTATATATCTCTTAATATAAATTGAATTTTTGATCCCAAGACCTATCGAATTGTAGATAATTGAATTAGCTTTCCAATGATACTAATTTCGCAAAAATATGATACCCGAGTGATGAGTTATGCCTATTTTTATGAGAGGCAGTATGGATGTGCAATAAGGTATGCGATGCATACCTTAGCTTGTACGATAAGGTGTGCGGCGCATACCCTAGCATATGCGATCAGGTGTGCGACGCATACTCAGAGTTCCAGCAACAAAAACACTCTATTTTTTAGTTATTTTGAGGATAACTAAGCCTTTTAACTTTCCTTACACGTCCCTAAACATAACTCTATGAATTTAACTGCTCCTAAACACATCATAACCCTATTATCATTCTAGGAACATCATTTAAGGGCACAATTAAAAAAAAAAATTGGGTTGCATAATCAAGATTTGAAGGTCCAATCTTTCAACAATTTCGTTACTATAGAGGTATGTGGGGATATCAACAAGAACATCCTTTCGTTTTTGTGCCCAAAATTTATATTATTTTATGAAGACACATAATTTTACATGCTTTACTTGTGAATTTGAGATGGAAATATTCTTGTTGAAGAAACTATGATATTTTGATGTTTTAAAGATGAATTCCATGAGCTTAATGTGAATATTCATGATTGAAGTTGAATTTTCAGATTTTGGTATGAATTATACACGTTGCTACATAAAGTATAATTATTGAAATGTTTTGCTCAAGTGTTGATCTATGGATTTTGAAGCCCCTATTTGAGATTATGAATTTTTAAGACGTTATGTGTTATATACACCTTGAGATGAGAATGATTTGACCTTTTGGTCTTGAAAGAGTTGTTTTGAACTCGAATGAGAAAGGAAATCCACATTTTCATTGATTATGAAAAGGGGTAGCATGATGGCTCCCATTATGAATTGTTGAATTGTGTTGCTGTGGATTTTCTTGTGAAATGATCTGAGCTAAGTTCGGGAGTAGACTTTAGCACCGAGTGGGAGGTATAGCTGTGATTGGTACTTCCCTAAAACTATGTGCCCCTATAAGATGTGAGCCTAAGGCTGAATGGTCTAGCGATCACTAGTGAATGAATGATTAAGGTCCTACTCCGATAGCAAGGATAGAACAGCTCTCCCCAACGTGGGTTGGACGTATGACTCCATGTAGCTCACAATGGTTATGTCGATTAGATGAGACTCCTAATGTGTGTGTGTATTCTCCTATCTAATATGAAAAGTCTTATTCTTCAATCTGAGATGAAAACATATTTGTTTGAAAGACTGAGTTTGAGAAAGTCATTGTTTTCAAAAGATTTAATGAACATATATTCCAAAGAGAATTGTTATGAGATTTGATTACTTTGGTAATTTGGAATTGAGATAAAAGTGAATTGAGATTTATTATGATGACTCAGATGTTTCATCCGATTTATTTTACTCTCTTATGATTATGATGATTTTAATTCAAGCTAAGTGAGTCATTTATATCAGCATGCATAATTTTATAAACTGTGATGATATTAAGATATTATTTTATATATGCATTTAACCCCATATGCTCGGTACATTTCCATGGTACTGACCCCCCCACATCAATGTATGGGCTACATTTTCTCAGAATGTGGGTACAAGGTATAGCGTGCACCTTCAGATCCATCTAGTTAGCGGCATCTAGTCAGCAGGTGATGAGTCCTTTTGATTTAGGGGCTTGAGTTAGTTATGCAGAATTAAAAATGTTGTATTTTCTTTATTCAGTCGTATTGAGTTGGTTTTGTAGGGAGTCATGACCCGGCTACCTACAGTTAATACTAGTAGAGGCTTCATAGACAGTCAGTAGAAGTTGATGCATTTCGTTTCAGTTATGGTTGTAAAGGCAGAATTGAAATCTTGTAACTTTAGTATTGTATTGATCAAATTCAAAAAGAGTTATTTTCCACAGATTTCCATATATATTTGTATTTCTTATTCAGTTGCTTATGAGATGTGCTAATAGAAGGGTTAGCTTGGGGTCACTTATGATCCTAAGCACCGTGTGACATCTTAGGACCCGATTTCAGGGCGTAACAAACTTGGTATCAGAGCACAGAGTTCAAGTGTCCTAGGGTGTCTATGAAGCCGTGTCTAGTAGAGTCTTGCAGAATGGTATAGTGATGTTTGTACTTTTCTTCGAGAGGTTACAGGGCATTTAGCAAATGTTTCTCTTCTTTTAAGTCTAGGACCATGCCATGAAAAGGTTCTCTAAGAAACTTATATAAATTCTTATCTTATTCTATTCTGGCCAACTATGCCTCATTTCAAAGGTATCAAAAATTGTTGAGCTTCATTCTTCATAGATAGTTATGCGACTGTAAGAGAGCTAGAAAGTATCCTGTCAGTACTTTTGAGTCTCAAATATTGAAGTGTTTTATCAGGTCTGTAGAAATTATGCACAAATCTTGAGTCAGATGTGCTTTTGAATTTCTCCTCAGAATCAATAATGATAATCTATACTTCCCTATTTATGTTCTTGAAGTAACATCTTCGGTATGTTCCAGTTTCTCCCTTGATAATTCTCTTATAATTGCTAGCAGAAGTTACAGAAGGCGGCTTGAGAGGAGCCTTCTAGTGTGTTATAAGTCCCTCAGATTTGAAGTTGTAGCCTCATTCTTTTGAGTTATTCAATTAAGACAGAGTAAGGTGTATTCTTAGATCATTGAATATCGTGTGTCAAGTTTCTATCTCTTGTATTATATAATCTTGTTATCATTGTGTTTGTGAAAAACCAAAGTTTAGTGAAGCCGTGTGGGGCCCATTTCGATTCACTAAAATAGTTGCTTTATTATTTATTTCATTTTCTTATTCAAAACACAAAACCAAAGTCTAGTGAAGCCGTGTGAGGCCTATTTTGATTCACTAGCAAATTGTTGTTTATCTTGTTGTTCTTGTGTTGGTTGAAAGTTTGTGTTTAGAGGGGTAGTGACAAGAAAAGTGGTAAGGGTAATTTATTGAATGTATAGAAACCAATCTTTTTGCATACGATTGAGTTAGTAATGAAGTTCTATGTCCTTGTGTTTTAGTTTAGCAGAAGGTAGATAAGGAGTTATTTGTTAAGATGAATTATAGTTAGTTTGGATTATGAAAAGAGTTGTTGACGGTATTTGTTCTGCTAGAAAAGTATAGGTTATTGATGGAAGAACTTTGTTGGGTGAGAGTTGCTAATTTAGTCTTTTCTGAGATTGGAAAAGGGAGTTTGGTTGAAATTTATAGAGCTATGAAAGTAATTTAGGTGTGAAGATGGATAAATAGTAATGATGTGAAGAAGGAGAATTTGTTAACGGATTATGAATAAGATAGGCCATATGATTATGATCAATTGTCTTTGTGTACTAGGTTTTCTTAATGTTGTATTCTATAGTTTTGAAGTAAGAATTGTGTGTGAGATTGGGTTGTAAATCATGTTTAGCACTAGACATTATGTTTGGATAGTTGATGGTTCGATTGTTGATGCTAGTTATATGGAGGTGATATAATAGGCCTGAACACTGTATGCAAGAGTGTAAGATCATGTGTTCGTAATTAATTATGATATATAGGTGTGCCCAAGGTACTATGGGGCTGCATTATTTCTCAAGGATTATTGAATATTGTGTGGTTGGTAGTAATGCTGAGTTGCTAGGTAGAGAAAGGCTAGTTAGATAATTTATGATATTCCTAATAGCTAAGTTAAAGAGTTATGGTTGAAGATGTTGAGTCTTTTTAGTATGATTTTATTCTCGTGGTTTGGGAAAAATATAAGTATAGAAGTGTGATCTTGGTAGGCTATGATCATGTGATTAGAGATGTAGGTATGGTTGCAAATGAGAGTGCAAGTCTTTGATGATGATTATTGAAGCTAGGAATTAAGGATGGCTTATGGATGGGTTGTTCAAGAATAAAGTCGGTAAGTTCAAAATTTGTTTATTCTTGTGAGATTAGCATTTATGTGTAGATATTAGAATGATGAAATTATGGCTTAGTCTCAAGGATATGGAATAGACCTTCATGCTTAAAATATAGCTTTGACCTAAGGCGGAGATGGTTAGTGAAGAACCAAACTAAGTTTCAAGAATTAGATTGTGATACATGTCAATAATGAGTTATGATGAGATAGTTGCCCCTTCTTACTCTATAGTATTCCTTAGATTTCAGTCATTACAACACCAAATCCATTACTTGCGTGATAAATCCATGCCACAACCCTATGCTTATACCCATCATGTAAGCTCAAGCCCGTTCTCAGCTTCTAGGAGGCATGTAACAGCTTCACTCTGTGATTCGAATTATATCTCATGAGTCTATGAACTACAGTCTTATGTTGAATAGCTCATGATATGTATGAACTCATATTTCAGAGTATGACCAGTTTTTAAACTCATGATACTGGTGAAGTTCGCATTATATCATGCATGTCCTCAGCTTAGATTTCTTTGATGAACCCATGACTTAGATATTTTATTCCTTAGGCCTAAGATAAGTGTTAATGTTATGTATTGTAGTTTTCGTGATTCAGGATCTTATGTATTAGCCTTTTGGTGACCTCTTCCTATGTTAAGACAGTGGCGATGATAGTGGATAAGCAATGGTTTAGATGTGAGAGAGTTGATGACCCTCATTAAGAAAGATTATTTATGCTTTTCTATCTAAGGCTAAAGTGTGAAGTAAGATTGAGGCCAAGTCTTTGATATATGTCTTAGTTAGTTAGAAATTGTGTGTATGTTTTTAAGAAGAGTGCAAGATAATTATTGTCGATAAAGGTTTAGAGAATATATAGAGTGTGCCTTTAGGGGTATTTTTCTTAAAGTTATATGTGGTTTTAATGATTGGCTTGAATGTTATGTAAAGTGTAAGATGATGTATGCAATATGCGCTAGTAAATCCATATCAAGAGTTTTGTATTAGTCATTGAAGTGGTAAGGTAGGTTATGCTTAGGGTGTGAGCTCTAAGAAGATATAGAATATTTAATCATGTGGTTTAGACTAGTATTTTGTAGTGGCATGTTGTATCTTATGATTTTTGAGTTATTCTTGACATTGGTGAGAGGACTTAGTTTACTTTAGACCTTGTAGAAAGATTTATCGATGACCATGTGAGAATTATGAGTTGAATCAAATGAGTATAGTATTTAAGGGGAATATTATAGTTGAGAGAGTATTTGTGAAGTGATGCTAAGCTTGAAAGTAATACGCTGTGTTGCCTGCGGCCTAGCAATCCTATCCTAGTTTATGGTTTATATATTTATATTCCATTATATGGAGTTATATCAATGTTGTGATTCCTTAGTCAGATGTTTTGTTCAGATCAGGCCCAAATCCGTTGCTCTGTAAAGTTAATAGAATTTCATAGAAAAATGCTGAAGAAATACTCCATTTGAGTATGGGCAGTCAATATTATTCAATCCTTATAGCCTGCAATCCAGGTAACAGGCAAGCCAATAAGCTCTTATAGAGTTCCAACTTCTCATCTAGTATTACTATCTAAAGTTTCATGAGTATTACTATTTTGTGAGATAATTCTGTTCAATCCAAGCATCATGTTTCAGATTTGGCAATTTAAACATGACTCATTTCATAAATGTTCAGCGCATAATCTCAATTATCCAAGTGTTTTAGTCCAGACGGCGTAATACCCCTTGTTTGATCTAAGTCTTGTTGTCTCATGATTCACACTTGCATAAGTTATCACTTCTTAGTTCAAGATGTATTAATTGATTAGGAACACTTCAAGTGAATCCTCAATTCTCAACATGTATCAGTTTCTTGAAGCAAGTAAAGTAGAGTTAGCTCAGAATTCAGTTTCATGATAGAAGTTCAGATAATTTAGCTCAGTTCATGCATCAGTTTTAGTTTTAGATATTGAGTCATGATTCAGTTCGTACGTATCCTGTATAGTGTCACAGTCTCTTCCTAGTATTTTCACAAAATTATTATCATTCGGGACGAACGATCCCAAGAGGGGGATGTTGTAATACCCCAAATTTTTATGTCATAAACCTCTCATCTTTTTCTTATGAGATCAGATCCAGTGCAAAGTAATGGTTACTCATAAGTTGACACTCTCATATCTATCTAAGCCATATAATTATTTTTATAAGAATTTAGGCGCATGCAGTTCAGTTCAGTGACTCATTATGTTTGAGATTTAGTGATTCAGTTTATATCAGTTGTACAAGTTATCTTAAAGATCAATATTCCTCTGTGTTTCATCTTAATTATCCACATTCGAGGACGAATGTTCCCAAAGGGGAGATAGTGTAATACCCCATATTTCTGTGCTAAAATTCTAACTGTTGTTCCTATGCGTCTAAGCTTTAATCCAAGATATTCTTATGTGAATATAAGTTTCATGATCATTATAGTGGTCTATGAAGAATTTTAGAGGTGAAAAATGTTCATAGCAATGACCTAGAAGAAAGTTGAGCTAAGACCAATTGATTCATCCAAAGTTTGACATTTGATTCTACAAGGGTCAACTTCAAACGTATAAATCTCTTAATGTATATGTAATTTTTCATCCTAATACCTATCAAATTTTAGATAATTGAATTAGCTTTCCAACGATACCAATTTCATAAAAATATGATACCCGAGTGATGAGTTATGCCCATTTTCGTGAGATGCAATATGGATGTGCGATAAGGTATGTGATGCATACCTTAGCTTATGCGATAAGGTATGTGACGCATACCCTAGCATATGCGTTCAGGTGTGCGACGCACATTTAGAGTTCCAGCACTAAAAACACTCTGTTTTTTAGTTATTTCGAGGATAACTAAGCCTTTTAACATTCCTTACACGTCCCTAAACATAACCCTACGAATTTAACTGCTCCAAAACATATCATAACCCCATTATCAGTCTAAGAACATCATTCAAGAGCACAATAAGTGCAAAACAATTAGGGTTTCACAGTCAAGATTTAAAGGTCCAATCTTTCAACAATTTCGTTACTATAGAGGTATGTGGGGATATCAACAAGAACATCCTTTCGTTCTTGTGCCCAAAATTTATATTATTTTATGAAGACACGTGATTTTACATGCTTTACTTGTGAATTTGAGATGAAAATATTCTTGTTGTAGAAACTATGATATTTTGATGTTTTAAAGATGAATTTCATGAGCTTAATGTGAATATTCATGATTTAAGTTGAATTTCCAGATTTTGGTATGAATTATACATGTTCATACATAAAGTATAAATCTTGAAATGTTTTGCTCAAGTTTTGAATTATGGATTTTGAACCCCCTATTCGAGATTATGGAATTTTAAGAAGTTATGTGTTATATACACCTTGATATGAGAATGATTTGACCTTTTGGTCTTGAAAGAGTTGTTTTGAACTCGAATGAGAAAAGAAATCCATATTTTGATTGTTTATGGAAAAGTGGTAGCATGATGGCTCCCGTTATGAATTGTTGAATTGTGTTGTTGTGGATTTTCTTATGAAATGATCTGAGCTAATTCCGAGAATAGTCTTTATCACCGAGTGCGAGGTATAGCTGTGATTGGTACTTCCCTATAACTACATGCTCCCATAGGATGTGAGCCTAAGGCTGAATGATATAGTGATCACTAGTGTATGAATGATTAAGGTCCTACTACGATGGCAAGGATAGGATAGCTCTCCCCAACGTGGGTTGGACGTATGATTTCATGTAACTCACGTGGTTTATGTCGATTATAAGAGTCTCCCAATGTGTGTGTGTGTATTCTCCTATCTAATAAGAAAAGTCTTATTCTTCTATCTGAGATGAAAATATATTTGTTTGAAAGACTGAGTTTGAGAAAGTTATTGTTTTCAAAGGATTTAATGAACATATATTCCAAATAGAATCGTTATGAGATTTGATTTCTTTGGTGATTTGGAATCTAGATAGAAGTGAATTGAGATTTATTATTATAACTCACGCGTTTCACCCGATTTATTTTACTCACTTATGATTGTGATGATTTTAATTCGAGCTAAGTGAGTCATTTGTATCAACATGCTTAATTTTATAAACTGTGATGATATTAATATATTATTTTATATATGCATTTCACCCCATATGCTCTGTAAATTTCCATGGTACTGACTGACACACACGCCCATGTGTGGGCTATATTTTCTCAGAATGTAGGTACAAGGTATAGCGTGCACCTTCAGATCCAGTCAGTTAGCGGCATCCAGTCAGCAAGTGATGAGTCCTTTTGATTCAAGGGCTTAAATCAGTTATGCAGAATTAAAAAATGTTGTATTTTCTTTATTCAGTCGTAGTGAGTTGGTTTAGTCAGGATTCATGACCCGGCTACCTACAGTCAGTACTAGTAGAGGCTTCATAGACAGTCAGTAGAAGTTGATGCATTTCATTTCAGTAATGGTTGTAAAGGCAGAATTGAAATCTTGTAACTTTAGTATTATATTGATCAAATTCAAAAAGAGTTATTTTTCGTAGATTTGCATATATATTTGTACTTTTTATTCAGTTGCTTATGAGATGTGCCAGTAGAAGGATTAGCTTGGGGTCACTTGTGACCCTAAGAACCGTGTAAAATCTCAGGACCCGGTTTTGGGGAGTTACATGTTCACTTGTGGATCATAGTGTTTTCTATTGCTTAGACCTATTATATAGACGTCTGGTCAGTTGGAAAAAAACTAAAGGAGATAGTATTTCAATTTGATGACTTTATTATAAACGGAAGAGTGGGAAAATGACAATTAAAGAGAGACAGTATTTAAATTTGATGCCTTCATTAAAAGAAGACCATACAACTATCATTTTTGTAATGAAACCTTTATTTGAATTCTTTTTGACATCTTTACGTTTGTGACGACATGGATAACCATTTCCCCCCTAATCTGCGTCTTCCGATGGAATATTAGAAGCTGAATCCTGTGGAGATTATACGTGTTCTGATGTATTATCGTAGGCAATGGACCATCTATTTAACTCTGCCACTAAATTACACTACATGTCTGGAGGGAATATTAGTGTCCTAATTGTTTTTCGAGGACCGAATGGTACCGCTCTAGGTGTTGGTACTCAACACTCTAAGGTACCTTGTATTAGTTTTCTGGTGGTATTTCATTTTAATGGAGATAATGCAGGTTGTGGATATCAGGAAGTTCTTATACTTTTCTAAGTTGAATTACTTTTAGCCAACGGATCACATGAGCATATGTTATCTATAATATGAACAAACCTAGCTGAATTAGATTATGCTTCTAGTAAAATATTTATTAGGACGAAATGCATTCTGAAAAATCAATATCTCAAAAAATATTAGAACTCAACTTGTTATATGATGATCAATATGCTGTGTCATACGCAATGGTATGGGTCTGTCCCTGGATTGAAAGTTGTGGCACTATATTCCTCTGAAGATGCGAAAGGGCTCTTAAAAGCAACAATCAAAGATCCCAATCCAGTTGTTTTTCTTGAGAATAAGTTGTTGTAAGTATGATACAAGTTCTAGAATTTTGGTAAAAAAATTTTAAAACACGTTGGCATAACAAAGACATACCCACTGGAATCCCACAAGTAGTTTTTGGGGAGGGTAGTGGTGTACAACCTTACCCCTATCTTCAGAAAAGGTAGATGTCATTTTTAATAGACCCTAAACTGAAGTAAAATATTAAAATAGATTAAGTAGGTAACAAAAATATAGTAATGAAGAATCTATACTGAAAACCAACGGCAAGGAGACCTGTAGAAACAACAAATAATATGATAATCGAAGCCAAGAAGACAAGTAATGCTAAAATTGAAAAAATAAGATAGTAGGGGAGTAAATTTTGGTATCCGATTTAAATTTTGGTAAATCATATTTAGGCATGGCCAGTCTTTTCCTATGTCGGATGAAGTTCTTTATACTTGCCTTACCCTTTCCATAGGTAAAGCATAGGTATGTTCATATTGTACCATCTCTGATTTTTTATTATTGCTTTTTCGCTTTTTGGGTTAAAATTTTTTGGGTTTATTTGGATTTTCCATTCAAATAGTAGTTAATATGAGCTTAGAGAACAAGAAGTTAATATGAGCATATAGAATAAATACAAAGGTTAAGTTCGATCAACTATGCAAAAACATGTAAAACCAGCAACATATATACATGAACAAAGTGGAAAGTTCAAATTGTCCTATTATTGTACATGATATCATTAATCAGATTTTCCATCCCCATATTGGTGAATAATTAGATACCTGTAGATTTGAATCTCTTGTGGACTGTAGTTGGGTCAAAATTTGTTTCTTAATAAAGAGCTTCAGTGGCATCATATCTATTGATTGGCAACAACAACAACAAAAAAAATAACAGTGTATTGCCATAAAATAAAGTATGAGGGGGTAACTGTACGCTATCCATAATAGTCGAATAAAGCATGTTGTGTTATTAAGAGTTTTTTGCAGCTACATATGACATGGGAATTAATGTGTTCCCTAAGTTTCTTTTTTATCCACTTAATCAGCCTTTGCACTAGATGTCATCACTCAAGCCTTGCCATAATTTTTGTTTCTTCGCTTCATTTTCTTTCACTAATAAACTTACGCATGTGAATTATTTTGACAGATGTTGTCTTCATCCAAACCCGATACTTCTCTTCTTGATTTCTTTATCATATCTATTTTTTACTTTTTTTTCCAATTTTTCTATTCTTCTCAGTTAATTACTTAAATAGTTATCAGTTGTTTTTGGTTTAGTTTTACTAATTCATCTCATGTAATTGCTTAAATTGTTCTTTGTTTAATTTCATTGATTCATCTCATGTAATTGCTTATATTGTTATCAAATGTTCTTTGTATGCTTATTTTTTCAATTATTGGCACTTTTCGATAAAAATATGAATTAGTTGGGCACAAATTGATACCGAACACTGGGTAGGAAGTATAATTTTCCCGTAATAAGTAGTTATCCATTTCCAATCCTGTCAACCTAATAATTTCTTGTGTTTAACTATTTATAGTGCAATGAAATCGCGTAGTATTAACCTTTAGTTTCTCAAGAGTAAGACCATTTTCATCATTTGTGTAACGGACTACCTAGCAAAGAGTGCTTTTTCTATTTCTCTCCTTTAGGTTGCAGAATAATGTTTTGTGAGTAATATTAGTGTTGCTACTACTTCTATTGTCAATTCTTATAGTTCTCTTCGAAAAAATGCTTAGAGTCCAACCAAATATGAAGAAGTTGTACTTGCTAATAGAGCTCTAGATTCAAATTCTGCTAAATGTCACTTTAGCAATGAGATACTAGTAAACTTCTACAACAACTATTAATAGCCAGCACATCAGACTACATGTCTCGATTATCGTGCATTACCACATGATAATTCAAGATTATTAGAGTTCATTGCTCGATACGATGTTCCCCTGCTCCTTCTTCTGAAGGAAGATTTATGGGTTTGATATATAATCTCATCTAATCTTTAAAAGTATAGAAGATTTACTATCAAAATGGAAATACTACTAAATTTTAGCTTCTATATTTTGTGGTATCTGCAAATGTTACAAGTACTATGTGAGAAAAATTGTATTCCTCTGTGCTTATTCTATTCTTTTACATCATTTAAGCAGACCATATCAAGAAAAATGATACAATTGTTTGCGTTCTTATAGGAATGATACTTTTTTATTTGCTGCATCTATTGCTCTGATAAGAAAATAAATGTGAGATAAAAATCATGTGTTGAATGGATGAGATATACATTCTATGTACCTATATGTGTGAACTTGAACAAAAACTGACAATTTTACCTATATTTGTGCCTTTTACTTTAGTAGTTATACACTGACTTTCATATATTTCCCTACTATATTAGAAGTGCGAGTAAGAATTGAAGGATCGACATGAATGCTATTTATCATTTAAATTCTTTTCAAGGGTATATTTGTCATTTAGATTCATTTTGTCTTCCACTTGGTGTGCACATACACCACCACTTTCAATACGTGGCTTTCATACCTCACCACCCTTTCATCAAATTTCACTCATCAGTATTGGCTCAAAAATCAATATCTCATAAAATATAAGAATTTAACTTGTTATATGATGATCAATATGCAGTATTGCGCGCAATGGTATGGGTCTGTCCCTGGCTTGAAAGTTGTGGTGCCATATTCATCTAAAGATAAGTAAAATATTAAAAAGGATCAAGTAGGTAATGAAAATATAGTAATGAAGAATCTATAGTGAAATCCAACGGCAAGAAGACCTGTAGAAACAATAAATAATATGATAATCGAAGCCAAGAAGACATGTAATGCTAAAATTGAAAAACAAGATAGTAGGGGAGTAAATTTTAGTATCCAGTTTAAATTTTAGTAAATCATTTTCAGGTATGACCAGTATTTTCCTGTGTCCGATGAAGTTCTTGATCCTAGCTTTACCCTACCCATAGGTAATGCAAAGGTATGCTCCAAGATAATCTTTACATTTTTTGTATTGTTTACATTCCTTCTTACAATTTGTGGTGCTCTCTTTTACGTGTAACAGATTGAGAAAAAGGGTAGAGATATGACGATTGCTCTCTTTCTATGGTTATTCTACTTTTTCTCCTCTGTCATTTTAAATAAAACAAAAGTAAAATCAACCTCTCTATTGCTTTTTTGGTATGTTTTCTCACCAAATTATTTCATATTATACCATCTTTGATTTTGTATTATTGCTTTTTCTCTTTCTGGGTTTAAAATTTTTGGGTTTATTTGGATTTTTCCATTCTAATGGAAGTTAATACGAGCATAGAGAACAAGAAGTTAATGTGACCATACAAAACAAGTACAAAGGTTAAGTTCGATCAACTATGCAAAAATATGTAAAACCAGCAACATATATACGTGAACAAAGTGGAAAGTTCAAACTGTCTTGTTATTGTACATGATATCATTGCTCAGATTTTCTATCCCCATATTGGTTAATAATTACATACCTATAGATTTGAATCTCTTGTGGACTGTAGTTGGGTCAAAAATTACTTTCTTAATAAAGAGCTTCAGTGGCATCATATCTACAGATTGTTAATAACAACAACAACAATAACAACAAGATAGTAGTGTATTGCCATAAAATTAAGTATGATGGGGTAAGTGAATGCAGTCCATAATAGTCGAATAAAATATGTTGTGCTGTTAAAAGTTTTTTGCAATTACATATGACATGACAATTAATGTGTTCCCTAATTTTCTTTCTTATCCACTTAATCAGCTTTTCACCAAATGGCATCACACAAGCTTTGCAACAATTTTTGTTTCTTCATTTTTTTTTTCACTAAAAAGATTATACGTGTGAATTATTTTACCAGATGTTGTCTTCATCCAAACCCGCTACTTCTCTTGTTGATTTGGTTATCGTTTTATATTTTTCTTCTCTTTTGTCAATTTTTCTATCCTTCTTATTTAACTACTTAAATTGTTATCAGTTGTTTTTTGTTCTATTTCATTGTTTCTTACTAATAGACTACATATATAATTATTAAATACATCTGGGTTATTCTGTAATTAGTTATTCTTCAGTTCTCTATATATACAGTTGTAACCCCTTCAATATCAATAAGATCAATTATTATTAAATTATATCATGGTATCAGAGCTAGGGTTTCTTCTTCCGCCCAAACCCTAATCTCTCCTCTTTTCCAACGTGTGTGCGCCGCCGCCACCGTCTACACCACACCGCACGGCCTCCCTCCTCCGCCGTAGGTCGGCGCCATGGACAAGGTTGTTGATCCTCTGTCAAATTTACCGTCTGGAGTAAAATTACTGCTCAGGAATCTCCACAATCTCATCCCCGAAAAATTATCTGACAACAACTACCCGACCTGGGCACTTAACGTCCGCACCGCCCTCGCAGCCAACTTGCTGCTCGGATGGATTGACGTTGCGGAGAAGCCGCCGCCCGAGACAGCCGAGGAGGATGGCGTCATGCTCCCAAATCCCGACTACCTTTCGTGGATGATCGTAGACACTTAGATCCGAGCCTGTCTTCTCGCCGTTATTAGTCCCTCTGTGCACAAACACGCTCGGGGTTTTCTCACATCGGCTTCACTTTGGGACGCACTAGCCACAAGGTACAACTCTGTGTCCACGGCTCATATTTTTCAGTTGCGTGACAGATTGCATACTCTTCGGAAGGGAACGAAGACGATGACTCAATACCTTGATGATGTGGCCTCTATTCTGTCTGACCTAGATGCTGTGAACGAGATTATTCCTGAACGAGACGTGGTGAATTCCGTGATACGTGGTCTTCCGTCTGGCTATTCCTCTCTCAAACAGCATATTCGCCTCTCACCTGTCGAAATCACTCTGAATCAACTGTCTGGATGGCTTAATGCAGAAGAATTGAATCTAGACATAGAACACAAATTACTGCTCGGAGAAGCCAGTTCCACCCCTGGCGTCACGACTCTTTACTCGGCTGGCAGCGGGGGCTCGGCCAGGGGTCGCGGTGACGATCGCCGTAACCAAGGGCGAGGCAGCGGCGGCGGTGACCGTCGGAACGCCGGGCAGCAAGGCAGAGGCGGGCCTCCACCGAGGGACGGCTTCCAGTCAGGCCGCGGACAGGGATGAGGAAACTAGCGGGGGCCCACACGAGATCTTCCGACGTGCCAAATTTGTGCTAAACGGGGCCATTCTGCGGCTAATTGCTGGTATCGTTATGATGACTCGCAGAATGTAAATCGCCAGTCCGGCGGATCAAGGGCGATGCATGCGTCCACAAACGCTCAATCTGGCGATTGGTATCTAGACACAGGTGCTAACACCCATGTGACGTCGGATTATTCACAACTTCAAGCTCCTCATCCGTATCATGGCTCAGAAACTATTACAGTAGGCAATGGTCAATCCCTTCCCATCACAAACACCAGCTCTGGGTATGTCTATACCCTAAATGGTAAATTTTATCTCTCAACCCTTCACCACGTCCCTTCCCTCACATCCAATCTTTTATCTGTTTATCGCTTTACTAAAGAAAATAACTGCACCCTCATTTTTAATGACACCAATTTCCAGATAGTGGACAATACCACGAACCGGGTGCGGTACACGGGCCGCTGTGAGCATGGGCTATACACTCTTCCATCCAGGTCTCCGTTTGTTGTGAGTCAAGCCATTCTCTCGTCCACCTGGCATCGCCGGCTTGGGCACCCATCATCCGCCATCACCAAATCCATTTTATCTTCCTTAGGTTTTAATTTTTCAGGGAAATTACATTGCGAGTCCTGTTCAGTGTCTAAATCTTGTCGTTTACCTTTTTCACTGTCTGAACACAAGGCCACTGCGCCATTTCAATTAATTCATTCTGATGTTTGGGGTCCAACCTCAGTTCCGTCTGTTCAAGGTTTTCGTTATTATATCTATTTTGTTGATGATTACAGTAAATTCACTTGGCTTTATCCTCTGAAATTTAAATCCGAAGCTTATACTGTTTTTGTCAACTTTGACCGAATGGTTCAAAATCAATATAATGCCAAAATCAAAATTTTTCGAAGTGACAATGGCAAAGAATTTGTCAACAATGCATTTGGTGTTTTTCTTCAAAGTCTAGGGGCTCTTCATCACACTTCATGTCCATATACCCCTGAACAAAATGGCGTTGCTGAGCGCACACACCGTCACCTAATAGAAACAGTTGTTGCGCTCCTCCATGATTCCACCTTACCTGTTTCCTTTTGGGTTGATGCCCTTGCTACTGCCAACTACCTCATAAATCGCATGCCCACTCACACTCTCTCCAACTCCACTCCATATGCCCGTCTCTACAATCATCCACCCGACTACATCCATCTCCGCCCGTTTGGGTGTCTGGTTTATCCCTGGTTGCGTCCACACACTCAACATAAACTTCAACCTCGGTCCACCCCTTGTGTCTTTCTAGGCTATCATCCCACTATCAAAGGTTACAAATGTTTCGATCCTGTATCTCAGAAAACATATGTTTCCCGTCATGTTCGTTTTGTGGAGGAACAATTTCCTTACACAAGTCTTTCCTCTACTCCATACTCCCCCAATCCACTTGGCATTGTGCCATTATTTCCGTCCTTTTCACACGCTCATGCTCCGGCTCACTCGGCACCTAACCCGGTACCCCACTACGCCACTACCCACTCGAACCAACCACCCACCCACCCGAACCCCCAAACCCCCCACCCGAACACCCATTCGACTGCCACACAACCCACCACTTCCCTACATCATACTCCTAACACACATACAACCACCCCATCCACCGCTGCACATCCCAGCTCCCACGGCAGCCCCACCCAACCCCCGTCCACACATCATACAACTCCACCACCCCTTCCTAATCACCCTCCACTCAACACTCACCCTATGACAACCCGAGCCAAGGCCGGTACCTTCAAACCCAAAGTCTACCACACTCAAATACCCTTTGATGCACATCCCATAACTGAGCCTACTCCCTACAACCAAGCCTCCAAAAATAGTTTTTGGTGCCAAGCTATGGATGAGGATTTCAGGCTCTGAATGAATAACGTACATGGGATTTGGTACCTCTGCCTAGTAACCGAAAGTCTATTGGGTGCAAATGGGTGTTTCGCATCAAAGGAAATTCAGATGGCTCTCTTTCTCGCTATAAAGCACGTCTGGTTGCAAAAGGGTATCATCAGGAGTATGGTGTGGATTATAAGGAGACCTTCAACCCTGTTGTTAAGCAACAGACTATTCGTCTGGTCTTGTCTCTTGCTCTTCACTATGATTGGCCGCTTCATCAGTTAGACGTCAGCAATGCCTTTCTTCATGGTTATCTTGAGGAAGACATCTATATGGTTCAGCCACCGGGATATGTTAATCCCAACCGTCCTCACTATGTTTGCAAGCTTCGCAAATCACTGTATGGCCTGAAACAGGCCCCACGTGCCTGGTACACACGCCTCTCTACTTTTCTGCAGGGTCTTGGTTTTCGCACCTACCATCATGACAACAGCCTCTTCACCCTTCACTATTCTCGAGGGACAGTCATCATTCTTATCTATGTGGATGATATTGTTATTACAGGCAGCTCGTCATCACTCATCACTGAAATTACTGAGGCTATGCATCGTGACTTCAAACTTAAGGACCTCGGTCCTCTGGAGTTCTTTCTTGGCCTCGAACTCATCCGCAAATCGGGAACCATATTGATGCATCAGACAAAATATACCCTTGAACTTCTAAATCGAGATGGAATGACAGACTGCAAACCCGCGGTCACTCCCATGGCAGTCCGCCAATCCCCAGGGTCGAATACTCCCTTTGCCGATCCTACACTATATCGGAGCCTCGTCGGTGGACTTCATTATCTTGCTGTTACTCGTCCGGACATCCAATATGCGGTCAATCGAGTCTCCCAATCAATGTATGCTCCCACAGAGCAACACTTTCAGGCCTTGAAACGCATTCTGCGCTATCTTAAAGGTACTCTTCAATGTGGAATTTTATTTCAAAAGGGCTCGTTTGATATATCTGTTTTTTCTGATTCGGATTGGGCTAACGACAAAGATGATCGGAAGTCCACTACTGGATATATTGTTATGATGGGACCGAATCTGATTTCCTGGTGCACCAAGAAGCAAACGCGAGTGTCCCGTTCCTCCACAGAAGCAGAATATCGTGCCATGGCTGCGGGTGTTGCTGAAGCCATGTGGTTACGATACCTTACAGATGCACTTGGCATTCCCCCGACGAAACCACTGATTTATTGTGACAATCAGTCCACTATTTGTGTTACCAAAAATCCAGTCCTTCATGATCGTATGAAGCATGTTGGGTCCGACTGTCACTTTGTTCGCGATGAGGTACTTGCAGGAACGATGGCCACGCACTATATCCCATCTACTGACCAGCTTGCTGATATTCTCACCAAGCCTCTTCCGTTACATCCTTTTCAGTATCTCTGCTCCAAGCTGCCCCTCGTTGCCGCTGATCAGCTTGCGGGGGGATAATAGACTACATATATAATTATTAAATACATCTGGGTTATTCTGTAACTAGTTATTCTTCAGTTCTCTATATATACAGTTGTAACCCCTTCAATATCAATAAGATCAATTATTATTAAATTATATCACTTACCTTACATTTTTGTTGGACACCTTTTCAAGGCTTGAACTCGTGATCTCCTACTCATATGGCAGCAACACTATCAGTTACTCCAAAACTCCCCTTCAATTTGTATTTATAATTTAGAAGAAAAAAACTTAGTTAATTTCAGGAACAAATATATCTTCAATCCACTAATTGTTTAGTTAGCTATAAATGTATATTTAGCTACCTTGATTATGTGAAAGATTATGATTCCCAAGATATATCTCTTAGAGTTTCAAAATGTAGGTGTCTAATTTTCCCTTTGATGTAATCTCTCTTTTTTACGCTTTTATAGGTTATAGTTACGAGTTAGTAATTTATAGTGGCTCTAGTTTTTGCTGAAATAGTGAGGTTACACCATTTTTGATTTTTGATAGAGACTTTGTGTAACTGAATATGTTGTTTCAATGAATGCTGATACATAGTTTTGTCATCTTCAGTACACTTATCTACATAATGTACCAGTTTATAACCGATACAGGAGTAGTGCTGCTACTACTAGCTCGATTGTTATTGGTGGTGGTAGTGAAGGCGGGAGGATGGTGGGTAAGTGGTTGAAGTATAGGAGGGAGAAGAAAAATAGGAGATGAGGGCATATAATTCGCAACTTCATACTGCTGTGTCAGTTGCAGGAATTGCTGTTGTTGTTGCTACTATTGCAGCGGCTGCAATAGCCTCATCTGGTGGCAGTAAGGATAAGCAGATGGCAAAAACTGGTATGGCTATGGTTATGCTTCATTATTTGTAGCTATACAGTGTGTTAAAGCTATTAAGGCTATGAAAGTTGAGCACGAGCATCTTACATCAGTGGTAGTGGTTATTTCTGCTGTGAATGTTCGATCAGTAGGGATGTTATGCCATTAATTGCAGCTACATCTACAACTACTGGTGCCCTTTTGAATTGCTCAATTACGTCAAGGTTTTCTCTAATTTGGGATTATATAGGAAAATTAATGATATTGTGTTGTTAGTATATAGGTGGTGGATTTTATTTGAGTTGTATGTGCATATTATTTAATTTATGAGGTATTATTTTTTTGCTCTCTATGGTGCGGCTACATTAGAGGCCAGAACATCAAATGAAGCATGGAACATAGCAACAGTAATTTCTGTTGATAAAAGAATAGTATATTATGGTTTCCTTAAAATTGACATGAGTTTTTTTAAAAGCATCAACAATTGAAGAATTTGTGTCTTTTCCCTTTTACCAAATCACCGAAAGCAATTATGTAGTTGTCACATGCTTATACATTGCTTATAGATGGATACTTTGTAATGCTTTACTATAATTTCGTGTGTCTGATCTATACCATTACCAATATTTTTTTTCTTGTTCTTGCATCAGACATCTCTTTTTCATGTTTAATTAGCTTTACTGTTGGCATTGAGATTATACAATATTTTTCCATAATATACTTTTTAATATATTTTGCTGAAATTTCATCTGTTATTATTGAGGAAGATAATGCTTTTGATTTCCGGATATTAATATAATTAAAGGATGATGGTGCTTTATGTAACAGTGATGAAGGCAAACAAGGTAGCTTGATCTATGGAATTGAACAACAACTGCAATATGGAATCAAACATAGACCCTTGAGTAATTGGTCTTCCTTTTTTGTCTATCTGTGTCTTATAGCCTTTTTGACCTTTTTAGCATTTAGTTTACATTTAAAAACCGTGTAAAGAAAATGTAAAGTTCATAATGAATCTATTTTATAATCTAGTTATCCGCACCCCCCTACAAATGGTATTAGAGCCCAGTAATTTAAAAAGTACAACAGTAAAATATATGGTAGAGTTTATGTATATTTATTAAATTAATTATGAGAATACCATTTAAAATTAGAGAAGCTTTTAGAAAAATTAAAGAATCTTTAATTAATAATTATTCAGAATATATAAGTCTAAATAAAACAAAAGAAAACCCACAAAGATTAGCTTACCTAATTACATTAATATCTAGTATTGAAGCAAAATTAATAATCCATTTAAAATCTAGGAGAATGAGACACATACCACCTAATTATGATAAAATTAGATTTAGATATCCACCAAGATACTATAAAAATGATTTAAATGAATAAAGAACAAAAATACAAAGAATTAAAACAATTTATTTCTGAAAAACGTAAAGAATTAAAAATAAGAATAGAAAGACTACATTATAATATATTTGCTGGAGTTAGTAAAAACTCAATAAATACACAAAAAGATGAAATAACAAAATTAGAATCACAAATAGACAGTTTAGAATATATATACAACATGAACTATTCACAATAAAATGAACAAAGAAGAATTTATAATAGATGAAAAAATATATGAAAATCACGAAGGATTAAAAATAAAAATAGTATTTTCTAATCTAGGAAGAAGATATAAGAAAATAGGTGAACATTTATATCTAATGCTAGAAAAAGAAGAATTAAAATTAGAAGATAAATTGACAGCAATGGTAAGAATAGAAAGAGAAAATGAAGAAATAGATAGGAAAAAGGAAATAGAAAAAATAAAACAACAAACTACGGAAGAAATACGAAAAATAGAAGAAACTAAAAATAGTAGGATTGTTGAATTAGAAAAAGAACTACAAATGTTAAAAGATCTGTATGAACAAAGACAAAAGGAAAAAGAAGAAAAAGCTAAAGAACAAAAACTACTGAACGAGATAAATCAATTTAAGGAAAAATTAGAAATAACAAACAAGGAATTAGAAATAAATAATATAGATGTTGAAGAGGTAGATAATTATGATTCAGAAGATAGTGAAACATATACAGAAATATTAACAAATACAAAAAATTTAGAAATCAATGAAAAACAAGAAGTAATTAATGAGGAAAACTTAGAAAATACCAACACAGAAATAAATACACTTGATAAAAAAGAAGATGAAAATATAATACCTAAAACTGCAGAAATAAGAAAACCTATATATTATAAGAATAAGTTTAAAAAATATAATGAATATGACAAATGGACACCAAAACAAATAGTTAATAAAAATTATAACTTTTTAGACCTAGACTATGTAATAGATACAGAAAAAACAATACAATTATGTATAGGATATATGACAAAACAATTATTAGATAATAATATAAACATAACAGATGCACCAGAATTGTCACACCCCAAATCCCATTGGAGCAGACTGGCAACCGTAGCCGAGGAGGCCCGAGAGAACCCGTTCATAACCTATACTTTCACATTCACATTACTTATGAAAATTAGAAATTTGTGCAGCACTTCGTTGTAAATAGAAGAAAACAGTACCTGTATCAGCCCAGCAGACACACATAAATATATATATAAACAGTAATTGGCCGTCAGAGCCATCACGTCTATCAACCAAACACTCCTATGGATGTACAATATGTCTACAAAAGCCTCTACATAGATACACGACTTAGTTGGGGTCGGGACAAACTCCCGCCCACAAAAGACTTTTATGCAAATACCAAAAGTACATATAGAGACGACTTGGGATGCCCCGAAACAACTGGAGCTCACCACTAACAACAGAACGTCCTGGCTCTTACTGCGGAGGTGTACGACCTGAAGTACCTGTTCCTGCAGGCATGAATGCAGGTCCCCCGTGAGGGACGTCAGTACGAAAATATGTACTGAGTATGTAAGGCAGTGAGTATCAAGATGATATACAAAAGGTCAACAGAAACCAGATACGAGTGAATAAACAGTATGAGTAGACCACACTTAAAAGAACCGATGGGATACCTGCACATTACTTGCATATCATTACTTCCCGTAATCCTTATCAATACATAACATATGTCATACAATGGCCAACTGATCAGTGGTACTAATACAATACATCAGGCACCACCCCTGGAATAGCATATATACATAATCTTTATAATACAATGGCCAACTGATCAGTGGTACTAATACAATACATCATATCATCAATTTAAAATACAGACATTGCATTTCTTAATTCAATTAATCTTTGAGATTGGTTACTTTGTGGTCACACTTTATGGAACTTTAAACCATGATACCTCAATAGGAAAAACATGTAAATAGGTAATCAATATCATGAAGATGAAGTAGAGAACCATGGATACCTCATTAAACCATTTCGGAGTCAACAATAGTATATGGACATTTTTTTGACTAGCCGGACATCTTAAAAGTGAAAACAAGTTCAATTGGTAGTGTCGAAGATCATATGATGTTATTATGCGTCATGTGTCGTAGGACAATGTTGGAAGCTTAGTTGAGAGTGCCATGGGTCATTATTCATGCCAAAGATTAGATAGAGTATGTCTTACATACCTTGATATAACCACTTCAATACAAGTGACTTCCCGTACTCTTCGAACACTTATCTACAATAAGTCATTTGTGGCAAACTAGTATTAGCAACCAAACCTTACCATTTAGGTATTAACTTCACCAAATAATGTCTAGGAAGTAACCCTTTAGCTCATCAATAGGAGTACTACATACATCCTCTTATACTCTTATTACATTCACATATCATGCATTTTCATGAAATATCCCTCAACATCACTCTTAGCCTTTATTTCCCTTCTTAATCACCATCCAATACCAACATGATCACTAGGCATACATAACCAATAATATAATGTTATATCACCACAATTAATCCTCCATAATCCAATACAGCAACTTTCATAATTTACTACTAACAATTTATACACAACAATTCATAACTATGTTTCTAGTTATCTTCCAACATCAAGACAATACTCATAATCCTTTATAAATACTTATTCATGGATAAGAATCAAGAATAAACAATATTCATACCTTAACAACGAACTCTTGTATTTAGAATCCTCCTTACATAACCATGGGGTGCTTCTCGAAGCTTTCGAGATGGTGAACACAACTACGGAACCAATTTGAATTTTCTGCGGTTGAATCACAAAATATTTGAGGTTGAAATTGGCTAGGGTTTCACCTCTCTTAATAATTTGGATAATTTCTGGGATAAATGAGGCTAAGTGCAGGTTTTTAAGACCAATTTTCGTCCAAAGGTAATAGAAAATGACCATTGTGCCCTCAAAATTTAAATAAATCCCGAATCTGTCCCCAGTGGACAGTTTTGACAGGCTGAAGTAAATCGATCATAACTCTTTGCTCCGATATCAGATTTGGGTGAAATTGGTATAATTGTAAAGATAATTAAAAGGGCTTTCATTTCATATAAATTAGGCCACCCAGTTCGTCCTGTACAAGGAGTTATGATCGTTTGAAGTTGACCCTAAAAATCTGTTTTGAGAGGCTGAAGTAAAATGCGTATAACTCCTTACGCAGATGTTGGATTTGGATGAAACCAATTGCATTAGAAAGACGACTCAAAGATCTTTCTTTTGATATATGGTAGCTCGCCCAGTTCATTATATTGAGGATGTTATGATCGTTCAAAGTTGACCCAAAAACTGGCAGGCCTCAGTATTTTCCTGCTAATTTACTGTTCACAAAAATCTGTTTTGAGAGGCTGAAGTAAAACGAGTATAACTCCTTACTCAGATGTTGGATTTGAATGAAACCAATTTCATTAGAAAGAAGACTCTCGGAGCTTTTCGTCTATATATAGCAGCCCACACAGTTCCGTTTGCACAAGGATTTATGATCGTCTCAAGTTGGTGTGCCTAGCTGCAGAAATTTTCCTGCAGAATCACTGTTCACAAGCTTCCCGGCCACCGTTTTGAAATTTCGAATGTGCTCGCTTATATGAAATACTCCTCTGTTTTGGGCAAACTTTATATCGTTGGAAAGCTTATTCCAATACCTACTCATACAACTATTGACGGGATACTTCCGAACACCATAAACTTAATTTAACCCATACGCAAGTCTTTAGGACTCCATATAATAGCGATAAGTGTACGAAAAAAATTTACGGGGTGTTACATTATCCCCCCCTTAAGAACATTCGTCCTCGAATGTTAGCATAGTTACTCAGTTAAGACATGTCCAAGCTTACAATTAACACATTCATCATCATAACATCCTTGCATAAAAACAAACACTTACTTGTTATTGTACTTCTTCCGTCTCATGAACTTCCTCCTCATCGTTGAATAGGTAAGGGTACTTAATCTTCATCGCTTCCTCAGCTTCCCATGTGATCTCCTCAACTTGTTGATTCCTCCAAAGTACTTTTACCGATGCTATCTCTTTATTCCTTATCTTTTTAATTTGGCGATCAAGAATAGCAATAGGCATTTCTTCAAAAGTAAGATCTTTTGTAATTTGTACATCTTCCGTAGTAGTGATGTGCGATGGATCTCCGATGTACTTGCGAAGCATCGAAACATGAAATACAGGATGAACTGCTGAGAGCTCTTGAGGTAGCTCTAACTCATAAGCAACTTGTCCAAATCTTTGAATGATCTTATACGGACCTATGTATCGTGGACTTAACTTTCCTTTCTTGCCAAACCTCATCACTCCTTTCATTGGTGATACTTTCAAGAATACCCAATCATCGATAGAAAACTCAAGTCCTCTTCTTCTAACATCCGCATAAGATTTGTGTCGACTTTGAGCTGTTGCAAGCCGTTGTTAGATCACTTTAACCTTCTCCATTGCTTGATAAACAAGATCCGGTCCAAATAAGACCGCATCACCTGCTTCAAACCATCCTATTGGCGATCTACACTTTCTTCCATACAATGCTTCATATGGTGCCATTTTGATCCTTGAATGATAGCTATTATTGTAGGCAAACTCGATAAGAGGTAGGTGATCATCCCAGTTGCCTTTGAAATCTAATACACATACTCGTAGCATGTCTTCAAGTGTCTGGATGGTACGTTCCGCTTGTCCGTCCGTTTGAGGATGAAAAGCCGTACTTAGATTTACTTGTGTCCCCAAACTCCTTTGAAAAGACTTCCAGAAATTCGCGGTAAATTGGGTTCCTCGATCGGATATAATGGAAATTGGAACTCCATGTAACCGAACGATCTCCTTAATATACAACTTCGCATACTCTTCCGCCGTATAAGTTGTCTTAACTGGTAAGAAGTGCGCAGATTTGGTAAGCCTATCAATGATCACCCATATGGAATCAAACTTCCGATAAGTACGAGGCAAACCCGTGATGAAATCCATATTGATCTTGTCCCACTTCCAGACTGGAAGATCTATACATTGCATGTAACCACCGGGTTTCTGGTGTTCTACTTTGACTCTTTGACAATTCGGACATTCAGCTACAAATTCGGCAATATTCCTCTTCATGTCATTCCACCAATATATTGCTTTCAAATCTTGATACATCTTAGTCGACCCTGGATGGATGGAATACCTTGAACAGTGTGCTTCTGTCATAATTCTCTTTCTTAGCTCAACTACATCAGGTACACATAAACGATTCTGACACTGAAGCACTCCTTCTCGCGTAAGATCAAATGCCTTTGTCGTGCCACTCTGCACATCCTCCTTAAGCTACAATAAAATTGGATCTGCATACTGCTTCTCTTTCACTTCAGCTATCAATGAAGATTCCGCTGCATTACGTACAATAACCTCTTCATCTGGAGTTTCGAGAAGTCGAACTCCCAAATTAGCTAGTTGGTGAAGATCCTTAATAATCCCCTGCTTTTCTATAGATGCCATTTTAGACTTACGACTCAGTGCATCCGCTACCACATTCGCCTTCCCTGGATGATACAAGATATCAACATCATAATCTTTCAACAATTCAAGCCATCTCCGCTGCCTCAAGTTTAGATCTTTCTGACTGAAGATATATTGCAGGCTCTTATGATCGGTATATATGTCAACATGAACCCCATATAAGTAGTGGCGCCATATCTTCAAAGCAAATACAACTGCAGCTAGCTCAAGATCATGCGTGGGATAATTCCTCTCATGAGGTCACAACTGTCTAGAGCCATAGGCTATTACTCTACCATGTTGCATTAGTACGCATCCTAAGCCAATTCTCAAAGCATCACAGTACACTGCATACCCTTTTGTGCCTTCAAGAAGTACCAATACCGGTGTAGAAGTCAACTTGCTCTTCAGATCCTGGAAACTCTTTTCACAGGCATCATTCCATTGAAACTTGGAGGCTTTATGCGTCAACTTAGTCAATAGTGCAGAAATAGAAGAAAAACCTTCAACAAACCTTCTATAATAACCTGCCAACTCGAGGAAACTACGAATCTCCGTAGGCGTCGTGGGTCTTGGCCAATTCTTCACAGGCTTAATTTTCTGAGTGTCAACTTTTATGCCTTCACTGGATACAATATGGCCCAAAAATGCCACTGACTTGAGCCAAAACTCACATTTAGAAAACTTCGCATACAACTTACGATCACGAAGAATCTGCAACGCCTGCCTTAAGTGATTAACATGGTCCTCTTCTGATCTAGAGTAGACCAGAATATCATCTATGAAAACTATCACGAACACATCTAGAAACGGCTTAAACAGCCTATTCATCAGATCCATAAAAACTGCGGGTGCATTTGTCAGCCCAAGTGACATAACCAGGAATTCATAATGACCATACCGTGTTCGGAAAGCTGTCTTGGGTATATCTTTATCCTTGACCCTCACTTGATAATAGCCTGATCTCAAGTCAATCTTGGAAAAACACTGGGCACCCTGCAACTGGTCAAATAAATCATCAATTCGGGGAAGGGGGTACTTATTCTTAATAGTCACCTTATTCAATTGCCGATAGTCAATACACATCCTCAGCGAACCATCTTTCTTACGCACAAACAATACTGGTGCTCCCCAAGGGGACATACTAGGCCTGATGAATCCCTTCTCTAGCAAGTCTTTCAGTTGCTCTTTCAATTCTCGCAACTCTGCTGGTGCCATTCTATAAGGAGGTATTGAGATTGGCTGTGTGTCTGGCAACAAATCAATACCAAACTCCACTTCTCGTTCAGGAGGTAAACCTGGTAGTTCTTCAGGAAATACATCAGGAAATTCATTCACAACCGGAACGGTCTGAAAAGTTGGCGGCTCTGCCTCTGTATCCCTTACTCTAACCAGATGGTATATGTACCCCTTGGAAATCATTTTTCTTGCCTTAAAGTAAGAAATAAATCTACCTCTCGGCGCGCCAACATTACCCTTCCATTCAAGGACTGCCTCATTTGGGAAATGGAAATATACCTTCTTAGAACGGCAATCTACTGTAGCATAACAAGATGCTAACCAATCCATGCCCATAATAACATCAAAATCTACCATTTCCAACTCAACAAGATCGGCCAAAGTATCACGACCACAAATATTCACAACACAATTTCGATAAACATTCCTAGCTATAAGAGATTCCCCCACTGGCGTTGATACTTCAAATGGCTTGGCTAATAATTCGGGTGTTCTTCCGAACCTTCCCGCAACCAGAGGAGTAGCATACGATAATGTAGAACCAGGATCAATTAAGGCATACACATCAAATGCAAAGATGGACAACGTACCTGTAACCACGTCTGGAGAAGCCTCTAAATTCTGCCGATCTGCTAGGGCATACACACGGTTCTGAGCTCCGATAGCACTAGCTGCTCCTCTATCACCTCTACCGTGACCCATAGGTTGTGCACCCCTACTCAAAGGAGGCACCGAAGATGACGCAACAGCTGATCCGGTAGGTCGTGTTATACTACCTGTGGTCCTGCGTGGGCAATCTCTAGCCATATGCCCCGGCTTACCGCACCAAAAGCAATTATTCGTCCCAAGCCGACATTCGCCAAAGTGAAATTTTCTACAAATGGGGCACGGGTGTCGTGGAGGTCTCAATTGACTCATACTCCCTTGCCCTTGATACCCCACTGTTCGCGAACTCTGATTTTCACTGCTTTGCCCGAACTGATTACCTCTGAACCTTTGAAATTGTGGTGGAGCACTAATTGCAGGATAAGAAGATAACGGGCTAGGCAATCTATGAGAGAACGAAGGCCTAAAACCTCCCTGAGATGCCACAAACTGCCCTATAGCTCTGGGCCGCTTAGAATATCCTTTTTCTGATTCCTGGGTTCTTCTTCTTTGCCTCTGCTCTTCCATCTTCTGAGCGAAAGCTTGTATCCTCGCTATATCCATGTCCTTGTTCAAAGCAGCAATGGTACAATCTCTAACCAAGTATGGTTCCAATCTATTCACATAGTGATGAACTCTGTCGTCCATAGTAGCTACCACATTAGAAGCATATCGAGACAAGGAGTTAAATCGAAGACTGTACTCTCTTACACTCATATTACCCTGACGAAGATTCAAGAATTGATCTGCACGGGCCTGACGAGTCTCAAATGGAAGATAATGATCAATAAATGCATTTTTGAACTCTCCCCACGTAGTTGGAGGTGCATCAATACCCCTAGATCGTTTCCAATCCTCGTACCACAATATAGCCTCTCCTTTCAGTCTATATGCTGCTAGCTCAACCATATCTTTACCGGATACATGCATAACATCTAGAACCCTTTGGGTTTGATCGACAAAGTCCTGCGGGTCTTCATTTATATCTGATCCGGTAAAAGTAGGAGGATCCAGTTTCAGAAAATCCTGAGTCCGAAGGCTAGCTGCTCTATCCATACCACTAGAACCCGTGGTAGGAATAGCTTGCCCTTGAACTTGACCGGCAACTATACGCATCAGAAGTTGTACTGCATCCCTCAAATATCGATCAACAGCATTAATAGACGGCCCTTCCGGAGGAGAAGAAGCGCCTGATATATGCTCAGCTTGAGACTCACTTTGCTCAACTTGTGCCGGTGGTGACTTACTAGTACCTTCTCCGGCCACTGTATCTACTCGCTTCCACTTATTCTTTCTCCTTGTAACCGGCATCGTCACTATAATAAATAAAAAGAAACAATTGGATTAAGCGATTGATTATGACTTTATCTCTAATATGGGATCTATTGCACGATCTAAGAAATGAAGAGTGGAAACAATCCCTAAATGTCCAATAGCCTCCTGTTTATAGATGTGGTGCACAACACACCGATAAACGAGATTCTACGTAGACACGGCTTTGTAGACTCACTAGGACGAACTTCTCTGATACCACTTCTGTCACACCCCAAATCCCATTGGAGCAGACTGGCACCCGTAGCCGAGGAGGGCCGGGAGAACCCGTTCATAACCTATACTTTCACATTCACATTACTTATGAAAATTAGAAATTTGGGCAGCACTTCATTGTAAATAGAAGAAAACAGTACCTGTATCAGCCCAGCAGACACGCATAAATATATATATAAACAGTAATTGGCCGTCAGAGCCATCACGTCTATCAACCAAACACTCCTATGGCTGTACAATATGTCTACAAAAGCCTCTACATAGATACACGACTGAGTTGGGGTCGGGACAAACTCCCGCCCACAAAAGACTTTTATGCAAATACCAAAAGTACATATAGAGATGACTTGGGATGCCCCGAAACAACTGGAGCTCACCACTAACAACAGAACGTCCTGGCTCTTACTGCGGAGGTGTACGACCTGAAGTACCTGTTCCTGCAGGCATGAATGCAGGTCCCCCGTGAGGGACGTCAGTACGAAAATATGTACTGAGTATGTAAGGCAGTGAGTATCAAGATGATATACAAAAGGTCAACAGAAACCAGATACGAGTGAATAAACAGTATGAGTAGACCACACTTAAAAGAACCGATGGGATACCTGCACATTACTTGCATATCATTACTTCCCGTAATCCTTATCAATACATAACATATGTCATACAATGGCCAACTGATCAGTAGTACTAATACAATACATCAGGGACCACCCCTGGAATAGCATATATACATAATCTTTATAATACAATGGCCAACTGATCAGTGGTACTAATACAATACATCATATCATCAATTTAAAATACAGACATTGCATTTCTTAATTCAATTAATCTTTGAGATTGGTTACTTTGTGGTCACACTTTATGGAACTTTAAACCATGATACCTCAATAGGAAAAACATGTAAATAGGTAATCAATATCATGAAGATGAAGTAGAGAACCATGGATACCTCATTAAACCATTTCGGAGTCAACAATAGTATATGGACATTTTTTTGACTAGCCGGACATCTTAAAAGTGAAAACAAGTTCAATTGGTAGTGTCGAAGATCATATGATGTTATTATGCGTCATGTGTCGTAGGACAATGTTGGAAGCTTAGTTGAGAGTGCCATGGGTCATTATTCATGCCAAAGATTAGATAGAGTATGTCTTACATACCTTGATATAACCACTTCAATACAAGTGACTTCCCGTACTCTTCGAACACTTATCTACAATAAGTCATTTGTGGCAAACTAGTATTAGCAACCAAACCTTACCATTTAGGTATTAACTTCACCAAATAATGTCTAGGAAGTAACCCTTTAGCTCATCAATAGGAGTACTACATACATCCTCTTATACTCTTATTACATTCACATATCATGCATTTTCATGAAATATCCCTCAACATCACTCTTAGCCTTTATTTCCCTTCTTAATCACCATCCAATACCAACATGATCACTAGGCATACATAACCACTAATATAATGTTATATCACCACAATTAATCCTCCATAATCCAATACAGCAACTTTCATAATTTACTACTAACAATTTATACACAACAATTCATAACTATGTTTCTAGTTATCTTCCAACATCAAGACAATACTCATAATCCTTTATAAATACTTATTCATGGATAAGAATCAAGAATAAACAATATTCATACCTTAACAATGAACTCTTGTATTTAGAATCCTCCTTACATAACCATGGGGTGCTTCTCGAAGCTTTCGAGATGGTGAACACAACTACGGAACCAATTTGAATTTTCTGCGGTTGAATCACAAAATATTTGAGGTTGAAATTGGCTAGGGTTTCACCTCTCTTAATAATTTGGATAATTTCTGGGATAAATGAGGCTAAGTGCAGGTTTGTAAGACCAATTTTCGTCCAAAGGTAATAGAAAATGACCATTGTGCCCTCAAAATTTAAATAAATCCCGAATCTGTCCCCAGTGGACAGTTTTGACAGGCTGAAGTAAATCGATCATAACTCTTTGCTCCGATATCGGATTTGGGTGAAATTGGTATCATTGTAAATATAATTAAAAGGGCTTTCATTTCATATAAATTAGACCACCCAGTTCGTCCTGTACAAGGAGTTATGATCGTTTGAAGTTGACCCTAAAAATCTGTTTAGAAAGAAGACTCTCGGAGCTTTTCGTCTATATATAGCAGCCCACACAGTTCCATTTGCACAAGGATTTATGATCGTCTCAAGTTGGTGTGCCTAGCTGCAGAAATTTTCCTGCAGAATCACTGGTCACAGGCTTCCCGGCCATCGTTTTGAAATTTCGAATGTGCTCGCTTATATGAAATACTCCTCTATTTTGGGCAAACTTTATATCGTTGGAAAGCTTATTCCAATACCTACTCATACAACTATTGACGGGATACTTCCGAACACCATAAACTTAATTTAACCTATACGCAAGTCTTTAGGACTCCATATAATCGCGATAAGTGTACGAAAAAAATTTACGGGGTGTTACAAGAATATATAGAAAGAACGCTAATAGGATCAATAAAACTATGGTTTTTGAATTTAACTGAAAATAGCAAGAAAGTATTAAGAGCTAATAAACCTATAGAAGGAACATCATCAACAACAACTAAACTAACACCTATAGAATTATTTAAAAAATATGAAACAGCTATAAAAGATGAATTTGGTAGTATGACAACAATAGAAGAAGAATAAGATGAAGAAAAAGATACAATTAGAAATTTAATGCAATATGTAATATGTGTTATATAGATGAATATACTTGCGCATTTAAAGAATATTATTATAAAGGAGCATATAGTATAGAAGAAAGTAAAGAAATACGAAAATTATATTTTAATAAATTACCCGAACCATTTAGTTCAAAGATAATAAAAAGTTGGGAAGAAGCAAAAATAGTAGATACGTTAGGAGCAAGAATCAAATTTTCACAACAATGCTATAGAAATTTATGTGAAAAATATACAGAAGAATTAAAAATGGAAAAAACATTAATAAAAAATTTAGCATGTTGCAAAAATAAAATAGCACCCTAATTTGGATGTGAAGAAAGATATTATAAGAAAAGAAAAAGACATAAGAAATATAAAAAATATAAAAAATATAAATATAAATACAAGAAACCAAGAAAAAGATATTATGTAAAAAATTATAAATACAAAAGATCATATAGAAAGAAGAAATATATAAAAGAATGTACTTGTTATAATTGTGGAAAGTTAGGACATTTAGCTAGAGATTGTAAATTACCTAAAAATCCAAAAAATAAACAAATATCAGAAATAAAAATAGATAATACAGAATATATGCAGATAGATTGTATAAATTATGAATTAGAAAGTGAGGATAGTATATATGAAATTTTAGAAAACGAAACAGATACTGAAATATATAGTGAAATAGATGAATCAAATGACTGAAGAAGATATAAAAATAATAACAAAGGAAGAATATTTAAATGATGAAGGAACAGAACAAAAAATAATATTTGACAGTAATATATTTGATGAAATAAAAGGAAAAGAATTAGATTTAAGTGTAGAAAAAATATTTAAAATACCAACAATAAAAGATATGTTTACTAGGAAAAAGGATGACTATTATGTAGTATGCCAAAAAGAACATCTAATAGACTGTAGATATGCAAAAGGCAAAGCTAGTATACCACTAGTAACAAAAAGAATAATTAATAAAGAGATAAATGATATAAACAGTAAAGGAGATCCAATAAAATATGTACACCTAGAAGGAACAGAGATATTAATAAAAACATGTTTTAGAGAAGGAATAGATACACCAATAGAATTATATCTAGCAGATGATATAATTATAAAACCTATAGAAAAAAACATAATAACTGTCGTAAAAGGAAATTTAATATACCAAAAATTTTAATTTATAATAAGTGCAAATTATTCAGTAGCGGTAACAGATAAAAATATAGATAAATCACTAGTATTATATTGGAAGATATCAGGAATAGAATTAACCCAGGAAGTAAAATATTTACAGCAAGATGAAAAAATTTATATGTATTAACAACAAAACATAAAATAACAGGAAAAAATAAGATTAACAAGATACGAATAGAAAGCCCATTCGAACAAATTGTAAAAACAATAGATTATAATGATTATAGCTATAGAGACATAGATATAAAAGAAAATTTAGAAATAGTAAATGATAGAATGAGTACAACAAAAAGAATTGCTGATGAAAAACCAGAATTATCAAGCTCATCAAAAAGAACAAGTTATGAAATAAATTCAATAAGTAATTTAAACCAATATTACATAACAGGAAAAATAAATGAAAAAGAATATTTAATACTCTTAAATACAGGACAAAAAGAAAATTATATAGCAAAATATCTAGTAAAAAATGAAGAAATAAAAACTGATAATGATATGTGCCCAGATCTACCAAAAGTTTAATAAATAATAAAAATATAGCAGAAAAAGAAATAATAATAGGAGTTAGAAAACTAAAAATAGAATTTGAAGTAAAGGAAGAAATGCAAAAAGCAGATATACTATTAGGAATAAAAGGGTTAGAACAAGTAAAACCATATAATATAGAACATATGGAATTAACCTTAACATATAACAAAGAAAAATTATTCATAAGAAGAGCCTTAACATAAAATGAAAATATATGTATTAATGAAGATAGTAGTAGAAGGATATTACAGTAGATATTATACGCCTATGATAGATATAGGAGCAGAAGCTAATTTATGTAGATATAATTGCTTACCAGAAAGTAAATGAGATAAATTAAAAACACCAATAATAGTTAAAGGATTTAATAATGAAGGAAGCTTAATTACTTATAAAGCTAGGAATATAAAAATACAAGTATGGGATAAGATATTAAATATAGAAGAAATTTATAATTATGAACTAACGTCAAAAGATATACTTTTAGCAATGTCATTTTTAGATAAATTATACCCACATATAATAACTAGAACATAATGGTGGTTTACAACACCATGCAAACAGAAAGTGAGAGCGAAAAGAGTTAATAATAAAATAAGAAAGAAAACTAATTGGATAAAAGAAGTGAAAAAATTACACAAAAGCTAGAAAATATAAAAAATACTGAAGATACAATAGAACTAGTAGTATTTTTGATAAATAAAACAGAAACAACTATATTTTTAATAAATAAGATAGAAAAAATTAAGAAAAAATTAGAACAATTATATAGTGAAGATCCATTAAAAGGATGGGAGAAACATAAAACTACCATAAAAATTGAATTAATAGATAAAAATAGTATAATAACCCAGAAACCATTAACATATAATTTTGACGATTTAAAAGAATTTAAAATGTATATAGATGAATTATTAGAAAAACAATATATACAAAAAAGTAATAGTAAACATAATAGTCCAACATTTATAGTAAATAAACATAGTGAGCAAAAAAGAGGAAAAGTAGGATGGTTATTGATTATAGAAATTTAAATGCAAAAACTATAACATATAATTATCCAATAGCAAATAAGATATTAAAAATAATACAAATACAAGGATATAATTATTTTAGCAAATTCGATTGTAAATCAGGATTTTACCATCTAAAGTTAGAAGAAGAATCTAAAGAATTAACCGCATTTACGGTACCACAAGGATTTTATGAATGGAACGTATTATCATTTGGATATAAAAATGCACCAGGTAGATATCAACATTTTATGGATAATTATTTTAAACAATTATCTAATTGTATAGTATACATAGAAGATATATTATTATATACAAAAACCAAAGAAGAACATTTAAAATTCTTGAAATAATTTACATATATAATAGAAAAATCGGGAATAAGTCTAAGCGAAAAGAAAGCTGAAATTATGAAAAACCAGATAGAATTTCTAGGAATACAAATAGATAAAAGCGGAGTAAAAATACAACAACATATAGTACAAAAAATAATAAATTCGAAAGAAGAAATAGATACAAAAAAGAAATTACAATCATTTTTAGGATTAGTAAACCAAGTAAGATAATATATTCCAAAATTAGCAGAAACTTTAAAACCACTACAGAAAAAATTTAAAAAGGATGTAGAATATAACAATAATTAAGAAGATAAAAAACAAGTCCAAAAAATAAAATTACTTTGTAAAGAATTACCAAAATTACAATTTCTAGATGAAAATGGAAAATTTATATACATAGTAGAAGCAGATGCTAGTGAATATAGTTACGGAGGAGTACTTAAACATCGATATGAAGCAGAAAAAATAGAACACCATTGTAGATACTACTCAGGTACGTTCAATGAGACAAAAATAAAATGGGAAATAAATAGGAAAGAATTATGTTCATTATATAAATGTTTGTTAGCATTTGAGTCATATATTGTATATAACAAATTAATTGTACGAACATATAATAAACAGGTGCGCTGGTGGTTAACAAAGAAAATACAAAACTCAGTTACAACGAAAGAGATTCGGAGACTAGTTTTGAATATATTAAATTTCACGTTTACAATCTAAGTAATCAGTACTAACAAAAATGTTATAGCAGATTTCATATCAAGACAAAGCTACACAGACTGAAATTATAGAAGAAGATACTCTAGAAAAAATACTCAACACCCTAACTACGCTTTCACTGAAAGTAGACAGTATGGGTACTGAGATAGAAAAGCTAAAGACTAATGAAGATAAACTGAAGTCTATAGCTACAAATCAGCTAACTCAGCAGTGTGCAGAGCTATGTCGATCGGAAGACATTAAAGTTTCAGAGCTAGAAGGAGACGTTGGGACACTCCATAAAACCCATAACATTTATCAATCTACTTCTGCAGGTACAAGCAAAGGAGTTAGTCGACCAAGATACCAGAACACGAATATGAATAAAATATTTGAAAAACCATTTACACCAAAAACACAAAAAGACCATTTATTCATACCCCCACAAATTACCACATACCGAGATAGCCTAAACCAAGACAAAAAAGTTTACAATTATATAGCCCAGAAATATATAGAAAACATCTATAGAGTACAAACTTTTCTAAACCATAACCCCAGAGCTACAAACATCAAAGAACCAAACACCAACTATATAACCCAAAAATTACAAGGATATAACAAGCTAATCGCATTACCCAAAACTAACCCAAGCCTAATAAAAACTTATTTTGACTACGGACTACTAAACACCATATACACCCAAGACGGAGAAGAATTAACAGCTATGGAAGAATTACACAAGATATTCACCACCTACAAAAGAATAATGAAAGTCAATCTATTTTATATAAAGTGTTATACTGCACCAGCAGAGATATTATATGACGAGATAAAACCAGTTATACAAGTTGTAAAAATAGGACTAACCAGAGATATGATCTTACCAGAAGATATTACTCAGCAACCGGAGATACCCAGAATTGAGATACCTGATTTCTATGCAAATAAACGACTTATTGGACTAGCTACTATTATCCAAGAACTAGCAAATAATTATACTAATAGAAACCCAATATGGAGCTATTATTCGAGAGATCATCAAATGATTTACTCAAATTCAAAAGAACTGCGACCAGCAGATATGGAAGATGTCAGACAATGGATAATGACACTACTAAACCTAGAAAAACAATCTACCTGCAAGAGCAATTAAAAAAGGATTTATTTCAGATGGACTACTGACAAGATATTGTAAAATAATTGGTCACAAATACCCAGATCACCAATGTTCACGATGCAACGGAGAAGATAAAATTATTCCAGAAGTACATCTAGAATAAAGAAAACAAAATGCCAGCTGGAAAGATAAGATAAGGAGCGATAATTGAGATATCAAGGGAGATTATGTATTCGTGATGTAGATGGGCTACAAGAAAGGATATTGACCAAAGCTCATGAGTCCAAATATACATTTCATCCAGGTTCAACCCAAATGTATCATGACTTAAAGGAAATCTACTCGTGCAATAATATAAAAAAGGATGCGGCAATTTTTTTCACTAAGTGTATGATTTGTCAGCATGTCAAGGTGTAGCATTTGAGGCCTGGTGGTACTTTACAAAAGATAGAATTTACGATATAGAAGTGGGAGATAATTAATATGGATTTCGTTATGAGACTTACACAGTGTCAAAATCAGTATAATTCTATTTGGGTCATTGTGGATAGAATGACTAAATCTGTTCACTTTTTTCCTATGAAGACTAACTACTCAGGTAAAGATTATACCAAGTTCTTTATTCAGGAGATATTTAAGTTGCATGGAGCACCGGTGTCTATTATTTTAGCCGAGGTACACAATTCTCTTCTTATTATTTGCGTTCATTTCTAAAAAGTTTGGGCACTCAAGTGAAACTTAGCACCGCTTTCCACCCTTAAATGGATGGAAAAGCAGAGCATACTATTTAGACTTTAGAAGATAAGCTAAGGGCCTACATAATTGATTTTAGTGGTATTTAGGTTAATCACTTCCTTCTTATTGAGTTTGCTAACAATAAGAATTATCATTCTTACATTCAGATTGCTCCGTTCGAGGCTCTTTATAGGTGAAGGTGAAAGTCTCCTATTTTTTTTAGGTGGGTGAGACTAGGTTCTTTGGTCCTAACTTGGTTCACCAAGAAATGGAGAAGGTGAAGGTAATTATAGAAATACTTAAAACTGTTCAAAGTTGCCAAAAGTCTTATGTGGATTTGAGGAGAAAGGAGTTAGAGTTTGAAGTAAGTGATTGAGTATTCTTGGTGGTTTCTCCTATGAAAGGAGTTATGAGATTTGGGAAGAAGGAGAATTTCAACCCCCATTACATTGGTCGGTATCAGATTATGAGGAGAATTGGAAATATCACTTATGAATTGGATTTACCAGCAAGTTTGGCTGTGATTCATTCCATTTTCCATATGTCTATGCTTAAGAAGTGTGTGGGTGATGATTCTTTAATATTTACACTGAGAATGTTAGTGTTAATGATTCGCTATCCTACGAGGAAGTCCCAATTGAGATATTGGATAGGCAAGCTAAGAAGTTGAGAGCTAAGGAAATAACTTCAGTGAAGATGCTTTGGTGGAATCAAATGGTATAAGAAGTTACACGGGAGTATTAAGAATATATGAAAGACAAGTGCTCATTATTTTTGTCGTTGCTATATCTTGTTTTGATGATGATCAACTGACAAAAAGGTACCAGGTCCCTAGGTCTTCATGAATTCAGTGTAGTTGTTACTGTCCTGCACAGTTTTGTTTGTTAATGTAACAAACTGCGCTGGTGAGCATCTACTTATTATGATACCTGACCCAATTATATTTCTACCCTTATCATTATCTAGCTATAAATATAAATGAATTCTCCTCAATTCACTAATTTTTGCAATCTCGGTTTTTAAGAGAGAAATTGGCAAAAACTCAAATATTTCTCAAGTCTCAAGCTTTTGTATGCTGAAAGAGTGTGTGTTCTTAGGTAAAGTCTTGGTGTGTAATTGAATTACTCATATTATAAGAGTAATTCTTTTCTTGTGTTCTAAAGAGTGCTTAGGTAGAGTTACCTGAGTTGAAATTGGTCAGAGTTAATCAATATTGAGGTGAGTTCTTTGTTAAGGTAGGTTTGTAATAGAATTATTGCAAATTGGTGGAGCTTAGAATTAAGTTTCCGTTGAATCTATAATCAAGATTTTTGTTATAGTGGATTGTTGAGTGCTTGTGAGAACAAGCAGTGGTTTTTCCTCCCTTGAACAAGGAGGTTTCCATGTTAAATCTTTGTGTTCTTTATTTTTTAACAAAGTTTTAGCTTGCTACTGCTTTACTATTTTATTGCCTATGTCTACTCTAAGGGACCTGGCCCCTCATAGTGTGGTGAAACCCCCATATTTCAATAATTGGTATCAAAGAAAGGACACTCTAAAAGGTTCATACCTAGAGTGATTTATTGGTCATGGCTGCTACACCTAATCTTATAGAAAGGCAATCTACCACTAGACCACCCCTGTTTAATGGGCAGTTCTATGGGTAATGGAAAACCAGAATATATGACTTTATTATGGATGAGGATAATGAGCTGATGGATGTAATACTTGATGGTCATCATATTTTCCTATTATAGAGGTGAAAGTAGGAGACATAACAAGGATGGTTGTCAAAAATAGGAGAGAGTTTGATGATGAAGATCCAAAAAAATTAAGAAGAGTTACAAGGCTGAGGAATTTCTTATTTCTGGCATAGGACTTAATAAATATAGCAAGATCTCTGCTTGTAAAAATACCAAGGAGATCTGGAATTGCTTGATGACTACTCATGAAGGTACTACTGTTGTGAAGTATTCTATAGTTGATATGTTGACTTCTCACTATGAAATTTTCACCATGAAATAAGGAGAAACTATTCATGAGATGCATAGTAGGTTCACTTTAATTACCAGTGAGTTGCACTGCTTAGGAGAAGTTATTCCTTTGTACAAACAAGTGAAAAAAATTCTAGGTGTTCTTCCTAAGTCCTGGGAATGAAAAGTGGATGCTATCACTGAGGCAAGAAACTTGAAAACTCCTCATAATGGATGAACTTATTAAAAATTTAAGGACTCAGGAACTCAAGAAGCAACAAGGGCAAGAGAAGAAGGAAGCAAATAAAAAGAAAAATCTCTGTCATTGAAGGTTTCGAAAGCTAATTTAAGTGAAGAAGACACTGATGTTCCCTATCAAGAAAAAAAAGATTGTTAGAGCTATAAAGAAAAGTGGTCAGTTTAAAAATAGAGGAAGTAGCAGTAAAAAAGGAGGCACATGTGATGTTTGTCACAAATGTAGAAGTCCTGAGCATTTCATTGAGGACTATCCAATGAGCAAAATATATTATCAAGAATATCTCAAGACTGGAGGTGACAAAGGAAAGATTAGGGACCAGGTCCCCATTAAATCAAGAAGAATAGCTGAAACTAATTATGCAGTGAAGAAGGCCTTAACAGTTTGGGGAGACTCCTCCAATAAATCTGATAAAGTTGAGAAGTCTACAGATGTGTCTATGCTAGCTATATAAGATAGTGATGTTATCTCTGATTCCTTATTTTCTCTTATGGAAAACATAGAATATGATGAAGAAAATGAGGTAACTCTCTTTGATATTAAGGAAAACTTAGATAACTATTCTGCTATAAAGATAAAAAAAACTTACAAATGTGTTGATAGACTCTGCGTGTGAACTAACTACTGAAAAAAGTGTTCTAGAAGAGAAAGTATAAAATCAAGATCTTATATTGATAGCTTTAACTCTCCAAATATCTAAATTAGAAGAATCATTCACAAAATTAAAATTTGAAAATCTGAGTTTAATGAGTCAATTAGAGAAAGTAAATGATTCTAATGATAAAGGGAAGAAAGAATCTTCAAGGCTTAGGATTGAGGTTGAAGAAAAATTGATGGATTCTCAAAAGTACCTTATGACTTCCCTTCATAAGAATGAAGAATTACAAAGGGAACTAGTCCTATAAGGAAAGAACTTAACAAATCGCTAAAATAGACCACATTCTCTCAAATCCTTTGTAATTTAACTTTTCAGAGTGTCAATAATGGTAAGGGGCTTGTCTATCAGTATAAAACCCAATCACTTGGGTCTCAAGGGAAATTTGTTGATGGTATTAGAAACAGGGTCCACAAACCTCTATGTACTAATTTTGGAAGAGATGGACACTTGAAGGAAAACTGTCAGTATTGGCTTAGATCTAGAATGAGTAGCACTAAATACATCCATTAGGAGAATTATTACCCTAAAGGTTTCATGCCCTTGAAAAATGTGAAGAAGAACTCTCTACCTAGACAGGCCAAGAAAGATTTGATCACACCTTTGTCTTCCTATTGGAAAATCAAACTCAAGTGGGTTCCCAAATCTAAAAAATGACTATGTTTGCAGTTAGGATGAGGGAAATTCAGTCAGAAGACTCTTAAATCCCTAATTCTTTGTAGAACTAGGAAAAATAGAACTCTCTGAAACCCTACAAGTACCTGGTTCTCCTACTCCCTCAGATTTAAACCCCATTTTTACTCAACTATGTGACCAAAAAATACTAGTAAAGGGGTCTGATCTTTCTAATAGTGTAATTTGGGTAGTTGAAAACTTACTTCTTCTAGAAAATGATCCCAAGGAAAGCCATTTTAGTGGGAAAGAGCAAGTTGTAGGAGACAAGGCTGATGCGGCAAAAGATAGAGAAATTGTGCCATCTCCAAATGAGGAGGACGAGGATGATCCACCTTTAAGGTGGTGTATGCAAAAATAAAGGGGAATAAAGGGGAAATAAAAGGTTATTAATACTGGTTTAAATATTGCTAGATCATATTCCACTAGGGGATCTGAAAGGAAGTTGTTAACAGATGCTATGAAGGCTAGCAAGTCTTCTACTACTAAGAGAAGAAGACTGAAGAAAGATGTCATAGTAGAGAAGGAAAATATTGAATATGTAGAGGTTAGAGAGGGTGAGGACATTGATACTTATGTTTTTGCTGCAACTGAGAAAGGAAAAAAAGAAATTTATATTGCAGGAAGAACTAGGTCCTCTAGTTCAAAGTCTGGTGGCCTTATAGGAATGTAAAAGAAAGATATTGCTGTTACGAAGAACAAAGTCTTTGAGGGACCTAGTCCTAAGAAGAGAAATACTATTGAAAAAGAATCAAGCATTGATTCCAAAAGAAAAAGAAAGGAGAAGGAAATGAAGAATGGGTTTAGAGAGCAAAGGAATAAAGTTCTAAAAACTTAGAAAGTATTGTCTAGTAGAGTATTTGATCCTAAGATTTATGAGAAAGATAGCATGATATTGTTGGTAGAATATATTAAACACTAGGGATGGTTACACCTTCTAGAGGATCCAACTCCTATGATTTTTGAAGTGGAAGTAAGGGAATTCTATTAAATAATGGATTTCTCAAATGATGGGTTAATCCTGACTACCCAGGTGCAATCAAAGGAAATTAAACTAGATAAAAAGGCACTGGGAAAAATTCTGGATGTGTCTATCAGGATTAACCCATCATTTTGAACCTATAACCTGGGCAGTTAGGATTAACCTATCATCTTCTCTTATTGGGCAGTTAGGATTAACCCATCATATTCTCTTTCTTGCAAAAATTCTGGATGTGCCTATCAGGATTAACCCATTATTTGATCCATCATTTTGAGCCCATCACCTGGGCAGTGAGGATTAACCCACCACCTGGGCAGTTAGGTTTATCCCATCATTTGAGAAATCCATTGTTAATAGAATTCTCTTACTTCCTCTTAAAAAATCAAAGGATTTGGTTACTTTAGCAGGTGTAACCATCTCTAGTGTTTGACATATTCTACCAACAATATCATGCTATCTTTCTCAAAGGTGGGAGGGACATCAGTAGCTAAGGTGAGAAATAAGTTTCTCTTATGTGATTTTCATATGGTGTTTGAATTTATCAATAAGTGTATTCTGCCAAATTTAGAGAAGAGTACTATAACATCTGCTATTGATCTATTTTATGATAGAGTGTCTGAGTAAATTTGAGCTGATAAGTTTGCATGCTCTTATGATAGAGAACATAAGTAAGGTGATCCATGAGAAGGAAGGAAAATATGGGATGTCTTATAGGTAACTTTTGAACAAAGTATTTAATCACTTTAAAGTGGTTGGGACTAAAGGGACTTTTGGAATAGCCAAACAAAAGTTTAGTCTGACAACTTTAGTGGAAAAAGAAGTGCATTGAATGAAAAGTAGGGATTGTGCCCCAAGTGTCAGAGCTATTGGATACTCAGGAAAACTTAAGCAAGGAAATGAAGGAGATGATGATTAATTTAGCTACTAAAGATGAAAACATAGTGCATTTCAAGATGTAAAATCCAAAGTTTTCCTCAGAGGGACCTAGTGTTACTGAGAAACTTGCAACAGAAAATGCATAGCTCTAGACCAAGGTTGCAAAAATTAATAAGGAGGTTAAAGGTTTAAATACAAAAGTTAAAAACCTCATTATGCAATTTTTGAATGCTCACGCTGCAGAGAGTTCTAGAATAGAGTAAAATCCTTCTCCCCTGATCCCCCTCTACCCAAGTCCTATCATCCCCGTGCCACTTTGTCACCCACGTGTCAATTTCCGGTTCTTGTATCTATTATGAATTTCAATGAATTAGATTTTTTTATGTTTATTTTGGTATTCTATAATGGTACTGAACTCTTTTAAAAATGAATGAATCCTTTGTTTGTGTGTTTCATCTATCTTTTCCTTAATTTTAAATTTATTCTTCTTGTTAGTGTAGATTAGTGGCCATAAGTTTACTAACTTGTACTTATTTTATTCTTGGTTAACTGTTATCACTATTTAATGATGCTAAAAGGGGGAATACTAAATTCGTGTAGTGGGGACTAGGTTCATGTGGTAGGGACCAGGTGTGTGTTGCATGATGATATGTTAGGGGCCCTAAAACACCTTGGAAATTGATCCTTAGAAAGATTTCTTGATTTTTGGCATCTAGACATCATACGAAATGATTTGGATGGATTGGCCATATGGTGACCAGTGTAGGTTGGATGGTTTCTGTCTAAGGTACGAATGGAAAATATAGGTCATATGTTAGGGTACAAATGGTAAGGGGTCAGTCGTAAGTCACCCTAAGTTTAATCTAGTTGAATCTATTATGCCTAAGGTACGATTTCATGGTACTAGTCATATGTTTTGGTACAATTTGTCCTAGGTGTTTGTATGTTGGACAGTGTTGGATTCCAAGGTGAGGACTAGGGTATAATATAAGGGTACCACTTACTCACTAGGGTACGGTTAAGGTATGGTGGTCGTACCATCCAGCGGGAATTTTAAGCAGTTTAAGTTGGTGGTAATCTAGACATTTTCCCTCTTAACCTCTTAAGGCCCCATGACTTATATCCCTCTTGGGAAATTATTTACCCTATTATTCTAATCTTAAATACTTAGAAACTCTCTCAAATTCTCTTGGGTTAAGACAAGCGAGCGTTTCATCAATAGGATCAATTTTGGAACTTACTAGGGTGATTTCTCTCTGTTATCTTCATAATCTAAGGAAATTTATTCGTCCCTCATTATTATATCAACTAAAGGCATGATTTATTGTATGGTTTTTATGGCATAAATATTGTATGGTTTTTGGTTTTCAAATATATGTTGGGGTTTTTATTTATCATGGTTGGTATGGTTTTCCCATGTCTTTTAGTTTGAACATTTGGTTTTGGCCTTGGAAACACTATGTCCCTAACTTGTTTGATAAAATGCCTATGAGAATGTTTTTGGTTAAATTGTTTGAATTTCATTGAACTATTGCATGGTAAAACTTGGTAATGGAACCTTAAATGGTATAAATAGTTTAAATGCTTTTAAATGGTTAAATAGTAAGGTCTTGGTGGATATGGTTTGTCTAATTGAAAGCCTTATGGGTTAAAAGGGAATCTCCTAAGCAAGCATATCAATGAACTGCTGGTGGGGTACATGGGAATCCCCCAAGCAACTAAATAATGTAATCTATGGGTACATGGGAATCCCCCAAGCATCTAAATAATGTAATCTATGGGTATGTGGGAATCCTTTATTTTTTAACAGGTTGGCTAAGGACATTGCTTGCAAGTTATAGTTGGTGTGACGATACCACTACTTATAGCCTTGGTTAATAATAATTGGAATGGTGGTTTAATTGTATGGTAATGGTTTTAATTAGGCAATAGTAGTGGGGTGTGATAGCTAACCGTAAGGGTGTCATATTTTTCAACATGAGGATTGGTCATGACGACCATATATGATACTTATGGGGTACATAGGAATCCCCTAAGTACACCTTTACATATGTATCATGGAGAGAGAAAGGTAATTGAGAATCCCCTACTCCTATGGTATCTCTAATTTGTGCGGATACCCGCGTTGGGGCTTGTCCATGGGGTTACACTGGACCCATATATCCCGTGGGTGGTTCTATGACGGTTAAGCCACACATACCTAAGTTAATGGTTTTAAATGTATAATAAACTCAATTCGCTTTCATGGCATGGATATATATATATATATATATATATATATATATATATATTATCACGACCTGAGCCGGGGCCTTAGTCACGACGGGAATCCCAAACCATAAAGGCCCAAGAGCTATCTCAACTTGTGATCGTATGCAACATTCATATATTATCAAAATGCGGAAGTAAATTGGAACTTGGTAATTTTGTCATTACAACTAATCAATAAGGTCATAAATTGATTAGTCTGCAAAATCTCAAATAAAATGAAAACAACATCTGTCTGAAACTGGGACAAGTCCCCTGGTCGAACCATGAACTAAAAACCAAATAAAAGCATTATGTGAAATAAGACCTTCCATATTAATGGAGGCTCACCATCTTCAAATGTCTTACAATGATCTACTTCTTAGTGAGACCGCGGGACAGAGCCTTAGATCCTGAAATATAAGGGGTCAATACAATTGTACTGGTATGTGAAACAATCCAAAATAACCTTTTTATTACATAAAATAGATGAGAGCATTTCGTAAAATATTAATCATAAGATAAATAAAAACATACGGGAATCATTTAAAGTTTCAAAATACTTTAATGAAATGATGACCCAACACTTTATTTTTGTAATACCCCGTATTAGTCTTAGCTCAGTTCAGCCCATGGTGCATGCACAAGAGGCTTAGAATCTAAAAATTTGGCTAAGTATTAGAGATTTAATTTTATTTTTGGTATCTTTACTTCGATGATTTTTAAAGTGACCTTTCCGACCTCGAGACATAGGTTTCTGAGTTAGTTCAAGTTCAGGGGTGCAAGGAGTATGTCTCGGGTATATTTTGGATTTTTTAGATGAGGTTTGGGCCACGTTTGGATTTTGAAAATAGTAAGTCACTTCGATTATGGCGTGTCATGGTGTAATAGCGGTGGAGGACATGGCGCATAGTGGTGAGGTCCCAATCGACATTCCAGTCAAGAATTTTAGTTTTAGAAGGGCAGTCTCGTCTTTTCCCATCACCCTAATAAAAATAATACGAGATTTGAAGCATTCAAAAGCATATTTGGTCATGTTTTTGACAATATCTCTCAAAACAAAACCATTCTCACTCAAGAACAAACCCTAGCTCCTTCAAGATTCAAGCTCAAGCTCAAGCTTTAAGAAATCACCAAGAACTTCCATAAGTTCTTCAATTAAGGTATGTTAGATGTTCATCCATGGGTCCTTTTCACCCATGGAGTAGAAGAATCCATTTTCAAGTCTAAAATGATGATATTTATATGTTATGATGAATTATTTCCATGAACAACCATGAATTTTTTATTTTTATACCACGTTTACATGTGTTTTTGTTGAAATTAGCCCTTGACATGTTTTAAGGATAAAAATTTCATGTTTAATATTTAACCCATGATTTTTGTGTTGAAGTTATGTAATTATCCCATGAATTAAACTATTCCTATGCTTAAACCTATGAACTCCAAGTGTTTGATGAAATGCTTAAATGATTTAGGTTTGGAACAATGACTACTTATTATGGTTTTCAAAGCTTTATCATGTTCGTATAGTTGTTTTCATTGAGTCTTGGGGGATATGATTACCCAAAAATTTAGTTGTTAAAATAGTTTTTATTTGTAGAAAGATATTATTTAAGTCATACACATTATCTTTCAGTCAATTAGTATGATCAGTTGTTGGTTCATTCATGATAAATTCAATTCAAGAATTAGTGTCTTCAGCTTGGAGTAACACTTAGCACGTAGTGAATATAAGGATGGAGTCTCCCCGGTCAGTTTGGCATGAGGAGTTAGAAGAAGTCCCTAGGTTCCAAACCTATGGCGTTACCGTAGACTTTAAGGGGTACCCCATCAGTTAGTCAAGATACCCTCATCCTTCAAGACATCAGATAGTGGATCCACATAGCCAGTGTTTATGCCCATGGCATGGTACTGACACCCATCCAACTGGTTCTACAGGTTGGACCCTAATACTATATTGGGGCTTGTCAGTTATAGCAAGCTCCCACATTTTCAGTTTAGTCTTTAGTGTAATTCAGTTTAGGTTTGTATTGACCATAATACAGTTTTTAGTTATTCAGTTTCCAGATTTTAGTGTTTTCAGTTTATAGACTATTTTAGTATCATGTTATATGCTTGATCATGTATTCTCAGATTTTATAGCTTTTATACATACCAAGCATCGGTCATGCTATTCATTCAATCAGTTATTATTCATGTACATGAGCCCATCGTAATACCCCATACTTTTACCTAGCTTAAATTCATCCCAGAAATGTTAAAGACTTGTGTCAAAGAAGAATACACTTTTACACATTTGGTATTTTCAATATTGTCACTTTTTCTCGTGTGGGGAATTCAATAAGCTTTCCATCGATACCAAATTTTCCTAAATTCAACACCCGGGCAAAGAGTTAGAGCCTTTTTAGTGAGACAGTGTATCACCTGAGCCATCAGCACGTCGCGGAGCAGGTCAAAATGGCAATTGTCAAAATCCAGTGAGCCTTCACGATTATGGTGCATCATGACAGGGCTCAAATTAAGAATCGTCTTTTTTCTAGTGTCTTAGCGTGATACCACCACATCGCGCTGAACATCCTGGTCCTATCCAGTATTGTAACATGATTTCACCGCATCGTGCCATCAGCCCAATTCCCAGTGACACGGCGCGATAGCACTGTGTCGCTCTAGCCTGCCAAATTGGGAAGTTTTCTTAGAAATAAAAGACGCGTCCAAGGGTTAAAAAGGTCTCTTTCCTTCCCCTATTTAAACCCAATAACACTTGATTTAGCCATTCTTCACCCAAAATATAGTAGTTTCTCTTAAGTTTCTCTCAAGAACAAGTTAGGATTTCTATTGCGGATTCAAATTCAAGATAAGGGTACCACTTAGTCCCTAGGGTATGGTTAAGGTGGGGTGGTCGTACCATCCAGCGGGAATTTTAAGCAGTTTAAGTTGGTGGTAATCTAGACATTTTCCCTCTTAACCTCTTAAGGACCCATGAAATATATCCCTCTTGGGATACTATTTGCCCTATTATTCTAATCTTAAATACTTAGAAACTCTCTCAAATTCTCTCAAAGCCTCTTGGGTCAAAACAGGCAAGGGTTTCATCAATTGGATCAATTTTGGAACTTACTAGGGTGATTTCTCTGTTATCTTCATTATCTAAGGAAAGTTACTCCTCCATCATTGTTATTTCAACTAAAGGCATGATTTATTGTATGGTTTTTATGGCATAAATGTTGTATGGTTTTGGGTTTTCAAATATATGTTGGGGGATTTTGGTAATCATGATTGGTTATGATTTTCCCATGTCTTTTACTTATAGTTTTATATTATTCTGGTAGTTTGAATATTTTGTTGCAAGTTAATGGCTGATAAGTACTTGGTTTTGGCTTTGGAAACACTATGTCCCCAACTTGTTCGATAAAATGCCTATGAGAATATTTTTGGTTAAATTATTCAAGTTTCATTTAACTATTGCATGGTATAACTTGGTACTGGAACCCTAAAGGGTATAAATATTTTAAATGGTTTGAAATGGTAAAATAGTAAGGTCTTGGTGTATATGATTTGTCTAATTGAAAGCCTTGTGGGTTAAATGGGAATCCCCTAAGCAAGCATATCAATGAACTGTTGTTGGGGTATATGGGAATCCCCCAAGCAACTAAATAATGTAATCTATGGGTACGTGGGAATCCCCCAAGCATATAAATAAGTAATCTATGGGTACATGGGAATCCCTTATTCTTTAAAAGGTTGGCTAAGGACATTGCTTGTAAGCTGTAATTGGTATGACAATACCACTACTTATAGCCTTGGTTAATAATAATTGGAATGGTGGTTTAATTGTCTGGTAATGATTTTAATTAGGCAACAGTGGTGGGATGCGATAGCTAACTGTGAGGGTGTCATATTTTTTAACATCAGGATTGGTCATGGCGACCATATATGATACTAAAAAACATCTGTCTGAAATCGGAACAAGTCCCCTGGTCGGACCATAAACTTAAAAACAAATGACAGCATCATGTGAAATAAGGCCTTCCGTAATAAGGGAGGCTCACCAACTTCAAACGTCTGACAATGATCTACTACTTAGTGAGACCGCAGGACAAAGCCTCAAATCCTGAAATATAGGGTGTCAATACAATTGTAATAGTATGTGAAACGATCCAAAATAACATTTTTATTACACAAAATAGGTGAGAGCATTTCATAAAATATTAATCATAAGACAAGTAAAAACACATGGGCATCATTTAGAGTTTCAAAATACTTTATTGAAATGATGACCCAACACTTTATTTTTGTAATACCCCATATTAGTCTTAGCTCAGTTCAGCACATGGTGCATGCGCAAGAGGCTTAAAACCTAAAAATTTGGCTAAGTATTAGAGATTTAATTTTGTTTTTGGTCTCTTAACTTCAATGATTTTTAAAGTGACCTTTTCGACCCCGAGACATAGATTTCTGAGTTAGTTCATGTTCACGGGTATAAGGAGCATGTCTAGGGTATGTTTTAGAGTTTTTAGATGAGGTTTGGGCCACATTTGGATTTTGAAAATAGTAAGTCACCGTGATTGTGGAGCATCGCGGAAGAATAGTGGTGGAGGACATGGCGCATAGTGGTGAAGACCCAATTGGCATTCCAGTCAAGAAATGCTTAAATGATTTAGGTTTGGAACAAAGACTGCTTATTCCCATTCTTAAACCCATGAACTCCAAGTGTTTGATGAAATGCTTAAATGATTTAGGTTTGGAACAATGACTGCTTATTATGGTTTTTGAAGCTTCATCATGTTCATATAGTTGTTTTCATTGAGTCTTGGGGGCTATGATTACCCAAAAATGTAGTTGTTAAAATAGTTTTATTATTTGTAGAACGATCTCATATAAGCCATACACATTATCTTTCAGTCAGTTAGTATGATCAGTTGTTGGTTCATTCATGATAAATTCAATTCAAGAATTAGTGTCTTCAGCTTGGAGTAACACTTAGCACCGAGTGAATATAAGGATGGAGTCTCCCCGGTCAGTTTGGCATGAGGAGTTAGAAGAAGTCCCTAGGTTCCAAACCTATGGCGTTACCGTAGACTTTAAGGGGTACCCCATCAGTTAGGCAAGTGTAACACCCCATACTTAATTACTTGTATTAGCCATGGTTATATGTGTTGGAGTATATGTATTGATCATAAGTTAGGTATATATGAGTTTAAGTATGAGTATTGATTATTTTGAGATGGTTTCAAGTGTATAGTTTGATTATATGTGTATAGGAATCGACTTTATTTATATCGGAATTTTCTCGTCGAAATTTCTATGCGAAGTTTATCGAGTTAGCTTTCCAACGATATAAAGATTTCTGAAAATAGATGAGTATCGGATATAAGCGAGCATGTTCAAAACTTGAAAACGGTGGACGCAATGAACAGTAAATGTGCAGAAATTTTCTGCATACAAAAGTACTGTAGCCAAACAGATTTTTGGGTCGACTTTAAACTATTATAACTCCTTGTAAAAAATGAACTGTATGAGATACTATATAATGATGAGAATACCCGAGAATCTTCTTTCTAATGCTATTGGTTTCATCCAAATCCAACATCTGAGTAAGGAGTTATACTCGTTTTACTTCAGCCTCTCAAAACAGATTTTTAGGGTCAACTTCAAACGATCATAACTCGTTGTACAGGACGAACTGGGTGGCCTACTTTATATGAAATGAAATCCCTTTGAATTATCTATCCAACTATACCAATTTCACCCGAATCCGATATCGGAGCAAAGATTTATGGTCGATTTACTTTAGCCTAACAAAACAGTCCACCATGGACAGATTCGAATTTACTTAAATTTTAAGGGCAATATGGTCATCTTCCATCACCTCATGGACGAAAATTGGTCATTATATACATATACTTAGCCTCATACCCATCATTTATCATCCAAATCATTGAAGAATAAGAAACCCTAGCCTAAGTTTAACTCCAATTATCTTGTGATTCAACCGTAGAAAATCCAAATTGATTCCGTAGTTGTGTTCACCGTCTTGAGGGCTTCGAGAAGCACCCCTTATTTGTGCCAACAGGACTTTGAAATCAAAAGGGACATTTTATGGTAAGGATGTAAATTATATTGGTGTTATTTATATGGATATGTATATATATGCATGTGAGCATAAGAAGTATGTTATTTAATTGTTGTTGAAAGATGCTTGGAAATGATGTTGGATTATTCTTGTGCATGGTTGGATTATGTTGAATTGTGAAGTGATTTGGTGTGATGATGTGGTATTTAAATGATGATTATATATATATATATACACATAAACCTATTGTTCAAGTTGATTTTTGGAATGCTTTGCAAATATTGGTTGTATGGAATTATGGAAGAGAATTGTGGTGTTGGATTGCTAATACTAGATGCCAAACATTTCATTGTAGATAAGTGATTTGTAAAGGCGGGAAGTTGTGTTGAATTGGTATCCGAATCTACAACAAGGTATGTAAAGCATACTCTAACGATGTTCTTTGGCATGAAAACACCAATGTTCCATCAAGTAAGATTCCGAGGTTGTCCAAAAACATGTATTGTTCTACATTACCAACGAAGTTGTTTCCATTCTATAAAGTGTCAAAATGTTTCATTGATATACCAAAAGGCTCCTATTTCATTGTTGTCATATTGATGATTCTAAAACACATTGTTGATGTACCAATGAGTCTTTATTACATCGTTATTGTATAGAAGGTCTATTACTTGGTTCCTATTGATGTATCATTGTTTCAAAGTATCAAAAATGTGGTGGCGACCGAAATAGCAATCTCAAATATTAATTGAACTAAGTGATGGAAGTTCTCTCTTATCGGGTGGTATCCCAGGGGCATAAGCCTCTAGCATGGGTCGATCTCTATTTATGTGTTTATGGGTGGTATCCCAGGGGCATAAGCCTAGCATGGGTCGATCCCAGTTGATATGTACTGGAGGCAGCCTAATGGTCATAGTACAGTACAGTAATGATTACAAAGACGATAAGAGCGAAGGTAAAGTGATTGAATAAATACAATGTACAGGTTGTGACAAGTTTTAGTAAGTGTGGTCCACTCCTATTACGATTTATTCACTTGTTTCTGATTTACATTGAGCTCCTATATCATATGTGATTATCTACAGCTTTACATACTCAGTACATATTTCGTACTGACGTCCCCCACGGGGACCTGCATTTTATGATACAGGCACAGGTATCTCAGCTCATACACCGCATAAGTAGGAGCCAGGTCATACAGCTATTGTTGGTGAGCTCCAGTTTGCTTCAGAGCTTTCCGAGTTGGTTCCTTATGTTTTGTTATTGTACAAGAGTCATGTGTGGGTGGGGGTTTGTCCCGACTCTAGTTATGTCATGTATATCCTAGAGGCTTTGTAGACATAAGGAAGGGTAAAGTCATGGAAGTTTATGTAGTGATGTTATATTTGTATATGTGGTGGCTCCGACGGCCAAGTATTATATATATATATATATATATATATATATATATATATATATTTGTGCATGTTGTGCTGATATAGGTAATTAGACCCTTCTATATACAACGAAGTGCTGTCCAAATTTTTGGTGACATGTAAGTGAAAGTACAGTATTTGAATGGGTTCTCCCGGGCCTTCTCGGCTTCGAGTGCCAGTCCGGCCTGATGGTATTTTGGGGCGTGACAGCAAGATACCCTCATACTTCAAGACATCAGATAGTGGATCCACCTAGCCAGTGTTTATGCCTATGGCATGCTACAGGTTGGACCCTAATACTATATTGGGGCTTGTCAGTTATAGCAAGCTCCGACATTTTCAGTTTAGTCTTCAGTTTAATTCAGTTTAGGTTTGTAATGAACATAACCTATAGTTATTAGTTATTCAGTTTAGGTTTGTAATGACTATTGTAATACCCCGTACTTCTACCTAGGTTAAATTCATCGTAGAAAGGTTAAAGACTTGTTTCAAAAATGAATCCACTGTTATAAATGTGGTATTTTCAAGATTGTCACTTGTTTTTATGTGGGAAATTCAATAAGCTTTCCATCGATACTAAATTCTCCCAAATACGATATATATATGAAGATTTAGAACCTTATTAGTAAGACAGTGTGTCACCTAAGACATCAGTGCGTTGTGTAGCAAGTCAAAATGGAAATCGTCAAAATACAATGAGCCTCCAAGTTTATGGCGCATCGCGCTAGGGCTAAAATTCAGAATCATCCTTTTTCTAGTGTCTTAGCGCGATACCACCGCGTCGCGGTGAACTTCCTGGTCTCATCCAATATTTCAATGCAAATTCACCGTGTCGTACCATCAGCCCAATTTGCAGTTGGCAATTTCCAGTGACACAGTGCGAAAGCGCTGCGTCGCGCTAGCCTGCCAAATTGAGAAATTTTCTTAGAAATAAAAGACGCGTCCAAGGGTTAAAAGAGTCTATTTCCTACCCCTATTTAAATCTAATAACACGTGATTTATCCATTCTTCACCCAAAATATACTAGTTTCTCTCAAGTTTCTCTCAAGAAAAAGTTAGGATTTCTATTGCAGATTCAAATTCAAGAAGGTTTCACCATCAATCTTTATGAAATCACAAACTAAGGTATGCATAGTGGAATTGATTTATATAGATGTATAATCATGTAAGCCTATGATTAAACCCTAGGATGATGAAATTAGATGTTGAATCATGATGTGTAAGTGTTGTATAATGATTTCTACATATATTATGATAATCATGTGCTTGATTAAATGCCAATATGCAGGAAAAGTGCCTAACTAGCATGATATTATGAAATCCCCATGTTTTTAAAAGTTTATGTATATCACATGTTTGATGAAGTGCTTCAATATATGAATTATGAATTGTGTTGATGGTCATGTTTCACGTAAGTCATGCTATGTCAGTTTCTTTCCATCGAGCACTGGGGTACTTATACCCGACAATTTAGCTTTGTGCCTAGAGCCATGTCATGTTCTCACGATACTCTCAGTCAAGCTATGATCTATTGAAATCAATTAGTTATGTGATTCAGTAAAACCAAGAAATCTCAAAAATCTCAGTAATCTCAGTACTCAGTAATCTCAATAACCTCAGTATTCCCAGTCAATCTCAGTAACTTCAGTATTATCGGTCAGTCCTCAGAACTCAATACATTCTGTTAGTCAATGAAACTCAGTAAATTCAATTTAGTTTAGCTCCGCTAAACACTACTATTAGTATAAGTTCAGTTCAGTTAATCAGTTCAGTATCTATTCAGTTGGGAGTAGGAGTTAGCACCGAGTGAACCCAAGGATGGAAACTCACCTGTTATATGAGGGTGTGATTCTTAAAAGCACTCCTTACGTTATAGAACTATGTAGCCAGTGTAGATTGAGACATCATAGCCTGCTATATGAGGGAAGATGGGGTGGCTTAACCTCTTATATGAGCGTTTCCCACTGTTCTTACTAGAGTTACCTATTATATGAGGGCTACTCACATATTCTCCTTACCAGTGGTGCGGTATTGATACCCTTCCAATTGGGGTTACAAATTGGACCCCTACTCAGCCATAATGGCATATTAGGGGCATGTCAGATAGATAACTATTTCCCACAGTCTCAGTTACAGATCCAATCTCAGTAATGTCAACCAGGTAGTTATGTTTCCGTTGTTAATGTTCAGTATGAATTTTATCTTATCATTCTTCCCAATTCAATCAGTCTAATTAGAGGATGATTGTTCCCAAGGGGGAGATATTGTAATACCCCGTACTTTTACGTAGCTTAAATTCATCTAAAAAATGTTAAAGACTAGTTTCAAAGATGAATCCATTTTTATACATATGGTAATTTCAAGATTGCCACTTTTTTCATGTGGTAAATTCAATAAGCTTTCCATCAACACCAAATTCACCCAAATCCGACACCCGGCCGAAGAGTTAGATCCTTTTTAGTGAGACAATGTATCACCTGCGCCATCAGTGCATCGCGGAGCAGGTCAAAATGGCAATCTTCAAAATCCAGTGAGCCTCCGCAATTATATTGCGTCGCGCCAGTTCTTAAATTCAGAATCATCCTTTTTCTAGTGTCTCAGCGCAATACCACCACATCGCGGTGAACTTCCAGGTCCCATCCAGTATTTCAATGCAATTTCACTGTGTCACACCGTCAGCCTAATTCCCAGTTGGCAATTTCCAGTGACACGGCATGATAGCACCACATCGCACTAGCCTGCCAAATTGGGAAATTTTCTTAGAAATAAAAGACGTGTCCAAGGGTTAAAAGGGTCAATTTCCTACCTCGATTTAAACCCAATAACACCTTATTTAGCCATTCTTCACACAAAATATACTAGTTTCTCTCAAGTTTCTTTCAAGAACAAGCTAAGGTTTCTATTAGGGATTCAAATTCAAGAAGGTTTCACTATCAATCTTCACGAAATCATGAACTAAGTTATGCATAGTATTCATTCATGGACTCCTTTTGTCCATGAAGCCCAAGAATCTCTTTTCTAAAGTAAAGATTTTTGATTTTCTTTATGAATTTTATGTTGAGTTTATTTTGTTTATGTTGAGAATGATCAATTGAATTCAAATCCATGTTAGGTGATTAATGTTATGTGGAATTGATTTGTATAGATGTATAATTATGTAAACCTATGATTAAAACCTAGGATGATGAAATTAGATGTTGAATCATGATGTGTAATTGTTGTATAATGGTGTCTACATATATTATGACAATCATGTGTCTGATTAAATGTCGATATATAGGAAAAGTACCCAACTAGCATGATATTATGAAATCCCCATGTTTGTACAAGTTTATGTATATCACAGTAACGTCAATAACATCAATATTCCCAGTCAATCTCAGTAACTTCAGTGTTATCAGTAAGTCCTCAGAACTCAGTATATTTCGGCAGTTAACGAAACTTAGAAAATTCAGTTTAGTTTAGCTCCGCTAAACAATACTATTAGTATCAGTTCAGTTTAGTTAATCAGTTTAGTGTCTATTCAGTTGGAAGTAGGAGTTAGCACCGAGTGAACCCAAGGATGGGAACTCACTTATTATATATGGGTGTGATTCTTAGAAGTAATCCTTGCATTCCAGAAATATGTAGCCAATGTAGGTTGAGACATCATAGCCTGCTATATGAGAGTAGATGAGGTGGCTTAACCTGTTGTATGAGGGTTTCCCACCGTTCTCACTAGAGTTACCTATTATATGAGGGTTACTCACAGATTGTCCTTACCAGTAGCACGGTATTAACTCCCTTCCAATCGGGGTTACAGATTGGACCTAAACTCAGCCATAATGGTATATTAGGGGCATGTCGGTTAGATAACTACTGCCCATAGTCTCAGTTACAGATCCAGTCTCAATAATAGAACTCAGTTTAGTTCTATAGAAGTCAACTCAGTACAGTGTGGAACTCAGCTAGTTCAATCATTATCAGGACTGTCAAATACAGTCACTCATGTTATCAGTAGTCTAACTCAGTAATCATGTTATCATGAACCCAGTTAATAGTATATTAATTTATACGAAACTCGTGTTATCATTATTCAATTTCAGCACTGTCAGATACTGCCAATCAGACCAGCTCTTCATAATCAAACTGTCAGAAATAATCATTCCTTTATCTGTAATATGACATCAGTTCCTTAGTACTCAATAGATTCAAACATTTAGTATCCTAGTATTAGTACTCATATATCAGTAAATCCACGTTATCAGAATTCATGAGTCAACATTATCACGATCTCAGCTTAAGTTACATATGCATGCATGTATTCTCACGTTCATGTTAGTGAGTCAGTTAGTATTGTTCATGCATATAAACCTATTGCATTCAGCCTACCTCACTTGCCTACCAGTACATTCAAAGTACTGATGTATTTGCACTATGATGTCTTATACATCTTTCCATTTGGATTTTTCATACCTTGAAAGTACATGGAACATAAAGTTATGATTCAGTATTTTTGAAGGTTTCTCCTATGAAAGGATTCATGATATTTGGGAAAAAGGGGAAGCTTAACCCTAATTAAATTAGTCTGTATCAGATTTAAGAAGAATTAGGAATGTTGCTTATGAGTAGGAATTGGTGGACATTGGTCATTTGATGATTTAGACACTGCATAAGCTTCTTCTTAAACCTCTCCCAAGTCTCATGGAGAGCTTTAGTTGGAAGTTTCCTAAAGTTACTAATTTTATCTCTCAACCGTTCCCTCTTGGACGACGGAAAGAACCTTTCTAGGAAAGCATCTTTCAATTGTCTCCAATTGGTAATCGAGTCAGGAATTAGCCCATTCAACCATAAAGTTGCCTACCTAGATTGAGACAATGGAAACAGCTGCAACCGAATAGCATTTTGCCCAACTCCTGGGTTATCAAATGATTTGCATGTCAAAATAAAGTTAACTAAATGCATATTCGGGTCATCACCCGCAAGACCATCGAACAACCCCTTAAAATGTTATAATTGGGTCATAGTGCTTGAGATATTGAACTTGGCAGTACTAAGGGAAGTGGAATAATTGCCCCGATTGAACCAACTCCATCCAAATGATCATCATCATCTTATAGATTAAATTGGGCGGCCTGGCATTCTGGTCTCGCCCTAGCATAGTGATTTCTATTTGTATTCCTGTATGCCAGTGCAGGTATATTGCCAACACACCTCAGGTTGGCCGAATTTAATAAATAATAATCACCCAAATCATCATCTAGGTTTAGTTCCCGGCCTGGATTTTCTGCATTCTGTTGTTGTACTTATAAAGCTGGCACAGTAGCTAGCCTAGCTGCTTCCTATGGAGAAGCTTCTCTCTCTGGGTCCTATTGACCATCAATTCTGCCAATAAGTTGAGTTTTTAGATTAATAGGTAATAAAGGTTCACCTGATCTCCATGTACTTGGCATACAAGACAATCAACCTAAACAGAATAAAAATACAAACAAAAAGTAAAATTTGAGAAACTTTGACCAAAATTCAATTAACAATCACAGACTTAATTGCCAACTGTATTCCCCAGCAACGTAGCCAAAATTTGATACGCCCAAATTAAAACTCTCTTACAAAAATATAAGCGGTGATGCCAAATATACAACCCAACTGGGTTGCGTGTCAAATCCTACAGGGAATATCATGTTCACTAAGTATTGTGACTGTTATTAGACTGTTGATCTAGGGGGTCGGAGTAAAGGAAGTTTTAAAATGTTAACAATATTCTTTCGTACTTTTATCACATAGAGGTCCAGCTAATGGTAGTGAATGTAAATATAATTTCAATGAGAATTAATTAACTAGAGTTATGTTCACCAATATGTTCAAACAATTAGGGTTGTGAATTTGTGGTCGAATTCTAACTTATAGATTCAATTGCAAGAAATATTGACTTCTAAGAATTACCCTCATGTTTCTCAACCTCATGGGTGTTTCATCCTTTATTTCTCTCAAACTTAAAGGATTTATGCATTGTTCAATAATACTCTCATTAGGGTTAACCCCATTAAGGTATCAACCCATTAGCCCAAAGGATAGACCTATGGATTTTATGTGAATCATTTCTTTTCCCAACATCCACTTTCTTATCAGACAAGTGGTGTTCATGGGCTCACTTCTCAAGTTTGCAACCAAGAGATATCATTATAATGAAGAGAGATTCATATAATTTAGATAGGTGTTAGAAACCACACCAATTCACCACCCCAAACAACTCTCTACATCAAGGCTCCCATAACCCTAGTTATGGGAGTTTAGCTATTCATTTCCATATAAGATATCAAACATATATTCATGCTCATAAATAGCTTCAAGAGAGTACTTACAAAAGTCACAATATTGTTTTTCTCAATCTTCGATGAAAAATATAGAATCTAATACTCAGCTCTTAATTTCTAGCTTCCAATTTCAATGAAAAGTATTACACAACTCTTAATAGAGGAGAAAGTATGAAACTAATGTTAAAAGATGTGGAATAAACCCTAATACTTCATATTTTTATGATTCCAAAATTGGGTTTTTATAATTAAACTCGGAGTTGTCGCTTCATGCTCGACGGTTCTAGCAACGGTTTATCGTTAGGGCGACGTTCCATCACTGGACCTCCAGTGAGTCCATGTTCTACTTCTGGGCGACGGGTAGGGCGACGGTTTACCGTACGGCCACCGGTCCGTCGCCGGTCCGTCGCATGACTTTTAGTGATTTTGTATTCTATTTCATGGCGACGATTTAGACTGATGTTTTATCACAGAGTTGATGGTCCATCCCCTAGACCGTCGCAGGATATCCAGTGTTACTGTCTTCTATTTTTGGGCAACAGTTCAAGACGATGGTTCATCGCAAGGTCGATGGTCCGTCGCCTAAAACGTCGATGATCATTTTTTCAAGAGAGCCCTTATTTTGAAATCTCATGAAATCTTATACTAATGCCCTTTTTCTCAAGACTTAAACATGCGGTGGCCATGTCGATTATTCAATCACATGCAATTCTTCTTCTTAGTAAAAATAGTATAGCTATGTTAAGAAGACTCCCGCTCATTAACTTACAATGAACATCAGCCCAAGTTTGGGTAATTACTATTTGACATCAAAATTCAAAACATGCAAGTGGATACCACATATCATATAAATCAAGTAAAATTCATACTAAGAGGGAGGTCTCATAAATCATGCTCTCAATTAAACTTTTCAAAAAGACACTCAAAAGCTCATTTATTCATAGTTATAATTCAATTCTACATCAAAGAGTTCAAGACCAATCTATACATTTATCAAAATAAATTCACGAATGCTTTCTATTCAAAATGATATTAAAACCCTTTTTTATAAACATGATGGTATATCTTTAAACTTGTTAAAATAATAAAACCCATTTCCATGGAGGTTAAGGATAGTCATACATACCTTAATGACGAATAAAGAAGAAATTGATCCTTTAAACTTGAATGTGCAAACCGTAAGTTAGTTTTTCTCCTCTTGTGTTTTAGAAGATGAATTAGGGATTTGATAGTGTTTAAAACATATTTGGGATCCTTAACTCAAAAATGGAGCATCTATACTGCAAAATATAGGGTAGGCGGTGCCCAGCCCATGGCCTAACCATAAATTAGGTGGCGCCTTGCCTATTTACTAACACAGGGTGGGCGACATCTAGCCCATTGCAAAACACAGGGTGGGCGGTGCCTAGCCCATTACCTAACCTTTCCGTTGAGGGTAGGATATAGCAAGGCAATGCCTAGCCATCATATAAGCTCTACTTTGCGATCTACTTAGTTTTGAGGTCCTAAAATACCCCCAACACCTCCCACAACATCAACACATGATCTACCATCACTACAAAGTTCCTAAAGGTCATTTTTGACTCACTAAAAGAGTGTTACATCTATGGGGTATTACATATATATATATGTGTGTGTGTATGGTTAGAGGTGAATGGATATGCTTGTTTACTTAGTTTTAAGAGATGACATAATTTTATCCTTATCCTAAGTTCTTGACTCGCTAACCAATATTTGGGTAGCTATATCGATCCCCACGTGATGTAGGAACTGGCCATTCTACTCTTCCTACTCAATGATTGAATTTTGAGATCTGTTCAGTTGGATTGAAGTGGTGAGCTTCCATATTCCAGAAGGCTCCATTTAATATAATGGATGTCTTTACTTACTCTGGTTATTTCATAGACACTTGTTTTGGGTATGGTTGGGGGCATGTCTCAATTAGATATTTTTTTATTTTCGATTAGAGGTTTTATGGGACTACTATCGGTTTGTATGGGTGGTGTCGTTATTAGTGTCAGCCTTTGTATTGACATTGGTATTGAGGCTTATACCATTGAACTAAATTTGACTTATGATTTTTACAATTTGTTTTAGATTCAATATATTTATATTTGGAACTCATTTGGTATGGGATGTATGGATAGGTTTATGGTATGGTTATTGGTTAGGTTTTTGATAATTGGACTTACTTTGGAAGATCACGGTTATAGGCCTATCCCAAAGTCTGAATTTGTATATATACGCTATCTTGTTAAATGTTCAGAATTTATCTAACTCAGGGTATGCGTTTTGATAGTTGGGTTGGGTATCCGAGGTAATCCCTAATCCTAGTTGAACTTAGGATGCCTATTACGATAAAGACGGGTCGTTTTAAGGTACTAGGTACATATGTATTGAATATTGAAGGGCATATTGACACAGAAAAGAATGTTGGTAAAGCGTCGTGGCATATTGACAGGGGGAAGAATATTGGTGGATGATGATAGGGTAAATAGTGGTGCATAACGATAGGGGGAGCTTTCATCTATGGTTGAATGAGATAAATGAACATTGATGCTAAAAAATCAGTGGTTAGTTTGTCATCATCAAAAAAGGAAAAAATTGCTATATTTTGCTTTGATGATGACCATCTGACAACAACGGACCAAGTCCCTACGTCTTCATGAATTTAGTACAACTGTCACTATCCTGCAAAATTTTATCTATTAGTGTAACAAACTACGTAGGTGGGCTTGTTCCTATAAGGACACCTGGCCTAATCTTATTTCATCCCTAATCATTATCCAGTTATAAATTGAAAATAATGCTCTTCAATTCACTAGTTTTTGCAATTTGGTTGTTCAAGAAAAAAAAATCAACGAAAACTCAAATATTGCTCAAGTCCCAATCTTTTGTGTATTGAGAGACTGTGTGTTCTTGAGTCAAGTCTTGGCCTGAAATTGAATTACTCGTGTTATAAGAGTAATTCTTTTATTGTGTTCTTAAGAATGCTTAGGTAGAGTTAACTGAGTTGATATTAGTTAGAGTTAATCAATATTGAGGTAAGTTCATAGCAGAGTTGTCAAAGTAGGTTTGTAATAGAGTTATTAATAACTAATGAAGCTTATAGTTAAGTTCCCATTGAGTCTGTAATCAAGAGTTTGATTATAGTGGATTTTTGAGTGCTTGTGATGGACACCCATGTTTTTTTCTCCCTTGATCAAGGAGGTTTCTACGTTAAATCATTGTGTTCTTTAATTTCCAGCAAAGTTTTAGCTTCCTACAACTTTACTATTTTATTACTTGTGTCTTACTATAAGGGACTTGATCCCTCATAGTGTGGAGCAACCCCCCATGTTTGAACACTTGTCATTAGGAAAAAGTGCCTGAGGTATGAGTTACATTTCCCTCTTATCATATTTTGGATGTGTCCTTGGATTCAATGGTACTCTTTTTATTATCGTGCTAAAATGTCCTAACTTCTCATTTGGGGATGAATGATCCTAATTGGAGGATAATGTAAGAACCCAAAATTTTTTGACGAATTTAATTTTGACTTTCCCCCATACTTAATGTTAATTTTTGAGTTGAATTATGTTATGGGATGTTAAATGGTATTTTGGAGAAGTTTGAAAATTTTAAAATTTTTGAAAGGGGTTCAGGGTCATTTTGGGACCCTGAGGTAGTAAGGGCCCATGATAGTAGCATGCAACGCCACTTATGCTCGACGATAGGAGCGTGGGATAGAGGCTAACCTCTGCGATAACGGCGTGCCACGTTGCTATGCATTTTTTGTATAGTTTTTGTTTGTTTTACTTGAGGTGAGGGACTTCTAGTCCTTTTACCCCTTAAACAACCTTAAAATATCAATTGACGCTTTTCCTTTAGTTATTAAGACTAAAACATCATTCTTTTCCTCTTTAACTCCCAGAGCAAGAAAGTTCAAGGGTTTTACTAGGAATTCACCATTCAAGCTCCAAACTTTGATTTCTCTTCAACTTCTTCTATATTTTAGGCATGCTTCTAATTCCTTAACTTGTATTTCACATTGTGGCATTAAATTGTTCAATATTCATGGGTGTTGAATGATGGGTTTGTAATCTGGATGAGGGTTATTGGGTGGTAATACTTGAGTTAATTTTTCCATGTTTTAAATGAATTATTCATGCTTAAATTAATGGTTTTTGGGGCAGAATTAGTGATTTATTATAATGGTTAAATTAGATGACATGTGTTTCACCAAAATTAATGAATGTTTGGTTTAATAATGACATTAACCTCAACTCACCTTGTAAACTTGATTTTGAACATGTATCCTTGTATGGTTAACTATTTTTTTAAACTCATTGTGTTGCATTATAGGATAAATGTATAAAATAGATTTGAATGGTCTCAGTGGCCATGATTTGGACTTTAAATAGAACTTGAGAGTCAAATCAACTATATGGACTCGTTTGGTGTAAATGGAAAAGATTACAGGCATATTGATATGACGATACGATATTGGAAAATGCCTTAATAAAGATTGTTTGGTAAATGATTGGTTTATGTGAAAATTGTGTTAATATGGGCTTAAATAAAATTGTATAGCTCACAAATAAGAAGTAGTCCCTGGGAGACAAACACTGAAAACTACGTTTGCCGATGTTGGGTGTCGATATGAGTATGTGTATGACACACATTATATTTTGGATGGCTATCACCTTGGTCTTTATCCTTTCCTCAATTTCGTCGGTACGTCTAGATAACACGCACTAGGAGCCCTTTCGGTAGGAGGAGCCAAACTCATATAGCCTATGAGTTCCTTTAGGTCTATACGAGCTACATAGTTTAGGCTAATATCTTGTACTTTCATATTTCATGACCCTCATCCCTATCCCAACATCCTATTTATGTATATATAAATGTTGTGCATGTGTTTTTGACTGGTTTCTAATGTGTGCATTACTTTATCCCTTTCCCTCGAGTTACATGCCGGTCTTTCTCATGTCTGTACTTGTTCAACTACCATTAACATGAGATGTTTGAAATTCTTTCACCCTTAATTCGAAATCTGAAAGTCTAAGTCATGTGAAAGTATTATTGTCTTATAGAAAGAATGTTTTACACGCTGCAAATGCTAATAAGTTGAGTTTCGAATAGTAAATAATTACTATGAAAAAGTTTTAAGGACAATCCAAGGAGGCAACGCCTTGATTACTGCCATGGGCAAAGGTATAATTATTTATCCCTTTTAAGTTTTGCACAAATTTTACGTGTCAGTGCATAAAATTTAAACTACAATAAAGTCTATTAGTAATAAGAATATGTGAAATATGGTAATTGCAGGAGTGACAAAGGAATATGTCAAATGTAATGCGATGTGTTGTTTCTTGAGTAATATTTTGGATTATACTTACTAGTGTTCAAATGCTATGCGATGTGCTGTTTATTTGAACACTTTTCTTTTAATAAATCTGAAAAAAATATAAGGACTCTTCATTATTAATTATTAATGAAAACTTCAGCAACTGTCATTGTAGACCATATTGATTGATCCTACATTATGATTTTGGTCTATAACGGATCAATGACAGGTAAGAAATTCGTATGAATGAATGAAATCGAGTTTTAATCGATGCTCTTCTAGCTCTGGAATGGAGAAATGTATTTTTAGGTTTTCTGAAATATTAAAATCTGCCTACTAATGAGTTTTTGAGTAGATCCTGAAAGCTTCTCAAGCTAGTAGCAATGGCGGATAAATGGGTTTTGCAAATATTTGAAAGAAAATAGGAGTAACAATGGAAGTGATGAGCAACAATGGTGATTTTCAGTTGTGAGGAGGAAGATTTTGCCAGAAAAGTCGTCCGAATCGGAGAAAGTAGCTGAAGAATGAGAGTTTTCTTAGTGGCTTCTTGGATAAATTTTACTTTGTTATTTTATAAATTTAAAAATGGGAAAAAATTAAATATTTGTTGGATGACGTGGATATTAAAGTGTAATATTATAGACTTGTGTGCAAGATTTTGATAGTTTTTAAAAATTAAATGGATGGCATCATAAATGTGTCTATCCACTATATTTTTTAAAACTTTTATCTATCTTGGTCACATCACCTTATTCTCTACTTCTTCAACAACCATTAATGGGAGATGTTTGAAATTCTTTCACCCTCTATTAGAAATCTCAAAGTCAAATCTTGTGACAATATAAATCTCTTATAGAATGAAGGTCTTACACGATTCAAATCAAAATTACATGAGTTTAAAATTTAAATAATTATTAACAAATCAACTAATACTTGATAGCTTCAATAGTAAACTTCAACAAGAAATTCTGAGACATGGACGATGGCTCTTTTTTTTTTTCTCATTACCATAGGAAAGAACTACAAGAAGAAAATATTCACCAACATGAAAATCAAGAAATAGAATATCAAAGAGGGTTAAACCAATTCTTCTATCCATTTTATTCCCCTCCCCTTTATCTTTGTACACTTATAAGTGCATGAAATTTGTATACAAAAAATTACAGATTGCATACACTTATCTCTCCAGGACCAACTTTGTGGGAATACACAGAATATGTTGTTATTATTGTGTAGTAGCCATGGTAAAAAAAGCTTAACCTTTAAGAAATAATTGCATATGTGCACTGCAAATCCAGATCAATAGATATCAAAGAGAACTCACAATGAGTTCTAGAAATACCTAACAGATCAGAAGAATATTACCATATGCATTTCTTCTACTGGGTGACATATTTGAGATAGAATTTTAAAGCATATTATATCACAAAACAGTAAAACCTGACAGAGGCAGCTAAACAGGATTTGTGGCCTAAAGCCAACTTTAAGGAGAGACCCTTGAAATTAATTAATAAAATTTTATATATATATATATATATATATATATTTTTGTAACGGGTGATGTAAGTATATATATATTGACAATTCTCATTTGACTACATGTTAATTTTCATCATCAAAGATATCTGATAATTGAACAAGGTTTCAATAATATTTTGGTAAGAAAGATCGTTGTTAAGATAATTGTTTATCAATTAATTGTCTACATTTAATGAACTCAATTTTTACTACTACCTAGATGTTAAAATAATTTTATACATATGGAATAGTTTTAAGTCTATTTTGAATTGAATTGATGATTGATCCATTATTTATGAGAAACAATCAAACTCGAAGAATATTAGAAGAGACTTTGTTTGTCTTCTACTATAGATATCACAATTAATTAATTTTTTTTTTGTATGCATGTTTATTATAAAATTTCACTGATAATCAGGCTATTCTAATTAATGTGACACTTTTTACTTCTACAGAATCTAATTATATTAATCGTGAATAATTTTTTAAATCTATTCTTTTTCATATTCATAACATGAGATAAAAATTCAGTGTATAAGACTTATTGCAAAGTTTTTGAACACTTAGATTTTAAAATATTGTACTAATTCAATCATATTTAACTTTAAAATTATTTAAATGAATTATCGTTAAATGAAAAGTGACACATACATTGAAACAAATATATAGAGTATTCATCTAAGTAGCATCTACTTATTTCTAAATGATTCTATAAAATTGCCAAAAGACATTTTCTTAAAATAATAATGATGCTACATCTATGATATATTTTATGCACTAATGAAAATTTGGGCCTTTGATTTGGGTTTGTGTGGTGGTAGTGGGTGTGGGGGGGAGGGTGATAAAGCACTTTCTTTAGTTGTTTCCCCCTTAAGCCGACACTGAAACCTGATACTGCTGGTTTCTCATAGTATATATTCTAGCTATATCACCAAACATTAAAACCTACTATAGGCTTCTCATAATATTTATTCTAGCATACTATTTACAAGCTTTTCTAATAAACTTAATAGAGTTAACACCCTAGCTTGCAACAACAAATAAGTTACAACTGGTTATAAATAAGACAACCATGAGATTAAGCTAATTCTTTCATTGCAGTCAACTCATACTGAGGGATTGATGCATCGAAAATTCTGCTCGTAGAAATTTATCAACTGCCAAAACACACACACACACAAAATGGTATTTTCATTAAGATTCATCTATGTAAATTAGGAGGAAATACTTCTAAAACTAAAGTAAGATCTTAAAAGTATATAATTCTTCTCTTTCTGCTCTCGGCTCCCCTCACCGCTTATTTGTAAGATCCTTCCTTCTCAATTTCAACTTTCACTTTCTCTTTCTTGATCCTCAAAATGTACACTTTGAAGATATGTATTTCTATTTTTTTTTTTATCAATCTATTCTTGTATTTATGAAAATAAAAGTTTCACGAGCAGAAAAAGGGGTTTTGTCAATTGTGCTTGAAATTAAAAGTCCTAGAATGGATCCCATATGTCAAAGAAAAATAGGTCGAAGGTGTTTCTTTTGCGACTAGCAAAAAAGGTGGGAATCAAGAATATTTTTGAGAGTTTGTTGTTTGAAGAAAACAAATGATGAATTATAATGCTTGGATGTTTTTTTGATTTTACCATTTGATTTGCTATGATGAGCTAGAGAAGATGTCGTGATCTTTTTAAGTTATGAATCGAGAGTAATCTAGGATGTTCTCTAGAGAATTTAATGATATTTCAGAAAAAATTATCCAGTTTGAGGCCGATCTAAGATGTTCTTCCATTTATTTTTATTTTTAATGGGAACAATAAGAGACTTTTAAAATTTTTGAGAGAATCTTTTTGAAGAGGGTTAATGTTTTTTTTTTGTGAAGTCATAGTTTTAATAGCATAAAGAAGGTAAAATGACTTGTCCATCTTGATTTCTGTAGTCAGTTGAAACCTTCTAATTATTTTGTTAAAATATTTTAATATCTCAATTTTAATTATATTTTATTTTATTGTTTTTAACTTTTAAGAGCTCAATTAACAATGTAATCAGCGGTGGGGGTATCCATTGAATGACTACTCGAAATCGCATATTCAACTGAATCATTTTATCGATTGTCGGGTTTGGTGGTGGGGGTACTAGCGACTTAACGATAATATTTATCCTCAATATAGGTCTAGATCTATCGGCAACAACATTCCACGTGTGCAAGGACACATGCCTATTACAATCTACATCTCATCTACTAAGTGACACATTCAAGACAGCTGAAGCATATTATATCATTAAATAGTAAAACCTGATACAGGTTTCTCATTGTATATATTCCATTTATATCGCAAAACATTAAAACCTACTACAGGTTTCTCATAACATATATTCCAGCATACTATTCACGAGCTTTTCTAAAAAACTAAATAGGGAATAACACACCAGCTCATAACAACAAATAAGTTACAACATTTTATATATAAGAAAGAGATTAAGCTAATCGATCCAACCATATATACATTTCTTTCATTTCTTCTAACTCATACAGAGGGATTGATGAATCGAAAATTCTGCTCGTAGAAATTTATCAACTGCCAAAATATACACACAAAAAAAGTATATTTCCATTAAGAGTCACCAAAGTAAATTAGGAGGAAATAATTTTGAAACGAGTAAGAACTTAGAATTATATCAACACATTCCTCACATAAAAACCATAACTATAAAATAGAATGATACAATGTTTATTTAAACAAATTACACGTTCAGGTGTTAATCTGAAGTGATAATCCAAAATAATTAGTGAGTATATAATTAGAAAAGCACAATGAGGAAAAGATTAAGGTTTAACAATAATTCAGATTATAAGGCACTATCAATGTACGCAGTGTGGTACTACTTCTAAACTATTACTTGATGAGGTTATTGTGATTTAAATACTAAATGCTTATTGTATCCATATTTATGCGAAACTGAGAAATAACTATTATTAATGCATATGAAAATGTAAGATAGTTAAGCTTTTTGGTGATGCAAGAATCAATAAAAGAGAAAAGAGAAACAATTACCAGGAGTGGATTATTTATCTTCAGAAACTTGTTGGTCACCAGTGTTTCCTTTCCATCCGACCTGTAGGAAACCAGTAAGTAAGGCTAAAATGTGAACTAAAAACCTAATATATGAATCAACAAGGCGTCATTAAACTAAAAAGTTAGAATTAAATTATCTTGCAGCATCTGTGCGAAAATTGGTAAAGCCACCGAGAGTATGAGGCAAGTTGTGACCATGAACAAAACTGTCAAGTTCAAGCTCCCTCCATTAAGAAAAGAGATCAAAGCAGAAACAGAAGGAAGCAATCATACTGGCTATACTTCATAACATCTTATGCACATTAAATTGTTATTATGAAAAAATAGGTAACACAACTTCAAGAAAAAAATCAATGAAAATAAAAAAATTACCACTTAAAATATGATGTAAAAGGAACAATAGAATGATAAGACTTGAAATTGATTTTAAAATTCAAGAACTTTTAGCTTATCCTAACAATAACAAAGATCTTTTTTTGATGAATTAAGGGATATGATTTGCTAGAGTTCTATCGTAGACCACCTCTCTGCTTCTTTACACTTTACCCTCCTCAAATCCCACTTTGTGGGAATACACTGATATGGTGTTGTACGTGGTATCATTAAAAAGGAATCAAGAAGATGCATTTTGTACAACTTGTAAGACTGAGGGAACTAGGTTTGATATCAATGAAATTATTTTGACTTGTAAAGAAATAAATAGAAATCTGAGAGATTGCACATTTTGTTTATCACAAAAGCCCAAAACGCATAGAAATAGAAATATAAGTTTTAATTCACAAACCTCTTTGCAAGAAAGGTCACTATAACATCTTTATTATCATTGAATAAAGTTTCTGCATAGCCAACAGGCTTGATAAGCTCTTTAATTGTAAAAGCATCTTTGAAATCTGCAGTAGCTGAATCTGGCTCAACGATGTCAGGGCTACAGCTGCCGGCTGAGCTGGAGGCGTCCAATGGAACACTCATATTTTTTCTTTTCACTCCTTTCATTCTCTCTCTAAGATTTTCATTTTCTTTCTTGTCTCTTTCTAATGTTATATATACTTTATTTTTAAATTTGTCTGACCTATTTTTTTCATGTGGTACACTTAACCTACAAAATAAAAGATATATTAATAACTAGAGATATTTTAATAAATTTAATTCTTTAATTTAAAATTATACTCTATTTAATTCACAATAAATAAATTTTTGAGCTATTTTGTAATATCTAAGATAAGTAAATTATTCATTTTTTAAGAGATATATTAGGAATTTCTTTTAATTACTTTATACTTTTTAGGTTATGGGTTTTGAGAGACTTATTTGACTTTATTTTACTATTACTGAAGTTTCAGGAGTATTTTAATAATATTTAAAAGGATAATCATGAAAAATAAAGTGCAATATATGTCCTAATTTCTTTTCGTTAATAGGTGTATGCTGGGCCAAAAATTCATTTATTTTATACTAGAGAGTGTAAGATTTTAAATTTTCTTAAATTCTGCATCAAGTGTTTAACTCACAAAATTAAATGTATTTTGATACATTTAATATATTTTAATTAAGATAACACAAAAATTTTTTTTTCAAACTTCGTGTCAAGTCACATTTAATCCACAAATTAAAGATGTAGTATTTTGATACCTTTAACGTATTTTAAAGAAAAAAAATAAATTTTTTGTAGTATCTAAAATAAGTAAATTATTCATTTACAAGAGCCGTATTGAGAATTTCTTTCAAGTTTACGTTATACTTTTTAGGTTATGAGTTTTAAGAGACTTAATTGACTTTATTTTAATGTTATTAAAATTTCAGTAGTAGTTTGATAATATCTAAAAAGATAAACATGGAAAGTAAAGTATAATTTATGTCCTAGTTTCTTTTCTCGAATAGGTGAGCATTGAGCCGATAATTCATTTATTTTGAACTAAATAGAGTAAGATTTAAAATTTTCTTAAATTTTATGTCAAGTCACGTTTAACTCATAAAATGCAAGAAATTTTGATCCATTGAGTATATTTTAATTTAAGGTCATATAATTTTTTATATTCTCAAACTCCGTGTCTAGTCACATTTAATCTATAAAATAAAAAATGCAGTATTTTGATACAATAAACATAATTTAATTTAAGATCATAAGATTTGTAATTTTCTTAAATTTCGTGACAAATCATGTTTAACCCATAAAATTGAAGATATTCTGATATATTCAATATACTTTAATTAATAACATTCAATACTTCAATTTCTTAAACTCTATGTCAAGTCAAAATGGGTCAATCAATTCGAAACTAAAGAAGTAGAAGAATATATTTCATTGTGCTTTGTATTTAATTGAGAAAATGTCATAAATAACTATAGCTTGGGATATAATTATGAATGTAATTATATCTCAAGTACTTATAAAATGTAATTGCATTTATTCTATGCTGTGAATATCAGTTGTACCAATAAAAAAATTATATATAAGTGGAAAATAGTAATTGCATTATGCGAGTATAAACTATAAGACTTGAGACATTTATTTTGTCCCATTATTAGTACGTGTGTGTATATATATTACGTAATTGCTATAAAACATAAATGTAACACATTTCATATTTTTTTGAAACTGTGGATATACATTGTAACTTTAGTTTAAATGTTTGTTACATCGTCTTAAATGTAAATTTATGATTATTTATTAAATTTAATTTTTCGATCTCTCATTGAATTTGCTAGTTTTAATCAGAATAAGATAGATTTCAATTACTTACTATTTAAAGCGTTTAGCCAAATTAAGCGTGTTCTTGCCCATTTTATTCATTATATTTATATAAAATGAATCTAAAATATCAGTAACCTTGTATACATATATTAATCTGATTAACGTGGTTAAGTTTATCTATTCAATCCACTTATTTCAATACTTTTTAAACTTTATAATGATTTTATATTATTTTGCTACTTTTTTTACATGTCATCATTGAGCACATTAAGCGATATTTTTCCTGGACTAATATTATGGCTTATACTTACTATCGTTAAAATATAATGCGATGTATTAATCATTTAAATGATTTTCTCAAAATTTCTAAAAAAAAAAAAGCATTAGGATTCCCCATCATTAAATATTTAAGAAAATAACTAGTAAAAAGAAACAGAAAAAAAAGGGAAATTATATACTTTGTTAAATTATGTCTTATATTGTAATTTTGGTTTAAGTATTTGTCACATGAAATTTGAGTAAATTTATGATTAAAAATTTAAAGGAATATTTTAGTTACATTAAATTTGCCGGATTCAATAAGAATAAAACTGAATTCAATTACTTATTTATAGTGTTAAGACAAATTAAACATGTTCTTTCCCAATATTTTCATATTTATATTGAACATATCTAAAATATCATGATTCTTTAATGCATCTATTAGAACGCTTTATTTTGACAAGTTAAGTTCATCAATTTTCTTTTTTCAACACTTTTCTAAGTGTAGTACAATTTTATATGATTTTTATATTTATTTGCTAACATTGAGTACATCCAGTTATATTTCTTCTTGACTACTATTTTGGCTTATACTTACCAACATACAAGTACAATGCACTAGCTATTTATTTAAACATTTTTCTCTTAATAATTCTAAAAAAAACATTAGGGTTTATAATTATTTATTATTTAAGAAAATAATTATCAAGATCCGAATCAGAGCCTACTCGTGATGAGTATCTCAAGCCAATTGCAGACCGGAGACCACCCCTTTAGTCATACCTTAAGAGAAATTAAGATAATTAATAATGGAAGACAACCAATCAATAAGAAGAATAATAGATAACCCAAAACTCCATGTACATGTTCACATACATACATACATACATATATATATATATATATATATATATAACTCTAGAAGCATTTTCTCCCAGTCTCTCATACATACATACATACATACATACATACATACATACATACATACATATATATATATAACTCTAGAAGCATTTTCTCTCGGTCTCTTATTTTCTTAATCACTTTAGATTTTTAATGGAAGAAGAAGAAGACCCAATTGATGGGACAAGCCTCCTACTAATCCTGATTATTGAAAACTGATAAACTGAGATACTGAAGTAATAATTATGTCCTCAAACTATGAGGACTTAATATTAGTCTGATGATCGGGATGCTAAGTATGATCGGGAGCCCGTGCGTCTGAACCTATGATATAAGACATCATAGCACAAAAGAAAGGTATGTGTCAGTACTTTGAATGTACTGGTATGCTAAGTGAGGTAGGCTGAGATGCATGGGTTCATACGCATGAACAATACTGACTGAATAACATGTGTATAACTGAATAAATACATAAACTGTAGCTGAGGTCGTGATAACACTGGATACTGAGTTTTGAATTTCTGATTTACAGATATTTGAGTTTACTGATACTGTATTAGTGATAGCTGAATGGCTGTATTTGAAAGTCCTGATCCTGGGAAACTATTCTGAGGTTCGTACTAAACTGAGTGACTATATCTAACAGTCTTGATTTTTGTAGAACGGAACTAAGTTCTATTCCGAGGACTGAAACTGAGACTATTGGAGGTAATCATCTAACAACATACCTATTTCTGAGTGAATTAGGGTTCAACATATAACCCTAGTTGGAAGAGTGTCAGTACCTCGTATGAGATGTATCAACCCTGGTTTGGCAGGTTGATACCTCAACCTATGCTAGCTACATAGTTATGTAATGCAGGAATTGATACAAAGGGTCAAACCCTCTGCTGGCAGAAATGCCCCCATCCATGGGTCCGCTCGGTACTGAATCCTACTCCCAACAGAACAGACACTGAACTGATTCCTAGTTCATACTAGGCTTGACAGAACTATTACTTATTATACTGTCTAATTGAACTGAGTTCACTGAGTTCTGTTGAGAAAGACCAAACTATCATGGTCACATCACTTTATTCTTCCTTTTGAAAGTTAATGTCTTCTGATGTTTGCTGTGGAAGATAGAGAGGCTGGTAGGGTTTATAGATTTCAAAGCACTGTCGTTTGCATGATGTACTTCTTCAATAACCATTAACTGGAGATGTATGAAATTCCATCACCCTTAATAAAAAATCTCAAAGTCAAGTCATGAAAAAGTATAGTTCTCTTAAAGGAATAAGGTCTTACGCGATGTAAATCCTAATTACTGAGTTACAAAGACTAAATAATCATTACCAGATCAACCAATATTTGATAGATTCAATATTTAACTTTAACAAGAAATTCTGAGACATCAATGATGCCTCTTATTTTCCTCATGACCATTGGATCCATCTATAAGAAGAAAATATTTACCAACATGAATATGAAGAAATATGACATTAAAAAGGCTTAAACAGTTCTTCTATCTATTTCGTTCCCTACCCCATTTTCTTTTTACAGTTACCACTACTTGAACTTCGTATACAAGAAAATTAGATATAGTATGGCATTTGAGGTAGTGGTACTGGCTACATACTCTTTACCTCTCCAGAATAGACTTTGTAGGAATACACTAGATATGTTGTTATTGTTGTGTAGTAGCCATGGTAAAACAAGATTAAGCTTTAAGAAACAATTGCATATGGACACTAAATCCATATCCATCGCTATAGAGTGGAACTCACAATGAGTTTTAATAACTCCTAACAGCTCAGAAGAATATTATTGTAAATAAATAGTAAAACCTGATACAGGTTTCTCATTGTATATATTCCATTTATATCACAAAACATTAAAATCTACTACAGGTTTCTCATAACATATATTCTAGCATGTTATTTACTAGTTTTTCTAATAAACTTAATAGGGAATAACACCCCAGTTTACAACAACAAATAAGTTACAACATTTTATAGATAACCAAGAGATTAAGATAATCGAGCCAACCACATATATATTTCTTTCATTGCTGCTAACTCATACAGAGGGATTGATGAATCAGAAATTCTGCTCGTAGAAATTTATGAACTGCAAAAACATGAACACAAAAAAAGTGTATTTCCATTAAGAGTCACCTAAGTAAATTATGAGGAAATACTTTTGAAACGAGTAAGAACTTAGAATTATATCAACACATTCCTCACATAAAAACCATAACTACAAAACAGAATGATACAATATTTATTTAAACAAATTACACGTTCAGGTATAAATCTGAAGTGATAATCCAAAACAATTAGTGAGTATATAATTAGAAAAGTACAATGAGTAAAAGATTAAGGTTTAACAATAATTTAGATTATAAGGAACTATCAATGTACACAGTGTGGTACTACTTCTAAACTATTACTTGACGAGGCTATTGTGATTTTAAAACTAGATGCAAAATGTATCCATATTTACGCGAAACTGAGAAATAACTATTATTAATGCATATGAAAATGTAAGATAGTTAAGCTTTTTGGTAATGCAAGAATCAATAAAAGAGAAAAGAGAAACAATTACCAGGAGTGGATTATTTATCTTCAGAAACTTGTTGGTCACCATTGTTTCCTTTCCATCGGACCTGTAGGAAACCAGTAAGTAAGGCTAAAATGTGAACTAAAAAACTAATATATGAATCAGCAAGGCATCATCAAACTAAAAAGTTAGAATTAAATTATCTTGCAGCATCTGTGCGAAAATTGGTAAAGCCACCGAGAGTATGAGGCAAGTTGTGACCATGAACAAAAGTGTCAAGTTCAAGCTCCCACCATTAAGAAAAGAGATCAAAGCAGAAACAGAAGGAAGCAATCATACTGGTTATACTTCAGAGCATCTTATGCACATTAAATTGTTGTTATGAAAAAACAGGTAACACAGCTTCAAGAAAAAAATAAATGAAAATAAAATTACCACTTAAAATATGATGTAAAAGGAACAACAGAATGACGAGACTTGAAATTGATTTTAAAATTTGAGAACCTTTAGCTTATCCTAACAATAACAAAGATTTTTTTTGATGAATTAAGAGATATCATTTGCCAGAGTTCTATCGTAGATCACCTCTCTACTTCTTTACACTTTACCCTCCTCAGACCCTACTTTGTGGGAATACACTGATATGTTGTTGTAAGTGGTATCATTAAAAAGGAATCAAGAAGATGCATTTCGTACAACTTGCAAAAGTTAGGGAACTAGGTTTGAAACAATGAAATTATTTTGACTTGTAAAGAAATAAATAGAAAGTTGAGAGATTGCACATATTGTTTATCACAAAAGCACAACACGCATAGAAATAGAAATGTAAGTTTTAATACATAAACCTCTTGGCAAGAAAGGTCACTATAACATCTTTATTATCATTGAATAAAGTTTCTACATAGCCAATAGGCTTGATAAGCTCTTTAATGGTAAAAGCATTTTTGAAATCTGCAGTAGCTGAATTCGGCTCACCGATGTCAGGGCTACAGCTGCCAGCTGAGCTGGAGGCGTCCAATGGAACACTCATGTTTTTTCTTTTCGCTCCTTTCATTCTCTCTCTAAGATTTTCATTTTCTTTTTTTGTTTCTTTCTAATGCTATATATACTTTATTTTTAAATTTGTCTGACCTATTTTCATCATGTAGTACACTTAACCTAAAAAATTAAAGATATATTAATAACTAGAGATATTTTAATAAATTTAATTCTTTAATTTAAAATTATACTCTATTTAACTCCAGATAAATAAATTTTTGAGGTATTTTGTAATATCTAAGATAAGTAAATTATTTATTTTTTAAGAGATATACTAGAAATTTCTTTTAATTACTTTATGCTTTTTAGGTTATGAATTTCGAGAGATTTATTTGACTTTATTTTAATATTATTAAAATTTCAGGAGTATTTTAATAATATTTAGAACGATAATCATGAAAAATAAAGTGCAATGTATGTCCTAATTTCTTTTCGTTAATAGGTGTATGTTGGGCCAAAAATTCATTTATTTTATACTAGAGAGTGTAAGATTTTAAATTTTCTTAAATTCCATGCCAAGTGTTTAACTCACAAAATTAAATTATTTTGATACATTTAATATATTTTAATTAAGGCAACACAATTTTTTATTTTTTCAAAATTCGTGTCAAGTCACATTTAATCCACAAATTAAACATGCAGTATTTTGATACCTTTAACGTATTTTAATTAAAGACCATCAATTTTTTGTAATATCTAAAATAAGTAAATTATTCATTTTCAAGAGCCGTATTGAGAATTTCTTTCAATTTTACATTATACTTTTTAGGTTATGAGTTTTAAGAGACTTAATTGACTTTATTTTAATGTTATTAAAATTTCAGTAGCAGTTGAATAATATCTAAAAAGATAAACAAGGAAAGTAAAGTATAATTTATTTCCTAGTTTCTTTTCTCGAATAGGTGAGCATTGAGCCGATAATTCATTTATTTTGAACTAAATAAAGTAAGATTTTAAATTTTCTTAAATTTTGTGTCAAGTCATGTTTAACTCATAAAATTAAAGAAATTTTGATCCATTTAGTATATTTTAATTTAAGGTCATATAATTTTTTATATTCTCAAACTCCGTGTCAAGTTACATTTAATCCACAAAATTAAAGATGCAGTATTTTGATACAATAAACATAATTTAATTTAAGATCATAAGATTTTTTATTTTTTTAAATTTCGTGACAAATCATGTTTAACCCATAAAATTGAAGACATTATGATATATTCAATATACTTTAATTAATAACATTCAATACTTCAATTTCTTAAACTCTATGTCAAGTCAAAATGGGTCAATCAATTCGAAACTAAAGAAGTGGAATAATATGTTTCATTATGCTTTGTATTTAATTGAGAAAACGTCATAAATAACTATAGCTTGGAATATAATTATGAATGTAATTATATCTCAAGTACTTATAAAAGATAATTGCATTTATTCTACGCCACGAATATCAGTTGTACCAATAAAAAAATTATATTTAAGTGTAAAATAGTAATTGCATTATGCGAGCATAAACTATAAGACTTGAGACATTTATTTTGTCGCATTATTATTACACGTGTGTATATATATTACGTAATTGCTATAAAACTTAAATGTAATACATTTCATAATTTTTTGAAACTATAGCTATACATTGTAACTTTAGTTTAAATGTTTGTTACATCGCTTTTGATGTAAATTTATGATTATTTATTAAAGTTAATTTTTCGATCTCTTATTGAATTTGCTAGTTTTAATCAGAATATGATAGATTCCAATTACTTACTATTTAAAGCGTGTTGACAAATAAAGTGTGTTCTTTCCCATTTTATTCATTATATTTATATAAAATGGATCTAAAATATCATTAACCTTGTATACATCAATTAATCCGATTAACGTGGTTAAGTTTAGCTATTCAATCCACTTATTTCAATACTTTTTAAACTCTAGAATAATTTTATATTATTTTGCTACTTTTTTTACATGTCATCCTGGACTAATATTTTGACTTATACTTACCAGCGTTAAAATATAATACAATGTATTAAGAAAATAATTGTCACGATCCTAATCAGAGCCTAGTCGTGATGAGTATCTGAAGCCAATTGCAGACCGGAGACCACCCCTTTAGCGATACCTTAAGAGAAATTATGATAATTAACAATGGAAGACAACCAATCAATAAGACGAATAATAGATAACCCAAAACTCCATGTACATGTTCACATACATACATACATACATACATACATACATATATATATATACATATATATATATATACATATATATACATATATATAATATATATAGATATACATATATATACATGTACCTATATACATATATATATACATATATATATATTTATACATATATATATACATATACATATACATATATACATATATATACATACATATATATATATATACATATATATACATATATACATATACATGCATATATATATATATATATATAACTAAGCGCAAAGTAGTAATTGTCAGTGGTTAAATATAACTCTAGAAGCATTTTCTCCCGGTCTGTCATTTTCTTATTCACTTTTGATTTTTAATGGAAGAAGAAGAAGACCCAATTCACTTTTCCAATTTCTACATAGATTAACGAATTTTTTTACTTCAATGATGAGTTCTCTATGAAAGCATATCATCGTTTATTTATATTTGTAGTTGCAAGCAATGCCAAAATAGCAGAGACAGAGATTAGGAATAAACATGAGCACACACGAAGGAGGAAATTTATTGGTAGTTTGGGAGGCGTATAGCATATATATACAAGGTAAAAACTTAGAAGAATAACTCACATTATCGTTGTATTTGGGGTAAAGTTTGTAGGCCTCGTGGAAATAGTTGTGTTGTCAGAGCTTTCAACTCCAATTTGCCACCGAAATCTATGTTTTGTACATTTCGATTGCAATAGCATTATTAATTTAATTGTGTTGTAATTGAAACTTTGTTTGAAAAGAATTTTGTTGAATTTGTTGTGTTCGCCTTTTCCAGGTAGCTAAGGTTAGAGTTTTCATGTACCCAAGCAACATATAAAGTACTACTTATATTTTATTTTGATTTTTTGATATGTTGACCCTAAAAAAATATTTTTTGATATGATTTGTGGTATCAAATACAGTCACTAATGTGTTACATGTGGAGGTTGAGGATTAGGATACAAGGTTAGTATCTGTAATGCCCCTAGTCTGTACCCTTGATGCTACACGGTGCTCATAATCCCGAGGTACCACAAGCTAGCGCATAACTGGTACCTACTGCAATAACTGAATAATAATACTCTAATTATGCAAAAATTAGGCGAAAAACTTGCCATAAAGTTTAAAACTGTAAATAAATACTGAGTACTGAATACTGATACATTTGTCTGAAATACTTTAGTTTGATAAGCCTCCACTGTCTGAATAAGGAATCGATGGGACAAGCCTCCAACTAAGCCCGACTATTGAAAACTGATAAACTGAGATACTGAAGTAATAATTATGTCCTCGAACTATGAGGACTCACCATTAGTCTGATGGATCGGGATGCTAAGTATGATCGGGAGACCGTGCGTCTGAGCCTATGATATAAGACATCATAGCACAAAAGAAAGGTATGCGTCAGTACTTTGAATGTACTGGTATGCTAAGTGAGGTAGGATGAGATGCATGGGTTCATACATATGAACAATACTGACAGAATAACATGTGTATAACTGAATAAATACGTAAACTGTAACTAAGGTCGTGATAACACTGGATACTGAGTTCTGAATTTTTGATTTACAGATATTTGAGTTTATTGATACTGTAATAGTGATAACTGAATGACTGTATCTGATTGTCCTGATCCGGTGGAACTATTTTGATGTCCGTACTAAATTGAGTGACTGTATCTAACAGTCTTGATTTTTGTAAAACTGAACTGAGTTCTATTCTGAGGACTGAAACTGAGACTATGGGAGGTAATTATCAAATCGACATACCTCTTTCTAAGTGAATTAGGGTTCAACATATAACCTAAGTTGGAAGAGTGTCAGTACCTCGTATAAGATGATCAACCCTAGTCTGGCAGGTTGATACCTCAACCTATGCTAGCTACATAGTTATGTAATACTGGAATTGATACTAAGGGTCAAACCCTCTGCTGGCAGGAATGCCCCCATCCATGGGTTCGCTTGGTGCTGAATCCTACTCCCAACTGAATAGACACTGAACTGATTCCTAGTTCATAATAGGCTTGACAGAACTATTACTAATTATACTATCTAATTGAACTGAGTTCACTGAGTTTTGTTGACTGACTGAATACTACTGAATTCTATTAACTGACTGAATTTATTGAGGTCTGAACTGAATACTGAACTGGACTGGACTGATACTGAGTCTACTGAGTTTTTTCCTGAGTTCTGTAATTAACTAAGAGTACTATGAATTATTAGATGACTGAGATTATTCTGTAATTGACATTGGCTCTAAGTAAATAGCTAAATTGTTGGGTATTTAATACCCCAAGACTCGATAGCATGAAAAGTAAAGCATCACATGACCTTGTATAGCACAAAAATGCACACTTGTTCATAATGCATCTATAGAGGCATTTTAGCAAACACTTGAATGACATAAACTAGTATACATGCTAGCAGGATATAATTTCACTATTTAATTCTCATAAATAGCTCATTAAAAACTTGAAAGGCTTTGTATATGCACATAGTACTAATTAACACATGAGCATCACAATTTCAAGGCTTTAACATGAATTCACATGATACTACATGCATAGTAATTATTTTTATCTAAATCTTGCACTTAATCATGGAATAGAAATCCAATCAACATTATAATCATGAATACACTAGAATCCAAATCATGGAAATCATGAAATCAATTTACTGAAAGTTTGGAAGAGATTCTTGTACTCCTAGGGTGGAAGGGACCCTTGGATGAATATTTGACATAACTTAAATCTTGAATTCTGAAAGATTGATAGATTTTCTTGGAACTTGGATTCTTAAATGTGATGAACTAGGGTTTGTTCTTGAAAAATTCTAGAGAGAATGAGTAAATTTTGCATTTTGGATGACTTAATTACATATTTTCGGGGATGATATGAGATGGGAAAAGACCCATTTATCCCTCTGAACGCGGGTTTTAATTAATAAAAATTGGACTAGCAACGCACAGACCAACGCTCCGAGTCATTGGCATCGATGCGACGGCTGATGCGCCACATCAAGTCTACGTCGGCTCACTAGAATTTTCACTGGGAGCTAGGCAAAAATATACATCGATGCAATAGACGATGTGGAGCATCGAGATCGCATCGATCCATTGGTTTGAACTTCCAAAAATGCCTCAAACGAAGTCCAAAAAATTGAAAACTTTTCTGAGAACACCTACTGACATTCCTGATCATGCATTAACCTAAAAATTGATATTTAAAGGTCATAAGGGTCATGAAATAGGATTTCCAACTTACAAAGGCTAAAATGACTCTATGTATGAATACTTAGTCATATTTTTCTAAGTCTGGGACCCGTTACTAGCTTTTACAGGACTGAATCAATCTTAGGACTTTACGGGGTCTTATAATATCTCCCCATTGGGAACATTTATCCTCAAATAAGACTGACTAAGCTGGGAATACTGAATTTAGATACTGGATATGCACAACTGCAACGTGATTCATAACTGACACTATTGATATGCTTAAATTTCATACTAAACATGCATATCTGATGGATGACTACATAGCTAAACATGATTCATGAATGCATGACTGGAATTGCTAGTAAGTTGAGTCCATTATACTGAGCATGCATATCTGATGCTTGAACATCTTATTGAACAAACTCATTAATGTATGACTAGATATGCAATGGTAACTGGTACCAAGTTTACAAAGAAAATCTGAGCAATAAACTGAGTAAGTTTAAAGAGAATCATTACCTTGGGCTGAGTATTAGTTTTCAGAGAAGAGTTGAGGTTACTTTGTTTGTATATCTTCTTCTGCTTCCTAAGTAGCTCCCTCAATGGACTGGTTTCGCTAAAGAACTTTGACGAAAGGGACTTCTTTGTTCCTCAGTCTGAGAATCTGATAATCAAGGATTTTGATTGGAATCTCCTCATAAGAGAGACTGTTCTGAACGTCTATACTCCCTACAGGGACTACAACTGATGGCTCACCTAAGCATTTCTTTAGCAAGGAGACATGGAACACTGGATAGACTGAAGCTAAGTTTGAAGGTAACTCAAGCTTGTAAGCTACCTTTCTAAAATAGCTGACAATTCGGTAAGGACCGATATACCGGGGACTAAGTTTCCCATTCTTGACAAACCTCTTTACTCCTTTCATAAGAGAGATTTTCAAATACACATATCACCAATCTAAAACTTGAGATCCTTTCTCTGCACATACGATTTTTGTCGGCTCTGAGCTATCTTAAGACTTTCCCTGATCAAATGAACCTTCTTTAAGGTGTCAAACACAAGGTCAGGCCCTACTATTGCTTCTTCTCCCACTTAAAAACAACCAATAGGAGACCTACATCTCTTCTTATAGAGCACCTTAAATGGAGCCATCTAAATGCTGGAATGATAGCTATTGTTATATGCAAACTCAATTAAAGGCAAGTGGTGATCCTAACTGCCTTTAAAGTCTATCACATATGCTCGTAGCATATCCTCTAAAGTCTGAATGGTCCTTTCTGCTTGACCATCTATTTAAGGGTGAAAGACTGTACTGAGGTGGAATTGGGTACCAAGACCCTTTCAGAATGCCTTCCAAAAATAAGAGGTGAACTACGTACCTCTATATGAGATAATGGACAATAGAACTTTGTATAATCTGACCAACTCTCTAACATAGAGCTTGGCAAAGTCCTTGGCTGAATAATAGGTATGAATTGGTAAGAAATGAGCTAATTTGGTAATCCTGTCTACAATGACCCAAACTGAATCGTGCTGATGATGAGTACGAGACAAAACTATCACAAAATCCATGTTCACTTTTTCCCAGTTCCAAGTGGGAGTACTGAAATCCTGCACAGACCCACTAGGTTTCTAATGCTCAATCTTAACCTGCTGACATATAGAGGACTTAGCTATAAACTCTACAATGTCTCTCTTCATCCCACTCCACCAATAGATCTCCCATAAATCACGATATATCTTAGTGGCCCCTGGATGAATAAAGTAATGCCCACCATGCGCTTCTATAAGAATCCACTATCTCAGGTCATCTACACCTGGCACACATAGCCGACCTTGACAATGCAAAACACCATCTCTCCCTTGGGAGAAAACCTCTATCTTCTGATCTCTGATTTATTCTTTCTAGTTAGCTAGACTGGGATCCATATCCTGCTTTTCCTTTACCTCTGAAACCAAAGATAATTCTAAACTACTCTATACCCATATACTACCTTCTACTGAATCGGCTAAGCGGATACCTAGTTGGATAAGCTGATGAACTTTCTGAGCTAACTTCTTCTTACTATTTTCCACACGAGTAACACTACCCATATATATCCTACTAAGAGCATCACCACTATATTGGATTTACTCGAATGATACAGGACGCTCATGTCGTAGTCTTTTAACAACTCTAATCACTTTCCTTGATGGAGGTTTAGCTCTTTCTGAGAGAACATATACTGTAGGATTTTATGGTCCGTGATGACATCAACGTGCAGATCATACAAATAATGCCTCTAAATCTTTAAGGCAAATACTACTGCTGCTAACTCATATTATGAGTAGGATAGTTCTTTTCATGGGGTTTGAGGTGTATAGAGGTGTAGGCTATCACCTTACCTCTTTGCATCAAAACATACCCCAAACCAACCCTGGAAGCATCACAATATACCACAAATTCATCTGAACCATCCGGTATAGTCAAAATTAGGTCTTTAGTGAGTCGATTCTTCAAATCCTGAAAACTCTTCTCATAAGAATCTAACAACTAAAATTTAACCTTCTTCTGAGTCAATCTAGACATAGGGGATGCAATAAACAAAAATCCCTTAACAAATAGTCGGTAATAGCCAGCCAAACCCAAAAAACTCTAGATATCTGATGGAAAGATGGGTCTGGGATAGTTTCTCACTGCTTTAGTCTTTTGGAGATCAACTCTAATGCCATCACCGGAAATGATATGGCCGAGGAAATCTGCTGACCTTAGCCAAAATTTGCACTTACTGAAATTTGCGAACAACTGATGGTTTTTGAGAGTCTATAAGACTATTCTGAGATGTTCTACATGATCATGCTTACTGTGAGAGTAGACAAGGATGTCATCAATGAAGACTATGATGAATATGTCCAAGTACTGCTTAAATACATGATTCATCAAGTCTATGAAAGCTGTTGGGGCATTGGTAAGACCAAATGACATGACTAAGAATTTGAAGTGACCATACCAAGTTCTGAAAGCTATTTTTGGAATATAAAATTCTCTAACTCTGAGCTGATGATAGCCTAATTTTAGATTTATCTTATAAAAGTAAATGGCACCCTGAAGTTGGTCAAATAAGTCATCAATTTTAGGAAGTGGATACTTATTCTTGACTGTGACTTTATTTATCTAATGATAGTCTATACATATTCTGAGAGAACCATCTTTATTACACACGAATAGAGCCGGTGCACCCCATAAAAACACACTGGGTCTAATGAATCCCTTATCTAGGAGATCTTTCAACTGTTCTTTTAATTCTCTAATTTATGCTGGATCCATTCTATATGGAATAATAGAGATGGGCTCAGTATCTGGAAGAAGGTTTATTCCAAAGTCGATTTCCCTTTTGGGAGGAACTTCAGGATGATCTTTAAGAAATACATCTAGGAATTCAAAAGCTGCTGATACTGACTCAAGAGTAGGGGTTTCTGATCTAGAGTCCTGGACTTGAATGATATGGTAGACACATCCCTTAGAAATGATTTTCCTTGCCCTAAGGTAGGAAACAAGCTAACCTTTAAGTGCTGAAGCACTACCCCTCCATTACTAGGATGGGATTATTTGGAAACTGAAATAGGATAATTCTTTTTCTACAATCAACTGAGGTATAGTAGGAATATAACCAATCCATGTTGAGAATGACATCAAAATAGGTTATCTCAAGTTTGAATAAGTCTGCTAAAGTGACTTTTTGAGATACAATAACAGGATAGTTCCTGTATACCCACCAGGCTATGATGGATTTACCCACTGTGATAGAGAATGATAACGGCTCTGCTAGGATTTCTAGACTAACTCTGAAGTTGACAACTATATATGGAGTTACAAAGGATAAAGAAGATCATGGATCTAGTAAAGCATAACATATAAATAATAAAATTTTAATATACCAGTGACCCCATCAGGAGAACTTTCCTGATCCTGTCGGGACTGAAGGGCATAAAGTCTTTTTGGGAATTGCACACTGGTGGCACTGGAAGTAGCACCCTACTAATTTGGGAAACCGGACGGAGCTGAGGAACGATTATATTGACTTGGCGAACCCACCTGAGGACACTTTCTGAATATTTGGCCTGGCTTGATATATCTAAAACACATATCACTGCCAGCACTGTAGGCCCCCTAATAATTTCTTCCATACTTCTGGTAGAGAGGATTTGTTTGGGCACTACTAACAGTACCTAGAGGTTTAGGGATGAACGAGCTATCTTTATTTCTATCTCTGAATTTTGACATGGGAGCATTGGGTGAGGATGGGGATAGAATTGAAGATTTCAAGTAGAATTGAGAATGAATATAACCCTCTAAATTAGGGTGGATAAAGTTGAAGCTACCTTTTCAACCTCTCTTATTCTCTCTCTCATTCTCTTTATTCTTAGCCTCCTCCATCTGCTGAGCATAGACCACGAGCCTAGATATGTTCATCTTCTTAATCAACAATATGGTCCTACATTCCTTAACCATACTATTAGACATGCCAGACATAAACTTAATCATCTTAGATCTTCTATATTCTACCACATGAGGAGCGTATCTGTCTAATTGAGTATACTTGAGAGAATACTCTTGTACCTCCATGTTACCCTGCTTCTGATTTAGAAATTCCAAAACCTTTGCTTTTCTTAACTAAAATGGGAAGAACCTATCCATAAAAGCAATAGCGAACTTCTTCCATTCTATGTGCCCTGCATTTGTGCCTCTCTCCACTTTCCACTATTTGAACCACGAGTGAGCCACGTCCTGCGACTGATATAAAAATAGCTCAATTCTCTCACTAGTTATCTCTCCCTTAATATATATAACCTTCTTCACCTGATTAACAAATTCCTATAGGGCCTCATATGACTTTGACTCGGTAAAAGATGGAGGGTTCATTCGGGTAAAGTCCCAAATCCTGGCTGCAACAGTTTTGGCCACTGGGTTAGCTGGAATGGTAGCTTCACATTTAGTTTATGCTATAATTGAATAAGCTAGGGTTGTGAAATATGCTCTGAATTCAGTGTAGGAGACATGTTCGTCCAGGGGATCTGGCTGGATAGGATGAGGTACTAACTGATTTCCAATTCTCCTTTTGTTTGTGTTTTTGGGAGGCATGTTTTGTAAACAAAAAGGAGAGAATGGATTAGACAGAGAGTTTAACTTGAGCTTATGCTCACCCGCACAACATGAATACTGAAAGAAGGAAACTTTTTCCTAAAACATCTCATAAAATCTAGTCCATAAGTGTGGTGTGCTATACACCTATATACAAGACTCTACTAGATGCATCTTTAAGACTTCCTAGGACTCTGTTGAACCTTAGTCTTTGATACCAAGTTTGCAATGCCCCGAGTCTGTACTCCGGATACTACAGGTGCTCATAATCTCAAGGGACCATAAGTTAACCAATGACTGGTACTGCTGCAATAACTGAATAATAATACTGTAATTATGTAGAAATTAGGCAAAAAACATGCCATAAGGTTTAAAACTGTAAATAAATACTGAGTACTGAATGCTGATACATCTGTCTGAAATACTTTCGTCTGATAAGACTCTACTGTATGAATAAGGAATTGATAGGACAAGCCCCAACTAACCCCGACTATTGAAAACTGATAAACTGAGATACTAAAGTAATAATTATGTCCTAGAACTATGAGAAATCACCACTAGTCTGATGCTGATAGATCGGGCTGCTAAGTATGATCGAGATCCTGTGCGTTCGAACCTATGATATAAGACATCATAGCGCAAAAATAAAGTATGCATCAGTACTTTGAATGTACTGGTATGCTAAGTGTGGTAGGATGAGATGCGTGGGTTCATATGCATGAAAAATATTGACTGAATAACATGACTATAACTGAATGGGAGTACATGCATAAATATATAAACTGTAACTGAGGTCATGATAAAACTGGATATTGAGTTTTGAATTTCTGATTTACTGATATTTGAGTTTACGATACTGTATTACAGATAGCTGAATACTGTATCTGATAGTCCTAATCCTATGGAACTATTTTGAGTTCTATACTGAATTGAGTGACTGTATCTGACAGTCATGATTTCTATAGAACTGAATTGAGTTCTATTCTGAGGACTGAAACTGAGACTATGGGAGGTAATCATCTAATCGACATACCCTTTTCTGAATGAATTGGGGTCCAACTTATAACCCCAGTTAGAAGGGTGTCAGTACAATGCCATGGGTAAAGACAACTGTAAGTTAATCCACTCTGAAAGAAAGCTCTTTCGTCAACCCTCGCTGGTAGGAAAATGCGTGTGAGATACATCAACTCCAATCTGGAAGGAAGATACCTGAACCTATGCTAGCTACATAGTTCTGTAATGCAGGAATTGCTACTAAGGGGCAAACCCTCTGCTGGCAGGAATGCCCCCATCTGTGGGTTCGCTCGGTGCTGAATCCTACTCTAAAATGAATAGACACTGAACTGATTCCTACTTTATACTAGGGTTGACTGAACTATTACTAATTTTACTATCTAATTGAAATGAGTTATCTGAGTTATATTGACTGGTGAAAGACTACTTAATTCTATTAACTGAATAAATTTACTAAGGTCTGAACTGAATACTGAACTGGACTAGACTGATGCTGAGTCTACTGAGTTTTTCCTGAGTTCTGTAATTGACTAAGAGTACTACAGATTGTTACATGATTGAGATTATTCTGTAACTGACACTGGCTTTAGGTAAATACCTAAATTGTCGGGTATTAAATACCCCAGGACTAGATAGCATGAAAAGTAAAGCATCACATGACCTTGCATAGGATAGAAATACACACTTGTTCATAATGTATCTGTAGAGGCATTTTATCAAACACTTGAACGGCATGAACTAGTATACATGCTAACATGATATAATCTCACTATTTAATTCACATGAACAACTCATCAAACACATGAAAGGCTTTGCATATGCACATAATAAACACATGAGCATTACAATTTCAAGTCTTTAACATGAATTCACATGATACTACTTACTTAATAATTGTTCTTACAGAAATCTTTCACTTAATCGTGGAATAGAAAACCAATCAACATTGTAATCATAAATACACTTGAATACAAATCATGGAAATCATGAAATCAATTTACTAAAAGTTTGTAAGAGATTCTTGGATTCTAAGGTTGGAAGGGACCCTTGGATGAATACTTGACATACCTTAAAGATTGAATTATGAAAGATTGATAGATTTTCTTGGAACTTGGATTCTTGAATGTGATGAACTAGGGTTTGTTCTTGAAAAATTCAAAAGAGAATGAGTAAATATTTCCCTTTGGATGACTTAATTAAATGTTTTGGGGAAAGATATTATATGAGAAAAGATGCATTATTCCTCTGAATATGGGTTTTAATTACTGAAATCTACATTAATAATGCGCAGACCGACGCGCCGCATCATTGGCATCGATGCAATGGCCAACGCACTGTGTTGAGTCCGTGTTGGCTCACTGGAATTTGCATTGGGAGCTGGGAAAAAATACTCATCGATACTATAGGCGATGCGGTACTTTGAGATCGCATCAATCCACTGGTTTGGACTTCCAAACGTGCCTCAAATGAAGTTCTAAAAACCTGACACTTGTCTGAAAATACCTACTGACATTCCTTATCATGAATTAACTTTAAAATTAATATTTAAAGGTCATAAGGGTTGTGAAAAAGTATCTCCAACTTACGAAGGCTAAAATGACTCTAAGTATGAACACTCAGCTAACTTTTTCTAAGTCTGAGACTCCTTACTAGCTTTTACAGGACTAAATCAAGCTTAGGATTTTGTGGTGTCTTATAGTATCATTATTTAGTCAATTTCTTTTCTTACCTTTTTTGAGAATATTAGTATTAATCTGGTATTTTCGTGTTCTTAGATTTCTATTTCTATCAGTTAGTTTTTAGCCTTGATTATTATTTTTTTGAGGTTATTGTTCTTTCTTATTGCTATTGTCATCTTTTTCATTCTTTATGCAGTGTGTTGATTAAAATGGCCTCTCTACCCTCACAAAGTCAGGGTAAGTTCTGAGTGCCCACTATCCTTCTAGACTCCATTTGTCGGATTACACTAGGTTTGGTAAGGTTTGTGTATTTCTACATTTTCTTGAATTGCGTTGCTATAGGACATATTACTTGGTTAAAGGATTGTTTAGTTTGTGAGGATGGAAGAATGGTTTTATAATTTATGTAATTATTTTTAAAGTTGCATACGCTTAGATTCTTTTGTACATGGATTCCCCTGTAAATGTTATGAACTTTATTAGCAACATAACAATATATTTATAGTTAAGAATGTAGCATATGTGTGATATTCATCTTCATACTATAGGATTTTACGTATCTTGTAACAACAATATGAGAAGAAATTCAGGGCACCATTGTTTTCTGAAACTATGTTTATAATTAGATGGGCTAACTTATTGTCTCGGGTGGCATTACAAAGGAGCTAATTGAGGTACCCCATAACTATCCAGTCATTCTAGGATCCACATAAGAGTCTTGCATATTAGTCCATTCTGTAACTCTTTGGGACATAGACGAAAATCAATAAGATCTCTTGTATAAGGTTTCACAGTAATTCCATTTAGATGTCCATGTTCTGTAATACCCCGTATTTCTGTGCTAAAATTCTAACTAGCGTTCCTATGCATCTAAGGTCTAATCCAAGATATTCTCATATGAATATAAGTTTTATGATCATTATACTAGTCTATGGAGTAGTTTAGAGGTGAAAAATGTTCATAGCAATGACCTAGAAGAAAGTTGAGCTAAGATAAATTGATTCATCCAAAGTTTGACATTCGATTCAATAAGGGTCAACTTCATACTTATATATCTCTTAATATAAATTAAATTTTTGATCCCAAGACCTATCAAATTGTAGATAATTGAATTAGCTTTCCAATGATACTAATTTCGCAAAAATATGATACCCGAGTGATGAGTTATGCCTATTTTTATGAGAGGCAGTATGGATGTGCGATAAGGTATGTGATGCATACCTTAGCTTGTGCGATAGGGTGTGCGGCGCATACCCTAGCATATGCGATCAGGTGTGCGACGCATATTCAGAGTTCCAGCAACAAAAACACTCTATTTTTTAGTTATTTTGAGGATAACTAAGCCTTTTAACTTTCCTTACACGTCCCTAAACATAACTCTATGAATTTAACTGCTCCTAAACACATCATAACCCTATTATCATTCTAGGAACATCATTCAAGGGCACAATTAAAAAAAAAATTGGGTTGCATAATCAAGATTTGAAGGTCCAATCTTTCAACAATTTCGTTACTATAGAGGTATGTGGGGATATCAACAAGAACATCCTTTCGTTCTTGTGCCCAAAATTTATATTATTTTATGAAGACACATGATTTTACATGCTTTACTTGTGAATTTGAGATGGAAATATTCTTGTTGAAGAACCTATGATATTTTGATGTTTTAAAGATGAATTCCATGAGCTTAATGTGAATATTCATGATTTAAGTTGAATTTTCAGATTTTGGTATGAATTATACACGTTGCTACATAAAGTATAATTATTGAAATGTTTTGCTCAAGTGTTGATCTATGGATTTTGAAGCCCCTATTTGAGATTATGAATTTTTAAGAAGTTATGTGTTATATACACCTTGAGATGAGAATGATTTGACCTTTTGGTCTTGAAAGAGTTGTTTTGAACTCGAATGAGAAAAGAAATCCACATTTTCATTGATTATGAAAAAGGGGTAGCATGATGGCTCCCATTATGAATTGTTGAATTGTGTTGCTGTGGATTTTCTTGTGAAATGATCTGAGCTAAGTTCGGGAGTAGACTTTAGCACCGAGTGGGAGGTATAGCTGTGATTGGTACTTCCCTAAAACTATGTGCCCCTATAAGATGTGAGCCTAAGGCTGAATGGTCTAGTGATCACTAGTGAATGAATGATTAAGGTCCTACTCCGATAGCAAGGATAGAACAGCTCTCCCCAACGTGGGTTGGACGTATGACTCCATGTAGCTCACAATGGTTATGTCGATTAGAAAAGACTCCTAATGTGTGTGTGTATTCTTCTATCTAATATGAAAAGTCTTATTCTTCTATCTGAGATGAAAACATATTTGTTTGAAAGACTGAGTTTGAGAAAGTCATTGTTTTCAAAAGATTTAATGAACATATATTCCAAAGAGAATTGTTATGAGATTTGATTACTTTGGTAATTTGGAATTGAGATAAAAGTGAATTGAGATTTATTATGATGACTCAGATGTTTCATCCGATTTATTTTACTCTCTTATGATTATGATGATTTTAATTCAAGCTAAGTGAGTCATTTATATCAGCATGCATAATTTTATAAACAGTGATGATATTAAGATATTATTTTATATATGCATTTAACCCCATATGCTCGGTACATTTCCATGGTACTGACCCCCCCACATCAATGTATGGGCTACATTTTCTCAGAATGTGGGTACAAGGTATAACGTGCACCTTCAGATCCATTTAGTTAGCGGCATCTAGTCAGCAGGTGATGAGTCCTTTTGATTTAAGGGCTTGAGTTAGTTATGCAGAATTAAAAATGTTGTATTTTCTTTATTCAGTCGTATTGAGTTGGTTTTGTAGGGAGTCATGACCCGACTACCTACAGTTAATACTAGTAGAGGCTTCATAGACAGTCAGTAGAAGTTGATGCATTTCATTTCAGTTATGGTTGTAAAGGCAGAATTGAAATCTTGTAACTTTAGTATTGTATTGATCAAATTCAAAAAGAGTTATTTTCCACAGATTTCCATATATATTTGTATTTCATATTCAGTTGCTTATGAGATGTGCTAATAGAAGGGTTAGCTTGGGGTCACTTGAGACCCTAAGCACCGTGTGACATCTTAGGACCCGATTTTAGGGCGTAACAAACTTGGTATCAGAGCACAGAGTTCAAGTGTCCTAGGGTGTCTATGAAGCTGTGTCTAGTAGAGTCTTGCAGAATGGTATAGTGATGTTTGTACTTTTCTTCGAGAGGTTACAGGGCATTTAGCAAATGTTTCTCTTCTTTTAAGTCTAGGACCATGCCATGAAAAGGTTCTCTAAGAAACTTATATAAATTCTTATCTTATTCTATTCTGGCCAACTATGCCTCATTTCAAAGGTATCAAAAATTGTTGAGCTTCATTCTTCATAGATAGTTATGCGACTGTAAGAGAGCTAGAAAGTATCCTGTCAGTACTTTTGAGTCTCAAATATTGAAGTGTTTTATAAGGTCTATAGAAATTATGCACAAATCTTGAGTCAGATGTGCTTTTGAATTTCTCCTCAAAATCAATAATGATAATCTATACTTCCCTATCTATGTTCTTGAAGTAACATCTTCGGTATGTTCCAGTTTCTCCCTTGATAATTCTCTTATAATTGCTAGCAGAAGTTACAGAAGGCGGCTTGAGAGGAGCCTTCTAGTGTGTTATAAGTCCCTCAGATTTGAAGTTGTAGCCTCATTCTTTTGAGTTATTCAATTAAGACAGAGTAAGGTGTATTCTTAGATCATTGAATATCGTGTGTCAAGTTTCTATCTCTTGTATTATATAATCTTGTTATCATTGTGTTTGTGAAAAACCAAAGTTTAGTGAAGCCGTGTGGGGCCCATTTCGATTCACTAGCATAGTTGCTTTATTATTTATTTCATTTTCTTGTTCAAAACACAAAACCAAAGTCTAGTGAAGCCGTGTGAGGCCTATTTTGATTCACTAGCAAATTGTTGTTTATCTTGTTGTTCTTGTGTTGGTTGAAAGTTTGTGTTTAGAGGGGTAGTGACAAGAAAAGTGGTAAGGGCAATTTATTGAATGTATAGAAACCAATCTTTTTGCATACGATTGAGTTAGTAATGAAGTTCTATGTCCTTGTGTTTTAGTTTAGCAGAAGGTAGAGAAGGAGTTATTTGTTAAGATGAATTATAGTTAGTTTGGATTATGAAAAGAGTTGTTGACGGTATTTGTTCCGCTAGAAAAGTATAGGTTATTGATGGAAGAACTTTGTTGGGTGAGAGTTGCTAATTTAGTCTTTTCTGAGATTGGATAAAGGGAGTTTGGTTGAAATTTATAGAGCTATGAAAGTAATTTAGGTGTGAAGATGGATAAATAGTAATGATGTGAAGAAGGAGAATTTGTTAACGGATTATGAATAAGATAGGCCATATGATTATGATCAATTGTCTTTGTGTACTAGGTTTTCTTAATGTTGTATTCTATAGTTTTGAAGTAAGAATTGTGTGTGAGATTGGGTTGTAAATCATGTTTAGCACTAGACATTATGTTTGGATAGTTGATGGTTCGGTTGTTGATGCTAGTTATATGGAGGTGATATAATAGGCATGAACACTGTATGCAAGAGTGTAAGATCATGTGTTTGTAATTAATTATGATATATAGGTGTGCCCAAGGTGCTATGGGGTTGCATTATTTCTCAAGGATTATTGAATATTGTGTGGTTGGTAGTAATGTTGAGTTGCTAGGTAGAGAAAGGTTAGTTAGATAATTTATGATATTCCTGATAGCTAAGTTAAAGAGTTATGGTTGAAGATGTTGAGTCTTTTTAGTATGATTTTATTCTCATGGTTTGGGAAAAATATAAGTATAGAAGTGTGATCTTGGTGGGCTATGATCATGTGATTAGAGATGTAGGTATGGTTGCAAATGAGAGTGTAAGTCTTTGATGATGATTATTGAAGCTAGGAATTAAGGATGGCTTATGGATGGGTTGTTCAAGAATAAAGTCGGTAAGTTCAAAATTTGTTTATTCTTGTGAGTTTAGCATTTATGTGTAGATATTAGAATGATGAAATTATGGCTTAGTCTCAAGGATATGGAATAGACCTTCATGCTTAAAATATAGCTTTGACCTAAGGCGGAGATGGTTAGTGAAGAACCAAACTAAGTTTCAAGAATTAGATTGTGATACATGTCAATAATGAGTTATGATGAGATAGTGGCCCCTTCTTACTCTATAGTATTCCTTAGATTTCAGTCATTACAACACCAAATCCATTACTTGCGTGATAAATCCATGCCACAACCCTATGCTTATACCCATCATGTAAGCTCAAGCCCGTTCTCAGCTTCTAGGAGGCATGTAACAGCTTCACTTTGTGATTCGAATTATATCTCATGAGTCTATGAACTACAGTCTTATGTTGAATAGCTTTATGATATGTATGAACTCGTATTTCAGAGTATGATCAGTTTTTAAACTCATGATACTGGTGAAGTTCGCATTATATCATGCATGTCCTCATCTTAGATTTCTTTGATGAACCCATGAATTAGATATTTTATTCCTTAGGCCTAAGATAAGTGTTAATGTTATGTATTGTAGTTTTCGTGATTCAGGATCTTATGTATTAGCCTTTCGGTGACCTCTTCCTATGTTAAGATAGTGGCGATGATAGTGGATAAGCAATGGTTTAGATGTGAGAGAGTTGATGACCCTCATTAAGAAAGATTATTTATGCTTTTCTATCTAAGGCTAAAGTGTGAAGTAAGATTGAGGCCAAGTCTTTGATATATGTCTTAGTTAGTTAGAAATTGTGTGTATGTTTTTAAGAAGAGTGCAAGATAATTATTGTCGATAAAGGTTTAGAGAATATATAGAGTGTTCCTTTAGGGGTATTTTTCTTAAAGTTATATGCGGTTTTAATGATTGGCTTGAATGTTATGTAAAGTGTAAGATGATGTATGCAATATGTGCTAGTAAATCCATATCAAGAGTTTTGAATTAGTCATTGAAGTGGTAAGGTAGGTTATGATTAGGGTGTGAGCTCTAAGAAGATATAGAATATTTAATCATGTGGTTTAGACTAGTATTTTGGAGTGGCATGTTGTATCTTATGATTTTTGAGTTAGTCCTGACATTGGCGAGAGGACTTAGTTTACTTTAGACCTTGTAGAAAGATTTATCGATGCCCATGTGAGAATTATGAGTTGAATCAAATGAGTATGGTATTTAAGGGGAATAGTATAGTTGAGAGAGTATTTGAGAAGTGATGCTAAGCTTGAAAGTAATATGCTGTGTTGCCTGCGGCCTAGCAATCCTATCCTAGTTTATGGTTTATATATTTATATTCCATTATATGGAGTTATATCAATGTTGTGATTCCTTAGTCAGATGTTTTGTTCAAATCAGGCCCAAATCCGTTGCTCTGTAAAGTTAATAGAATTTCATAGAAAAATGCTAAAGAAATACTCTATTTGAGTATGGACAGTCAATATGATTCAATCCTTATAGCCTGCAATCCAGGTAACAGGCAAGCCAATAAGCTCTTATAGAGTTCCAACTTCTCATCTAGTATTACTATCTAAAGTTTCATGAGTATTACTATTTTGTGAGATAATTCTGTTCAATCCAAGCATCATGTTTCAGATTTGGCAATTTAAACATGACTCATTTCATAAATGTTCAGCGCATAATCTCAATTATCCAAGTGTTTTAGTCCAGACGGTGTAATACCCCTTGTTTTATCTAAGTCTTGTTGTCTCATGATTCACACTTGCATAAGTTATCACTTCTCAGTTCAAGATGTATTAATTGATTAGGAACACTTCAAGTGAATCCTCAATTCTCAACATGTATCAGTTTCTTAAAGCAAGTAAAGTAGAGTCAGCTCAGAATTCAGTTTCATGATAGAAGTTCAGATAATTTAGCTCAGTTCATGCATCAGTTTTAGTTTTAGATATTGAGTCATGATTCAGTTCGTAAGTATCCTGTATAGTGTCACAGTCTCTTCCTAGGATTTTCACAAAATTATTATCATTCGAGACGAACGATCCCAAGAGGGGGATGTTGTAATACCCCGAATTTACATGTCATAAACCTCTCATCTTTTTCTCATGAGATCAGATCCAGTGCAAAGTAATGGTTACTCATAAGTTGACACTCTCATATCTATCTGAGCCATATAATTATTTTTATGAGAAGTTAGGCGCATGCAGTTCAGTTCAGTGACTCATTATGTTTGAGATTTAGTGATTCAGTTTATATCAGTTGTACAAGTTATCTTAAAGATCAATATTCCTCTGTGTTTTATCTTAATTATCCACATTCGAGGACGAATGTTCCCAAAGGGGAGATAGTGTAATACCCCGTATTTCTGTGCTAAAATTCTAACTGTTGTTCCTACGCGTCTAAGCTTTAATCCAAGATATTCTTATGTGAATATAAGTTTCATGATCATTATAGTGGTCTATGAAGAATTTTAGAGGTGAAAAATGTTCATAGCAATGACCTAGAAGAAAGTTGAGCTAAGACCAATTGATTCATCCAAAGTTTGACATTCGATTCTACAAGGGTCAACTTCAAACGTATAAATCTCTTAATGTATATGTAATTTTTCATCCTAATACCTATCAAATTTTAGATAATTGAATTAGCTTTCCAACGATACCAATTTCATAAAAATATAATACCCGAGTGATGAGTTATGCCCATTTTCGTGAGATGCAATATGGATGTGCGATAAGGTATGTGATGCATACCTTAGCTTATGCGATAAGGTATGTGGCGCATACCCTAGCATATGCGTTCAGGTGTCCGACGCACATTTAGAGTTCCAGCACTGAAAACACTCTATTTTTGAGTTATTTCGAGGATAACTAAGCCTTTTAACATTCCTTACACGTCCCTAAACATAACCCTACGAATTTAACTGCTCCAAAACATATCATAACCCCATTATCAGTCTAAGAACATCATTCAAGAGCACAATAAGTGCAAAACAATTAGGGTTTCACAGTCAAGATTTAAAGGTCCAATCTTTCAACAATTTCGTTACTATAGAGGTATGTGGGGATATCAACAAGAACATCCTTTCGTTCTTGAACCCAAAATTTATATTATTTTATGAAGACACGTGATTTTATATGCTTTACTTGTGAATTTGAGATGAAAATATTCTTGTTGTAGAAACTATGATATTTTGATGTTTTAAAGATGAATTTCATGAGCTTAATGTGAATATTCATGATTTAAGTTGAATTTCCAGATTTTGGTATGAATTATACATGTTCATACATAAAGTATAAATCTTGAAATGTTTTGCTCAAGTTTTGAATTATGGATTTTGAACCCCCTATTCGAGATTATGGAATTTTAAGAAGTTATGTGTTATATACACCTTGATATGAGAATGATTTGACCTTTTGGTCTTGAAAGAGTTGTTTTGAACTCGAATGAGAAAAGAAATCCATATTTTGATTGTTTATGGAAAAGTGGTAGCATGATGGCTCCCGTTATGAATTGTTGAATTGTGTTGTTGTGGATTTTCTTATGAAATGATCTGAGCTAATTCCGAGAATAGTCTTTAGCACCGAGTGGGAGGTATAGCTGTGATTGGTACTTCCCTATAACTACATGCCCCCGTAGGATGTGAGCCTAAGGCTGAATGATATAGTGATCACTAGTGTATGAATGATTAAGGTCCTACTACGATGGCAAGGATAGGATAGCTCTCCCCAACGTGGGTTGGACGTATGATTTCATGTAACTCACGTGGTTTATGTCGATTATAAGAGACTCCCAATGTGTGTGTGTGTATTCTCCTATCTAATATGAAAAGTCTTATTCTTCTATCTGAGATGAAAATATATTTGTTTGAAAGACTGAGTTTGAGAAAGTTATTGTTTTCAAAGGATTTAATGAACATATATTCCAAATAGAATCGTTATGAGATTTGATTTCTTTGGTGATTTGGAATCTAGATAGAAGTGAATTGAGATTTATTATTATAACTCACGCATTTCACCCGATTTATTTTACTCTCTTATGATTATGATGATTTTAATTCGAGCTAAGTGAGTCATTTGTATCAACATGCTTAATTTTATAAACTGTGATGATATTAATATATTATTTTATATATGCATTTCACCCCATACGCTCGGTAAATTTCCATGGTACTGACTGACACACACGCCCATGTGTGGGCTATATTTTCTCAGAATGTAGGTACAAGGTATAGCGTGCACCTTCAGATCCAGTCAGTTAGTGGCATCCAGTCAGCAAGTGATGAGTCCTTTTGATTCAGGGGCTTAAATCAGTTATGCAGAATTAAAAAATGTTGTATTTTCTTTATTCAGTCGTATTGAGTTGGTTTAGTCAGGATTCATGACCCGGATACCTACAGTCAGTACTAGTAGAGGCTTCATAGACAGTCAGTAGAAGTTGATGCATTTCATTTCAGTAATGGTTGTAAAGGCAGAATTGAAATCTTGTAACTTTAGTATTATATTGATCAAATTCAAAAAGAGTTATTTTTCGTAGATTTGCATATATATTTGTACTTTTTATTCAGTTGCTTATGAGATGTGCCAGTAGAAGGATTAGCTTGGGGTCACTTGTGACCCTAAGAACCGTGTAAAATCTCAGGACCCGGTTTTGGGGAGTTACATGTTCACTTGTGGATCATAGTGTTTTCTATTGCTTAGACCTATTATATAGACGTCTGGTCAGTTGGAAAAAAACTAAAGGAGATAGTATTTCAATTTGATGACTTTATTATAAGCGGAAGAGTGGGAAAATGACAATTAAAGAGAGACAGTATTTCAATTTGATGCCTTCATTAAAAGAAGACCATACAACTATTATTTTTGTAATGAAACCTTTATTTGAATTCTTTTTGACATCTTTACGTTTGTGACGACATGGATAACCATTTCCCCCCTAATCTGCGTCTTCCAATGGAATATTAGAAGCTGAATTCTGTGGAGATTATACGTGTTCTGATGTATTATCGTAGGCAATGGACCATCTAGTTAACTCTGCCGCTAAATTACACTACATGTCTGGAGGGAATATTAGTGTCCTAATTGTTTTTCGAGGACCGAGTGGTACCGCTCTAGGTGTTGGTACTCAACACTCTAAGGTACCTTGTATTAGTTTTCTCGTGGTATTTCATTTTAATGGAGATAATGCAGGTTGTGGATATCAGGAAGTTCTTATACTTTTCTAAGTTGAATTACTTTTAGCCAACGGATCACATGAGCATATGTTATCTATAATATGAACAAACCTAGCTGAATTAGATTATGCTTCTAGTAAAATATTTATTAGGACGAAATGCATTCTGAAAAATCAATATCTCAAAAAATATTAGAACTCAACTTGTTATATGATGATCAATATGTTGTGTCATACGCAATGGTATGGGTCTGTCCCTGGCTTGAAAGTTGTGGCACTATATTCCTCTGAAGATGCGAAAGGGCTCTTAAAAGCAACAATCAAAGATCCCAATCCAGTTGTTTTTCTTGAGAATAAGTTGTTGTAAGTATGATACAAGTTCGAGAATTTTGGTAAAAAATTTGTAAAACACGTTAGCATAACAAAGACATACCCACTGTAATCCCACAAGTAGTTTTTGGGGAGGGTAGTGGTGTGCAACCTTACCCCTATCTTCAGAAAAGGTAGATGTCATTTTTAATAGACCCTAAACTGAAGTAAAATATTAAAATAGATCAAGTAGGTAACAAAAATATAGTAATGAAGAATCTATACTGAAAACCAACGGCAAGGAGACCTGTAGAAACAACAAATAATATGATAATCGAAGCCAAGAAGACAAGTAATGCTAAAATTGAAAAAATAAGATAGTAGGGGAGTAAATTTTGGTATCCGATTTAAATTTTGGTAAATCATAGTTAGGCATGGCCAGTCTTTTCCTATGTCGGATGAAGTTCTTTATACTTGCCTTACCCTTTCCATAGGTAAAGCATAGGTATGTTCCCAGACGAGCTTTATATTTTTGGTATTGTTTGCATTCCTTCTTATAGTTTATGGTACTTTCTTTTGTGTGTAATAGATTGAGAAAGAGGGTAGAGATGTGACAATTGCTCTCTTTCTAATGGTTGTTCCACTTTTTCCCCTCTGTCATTTTAAAAAAAAAACAACGCAAACTCAAGTACTCTATTACTTTTTAGGTATGTTTTCTCGCCAAAATATTACATATTGTACCATCTGTGATTTTTTATTATTGCTTTTTCGCTTTTTGGGTTAATATTTTTTGGGTTTATTTGGATTTTCCATTCTAATTGTAGTTAATATGAGCTTAGAGAACAAGAAGTTAATATGAGCATACAGAATAAGTACAAAGGTTAAGTTCGATCAACTATGTAAAAACATGTAAAACCAGCAACATATATACGTGAACAAAGTGGAAAGTTCAAATTGTCCTATTATTGTACATGATATCATTAATCAGATTTTCCATCCCCATATTGGTGAATAATTAGATATCTGTAGATTTGAATCTCTTGTGGACTGTAGTTGGGTCAAAATTTGTTTCTTAATAAAGAGCTTCAGTGGCATCATATCTATTGATTGGCAACAACAACAACAAAAAAAAATAACAGTGTATTGCCATAAAATAAAGTATGAGGGGGTAACTGTACGCTATCCATAATAGTCGAATAAAGCATGTTGTGTTGTTAAGAGTTTTTTGCAGCTACATATGACATGGGAATTAATGTGTTCCCTAAGTTTCTTTTTTATCCACTTAATCAGCCTTTGCACTAGATGTCATCACTCAAGCCTTGCCATAATTTTTGTTTCTTCGCTTCATTTTCTTTCACTAATAAACTTACGCATGTGAATTATTTTGACAGATGTTGTCTTCATCCAAACCCGATACTTCTCTTCTTGATTTTTTTATCGTATCTATTTTTTACTTTTTTTTTCAATTTTTCTATTCTTCTCAGTTAATTACTTAAATTGTTATCAGTTGTTTTTGGTTTGGTTTTACTAATTCATCTCATGTAATTGCTTAAATTGTTCTTTGTTTAATTTCATTGATTCATCTCATATAATTGCTTATATTGTTATCAAATGTTCTTTGTATGCTTATTTTTTCAATTATTGGCACTTTTCGATAAAAATATGAATTAGTTGGGCACAAATTGATACCGAACACTGGGTAGGAAGTATAATTTTCCCGTAATAAGTAGTTATCCATTTCCAATCCTATCAACCTAATAATTTCTTGTGTTTAACTATTTATAGTGCAATGAAATCGCGTAGTATTAACCTTTAGTTTCTCAAGAGTAAGACCATTTTCATCATTTGTGTAACGGACTACCTAGCAAAGAGTGCTTTTTCTATTTCTCTCCTTTAGGTTGCAGAATAATGTTTTGTGAGTAATATTAGTGTTGCTACTACTTCTATTGTCAATTCTTATAGTTCTCTTCGAAAAAATGCTTAGAGTCCAACCAAATATGAAGAAGCTGTACTTGCTAATAGAGCTCTAGATTTAAATTCTGCTAAATGTCACTTTAGCAATGAGATACTAGAAAACTTCTACAACAACTATTAATAGCCAGCACATCAGACTACATGTCTCGATTATCGTGCATTACCACATGATAATTCAAGATTATTAGAGTTCATTGCTCGATACGATGTTCCCCTGCTCCTTCTTCTGAAGGAAGATTTATGGGTTTGATATATAATCTCATCTAATCTTTAAAAGTATAGAAGATTTACTATCAAAAAGGAAAAACTACTAAATTTTAGCTTCTATATTTTGTGGTATCTGCAAATGTTACAAGTACTATGTGAGAAAAACTGTATTCCTCTGTGCTTATTCTATTCTTTCACATCATTTAAGCAGACCATATCAAGAAAAATGATACAATTGTTTGCGTTCTTATAGGAATGATACTTTTTTATTTGCTGCATCTATTGCTCTGATAATAAAATAAATGTGAGATAAAAATCATGTGTTGAATGGATGAGATATACATTCTATGTACCTATATGTGTGAACTTGAACAAAAACTGACAATTTTACCTATATTTGTGCCTTTTACTTTAGTAGTTATACACTGACTTTCATATATTTCCCTACTATATTAGAAGTGCGAGTAAGAATTGGAGGATCGACATGAATGCTATTTATCATTTAAATTCTTTTTAAGGGTATATTTGTCATTTAGATTCATTTTGTCTTCCACTTGGTGTGCACATACACCACCACTTTCAATACGTGGCTTTCATACCTCACCACCCTTTCATCAAATTTCACTCATCAGTATTGGCTCAAAAATCAATATCTCATAAAATATAAGAATTTGTTATATGATTATCAATATGCAGTATTGCGCGCAATGGTATGGGTCTGTCCCTGGCTTAAAAGTTGTGGTGCCATATTCATCTAAAGATAAGTAAAATATTAAAAAAGATCAAGTAGGTAACGAAAATATAGTAATGAAGAAGCTATAGTGAAAACCAATGGCAAGAAGCCCTATAGAAACAATAAATAATATGATAATCGAAGCCAAGAAGACATGTAATGCTAAAATTGAAAAACAAGATAGTAGGGGAGTAAATTTTGGTATCCAGTTTAAATTTTGGTAAATCATTTTCCGATGAAGTTCTTGATCCTAGCTTTGCCCTTCCCATAGGTAATACAAAGGTATGCTCCAAGATAAGCTTTACATTTTTGGTATTGTTTACATTCCTTCTTACAATTTGTGGTGCTCTCTTTTACGTGTAACAGATTGAGAAAGAGGGTAGAGATGTGACAATTGCTCTCTTTCTATGGTTATTCTACTTTTTCTCCTCTGTCATTTTAAATAAAACAAAAGTAAAATCAACCTCTCTATTGCTTTTTGGGTATGTTTTCTCACCAAATTATTTCATATTATACCATCTTTGATTTTGTATTATTGCTTTTTCTCTTTCTGGGTTTAAAATTTTTGGGTTTATTTGGATTTTTCCATTCTAATGGAAGTTAATACGAGCATAGAGAACAAGAAGTTAATGTGACCATACAAAACAAGTACAAAGGTTAAGTTCGATCAACTATGCAAAAACATGTAAAACCAGCAACATATATACGTGAACAAAGTGGAAAGTTCAAACTGTCTTGTTATTGTACATGATATCATTGCTCAGATTTTCTATCCCCATATTGGTTAATAATTACATACCTATAGATTTGAATCTCTTGTGGACTGTAGTTGGATCAAATATTACTTTCTTAATAAAGAGCTTCAGTGGCATCATAACTACAGATTGTTAATAACAACAACAACAACAACAAGATAGTTGTGTATTGCCATAAAATTAAGTATGATGGGGTAAGTGAATGCAGTCCATAATAGTCGAATAAAATATGTTGTGCTGTTATGAGTTTTTTGCAATTACATATGACATGACAATTAATGTGTTCCCTAATTTTCTTTCTTATCCACTTAATCAGCTTTTCACCAAATGGCATCACACAAGCTTTGCAACAATTTTTGTTTCTTCATTTTGTTTTTCACTAAAAAGATTATACGTGTGAATTATTTTACCAGATGTTGTCTTCAGCCAAACCCGCTGCTTCTCTTGTTGATTTGGTTATCGTTTTATATTTTTCTTCTCTTTTGTCAATTTTTCTATCCTTCTTAGTTAACTACTTAAATTGTTATCAGTTGTTTTTTGTTCTATTTCATTGTTTCTTACCTTACATTTCTGTTGGACACCTTTTCAAGGCTTGAACCCGTGATCTCCTACTCATATGGCAGCAACACTATCAGTTACTCCAAAACTCCCCTTCAATTTGTATTTATAATTTAGAAGAAAAAAACTTAGTTAATTTCAGGAACAAAGATATCTTCAATCCACTAATTGTTTAGTTAGCTATAAATGTATATTTAGCTACCTTGATTATGTGCAAGATTATGATACCCAAGATATAGCTCTTAGCATTTCAAAATGTAGGTGTCTAATTTTCCCTTTGATGTAATCTCTCTTTTTTACGCTTTTATAGGTTATAGTTACGAGTTAGTAATTTATAGTGGCTCTAGCTTTTGCTGAAATAGTGAGGTGACACCATTTTTTAACTGAATATGTTGTTTCAATGAATGCTGATACATAGTTTTGTCATCTTCAGTACAGTTATCTACATAATGTACCAGTTTATAACCAGTACAGGAGTAGTGCTGCTACAACTAGCTCGATTGTTATTGGTGGTGGTAGTGAAGGCGGGAGGATGGTGGGTAAGTGGTTGAAGTATAGAAGGGAGAAGAAAAATAGGAGATGAGGGCACATAATTCGCAACTTCATACTGCTGTGTCGGTTGCAGGAATTGTTGTTGTTGCTGCTACTATTGCAGAGGCTACAATAGCCTCATCTGGTGGCGGTAAGGATAAGCAGATGGCAAAAACTGGTATGGCTATGGTTATGCTTCATTATTTGTAGCTATACAGTGTGTTAAAGCTATTAAGGCTATGAAAGTTGAGCACGAGCATCTTACATCAGTGGTAGTGGTTATTTCTGCTGTGAACGTTCGATCAGTAGGGATGTTATGACATTAATTGCAGCTATATCTACAACTACTGGTGCCCTTTTGAATTGCTCAATTACGTCAAGGTTTTCTCTAATTTGGGATTATATAGGAAAATTAATGATATTGTGTTGTTAGTATATAGGTGGTGGATTTTATTTGAGTTGTATGTGCATATTCTTTAATTTATGAGGTATTATTTTTTTGCTTTCTATGGTGCGGCTACATTAGAGGCCAGAACATCAAATGAAGCATGGAACATAGCAACAGTAATTTCTGTTGATAAAAGAATAGTATATTATGGTTTTCTTAAAATTGACATGAGTTTTTTTAAAAGCATCAACAATTGAAGAATTTGTGTCTTTTCCCTTTTACCAAATCACCGAAAGCAGTTATGTAGTTGTCACATGTTTATGCATTGCTTATAGATGGATACTTTGTAATGCTTTACTATAATTTCATGTGTCTGATCTATACCATTACCAATATTTTTTTTCTTGTTATTGCATCAGACATCTCTTTTTCATGTTTAATTAGCTTTACTATTGGCATTGAGATTATACGATATTTTTCCATAATATACTTTTTAATATATTTTGCTGAAATTTCATCTGTTATTATTGAGGAAGATAATGCTTTTGATTTCCGGATGTTAATATAATTAAAGGATGATGGTGCTTTATGTAACAGTGATGAAGGCAAACAAGGTAGCTTGATCTATGGAATTGAACAACAACTGCAATATGGAATCAAACATAGACCCTTGAGTAATTGGTCTTCCTTTTTTGTCTATCTGTTTCTTATAGCCTTTTTGACTTTTTTAGCATTTAGTTAACATTTAAAAAACGTGTAAAGAAAATGTAAAGTTCATAATGAATCTATTTTATAATCTAGTTATCTGCACCCCCTACAAATGGTATTAGAGCCCACTAATTTAAAAAGTACAGCAGTAAGATATATGTTAGAGTTTATGTATATTTATTAAATTAATTATGAGAAGACCATTTAAAAATAGAGAAGCTTTTAGAAAAATTAAAGAATCTTTAATTAGTAATTATTCAGAATATATAAGTCTAAATAAAACAAAAGAAAACCCACAAAGATTAGCTTACCTAATTACATTAATATCTAGTATTGAAGCAAAATTAATAATCCATTTAAAATCTAGGAGAATGAGACACATACCACCTAATTATGATAAAATTAGATTTAGATATCCACTAAGATATTATAAAAATGATTTAAATGAATAAAAAACAAAAATACAAAGAATTAAAATAATTTATTTCTGAAAAACGTAAAGAATTATAAATAAGAATAGAAAGACTACATTATAATATATTTGCCGGAGTTAGTAAAAACTCAATAAATACACAAAAAGATGAAATAACAAAATTAGAATCACAAATAGACAGTTTAGAATATATATACCAACATAACTATTCATAATAAAATGAACAAAGAAGAATTTATAATAGATGAAAAAATATATGAAAATCACGAAGATTAAAAATAAAAATAGTATTTTCTAATCTAGGAAGAAGATATAAGAAAATAGGTGAACATTTATATCTAATGCTAGAAAAAGAAGAATTAAAATTAGAAGATAAATTGACAGCAATGGTAAGAATAGAAAGAGAAAATGAAGAAATAGATAGGAAAAAGGAAATAGAAAAAATAAAACAACAAACTACGAAAGAAATACAAAAAATAGAAGAAACTAAAAATAGTAGGATTGCTGAATTAGAAAAAGAACTACAAATGTTAAAAGATCTGTATTAACAAAGACAAAAGGAAAACGAAGAAAAAGATAAAGAACAGAAACTACTGAACGAGTTAAATCAATTTAAGAAAAAATTAGAAATAACAAACAAGGAATTAGGAATAAATAATATAGATGTTGAAGAGGCAGATAATTATGATTCAGAAGATAGTGAAACATATACAGAAATATTAACAAATACAAAAAATTTAGAAATCAATGAAAAACAAGAAGTAATTAATGAGGAAAACTTAGAAAATACCAACACAGAAATAAATACTCTTGATAAAAAAGAAGATGAAAATATAATACCTAAAACAGCAGAAATAAGAAAACCTATATATTATAAGAATAAGTTTAAAAAATATAATGAATATGACAAATGGACACCAAAACAAATAGTTAATAAAAATTATAACTTTTTAGACCTAGACTGTGTAATAGATACAGAAAAAATAATACAATTATGGATAGGATATATGACAAAACAATTATTAGATAATAATATAAACGTAACAGATGCACCAGAATATATAGAAAGAACTCTAATAGGATCAGTAAAACTATGGTTTTCAAATTTAACTGAAAACAACAAGAAAGTATTAAGAGCTAATAAACCTATAGAAGGAACATCATCAACAACAACTAAACTAACACCTATAGAATTATTAAAAAAATATGAAACAACTATAAAAGATGAATTTGGTAGTATGACAACAATAGAAGAAGAACAAGATGAAGAAAAAGATACAAATAGAAATTTAATGTTAAAATTAGCAATATGTAATATGTGCTATATAGATGAATATACTTGCGCATTTAAAGAATATTATTATAAAAGAGCATATAGTATAGAAGAAAGTAAAGAAATAAGAAAATTATATTTTAATAAATTACCCTAACCATTTAGTTCAAAGATAATAAAAAGTTGGGAAGAAGAAAAAATAGTAGATACGTTAGGAGCAAGAATAAAATTTTTACAACAATGGTATAGAAATTTATGTGAAAAATATAGAGAAGAATTAAACATGGAAAAAACATTAATAAAAAATTTAGCATGTTGCAAAAATAAAATAGCACCCCAATTTGGATGAGAAGAAAGATATTATAAGAAAAGAAAAAGACACAAGAAATATAAGAAATATAAAAAATCAAAATATAAATACAAGAAACCAAGAAAAAGATATTATGTAAAAAATTATAAATACAAAAGATCATACAGAAAGAAGAAATCTATAAAAGAATGTACTTGTTATAATTGTGGAAAGTTAGGACATTTAGCTAGAGATTGTAAATTACCTAAAAATCCGAAAAATAAACAAATATCAGAAATAAAAATAGATAATACAGAATATATGCAGATAGATTATATAGATTATGAATTAGAAAGTGAGGATAGTATATATGAAATTTCAGAAAACGAAACAGATACTGAAATCGATAGTGAAATAGATAAATCAAATGACTGAAGAAGATATAAAAATAATAACAAAGGAAGAATATTTAAATGATGAAGGAACAGAACAAAATATAATATTTGACAGTAATATATTTGATGAAATAAAAGGAAAAGAATTAGATTTAAGTGTAGAAAAACTATTTAAAATACCAACAATAAAAAATATGTTTACTAGGAAAAAGGATGAATACTATGTAGTATGCCAAAAAGAACATGTAATAGACTGTAGATATGCAAAAGGCAAAGCTAGTATACCACTAGTAACAAAAAGAATAATTAATAAAGAGATAAACGATATAAAAGGTAAAGGAGATTCAATAAAATATGTACACCTAGGAGGTACAGAGATATTAATAAAAGCATGTTTTAGAGAAGGAATAGATACACCAATAGAATTATATCTAGCAGATGATAGAATTATAAAACCTATAGAAAAAAGCATAATAACTGCCGTAAAAGGAAATTTAATATACCAAAAATTTAAATTTATAATAAGTGCAAATTATTCAGTAGCAGTAAAAGATAAAAATATAGATAAATCACTAGTATTATATTGGAAGATATCAGGAATAGAATTAACCCTAGGAAGTAAAATATTTACAGCAAGATGCAAAAATTTATATGTATTAACAACAAAACATAAAATAACAGGAAAAAATAAGATTAAAAAGATACAAATAGAAAGCCCATTTGAACAAATTGTAAAAACAATAGATTATAATGATTATAGCTATAGAGACATAGATATAGAAGAAAATTTAGAAATAGTAAATGATAGAATAAATACAACAAAAAGAATTGCTGATGAAAAACCAGAATCATCAAGCTCATCAAAAAGAACAAGTTATGAAATAAATTCAATAAGTAATTTAAACCAATATTACATAACAGGAAAAATAAATGAAAAAGAATATTTAATACTATTAAATACAGGACAAGAAGAAAATTATATAGCAAAATATCTAGTAAAAATGAAGAAATAAAAATTGATAATGATATGTGCCCAGATCTACCAAAAGTTTAATAAATAATAAAAATATAGCAGATAAAGAAATAGTAATAGGAGTTAGAAAAATAAAAATAGAATTTGAAGTAAAGGAAGAAATGCAAAAAACAGATATAATATTAGGAATACAATGGTTAGAACAAGTAAAACCATATAATATAGAACATACGCAATTAACCTTAACATATAACAAAGAAAAATTATTCATAAGAAGAGCCTTAACATAAAATGAAAATATATGTATTAATGAAGATAGTAATAGAAGGATATTACAGTAGATATTATACGCATATGATAGATACAGGAGCAGAAGCTAATTTATGTAGATATAATTGCTTAGCAGGAAGTAAATGGGATAAATTAAAAACACCACTAATAGTTAAAGGATTTAATAATGAAGGAAGCTTAATTACTTATAAAGCTAGGAATGTAAAAATACAAGTATGGGATAAGATATTAACAATAGAAGAAATTTATAATTATGAGCTAACGTCAAAAGATATACTTTTAGGAATGTCATTTTTAGATAAATTATACCCACATATAATAACTAGAACATAATGGTGGTTTACAACACCATGCAAACAGAAAGTGAGAGCGAAAAGAGTTAATAATAAAATAAGAAAGAAAACTGATTGGATAAAAGGAAGTGAAAAAATTAAACAAAAGTTAGAAAATATAAAAAATACTGAAGACACAATAGAACTAGTAGTATTTTCGATAAATAAAACATAAATAACTATATTTTCAATAAATAAGATAGAAATAATTAAGAAAAAATTAGAACAATTATATAGCGAAGATCCATTAAAAGGATGGGAGAAACATAAAACTACCATAAAAATTGAATTAATAGATAAAAATAGTATAATAACCCAGAAACCATTAACATATAATTTTGACGATTTAAAAGAATTTAAAATGCATATAGATGAATTATTAGAAAAACAATATATACAAAAAAGTAATAGTAAACATAATAGTCCAGCATTTATAGTAAATAAACATAGTGAACAAAAAAGAGGAAAAAGTAGGATGGTTATTGATTATAAAAATTTAAATACAAAAACTATAACATATAATTATCCAATACCAAATAAGATATTAAAAATAAGACAAATACAAGGATATAATTATTTTAGCAAATTCGATTGTAAATCAGGATTTTACCATCTAAAGTTAGAAGAAGAATCTAAAGAATTAACCGCATTTACGGTACCACAAGGATTTTATGAATGGAACGTATCACCATTTGGATATAAGAATGCAGCAGGTAGATATCAACATTTTATGGATAATTATTTTAAACAATTATCTAATTGTATAGTATACATAGATGATATATTATTATATACAAAAACCAAAGAAGAACATTTAAAATTATTGGAACAATTTACAGATATAATAGAAAAATCAGGAATAAGTCTAAGCGAAAAGAAAACTGAAATTATGAAAAACCAGATAGAATTTCTAGGAATACAAATAGATAAAAGCGGAGTAAAAATGCAACAACATATAGTACAAAAAATAATAAATTCAAAAGAAGAATTAGATACAAAAAAAAAAAATTACAATCATTTTTAGGATTAGTAAACCAAGTAAGAGAATATATTCCAAAATTAGCAGAAACTTTAAAACCACTACAGAAAAAATTAAAAAAGGATGTAGAATATAACTATAATGAAGAAGATAAAAAACAAGTCCAAAAAATAAAATTACTTTGTAAAGAATTACCAAAATTACAATTTTCAGATGAAAATAGAAAATTTATATACATAGTAGAAGTAGATGCTAGTGAATATAGTTACGGAGGAGTACTTAAATATCGATATGAAGCAAAAAAAATAGAACACCATTGTAGATACTACTCAGGTACGTTCAATGAGACAGAAATAAAATGGGAAATAAATAGGAAAGAATTATGTTCATTATATAAATGTTTGTTAGCATTTGAGTCATATACTGTATATAACAAATTTATTGTACGAACAGATAATACACAGGTACGCTGGTGGTTAACAAAGAAAATACAAAACTCAGTTACAACGAAAGAGATTCGGAGACTAGTTTTGAATATATTAAATTTCATATTTACAATTGAAGTAATCAGTACTAACAAAAATGTTATTGCAGATTACATATCAAGACAAAGATACACAAACTGAAATTATAGAAGAAGATACTCTAGAAAAAATACTCAACACCCTAACTACGCTTTCACTGAAAGTGGACAGTATGGGCACTGAGATAGAAAAGCTAAAGACTAATGAAGATAAACTGAAGTCTATAGCTACAAATCAGCTAACTCAGCAGTGTGCAGAGCTATGTCGATCGGAAGACATTAAAGTTCCAGAGCTAGAAGGAGACGTTGGGACACTCCATAAAACCCATAACATTTATCGATCTACTTCTGCAGGTACAAGCAAAGGAGTTAGTCGACCGAGATACCAGAACACGAATATGAATAAAATATTTGAAAAACCATTTACACCAAAAACACAAAAAGACCATTTATTCATACCCCCACAAATTACCACATACCGAGATAGCCTAAACCAAGACAAAAATGTTTACAATTATACAGCCCAGAAATAAATAGAAAACATCTATAGAGTACAAACTTTTCTAAACCATAACCCCAGAGCTACAAACATCAAAGAACCAAACACCAACTATATAACCCAAAAATTACAAGGATATAACAAGCTAATCTCACTACCCAAATCTAACCCAAGCCTAGTAAAAACTTATTTTGACTACGGACTACTAAACACCATATACACCCAAGATGGAGAAGAATTAACGGTTATGGAAGAATTACACAAGATATTCGCCACCTACAAAAGAATAACGAAAGGCAATCTATTTTATATAAAGTGTTATACTGCACCAGCAGAGATATTATATGACGAGATAAAATCAGTTATACAAGTTATAAAAATAGGACTAACCAGAGATATGATCATACCAGAAGATATTACTCAACAACCGGAGATACCCAGAATTGAGATACCCGATTTCTATGCAAATAAACGACTTATTGGACTAGCCACTATTATCCAAGAACTAGCAAATAATTATACTAATGGAAACCCAATATGGAGCTATTATTCGAGAGATCATCAAATGATTTACTCAAATTCAAAAGAGCTACGACCAACAGATATGGAAGATATCAGACAATGGATAATGACACTACTAAACCCAGAAAAATAATCTACCGCAAGAGCAATTAAAAAAGGATTTATTTCAGATGGACTACTGACAAGATATTGTAAAATAATTGGACACAAATATCCAAACTACCAATGTTCAAGATGCAACGGAGAAGATAACATTATTCCAGAAGTACATCTAGAATAAAGAAAACAAAATGCAAGCTGGAAAGATAAGATAAGGAGCAATAATGGAGATATAGCAGATACGACAACGGAAGACAAGATATTTAGACCATTTATTGTATAGTCTTACGTAAAGTTGATAAGATTATAAGTTAGCAATAATGTAGAGCATTTATGTAGATTTGGATTTTTCTTAGCTTTTTTAGGGTAGGTAGCTTTTTAGGCCTTATAGCCTTTTTGACTTTTTTAGCATTTAGTTAACATTTAAAAAACGTGTAAAGAAAATGTAAAGTTCTTTCTTTCGTTATATATATAAAGAGAACTGAAGGCATTGCAAAGCAAGCCTTCATGCGTTGAAGCAAATACTCTCTCCATTCCACAAATATTTTGCTCAGTTAATTAAAAAACATACATACTTCAATGGAAAAAGCTATGGAGGAACAAACTTTAGAAATATCAAAACTACCCGAACAGGTATATCTATTTATGATTATGAATAGCTAAATTCATAATTCTCAACAATCATGATATGATAAAATAAATTCATATTAGTTACTTTATAGTAGAATTATTCGAAGAATAATATGTTAAGAAGTTTATTAGCAAAGAGGAAACGGAGAAAAATCCCTAAGAACTATGTCATCCTAAAGGTGAAACAAATGAGGCAAGAAGCCGTGGCGGGGAGTAACCAGAGTAGAGGCGCTGTTTAAGTGAAAAAGTATCCAAATTACCATGCTAATAGTGACCGAAGAACATGTTATTTAAGAATAATCTAGTATATAGTAATCTAAGATGACCATATTTTGTTATGTTCATGGTTGAAGGAAATATTTTGAAAAAAGCAATTTTGTGAAAATGAATAATTATTTATCTGATGTGATGGTAGATAAATTTAAAATACTTATTTTGTATGCACTTAAAGATATAAAAGTAACAGATATAAGAAACATCATATTAGAAAAAGCATTTGGTGAATATTACATTACTAGAGTAAATTATATACCATGCCTACCTAACTATTCTTACAAATACTTATCATGATAAATTACATAAAATTTTTAGAAAAAGATTTGAGAAACATACCGTTACTAGAAAAAAAGATGAAAATAAATATGAACAAATACATGGAAAATAAAGATATAAAATATATAGAATTTCTTAATAAAGATATGCAGGAACTTCTAAGGCTAAAACAATCAACTACAAAATATTATAGTAAAATCAATTTTAAAAGATAGATCATCTAGATTATCTTAAAGTTTTAATCTTATATATACTTATAGATATAGAAATTATAGATATTAAGAAAATAATATTAGAAAAAGTAATAGACTATGAAATTCAAACCATAAATTGGCTAGAACAGTTATACGAAGAAATTTACGCAGAAGGATATTAGAATATATTAGAAAAACTAGAGAAAATCAAGACAATCTAAATAATGAAATTAATTATAGAAACTGAATTAGAAAAATAATGGAAAATCTAAAAGAAAAATTAATATGGGTAGAAAAAACCTTAGAAAATTTAGAAAAAAGTACATGTGATAGTTTATATAATTTAAAAAACTTACTACGAGAAGAACAACACAAGATAATAAATAACATAGAAAATCTAGAACTAGATATACATTACAGTACAGTTAGAATAAATTGTTATACAGAAATTTGTAACTCCGCAGTTACTACAGAATAAAATAATAAACCAAACAAATTAATGAATACATCTTATGAAAAGAATAAATCATTAAAAAATATTGAAACAAAATCTAAGAAATATCCACGCACAAAAAAGAATAGATTAATTAGATATAATAAATCTATTTTATAATCTAGTTATCCGCACACCTCTACAAATGGTCTTCTCATAATTAATTTAATAAATATACATAAACTCTAACATATATCTTACTGCTGTACATTTTAAATTACTGGGCTCTGATACCATTTGTAGGGGGTGCGGATAACTAGATTATAAAATAGATTTATTATATATCTAATGAATCTATTCTTTTTTGTGCGTGGATATTTCTTAGATTTTGTTTCAATATTTTTTAATGATTTATTCTTTTCATAAGATGTATTCATTAATTTGTTTGGTTTATTATTTTATCCTGTAGTAACTGCGGAGTTATAAATTTCTGTATAATAATTTATCCTAACTGTACTGTAATATATATCTAGTTCTAGATTTTCTATATTATTTATTATCTTGTGTTGTTCTTCTCGTAGTAAGTTTTTAAAATTATATAAACTATCACATGTACTTTTTTCTAAATTTTCTAAGGTTTTTTCTACCCATATTAATTTTTCTTTTAGATTTTCCATTATTTTTCTAATTCGGTTTCTATAATTAATTTCATTATTTCGATTGTCTTGATTTTCTCTAGTTTTTCTAGTATATTCTAACATCCTTGATCTGAATAATATCCTAAAGGGTAAATTTCTTCGTATAACTGTTCTAGCCAATTTATGGTTTCAATTTCATAGTCTATTACTTTTTCTAATATTATTTTCTTAATATCTATAATTTTTATATCTTTAAGTATATATAAGATTAAAACTTTAAGATAGTCTAGATGATATATTTTTTAAAATTGGTTTTACTATAATATTTTGTAGTTGATTGTTTTAGCCTTAGTAGTTCTTGTATATTTTTATTAAGAAATTCTATATTTTTTATATTTTTATTTTCCATGTATTTGTCTATATTTATTTTCATCTGTTTTTCTAGTAACTGTATGTTTCTCATATATATATATAAAATTTTTTGTAATTTATCATGATTAGTATTTGTAAGAATAGTTAGGTAGGCATGGTATATAATTTACTCTAGTCATGTAATATTCACCAAATGCTTTTTCTAATATGATTTTTCTTATATTTGCTACTTTTATATCTTTAAGTGCATACAAAATAAGTATATTAAATTTATCTACCATCACATCAGATAAATAATTATTCATTTTCAAAAAATTGCTTTTTGCAAAATATTTCCTTCAACCATGTACATAATAAAATATGGTCATCTTAGATTACTATATACTAGATTATTCTTAAATAACAGGTTCTTCGGTCACTATTAGCATGGTAATTTGGATACTTTTTCCCTTAAACAGCGCCTCTACTCTGGTTACTCCCAGCCACGGCTTCTTGCCTCATTGGTTTCACCTTTAGGATGGCATAGTTCTTAGGGATTTTTCTCCGTTTCCTCTTTGCTATTAAACTTCTTAACATATTATTCTTCGAATAATTCTACTATAAAGTAACTAATATGAATTTATTTTATCATATCATGATTGTTGGGAATTATGAATTTAGCTATTCATAATCATAAATAGATATACCTGTTCGGATAGTTTTGATATTTCTGAAGTTTGTTCCTCCATAGCTTTTTCCATTGAAGTGTGTATGTTTTTTAATTAACTGAGCAAAATATTTGTGGAAGGAAGAGAGTATTTGCTTCAACACATGAAGGTTTGTCTTGCAATGCCTTCAGTTCTCTTTATTTATAGAATGAAAAACTTTTCAAACTTTACAATTCTTTACACGTTTTTTGAAATACTAAAAACAAAAAGCTAAAGAAGTCAAAAAGCTATAGGTCTAAAAAGCTACCTAAAAGCCTATAGTCTTTAAAGGCTAAGAAAAGTCTAAATCTACATAAATGCTTTACAATAATGCTAACTTACAATCTTATCGTGAAGACTAAAAATCTATATAATAAATAGTCGGTCCAATATCTTGTCTTCCGTATCTGCTATATCTCCATTATTGCTTCTTATCTTATCTTCCAGCTGTCATCTTGTCTTCTTGATTTTTATTCTAGATGTACTTCTGGAATAATGTTATCTTCTCCATTACACCTTGAACATTGGTGATCTGGATATTTGTGTTCAATTATTTTACAATATCTTGTCAGTAGTCCATCTGAAATAAATCCTTTTTTAATTGCTCTTGCGGTAGATTGTTTTTTCGAGTTAAGTAGTGTCATTATCCATTGTCTGACATCTTCCATATCTGCTGGTCGTAGCTCTTTTGAATTTGAGTAAATCATTTGATGATCTCTCGAATAATAGCTCCATATTGGGTTTCCATTAGTATAATCATTTGCTAGTTCTTGGATAATCATAGCTAGTCCAATAAGTCATTTATTTGCATAGAAATCGGGTATCTCAATTCTGGGTATCTCCGGTTGCTGAGTAATATCTTCTGGTATGATCATATCTTTGGTTAGTCCTATTTTTACAACTTGTATAACTGATTTTATCTCGTCATATAATATCTCTGCTGGTGCAAGATAACACTTTATATAAAATAGATTACCTTTCGTTATTCTTTTGTAGGTGGTGAATATCTTGTGTAATTCTTCCATAGCTGTTAATTCTTCTCCGTCTTGGGTGTATATGGTGTTTAGTAGTCCGTAGTCAAAACAAGTTTTTACTAGGCTTGGGTTAGTTTTGGGTAATGCGATTAGCTTGTTATATCCTTGTAATTTTTGGGTTATATAGTTGGTGTTTGGTTCTTTGATGTTTGTAGCTCTGAGGTTATGGTTTAGAAAAGTTTGTACTCTATAGATGTTTTCTATATATTTCTGGGTTGTATAATTGTAAACTTTTTTGTCTTGGTTTAGGCTATCTCGGTATGTGGTAATTTGTGGGGGTATGAATAAATGGTCTTTTTGTGTTTTTGGTGTAAATGGTTTTTCAAATATTTTATTCATATTCGTGTTCTGGTATCTTGGTCGACTAACTCCTTTGCTTGTACCTGCAGAAGTAGATTGATAAATGTTATGGGTTTTATGGAGTGTCCCAACGTCTCCTTCTAGCTCTGGAACTTTAATGTCTTCCGATCGACATAGCTCTGCACACTGCTGAGTTAGCTGATTTGTAGCTATAAACTTCAGTTTATCTTCATTAGTCTTTAGCTTTTCTATCTCAATATCCATACTGTCCACTTTCAGTGAAAGCGTAGTTAGGGTGTTGAGTATTTTTTCTAGAGTATCTTCTTCTATAATTTCAGTCTGTGTATCTTTGTCTTGATATGTAATCTGCAATAACATTTTTGTTAGTACTGATTACTTCAATTGTAACTATGAAATTTAATATATTTAAAACTAGTCTCCGAATCTCTTTCGTTGTAACTGAGTTTTGTATTTTCTTTGTTAACCACCAGCGTACCTGTGTATTATCTGTTCGTACAATAAATTTGTTATATACAATATATGACTTAAATGCTAACAAACATTTATATAATGAACATAATTCTTTCTTATTTATTTCCCATTTTATTTCTGTCTCATTGAACGTACCTGAGTAGTATCTACAATGGTGTTCTATTTTTTCTGCGTCATATCGATATTTAAGTACTCCTCCGTAACTATATTCACTAGCACCTACTTCTACTATGTATATAAATTTTCTATTTTCATCTGGAAATTGTAATTTTGGTAATTCTTTACAAAGTAATTTTATTTTTTGGACTTGTTTTTTTATCTTCTTCATTATAGTTATATTCTACATCCTTTTTAAATTTTTTCTGTAGTGGTTTTAAAGTTTCTGCTAATTTTGGAATATATTCTCTTACTTGGTTTACTAATCCTAAAAATGATTGTAATTTCTTTTTTTGTATCTAATTCTTCTTTCGAATTTATTATTTTTTGTACTATATGTTGTTGCATTTTTACTCCGCTTTTATCTATTTGTATTCCTAGAAATTCTATCTGGTTTTTCATAATTTCAGCTTTCGTTTCGCTTAGACTTATTCCCGATTTTTCTATTATATCTGTAAATTGTTCCAATAATTTTAAATGTTCTTCTTTGGTTTTTGTATATAATAATATATCATCTATGTATACTATACAATTAGATAATTGTTTAAAATAATTATCCATAAAATGTTGATATCTACCTGGTGCATTTTTATATCCAAATGGTAATACATTTCATTCATAAAATCCACGTAGTACCGTAAATGCAGTTAATTCTTTAGATTCTTCTTCTAACTTTAGATGGTAAAATCCTGATTTACAATCGAATTTGCTAAAATAATTATATCCTTGTATTTGTCTTATTTTTAATATCTTATTTGGAATTGCATAATTATATGTTATAGTTTTTGCATTTAAATTTCTATAATCAATAACCATCCTACTTTTTCCTCTTTTTTGTTCACTATGTTTATTTACTATAAATGCTGGACTATTATGTTTACTATTACTTTTTTGTATATATTGTTTTCCTAATAATTTATCTATATGCATTTTAAATTCTTTTAAATCATCAAAAGTATATGTTAATGGTTTCTGGGTTATTATACTATTTTTATCTATTAATTCAATTTTTATGGTAATTTTATGTTTCTCCCATCCTTTTAATGGATCTTCACTATATAATTGTTCTAATTTTTTCTTAATAATTTCTATCTTATATTGAAAATATAGTTATTTATGTTTTATTTTTCGAAAATACTACTAGTTCTATTGTATCTTCAGTATTTTTTCATATTTTCTAACTTTTGTTTAATTTTTTCACTTCCTTTTATCCAATCAGTTTTCTTTCTTATTTTATTATTAACTCTTTTCGCTCTCACTTTCTGTTTGCATGGTGTTGTAAACCACCATTATATTCTAGTTATTATATGTGGGTATAATTTATCTAAAAATGGCATTCCTAAAAGTATATCTTTTGACATTAGTTCATAATTATAAATTTTTTCTATTGTTAATATCTTATCCCATACTTGTATTTTTACATTCCTAGCTTTATAAGTAATTAAACTTCCTTCATTATTAAATCCTTTAACTATTAGTGGTGTTTTTAATTTATCCCATTTACTTTCTGGTAAGCAATTATATCTACATAAATTAGCTTCTGCTCCTGTATCTATCATAGGCATATAATATCTACTGTAATATCCTTCTACTACTATCTTCATTAATACATATATTTTCATTTTATGTTAAGGCTCTTCTTATGAATGATTTTTCTTTGTTATATGTTAAGGTTAATTGCGTATGTTCTATATTATATGGTTTTACTTGTTCTAACCATTGTATTCCTAATATTATATCTGCTTTTTGCATTTCTTCCTTTACTTCAAATTTTATTTTTATTTTTCTAACTCCTATTATTATTTCTTTTTCTGCTATATTTTTATTATTTATTAAACTTCTTGGTAGATCTGGGCACATATCATTATCAGTTTTTATTTCTTCATTTTTTACTAGATATTTTGCTATATAATTTTCTTCTTGTCCTGTATTTAAGAGTATTAAATATTCTTTTTTATTTATTTAGCCTGTTATGTAATATTGGTTTAAATTACTTATTGAATTTATTTCATAACTTGTTCTTTTTGATGAGCTTGATGATTCTGGTTTTTCATCAACAATTCTTTTTGTTGTATTTATTCTATCATTTACTATTTCTAAATTTTCTTCTATATCTATGTCTCTATAGCTATAGTCATTATAATCTATTGTTTTTACAATTTGTTCGAATGAGCTTTCTATTCGTATCTTGTTAATCTTATTTTTTTCTGTTATTTTATGTTTTGTTGTTAATACATATAAATTTTTGCATCTTGTTGTAAATATTTTACTTCCTGGGGTTAATTCTATTCCTGATATTTTCCAATATAATACTAGTGATTTATCTATATTTTTATCTATTACCGCTACTGAATAATTTGCACTTATTATAAATTAAAATTTTTGGTATATTAAATTTCCTTTTACGGCAGTTATTATGCTTTTTTCTATAGGTTTTATAATTCTATCATCTGCTAGATATAATTCTATTGGTGTATCTATTCCTTCTCTAAAACATGCTTTTATTAATATCTCTGTACCTCCTAGGTGTATATATTTTATTGGATCTCCTTTACTTTTTTATATCATTTATCTCTTTATTAATTATTCTTTTTGTTACTAGTGGTATACTAGCTTTGCCTTTTGCATATCTACAGTCTATTACATGTTCTTTTTGACATACTACATAATATTCATCCTTTTTCCTAGTAAACATATTTTTTATTGTTGGTATTTTAAATATTTTTTCTACACTTAAATCTAATTCTTTTCCTTTTGCTTCATCAAATATGTTACTGTCAAATATTATTTTTTGTTCTGTTCCTTCACCATTTAAATATTCTTCCTTTGTTATTATTTTTATATATTCTTCAGTCATTTGATTCATCTATTTCACTATCTATTTCAGTATCTGTTTCGTTTTCTGAAATTTCATATATACTATCCTCACTTTCTAATTCATAATCTATATAATCTATCTGCACATATTCTGTATTATCTATTTTTATTTCTGATATTTGTTTATTTTTCGGATTTTTAGGTAATTTGCAATCTCTAGCTAAATGTCCTAACTTTCCACAATTATAACAAGTACATTCTTTTATAGATTTGTTCTTTCTATATGATCTTTTTTATTTATAATTTTTTACATAATATCTTTTTCTTGGTTTCTTGTATTTATATTTTGATTTTTTATATTTCTTATATTTCTTGTGTCTTTTTCTTTTCTTATAATATCTTTCTTCACATCCAAATTGCGGTGCTATTTTATTTTTGCAACATGCTAAATTTTTTATTAATGTTTTTTCCAGTTTTAATTCTTCTCTATATTTTTCACATAAATTTCTATACCATTGTTGTAAAAATTTTATTCTTGCTCCTAACGTATCTACTATTTTTGCTTCTTCCCAACTTTTTATTATATTTGAACTCAATGGTTCGGGTAATTTATTAAAATATAATTTTCTTATTTCTTTATTTTCTTCTACACTATATGCTCCTTTATAATAATATTCTTTAAATGCGCAAGTATATTCATCTATATAGCACATATTACATATTGCTAATTTTAACATTAAATTTCTATTTGCATCTTTTTCTTCATCTTGTTCTTCTTCTATTGTTGTCATACTACCAAATTCATCTTTTATAGCTGTTTCATATTTTTTTAATAATTCTATAGGTGTTAGTTTAGTTGTTGTTGATGGTGTCCCTTCCATAGCTTTATTAGTTCTTAATACTTTCTTACTATTTTCAGTTAAATTTGAAAACCATAGTTTTACTGATCCTATTAGTGTTCTTTCTATACATTCTAGTGCATCTGTTATGTTTATATTATTATCTAATAATTGTTTCGTCATATATCCTATCTATAATTGTATTATTTTTTCTGTATCTATTACACAGTCTAGGTCTATAAAGTTATAATTTTTATTAACTATTTGTTTTGGTGTCCATTTGTCATATTCATTATATTTTTTAAACTTATTCTTATAATATATAGGTTTTCTTATATCTGCTGTTTTAGGTATTATATTTTCATCTTTTTTTTTATCAAGAATATTTATTTCTGTGTTGGTATTTTCTAAGTTTTCCTCATTAATTATTTCTTGTTTTTCATTGATTTCTAAATTTTTTGTATTTGTTAATATTTCTGTATATGTTTCACTATCTTCTGAATCATAATTATCTGCCTCTTCAACATCTATATTATTTATTTCTAATTCCTTGTTTGTTATTTCTAATTTTTCCTTAAATTGATTTATCTCGTTCAGTAGTTTTTGTTCTTTATCTTTTTCTTCTTTTTCCTTTTGTCTTTGTTCATACATATCTTTTAACATTTGTAGTTCTTTTTCTAATTCAACAATCCTACTATTTTTAGTTTCTTCTATTTTTCGTATTTCTTCCGTAGTTTGTTGTTTTATTTTTTCTATTTCCTTTTTCCTATCTATTTCTTCATTTTCTCTTTCTATTCTTACCATTGCTGTCAATTTATCTTCTAATTTTAATTCTTCTTTTTCTAGCATTAGATATAAATGTTCACCTATTTTCTTATATTTTCTTCCTAGATTAGAAAATACTATTGTTATTTTTAATTCTTCGTGATTTTCATATATTTTTTCATCTATTATAAATTCTTCTTTGTTCATTTTATTGTGAATAGTTCATGTTGGTATATATATTCTAAACTGTCTATTTGTGATTCTAATTTTGATATTTCATCTTTTTGTATATTTATTGAGTTTTTACTAACTCCGACAAATATATTATAATGTAGTCTTTCTATTCTTATTTTTAATTCTTTGCGTTTTTCAGAAATAATTTTTTTTAATTCTTTGTATTGTTGTTCTTTATTCATTTAAATCATTTTTATAATATCTTGGTGGATATCTAAATCTAATTTTATCATAATTAGGTGGTATGTGTCTCATTATCCTAGATTTTAAATGGATTATTAATTTTGCTTCACTACTAGATATTAATGCAATTAGGTAAGCTAATCTTTGTGGGTTTTCTTTTGTTTTATTTAGACTTATATATTCTGAATAATTACTAAGCAAAGATTCTTTAATTTTTTTAAAAGCTTCTGTATTTCTAAATGGTCTTCTCATAATTAATTCAAATTAATTCAATAAACATATGTTAAATTCTAATTTTTCTAACATATATCTTACTAACATATATCTCACTGCTGTACTTTTTAAATTACTGGGCTCTGATACCATTTGTAGGGGGGTGCGAATAACTAGATTATAAAATAGATTCATTAGATGTCGATCGGAAGACATTAAAGTTCCAGAGCTAGAAGGAGATAAAATAGATTGCCTGTATAACTGGTTTTATCTCGTCAAAACATTGGTCCCTTCAGGACCTCCACCTTCACGCCGAGCTACACAATCCCCCTCAAGCTCAAATTAAAATATTTGCACATAAACTCATTCATTAAACTAAGGAGTCATTTATTAAGGCATTTACCATTATGGTATCATCATACCAATTATGCTAGCAAACTTGTATAATTATTCCAATCCAAAACTAATTAACTAATTTGACTCCTAGGTTCCAATTTAAAACCAAACCATGGCCACCCAGGCCTTTCCAAAACTATTTATATTCATTTAGCCATTAATGCAATGCGATAGTTTCAAAAGTGGGTTAAATCATTCATGTATCCATGTTCCAAAACCAATTTCACAAAGTGGGTTGATGTTAATGCCAATTTCAAACCAAAATGCATCAATTTGGGAGAATCCACGACCCCCATACCATTCACCATACCAATGCACCCAATTAATTCCAAAAACCATAAGATAAAGCATGAATAACCAATTCAAAACCAACGAAAAATATTCCATGAGTTAATCATTGCAATACCTCAACCTAAAATTAAAACCCATCAATTAAATCCACATGAATAGTGATTATACATATGCTTTTATATAAAACCAAGCTAGGAAAGAGATGTATGCCTGAAATATATAAGAATTTGAGAGTAATCCAAAGTTTTGAGCCCTAAGTTTGAATTCTTTGAAAATCCTAGCTTGTTATTGATTTGGAGGTTTAGAGAGAAGAGAGTAGTGTGTTTTTTTGTAAATAATGATAAAGTTATCCTTAAGGTGTTTTAAGTCGTGGGAGTAGTGTAAAGGAATGGAAAATACCAAAAGGACCTTAATTTAAATGTTTAAGAAAAACTGTCGCTAGTAGTTACGGGTTAGGTGATGACTTGTGATGGCTTGTTACGGGTCATTGCCTAGACTTATAGTCTGGGCAATAACTTAGGGAAACCACACTGTTATGTTCAAGAGTCCCTCGTCACGAGTTGTGGCCTCACCCTACGACTCGTGGGTTCATAGTCATGACCAAGACAGTGACTTAGAATAACCTTACTGGCGGGACTATGAGTACCACCCTACGACTCATAATAAGCTACGACTCATCACCTTAGTCGTAGTCCTGGCAGTAAGTACAACACTGACTAAAATTTAGAGTCTAAAACCTTGGGTATTACATTATCCCCTCCTTAGGATTATTCATCCCTAAATAATGAGTTAGGGTCCCTATTAGCATGATAATAAGAAAGAATGCAACCACAAAACCATGAACAAAATCCAAAAATCAATAAGATCAAAGGGGAACCACTACCTCAAATATTTTCATCCAACGCGGGGAACAAGAACAGGTATTTAGCCTTTATATCTTCCCCAGCTTCCCATGTAGCTTCTTTAACCTTTTAATTCCTCCAAGGCACCTTTATAGAAGCCACATCCTTAGTCTCAATCTACTGACTTGCCTATCCAATATCTCAATTGCGAGTTCCTTATAATACAAGAAATTTGTAATGCATATTCTCAACAGGCACAATCATAGAAGGATCACCCACACACTTTTTTACCATTGACACATGAAAAATAGGATGAAGATAAGATTGACTTACAGGCATATCAAAATCATGAGAAACATCCCCAATTCTTCTCAAAATTTGATATGGACCAGCATAACAGAGACTAAGCATCTCATTTTTTCTAAAACGTTATCACTCTTTTCATAGGACAAACCTTCAAAAACACCCAATCACCCAATTCAAACTCCATTTCCCTTCACCTCACATTTGCATAGGACTTTTGGCGACTAAGAGCTGTCTTAAGTCTTTCTCTAATCACCTTCACCTTCTCCATTCATTGGTGAACCAAGTCAGGACCAAACAACTTACTCTCACCAACCTCAAATTACCCTATACAAGACTTACACATTCTACCATAAAGAGCATTAAAAGGAGTCATTCCAATTGTTATAAGCAACTCAATAAGAGGAAAATGGTTAACCCAACTGCCACCAAAATCTATCACACAGGCCCTTAGCATTTATCCAATGTCTGAAGAGTCCATTCTGCTTGGCCATCTGTTTGATGGTGGAAAGTGGTGCTAAGGTTCACCTGGTACCCAAACCATTTTGAAACAAACGACAAAAGTGGGAAGAGAACTGCGTACCTCAATCTGAAATGGACACTGATACTCCATGCAATCTAACTATTTCCTCAATAAATAACTTAGAATAAGCCTCTCCCGAGTAGGTAGTTCTCACAAGCAAAAAGTGAGCAGACTTAGTCATCGTATCCACAATGATCTAAATAAAATCCTACTGATTACGGACCGCAGAAGATCGATAACAAAATCTATGTTGATCATCTCCCACTTCTTCGCGGACAAATCTACCTCTTGACATACCACCAAGCCTCAAGTGCTCAAACTCAACTTGCTGGCAAACCACACACTCGGACATGAAATTTGCCACATCCTTCTTCATGTTATTCGACTATTAGTTTTCTTTCAAGTCATGATATATCTTAGTCGAAACTGGATGAAAAATATAATGATACATATGAGCCTCAATAAAAATCCTTCCTCACAGCCCATCAACCTTAAGAACACATAACCTACCTTGAGACCTCAAGATGCCATCACCAGTAATCTCAAAAGCCATCACTTTTTGCTGACCCACATCATTCTTAATTTGTGAAAGTATAGGATCCAAAACCTGCTTCTCATTCACCTCAGTACAAAGAGATAACTAAAATACCTCGTGAACATACACTCCTCCATCCTTAGAGTCAAGGAGATGAACTCTAATGTTAGGTTACTGATGAATATCCATCACCAATCCCCTCTTATCCTAATCTAAATAAGATAAGGTTCCATAGATAACCTACTAAGAGCATTAACAATCGCATTATCTTTGCCTGAATGGTAGTGGAGACTCGTGTCATAATCATTGAGTATCTCAAGTCACCGCATCTGCCTGAGATTCAACTCTTTCAGAGTAAACACATACTACAAGCTCTTATGATTAGAATAGATATCCACAAGCACCCTATACAAATAATGATACCAGATTTTCAAAGCAAAGACCATAACCACCAACTCTAGATCATGAGTCGGATAATTCCTCTCATGAACCTTAAGCTGCCTAGAAGAATAAGACACTACCTTACCATTCTGTATGAACACACAACCTAGTTCTATATGGGATGTATCACAATATACACTGAACCTGTTAGTACCCTCAGGCAGGGTCAATATGGAAGTAGTAATCAATGTACCCTCCATCTTCTAAAAACTACCTTTGCAAGCATCGGAAAATAAAAACTTAACCTTCTTCTAGGTTAACTTCATCAATAAAGAAACAATAGAAGAGAAATTTTCCACAAACCTTCAATAATACCTAGCCAAGCCTAAGAAGCTTTGAATGCTGGTTAGAGACGTAGGTCTAGGCCACCTCTTAACTGCCTCAACTTTCTATGGATCCACCTTGATCACCTTACTAGAAACAACATGCCTAAGAAAGTAACATTATTTTACCAGAACTCACACTTAGAGAATTTACCATACAACCTCCATCCCTTAAGAGTTTACAACATAATATTAGAGGTGATTGGCATGATCCTCCTTACTTTTAGAATACACCATGATGTCATCAATTAAAAATATAACAAAGAAACCTAGAAACTACCTAAACATCAGATTCATGAGATCCATAAAAAAACTGGTGCATTACTCAACCCAACTGACATGACCAAAAACGTATAGTGACCATACCATGTATGAAAAATAGTCTTGGGAATATCAAACTCTATAATTTTAAAGTGATGATAGCCTTCACAGAGGTTGATAGTAGAAAAAAACCTAGCACCCTAAATATGGTCAAAAAGATCATTAATCCTAAGAATAAGATACTTATTTTTCATTGTAACCTTATTCAGCTGTCGGTAAACTATACATATCCGAAGAGACCTATCTTTCTTCTGCATGAAAGGCATAGGATCACACGACAAAAACACTAGGGCGAATAAAACCTTTTTCAAGAAGATCTTTCAACTAGTCCTTAAACTCCTTTAGTTCAAATGAAGCCATTCTATAAGCAGGAAGAAAATAAGATGGGTATCCGATAGAAGGTCAATCCCAAACTCTATCTCCCTATTAGAAGAAATTCTAGAAAGATCATCAAGAAATACTCTAGGGAACTTATCAACCACAGGGTATGATTGCAAAGAGGGTAGACACAGAGAAAGGATCAGAAGTCCAGTCCATCCCCAAATAACATCGAAGTCCAGTCCTTATGGTTGATGGATACCACACAAACCCTATATACCTTTCTAAAAACAAAAAAATACCCATTGTAGACACAGAAAAGGGATCAAAAATATTTTTGGGACCAAAACCAAATTGCACAGCCATATAAGGGGTCACATAGAAAAGGGTAGAACCCGAATAAAGAAAATAGTACACATTCTAAGAAAAGAGCTATGACATACCAGTAACAACATCTGAAGATACCTTGGATTCCTGATGAGTAGCAGGATCATAGAGATTATTTTGACCAGTGTCGGTACCTGAAGTAACATCCTTTGGTGCAGGTGCTGAAGAAGTAGCAAGCGAGACCTTATTAGCTCTAGTGGCTACCTTAGCTATATGGCTGTTCCTCTGCATATGACCAAGCTGACCATAGTTGAAATCCAAATTCCTCTCTTCACCTCAATAACCATGGTGAAACTATCAACAAAACCAAAAAGGTAGATATAGTAGGGCTAATTGACCTCCACTAGCCTGAGACTGGGCACTCTATACCTTAGGACCACTGATATCCTAGAAACGACGGTCACCAGACGGCTTAGGATATGTAGCACAAGCCATCAAATAAGAATTAGAACTCCCCCAATTCTTCTTCTTAGCCCACTGTCTCCCATCTCTCCTACTATTCTGCTAATTTGAGCGCTACTTCAAATACCTCAACTTCTTGTTCTACCTCTTTCCTATTTCCATATGCTTCTTCTTCTTATCTTTAACCTACTTCATGTATATCACCAACCTAGAGATTTCCATATCACTATTTAGTATCACAACCTTACATTCCAATGCCAAATCCTAAAACAAACCAGTGGAAAACATTATTATTCTATCCCTCATTCTAAACACTAACCCGGAGCATAACAAGACAACTGATGGAACTTTAATGCAGTCTAATTCACTCTCATCTTACTTTGTTTTAGGTTCATACACTCTTTAGCCTTAGCCTCTCTCAACTCCTGAGGGAAGGAACAATAAAAAAAAGGCACCTGAAAACTCATCCCATACCGTTGGCTCAGCATCCTCACTTCTTAGCTATTCCCACTCCTCATACCACTGATATACAACATTTTCAACTGATAAGCAACAAACTCTATGAACTCAGAATCGAAATCATGCATTACCCTAAAAATCTTCTCCATTTTATCAATAAACGCTTGAGGATCCTCCTTGACCTTAGAGCCTTTAAAGGTTAGGGCATTCAACCTCATAAATTTTGCAACTTGAGTGACCTCAAATAAACCAACCACAAAACTAACAAGACCAGACTAAAGAGACAGATATGCCACCAATAGATTAAGAGGATAAATAGACCAATGAAACTCCATATTAGAGATATCTCCCTGGGGTGACTAAGCATGAGCATCACCAATTGAGAAAGACTAGTGGGGACTAGAGAAACCTAAGAGGAGCGATACAATCAGGAGATGGGACCCTAGACTAGATATGAACTCTATAAACAAAATAAGTTTCCACCATATTTCCCTCAAGGGGAACGGAGGTTCCAAAAGAGTTTTTATAAACATCAGATCTTTGGGGAGGCATGATCTAAAAAATGATTAAACTAGGGGTTAGAGGAATTTCAAGACACCAGACTCTATGTCCCGAACTAGAATACAACATTCATAAATATCTTATTGCCTCCCCCTTATAAGTATGGTGCGCTACACACCCATAAAAGGGAAACTACTTGACACAGCTTCGTAGACACCCAAATCCCCTAAACCATGCTCTGATACCAAGCTTGTCAATACCTAAAATTGGCCTATTCTTGACGGGTATATCAAGCTCACGATTGATTAGAGACCACTCTTTTAGCCAAACCTCAAGAGAATATAACAATAGTTAACAATGAAAGACAACCAATTAATAAGAAGACTAATAGATAACCAAAAAGGTAAGTTATAAGAATCCAAAACATATGGCCTTACCATACTTATTCATAAAAGCCTCTAAAACCAAAATACCAACTTAGGTTAGGAAACGACCCCTACCATGATAATAGAAATCTTCAATTCCTATTATAAGCAAAAGAAACTTTAACAAAAAAACAAAGCTTTAGGAAGGATAGAAGCTCACTACTTCACAGTAACTCAATGTTCAATCACACCACCTAACGCTTCATAGGGGTAACAGAGATATCTTTCGACCCTATATCATGAAATAATGCAACATCTTAGGACGGTTAGTGGGATAAGCACAAGCATGTAACTTAGGAAAGATGATATAATAATGTCATTCGCCAAAACAAAACCAAACTCCATGTATATGTTCATATACATACATATATATATATATATAATATGTAGGGATAGGGTATAGAGTAATGATAACACCCAAACTACAGCTCTTGTAAGAGTGTAAGCGGTCGCTGTCAAATACAGAACCCAACTGGATTGGGTGTCGAATCCCATAAGGAATACTTGGTCACTAAGCGTTGCAATTATTAGTAGACTGTTGGTCGAAAATTCTATGGAAAGGGGGGATTTGATTATACGTAAATTAATGCTATCAAAGTAACAATGGAATGCTTTGTTTAGTAAGATTTAGTCACAGAGAATAATAAGTTACGGTTATGTCCACCTTATGAGTTCTACGTATCTATTAGCTATGAGGAATGCGGAATTTAGACATGCATGCACTTATAGAGATTCGTATTCTAATGGTAAATCCTAGTGTTTCTCAACAATCAAGGATTATTTCACTTTAACTCTCTCGAGCTTAAAGTGTATAACTAATGGTACAAACTCTCCAAGAGAGTTAATCTGGTTAAGGCATAAACGTGTAAATAGGGGTTGGTAGCCCTATTTTCTTGTCATACTCTCTTTTCCAAACATATAACTTTTCTCTCGAACAAGTTAATGCTATAATGGCATGTTCTCTATGTTTGCAACCATGAGAATTAAATTGAAGTGAAGAGAGTAATGATATAAGTAGCATACGCATCAAGAATTCACAAACTCATAGTAATAGATAGTATATCACAAGGCTTCCATAACCCTAACAGAGAAGTTTAGCTACTCATGATTACAACGGAAATCACAATAGACATCATCATCATACCACAACCTAGAATAATCTTGGCGATGGAAGCGGTTTGGCGTCAACAAGGGATGACGTTTTCCTCTTAGCCATTTTCTTAAGAAAGCCGCATTTCTCTGTTCTGAACTTACAAAATCTGCAAACTGAATAATACTAAAGTATCGAATGAATAGGAAGCGAATGAATGAATCAAAAACAATGCTGAAAAATTCAGCAAATAGGGTTTTTATAACATCCTTGTCCTAGTCCTACTAGGTTACTGCTGCACCCCTAAGTATTAAGAAATACTGATTTTGCCCGGGACAGATTCTTCATGCATCACTTTTAGTCCACAAGCTTCCAAAAGTTGCCTTCCTTCTTACGTGAAGTTTTTCTTTGCTGCCCAAAGGTCCATAAAGTGCTGAAATCTTCATCATTAATACCTGAAAAACATGCTAATCACATAGGTTAGCTCACTTACAGGAAAATGGACTAAAAGTACATCAATTATATATTTTATCCTCAAAACTTAGCTATAACATGGGTAAATTATGGTGCTTTTGGCATGTAAATACGCCCAACATCACCACCCCACACTTAAAGCTTTGTTCGTCCTAGAACAAAATATTACGTCCATGCAAACAGCTAACTAGTATATCACAGCAGTAACACAAAATGTTCAACAAGACATGCAAGGCAATTATTAACAAAGAGTAGTTTCCTTGATCACTACTAGAAACAATTCAACCTCTAACATAGACTCGTGATGATGGTCAATTCGTATCCACAAGTTAAGCCACAAAGAATCATATAACACTACCCAAAACTCATCAAACCATGTGTGTCTCACACAAGATATCACCCATAATTACTCACAAGTTTTGCATTTTTCGAAACATGGGTACAAGATTCTCCTTGCTCTCACTCTCACAAAGAATTCATATATTGCAACTGATGACCATAGGCTTGCCCTTAGTGTAATGCTCCACTAATATCAGAATGCTAAGCTTAGGATCAACTAGGTCTTTACAGGTTGTAATGTAGGCTAAGGGACAGGTAGGACTATTTTGGCCAGAAATAGTGACTATGTTCCCTAAGCGCTTTACTACATTACGTTATGTCATTAACACTCTCTTTTAAACAACCCTTCTACTTTCCTTTCATCTACCACCCCTTTTCACCTATTTTGTCATTCAATTATAAACATAACTATCTTTTTATTTTTAACATAACTATCTTTTTATTTTTCTATTTCTTTTTTTTTCAATTATTTTCTCTTTTTTTTTTCATAAAACACCTGTATGATAGCCATTCTTTTTCACAACAATTTCAAGTACCACTACACTCTGAGGCATCACTCTCACCCAATTTCCTCTAATTTTGTCACATGACTCTATAATTTAAAGCGCTTAGGAATTTGGATCAAATTATGGTCTTGAAAAAAATGGATTAGGCTACATATGAGGCTGTCAAAGAAAATAGCTAAAGGCTCAAAGGGGGTTAACTAGGATAATGTACAAAGGTAGGTAAAAAAAAGGTAAACAATTACAGGCTGCCAAAGAAATGCCTAAATCATCTCCTAAACTCACACTCTTTATTTCGCTTTACACACACTAGGCAAGTTCTAGCATCAGTCACAACACAGAATATACTATAACCTCACACACACAAGGCGTATGATCAACTTTATTGGGAGCAGTATAGACTTTTGACCCAACAGATGAAGGAATTAAACCACAGAATTATCACACAGTGAGTCACACCTAGAGCCTAAATGTCTCAATAGTAATGATTTTAGCACAAACTCTTGTCATAATACCATTCCATCTATCAAAACAATTTCATACACTTCATGCAAAATCACAAAAAAAATTCAAAAATTTAAATAATTTAAATACTACTAACTATGACTAATTAAAACAAACAAACATAAATAAATGTAGGCAAGAAAGTACAGCATACAAATACCAGCACCCCACACTTAGATGGGACACACTGCCCTCAGTGAAAAATAAATAAGGAAAACCTGATTAGTAGGACTCCTCCTCTATGTCTGGGGTCATACCCCCTGCATCAGAATCATCATCAGAGTCGTCGTCATCAGAGTTTTCCTCCATGTCTGAGTCTGGCATTCGGTGATCATCATCAGTCGACACGTCATCATCGAGAGGTTCCTCAAAATGTACCCTTACTCCGCACATAGCCCGCACATGCTCATTCATCGAGTAGTCGTAATCCAACTGCTGGAGCTCTGCATCAGTTCGAATTCAACCCCCACTCATCATGGTAAACCGAGTCATGCCATATAGATGGCGAAAGAAACTTTCATCCCAAGCATGTCTTTTTGTAGTGGTCAGGTTGACGGCATGCCCAGTTTCAGGATCTTTAAACTTTGTCAGATCAACCTTCTTCAGGTTGTGTGGAAGCTTATGATCTGCAGGTTCCTTTTCAATGTGCTCCTTCCTCAATATCGCAGTCAAAAAATTGCCAAAGCTAAAATGGGACCTCTTGTGCAGCCTAGCTTTACGCATTGATGATCGTATAACCGCACCAATGTTGATGGGAATATTAGTCATCAGAGCGTACACCAAACATACTCTATCATGTGTGATCTTTGTGTACTGTTTCCAGGAATGAGGGAAGAGTTGACTATCCTCAACCATATACGAGCTTTTCTGTTTAGGGAAGCATACGGGAAGGTATTCTGCCGACCGGTATCCTTGTGACGATTCCAATGTTCCATTGATCTAGTTCCGCACAGTGTGTGTCTGATTGACCTGTACGGAGGTCTGTGATAAAGCTCCTTGAGCGGTGATGGATCTACAGATGGAAAACCCAGAAAAGTGTTGAAAAACTCCGCATTCAGTTGACAGACTTGGCCCCGAATCTTCACTTCACTTCCAGTAGTCTTTGGGGACCAATTGGCATAGAACTCTCGTGTTAGATCAAGATTGCATTCTACCATATCTCGGAAAATGAAATCAAGATTTAGCGCCATGATTTTAGCCAAAATGCGAGGTTCTCTCTTCGCTAGACTTTCCTTTTGTATCAACTCCATATGAACATATTTTTTTACTTTGTTGTTCTTGTACCACTCCTTTCCCTTCTCCTCTAGGACCCATTTTATCCTGAAAGTAAGTCAAGGTATTTGCAGCGAGGAGGATTCAGCTTGCTCTTTTCTTCCCCTTTGCTGACCTTTCTGTGAGGTGGACGCTTTTTCTTTTCCTTGTCATCCTTTAGGTACCATTCTACCTGAGATTAAAATAGACTCATGTTAGCTCATCTCAGAAGATTTAATTGACAAACAAATAATAGTGGCTCCACCCCACACTTAATTTGTTGGTAAAAACTAATTAAGTGAGTGATGTCGATTACTCAGACTTCATCGACATACAGGTATGCGATATGTTCCAACAAGTTTAGCACAGTCATACTTTCATGTCATCTTAACTATCCTTTCCAACTCTATTTCATGTAATCTTGACTATACTTTCATGTTTGGATTAATGCATCTTTTTGAACAAGACTACTACATAGAGATCGTATCAAGTTATGGCATAGAAATAATCACAACATCTCATGCTTGTATTTAATCATGCTCTTTATCTCGATGAACGAGTCATTCGAACATTCAAGATTTCAACTTTGATGATAATGCAATTAATTTCACCATTTCGATTCCATAAAACTATGACAGTATATAACAATCAAATACAAGTCGGAACAAAGTAAAGAAAACCCACACGTATTCTTTCACTCAACTAGATATATCATAACAAACCAACCACATTCAAATCACCAACACCACTTCAAGATCTAACAAATCATTATAAGCGTAGTATAGTAACACTTACGGAATATAAAAGAAGAACTTACTTGGTGATGGACTCGGAGGATGATCTTTCAAGGTTAGATGAGCAAAAAGAATTTTTTTGAGAGAAATTGGAAGGTTGGGCGGCGCCTATCTTGAGCAAACAATGAGATTTTGTTATAAGATTAAGGGTCTATTTATAGACCAAGGCTTGGGTCGGGTTTTACCTATGTAAAATCGGGTTAGGAGACAAAAAAGTAAGGTTAGGAAGCTCCTAATGCTTTGCCTATGCTTGGCATAGGCGGCGCCTTTAGCAAAGCCTAGTTGAACATAGGCGGCGCCTATGCTATGGCCTAGTTGGGCATAGGCAGCGCCTATGTTATGGCATTGTAGATTCAGATAGCAAAGGCATTGGCATAGGCAGCGCCTAATGCTTTGCCTAGTTGAGCATAGGCGGCACCTATGCTATAGCCTTTTCGATTTAGAGAACTTAGGCCATAGCATAGGCCTTGCCTTGTCCGTTGCCTAGATATATATAGGCCTTGCCTTGTTCGTTGCCTAGATTTGCATAGGTATTTCCTTGTCTATTGCCTTTGCTTCTTCATTCCTAACTTACCACCTTTAACATGGAACACTTCTAAATCAAAATTTGAGACCAATCTCCTCCTTTATATGTCTTGCACCTACACTTACTCAAAAACAACAAAAACGATTAGAACGATGGGTTGCCTTCCACCAAGTGCCTTAGTTTTGGTCGTGGCTTGACTCTTCTTTTTGGATTTTTTTATTTAACAAGAACAAACTTCTAGTAAAACAAAACGATTAAAAATGATGGGTTGCCTCCCATGTAGCACTTGATTTATTGTCACGGCACGACATAGTGATCTCGATTACTTAGACTTCATCGAGATATATGGTGCATCATTTTCTGAATGGATTCAGACGACGCTGATGCTTAATTGTGGGCATGCAATCTTCTTCGAGATGGATCTTGTGCCTACATACCAATTATATCATCAATAGTCCAACTAATAGCTCTCTTGTACCTCTTCAGAGCAGAGATGAGAGCCTCTACATATTGTTCACCTAAATCAGCCGCAACAATAACTGGAAGTGTATCACCACTTCCCAAAAATGCATACTTCAGGTGACTGGGGAGCTCTTTCAATTCTAGTACTGGTGACTCTTCAATGGATGGTTTTACTGGTGGTGAAAGTCGATTCTTAAGATCAAGGTCCAGCTTCTTAGGAGAATGAGAATACGACCCTATTTCTATTAGAGTACAAACAGTTTCTTCATAATCTTCAACATCCTCACGCTCAAAATTCATTAGAACAACAGCCAATGGCTCAACAATAAGCTGCTTCTCTACAGATAATTCTTTCTCATCTTCATAGTACACATCAGCTACAGAGAACACATTCATATCTTTGGCTGCTTCATTGATTTGCATACATCAAAATGGACCACTTCGTCATTCATCCGAAATAAAAGCTTATTGGCTCTTAAATCAATAAGCACACTTCCTGTTGCAAGGAAAATACGCCCCAAGATTATGGGAACTTCAGAGTCCACCTCACAATCCAAAATAACAAAGTCTGCAGAAAAAATGAAGGAAGAGACCTTCACCAATACATCATATAAGATACCAATAGGTTATTTTACCGACCTATCTGCCATTACGAACCGTATATTGGTTGGTGTAGGATCTCCCAATCCTAACTTTCTGTAAATAGATAGTGGCATCAAATTGATGCTAGATCCCAAATCGCACAATGCCTTGGCAATATCCAAAGATCCAACAGTGCAAGGAATAGTGAAAGCACCAAGATCTGTCTTTTTCTGAACAAACGATCTTGTAGCAATTGCACTGCAATGATGAACATTGTCTGCCAACTCATAACTTGCTGCCCGCTTCTTTGTCAAAAGAACCTTCATGAATTTCGCATACCCAAGCATCTGTTCTAGCGCCTCCACCAAAGGAACATTAATAGTTAGCTGCTTCAACATAGTCATAAATTTACTGAACTTGGTATCATCAGCTTTCTTCCTCAGTCTCTGAGGAAATGGTGGTGGTGGAAGGGGAATAGTTTTCTCCACCACTTCCTTTTTATCTTGCTTCCGATTGTCGATCTTTTCAGGTTACAGACGTTTATGGGTGATGTCATGCACACTCACCTCAGCTTCTTCGGCATCAACAACATCATCTGCTATATCATCAACCACCTGCTTGTGTTTGGAAGGATTCTCCAACACCTTACCACTTCTAGTAGTAATAGCCATACATGATCCGTCATTCCTTGGATTTTGCACAGTGTCACTAGGTAAAGTGCCAGACTTTCTTTGATTAAATGCCGCAGAAAGTTTACTCAATTATTGTTCCAGCTGTTTTATTGAAGTGGAATGTTAGTCAACCAATTGATTTATTGATGACAAATCCTTCTTTACCTCATTTACTCCCGTATTGGTTGCCTCCACTTCTTTTAACAGCTTAGCCATCATATCTTCCATGGACATCTTCCTAGAGCCAGATGCCACGGCCTCACGGTTTCCAGAAGGAACATACAAACCACTCCTGTCAGTCTTATTCTTCCAACTACCTTTATCACGGTCCTTGTTTCCAGATTTATCATAATAGTTCCGACCGTGGTTTCCTTGGGCATTGCCTCGGAAACCCCCCTGATTATTCAATTAGTTAGCTTCTTCCTCAGAATCGGATTTATCTCTTCCCTTTGATACAATAGCTTTGACTTTTTCGGTCTTCCCTGATAATAAATGCTTGGTAAGAAGATCGATCTGCATTTTCATGTGCACCATATCTTGGTCACGTTCCTCTTGTCTTCGCCTCTGCTCTGCTGTCATGCCAATAGATACAGTAGAGCTTGCTACCTCAGAATCCCTGGTATGCCAAGCTCTACTCTGCTTTGTCATACGATCTAACATACCACTTGCCTCATTAAAAGTAAGGTCCATGAATGACCCACCCGAAGCATTATCAACCACTGGCTTAGTCACCGAATTTAAAGCCCTGTATAATATCTCTATCAAGTGGACATTGGTAATATGATGATTTGGGCACCTCATAAGCTTCTTCTTGAACCTCTCCCATGTTTCGTGGAGAGCTTCAGTTGGAAGCTGTCGAAAATTGCTGATCTCATCTCTCAACTGTGCTCTCTTGGATGGCGGAAAGAATCTTTCTAGGAAAGCGTCTTTCAATTGCCTCCTATTAGTAATAGAATTAGGAGTTAGCCCATTCAACCATAGAGTTGCCTCCCCAGATAGAGACAATGGAAATAAGCGCAGCTGGATTGCATTCTGCCCAACCCCTGGATTGTCAAAAGCCTTGCATGTTGAGATAAAATTAATCAGATGCATATTCGGATCATCTCCTGCGAGTCCACCAAACAACCCTTTGAGTTGCAATAGCTGAATCATGGTGCTAGTGATATTGAACTTGGCTCCGGGAGCTAAGGGCGGAGGATTAATATCCCCTGTGGCACCAGCTCCATCCAAATCGTCATCATCATCATCAAACGGAACCTGCATAGCTCAGCGTTCAGGTCTCATTCTAGCTTGACGATCTCTCCTGTTCACAGGCGCTGCCACCTTATCTGCACGCCTTGGATTTAGTAACTCATTATCACCCAGGTCCTCATCATCAGGATTTGTTGCACGACCTGGGTTATCAATGTTCTGTTGGTGCACTTGAGCAGCTGCCAATGCAGCTAATCTAGCCTGCTCCTGTTGAGCAGCCCTTCTTTTGATGTCTCGTTGTGCATCCATTTTGTCAATAAGTTGATGTTTAAGATTGATAGGTAATAATGGCTGACCAGAACTTCGAGTATTTGGCATGCACTGAACAGAACCTGAATAAAACAAAAACAACAACTAAAAGTAAAATATGAGAATCTTTGACCAAAGGGTCTAGTAACTATCACAAACTTAGTAGACAACTGTATTCCCCGGCAACGACGCCAAAATTTGATAACGCCCAAACTACAGCTCTCGTAAGAGTGTAAGCGGTCACTGTCAAATATAGAACCCAACTGGGTTGGGTGTCGAATCCCACAGGGAATACTTGGTCACTAAGTGTTGCAATTATTAGTAGACTGATGGTCGAAAATTCTATGGAAAGGGGGGATTTGATTATACGTAAATTAATGCTATCAAAGTAACAATGGAATGCTTTGTTTAGTAAGATTTAGTCACAGAGAATAATAAGTTACGGTTATGTCCACCTTATGAGTTCTACGTATCTATTAGCTATGAGGAATGCGGAATTTAGACATGCATGCACTTATAAAGATTCGTATTCTAATGGTAAATCCTAGTGTTTCTCAACCATCAAGGATTATTTCACTTTAGCTCTCTCGAGCTTAAAGTGTATAACTAATGGTACAAACTCTCCAAGAGAGTTAATCCGGTTAAGGCATTAACATGTAAATAGGGGTTGGTAGACCTATTTCCGTGTCACACTCTCTTTTCCAAACATATAACTTTTCTCTCGAACAAGTTAATGCTATAATGGCATGTTCTCTATGTTTGCAACCATGAGAATTAAATTGAAACGAAGAGAGTAATGATATAAGTAGCATACGCATCAAGAATTCACAAACTCTTAGTAATAGATAGTATATCACAAGGCTTCCATAACCCTAACAGAGAAGTTTAGCTACTCATGATTACAACGGAAATCACAATAGACATCATCATCATACCACAACCTAGAATAATCTTGGTGATGGAAGCGATTTGGCGTCAACAAGGGATGACGTTTTCCTCTTAGCCATTTTCTCAAGAAAGCCGTATTTCTCTATTTTGAACTTACAGAATCCACAAACAGAATAATACTAAAGTGTCGAATGAATAGGAAGTGAATGAATGAATCAAAAACAATGCTGAAAAATTCAGCAAATAAGGTTTTTATAACATCTTTGTCCTAGTCCTACTAGGTCACTGCTGCACCCCTAAGTATTAAGAAATACTGATTTTGCCCGGGACAGATTCTCCATGCATCACTTTCAGTCCACAAGCTTCCAAAAGCGGCCTTCCTTCTTACGTGAAGTTTTCCTTTGCTGCCCAAAGGTCCACAAAGTGCTGAAATCTTCATCATTAATACCTGAAAAACATGCTAATCACATAGGTTAGCTCACTTACAGGAAAATGGACTAAAAGTGCAGGAATTATATATTTTATCCTGAAAACTTAGCTATAACATGGGTAAATTATGGTGTTTTAGGCATGTAAATACGCCCAACATCAGGTTATAAACATTAGATAAAAATGATAAACCTGAACTTTGTTGCTCTATCCATCCTAAGGTCACGTATAGGCTATATGGGTTCAACTCTTCCTACTGAAAGAACCCCATTGCATGTTAGTTGCACAAACTGAGAAAATCTGAGGAAGGTACAAAGTCACTGAGGCCTTAACCTTTCCAAATAAATATATATAATATGTGAACCATGCACACGATCATAGAGAACATAATTCCAGCAAATGCGGTTTTCAGTATTGGTCCCCCCAAGACCTCTACCTTCATGGCGAGCTATATAACCCCTTTTAAGCCTAAATTAAAATATTTCTTATAAACCCATCCATTAAACCAATGAGTCATTTATTAAGGCATTTACCATTATAGTATTTTCATAACAATTATGTTTGCAAGCTTGTATAAATATGCCAATAAAAAACCAATTAACCAATTTGACTCCCAAGTTCCAGTCTAAAACCAAACCATGGCCACTAAGGCCTTTCCAAAAATGTTTATATCCATTTAGCCATTAATGTAATGCGATAGTTTCAAAAGTGAGTTACATCATGCAATTTCACAAAGTGGATTGAGATTAATGCCAATTCCAAATCAAAATTCATCAATTTGGGTGAATTCACGACCCCTATCCCATCCACCGTACCAATGCACCCAATTAGTTTCTAATACCATCAGACATAGCATGAATAACAAGTTCAAAACTAGGGGTAAAAATTCCATGGGATAACCATTTCAAAACTTCAACCCAAAATTCAAACCCATCAATTAAATCCACACAAACAGTGATTAAACATATTCTTTTATAAAAAATCAAGTTCGGAAAGAGATACATGCCTGAAATACATAAGAATTTGTAAGTAATCCAAAGCTTTGAGCCCTAAGGTTGAACTGCTTGTAAACCCTATCTTGTTATTGATTTACGGTTTTAGAGAATATATATATATAACACCATGCACGAAAAGAGAACTGGGTTTAGCATGCATTTAAAACTATTAACTTGGGATTGTGTACCTTAACCATCGTAAAACCACCCACGGGCTATATGACTCTAGTATAACCACTGAACGGGCCTCGATGCATGTAGCCCATGAACCAGAGATACCATAAGTGTAGGGGATTCCCAAGTACCATTCTCTCTCCATGATACACATGTACAATTTACTTAGAGGATTCCAATGTACCTCATAGTATCATATAGGTTCGCCATGCCCTTCCCTCATGTTGGCAAACATGAGTTTCTAGTGACCACCCATAGGACTCGCACCTTCACGGTTATCTATCACATCCTTCCATTTTTGCCCAATTAAAACTATTTCTGTCCAACCAAATCATTAGGCCATTTTTATAATCCAAGACTATAAGTAGTGGTATTGTCATACTGACTATAACTTGCAAGTTATGTCCTTAGCCAACCTTTATATGAATAGGGATTCCCATGCACCCATAGTCTACATTATCAAGTTAACTTGGGGGAAACCCATGTACCCCACAAGTGTTTCATTACTAAGTTTGGTTGGCCGAATCCTATGTACCCCACAAGTTATTCATTAACCTTATTTACTTGGAGGATTCCATTGTACCCCAAAAGGAAGTTCAATTAGCCATTCTAAACCATTTAAGCCATTTGTACCATTTAGGGTTCCATTACCAAACCATACCATGCAATAGTTCCATTAAAAGTTCAATAATATAGTAAAAGCGTTCTCATAGGCATTTCATCAAACATATTGGGGGCATAGTCTTTCCAAAACTAATTCCAATTATCAATTAACCATTCCCATGCAGTCAATTATCCATACCACCATTAAAGAATATAAAAACATAATTTAAAACAAGGGAAAAATATAACCAAGTAATTAATACCAAAACCCCAACAAATATTTGAAAACACCAGAATCATATAATAATAATGCCATGAAAACAATGTATAAATCATGCCTTTAGTGGGAACTAACAATAAGGGAGAAGCATCTTGTCTTAGATTAGAAGATGATGGGGAGAGATCACTAACACAAGTCTCAAATTGCTCCTCTAGATGAAACCCTAGCCTTTCTTTACCCAAAAGCCTTAAAGAGAATCTTAGAGTGTTTAAGAGTGTTTTCTAAGTGTTTAATGATAGAATAATTAGGTAAATAACCTTCCAAGTAGGTTAGAAATCACGGGGACTAAATAGTTTAAGTTGCAAAATATCCAGATTACCCCCACTTGAACTGCATAAAAATCCTATCATAGGGTACGACTCACCATACTAGTCGTACCCTTCAATATGAGTGGTACCCACCACTAGTACCTTAGGACTCCCCCTTGGACCCAACACTATCAACCATACAACCCTTTCAAACTAAGCTGTATCCAATCCATACGACAAGTAACCTTGACCAATACCCCTGGCAAAACAAAATCAAGAAAAGTTTAAACATTGTTTACCATATGAGTCTATGGGATGACTCGTACGCTTCCATATGATTCGTACCGCCCAAGATGTACCAATTTCATAAACCAATCTAACCCACCAACCAACACCAGTCAATATATGATCAAGACATACCCCTCGTACCATAGGGTACGATTGGTACCCACAAGTCGTACCTGGTCCAAAAACTAGAAATCTATGAAATTTTTCTTTAACAAACCCAGAAAATAAAGATGTGGTCAAGAACACACACCTTCCGTACGAACATCCAAAGCTGAGAATCAGTGAAGATATTTGGACTTCATATCCTCTTCCGCTTCCCATGAATCCTTTTTGACCTTATGGTTCTGCCATAGAACCTTAACCGAGGCAACATCCTTTGTTCGTAACCAACAAACCTGCCAGTCCAGTATCTCAATCGGGACCTATTCATAAGCTGGAGAATCTAAGATACTTAAATCTTCAAAAGAAATAACCAAAGGAGGATTGCCAAGATACTTTCTCAATATGGAGATGGATGAATGGAGCTCAAACTAGAAGGCAACTCTAATTCTTACGCAACATTACCAATCCTCCACAAAATCACATAAGTACCCAATATACTAGGGGAATAAATTTTCTCTTTTTACCAAACTGCATTACTCCCTTCATGGGAGATACCTTTAGGAACACGTTATCCCCAAGATGTCGTGAAGTTCAAGATGAATGTTGGCTTCTATAAAACCTAAAAACTTTTCGTTAAATACCAGGAGATAAATTTGTAATCAAATCACAACATACAACTTCTTCTTGCATAGGTGACAATAACATGTGATGACTTATCAGGGGGTTGACGATTTATCAGACCTGTCATCAACTCTTCTCTATATTTGACATGTTGCTTTCTTCAGATGATGATGAGTCTTATAGCTTATCAAAGATCTGATGACTTATCAAGGAATGTCGCCACTTCTTGAACTCAGCTTCTGAACACTGCTTAAGGCTGACGGTAATCCTGACGACTTATCAGGACTTTGATGACATATCAGACAATGTCATCACTTCTTTACTTCAAATCTCATATACATCCTTAGGCTAATGGAATTCTTGACGGCTTATCCAAATTATGACAACTTATTGGAGATGTCGTCACACTTCTGCCTCAACTTCCTCACACTATCTATAGCTGATGATGACTCTGATAACTTATAAAAAATTTGACGACTTATCAGATAAGTCATCAACTACACTTTCATGACCACTTGTGCCAAATTCACGTCTTTTGCTCTTATGGTCTTTTGTCTTCTTGCATCTTGACTTTCCTACATTATCAAAAAGAAAGGCTTCAAAAATAACCAAAGTTGCTTAAGACTTTACAATTATTTCTAGTTAAAAGCCTCAAATGTGTTAGCATTAGCTTACATATCAACAACCTCAACTTAAAAACAATTGTTGGTCCTCAAGCAACTTAAACATAACTAAGAGGATACGAAGCACATTCGGCAGTTAATCATTAATTTTAGCTCTAAACATATTTACCATCTCTAAGGTCAATCATCTCAAACTCAACTGTGTATATTACTGAAAAGAATCAATGCAACACAAAAGAATCAAGCTATGGTATCAACTTAGCAACAAAAACCGTGCATGTACCAATATTACACTACCCAAAAAAGTTAGCAACTAGCAAAATAACCATTGTACCTTTACAACAAAGAAGTCCCTCATCACTCATATGTGAACTCAAGTATGTCAATGCAGGGACAGTCAAGAGACACTCATTCTCAGAAAGAAGTTCCATTCATTATATGCCAAATACCACAAGTTTACCCTTATTTTAATTGCCGAAGCTTTCAAATATTAAGTTAGTATCACTATAGGACTTTTCTTTAGCTTGTAATGTAGGCTTGAGGCTGGTATGATACACAAAGATATTTGAAGTAACTAAACCTACTTGGCACTACATTATTTTTGGGGTCTCACTTATCAACCTTTACCTTATTTATCCCTTTCTTGATTAAAGCACCTTCAAGCTGGGTGTAGTTTTTGTTCATTCATTTTTTTTCACAACTTTTCTTTTTTCCATTCTTTTTCTACCACACCTAGCCTTGCATATTTTACCCTTCTTCATACTCACTTTACATCATGCACCCCTATGATATCCACCCTTAACTTAGGCTATTTGACTAAGTCAAACTGTACAATGTTCAAGGAGCACCAGGGCCAAAATAGGTTCATTGTGATATACTGGGAAGGTGATAGCTATAATAAAAAGAATAGGCATTCAGGCCCAAAATTAGGATCAAGGGATATTATTCACACATGGAAGGCCATTTAGGCTAAAAGTGGAATAATATCAACAACGACATATGTTCCTTTCCTAACCGCTATTCTACAACCAAGGCAAGACCAACCAGGCAAATTTTGGATTTAACACACAATGGGAACTAGGTAGTATCTTACACACATATGGCACAAAGGTACATCACAAGCTACTACCCATTCGGTTCATGCAATTGTTTAGTAATGGTTATCATGTCACTAATACTAATGCCATAACAAGATGCACAGTGGTCACACATAAATACATATCACACAGTTATAAAATAGACCAGTGGAGAGGTGGTCAAAAATAAACAAAAACATGTTAAATGCCTAAGGTACTTGTATTTCTCCTAGTCAACTATATTATTTCGTAACAAATCACAATACGCCTAAACATGTCGGCTCTACTAGGTATAAGAATACGGGGAAAAGAGGCACGATAACAAAAACCCCAAGAGGACATCAACACCCATAAGCAGGCTCACCCTACACTTAAAATCATGCATTGTCCCAAATGCATCAAACTAAAATAAGAGAGTTAGAAATATACCTGTGACACCATAGGTGCAAAGATCTGATGTCAATCACATAATACAAATACAAATAACAAAATGCCTTGGGTTGACTCCCAAACAGCGCCTGATTTAATGTCGCGGTACCACTAGGTTATCAAGACTACTTAGAATTCATCAAGATACCTTGAAAGTGCTTTATCCTTTATCCCTCTACTTAGACGATTTGAATCATTGGACCATTTTTCGATCTTTACATCTTTTAGGTGCATTGGGAAAATGTGAGAGCATGATAAGGAAAGTTCTATCATGCCACTTCGAAGACTTGAACCGCTTTTCCAATTTTGCATCAAACTTTCGTGTGGCCTCATTTAGCAAAGGTGATAACCTTAAAAAGTCACTAAATGGACATCATTCTTTAAGATTATTGGCCTTCAAGATTGGGGTTGTATTATACCCTTTCTGAAAGACAAACTTCAAAATGTAGGAATTTTCCTCCTCATTTCTAAAATTCATCATTTGCTTGGGTGATTCGACTTTCATCACATCCACCAAGAATTAGGTTGAAAAGTGATTCGAGTAAGGTTTTATCCTTAATTTTAGAGTTGCATACTTCTTGACCTCGTCACCCCGAATTGGGCTAGAGTGTTTATAAGAGATTGGCTTGGTTTCTTCTTTTGCCTCTAGCACCATCTCCTCAATCTTGGCATCATCTCTCATGGTTGGTTTGGTTGGTTGGGACATCACTGAGGGTTGCTCAACATCAAGCTCAACATCAATATAGGGTTCTTTCTCCTCATATTCAAATACTTCTATTATTTTAAATAATTCCACAAAAAAGATATCGTCTAAACATAATATAGAAGAATGCTTTGAATGATTGACCTTTATATCTATCTTCTCATGAATGATTGGATTCATGCCTTGACGCATATCATATACAATATCATATGTTTTTTTTGGATATCCAATATTTGTTGAAACATAGATTCAATGCCACTTTTTCTGGTTCTTCGTTCTTCCTTTTCTTGACCATAAGACCTATCAAACTCATAAGAAAAACTAGAATTTGGGTTAGCGCAATAGGGCGAGGGGGCATCTGGTCAATCACTCTAATGTCCATCTTGACCACCACATAAAGAACAATCATACTCCTGGTAGGATGGAGATGGTACACACATCTCTCTCCAGGGAGCATATCTATAATCTTGCTAAAAGTGAGGTCCATCATAATGTTGACCTAGATCATCAAGATAAGATTTCCAACCACCAATCTCATGTTCATTCCACGATGCCAGATTAATAAGTAAAATAAAATAAAAATCTACCTAACACAAGAAATAAAATAAAAATAAAAACAAATATTTACAAGTTTGAATTCCAGCAAGTTGGCTAAATTTCCAAACCAACTCAATACGCCAAATTGTTCCCCGACAACGACGCCATTTTTGATAACGATCAACTTACACATCTATTTTAGTGCAAGATGGTCTTCGTCAATATAATTACCCAAATTTGGAGTAGGGGTCGAATCCATGAGGAACAATGTGAGTAGCGATTAAACTAATTTGAAACTCTAGCTACAAGTTAAATTCAAACAAATGATACGAAAAGATAAAATGGAGGGTTTTCAATTATTAAATAAAATTTATTAACACTTAAATTTGCCTTAGAACTCAAAGGTTAAACTATAATTTTTCAAATCAATAATATAGAGAAACTAGAGTTATGATCACTATGACTGGTAATCCTTCATTGAATAATGGTTGTAGTATTGGATTCTCATAACTTATGGGAAACACCAAATTATCAGTGTAGACAGTTCATCTAATTGTTTCTCAACCTACCTAGATATTGAGTTCCCTAATTCTCTTAAACTTAGGATCCTTCAATTCACACTGATTTTTTTTGAGTTGATTAATCTTGTTACAACATTAATCATTAGATGAGAACTTAACCTTCCCAAATTCTCATTGATAATTTACTGCCGTTATTTATTTCTCAATTCAACAAAATCAACATAAGGCGAGATCTATTATTTGCAACCAACAAAAAATAATTAATACAAAAGAATTATCAAGATGTTCCTACAATCACTCAAACTCTAACCAACTATTAAGACAATACAGGAGTAATCATAGATCCACAACCCTAGTTGTGGGGTTTAGTTCCATATGAAAGAGAAAGTGATAATAATAACTAAATTCATAATTTAAAGTGAGTAAACTTACAAAAGATGTAGTCAAAAATTGATTCTCTTCCCAAATTCAAGAAGAATATCCCACAATTAAATCAAAGACTTGACTATTGGAATCCAAGTTTTGAGACCAAAAGGAAGTAAAGTAGTCTCTGGAATAATTTCCAGAGGTTAATCCCTAAGACTAGAGAGAAAATTGATTAATGTCGTAAAGTTCAAGATGAATGTTGGGATCCATAAAACCTAAAACCTTTTCCTTAAATACTAGAAGATAAATTAGAAATTAAATCACAAAATACATATTTTTCTTGCACAGGTGACGACAATATGTGACAACTTATCAGGGGGTTGACGGCTTACCAGACATGTCATCAACTCCTCTTTGTATTTGATATATTGTTGTCTTCATCTGACGAAGAGTCTGATGGCTTATCAATGATCTAATGACTTATCATGGAATGTCGTTACTTCTTCAACTCAGCTTCTGAACACTGCCTAAGGCTAACGGTAATCTAATGACTTATCTGGACTTTCATGATATATCAGACAATGTCGTCACTTCTTTACTTCAAATGTCTTGTATTGTCTTAGGCTGACGACTTTTTTGATGGCTCATCAAAATTGTGATGACTTATCAGAGATGTCGTTACACTTCTGCTCCAACATTCTCACATTGTCTACAACTGATGATGACTCTGATAACTTATCACAAATTTGACGACTTATCACTTTCATGGTCACTTGTTCCAAATTCACGTCTTTTGCTCTTATTGTCTTTGGTTTTCTTGTATCTTGAATTTCTTGCACTATCAAAGAGAAAGTAATCAAAAATGACAAAAGTTGCTTATGACTTTACAATTATTTCTAGTAAAAGCCTCAAATATGTTAGCATTAGCTCACATATCATTCATGATATTCATTTTATGTATCATGTTTTAGACCCAATTATGTTCTCATGTTCCCAATTATTCATATTTAGTATATGTTCTCAGATTCTTCAATACCCTTATAATACTCATACCTTTTCCTAGCTTGGAATCATCTTAAGGATGTTAGAACTTACTTTGAAATATAAATCCATTTTTTACACTTCATATTTTAAAAAAATTTCACTTTTAATCATGTGGGAAATTGAATTAGCTTTCCTACAATACCAATTTCATCCAAATCTGATATCGGAGTAAATATTTATAGACATTTTACTCAGAGCTAATAGAATTGCCCAGGTGCGACGGCCAGGTTGACGGACCGTCGACCTAGCGATGGACCTTCCCCTTGACCATCAGAACCAAGGAAGTGAGGAAACCTTCTGGATAAGGTGCAACGGACAAATTTATGGACTATCAAACTTTCGATGGACCGTCACCCAAGCCATTGCTACCTAGGCAGTGAGACCCTATTCTAGTCCACGTGCGATGGTCGGAATAATAGACCGTCAAGCCACCGACGGACCATCGCACGAGCCATCACAGGTTCCATTCAATGATTTTTAAAGCCACTTTTTAAGGGTTTTTTGATCTTTTACCACCCGTTTATACACCCAATTATATCCGACTACAACTCAGAAATTCATTATTCTTCGACACCAACAAAATTAGGTTCTCTCTCTAAGTTAATCTCCAAGAGAAAAATCTAAATCTTCTTCAAGAACTAAGAGATTCAAATTCTTCAAGTTCAAGAACTTCAAGAAAACTCAACCTAGGTATGCAGAGTGTTCATTAATGGACTTCTTTCGTCCATGAAGACCAAGAATCCCTTTTCTAAGTACAAGTTTTATTGATTTCCTTTATGAATTTTCATGATTAGGCTACTCTTGTTCATGTTGATAATGAGTAATTGAATTTTATTCCATGATTGGGTGATAAATTATATATGGGTTTGATTAGTACAGATATAGATTCATGCTAACCTATTCCTAAACCCTTGAATGATGAAATTAGAATTTAATCATGATGTTAATTGTTGTATAATGTTATAAACACATACTATGCCTATCGCGTGTTTGATTAAATACCTAGATGAAGGAAAATGCCCAACTAGCATGATATCTAAAATCCCCCTGTATGTACAGGTTTATGAAGATTACATGTTTGATGAAATGGTCCAATAAATGTATTATGGATTATAATGTTAGTCATGTATTCAAGAAAGTGATGCTTTGTCAGTTTCTTTCCATCGAGTCATTCGGGGTACTTGTACCTAAAATATTATCTGTGTGCCTAGAGCCATGTCATGTTTTCATGATACTCTTAGTCAAGCTATGATCCTTAGACTTCAGACAATCTTATGACTCAGGAAATATCCATGATCTCATGAACTCAGTTAGTTGTCAGATATCAGTAGTATCCCACCAGTCAGCGGAATTCATTAACTCAATCCATATTTAGTTCAGTAAATCATGTTCAGTTTTTATTTAGATGCGAGTAGAAATTAGTAGTGAGTGAACCCACGGATGGAAACTCACCTTTTATATGAGGGTTTGATTCTTAGAAGCAATCCTTGCATTCAAGAACTATGTAGCCAGCATAGGTCGAGACATCATAGCCTGCTATATGAGGATAGATTATTTGGCTTAACCTGCTATATGAGGGTTCCCACCGATCTCACTAGAGTTACCTGTTATTTTAGGGCCACTCATATATTTTTCTACCAGTGGTGCGGTATTGACACCCTTCCAATTAGGGCACAAATTGGACTCCAATTCAGCCATAATGCATTATTTGGGGAATGTTGGTTATATAACTACCTCCCACAGTCTCTCTATCAGTCTTAGTAAAAGAACTCAGATAGTTCTTTAGAATTCAAGACTGTTAGATACAGTCAACTCAGATATAGTACGGAACTTAGCTAGTTCCATTAAATTCAGGACTGTCAGATACAGTTACTTATGTTATCAGTTATTAGAATTCACTCATTAGTCATGTTAGCTATCATTAAACTCATGTTATCACGATTTTAGATATAGTTACTGTGTTGGCATGCATGTATTCTCACGTTCATATTAGTCAGTTAGCCAGTATTGTTCATGCATATGAATCCCATGCATTCAGCCTACTTCACATGCATACCAATACATTTAAAGTACTGACACATTTGCGCTGTGATGTCTTATACCATAGGTTCAGATAAAAGAGCTTTAGACCATCAGTAGATTCTAGATATCAGTAGTCAGAGTTAACAGTGAGTCCTCATCCTTCGAGGACATGATTATTTCTCTATTATCTCATTAATTAATTTATTAGTTGGAGTTAGTTGGAGACATGTTCCATTAAGTCCTTACTCAGACAGTTCAATTAGTTATTTAAGTATATATATAATATACCTAGGTCAAAATAAAATAATATATATATGAAAAAGATATTGCATAGATGGATAACTAAAAATATTAAGAATAAAATAGACATTGGATAAGATTAGTTGGGATGGGGGGGGGGGGGGTAGATATGTGTATTTTTAAAGTTGATGAGGGAAATTGATTTGTAAAGCAGTGTTTTGATGATATAAAATAATTTCCCCCCATAAACAACAATAGTCGTTTGTGGATAAGAACCTATAAAAGGAGATGTTTTCTCCTACATCTAACTTATCTTATTGAGAAACACCTCATAACAACATGATTCCCTCGATCCTTCTTCCTTTTTATGTATATTTTCTCCAATTCTTTTTCCTAGATTGATGAAATTTAAATAGCAAAATTATATTAAAAAAGAAATTAGGAAGAGTCATATTTCAAGTTTGTATGTGAATCTATCGGATGATATTTTTCATCATCAAAATTATTTTTATCTCTTTCTTTTGGATGATGCATGGGGTGATATGTCTAATAGATTCATTCTCAAACTCTTTATGTATCTTTTCAAATCATTGTGCTTAACTTACTTCTTATCTACTTATTCAAGAGTTGAATGAAATGTAGAAATGCAGGTTGAGGCCTTTAGAGAAAAATATCGTTAATCACCAAGTACACATCCATGCGACTCAATCTGAGGTAATTGAGTTGATGTTGAAGATGTTAAAGACCAATAATATAAAAATCAGTTTGCTGATGTCAACCATGAAGTCGCAATTTGGTTAAAAGCTCTTGCAGATTTCAACAAGTCGCAATCTGAAAGAGCTTTCAGCCAAATTGCTTCTCCGGGATTCACATACGCAAATGAATTTCCATATTGTTAACACTCAACATATTCATCATATTCCCTGAATTTAATTAACCTAGTTTGAGTCGCCTGGCCCCGTACTTGTTGAGTTACGACATTTTCCCTAGAGGCTTCGCCTGCATTACTTCACCTTTTCAACTCCTATCGAAATTATAGCATCTCTGTGTTCTTAAATCATGTTTGGATATTGATATATGTTAAATCAGATGCAGAATATTTTTGACACTAATTAGAGGTCAGTGTATAATCCCACTTGTTTATTAAGTTACTAGGTACATGAGCCAGTACCTGCATGGGCTCAACATATGTTACTTTTTCTATTCTATTTTATGTGACATAGATGGTGTTAGTTAAATCTTCTAATATATTTTAATAATATTTTGAAGTTGTCAATAGTTGTAATTTATACATTTTTTACATAATATTTCTATAATAATGTTAGATATTCCAATTTATACTATCTTTTACGTAATTTTATGATAATACATGTTACTCATTCTGACTAATTAATATGACATAGATGAAATTTCGAGAGTCAACTGTCCTTAACTTACGTGATATGGATAGAATTTGGAATCAACTAAATTTTTTAATCTATTTTAAAAATATTTTTAGTTGTTAATTATTGTGAATTACACTAATCTTTACATAGTTTTTTCATAGTATTATTAATTATTGTGATGTATACTATTTTTGTACGTAATTTTTCCTTAATACATGTTATTCCTCCTGTCCCAATTAATACGAAACAAATAAAATTTTGAGAGTCAACCAACTTTTTAACTATTTAACGTTATTAATTTTTAATTATATTTTAACAAGACTTAAAGTATAACCTTAAATGCTAATTTATCACTTCTTTTCTTATTTAATCTTATTTTTAACTATAGTATTTTTGTAAAGCATTGAATTTATATGATATAGTGAAATTAATATTCATTTTATTATTTCTTAAAGACTGTCAAGTCATGACTAATGGACAAACAAAAATAGACCTAGGGAATACTATGATGTCACGCTGATAAGTCAAGAATTGATAAACTTAACTAATTATCCTAAAATGATTGAAAAAGTAGCGCATGAAAAAAATATCAAATAGGGTCCATATTTTTGGTGAAGAGAAATGGTAATGTAATAAAACAGTTCCTAATTAACTATGTAGAAACAAAAGAAAAATGGGTCCACCAAATTGAAAGTCAGTTAAGGATACAACAGTAATAAATAAAAGACAACTTGGCTTTCTTTTGTCTAGAGAGGAAAAGTTCAGGCATTGAAGCACTTGACTACAATGGTCGGAAAGAACATAATTAGTGAAATTCTGAAATTATCCATTTGCTAGAAGCATGCTAACGAATAGTTTCTTGCTTTTATTCACTTATATTGTCGCTACTCGAATAAGGCCTGACCTTGATGGGTATCCTAAGCCAATCAAGGTCTGAGATAACCCCCTAAACCTTTTCTCAAGAGCACAATAACAACAATAATAATAATAACTGGTGGAGGCCAATCAAAATATTAATAGAAATGTGATAGTCAAAGGAAGTTCAAAGGAAAAAATAATCCTTGATAATACCCCGACACTATCTACAAAAGTCTCTAATCTAAGGAGTACTAACTAAGTTAGGACATTCCCCCGACTATGAAAAAGGAAATCCAAAAGTACTAGAATAATAAATAAAAACTAAAAGGGAGACTAGGCCTTCTAAAAGATGGAGGGCTCACCACTTCGCAGTTGATCCACCAGGACACCAAACCACATAACACTGCATAGGGTCACAAGAAAAGCCCTCAGAATCTACATCATGAAATTATGTAGCATCCAGGGATGACCAGTACGATGAGTAATGGCATACAATTCAAGGAAAGGGATAAAATTTACATTTATCAAAATCAGTAATGAAACACATAGATGACATACATATTTACCCAAATCAGTCATAAATCACTGCACCACAGTTATACATATATATAGGATGCTGAGAGAGGGACGAGAGAAATGAAATATGATTGTTTAAAGAATTAGTCTTGAACTGTGTAGATCGTTCTGACTTAAATTCACCCATGGGCTTTATGGGTTAAGCTCTTCGTGTAGAAAGGGCCCCAATCCATGATAGCCACATTGACCAGATAATAAGTTAAAGTCACCAAGATAATAACCTACCAATAAAATAACTATGTACTACTGCGCAAAGTAATCACATAGTGGTCATCCATGTTTCATGATAAAACCCCCTAATGTCGACAAATATGGTTTCCAGTGTTGGTCCCCTCAGGACTACACATTCTCAGTGAACTACACAATTCCCTTTAAGCCCAAACTAAAATAGTTTTCACATACCATTAACCAATAACCATGGAGTCTTTAATTAAGGCATTTTTGAATTGGTATCGTCATGCCAATAGACTTGCATGCTATTTCAATTATGCCAAGATATAACCGTTTAATCAATTTGACTCTATATTCCATTTAAAATCCAAAATCATAGTTCCCAAGGGCATTCCAAAACCTCTTTATTCCTTTTCCATTTAATGCAACACAATATTTTAAGAGGGTAAGTTAAAATTATGTACAATCTTTATTTAAAGCCAAAATAACAATGTGGAGTGAGGTTTATGTCATTAACATCATACAAAATCCATAAACATTATGAAAAACCAAATTCCCAATTTCATCATTAACATGAGACACCAATTTAGTCCATAATCCACCATTTAAACCATGAAGAAATCATTAAAAATGAGGAAAACAATGCAACAGCATGACCACCAAAAACCCTCAACCATAGTTTGAATTATACAACCATGAAATAGGGGATACCAAGTACTTTTGATGCAATAATATAATAAGTAAAATAGAGAGTTTATAACATGCCTTTTTTATGAATTGGGTTGAATTTGGCGCTTGAATTTTAAAACCTAGGTGTTCTTGCCTCTAAGAATGTTTTAGGGGAGAAGAAAGAGTTGGTGATTTTTTATTTTTGAGAATCATCATAATTCAGTATTCAAAAAGGGTTTTAAGCATATAGGGATCAGACATCTTTACAAAAACTAAAAATACCCCTAAGATTACCCAAATTTTTTTACCCAAAATAAGTCCTCACAACCTTACTTATGGCTTGTAGGTAGTATCTATAACCCGTAGGTAAGGTCCTAGGCATCATATTATTTTTTAGTATTTGAAATGTACTTACGACCCTAAAATGCCCTGGTTTCTAGACCTTAGAAAATTTTCAATATTTCTAATTTTTGGGAATGATATGACTTGGGGGAACGAATCGTACATTGGGGCATGGGTGGTACGTTCCAGTCGTATGTGGACCCGTGTTGGTTGGTGGGGTGGAGTTGGTTTCTGTAATAGATACGACTTGAGTGGTATGAGTCGTATCGGTGGATTCGGGTTGTTTGGTTACTTTACCTTATTTTAGACTTGGTAACTTAAGTTGGATCTGAGTACAAGTGGCTCACATAAGCTGTAAGATAGGGTATGAGATGTACCCATGACTCATATAGTAGTTGATGTGTGAGCAGATGCTAACACATTTGAGGCTTTTAACTGAGAATAATTACAGAGTCTTAACCAAATTTTGCCGTTTTTGATTGTTTTCTCTTTGATATTCCAGTAAAACTCAAGATGCAAGAGAACCAGCAATAATTAAAGTAAAAGAGTTGATTTCTAAGCAACTAGAGAGAAAAGTATAGCCGATGACTTGAGTTGATTTCTAAGAAAGTAGAGAGGGAAATATAGACGACGAGTTATCTGATAAGTTGGCAACATTGTGATAATCTATTAGAGTTGCCATCAGCCTTAGACAGAGAATGAGATTCAGCTTAAAGAACTGATGACAATCTATGATTGGCTGTCAGAGTTGTGATAAGCTGTCAGGATCGTCTTCAGGATTAGGCAGTGCTTGAGAACTTGAAGTAATGAAATGATTATAATTCTGATAAGTTGTCAACTTTGTGATAAGTTATAAGAATCATTGTCAGTTGTAGATAGTGTGAGGTAGTGGGAGCAGAAGTGTGGCAACATTCCTTGATAAGCCGTCAGGTGTTTGATAAGTTGTCATAAATGCCGTCATCCCAATATAGAAACCATGAAAGTAGAAGAGGATCTGACAATAATTCTAATAAGTCATCATACTTCATCGTCACTTGTGCGAGAAAAGATCTATAATCGGTGATTTTGTTTTCATAATTAGGGTGAAGTATTTAAAGCATATGCTGGGGTTTCATTGAAAGAAAGGGTCAGAACATCTAGAAATTATTCCAAGGGAGTTTACATTTCTTTTTGGCTCTCTTAACTTAGAATTCAATATTCAACTCTTTGATTGGGTTTTGAGATTTTCCTCTTGAACTTAGAAGAGAATCAACTTCAGACATCATCTTTTGTAAGTTTAATTACTTTGAATGATGAATATACTTATTGCTATCTCTTTCTTTCTCATGTGGAACTAAAACCCATAACTAGGGTTGTAGGATCTATGATTATTCCTCCATGGATTTAATAGATAGCTAGGGTTTGAGTGATTGTGGAGACATCTTGATAATTCCTTTGTTATGATTGATATTTATTAGTTGCAAATAATAAATTCCACTTTTTGTTGATTTGCTCGAACTAAGAAATAAACTAAAGGTAGCGAATTATCAACAAGGATTTGGAAATGTTAAGATCCCATCTAATGATTAATGCTGTAGAAAGATTGATCAACTTGAGATAAAATCAGTATGAATAGAATGATTTCCTAAGTTCGAGAGAATTACGAAGTTCAACATGTAGGCAGGTTGAGAAACACTTAGATGGACTGTCGAAACTGATAATTTGGTTGTTCCCAGAAGTCATGAGAATCCAGTACTACAACTATTATTCAATGAGTGGTTAATAATCATAGTGATCATAACCCTAGTTTCTATTTATCATTGATTTGAACCATTGAAATTATAGCTTTGAGTTCTAAAGCAAGTCGAAACTTTAATTATTGTTTGATTGATAAAATCCCCATTTTATCTTTTTGCAATATTTTTTTAAATTCAATTTGTAGCTATAGTTTCAAATTAGTTTAATCGTCACTCACATTGTTTCCCGTGGATTCGACCCTAACTCCATAGTTGGGTAAATATATTGACGACGACCGCCTTGCACTAAATTAATATGTAAGCTGAGCATTATCAAATATGGCACCGTTGCCGGGGAACAATTTGGTGCATTGATTTGGTTTGGAATTTTAGCGTACTTGCTTGAATTCAACTTTTAAATATTTGTTTTTAGTTTTCTTTTATTTCTTGTGTTAGGTAGATTTTTATTTTTGTTTACTTATTACTATGGCATCGTAGAATGAACATGAGCTTGGTGGTTGGAAATCTTATCTTGATGATCCATGTCCATATTGTGATGTACTGCACTTTTATAAAGATTATAGATATGCACCTCAGAAAGAGATGTGTGCACGATCTTCATCCTACCGGTAGTATGATTGTTCTTTATGTGGTGGTCAATATGGATATTGGAGTGATTTCCCAAATTCCCCCTCCCTCTATTGTGCTAACCCAAATTCTAGTTCTTCTTATGAGTTTGATAGGTTTTATGGTCAAGAAAAAGAAGAACGAAGCACTAGGAAGAGTGACATTGAAGCTATATTTCAATGAATGTTGGATCTCCAGAAAGAAATATATGATATCACATGTGATATGTGTCAATCCATGAAGATAATCATTCATGAGAAGATAGATATAGAGGTCAATCATTCAAAGCATTCTTCTGTATTATGTTTAGATGATATCTTGTCTGTGGAATCATTTAAAATAATTGAAGAGCATGAAGATGAAGAGCAAGAACCCTATATTGATGTTGAGCTTGATGCTGAGTAAACCTCAGTGATTTCCCAACCAACCAAACCAACCAAGAGAGATGATGCCAAGATTGAGAACATGGTGCTAGAGTCAAAAGAAGAAACAAAGAAAATCTCTAATAAAGACTAGCCCAATTCAAAGTGAAGATGTCAAGAAGGTGAATAAAAATGAGTGTGTAGTAGATAGTGTAAATTTTGAAGTAGGATTGATTGGGCCTCATTCAAAGAACTTTTCTACACTATGTTTAGATGATATCTTGTCTGTGGAATCATTTAAAATAGTAGAAGAGTAAGAAGATGAGGAACAACAATCCTATATTCTTGATTTTAAATTAGACAAGCAACATAAAAATACACCACACTTTAAGGTCGAGTGGTTTACCGTGCTCAATACATTACTCGACTTTTTAATTTTTGTACCACCTCTCTACGATCGAGGTAAGAAGATAGACTCTAAGTTGGGGTGGAATTCATATCCTCAAGGTTTAGAAAAATCAGAGTTGGGTCATCCACGATACTAAATTAGGTGCTTCTTGGGAGACAACCTAAGATATTTTGTTGTTTGTATTTGTATTATGTGATTGACATCAGATCTTTGCACCCATGGTGCCATAAGTATATTTCTGACACTCTTATTTTGGTTTGGAGAATTGGGGACATTTTATGATTTTTAGTTGAGAGTGGGGCCACTTGTGGGTGTTGATGTCCTCTTGGAGAAAAGTTGTGAAAAAAATTGAATGAATGAAAACTACTCCCAGCTTGAATGTGTTTTAATAAAGAGAGGGAGAAATAAGGTAAAGCTTTATAAGTGAGACCCCAAAAATAGTGTAGTGCCAAGGAGGCTTAGTTACTTTAAATATCCTTGTGTCTCATACCAGCCTCAAGTCAACATTAAAAGCTAAAGAAAAGTCCTATAGTGATCCTAACTTAACTGTCTGAAAGCTTTGAAAATGAAAATAAGTGGCAAACTTATGGTATTTGGCATACATTAACTGGAACTTCTTTCTGAGAGTGAGTGTCACTTGACTGTCCCCACATTGACATGCTTGAGTTCATATATGAGTGAGGAGGGACTTTTTTGTTGTAAGGGCATACTGGTTATGTTGCTAGTTGCTAACTTATTTGGATAGTGTAATCTTGGTATATGCATAGTTGTTGTTGCTGAATTGATGCCATATCTTGATTCCTGTGTGTCTCATTATTGTTCTTCAGTAAAATCTACATTTATTTTTTTAAATTAATTGACCTTGGAGATGGTGAAGATGTTTTAAGATAATATGGATGGTTGACTATCGAATGTACTTTGTATCCTCTTAGTTATGTTTTAGTTGTTTGAGTATGAGCAAATGTTTTAAGTTAAGGGTGTTGATGTGTGAGCAGATGCTAAAACATTTGAGGCTTTTAACTGAGAAAAATTGCAAAGTATTAAGCAACTTTTATCATTTTTGATTATTTTCTCTTTGATATTGTAGTAAAATTCAAGATGCAAGAGAACCAACAATAATGGAAGTAAAAGATTTAATTTTTTAGCAAGTAGAGAGGGAAGTATAGATGATGACTTATCTGATAAGTTGTCAGCATTATGATAAGCTATCAGAGTTGTCGTCAGCCTTAGACAGAGAATGATATTTGGCTTGAAGAAGTGACGACAACCTCTGATAGGCCATCAGAGTTGTGATAAGCTTTCAGGCTCGTTGTCAGGCTTAGGCAGTGCTTTAGAACTTGAAATGAAGAAACGATGACAATTTTGATAAGTTGTCAACTTTGTGATAAGTTATTAGAATCATCCTCACCTGTAGATAGTATGAGATAGTGGAAGCAGAAGTGTGATGACATTTCCTGATAAGCCATCAGGTGTCTGATAAACCATAAAAAATGCCGTCATCCCAAGGCAAAAACCATGAAAGTGGAAGAGGACCTGACGAAAATTCTGATAAATCATCACTCCTCATGATGATTCATACTTTGTCATCACCTGTGCGAGAAAAGATCTGTAATTTGTGATTTTATTTCCATAATTAGGCTGAAGTATTTAAAGCATATGTTAGGGTTTCATTGAAAGAGGGTGGTAGAATATCTTGAACTTATTCCAAGGGAGTTTACTTTTCTTATTGGCTCTCTTAACTTAGAATTCAATATTCAACTCTTTGATTGAGTTTTAAGATTTTCTCTTGATCTTGGAATAGAACCAACTTCAGACTTCATCTTTTGTAAGTTTAATTTCTTTGAATGATGAATATAATTGTTGCTATCTCTTTCTATCTCATGTGAAACTAAAACCAACTACTAGGGTTGTAGTATCTATGATTATTCCTCTATGGATTTACTAGTTTTCTATGGTTTGAGTGATTGTGGAGACATCTTGATAATTCCATAGTTATTATTGTTATTTATTGGTTGCAAACAATAAATCCCTCCTTATGTTGATTTTCTCGAATTGAGAAATAAACTAAAGGTAGTGATTTATCAACAAGGATTTTGGAAGGTTAAGCTCCTATCTAATGATTGATGATGTAACAAGATTGATCAACTGGAGATAAAATTAGTATGAATAGTATGATTTTCTAAGTTTGAGAGAATTAAGAAGTTTTACATCTAGGCAGATTGAGAAACACTTAGATGGACTGTCGAAACTGATAATTTGGTGATTCCCATAAGTTATGAGAATCCAGTACTACAACTATTATTCACTAAGGGTTTAGTAATCATAGTGATCATAGCCCTATTTTCTCTTTATCATTGACTTGAACCATTAAAATTTTAGCTTTGAGTTCTGAAGCAAGTCGAAACTTTAATTATTGTTTGATATATAAAACCCCCCATTTTATATTTTTGCAACATTTGTTTAAATTCAATTTGTAGCTATAGTTTTAAATTAGTTTAATTGCCACTCACATTGTTCCTCGTGGATTTAACCCCGACTCCAAAGTTGGGTAAATATATTGATGACGACCGCCTTACACTAAATTGATGTGTAAGTTGAGCGTTATTAGTGGTCAGTGTTAAAACCTCCTAGATTCTATTCTGCCAGGTGTACGGTTTATGGGTACTATTGATGCACTCAGGTACGACTTGGATTTAGGTGAGTACTGGATAGTACGACTAGAATGGATGTTTGTACCCACTTGACGGGATTTCTAGGATTTTATGTGAAGGCAATCTAAATATTTCTCCTCTTATCTTAATAAGGTCCCACAATTTATATGGCCCTTGCAAGGTTATTTGCCCTATTATTCTATTCTTAAAAACTTAGGAAAACACTTTTAAATCCTCTCGAAAGTTCTTGGGAAAAAAAGGTTGGGGTTTTATCTTAAGGCTCAATTTATGGCTTGTGTTGGTGGTTTCTCTCTAATAACTTCTCAATTAAGACATTTTCACTTCCCTCATTGTTATTTCTAACTAAATTCATGAGTTTACACAATGTTTTCAAGGTTTAAAGGTTGTATGATTTTTGTTTTCAAATATAATTTGGGTTTTTTATTTATAAATTCTTTGTTATGGTTACCCTATGCTTTAATTATGCTTTTCATATTCTTTAATGGTGGTTTTGGATAATTGGATTGGATGGTAATGGTTATTGGTGATTGGAATTGGTTTTGGAAATATTATGCCCCCAATGTGTTTGATAAAATGCTTAAACAACGTTTTTACTAAGCTATTGGTTTTTCAATGGAAGTTAAAAATGTTTTTAACTAGGTAATTGAACCCTAAATGGATTTCATGGATTGGAATGGTTTAAAGAAATGGTTTGGCTGAATAAACCTACTTGTGGGGTACATGGGAATCCCTTAAGTCTATCAGATAGTACGATCTACGGGTATATAGGAATCCCTCGGTCACTAAAAGGTTTGGCTAAGGATAATACTTGTAAGTGATAGTTGGTATAACGATACAAATATTAATGGCCTTTGTTAATAAATGGATAATCGTTTGGTTAGTTGGAAAATATTTTTAATTAGGCTTAAAGAGGGAGGTATAGAAAAGCCGTGAAAGGTAGAGGTCCCAAAGGGATTGAAACTAAAAACTCATATTTTTCGATGTGTGATTTGGTCTAGTTAACCGTGTGCATGATGCCAGACTTTATATAGGGGGATGTAGTAGTCATCCCAGGTTTTCTTCCCTGGTCATGCGACATCACGCACTGAGGACCTTTTGGTAGGGAAAGATGAACACATATAGCTCGTGGGTGGTTTAGAACAGCAAAGCTACACAGACTAGTTAAAGGTTTTTAATGCATGATAAACACGATTCCCTTTCCCAGCAAGGTTATATATATGTATGGTTGTATGCATTATAGATGGTTTTACTTAGTCTTATAAATGACATTATTTTATCCTTATCCAGTGTTTATGCTGGCAATCACACGCTAACCCATCTTTGACCTGCTGTAAATCCATGCTATGCAATCATCGGTCATTTTAATATTTTTTTTAACATTTGGATACTCGAGTCAGCTATTGGATTAAAGTTGTGAGCTTCAATCATTTCAGATGGCTCCATTTAATTGGTGATTTTTAATACTTTAGATTACTTTTGGATTATGGTTTTGTTTATGGTTGGGGGAATGTACCAACTATATTGTATTACTCTTTTGGTTAGAGGCTTTGTGGTACTTTTATGGGTTAGAATAAGAGGGATCGGTATGGGTGTCATCTTTAGCACTGGCATTAGTATTGGGGCTCACACCTTTGGATAATATCATTTGTTGTTCTATCATTTTATGTTATGTTATGAAACATGATTTGGTTATTAAGTGACTGTTGATTTAAGCCTATGGTTTTGTTATCAGATGGGTTCAGGATAGTTGGACTTGGTTGGGTCGGTCTCGATAATAGACCTATCCCAGAGTTTTAAAATAAATAATAATTTTATTTTGTTATATGTTCTAAATTCAGCCAACTCAGGACAAGTGGCAAGAGTTTGGGTTGGGTAATAGGGGTGGTCTGCGGTCTGGGTCAGACTTAGCATGCCCATTATGATAAGGCCTCGGGTTGGGTAGTGTCAAGTTGGTTTTAGAGCTTTAGGTTTATGATCAATTGGGAGTCCACAAAGTTGTGTCTAGTAGAGTCTTATTTAGGGGTATATAGTATGCCAAACTCATAAGAGAGAGGATACATGACATTTAGGAATGTTTCACTTTCTTAGTATTCTATTTTTCAAGCTCGGAGTCTAAGTCTTGGATTCTTCTCTAATCCTTGGTTATTCCCTTTTTAGATTATGCCTCGTAGATCTGGAACACAAGGAAACTCTTTGGTCCCATTCGAGGGAGATATTAATCAGGTATGTCATATGTTGGGAGTTTATCTTTGATCTCAGGGTCCTATCCCTAATGGTTCTGGAATTTCGCCAGTTGTTACTAGTCCTCTTCAAGGTGACATGACTAATGCAGAATTTTGCAAGTCAATTTATGTTATTTGTTAGTTGGTTGGTTCTCAAGTTGAGTAGGATATATTTTTTAGATTGTCTGTTGAGGCCATAAGGGTTGGCCAATTTATGAAGATGAGTCCTTCTTTTATAGGAGTGAAGTTGGAGGAGGATCCTTAGGCTTTCTTGGATGAGATGGAGAAGATATTCAGGGTTACGCAGGCTACTAATGTGGAAGGAATAAACTTTGGATCTTATCAGCTCAAGGATATTGCATATTAGTGGTATGAGAAGTTGGACATGGATAGAGGTAAGTGGTGGAGTCAGAATTAAGGGAGGCTTTCTCTTATGCCTTCTTGGATCATTTCTTTTCTCAAAATTTTAGGCAAGTAAAAATAGAGAAGTTTGTGAATCTTAAGTAGAGGGGAATGTCTATTAAGCAATATGCCTCAAATTTTCATCAGTTGTCAAGGTATGCTCCTAATTTTCTGGCTGACAAGAGGGTGAGAGTGAGGAAGTTTGCTTCTGGGATGAATTGATACTTGATCATAGAAAGCTAAACTGCCTTGCTAATTAAGGATATGGACATTTTTAGGTTAACTATTCATATGAAATAAGTAGAGAAAGAAAAGAGAAAATAGGTAGAGTTCGGAGATAGACAAGGTAAGAGGGGCAGGTTCTCTAAGCAGGGTGGCGCTCAGCACTAGGGAAGTTGGGATAGAGGTAAGTGGAAAAAGAAAAAGTATGGGAGTTCTAGTTCTTTTTTTGCTGTAATTGCTCCTTATCCAAAATAGTCAGGCGATAGGCGTTCACAAGGTGGTGATAGTTTTTAGCAATAGGGTGCCCTATCTTAGAAAAGGTGGGGGCAATTAGCTTCTTCATGCCCTCCTTGTCATTTTTGTGGTCATCCTGATTGGTGTTATTGTGATGAAGAGAGGGACAAATATTTTAAATGTAGCTAGCCAGCTCATCTACTCAGGAATTGTCTGGTTAATAAGGTAGCTACGGGAGTGAATAAGGTTTCTATTGCTTCATTTTCTACTATGGCACCAGGTGGTGTTACTTATGTGCTGTTACTGCATGGGGTATCTCCATGGGGTGCACCAGTATTTTTGGTGCAGAAAAAGGATGGTTCCTTTCGAATGTGTATTGACTACAGGCAGTTGAATAATGTCACTGTCAAGAACTAGTATCCTCTCCTAAGGATAGATAACTTGTTTGATTAGTTGTAGGGTTCCAAGTTTTTCTCTAAGATAGATCTTTGGTCTGGGTATTATCAGCTTAAGAGCAGGGAGTTGGATACCCCTAAAACGGCTTTTCATACTCGGTATGAGCATTTTGAATTCTTGGTGATGTCATTTGGTTTGACAAATGATCTGGAAGCATTTATGGATTTAATAAACTGGGTTTTTAGGCAGTTCTTGGATCTCTTTGTTATTGTGTTTATTGATGACATTCTGTTTTATTCTGAGAGTGATGTGGATCATGCTAATCACCTTTGTGTAGTGTTACAGACATTGAAGGAACAAAGGTTGTATGCCAAGTTCTCTAAGTGTGAGTTTTGGTTGAACGTTTTGACTTTTCTTGGTCATATTATTTCTAGTGAGGGTACTATGGTGGATTCTAAGAAGGTGGATGCGGTTTAAAGGTGTCCTAGAACTATGACTACATCAGTTATTTGGATCTTCTTTGGTTTGCTTGGGTATTATCGGCGATTTATGAAAATTTTATTGAGTATAGCTGCTTCTTTGACTTAGTTGACTCAGAAGAAGTTGAAGTTTCCTTATTTGGATGCTTATGAGTGGTGTTTTAAGAAGCTAAAAGATAAGCTAACTTTGGCTCTAATTTTGACTTTGCCTGAGGGTAATGATGGTTTTTTGGTTTATTGTGATGCATCTCGAGTGGGTTTTGGTTGTGTGTTGATGCAACATGGGATGGTGATTGCCTATGCTTCCAGGGAGTAGAAAGTGCTTGATAGAAATTATCCTACTCATGATTTGGATCTTCTGGTGGTGGTTTTGTTCAGAAAATATGGCGATATTAGTTGTATTGTATTCATGTGGATATCTTTTCTATTCATAAGAGTCTATAGTATGTGTTCACTTAGAAGAAGCTTAATATCAAGCAGAGGAAATGGTTAAAGATTCTCTAGGATTAAGATTTGAGTCATCGCTATCACCCAGGTAAGGCTAACGTGGTGGCTGATGCTCTTAGCAGGTTGTCCACGGGGATTTTAGCTTATGTGGAGAAAGGAAAGCAGGAATTAGTGAAGGATATTCATTGCTTATCTAATTTTAGAGTTTGCCTTTTAGACTCCAAGGATGGTGGTGTGATAGTACATGAAGTGGTTCATTCATCTCTTGGTGTATAGGTTAAGGAGAAGAAAGTGCAAGATCCTATCGTGATAGTAATCAAGAGTGATATTGGTGGGAAAAAAGTAATGGTATTTGAGATTAGTGGCAACGATACTTTATTGTACCAAGGGAGGTTATGTGATCCTGATAATGATGGGTTACAACAAAGGATTTTGGCGGAGGCACAAGAATCACTCTAAATTGTTCATCTTGGCTCTACAAAAATGTATCATGACCTAAAGGATATATATTGGTTAAATGGCTTGAAAAGGGATGAGGCTGATTTTGTGGCTATGTACATGGTGTGCCAACAAGTTAAGGTTGCGCAAAATCGACCTGGTGGGTTGTATTAAGAGATTGAGTTACTTGAATGAAAATAAGAGGTGATCAATATGAATCTCGGTACCGACCTTCTTCGATCTCAAAATTAATATGATTTGATTTGGATTATCATGGATAAGATTACAAAGTCTGCTTAATTTCTGCTAGCGAGGACTATCTTCTCGATGAAGGACTATGCAAAGTTGTACCTTTAGGAGATCGTAAAGATATGGGGTACCTACTTTGATCATCTATGATCGTGGTACATAGTTTTTATCTCATTTCTGGCAGTCTTTTTAGAAAGGATTAGGTACTAAGGTTAGTCTGAGTAATAGTTTCCATCCTGAAATAGATGGGCAGGTACAAAGGACTATTCAGACATTGGAGGATATGCTTTGGGCTTGTGGGATTGATTATGGTGGAAAATTTATTAAGCATCTACGTTTGTAGAATTTGCTTACAACAATAGTTGTCATTCTAGTATTGGTATGACCCCTTTCGAGGTGTTGTATGGTAGGAGGTTTAGATCATCTATTGGTTGGTTTGAGCTTCGTGAGGCGAATATGTTTCGTCTTGAATTAGTTTACCAAGTGATGGAAAAGGTGAAGGTGATTCAGGATAGGCTTAAGGCTGCCCAAAGTTGCCAAAAGCCCAATGTAGATATTAGGCACAGAGACTTGGAGTTTGAGGTTGGGGATAGGGTGTTACTCAAGGTATCTCCCATTAAGGGAGTGGTGTGGTTTGGAAAAAAGGGGAAGCTTAGTCCCCGGTATATTGGTCATTATATGGTTTTTTGTAGGGTTGGTTATGTTGCTTATGAATTAGAATTTCCTTCTAGCTTGAGCTCCATTCATACGGTATTCCATGTTTCCATATTGAGGAAGTATCTTGGTGATATCTTTCGGTTGTTCCTTTAGAGGTATTGGGTATCTTTTATTGTCTATCTTATGAAAAGATCTAGATCAAGATTTTGGACTGGTAGGTTTGTAGATTCCAGACCCAGGATGTGTCCTCGATTAAGGTTCTATGGCAGAACCATAAGGTAGAAGAGGCTACATGGGAAGCAAAAGCAAACATGATGTCCAAATATCCGTATTTGTTTACTGCTCCTGCTATTCCGTCCAAAGGTTTGTGTTGTTAAACACATCATTATTTTCTGAATTTGATAAAGGAAAAGTTGCATCTCTTGCATTTTTGTTTATTTTCTTAAAGGTAATAGTAGAGACATCTAAAGGTTGGATTAATGTTTGATAATGTAAATGACTTGTGCATATGGTTACCACTACCTTGTCTGTTATACAAGGATGAATACTTTTAGTGGGGGAGACTGAAACACCCTGGTTTCTAGACATTAGAAAATTGCCCAGATTTATGGTTTCTGGAAATGATATGACTTAGGGGAATGAGTCATACATTGCGGTACGTGTGGTATGTGCCAGTCCTATGCGGACCTGTGTTGGTTGGTGCGGTGGATTTGGTTTCTGTAATAAATACAACTTAGGTGGTATGAGTCGTATTGGTTAATATGGGTTATTTGGGTACTTTACTTAACTTTAGACTTGGTAACTTAAGTTGGATCTGAGTACGAGTGGCTCACCATGCGCCATAAGTTAGGGTACGAGACATACTGTAATAGCCCACATGTTTCTAAGCTAGGAAGTGAATAAGTATTCCTATGTATGAAATCTCCTATCCTGTGATTCATACTTGAGTACATGACTTACATTGAATATCCTAATGATAGGATAGCTTCTGATGCATTAAGCATGTTCATATGAGTCACTTAAGGTAATACAACCTAAGAGTTTTTGAATCCATCAAGTTTTAGTGTTTGATTTTGCAAGGGTCATCTTTGAACGAGTATAACTCGATGCTAATGTGGTATTTTGGCTAATTTAGACCCACCAAACTATAGAGAATTGAATTAGCTTTCCAACGATACCAATTTTGCCTTAATCCAATGCCCGAGCGAAAAGTTATGCTCATTTTTGTGAGAGACAGTAAGCATAGGTGATTGGTTAGGCGCCACCCAACCCAAGAATAGGCGATCACTTGGGAGCCGCCTAAGTGAATTCCAGGTGTCAAAAACACTCCGTTTTAAGTTATTTTAAAGGTAATTAAGTCTTTAAATACTCCTTACACGTCCCTAAACTTAACCCTACGAAATATATTGCTTCTAAACATATTACAACCCTATTTTCATCTCAAAGCTCATCATCCAAGATCACTAAAGGAGAAAAACAACTAGGGTTGCATAATTAAGCATGAAGATCCAATTTCAAGGAAATTCCTCCGTCAATCATCAAGAATCTTCCTTCTAAGGTATGTGTAGTGTTCATCCATGGATTCCTTTCGTCCATGGAGTTCAAGAATCAATCTTTAAAATATAAAAGCTTGGTTGATTGTGGTGATACGATCATACCCATGTTGAAGCTTGTTTGTTTTCCTCTTTTTCATTAGAAAGTTTGATTTCTATATTGTTGGGTTTTGATGATCGTGTTGTTGATATTGGGTGATTCCCAAGATGGAATCTTTATATGTTTTTGTGAATTCATGATATCGTATGAGTTGAAAACACATAAATTTACCGCTCATGATGTATAATTTGATGATTTCACCTATGCCTAAGATGTCAATGTAAGGTGTTTGATATAATGCCTAAGAAACTAGAAATCATGCAATATAGCTAAATTGTGACTAGGTGAAGGATTCATGATATGCCCTTACGTCCCAATGACTTCTATGTGGATAATGTGCCTTGTAAATGTTGATGGAATACTCATGAACTATTCTTATGAGATTATGCTATGTTTACTTGCAAATCCTACTTATGAACAAGATGTATGATAACCATGCAATCCACATGAACTTCCATGCTATTGGTATGTGTTGCTAATATGATTATGCGATGAACATGATATTAAGATTGTGCAAGTACTTCCATGTGAACTGAAATCCTTTCTATGCAATACATTGTTGATAACCATGCTTAGTATGAGATCCCTACTTATGATATTATATATTATGGACTTTACTCTTATCATCAAGTCAGTCATGTTTGTCAGTTTCCTTCCATCGAGTCCTGGGGGTACTTGTACCCGAAAACTATAGCTGTGTGCCTAGATCCATGTCATGTTTCACAATATCCAAATTCAAGCTATGATTCCATTGACTTCAGTCAGTCATGTGACTCAGGAAAAGCTAATGATCCTAGTCAGTTGTCAGATCTCAGTAACATTCCTCCAGTCAACGAAATTCAGTAAGATTAAGTTATGCACAGTCAGTTATTCATGTCCAGTCCCTCCAGATGGGAGTAGAGGTTAGCACCGAGTGAACCTAAGGATGGGAACTCACCCACCAGTTCAGGTTATAATTCTTAGTAGTTATCCTTGTGTTCCAGAACTACGTAGGCAACGTAGGTTGAGACATCTTAACCCGTCAGATTAGGGTTGATGCGGTGGCTTAACCCGTTAGGGTTCCCACCGTTCTCATTGAGTACCCTCCAGATAAAGGTCACTCACAGGATGTCCTTACCCATGGCACGGTATTGACACCCCTCCAGTCGGGGCAGAGATTGGACTCCAGCTTAGCCATAATGGCATACATGGGGCATGTCGGTTAAACACTACTTCCCATAATTTCAGTATTAGTCTTCGTAAAAGAACTCAAGGCATTCTTCAAATTTTAGTAGATACAGGACTATCAGATACAGTCGTCCATGTTATTATTTTCAGTATCAGTTATGATAGTTATCAGTAAACCATGTATTAGCTTATAGGTCATGCTATCATGTATTCATGGTCCCAGTTTCTATATATGTGTGTTTTCACTCCCATGTTCATATTAGTTAGTTAGTGTTGTTCTTGCATGAAACCTTTATGTTCAGCCTACCTTCCTCATATACTCAGTACTCCAGTTGTACTGACGCATTTGTTCTATGGTGCTTTCTTTTCATGTTACACTATAGGTTCCTAGACACGAGCTCCAGCCCAGTAATAATGGTAGCATTCCAGTCGTAGAGACACAGTGAGTCCTAATTGATTCGAGGATAATATTATTTGATACATTTATTTCTTTAGTTCAGTTTTACGGAGTTAGTTGGAGACATGTTCCTTCAAATCCTTATTCAGATAGTTTAGAGGCTTTCAGATTTATGCTCAGATTTAGCTTTCAGATTGAGTTGTTTTTGGTATTTTCACTCACATGATTGTATTCAGTTGAACCTTATGGCCTTATAGTTTTTTGTATTCTGCATTGTTATATCATGATTTATAGTATACAGGTACAGATATTAGTCATTGGTTAGCTTGTTGTCCCTCGGGGTCATGAGCACCGTGTATCATTCTGGTTCAGAGAATCGGGGTGTTACAAACTTGGTATCAGAGCCTAAGGTTTAATAGATTCCTAGGAAGTCTAAAAGCCGCATCTAGTAGAGTCTTGTACATGGGTGTGTTGCATGCCATATTTATGTTCTCTCAGTCTAATCCATTCTTCTTTTATTCCAGACCATGGCCCCAAAGAGAAGAAACCAACCAGCTCCCAGCCCGTTGATCCTTTGGGCGAACATGTTTCCCATGCAGAGTTTAGAGCTGCATTTACCACACTTTCTCAGTACATGGCTGCACAGAATCAACGGCCACCAGTCATTCCGGCCAATTCAGTGGCCACTCCCAAAGAAGATAGGGTTTGGGACTTCACCCAGATGAACCCTCCATCTTTCCATGGGTCTAAGTCTGATGAGGACCCTCAGGAGTTCATTGACCAAGTCCAGAAGGTCATCGATATCATGGGTGTTACTTCTATTAAGAGTGCTGAGTTAGCCGCCTACCAGTTATAGGATGTTGCTCATGATTGGTACAAATAGTGGAAGTCTGAGAGGTTAGATTATACTAGCCCTATCGAGTGAGAGGAATTTGTCACGGCCTTCTTAGACAGATTCTTTCCCCAAGAGCTGGGGGAAGCCAAAGTTCTTGAGTTCATCAACCTCAGGCAGGGGAATATGATGGTTAAGGAGTATTCTCTTAGATTTACTCAGCTAGCCAGGAATGCTCCTCATGTGGTTGCAGATAATAGAGCTAAGATGAGCAAGTTCGTGTCAGGGGTCAACGATTGCGTGGTAAATGAGTGTAGGTCTGCGATGCTGATCGGTGATATGACCTTAGCAAGACTTATAACCCATGACCAGCAAGTAAAAGAGCAGAAGTTTAAGACTAGGGAGAGGCAGAACAATAGAGCAAGGTTAGGTAATTTCAACTTTGCTCACCCCAAGTCAGATGGAGGAAACCATTCACAATTTCGCTCTAAGTCAGCCATTTCAGCTCCTTCCTCTGCCAGTGCTCCAGTGCCAAAGTTCAGAGACGGCAATAGAAATAAAGCGCTAGGCTCTAAATCTCAGGGTAGTGTTAACAGTACCTGAACGAATCCCCTTTGTTAGATTTGTGGTAAGAACCACAAGGGAATTTGTAGAGCCGGTAGTGATGTCTGTTTTGGTTGTGGAAAGCCAGGCCATAGGATTAGGGAGTGTCTATAGTCAAGTCTTCAGGGTCAGCAAAATCATTCTACAGTCCAGTCCAGTTTCCCAAACTAGAAGGGTGCCATTTCCAATGCTACCAGTGGGCAACGCCCAAACAGACTCTATGCTCTTCAGTCCCAACATGATCAGGAAAATTCTCCTGATGTCGTTACTGGTATGTTACAGATTTTCCATGTTCATGTTTATGCTTTGGTAGACCCAGGTACATCTTTGTCTTTTGTTACTCCATACATAGCAGGCGATTTTGGAATCAGTCCCAAAGTCCTAGCAGAGCCCTTTTCATTCTCTACCCTAGTAGGTAAAACCATTATAGCCCGACGGGTATACAGGAATTACCCGGTTATGATATCTCAGAAATCTACGTCAGCAAATTTAGTAGAGTTAGAGATGACTGATTTTGATGTTATTCTCAGCATGGATTGGCATCATTCATACTATGCCACAGTCGACTGCAGAAATAGGATAGTTCAGTTTTAGTTCCCAAATGAGCCCATCCTAGAGTGGAAGGTTAGCATTTCAGCATTCATGGGTCAACTTATTTCCTATCTTTGGGCAAGGAAACTGATTTCTAATGGGTGTGTGTATCATATCGTGCATGTTAAAGATTCTAGTTCTGAATATCTCAGCCTCGAAACATTCCCTGTTGTTAATGAATACTCAGATATTTTTCCTGAAGATCTTCCAGGCATTCCTCCTAAAAGGGGAATAGACTTCAACATAGACCTTCTTTTGGATACTCAACTATTTCTATTCCACCCTACAGAATGGTATCAGCAGAACTCAAGGAACTGAAAGATCACTTTTAGATAAGGGATTCATCAGACCCAACATTTCCCCATGGGGTGTGCTAGTATTATTCATGCGCAAAAAAGACGGTTCTCTCAGGATGTGTATTGATTACCGTCAACTCAACAGGGTCATGGTAAAGAACAGATATCTCTTCCTAGGATTGATGATATATTCGACCAACTTCAGGGTGATAGTTAATTCTCCAAGATAGACCTCAGAACAGGCTATCATTAGCTCAGAGTTAGAGAATGTGACATTTCGAAGACAACTTTCCGTACTCGGTATGGTCACTTCAAATTTTTAGTCATGTCATTTGGTCTTACCAATACCACTGCAGATTTTATGGATTTAATGAACTGTGTGTTCAAGAAGTACTTGGACATGTTTGTCATAGTCTTCATAGATGTTATTCTAGTCTATTCTCGCACAGAACGTGATCATGCAGACTATCTTAGGATTGTTCTTCAAACTCTCAGGGAACACCAATTATTTTCTAAGTTCAGCAAGTGCAATTTTGGCTAAGATCAGTATCATTTCTTAGACATATTATTTTCGGTGATGGTATTAGAGTAGATCCTCAAAAAACTGAGGTAGTAAGAAACTGGCCTAGACCCGTATCTCCATCAAATATTAGGAGTTTCTTGGGTTTGGCTGGCTATTATAGACGGTTTGTCGAGGGATTTTCTTCTATTGCATATCCCATGTCCAGATTGACTCAGAAGAAGATTAAGTTTCAGTGGTCAGATTCATGCGAGAAGAGCTTTCAAGAGGTGAAGACTCGACTCACCTCCGCTCCTGTTCTAGCTATTCCAGATGGTTCAGATGGTGTTGTAGTCTATTGTGATGCATCTAGAGTAGGTTTAGGTTGTTTCCTCTTGCATCATGGTAAGGTCATAGCCCACGCCTCTAGACAGTTAAAGCCATATGAGAAGAATTATCCTACTCATGATCTTGAGTTAGCAGCGGTAGTTTTTGCCTTGAAGATTTGGCGGCATTATCTCTATGGAGTTCATGTAGATGTCTTCACAGACCATAAAAGCCTCTAGTATGTCTTTTCCTAGAAAGATCTCAATCTTTACCAGAGAAGGTGGTTACAGCTCTTGAAGGATTATGACAAGAGTGTTCGTTATCATTCGGGAAAGGACAATGTTGTGGCCGACGCTCTCAGTCGACTCTCTATGTGTATTATTTCTCACATTGAGAATAGTAAGAAAAAGATAGCTCAAGAGATCCATCATCTTGCCAGACTAGGCATTTGCTTAGTCGATTCTTCAGAAGGTGGTGTATGTGTTCATAGTAGTTCAGAGTCATCTTTAGTTTCCAAGGTGAAAGAGAAACAAGGAAGGGATCCTATCCTTGTCAAGCTCAAAGAGTCAGTTCAAAAATAGAAAGTCAGGGTTTTCTCTCAAGGGAGAGATGGTGTTCTTTGTTGGCAGGGTCGTCTATGTATTCTAGGTGTTGATGAATTGAGGCAGCGAATACTTACGGAAGCAGATGGTGCGTGATACTCTATTAATCTAGGGGCCACTAAGATGTACCACAACATATGGGAGATCTATTAGTGGAGTGGGATGAATTGAGATGTTGGAGAGTTTATGGCTAAGTGCTCTACATGTCAGCAGGTTAAGATAGAGCATCAGAAACCTAGTGGTTCCATGCAGGAGTTCACCATTCCTACTTGGAAGTGGGAAGAAGTTAACATGGACTTTGTGATGGGTTTGCCTAGAACTCATCATCAGCATGATTCAGTCTGGGTCATTATAGATAGAATGACCAAGTCAGATCATTTCCTTCCTGTTCGTACTTCTTATTTTGCCGAGGATTATTCCAAACTCTATATCAGGGAGTTAGTCAGGTTACACGGTGTTCCACTATCTATCATCTCAGACAGAGGTACCTAGTTCACTTCTCACTTTTGGAAAGTATTTCAAAAGGGTATCGGTACCCAAGTCCATCTCAGTACAACATTTCATCCTCAGATATATAGTCAAGCAGAGAGGACCATTTAGACTCTTAAAGATATGATAAGGGCGTGTGCACTTGACTTCAAGGGAAGTTGGGATGACCACTTGCCTTTGATTGAGTTTGCATACAATAATAGCTATCATTTTAGTATTCATATGGCTTCATTCGAAGCTCTCTATGGTAGGAGATGTAGATCTCCTATTAGTTGGTTCAGAGTTAGTGAGGCCTCAATAATAAGTCATGACTTAGTATTCGACGCCTTAAAGAAAGTTTAGTTGATTATAGAGAGACTCCGGGTTGCTCAGAGCCGACAGAAGTCCTATATAGATGTTCCTACAAATGATCTCGATTTTGAGTTCAATGACTATGTCTATCTTAAGATCTCTTCCATGAAGGGAGTGAAAAGGTTTGGCAAGAAAGGGAAACTCAGTCCCTGATATGTCGGTCCCTTCAGAATTCTTTGTCGCTTCGGCAAGGTAGCTTATGAGCTTGAGTTGCCTTTAGATCTAGCCTTAGTCCATCCAGTCTTCCATGTCTCTTTTCTAAAGAAGTGCATAGGTGACCCAACATTTATAGTCACTATTCAAAGCATCGACATTCAGAACAACCTCTCCTATGAAGAGATTTCAGTCAAAATCTTAGATTATCAGACTCGTAGATTGAGGAACAAAGAAGTCCCTCTAGTCAAGGTTCTTTGGCGAAATTAGTCTCATGAGGGAGCTACTTGGGAATTAGAAGCAAATATGCGTACCAAGTATCCTTACCTCTTCCCCGCCAATTCAGATCAAGATGAAGCTCAACCTCAAGTATACATTTCTAGGGGTACAATTTATGGGTACTAGTCGTACACTCAGATATGACTTGGATCTAGGTGAGTCATACCTTGGACAGTGTTGGGCCCAAGGAAGATGGCCTTGGGTATGAGTGGTTGGTACCACTCGAATTGGAGGCTATGATTGGTATGAATGGTTGTGCCCACTTGACGAGAATTCTGGGAGTTTAAGTGAAGGAAATCTGAACATTCACCCACTTATCATAATAAGGTCTAATGACATATATGGCCCTTGATATTTTATTTTCCCTACTATTCTATTCTTAAACACATAGGAAACCACACTTAAATCCTCTCTAAAGTTCTTGGGGAAAGAAGGCTAGGGTTTCATCTTAAGGCTCAATTTGTGGCTTGTGTTGGTTCTTTATCTCCAATAACTTCTCAATTAAGACATATTCTATTCCCTCATTGTTATTTATAACTAAAGGCATGGTTTTATACAAAGTTTGCACGGTTTGAATATTGTATGATTTTGGTTTTCATCTATGATTTGGGGGTTTTATTTGTAAATTCTTGGTTATGGTTTCCCTACTCTTTAATTATGATTTTCATATGATTTATGGCGGTTTTGGATAATTTGATAGCATGTGAATGGTTATTGATGATTGGAATTGGTTTTGGTAATACTATTCCCCCAATGTGTTTGATAAAATGCCTAAATAATGTCTTTACTATGCTAGTGGTTTTTCAATGGAACTTATACATTTTTTAAACTTGGTAATGGAATCCTAAATGGCTTCCATGGTTTGGAATAGTTTAAAAGAATGGTTTGTCATAATAAATGAACTTGTGGGGTACATAGGAATCCCCCAAATAAATCAGATAATATGATCTATGGGTACATCTGAATCCCTCGATCACTAAAAGGTTTTTCTAAGGACAATACTTAAAAGTAATGGTTGGTATAATGATACCAATTTTTTAATAAATGGATAATGGTTTGGTTGGTTTGAGAATGATTTTTATTGGGATAAAACAGAGAGGTGTAGAAAAGCCATGGAAGGTGGAGGTCCCAGGGGAATCAAAACTGGAAACTCATATTTTCTGATGTTAGGTTTGGTCTTGGTAACCGTGTGCAAGATGTCACACTTTATATTGGGGGATGTACTAATCTCTCAGGTTTTCTTCCCTGGTTGTGTGTCTTCATGCACTAGGTCCCTTTCACCAGGGGAAGATGAACCCATTTAGCCCATGGGGTTTTAGGATGGTAAAGCTAGACAGCTCAGGTAAAGGTTTTAAATGCATGCTAAACACAGTTCCCTTTCCTGGTATGTTTATATATATGTATAATGAATGGTTTTACTTGGTTTTATAAATGGCAGTATTTTATCCTTATCCTGAGTTCATGGTAGAGATCTTTCTCTAACCCATCTTCAAGCAGCTGTACACCCACGCTATGCAGGAGCTAGCCATTCTACTCCTCTTGCTTTGCATTCAGATACTTGGGTCAGCCGTTGGATTGAAGTGGTGAACTTTTATCTTTCCATAAGGCTCTATTTCATGAATGTTGTTTCATACTTTGGATTACTTATGGTTTTGACTATGGTTGGGGTCATGTCCTAAACGAATTATATTACTCTTTTTTAGAGTCTTTGTGGAACTTCTATGGGTTGGAATGGGCGGGATCGGTATGGGTGTTAGCCTTAGCATTTGCATTGGTTTTGGGGATTGCACCCTTGGACAATATTGTTAGTTGTTCCATATTTTTATGTTATGTTATGGAACATGGTTTGGTTATTAATTTGTTGTTGATTTAAGGCTATGGTTTAGTTATCGGATAGGTTCGGGATAGTTGGACTCAGTTGGGTCGGTCTAGGTAATAGACCTATCCTAGATTCTTTAAATGAACATTAACGCTATGTTGTTATATGTTCGGTATTAATAAATATCAGGGCAGGCGGCTGGAGGTTGGGTTAGGTAATGGGGGTAGTCTCCAATTCGGGTGGTACTGGGACGCCCATTACAATAAGGCCCCAGGTCAGGTCCCGTCAGACGCCCAACTTATGACCCATAGGTAGAACCTATGGTCTACAAGTATGCTCTTAAGTATTAGACCTTTATTATGCTCTCAGGATCCACTTACGACTGATGATAGGCGAATTTAGACGCCTATAGCACTAGATTTTGCCCATATTGTAGCCAAGTTTTGAGAACAAATTATATATTTCATGGAATTTTAGTCCTTTTTCCTGTAAGTGAGCTAACGAACATGATTAGCAAGTTTTCAGTTATAAATGATGCAGATTTCAGCATTTTATGGATAACTTGACGCCAAAGGAAGCTTCACGAAAGAAGGAGAGCAGCGTTTGGGCGCCTATGGACTGAAAGTGATGCATGGAAAACCTGTCCCGGGCAAAAACAACATTTCTGAAGACTTTGGGGACCAACAGTAACCTATTAGGAGTAGGATAATAATGCAGTAATTCATTAGGATTAGGATAATGATACATTAACCTAGTAGGATTGGGTTAAGTAATGCATTAGCTTAGTAGGAATAGGATAGGAGTATTATAAATACCCTATTTTGCTAGAGATTTTTATTATTCTCATTCTAGTTTTAATTCATTCCTCCATTAGTTACAATTCATTCACTACTACTTTTTATTCTTCCATTAATTCTACTTTTTATTCTTCTTCTATTCATCTATTCAATTCTTAATTTCCGCAACAAGAGAAACGTTACTTAGCAAAGAAGTCACGCCTAACGCCTACCACGCTATACCTAACGAGATCTTTATTGTGGTATAATAACAATGTCGATTGTGATTTCCTTCGCACTCATGGGTAACTAAACTTCTCTGTTGGGGTTATGGAAGCCTTATGAGATACTATCTAAGGCTATGAGGTTGTGAACTCGTGACACGTGTGTTGCTTATATCATTATTCTCTTCATCTTAATGCAAATTCTTGTGGCTGCAGACGCATAGAATAACGCCAGTATAGCATTAACTTGTTTGAAAGAAAAGTTATATGTCTGGAAAAGAGATAATGTCAAGGTAATAGGATCCCATCCCCTATTAAAAAGTTAGTGCCGTAACTGGATTAACCTCTTGGAGAATTCGTACCATTAGATACTCTTTAATCTCGAAAGAGTTAAAGTGAAATAGTCCTTGTTTAGGTCGAAAGACGCTTGGATTTACCATCGAATACAATTCTCTATAAGCACATACATGTCTGAATTCCGCACAACTCATAGCCAATAGAGACGTACAACTCATAAGGTGGACATAATCCCAACTTCTCAATTCTCATTGTTTTACATCGTACTAAACATTCTTTCTTTTTACTTTGCTATTTTCTATTTTTACTTTACTATTTTGATTACATTAATTGCACGACAAAACTCCCCCCTTTTACGAGACTTGCACTAAAAGTCTAGTAATCTTTGCTTACTTGTTGACCAAGTTATTCCCTGTGGGATCGATACCCAACCCAGTTGGGTTATATATTTGACAACGACCGCTTTACACTCCTACGAGAGCTGTAGATTGAGCGTTATCAAAAATTGGCGCCGTTCCGGGGAATACGAGTGTCAATTAAGTTTGTGATAATTACTAGACCCTTTGGTGAAAGATTCTCGTACTTTTACTTTCAGTTTTTGTTTTTGTTTTCTGCAGGTTTTTATTCAGTGCATGCCCCATACTTGAAGTTCTGGTCAACTGCTATTACCTATAAATCCTGAACCACAACGTATTGGCATAATGGAGACACAACACGAAATTGAAAGGATGACTGCTCAACAGGATCAGGCAAGATTGGATGCTCTTGCCGCCGCTCAAGTACATCAACAAAATATTGATAACCCTGGGCGAGAAATAAATCCTGACGTTGAGGACCTAGGTGATGATGAGTTGCTAAACCCTAGGCATGCCGCTGAGATCGCAACACCTGCTAACAGAAGAGATCGTCAAGCTAGGTTTAGGCCTGAACGCCGAGTTATGCAACCAGCTTTCGACGATGATGATGATCTTGATGGAGCCGGAGCCATGGGAGCCATTATTCCTCCACCATTGGCACCCGGAGCCAAGTTCAACATCACAAGCACCATGATTCAGTTATTGCAACTTAAGGTATTATTTGGTGGACTAGCAGGCGATGATCCGAATATGCATCTGATCAACTTTATTTCTACATGCAAGTCGTTTGACAATCCTGGCATTGGTCAGAATGCAATTCGATTATGCCTATTTCCATTGTCTCTGTCTGGGGAGGCAACTCTATGGTTGAATGGGCTGACTCCTGATTCTATTACAAATTGGAGGCAATTGAGAGACGCTTTCCTAGAAAGATTCTTTCCGCCATCCAAAAGAGCACAATTGAGAGATGAAATCAGCAACTTTCGGCAGCTTCCAACTGAAGCCCTTCATGAAACATGGGAGAGGTTCAAGACAAAGATAACGAGGTGCCCAAACCATCACATGACTAATGTTCACCTAATGGACATACTATACAGAGCCTTGAATTCAATAACTAAACCAGTGGTGGATAATGCGGCTGGAGGATTTTTTATGGACCTCACCTTTGGTCAAGCAAGCAATATGCTAGATCGTATGACGAAGCAAAGTAGATCTTGGCATACCAGGGATTCTGAGGTAGCAAGCCCTACTATACCTATTGGCATGACTGCTGAACAAAGGAGAAGAGAAGAAGAACGTGATCAAGATATGGCGCACATGAAAACGCAAGTGGATCTTCTTACAAAGCATCTATTATCAGGGAAAAACAAAAAAGTCAAAGCTGTTGCATTAAAAGGAAGAGACGAATCTGATTCAGAAGATGAAGCCAACTACTTGAACAATCAGGGGGGTTTCCGAGGGAATACCTAAGGAAACCAAGGCCGGAACTATTATGATAAATCTGGAAACAAGGACCAAGGTAGTTGGAAGAACAAGAATGAAAAGAGTGGTTTGTATTTTCCCCCAGGAAGATGTGACACCACCATATCTAGTTCTGGAAATATGGAAGAGATGATGGCTAAACTATTGAAAGGAGTGGAAGCAACGAGCGCTGGAGTAACGTAGGTAATAAATCATTTGTCCTCTATGAAGTAATTAGTTGATTCTCATTCCACTTCAATCAAACAAATATAGCAGCAGTTAAGTCAACTTTCAGCAACACTCAATCAAAGAAAGGTTGGAACTTTACCTAGCGACACTGTGCAAAACCCAAGGAATGATGGGTCATGCATGGCTGTTACTACCCGAAGTGGTAAGGTGCTGGAAACTTCATCAAAAGACAAGCAAGTGGTTGACGAAGTAGCGGACATTGATGATAACGCAAAAGGAGAGGAATCCGCGGAAGCCACCCATGACATCCATGACATCACACCAAGCATGTTGCAGCCTAAAAAGGCTAAAAAATGGAAGCAAGAGGAGAAAAAAGCCGTGGAGAGAACAATTCCTTATCCACCACCACCTTTTCCTCAAAGATTGAAGAAGGTGGCGGATGATACAAAGTTCAGCAAATTCATGACTATGTTAAAGCAGCTGACCATTAATGTTCCATTGGTAGAGGAACTTGAACAAATGCCTGGGTATGCAAAATTTATGAAGGATCTTTTGACAAAGAAGCGGGCAACCAGCTATGAGTTGAAAGATGACGTTCATCACTACAGCGCAATTGCTACTCGATCACTAGTTCAGAAGAAGGCTGACCCCAGTGCTTTCACTATTCCTTGCACCGTTGGATCTTTGTATTTTGCCAAGGCATTATGTGATTTAGGAGCTAGCATCAATTTTATGCCATTATCTATCTATAAAAAGTTGGGGTTGGGAGATCCTACCCCAACCAATATGAGGCTCTTAATGGCGGATAAGTCGGTAAAATGACCTGTTGGTATTCTATGTGATGTATTGGTAAAGGTTTCTTCATTCATCTTTCTGGCAGACTTTGTCATTTTTGATTTTGAGGTAGACTCAGAAGTCCCCATAATCTTGGGGCGCCCTTTCCTTGCTACGGGAAGTGTGCTTATTGATTTGAGAGCTAATGAGCTTTCATTCTGAATAAATGATGAAGTAGTTCGCTTTGATGTGTGCAAAGCAATGAATCAACCCAAAGAGATGAACGTATTCTCGGTGGCTGATGTTTACTTTGATGATGAGGAAGAATCACTTGAAGAAGAGCAAATTATTGATGACCCATTGGCGATTGTTCTCATGAATGGAGAAAGTAAGGATGCTGAAAATTGCGAAGAAGCTATTTGTGCTCTATCAGGATTAGGGACATATCGCCATGCTCCCAAAAATTTGGACCTTGATCTCAAAAATCGACCCACACCACCAGCTAAGCCATCTATTGAAGAGTCACCCACGTTAGAATTGAAGGAGCTGCCTAGTCATTTAAAGTATCCATTCTTAGGAAACGGAAACACACTTCCAGTCATTGTGGCAGCAGATTTGGGTGAGCAACAAGTTGCAGCTCTCAGTGCTATTCTATGGACGTATATAAGAGCCATTGGTTGGACCATTGCTGATATTATTGGTATTCCACCTGGGATTTGTACCCACAAAATTCAGCTTGAAGAAAATTGCACACCCACAATTGAACACCAAAGACGTCTCAATCCACCTATGCAAGAAGTGGTGAAGAAAGAAATTATCAAGTGGTTAGACGCAGGAGTTGTGTATCCAATCTCTGATAGTACATGGGTAAGCCCGGTACAATGTGTACCCAAGAAAGGAGGTATGATGGTGGTCGCGAATGAAAAGAATGAGCTTATTCCACTTAGACCCGTCACCGGATGGAGAGAATGCATGGACTACCATAAGCTGAATTCATGGACGCTCAAAGATTACTTTCCAATGCCATTCATGGACCAAACGCTAGATCGATTAGCGGGGAAAGGATGGTTTTGTTTCTTAGACGGTTATTCAGGCTATAATCAGATTTGCATTGCCCCCGAAGACCAAGAGAAGACAACATTCACATGTCCATATGGCACGTTTGCCTTCAAACGTATGCCATTCGGGCTACGTAGTGCACCAGCCACCTTTCTGCGTTGTATGATGTCCATTTTTTCTGATATGGTTGAAGCTACTTTGGAGGTATTCATGGACGACTTTTCAGTTGTTGGAGAATCATTTGAAGCATGCCTGGCAAACCTAAGTATGGCGTTGCAAAGATGTGTAGAATTCAACCTAGTGCTGAATTGGGAAAAGTGCCACTTCATGGTAAAAGAAGGAATCGATCTTGGGCACAAAATCTCCGAAAGAGGAATTGAGGTTGATCGAGCAAAAATTGAAGTCATTGAGAATCTACCGCCCCCAATTTCAGTAAAGGGAGTTCGTAGTTTCCTCGGTCATGCAGGTTTCTATCGACGGTTCATCAAGGACTTCTCCATAATTGTGAGTCCATTGTGCAAACTCTTTGAGAAAGATGAAAAGTATGACTTCAATGAAGATTGTTTGAAGGCATTCGAATGCCTCAAAAGAAAACTCATTGAAGCCCCTATCATGATAGCACCAGATTGGTCTCTACCGTTCGAAGTCATGTGTGATGCTAGTGGGGTTGCTGTTGGCGCTGTACTTGGCCAGAGAAAGGAGAAATTATTTCATTCTATCTACAATGCTAGCAAGGTCCTAAACAAAGCCCAAAAGAACTATACTGTCACAGAACAAGAGCTCCTAGCAGACCATGCAGCTCTGAGGTATCTAATGACAAAGAAGGATGCAAAACCAAGACTAATTCGATGGGTTTTGCTGCTGGAAGAATTTGATTTCGAGGTTAAAGATAGAAGAGGTTGCGAGAACCAAGTGGATGATCATCTATCTAGACTCGAGAACGAGCCTGTGGCGCAACCTGAAATCGAGATTGATAATGCATTCCCTAATAAGGAGATCTTAGCGACAATAATGGAAGGACTACCATGGTATGCCGACTTTGCAAATTTTGTGGTGAATAATGTGATACCTGCAAACTTATCTTACCATCAAAAGCGGAAGTTTATGCATGATCTAAAACACTACTTTTGGGATGATCCATCTTTGTTTCGACGATGCGCGAATGGTGTTATCCGACGATGTATATCCCATGTAGAGGTGCCTGATATATTGAAAGCTTGCCACACATCCCAAGTTGGGGGACATCATGCAGGTAATCGGACAACAAGGAAGGTATTGCAAAGTGGATATTATTGGTCTTCGATATTCAGAGATGCCTACGACTTTGTTAGAAGATGCGACCAATGCCAAAGACAAGGTGCTATTTCGAAACACCATGAGATGCCCATGTCGAAAATCCTTGAAGTAGAGCTCTTTGAAGTATGGGGTATTGATTTCATGGGTCCATTCATAAATTCGTTTGGAATGAAGTACATCCTAGTTGCTGTAGATTATGTCTCAAAATGGGTCGAAGCTGTAGCGTTGGCCAACAATGAGGGAAAGTGTGTTGTAGCATTCTTAAAGAGAAATATATTCTCTCGCTTTGGAGTACCATGTACTATCATAAGCGATGGAGGATCCCACTTCTGCAACAATCTATTCAAATCCGTGTTGGCAAAATATGGTGTCAAGCAACATAAGGTAGCCACACCTTATCACCCACAAACTAGCGGCCAGGTAGAGGTTTGCAACCGAGAGATCAAGCAAATATTTTCTAAAACGGTAAATGAAAATAGGATAGATTGGTCTCGGAAGTTGAACGATGCACTATGGGCGTATAGGACTGCATTCAAAACACCAATTGGCATGTCCCCGTACCAACTAGTTTATGGAAAGGCTTGTCACTTACCCATTGAGCTTGAGCATAAGGTATTATGGGCCTGGAAACGATTAAATTTGAGCTGGGATGATGCAATGAATCAGAGATTGGAGCAACTGAATGAGATAGATGAATTCCGTCTACATGCTTATGAAAGATCGGATCTCTACAAGGAGCGGATGAAAAAGTATCATGATCAGCGGATTGTTCGACGAAACTTTCAAAATGATGATATGGTACTTCTCTTCAATTCCAGACTGAAGTTATTCCCAGGTAAGTTAAAGTCCAAGTGGTCTGGTCCATACAAAGTTAAACAAGTCTACTCGTCTGGAGTAGTTCAGTTGGAAGACACTAATGGTGTTGTCTTCAAGGTGAATGGCCAACGAGTAAAACCATATATCGGTCCTCTTGATTCGATAAACTATATGGCCATCACTTATCTTGACGAAGTATAAGTACACGAGATAGCCATGTCGTGCCGCGACAATAAATCAAGCGCTAGATGGGAGGCAACCCATCGTTTTGCATTTCTTTGTCTTATTACGTGTTTTCTTTTGATAAATAAAAATCCAAAAAGAAGAGTCGTGCCACGACCAAAACTAAGGCGCTTGATGGGAGGCAACCCATCGTTCTAATCATCTTTGTTATTTTTGAGTAAATGTAGGTGCAAAGAGGTGTAAAACGAGGAGGTCGGTTTCAAATTTTGATTTGGATGTATTGCATGTTAAAGGTGGTAAGTTAGGAATGAAGAAACAAAAGGCTATGGATTGAGCATGGCTCATGAAAATAGAGGCATCGAACAAGGCTAGGCCTAGGTAAAACTAGGCCACGAACAAGGCAAGGCCTATACTGTGGCCTAAGGTCTCGGAATCTAGTGTGCCATAGCATAGGAGCCGTCCATGCCCAAGTATGCCATAGCATAGGCTCCGCCTATGCTAATGCCTTTTGTCTCTGAATCTCATATGCAAAGTGAAAGGCGCTATGCCTAAGAATGCCATGGCATAGGCGCCGCCTATGCTAGAGAATGCTTTGTAAAAGGCGCCGCCTATGCCAAGCATAGGCAAAGCTAAAGGCGCCGCCTGTGGTCACTTCTTGTCTCCAAATCCGATTTTAAATGGGTCAAAACCTGACCCAACCTTTTCCTATAAATATGAGACTTAGTCTTGAACCAAAAACACATTGGAAACCTAGCTTATGCACCGCCTATAGCCTCCAAATCCTCTCAAAAATTTTCTTTTTACTCTTTTTCTTCACAAGAACATCATCCAAAGGCATCAATCAAGTAAGTACTACTTTGTTCTTCATTTATATTCCGTAAGTACTACACTACTACGCCCATTATGAACTGTTGCATCTATAAAGTAGTATTGATGATTTGAATGTGATTGAATTATTGTGATACAACCAAGTGGGTGAGTGATCTTAACTTATTTCCAACTTGAATTTGATTTTGATGCACTATCACACTTCTATGGAATTGATTTGGTCACAAAAGTTGCATAATCTTGTCACTTGAATACTTACATGTTGGAATGACTTGTTCATCGGAAAAAGAATTATAGTTGCCTACCGACATAGGAGGTTGTGATTATTGTTAGATGCTATACCTTGATTCAATCCCTATGTAGTAGTCTTGATATATCAAACATGAAAGTATTGCCAAGATTACAAGAAGTATGACTGATCTGATTTTATTATTGGAATATAGCACCTAAAACGTATGTCGATGAAGTCTGAATAATCGATCACTTTCACTTCACTAGTCTGTACCAACAAACTAAGTGTTGGGTGGTGCCCCTATTGCTTGTTTATAGATTGTATCCATCGAGATGATGCTAACATGAACATTGTTTTAGTCTCAGGTACAATGGCACCCAAAGCAAGACAAGGCAAAGATAAGGCTACCACTTCCCAAAAAGGCAAGAAAAGAGGCAGAAAAGAGCAAGGAGAATCATCCTCAATGCAAGTACCACGCCGCATGTTTGGAATTAAATGGGTTCTTGAGGAGGAAGTGAAGGAATGGTATAGGAACAACAAGGAAAGAAAATATGTTCATGTGGACTTGATAAACAAGGAAAGCCTAGCGAAGAAGGAGCCATGCATGTTGGCCAAGATCATGGCATTACATCTTGATTTCATCTTCCGAGACATGGGAGAATGCAATCTCGATTTAACAAGAGAATTCTATGCCAACTGGTCACCAAAAACCACAGGAAGCGAGGTCAAGATTCGGGGCCAAGTTTTACAACTTAATGCGGATTTCTTCAACTCCTTTCTTGGCTTGCCTGCTGTTGATCCATCACCATTCAAAGAGCTGTACAGTAGACCTCCATATAGAGCCATTCGACACACACTCTGTGGAACAAGATCCATGGCACGGTGGAGTAGACACAAAGACACCGGACGACACAACACCTTCCCATATGCTTCTTTGAATAGGGAAATAAGGATATGGTTGCGTATAGACAACTCTTGCCTTATTCTAGGGACGCAATACACCAAGATAACAAGAGATAGAGTGTGCCTGGTATATGCATTGATGATGAATGTCCCTATCAACATCTGGGCAATCATTCGCTCCACAATGCGCAAGGCTAGGCTACACAAGCGGTCCCATTTCAGCTTCGACAATCTGTTGACTGCAATCTTGAGGAAGGAAGACATCGAAGAAGAACCGGCTGATCATAAACTCCCACACAATCCGAAGAAGGTTGACCTCAAAAAGGTCAAAGATGCTGAATCAACACATGGCATCAACCTTACTACGGTAGAGAGACATGCTCGGGATGAGAGTTTCTTTTGCCATCTTTATGGCATGACTCGGTTTACAATGATCAGCGGAGGTTGCATTCCAACTGCTGCAGAGCTCCAACAACTGGATCATTATTATCCAATGAATGTGCATGCAAGGGAGATGTGTGGAGTAGGTACATATTTTGAGGAACCTCTTGATGACGATGTGCCAACCGATGATGATCGATGAATGCCAGAATCTGACGTGGAGGAGAATTCTGATGATGACGACTCCTATAATGATTCCGACGAAGGGGTATGACTCCCGACATAGAGGAGGAGTCCGACTAACCAGGTTCTTCTTATTTATTCTCCACTGAGGAGAGTGTGTCCCGTCTTAGTGTGGGGTGCTGGTATTTGCATGCTATACTTCTCTATCTGCATTTGCATTTATGTTTGTTTTGTTAGTTAAATTTTTTTTTTACTTAACTTCGCATGAAATTATTCTAATAGGCAGCATGAGATTATGACAAGAGTTTGTGCTAAGATCATGACTATTGAGACGTTTAGGATCTAATTGTGACTCACTATGTGATATTGTGTGGTTCAATTCCTTCATCTATTGGGTCAAGAGTCTTACTTGTCGACCAAGCTATTCCCTGTGGGATCGATACCCAACCCAGTTGGGTTATATATTTGACAACGACCGCTTTTTACTCTTACGAGAGCTATAGATTGAGCGTTATCAACGACCCCCAACCTACAATGCATAACTAGTTCCTATAGCCCATTGATATGGTATCGTAGGTGGGTAGACAACTTTACAGGGATTTAGTAAAATAGCCATAATCTTTTACTCCAACGTCGAATTAAGGTGATATCGGATGCATTGGAAAGAAGATTCGAAGATATTCCTAAGTTGAAACATTGACTAAAACTAAATCGTTTGAAAAGTTCTCAACTCATCTTTCAGTTAGTAGATTTTTATGATCTCAATTCATCTCCAAAGATATTCCCATAATATAGAATTGATCATCACACTTATGGTAACATAGAATTATTTGTTTAGATCTATTCATTTAGAAATGACAGTTTGAATTCTAGACCAAAAATATGGGGTGTTACATATATATAGTACTAATTTGTCATGATCCAAGACTATCCGCTATTTGTAAAACAGTGATTAGAAGCACGCACGTTCCCAACCAAACACATGGTGCTGGCAAATGCATGAATAATTGAATATAAACATGTATAAAATCGTAAATGACTGACTGAAAGCATAATCATGAGATATGTTTTTTAGTACAATACTGTTAAAAGATTACAACACTATAATCTGAAAGGATGAGGAACTGAAACTATATACAATAACTCTAACTGACCCACCTATTCCTGTAGGTAACCAAAAATTTTTGTCCTACTTATAGAAACCATCAACATCCATATATGGTGACTTGAAACCACTGGTTACACTTTCATTTTCAAATAGTGCGTTGAAGGGTCTTATTACATTGAGGTGCATTGTGATATGCGTCTGTACATGCTCGGTTATATCCACAAATAGAATATATTTAAAAGATTTTTGGATTAAAATATCACTACTTCTCAGGTTTTAAATAAATTTTGTCCCAAAATATATCTGTCAATCAATCATTTTCCAAATTCAAATCCAAAGATGAAGCCAAGCCGAGTGAGCGATGGTAATAATAGTGCAAGGTTTGTCTTTTTCTTGCCTCATTATCTACATAAAGGCATGCTTCTATATTTAAGTATGAAGAAGTTTTTTTCTCCCACCAATGTGTGAGAATACTTCTTTTCATAAATTGAAAGTCCCATTCATTTTTTCTTCAGATTCCATTCACTCTTATCACTTAGTACCCAAAAATACCCCATATGAATTAAAAATTTATATTTTATCAAAAAAAAAATACGGAAAAGTGTGTGATTTATAAGGAAAGACTAATTTCATATGGATAAGTTGGTTTCCATTTGAACTTTCTGTAATGAACTTGCATTGGTTGTATTTGATCAATCGGCATAGTGATAACTTTGTGATCTTTTGGGTACACATAGGCAATGAAACTAACACACAAACCTTATAACATTTAAGCTTCTCATAATTTTTGTAACACCCCAAGTGTGATGAGGTCTAAAACAATTTAAGTGTAAAACAGTTTGAGAAGAGTTTGGGTACATTAGGAAAAGATTGGGGCCCATAAATGGGGCTGTGTGTCACAAAAGGGTTTGGTGCGCAATGGATTCACGTCGCAAAGGGACCTACGAGGGCTTACTATCATGACTCTACATTAGGCCTCGCACAATAAAGCTGGAGATTTTTGGTGGGCTTGGCGTAGACTAGGTATTAGGCCCGTGCTCTTGACTGCACTACTCTACCTGGGTTACAACTGTCCCTACCAGTACTCTTCGGAACCCTTGATCGGGTTGTATACAGTACTTGCAGGGATATATATTGAATGTAGAGTTCCAAAAGTCCATCCACCATCTTACTAAGATTATGGAATTGTAGTCTCATCATTTTGATCATGTTAGTCCTACTCCAGTTTATCTGAGGTTTCTCAGGTAGGCTAATTTATGAGACTAAATCCCCTAACCTTAATAGTCTAAGTTTAATGAGGCTTATAAGGGGCTTATTGATAAGATGGAGAAGATATTTAGAGTGATTCATGCTAGAGATTAAGAAGGGGTTAAATTTATAGCTTATCAATTAAAAAATGGTATATTAGTGGTATGAAAATGGGAAAAGTTGAGGGGTGAAGATGACGACTCAGTTGTAAGGGATGAGTTCATATATACTTTTATTGATCATTTATTTCCCTAGGAGAATAGAAAAGCCAAAGCTAAAGAGTTTGTAAATTTAAATCAGGGTAGGATAAGTGTTAAGGAGTATGCATTTAAGTTCATCCAACTATCTCGTTATACCCCTGAGCTTATGTCTATTATGAGGTTGTTTTCTTTAGGTCTATCTCATGACTTGGTGTGAGAGTTTAAGGCTGTTATGTTGAATAATGATATGGATATATTGAGGTTGGCGATTTATATGTAGTGGGTGGAAGATGAGAAGAAAAAGTAGATGGAAATGGTAGAAAGGTACAACAAGAAGTTTATGTATATAAAATAGTGTAAAAATTAGCAAAACAATGGAAAGGATGGTAGGCAATGGAGTAAGAAGAAGAACTGGGGAAATTCTTATTCCTCAGCTAGTGCTCTTTATCCTAAGCCTTTAGGAGATATGGATTTTCGTCATTACTACAGTACTCGAGTACAGGGTGCTCAATCTCAGGTTAGTGGATCTTAGTCAGCCCCTCCTTATCTACCTTACCATATTTGTGGGATGCTTCATCGTGGTTATTGTAAGAATGGGATAAATAGTGTTCTAATTGTGATCAGCCGGGTCATATGCAGAGAGATTATACATCAACAAGGGTTTCCATTGGGCTAATATGGTCTCGATCATCACTTTATAAGCCCCTACAACTAAGGGTGCTTCTTCATAGATGGGAACTGGTTGGAATTACCTTTATGCTCTTTCCACTCATTGCAATCTGCGGCGTCCCCAAATGTTGTCACTAGTATGTTACAACTTTTCTCATGTAATGTTTATTATTTGCTTGATACATGATATACCCTATCTTATGTGATTCCTTATGTGGATGTACACGTTGATTTAGGTCCTGAAAGTATATCAAAACCTTTTTTCTTTTCTACCCCTGTGGGTAAGTCTATTGTTGCTAGAAAAATCTATAAGGGTTGTGTGGTATCTATCCCTCATAGAGAGACATTGGTAGATCTAATATAGCTTGATATGGTGGATTTTGATGTGATCTTAGGGATGAATTGGCTTTATTTTTTCTATGCTTCCCAGAATTGTAGGACCCGAAAGATCACTTTTCATTTTCTTAATGAACTAGTATTAGAATAGGAGGAAAGTTCCATGGTACCTAAAGGGAAGTTTATTTTTTATCTTAGGGCTCAAAATTTGATATCCAAGAGGTGTTTGTTTGTCTAATTCTGGTCAATGATTCTAACACTGAAATTCCCTCCTTGTAATTTATCCTTGTGTTTAATAAATTTCCTGAAGTCTTTCTTGATGATCTTCCTAGGATTCCTCCTGATAGGGAAATAGATTTTTTGATTGATCTTCAATCAGATACTCACCCCATTTCAATTCCTCCTTATAGGATGTCTCTAGCAGAGCTAAAAAGCTAAAGAAGTAGTTAATAGATCTCCTCGATAAGGGCTTCATCCATCCTAATATTTCCCTGTAGGGTGCTTCTATGCTTTTTTTGTGAAACAAAGATGGGTCTATTTAAATGTGTACTGACTATCATCAGTTGAATAAGGTCACCATGAAAAAAGTACCCTCTTCCTAGAATGGATGACCTTTTTGATCAACTTCAAGGTGCTAAGTGTTTCTCTAAAATATATCTTTGTTTGGGTTATCATCAATTAAAAATTAGGGAGGTTGATATTTCCAAGACTGCCTTTCCAACTTGGTGTTGTCACTATAAGTTTTTGGTTTTATCATTTGGGTGACTAATGCTCTGACTGCCTTTATGGACCTTATGAATCGGGTATTCAGATAGGTTTTAGATCTATTTGTTATAGTCTTCATTGATGACATATTGGTGTACTTTAAAACTAAGGAGGATTATGTAAATCACCTCTGAATTTAGTTGTAAACCATTAAGGGCCAGGAATTGCATGCAAAAATTTCTTAATGTGAATTGTTGTTTTGTGTTGTGACTTTTTTAGTGTATGTTGTGTCTAGATAAGGATTAAGGTGGACCCCTTAAAGGTTGAGGTGGTTAATAAGTAGCCTAGACCTACAATTCCAACCAATATTAAGAGCTTCTTAGGATTGACAGGGTACTATAAGAGATTTTTGGAGAGTTTGTTATCAATCGCTACCCCGCTTATGAGGTTGACTCAGAAAAAGGTAAGTTTTTTTTAGTCCTATGCTTTTGTGGGAAGTTTTGAGAAAATAAAGAATAAGTTAATTTTTGGTCCTATTCTGAACCTACTTGAGGGTAATGAGGGGTTTTTTGTGTATTATGAAGTGTCCCATGTGGGGTTGGGTTGTGTATTAATTCAACATGGTAAGGTTGTGGCTTATGATTTCAGGAAGCTTAAGGTTCATTAGAGAAATTACCTGACTCACTATATGTTGGAGGTTGTGGTCTTTTCTTTGATGATTTGGTCTCACTATTTGTATAGGGTGCATATGGATATTTATTCAGATCATAAGAGCTTACAGTGTGTGTTCACACAGAAAAAAATTAAATCTCAGATAGTGGAGGTGGCTTGAATTGCTTTTGGATTATGACATGAGTCTGCACTACCATCCAGGTAAAGCTACTGTTGTTGCTGATGCTCTTAGCAGGTTATCTATATGTATTCTATCCTATATTGAGGAGGATAAAAGAGGATTGGTGAAGGATATTCACCTGGTGGCTAATTTAAGGCTTTAACTTATAGACTACGGGGTTAGAGGGGTGATCGTTCTGGAAGTAGTTAAATCATGTCTTACTATTGAGGTCAAAGAAAAGCAGGTTCTGGATCCTATCCTTAATCAAAGATGACATGGGTCAGCGAAAAGTTTTGGATTTTGAGATTAGGGAAGATAATATCCTAAGATATCAAGGAAGGTTGTGTGTTCTTAATGTATATAGGTTTTGGGAAAGGATCCTTCCTGAAGCTCATATGTCCAGATATTTAGTTCATCTGGGTTTAACAAAAATGTATAATGACTTGATCTAAATCTATTGGTTAAAAGGGATGTGGTGACTTTTGTTGCCAAGTGTATGGTCTGTCAGCAAGTTAAGTTTTAGCATTTGAGGCTAGAAGGTACTTCTCAAGAAATAGCATTACCCAATGGGAGATGATAAATATGGAATTTATTATGGGTCTTCTACGGTCTCGAAACTAGATGATTCTATTTGGGTTATTATGGGCAGAATGACCAAGTCAGCTAACTTCTTGCCTATGAGAACTAATTACTTTAGAGAGGATTATGCTAAGTCATTTATTCCGGAGATAGTTAAGTTTCATAGGGCCTCGCCGTCTATTATTTCTTACCAATAAACGTAGTTCTATTCTTATTTTTGGCATTCTTTTTGAAAAGTGTTGGGTGCTAAGGTTAACCTTAGCATCGCTTTCCACCACAAATGGATGGGCAAGTGGAGCACACTATTCATAATTTCGAGGATATGCTAAGGGCCTATGTAATTGACTTTAAAGTAAGTTGGTTTGATTATTTGCCTCTCATTGAATTTTCTTATAATAATAGTTATCATTCCAACATCCAAATGGCCCCTTTTAAATCCTTTTATGGTAGAAGGTGTTGGTCACCTATTTGATGTTTAAAGTGGGCGAGACTAGGTTGTTTGGGCCTAACTTAGTTCACCAATCAATGGAGAAGATGAAGGTGATTCTAGAAAGACTAAAGACTTCCTAAAGTTGCCAAAATTCTTATGTTGATATGAAGCAGAGGAAGATGGAACTTAAAGTTATGATTTAGTATTTTTAAAGGTTTCTCCTAAGAAAGGAGTCATGGTATTTGGGAAAATACGGAAGCTTAACCCTCGTTAAATTAGTCTGTATCAGATTTAAGAAGAATTAGGAATGTTGCTTATGAGTTGGAATTGGTGAACATTGGTCATCTAATGATTTGGACACTTCATAGGCTTCTTCTTAAACCTCTCCCAAGTCACATGAAGAGCTTCAGTTAGAAGTTTCCTGAAGTTACTAATTTTATCTCTCAATTCTAGGAAAGCATCTTTCAATTTCCTCCAATTGGTAATCGTGTCGGGAATTAGCCTATTTAGATAAAAAGTTGCCTCCCCAGACAGAGACAATGGAAACAAACGCAACCGAATAGCATTTTGCCCAACTCCTAGGTTATCAAACGATTTGTATGTCGAGATGAAGTTAACTAAATGAACGTTTGGGTCATCACCCACAAGTCCACCGAACAACCACTTCAGAAGTAATAATTGGATCATAGTGCTCGAGATGTTGAACTTGGAAGTGCTAAGGGCAGATAAATAATTGCACCTGTTGAACCAACTCCATCCAAATCATCATCATTATCTTCTAGATTAAATGGACAGCCTGACATTCTAGTCTCGCCCTAGCATGGCAATTTCTATTTGCATTCCTGTATGCTGGTGCAGGTATATTGCCTACACACCTTAGGTTGGCTGGATTTAATAAATCATCATCACCCAGATCATCATCATCTGGGTTTAGTTCCTAGCCTGGATTGTCTGCATTCTACTGATGTACTTATGCAGCTGCTGGGAAAGCTAGCCTAGCTGTTTCCTGTGAAGCAGCTTCTCTCTCTGGGTCCTGTTGACCATCCATTCTGCCAATAATTTAAGGTTTCAGATAAATAGGTAATAAAGGTTCACCTGATCTCCGTGTACTTGGCATAAAAGAAAATCAACCTGAACAGAACAAAAACAACAAACGACGAGTAAAATTTGAGAAACTTTGACCAAAAGTCAATTAACAATCACAAACTTAATTGACAACCGTATTTTCCATCACGGAGCCAAAATTTTATACGCCAAAATTATAAATATCTTACGAAAGTATAAGCGATCAATTTCAAATATACAACCCAACTGGGTTGGGTGTCGAATCCTACAGGGAATACTATGCTCACTAAGTATTGTGACTGTTATTAGACTGTTGATCTAAGGGGCCAGAGTAAAGGAGGTTTTAAAATGTTAACAATATTCTTTCGTACTTGTATCACACACAGGTCCAGCTAATAGGGGTGAATGTAAATATAATTTCAATGAGAATTAATTAACTAGAGTTATGTTCACCAAGATATTCAAACAATTAGGGTTGTGAATTTGTGGTCGAATTCTAACTTATAGATTCAATTGCAAGAAATATTGACTTCTAAGAATTACCCACGTGTTTCTCAACCTCATGGGTGTTTCACCCTTTATTTCTCTCTAACTTAAAGGATTTATGCATTGTTCAATAATACTCTCATAAGGGTTAACGATGTTAAGGCATCAACCCATTAACCCAAAGGGTAGACCAATGGATTTCATGTGAATTACTTCTTTTCCCAACATTTACTTTCTTGTTAGACAAGTGGTGTTCATGGGCTTACTTCTTTTCAACAAAGAGATTTCATTATAATGAAGAGAGATTCATACTATTTAGATAGATGTTAGAAACCACACCAATTCACAACCCCAAACAACTCTCTACATCAAGGCTCCTATACCCCTAGTTATGGGAGTTTATCTACTCATCTCCATATAAGATATAAAACATATATTGATGCTCATAAATAGCTTCACGAGAGTACTTACAAAAGTCACAATATTGTTCTTCTCAATCTTCGATGAAAAATATAGAATCTAATAAACAGCTCTTAATTTTTAGCTTCCAATTTCAATAAAAAGTATTACACAACTCTTAATACAGGAGAAAGTATGAAACTAATGTTAAAAGATGCAGAATAAACCCTAATACTTCATATTTGTATGATTCCAGAACTTGGGTTATAAAATTAAACTTGGAGTTGTCGCTTCATGCTCGACGGGTTGAGCGACGGTTCATCGTTGGGGAGACGGTCCATCACTGGAGCTCCAGTGAGTCCATGTTCTACTTCTGGGCGATGGGTAGGGTGAAAGTTTGTCGGGCTAACGGTTCATCGCCTTGTTTGTTGCATGACTTTCAGTGATTCTGCATTCTATTTTTTGGCGATGGTTTAGTCTGACGTTTCATCACAGAGTTGATGGTTCATCGCCTAGACCGTCGCAGGATATCTAGTGTTACTGTCTTCAATTTTTGGGCGACGGTTCAGGCTGATGGTCTGTCGCAAGGTTGACGGTCCGTCGCCTAAGCCGTCAATGATCATTTTTTCTTTGTTTTGCCCAGTTTATCCAAGTTATTCTTCATACTTAGTTCTTATCCTGGAAACACTAAAGTACAATGTTAAATACCATAATAGTTACTTGAAAACACATAATTATCCTAAGAAAAAGGCGTAAACTACTGGAAATTCAGTTATAAATTCGTAGAGACTGAAAACCCTTTAATATAAGTCTGCGAAATCTCGAATAAATTGAAACCAACATCTATTTGGAACTCAAACAAGGTCCTCAGTCGGACCATGAACTAAAAACCAAATGAAAGCATCAAGTGAAATAAGGCCTTCCAAAATAAGGGAGGCTCACCAACTTCAAATATCTAACAACGATCTACTTCTTAGCAGGACCACGAGGCTGACCCTCAGATCTTGAAATATAGGGTTCAATGCAATTGTTCTAGTATGTGAAATAATCTAATATAGCATTTTCATTACACAACATAGTATAGAGAATTTCATAAAATATTAATCATAAGATAAGTAAAACCACAATGGGCATCATTTATAGTTTCAAGATACTTACGTGAAATCATGACTCAACTCTTTGTTTTACTCCTAAGATAGATGGTACACCCTATGTTTCTAGTACATATAGGCTATATGGGTCCGCCATTTACTCATTGGCCAAGCCCCTAAATCCAAGTTTGCCACAAGGATTGGGGTCCTAACCACTATTCTAGTATAGCAGTGCCTCGAAGGCAAGTATACATTTTCCATAGCCAATCATATCACCCATATTTGCAAAACTCAATTTCCAGTGATGATCCCTTACACTCAAACACCTTCTTTGGGTAACCATCTTACTCTCTCTTTAGGTCCAATTTTAGTTTTACAAGTATCATGCTTCATATACAAAATCATTCAGTGTTTATTATGTTAAAGGCATGTCATCATAGGGTATCCTCATACCCCAACTTGCAAGTCGTTCATATCATATCAATTTCATAGCCCATCTCATTCAAAACATGCAAATGAGCCCCAAAGATTTATAACATCACAAGAGAGCCCTTATTTTAAAATCTTATGAAATCTTATGCAAATACCCTTTTTTTGCAAGACTTAAACATGTGGTAGCCATGTCGATTATTCAATCACACGAAATTCTTGTTTTTAATGAAAAGAGTATAGCTATGGAAATAAGAATCCCTCTCATTAATTTACAATGAACATCTACCCAAGTTTGGGTAACAACCATTTGACATCATAATTCAAAATATGCAAGTGGATACCTCGTATTGTATAAATCAAGTAAAATCCAGACTGAGAGAGAGGTCTTATAAATTGTGCTATCAATTAAACTTTTCAAAACGACACTCAAAAGCACATTTATTCATAATTATAATTCAATTCTACATCAAAGAGTTCAAGACCAATATACACATTTATCAAAATGAATTCATGAATGCATTCTATTCAAAACGATATTAAAACCCTTTATTTTATAAACATGATAGTATATATTTAAACTTGGTAAAAGAATAAAACCCACTCCCATGGAGGTTAAGGATAGTACTACATACCTTAATGACGAATAAAGTAGAAATTAACCTTTTAAACTTAAATGTGCATACCCTAAGTTGGATTTTCTCCTCTTGTGTTTTAGAAGATGAATTAAGGATTTGACAGTGTTTAAAACATATTTGAGATCCTTAATTCAATCTAATCATTTTTAGGGATGGTTATGTGATGTCAAAAGAACTTGTTTTCCTTGAAATAACTCAAAAATGGAGCATCTACACTACAAAATATAGGGTAGGCGGCGCTCAACCCATGGCCAAACCATAAATTAGGTGGTGCGTTGCCCATTTCCTAACACAGAGTGGGCGTCATCTAGCCCATTTCCAAACACAGGGTGGGCGGTGCCTATCCCATTACCTTACCTTTCCAGTGAGGGTAGGAGATAGCAAGGCAATGCCTAGCCATCGTATAGGCTCTACTTTGCGATATCTACTTATTTTTGTGGTCCTAAAACACCCCTAACACCTCCCACAACATCAACACATGATTTACCATCACTACGAGGTTGCTAAAGGTCATTTTTGACTCACTAAGAGAGTGTTACAACTATGGGATAGTACATATATATGTGTGTGTGTATGGTTGGAAGTGAATGCATATGGTTGTTTACTTGGTTTTAAGGGATGACATAATTTTTTTCTTATCCTAAATTCTTGACCTGCTAACCCATCTTTGGATGGCTATATCGACCCTACGTGATATAGGAACTGTCCATTCTAATCTTCCTGCTCAGTGATCAAATTTCGAGATCAGTTCAGTTAGATTGAAGTGGTGAGCTTCCATATTCTAGAAGGCTCCATTTAATATAATGGATGTCTTTACTTACTTTGGTTATTTCATAGACACTGGTTTGGGGTATGGTTTGGGGAATGTCCTAATTGGATATTGTTTTACTTTCAGTTAGAGATTTTGTGGGACTACTATCGGTTTGTATAGGCGATGTCATTATTGGTGTCAGGCTTTGTATTGGCATTAGTATTGAGGTTTATACCATTAAACTAAATTTGACTTATGATTGTTCCAATTTTTTTTGGATTCAATATATTTATACTTTGAACTCATTTCGTATGAGATGTATGGATAGCTTTATGGTATGGTTATTGGTTAGGTTTTGGATAATTGGACTTACTTTGGAAGATCACGGACATGGGCCTATCCTAAAGTCTGAATTTGTAGATATACACTATCTTGTTATATGTTCAGAATTCATCTGACTCAGGGTATGCGTTTAGATAGTTGGGTTGGGTATCTGGTCAATTCCCAATCCTGGTTGGACTTAGAATTCCCATTACGATAAGGACGGGTCGTGTCAAGGTACTAGGTATATATGTGTTGAATATTGAAGGGCATATTAACACGGGAAAGGATGTTGGTAAAGCATGATGGCATATTGACAGGGGGAAGAATGTTGGTGCATGATGATAGGGTGAATAATGGTGCATAATAATAGGGAGAGATTTCATCTATTGTTGAATGAGATGAATGAACATTGATGCTAAAAAATCTGTGGTTAGTTTGTCATTATCAAAAATGGGAAAAATTGCTATATTTTGCTTTGATGATGACCATCTGACAACAACGGACCAAGTCCCTAAGTCTTTATGAATTTAGTACAACTGTCATTGTCCTGTACAGTTTTATCTATTAGTGTATCAAACTACGTACGTGAGCTTGTACCTATTAGGACACCGGGCCTAATCTTATTTCAGCCCTAATCATTTTCAAGTTATAAATTAAAAATAATGCTCCTCAATTCACTAGTTTTTGCAATCTGGTTGTTCAAGAAAAAAATCAACAAAAACTCAAATATTTCTCAAGTCCCAAGATTTTGTCTACTGAGAGACTGTGTGTTCTTGAGTCAAGTATTGGCCTGAAATTGAATTACTCGTGTTATAAGAGTTATTCTTTTATTGTTTTCTTAAGAATGCTTAGGTAGAGTTAACTTATATTAGTTAGAGTTAATCAATATTGAGGTAAGTTCTTATCAGAGTTGTCAAGGTAGATTTGTAATATAGTTATTAATAACTAGTAGAGCTTAGAGTTAAGTTCCCATTGAGTCTGTAATCAAGAGTTTGATTATAGTGGATTGTTGAGTGTTTGTAATGGCAACCCATGGTTTTTACTCCCTTGATCAAAGAGGTTTCCATGTAAAATCATTGTGTTCTTTAATTTCCAACAAAGTTTTAGCTTCCTACAGCTTTACTATTTTATTACATGTGCCTTACTTTAAGGGACTTGGTCCCTCATAGTGTGGAGCAACACCCCATGTTTCAACACATGTCATTAGGAGAAAGTTCCTGAGGTATGAGTTACATTTCCCTCTTATCATATTTTGGATATGTCCTTGGATTCAATGGTACTCTTTTTATTATCGTGCTAAAAAAGTCCTAACTTCTCATTTAGGGATGAATGATCCTAATTGGAGGATAATGTAAGAACCCAAATTTTTTTGACGAATTTAATTTTGACCTTCCCGCATGCTTAATGTTAATTTTTGAGTTGAATTATGTTTGGGATGTTAAACAGTATTTTGGAGAAGTTTGAAAATTTTAAAATTTTTGAAAGGGGTTCGGGGTCATTTTGGGACCCCGAGGCAGTAAGGGCCCATGATAGTAGCATGCAACGCCATTTATGCTTGACGATAGGAGCGTGGGATAGAGGCTAACCTCTGCGATAATGGTGTGCCACGTTGCTATGCATTTTTTGTATAGTTTTTGTTTGTTTTACTTGGGGTGAGGGACTTTTAGTCCTTTCACCCCTTAAATGACCTTAAATACCAATTGACTCTGTAACACCCCGATTTGCTGAACCGAAATACTCATGGTGCTCATGACCCCGAGGGACCACAAGCTAACCCATGACTGATATCTGTACCTGTATATTGCAAATCATAATATAATAATGTGGAATACATGGAACTGTAAGGCCATAAGTTTCAACTGAATACAATCATGTGGGAGAAAATACCCAAAACAACTAAATCTGAACGTAAATCCAAAAACCTCTAAGCTGTCTGAATAAGGTGTTGAAGGAAAATGTCTCCAACTAACTCCGTAAAACTGAACTGAAGAATAAATAAATGAATCAAATCATATTGTCCTCGAATCAATGAGGACTCACTGTGTCTCTAGGACTGGAACGCTACCACTACTATTGGGCTGGAACTTGTGTCTAGGAACGTATGGTGTAACATGAAAAGAAATCACCATAGCGCAAATGGGTCAGTACAACTGGAGTACTGAGTATACGAGGAGGATAGGCTGAACATAAAGGGTTTCATGCATGAACAACACTGACTGACTAATATGAACGTGGGAGTGAAAACACACATATATAGAAATTGGGACCATGAATACGTGATAGCATGACCTGTAAGCTAATACATGGTTTACTAATAACTGTCATGACTAATACTGAAACTGATAACATGGACAACTGTATCTGACAGTCCTGTATATACTAAAATCTAAAGAACGCCCTGAGTTCTTTTACTGATACTGTTACTATAACTATGGGAAGTAGTGCTTAACTGACATACCCTATGTATGCCGTTATGGCTAAGCTGGGGTCCAATCTCTGCCCTGACTGGAGGGGTGTCAATACCGCTCCACTGGTAAGGACAGCTGTGAGACCCTATACGGGTAGGTACTCAAATGAGAATGGTGGAAACCCTAAACTGATGGGTTAAGCCACCTCATTAACCCTAATATGACGGTTTATGATGTCTCAACCTACGCTAACTACGTAGTTCTAGAACACAAAGATTGCTACTAAGAATCACACCCTGAACTGGCGGGTGAGTTCCCATCCTTGGGTTCAATCGGTGCTAACCTCTACTCCCATCTGGAGGTACTGGACATGAATAACTGACTGTACATGACTTAATCTTACTGAATTCCATTGACTGGTGGAATATGATTGATATCTGATAGTTGACTAAGATTATGACATTTTCCTGAGTCACATGACTGACTGAAGTTTATGGAATCATAGCTTGAGTTCGGATATCGTGAAACAAAACATGGATCTAGACACACAGCTATAGTGTTCGGGTATAAGTACCCCCAGGAATCGATGGAAGGAAACTGACACACATGACTGACTTGATCATAAGAGTAGAGTCCATAATTTATAATATCATAAGTAGGGATCTTATACTAGGCATGGTTATCAACAATGTATTGCATGGAAAGGATTTCATATCACATGGAAGTACTTGTAGAATCTTAATATCATGTTCATTACATATTCATATTGGCAACACATACCAATAGCATGGAAGTTCATGTAGATTGCATGGTTATCATACATTTTGTTCATAAGTAGGATTTGCAAGTAAGCATAGCATAATCTCATAAGAATAGTTCATGAGTATTCCAACAACATTTACAAGTCACATTAACAACATAGAAGTCATTGGAACATAAGGGCATATCATGAATCCTTCACTTGGTCACAATTTACTTATACTGCATGATTTGTAGTTCCTTATGCACTTTATCAAACAGCTTACATGCACATCTTAAGCATAGGTGAATTCATCAAATTATACATCATGAACAACCAAATTTACATGTTTCAAAATCATATGATATCATGAATTCACAAAAACATATAAAGATTCCATCTTGAGAATCACCCAATATTAACAACATTATCATGAACACCTAATAATATAGAAATCATACTTTATAATAAAAAAAAAAAGAAAACAAACAAGCATCAACATGGGTATGATCATATCACAACAATCAACCAAGATTTTGTATTTTAAAGATTGATTCTTAAGCTCCACGGATGAACAGAATCCGTGGATTAACACTACGCATACCTTAGAAGGAAGATTCTTGATGATTGACGAAGGAATTTCCTTGAAATCGGATCTTCAAGCTTAATTATTCAACCCTAGTTGTTTTTCTTATTTAGTGCTCTTGGATGATGAGATTTGAGATGAAAATAGTGTTGCCGTATGTTTGAAAATATATATTTTGTAGGGTTAAGTTTAGGGACGTGTAAGTGGTATTTAACGATATAATTACCTTAAGAATAACTCAAAACGGAGTGTTTTTGACACCTAGAATGGACTTAGGCGGCGCCCAAGTGATCGCCTATGATTGGGTTGTACGGCGCCTAACCAATCTCCTATGCTTGTGTTGGGCGGCGCCTAACCAATCGGCTATGCTTGTGTTAGGTGGCGCCTAACCAATCGCCTATGCTTACTGTCTCTCACGAAAATGGGCATAACTTTTCGTTCGAGTATTGGATTAAGGCAAAATTGGTATCATTGGAAAGCTAATTTGATTTTGTACAATTTGGTGGGTCTAAATCTGACAAAATACCACACTAACATCGAGTTATACTCGTTCAAAGATGACCCTTGAGAAATCAAATGCTAAAACTTGATGGATTCAAAAAATCTTAGCATGTATTACCTTGAGTGACTCATATGAACATGCTTAATGCATCATAATCTATTCTACCACAAGGATATTCATTGTAAGTCATGTACTCAAGTATGAATCACATGATAGGATATTTCACACGTAGGAATACTTATTCACTTTCTAGCTTAGAAACATGCAGGGTATTACGATATCTCCCCCTTGGGAACCTTTGTCCTCGAATGAGAATCTACTGAGAAGGGATACAAGACAATAGAACCTAAACTGAATATGAATAATGGGAACTTGATGTCATGACTGACATGCTAAACATACTAAACTCGTGCATATCTGATGCACGGACAACAGATACATGAATGCATTACTGAGTTTGAAATGGTTAATAGGGACCAAGTTTATACTGGAAACATGAACATGAAACTTAATAAGGTTAAGGAAAAATATTACCTTGAGCTTGATCTAAATTGGCGGGGAAGGGGTGAGGATACTTGGTACGCATATCTTATACTGCTTCCCAAGTAGCTCCCACATGAGTCTGATTTCGCCAAAGAACCTTGACAATAGGGACTTCTTTGTTCCTTAATCCACGAGTCTGATGATCTAAGATTTCAATTGGATTCTCTTCATATGAGAGGCTGTTCTGAATGTCGATGCTCTGAATAGGGACAAAAACTGCTGGGTCACCTACGTACTTCTTTAGCAAAGAGACATGGAAGATTGGATAGACTAAGGCTAGATCTGAAGGCAACTCAAACTCATAAACTATCTTGCCGAAGCGATAAAGAATTCTGAGGGGACCGACATGTAGGGGACTGAGTTTCCCTTTCTCGCCAAACCTTTTCACTCCCTCATTCGAGAAATCTTAAGATAGACATAGTCATTGACCTTGAACTCGAGATCCTTTCTACGAACATCTGCATAGGACTTCTATCGGCTCTGAGCAGCCCGTAGTCTCTCTCTGATTAACTAAACTTTCTCTAAGGAGTCGAATACTAAGTCAGGACATTTGATTAAGGCCTCACTAACTTTGAACTAACCAATCAAAGATCTACATCTCCTACCATATAGAGCTTCGAATGGAGCCATCTGAATACTAGAATGATAGCTATTGTTGTATGCAAACTCAATCAAAGGCAAGTGATCGCCCCAAATTCCCTTGAAGTCAATTGCAAACGCCCTTAGCATATCTTCAAGAGTCTGAATGGTCCTCTCTGCTTGACCATATTTCTGAGGATAAAATACTTTGCTGAGATGGTCTTGGGTACCAAGACCCTTTTGGAATACTTTCCAAAAGTGAGAAGTGAATTGGGTACCTCTGTCTGAGATGATAGATAGTGGAACACCATGTAATTTGACTAACTCCCTGATATAGAGTTTGGCATGATCCTTGGTGGAATAAGAAGTACGAACAGGAAGGAAATAAGCTGACTTGGTCATTCTATCTATAATGACCCAGACTGAATCATGGTGATGACGAGTTCTAGGCAAACCCGTCATGAAGTCCATGTTAACTTCTTCCCATTTCCAAGTAGGAATGGTGAACTCTTGCATGGAACCACTAGGTTTCTGATGCTCTATCTTAACCTGCTGATATATAGAACACTTATCCACAAACTCTGCAACATCTCAATTCATCCCACTCCACCAATAGATCTCCTGCATGTCACGGTACATCTTAGTGGCCCCTGGATGAATAGAGTATCGCGCACCATGTGCTTCTGCAACAATTTGCTGCATCAATTCATCTACACCTGAAATACATAGACGACCCTGACAACAAAGAACACCATCTCCCCCTTGGGAGAAAACCTCGACTTTCTGATTCTGAACTGACTTTTTATGCTTGATAAGGCTAGGATCCCTGTCTTATTTCACTTTTACCTAGGAAACTAGAGATGACTCTAAACTACTATGAACATGTACACTACCCTCTAAAGAATCAACTAAACGAATGCCTAGTTTGGCAAGCTGATGGATCTCTTGAGCCTTCTTTTTCATACTATCCTCAACGTGAGAAATACTACCCATGGAGAGTCGACTGAGAGCATCGGCCACAACATTGGCCTTGTCCGGATGATAAAGAACACTCCTGTCGTAATCTTTCAAGAGCTCTAACCACCTTCTCTGGCGAAGATTGAGATCTTTCTGGGAAAAGACATACTAGAGGCTTTTATGTTCTGGGAAGACATCTACATGAACTCCATAGATATAATGCCTCCAAATCTTTAAGGCAAAAACTATCGCTGCTAACTCAAGATCATGAGTATTATAATTCTTCTAATGTGGCTTTAACTGTCCGTAGGCATAGGCTATGACCTTACCATGTTGCATGAGGAAACAACCTAAACCCACTCTGGATGCATCACAATAGACTACAAAACCATCTGAACTATCTGGAATAGCTAGAATTGGAGCGGAGCTGATTCGAGTCTTCAACTCTTGAAAGCTATTCTCGCATGAATCTGACCACTAAAACTTAATCTTCTTCTGATCCAATCTGGACATGGGAGATGCAATAGGAGAAAATCCCTCGACAAACTATCTATAATAGCCAACCAAACCCAATAAACTCCTAATATATTATGGAGATACGGGTCTAGGCCAATTGCTTACTGCCTTAGTTGTCTGAGGATCTACTCTAATGCCATCACCGGAAACAATATGGCCAAGGAATGATACAGATCTTATCCAAAATTCCCACTTTCTGAACTTAGCGAATAACTGGTGATCCATTAGAGTTTGAAGAACAATCCTGAGATGGTCTGCAGGATCACGCTCTGTGTGAGAATAGACCAGAATATCATCTATGAAGACTATGACAAACATGTCCAAGTACTGCTTCAGTGCATGGTTCATCAAATCTATAAAAGCTGCAGGGGCATGGGTAAGACCAAATGACATGACTAAAAATTCAAAGTGACCATACCGAGTACGAAAAACTGTCTTCGAAATGTCACATTCTCTAACTCTGAGCTGATGATAGTCGGATCTAAGGTCTATCTTGGAGAAGTAACTGGCACCCTGAAGTTGGTCAATTAGATCATCAATCCTGGGAAGAGGATATCTGTTCTTGACCGTGACCTTGTTGAGTTCACAATAATCAATAAACATCATGAGAGAACCATCTTTCTTGTGCACGAATAATACTGGCGCACCACATGAGGAAACGTTGGGTCTGATGAATCCGTTATCTAATAGATCCTTCAACTGATTTTTCAGTTCCTTGAGTTCTGCTAGTGCCATTCTGGATGGCAGAATAGAAATAGGTTGAGTATCCGGAAGAAGGTATATGCCGAAGTCTATTTCGCTTTCAGGAGGAATAATTGGAAGATCTTCGAGAAAGACGTCTGAGTATTCATTGGCAACCAGGACTATTTTGAGGCTTGGATATTCAGAACTAGAATCTTTAACATGTATGAGATGATACACACACCCCTTAGAAATCATTTTCCTTGCCTGAAGGTTGTAAATAAGTTGACCCCTGAACGTTGAAATGCTACCCTTACACTCTAGAACGGGCTCATTCGGGAACTAAAACTGAACTATCCTATTTCTGCATTCGACTGTGGCATAGCAGGAATGAAGCCAATCCATGTTGAGAATGACATCAAAATCAGTCATCTCTAACTCCACTAAATCTGCTGACATAGATTTCTAAGATATCATAACTGGGCAATTCCTGTATACCCACCGAGCTATGATGCTTTTACCCACTGGGATAGAGGCTGAGAAGGGCTCTGCTTGGACTTTGGGACTGATTTTGAAATCGCTTGCTATGTATGTAGTAACAAAAGACACAAATGCACATGGGTCTAGCAAAGCATAAACATGAACATGAAAAATATGTAACGTACCAGTAACAACAATAGAAGATTTTTCCTGATCCTGCCGGGACTGAAGAGTATAGAGTCTATTTGGGCGTTGCCCACTAGTAGCACTGGAAATGGCACCCTGCTGGATCGGGCGACTGGACTAAGTTGTAGAATGATTTTGCTGACCCTGAAGAAATGACTGCAGACACTTCCTAATCCTTTGGCCTGTCTTGCCATAACCAAAATAGATATCACTACCGGCTCTGCAAATGCCCTTGTGGTTCTTACCATAAGTTTGACCAAGGGGATTCATTCGGGCACTGCTAACACTGCCCTGAGATTTAGAGCCTGACGCTTTGATTCTATTGCCATCTCTAAAGTTCATCCCTAGAGCACTGACAGAAGAAGGAGATGGAACGACTGACTTGGAGCGAAACGGTGAACGGTTTCTTCAATCTGACTTGGGGTGAGCAAAGTTGAAATTACCTGACCTTGCTCTCTTATGTTCCTCTCCTTAGTCTTAAAATTTGCTCTTCTACTTGCTGGGCATAGTTCATGAGTCTTTCTAAGGTCATATCACCGATCAACATTGCAAACCTATACCTATTTACTACGGTATCGTTGATTCCTGACACGAACTTGCTCATCTTAGCTCTATTGTCTGCAACTACATGAGGAGCATACCTGGATGGATGAGTAAATCTGAGAGAATAATCCCTAACTGTTATATTCCCCTACCTGAGGTTGATGAACTCAAGAACTTTGGCTTCCCTCAGCTCTTGGGGAAAGAATCTATTTAAGAAGGCCATGACAAATTTCTCCCATTCGATAGGGCCTGTGTTATGTAACCTGTCAGACTTCCCCAGTTTGTACCAATCATGGGCAACATACTATAAGTGGTAGGTGGCTAACTTATCACTCTGAATAGAAGTAGCACCCATAATGTCAATGACCTTCTAGACTTGGCCAATGAAATCCTGAGGGTCCTCATCAGTCTAAGACCCATGGAAAGATAGAGGGTTCATCCGGGTGCAGTCCCAAACCCTAGTTTCTTTAGGAGTAGCCACTAGATTGGCCAGAATGACTGCTAGCAGTTCATTCTGTGCATCCATGGACTAAGAAAGTGTGGTAAATGCGGCTCTAAACTCCGCATGGGAAACATGTTCGCCCAAAGGATCTTTGGGCTGAGAAGCTGGCTGGTTTCTTCTCTTTGGGGCCATGGTCTGGAATAAGAGATGAATGGATTAGACTGAGAGTTTAAATTGTGATTATGATCACTAGCATGACATGAATAATGAAGAAAGGGGACTGTTCCTAAAACATCTTATAGCCTCCCGCATATAAATGTTGCGCACAACACACCCATGTACAAGACTCTACTAGATGTAGCTTTCAGACTTCCTAGGACTCTATTGAACCTTCGGCTATGATACCAAGTTTGTAACACCCCGATTTGTTGAACTGGAATACTACATGGTGCTCATGACACCGAGGGACCACAAGCTAACCCATAACTTATATCTATACTTGTATACTGCAAATCATAATATAATAATGCAGAATACATAGAACTGTAAGACCATAAGGTTAAACTGAATACAATCATGTGGTTGAAAATACCCAAAACAACTAAATCTGAACGTAAATCTAAAAGTAAATCCAAAAACCTTTAAATTGTCTGAATAAGGAGCTGAAGGAACATGTCTCCACGTAACTCCATAAAACTGAACTGACGAATAAATAAATGAATCTAATCATATTGTCCTCGAATCAATGAGGACTTACTGTGTCTCTGCGACTGGAACGCTACCGCTACTACTGGGCTGGAGCTCGTGTCTCGGAACCTATGGTGTAATATGAAAAGAAAGCACCATAGCTCAAATGCGTTAGTACAACTGGAGTACTGAGTATACGAGGAAGGTAGGATGAACATAAAGGGTTTCATGAATGAACAACGCTGACTGACTAATATGAACGTGGGAGTGCAAACACACATATATAGAAACTGGGACCATGAATACGTGATAGCATGACCTGTAAGCTAATACATGGTTTACTGATAACTGTCATAACAGATACTGAAACTGATAACATGGATGACTGTATCTAACAGTACTGCATATACTAAAATCTGAAGAATGCCCTGAGTTCTTTTATTGAGACTAATACTGAAACTGATAATATTGATGACTGTATCTAACAGTCCTGTATATACAGAAATCTGAAGAACGCCTTGAGTTCTTTTACTGAGATTGTTACTGAAACTGTGGGAAGTAGTGCTTAACTGACATGCCCTATGTATGCCGTTATCGCTAAGCTAGGGTCCAATCTCTGCCCCGACTGGAGGGGTGTCAATACCGCACCACTGGTATGGATAGCTGTGAGACCTTATACTGGAAGGTACTCAAATGAGAATGGTGGGAACCCTAAACTGGCGGGTTAAGCCACCTCATCAACCCCAATCTAACAGGTTAAGATGTCTCAACCTACGCTGGCTACGTAGTTTTGGAACACAAGGATTGCTACAAAAAATCACATCCTGAACTGGCGGTTGAGTTCCCATCCTTGGGTTCACTCGGTGCTAACCTCTACTCCCATCTAGAGGGACTGGACATGAATAACTGTAGGTGACTTAATCTTACTAAATTCCATTAACTGGCGGAATGTTACCGATATCTAACAACTGACTAAGATCAAGAGGTTTTCTTGAGTCACATGACTGACTGAAGTCTATGGAATCATAGCTTGAGTTCGGATATCGTGAAACAAAACATGGATCTTTACACACAGCTATAGTTTTTGGGTATAAGTACCCCCAGGAATCAATGGAAGGAAACTGACACACATGACTTACTTGATCTTAAGAGTAGAGTCCATAATTTATAATATCATAAGTAGGGATCTCATACTAGGCATGGTTATCAACAATGTATTGCATGGAAAGGATTTCATATCATATGGAAGTACTTGCAGAATCTTAATATCATGTTCATTACATATTCATATTGGCAACACATACCAATAGCATGGAAGTTTATGTAGATTGTATGGTTATCATACATCTTGTTCATAAGTAGGATTTGCAATTAAGCATAGCATAATCTCATAAGAATAGTTCATGAGTATTCCAACAACATTTACAAGGCACATTAACAACATAGAAGTCATTGGAACATAAGGGCATATCATGAATCCTTCACTTGGTCACAATTTACTTATATTGCATGATTTCTAGTTCCTTAGGCAGTTTATCAAACACCTTATAGGCACATCTTAAGCATAGGTGAATTCATCAAATTATACATCATGAACAACTAAATTTACATGTTTCGAAATCATATGATATCATGAATTCACAGAAACATATAAAGATTCCATCTTAGGAATCACCCAATATCAACAACATGATCATCAACACCCAACAATATTGAAATCATACTTCATAATGAAAAAATAGGAAAACAAACAAGCATCAACATGGGTATGATCATATCACAACAATCAACCAAACTTTTGTATTTTAAGGATTGATTCTTGAACTACACGGACGAAAAGAATTCGTGGATGAACACTATGCATACCTTAGAAGGAAGATTCTTGATGATTGATGGAGGAATTTTATTGAAATTGGATCTTCAAGCTTTATTATGCAACCCTAGTTGTTTTTCTCCTTTAGTGCTCTTGGATGATGAGTTTGAGATGAAAATAGGGTTGCAGTATGTTTAGAACCTATATATTTCATAGGGTTATGTTTAGGAACGTGTAAGGGGTATTTAAAGACTTAATTTCCTTTAGAATAACTCAAGCCAGAATGTTTTTGACACTTGGAATTGACTTAGGCAGCGCCCAAGTGATCGCCTATGCCTGGGTTGGGCGGCGCCTAACCAATCGCCTCTGCTTAATATCTCTTACGAAAATGGGCATAACTTTTCGTTCGCGTATTGGATTAAGGCGAAATTGGTATCGTTGGAAAGATAATTCAATTTTCTACAATTTTTTGGGTCTAAATAAGCTAAAATGCCATATTAACATCAAGTTATACTCGTTCAAATATGACCCTTTCAAAATCGAATGCTAAAACTTGATGGATTCAAAAACTCTTAGCTTGTATTACCTTGAGTGACTCATATGAACATGCTTAATGCATCATAAGCTATCCTACCACTAGGATATTTATTGTAAGTCATGTAGTCAAGTATAAATCACATGATAGAAGATTTCACACGTAGGAATACTTATTAACTTCCTAGATTAGAAACATGCAGGGTATTACAATATCTCCCCCTTAGGAACATTCGACCTCGAATGAGAATTTACTGAGAAGGGATACAAGGCAATAGAACCTGAACTGAACATGAAGCAATGAAACTTGATGTCATGACTAACATGCTTAAAATACTGAACTTGTGCATATCTAATGCACGGACAACTGATACATGATTGCATGACTGAGTATAAAACGATTAATAGGTACTAAGTTTATACTGGAAACATGAACATGAAACTTAATAAGCTTAAGGAGAACTGTTACCTTGAGCTTGATCTGAATTGATGGGGAAGAGGTGAGGATAATTGGTACGTATATCTGCTTTTGCTTCCTAAGTAGCTCCATCATGAGACTGATTTCGCCAAAGAACCTTGACTAGAGGGACTTATTTGTTTCTCAATCTACGAGTCTGATAATCTAATATTTCGACTGGAATCTCTTCATAAGATAGGCTATTCTGAATATCGATGCTCTGAATAGGGACAACAATTGTTGGGTCACCTATGCACTTCTTTAGCAAAGAGACATGGGAGACTGGATGGACTGAGGCTAGATCTGAAGGCAACTCAAGCTCATAAGCTACCTTGCCAAAGAGACAAAGAATTCTGAAGGGACCGACAGACTGGGGACTGAGTTTCCCTTTCTTGCCGAACCTCTTCACTCCCTTCATGGGAGAGATCTTAAGATAGACATAGTCATTGACCTCAAACTTGAGATCCTTTCTACGAACATCTGCATAGGACTTTTGTTGGCTCAGAGCAGCCCGGAGTCTCTCTCTAATAAACTGAACTTTCTCTAAGGCGTCAAATACTAAGTTAGGACCTATGATTGAGCCCTCACTAACTTCGAATCAACCAATCAAAGATCTACATCTCCTACCATAGAGAGCTTCGAATGGAGCCATCTGAAAACCAGAATGAGAGCTATTATTGTCTGCAAACTCAATCAAAGGCTAGTGGTCGTCCCAACTTCCCTTGAAGTCAATTGCACACGCCTTCAGCATATCTTCAAGATTCTGAATGGTCCTCTCTGCTTGACCATCTGTTTGAGAATAAAATACTGTGCTGAGATGGACTTGGGTACCAAGAACCTTTTTAAATGCTTTCCAAAAATGAAAAGTGAACTGGGTACCTCTATCAAGATGATAGATAGTGGAACACCGTGTAATCTGACTAACTCCCTGATATAGAGTTTGGCATAATCCTCGGCATAATAAGAAGTACAAACAGGGAGAAAATGAGCTGACTTGGTCATTCTATCTATAATGACCCAGACTGAATCATGCTGATGACGAGTTCTAGGCAAACCCATCACGAAGTCCATGTTAACTTCTTCCCACTTCCAAGTAGGAATGGTGAACTCTTGTATGGAACCACTAGGTTTCTGATACTCTATCTTAACCTGCTGACATGTAGAGCACGTAGCCACAAACTCTGCAATATCTCTTTTCATCCCACTCCACCAATAGATCTCCTGTATGTCACGGTACATCTTAGTGTCCCCTGGATGAATTGAGTATCGCGCACCATGCACTTCTGCAAGATTTCGCTACCTCAATTCATCTATACCTGGAACACATAGACGACCCTGACAATGAAGAACAACATCTCCCCCTTGGGAGAAAATATCAACTTTCTAATTCTGAACTGACTCTTTGAGCTTGAAAAGGCTAGGATCCCTGTCTTGTTTCTATTTCACCTAGGAAACTAGAGATAAGTCTGAACTACTATGAACACATACACCACCCTCTGAAGAATCGACTAAGAGAACGCCTAGTCTGGCAAGATAATGGATCTCCTGAGCCATCTTTTTCTTACAATCCTTAACGTGAGAAATACTTCCCATGGATAGGCGACTAAGAGCATCGGCCACAAAATTGGCCTTTCTCTGATGATAAAGAACACTCATGTCGTAATCCTTCAAGAGCTATAACCACCTTCTCTGGCAAAGATTGAGATCTTTCTATGAAAATACATACTGGAGGCTTTTATGGTCTATGAAGACATCTACATGAACTCCATAGAGATAATGCCTCCAAATCTTCAAGGCAAAAACTACCGTTGCTAGCTGAAGATCATGAGTAGGATAATTCTTCTCATGTGGCTTTAAATGTTTGGAGGCGTAGGCTATGAACTTACCATGCTATATGAGGACACAACCTAAACCCACTCTGGATGTATCACAATAGACTACAAAACCATTTGAACCATCTGGAATAGCTAGAACTAGAGCGGAGGTGATTCGAGTCTTCAACTCTTGAAAGCTCTTCTCGCATGTATCTAACCACTGAAACTTAATCTTCTTCTGAGTTAATCTGGACATGGGAGATGCAATATAAGGAAATCCCTTGACAAACCATCTGTAATAGCCATCCAAACCCAAAAAACTCCTAATATTTGATGGAGATACGGGTCTGGGCTAGTTTCTTACTACCTTCGTTTTCTGAGGATCTACACTAATGCCATCATCGGAAACAATATGGCCAAGGAATGCTACTGATCTTAGCCAAAATTTGCACTTGCTAAACTTAGCGAATAACTGGTGATCCCTGAGAGTCTGAAGAATAATCCTGAGATGGTCTATATGATCACGCTCTATGCGAGAGTAGACCAGAATATCATCTCTAAATACTATGACAAACATGTCCAAGTACTTCTTGAACACACGGTTCATCAAATCCATAAAATCTGTAGGGGCATTGGTAAGACCAAATGACATGACTAAAAATTCGAAGTGATCATACCGAGTACAGAAAGTTGTCTTTGGAATGTCACATCTCTAAGTTTTAGCTGATGATAGCCTAATCTGAGGTCTATCTTGGAGAAGTAACTGGCACCCTGAAGTTGGTCGAATAGATCATCAATCCTGGGAAGAGGATATCTATTCTTGACCGTGACCTTGTTGAGTTGAAGATAATCAATACTCATCCTGAGAGAACCATCTTTCTTGTGCACGAATAATACTGGCGCACCCCATGGTGAAACGCTGGGAATGATGAATCCCTTATGAAAGAGATCCTTCAACTGATCTTTCAGTTCCTTGAGTTTTGCTAGTGCTATTCTATATGGTAGAATAGAAATAGATTGAGTATCCAAAAGATGGTCTATGCTGAAGTCTATTTCCCTTTTGAGAGGAATGCCTAGAAGATCTTCGGGAAAGACATCTGAGTATTCATTAGCAAACGGGACTATTTTGAGGCTGGGATATTCAGAACTAGAATTTTTAACATGCACGAGATAATACACGCACCCCTTAGAAATTATTTTCCTTGCCTGAAGGTAGGAAACAAGTTGACCCCTGAAAGCTGAAATGCTACCCTTCCACTCTAGGACAGGCTCATTCGGGAACTGAAACTGAACTATGCTATTTCTGCAATCGACTGTGGCATTGCAGAAATGAAGCCAATCCATGCTGAGAATGACATCAAAATCTGTGATCTCTAACTCCAGTAAATCTGTTGATGTGGATTTCTGAGATATCATAACCGGGCAGTTCCTGTATATCCATCGAGCTATAATGGTTTTACCCATTGGGGTAGTGTCATACTAATTTTACTAATTGACACAAAATATTCATTATCCATAACTATGACAAATTGACCTCCTAAATGCTATAATATACCTGACCTTACATCAATGATAGCTATAACTGAATAAGTCAGACTATGACATCTTATCACTACTCTTACATTGCATAAATTGAAGCTGACTATATCTCATCTAGGCTAAGAGACTCATTTGTCAATCTACCATCTACCTACACTTGAATAGTTCTGCATGATTTTTATAATGACATTCCATGAAATATCATACCTACCACTCTTAACATCTCTTAATTTAGATACTCATATCAACTTGAACTGAAATATATTATTCCATCTCTATCTCTTTGATTAAGCTACACTGATTACTATACTTGCACTTCCTCTCTTTATATTCTATGTGTTGATTTAATGATTTAATATCATACTTCTCAAATATTTAGCTAATGTGTAACATAATTTTGACATTTCTGATGGTCTAAACTGAGAAGGGCTCTACTAGGACTTTGGGACTGATTCCAAAATTTCTTACTATGTATGGAGTAACAAAAGACAAAGATGCACCTAGGTCTAGCAAAGTATAAACATGAACATGGAAAATTTGTAACGTACCAGTAAAGATATCAGGAGAATTTTCCTGATCTTACCGAGAATGAAGAACATAGAGTCTATTTGGGCGTTGCCCACTGGTAGCACTGGAAATGGCACCCTACTAGTTCAGCGACTAGACTAAGCTGCAGAATGATTTTGCTGACCATGAAGACTTGACTGCAGACACTCCCTAATCCTGTAGCCTGTATTGCCATAACCAAAATAGACATCACTATCGGCTCTGGTAATGTCCTTGTGGTTCTTATCGCAAGTCTGACAAAGGGGATTCATTTGGGCACTGCTAACACTGCCTTGAGATTTAGAGCCTGGCGCTTTATTTCTATTGCCGTCTCTAAACTTTGGCACTAGAGCGCTGGCAGAAGAAGAAGCTGGAATGGTTGACTTGGAGCGAAACTATGAACGGTTTCCTCCATTTGAGTTGGGGTAAGAAAAGTTGAAATTACCTGACCTTGCTCTCTTGTTCTTTCTCTCCCTAGTCTTAAACTTCTAGTTTTCTACTTGCTGGGCATGGTTTATGAGTCTTGCTAAGGTCATATCACCGATCAGCATCGCAGACCTAGACTCATTTACCACGCTTTCGTTGACCCCTGACATGAACTTGCTCATCTTAGCTTTATTATCTACAATCACATGAGGAGCATACCTGGCTAGCTGCGTAAATCTGAGAGAATACTCCCTAACCGTCATAATCCCCTTCCTGAGGTTGATGAACTTAAGAACTTTGGCTTCCCTTAGCTCTTAGCGAAAGAATCTATTTAAGAAGGCTGTGGCAAATTCCTCCCACTCGATAGGGCCTGTTTCATCTAACCTGTCAGACTTTTACTATTTCTACCAATCATGGGAAACATCCTGTAACTGGTAGGTGGCTAACTCATCACTCTCAATAGAAGTAGCACCCATGATGTCAATGACCTTCTGGACTTGGTCAATGAACTCCTGAGGGTCTCCATCAGACTTAGACCCATGGAAAGATAGAGGGTTCATCCGGGTGAATTTCTTAACCCTAGCTACTTTGGTATTGGCCACTGGATTGGCTAGAATGACTGGTGGCCATTTATTTTATGCACCCATAGACTGAGCAAGTGTGGTAAATGCGGCTCTAAACTCTGCATGGGAAACATGTTCTCCCAATGGATCTTCAGGCTGAGGAGCTGGCATGAATAATGAATAAAGGGGACTGTTCCTAAAACATCTTATAGCCTCCCGCACATAAATGTGGCGCACAACACACCCATGGACAAGACTCTACTAGATATGGCTTTCAGACATCCTAGGACTCTATTGAACCTTTGGCTCTGATACCAAGTTTGTAACACCCCGATTTGCTGAACCGCAATGCTACACGGTGCTCAAGACCCCAAGGGACTACAAGCTAACCATGACTGATATCTATACCTGTATACTGAAAATCATAATATAATAATGCAGAATACATGGAATTGTAAGTACATAAGGTTAAACTAAATATAATCATGTAGGAAAAAATACCCAAAACAACTAAATCTGAACGTAAATCTGAAAGCCTCTAAACTGTCTGAAAAAGGAGTTGAAGGAAAATGTCTCCAACTAACTCCGTAAAATTGAACTGAAGAATAAATAAATGAATCAAATCATATTGTCCTCGAATCAATGAGGACTCACTGTGTCTCTGCGATTGGAATGCTACCGCTACTGCTGCGCTGGAGCTCGTGTCTCAGAACCTATGGTGTAACATGAAAAGAAAGCACCATAGCGCTAATACGTCAATACAACTGGAGTACTAAGTATATGAGGAAGGTAGGCTGAACATAAAGGGTTTTATGCATGAAAAATACTGACTGACTAATATGACGTGGGAGTGCATACATACATATATAGAAACTTGGACCATGAATACATGATACAATGACCTATAAGCTAATACATGGTTTACTGAAAATTATCATGACTGATACTGAAACAGATAACATGGATGATTGTATCTGACAGTCCTGTATATACTGAAATCCAAAGAACGACCTGAGTTCTTTTACAGAGACTAATACTGAAACTAATAACATAGATGACGGTATCTGATAGTACCATATATACTGAAATCTGAAGAACGCCCTAAGTTATTTTACTGAGAATATTACTAAAACTATAGGAACTAGTGCTTATCCAACATTCCCCTTATATGCTGTTATGGCTAAGCTGGGGTCCAATCTCTGCCCCGACTAGAGGGGTGTTAATACTATGCCATTGGTAAGGACAGCCGTGACACCCTATACTGGCAGGTACTCAAATGAGAATGGTGGAAACCCTAAACTGACGAGTTAAGACATTTCATCAACCCTAATCTAACAGGTTAAGATGTCTCAACCTATGCTAGATACGTAGTTTTAGAACACAAGGATTGCTACTAATAATCACACCCTGAACTGGCGGGTGAGTTCCCATCCTTGGGTTCACTCGGTGCTAACCTCTACTCCCATCTGGAGTGACCGGACATGAATAAATGATTGTACATGACTTAATCTTACTGAATTCCATTGACTGGAGGAATGTTACTGACTAAGATCATGAGGTTTTCCTGAGTCACATGACTGACTGAAGTCTATGCAATCATAGCTTGAGTTCAGATATCGTGAAACATGACATGGATCTAGGCACACAGCTATAGCTTTTAGGTACATGTATACCCAGGATGCGATGGAAGGAAACTGACACACATGACTGACTTGATCGTGTCCATAATTTATAATATCATAAGTAGGGATCTCATACTAAGCATGGTTATCAATAATGTATTGCATGGAAAGGATTTCATATCACATGGAAGTACTTGCACAATCTTAATATCATGTTCATTGCATAATCATATTGGCAACACATACCAATAGCATGGCAGTTCATGTATATTGCATGGTTATCATACATCTTGTTCATAAGTAGGATTTGCAAGTAAGCATAGCATAATCTCATAAGAATAGTTCATGAGTATTCCAACAACATTTACAAGGCACATTAACAACATAGAAGTCAATAGAATGTAAGGGCATATGATGAATCCTTCACTTGGTCACAATTTAGCTATATTGCATGATTTCTAGTTCCTTAGGCAGTTTATCAAACACCTTATAGGCATATCTTAAGCATAGGTGAATTCATCAAATTATACATCATGAACAACTAAATTTACATGTTTCCAACTCATATGATATCATGAATTCACAAAAACATATAAAGATTCCATCTTGGGAATCACCCCATATGAACAACATGATCATCAACACCCAACAATATAGAAATCATAATTTATAATGAAAAAGAGGAAAACAAATAAGCATCAATATGGGTATGATCATATGACCACAATCTACCAGGCTTTGGTATTTTAAAGATTGATTCTTGAACTCCATGGATAAAAGGAATCCATGGATGAACACTACGCATACCTTAGAAGGAAGATTCTTGATGATTGATGAAGGAATTTCCTTGAAATTGGATCGTCAAGCTTAATTATGCAGCCCTAGTTGTTTTTCTCTTTTAGTGCTCTTGGATGATGAGATTTGAGATGAAAATAGGGTTGCAGTATGTTTAGAAGCTATATATTTTGTAGGGTTGAGTTTAGGGACGTGTAAGGGGTATTTAAAAACTTAATTACCTTTAGAATGGCTCAAGACAGAGTATTTTTGACACCTGGAATTGACTTAGGCGGTGCCCAAGTGATCGCCTATGCCTGGGTTGGGCGGCGCCTAACCAATCGCCCATGCTTGGGTTGGGCGGCGCCTAACCAATCGCCTATGCTTGGGTTGGGCGGTGCCTAACCAATCGCCTATGCTTACTGTCTCTCACGAAAATGGGCATAACTTTTTGCTCGGGTATTGGATTAAGGGGAAATTGGTATACTCGTTCAAAGATGACCTTTGGAAAATGAAATGCTAAAACTTGATTGATTCAAAAATTCTTAGCTTGTATTACCTTGAGTGACTCATATGAACATGCTTAATGCGTCATAAGCTATCCTACCACTATGATATTCATTGTAAGTCATGTACTCATGTATGAATCACATGATAGGAGATTTCACAAATAGGAATACTTATTCACTTCCAAGCTTAGAAACTGCGGGGTATTATAGACTCTTTTCCTTCAGTTACCAGGACTAAAACACCATTCTTTTCCTCTTTTACTCCCAGTGTAAGAAAGTTCAAGGGTTTTACCAAGAATTCACCATTCAAACTCCAAACTTTGATTTCTCTTCAATTTCTATATTTTAGGCATGTTTTTAATTCCTTAACTTGTATTTCATATAATGGAATTAAATTGTTCAATATTCATGTGTGTTGAATGATGGGTTTGAAATTTGGCTGAGGGTTATTGGGTGCTAATACTTGAGTTACTTTTTTCATGTTTTAAATGAATTATTCATTCTTAAATTAATGGTTTTGGGGTAGAATTAGTGTATTATTATAATGGTTAAATCGGGTGACATGTGTTTCACCAAAATTGATGAATGTTTGGTTTGGTAATGACATTAACCTCAACTCACCTTGTAAACTTGATTTTGAACATGTATCCTTGTATGGTTTAACTATTCTTTTAAACTCATTGTGTTGCATTATAGGATAAATGTATAAAATGGATTTGAATGGTCTCAGTGGCCATGATTTGGATTTTAAATAGAACTTGAGAGTCAAATCAACTATATAGACTCGTTTGGCGTAAATGGAAAAGATTACAAACATATTGATATGACGATACGTATTGAAAAATGCCTTAATAAAGACTGATTGGTAAATAATTGGTTTATGTGAAAATTGCGTTAATATGGGCTTAAAGAAAATTGTGTAGCTCACAAATAAGAAGTAGTCCCTGGGAGACAAACACTGAAAACTACGTTTACCGATATTGGGAGTTGATATGAGTATGTGTATGACACATATTATATTTTAGATGTCTATCACCTTAGTCTTTATCCTTTCCTCGATTTTCTCGGTACATGAAGCTAATATGCACTAGGGGCCGTTTCGTTAGGGGGAGCCAAACTCATATAGCCCATGAGTTCCTTTAGGTCTGTACGAGCTACATAGTTTAGGCTAGTATCTTAAACTTTCATATTTCATGACCCTCGTCCTTATCCCAATATCCTATATATGTATATATAAATGTTATGCATATGATTTTGACTAGTTCCTGATAAGTGCACTATTTTATCCCTTTCCCTCGAGTTACATGTCGGTCTTTCTCATGTATGTACTTCGTCAACAACCATTAACATGAGATGTTTGAAATTCTTTCACTCTTAATTAGAAATCTCAAAGTCAAGTCATGTAAAAGTATTAATGTCTTATAGAAAGAAGGTTTTACATGATGCAAATACTAAGCAGTTGAGTTTTGAATAGTAAATAAGTACTATGAAAAAGTTCTAAGGACTTTCCAAGGAGGCATCGCCTTGACTGCTGCCATGGGCAAAGGTATAATCATTTATCCCTTTTAAGTTTTGCACAAATTTTACATGTCAATGTATAAAATTTAAACTACAATAAAGTCTATTAGTAATAAGAATATGTGAATATGGTAATTGCAAGAGTGACTAAGGAATATGTGAAATGTAATGCGATGTGTAGTTTCTTGAGTAATATTTTGGATTACACTTACTAGTGTTCAAATGCAATGCGATGTGCTGTTTATTTAAACACTTTTCTCTTAATAAATTTGAAAAAAAAATTAGGACTCTTCATTATTAATTATTAATAACAACTTCAACTACTGTCATTATAAACCATATTGATTGATCCTACATTATGCTATTGGTCTATAATGGATCGATGATAGGTAAGAAATTCGTATGAAAATGTGAATGAATGAAATCAAGGTTTAATCGATGTTCTTCTAGCTCTGAAATGGAGAAATGTATTTTTAGGACTTCTGAACTATTAAAATCTACCTACTAATGAGTTATTGAGTAGATCCTAAAAGCTTCTGAAGATAGTAGCAATGGTGGACAAATGGGTTTTGCAAATATTTAAAAGAAAATAGGAGTAACAATGGAAGTAATGAGCAACAATGATAATTTTTAGTTATGAGGGGGAAGATTTTGCCAGAAAAGTCATCGGAATTGGAGAAAGTAGGTGAAGAATGAGAGTTTTTTTGGTTTCTTGGATAAATTTTACTTTTTTATTTTATAAATATGAAAATGGGGAAAAATTAAATATTTGTTGGATGACGTGGATATTAAAGTGTAATATTATAGACTTGTGTGCTAGATTTGGATGGTTTTTAAAAATTATATGGATGACATCATAAATGTGTCCATCCACTATATTATTTAAAACTTTTATCTATCATGGTCACATCACCTTATTCTCTACATCTTCAACAACTATTAACGGAAGATGTTTGAAATTCTTTCACCCTTTATTAGAAATCTCAAAGTCAAATCTTGTGACAATATAAATCTCTTATAGAATGAAGGTCTTACACGATTCTAATCAAAATTACTTGACTTTAAAATTTTAAATAATTATTAACAAATCAACTAATACTTGAAAGCTTCAATATTTAACTTCAACAAGAAATTCTGAGACATGGACGATGGCTCTTTTTTTTTCTGATGACCATTGGAACCAACTATAAGAAAAAAATATTCACCAATATGAAAATCAAGAAATAGAATATCAAAGAGGCTTAAACCAATTCTTCTATCAATTTTGTTCCCTTCCCCTTTATCTTTGTACACTTATAACTGCTTGAAATTTGTATACAAAAAATTACAGAATACATACACTTATCTCTCAAGGACCAACTTTGTAGGAATATACAGAATATGTTGTTATTATTGTGTAGTAGTCATGGTAAAACAAGCTTAACCTTTAAGAAATAATTGCATATGTGCACTGCAAATCCAGATCAATAGCTATCAAACAGAACTCACAATGAGTTCTAGCAATACCTAACTGATCAGAAGAATATTACCATATGCATTTCTTCTACTTGGTGACATATTTGAGATAGAATTTTAAAGAATATTATATCACAAAATAGTAAAACCTGACAGAAGCAGCTAAACAGGATTTGTGGCCTAAAGCCAACTTTAAGGAGAGGCCCTTGAAATTAATTAATAAAATTTTATATATTTTTATTTGATTTTTTTTGTTTTGTAAAGGGTGATGTAAGTATATATATATTGATAATTCTCATTCGAATACATGTTAATTTCCATCATCAAAGATATCTGATAATTGAACAAGGTTTCAACAATATTTTGGTAAGAAAGATCATTGTTAAGATAATTGTTTATCAATTAATTGTCTCCATTTAATGAACTCAATTTTTACTACTACCTAGATGTTAAAATAATTTTATACATATGGAATGGTTTTAAGTCTAATTTGAATTGAATTGATGATTGATACATTATTTATGAGAAACAATCAAACTCTAAGAATATTAGAAAAGACTTTGTTTGTCTTCTACTATAGATATCACAATTAATTAATTTTTTTTGTATGCATGTTTATTATAAAATTTCAGTGATAATCAGGCTATTCTAATTCATGTGACACTTTTTACTTATTCAAAATCAAATTATATTAATCGTGAATAATTTTTTAAATCTATTCTTTTTCATATTCATGACATGAGATAAAAATTCAGTGTATAAGACTTATTGCAAAGTTTTTGAACACTTAGATTTTAAAATATTGTACTAATTCAATCATATTTAACTTTAAAATTATTTAAATGAATTATCATTAAATGAAAAGTGACACATACATTGAAACAAATATATAGAGTATTCATCTAAGTAGCATCTATTTATTTATAAATGATTCTATAAAATTGCCAAAAGACAAGAAGAAATATATTTTCTTACAATAATAATAATGCTACATCTGTGATATATTTTATGCACTAATGAAAATTTGAGGCCTTTGATTTGGGTTTGTGTGGTGGTAGTGGGGGTGGTGGGGAGGGGGCTAAAGCACTTTCTTTAGTTGCTTCCCCCTTAAGCCGACACTGAAACCTGATACTGCTGGTTTCTCATAGAATATATTCGAGCTATATCACCAAACATTAAAACCTACTATAGGTTTCTCATAATATTTATTCTAGCATACTAGTTACAAGCTTTTCTAATAAACTTAATAGAGTTAACACCCTAGATTGCAACAACAAATAAGTTACAACTGTTTATAAATAAGACAACCAAGAGATTGAGCTAATTCCTTCATTACAGCCAACTCATACTGCGAGATTGATGCATCGAAAATTTTGCTCGTAGAAATTTATCAACTGCCAAAACACACACACACAAAATGGTATTTTCATTAAGATTCATCTATGTAAATTAGGATTAAATAATTCTAAAACTAAAGTAAGAACTTACAAGTATATCATTCTTCTCCTCTTGCTCTCGGCTCCCCTGACCGCTTATTTGTAAGATTCTTCCTTCTCAATTTCAACTTTTAATTCCTCTTTCTTGATCCCCGAAATGTTCACTTTGAAGATATGTATTTTTATTTTTTTTATCAATCTATTCTTGTATTTATGAAAATAAAAGTTTCCCGAGCAGAAAAAGGGTTTTTGGCAATTGTGTTTGAAACTAAAAAGTCCTAGAATGGATCCCATACGTCAAAGAAAAATGGGTCAAAGGTGTTTCTTTTGCGACTAGCAAAAAAGGTGGGAATCAAAAATATTTTTTAGACTTTGTTGTTTGAAGAAAACAAATGATGAATTATAATGCTTGGATGTTTTTTTGATTGTAGAATTTGATTTTCTATGATGAGCTAGAGAAGATGTCGTGATCTTTTTAAGTTATGAATTGACAGTAATCTAGGATGTTCCCTAGAGAATTTAATGATATTTCAGAAAAAATTATCCAGTTCGAGGCCGATCTAAGATGTTCTTCCATGTCATTTTATTTTTAATGGGAACAATAAGAGACTTTTAAAATTTTTGAGAGAATCTTTTTGAAGAGGGTTAATGTTTTTTTTTTGTGAAATCATAGTTTTAATAGCATAAAGAAGGTAAAATGACTTGTCCATCTTGATTTCAGTAGTCAGTTGAAACCTTCTAATTATTTTAATAAAATATTTTAATATCTCAATTTTAATTTTGTTTTATTTTATTGTATTTAAATTTTAAGAGTTCAATTAACAATGTAGTCAGCGGTGGGGGTATCCATTGAATGATTACTCGAAATAGCATATTCAACTGAATCATTTTATCGACTGTCGGGTGTGGTGGTGGGGGTACTAGCGACTTAACGATAATATTTATCCTCAATATAGGCCTAGATCTATCGGCAACAACATTCCACGTGTGCAAGGACATATGCCTATCATTCTTTGTGAATGTGGGATGCAATTTTTCTCTCCCATTCATTAAATAGCTTAACACAACGTCGCTTGACTCGTAAACTAATTCCCCAATCTAAATTACTCTTCTAACCATGTCGTCACATGAATCATTTTGACGCATTAAAATAGAAACTTTTCGATTAATAGATGATTTTAAATTGCAATAGCTAGGAGTCTTCTCCCTTATAATCACGATCAACAATAACAACTTCTGCTACTGTCATTATAGACTACAATGATCGATCTTATATTACGGTATCGATCTATAACAAGTGGATGACTGATCAATGATGGATAAGAAATCTGTATTATAACATGAATGAATGAAATTGGGATTTAATCGATGCTCTCTTAGCTCTGGAATGGAGAAATATAATTTTTGGACTTCTCACTATTGAAATCTACATACTAATGTGTTATTGAGTAGATTTTTAAAGCTTTTCAAGATAGTAGCAATGATAAAACAAGTTTCTTTTATAAATATTTGAAAGAATATGGGATAAAAATGAAAGCAATGATCACCAATTGTGATTTTCAGTTGCGAGGAGGAAGAATTTAGTAGAATCGGAGAAAGTAGGTGAAAAAGAAAGCTCTTGTTACTGTACACTAAATCCAGATCCATCGCTATAGAGTTGAACTCACAATGAGTTTTAATAATACCTAATAGCTCAGAAGAATATTACTATCTACATCTCATTTACTGAGTGACACATTCAAGACAGAATGCTGAAGCATATTATATCATTAAATAGTAAAACCTGATACAGGTTTCTCATTGTATATATTCCATTTATATCGCAAAACATTAAAACCTACTACAAGTTTCTCATAACATATATTCTAGCATACTATTTACTAGCTTTTCTAATAAACTTAATAGGGAATAACACCCCAGCTTATAACAACAAATAAGTTACAACATTTTATAAATAAGAAAGAGATTAAGCTAATCGAGCCAACCACATATATATTTCTTTCATTGCTGCTAACTCACACAGAGGGATTGATGAATCGGAAATTCTGCTCGTAGAAATTTATCAACTATCAAAACATACACAAAAAAAAGTGTATTTCCATTAAGAGTCACCTAAGTAAATTAGGAGGAAATAATTTTGAAACGAGTAAGATCTTAGAATTATATCAACACATTCCTCACATAAAAACCATAACTACAAAATAGAATGATACAATGTTTATTTAAACAAATTACACGTTCAGGTGTTAATCTGAAGTGATAATCCAAAATAATTAGTGAGTATATAATTAGAAAAGTACAATGAGGAAAAGATTTAAGGTTTAACAATAATTTAGATTATAAGCCACTATCAATGTACGCAGTGTGGTACTACTTCTAAACTATTACTTGATGAGGTTATTGTGATTTAAATACTAAATGCTTAATGTATCCATATTTATGAGAAACTGAGAAATAACTATTATTAATGAATATGAAAATGTAAGATAGTTAAGCTTTTTTGTGATGCAAGAATCAATAAAAGAGAAAAGAGAAACAATTACCAGGAGTGGATTATTTATCTTCAGAAACTTGTTGGTCACCAGTGTTTCCTTTCCATCCGACCTGTAGGCAACCGGTAAGAAAGGCTAAAATGTGAACTAAAAACTTAATTTATGAATCAACAAGGCATCATTAAACTAAAAAGTTAGAATTAAATTATCTTGCAGCATCTGTGTGAAAATTGGTAAAGCCACTAAGAGTATGAGGAAAGTTGTGACCATGAACAAAACTATCAAGTTCAAGCTCCCTCTATTAAGAAAAGAGATCAAAGCAGAAACAAAAGGAAGCAATCATACTGATTATACTTCATAGCATCTTATGCACATTAAATTGTTGTTATGAAAAAACAGGTAACACAACTTCAAGACAAAAATCAATGAAAACAAAAAAATGACCACTTAAAATATGATGTAAAAGGAACAACTGAATGACAAAGATTTTTTTTGATGAATTAAGGGATATGATTTGCCAAAGTTCTATCATAGACCACCTCTCTACTTCTTTACACTCTACCCTCCTCAGATTCCACTTTGTGGGAATACACTGATATGTTGTTATAAGTGGTATCATTAAAAAGGAATCAAGAAGATGCATTTTGTACAACTTGTAAGAGAGAGGGAACTAGGTTTGATATCAATGAAATTATTTTTACTTGTAAAGAAATAAATAGAAAGATGAGAGATTGCACATTTTGTTTATCACAAAAGCACAACACGCATAGAAATAGAAATGTAAGTTTCAATTCACAAACCTCTTGGCAAGAAAGGTCACTATAACATCTTTATTATCATTGAATAAAGTTTCTGCATAGCCAATAGGCTTGATAAGCTCTTTAATGGTAAAAGCATCTTTGAAATCTGTAGTAGCTGAATTTGGCTCACCGATGTCAGGGCTACAGCTGCCGGCTGAGCTGGAGGCGTCCAATGGAACACTCATGTTTTTTCTTTTCGCTCCTTCCATTCTCTCTCTAAGATTTTCATTTTCTTTCTTGTCTCTTTCTAATGTTATATATACTTTATTTTAAAATTTTTCTGAACTATTTTCTTCATGTGGTACACTAAACCCACAAAATTAAAGATATATTAATAACTAGAGATATTTTAATAAATTTAATTGTTTAATTTAAAATTATACTCTATTTAACTCCAAATAAATAAATTTTTAGCTATTTTGTAATATCTAAGATAAGTAAATTATTTATTTTTAAGAGATATATTAGGAATTTCTTTTAAATACTTTATACTTTTAGGTTATGAGTTTTGAGAGATTTATTTGACTTTATTTTAATATTACTGAAATTTCAGGAGTATTTTAATAATATTTAAAAGGATAATCATGAAAAATAAAGTGCAATGTATGTCCTAATTTATTTTCGTTAATAGGTGTATGCTGGGCAAAAAATTTATTTATTTTATACTAGCGAGTGTAGGATTTTAAATTTTCTTAAAGCGCCAACTGTTTAACTCACAAAATTAAATGTATTTTGATACATTTAATATATTTTAATTAAGACAACACAATGTTTTATTTTTTCAAACTTCGTGTCAAGTCACATTTAATCCACAAATTAAAGATGCAGTATTTTGATACCTTTAACGTATTTTAATTAAAGAACATAAATTTTTTGTAGTATCTAAAATAAGTAAATTATTCATTTTCAAGAGTCGTATTGAGAATTTCTTTCAATTTTACATTATACTTTTTAGGTTATGAGTTTTAAGAGACTTAATTGACTTTATTTTAATGTTATTAAAATTTCAGTAGTAGTTTGATAATATCTAAAAAGATAAACATAGAAAGTAAAGTATAATTTATTTCCTAGTTTCTTTTCTCGAATAGGTGTGTATTGAGCCGATAATTCATTTATTTTGAACTAAATAGAGTAAGATTTTAAATTTTCTTAAATTTTGTGTCAAGACACGTTTAACTCATAAAATTCAAGAAATTTTGATCCATTTAGTATATTTTAATTTAAGGTCATATAATTTTTGATATTCTCAAACTCCGTGTCAAGTCATATTTAATCCATAAAATTAAAGATGTAGTATTTTGATACAATAAACATAATTTAATTTAAGATCATAAGATTTTTTATTTTCTTAAATTTCGTGACAAATCATGTTTAACACATAAAATTGAAGATATTCTGATATATTCAATATACTTTAATTAAAAAAATTCAGTAATTCAATTTCTTAAACTCTATGTCAAGTCAAAATGGGTCAATCAATTCGAAACTAAAGAAGTGGAAGAATATATTTCATTGTGCTTTGTATTTAATTTAGAAAATGTCATAAATAAATATATCTTGGGATATAATTATGAATGTAATTATATCTCAAGTACTTATAAAATATAATTGCATTTATTCTATGCCGCGAATATCGATTGTACCAATAAAAAAATTATATATAAGCGGAACAAGAATAGCATATTGAATCCTGCTTGATAAGGAATTGTATTGTAGTGTCCTACTTGGAAAAGGATTGAAATGTAGTGTCTACAAATAGGGTCTTAGTCTAATTATGTGGATATAACAATTCAATAATATTTTCTCTTATATTTCTCACGAAAAAGAATGTATATGAAATACTGAACGATCTGCTTCACTTGAAAATATGTTAAATTGCTGGACAACAGTGCTTAAATGGTCAAACCATGATCTTTGAGATTTTTTAAAGACATAAAGGGGTGATGCGTCAGTGCATTAATCTGGAGTCTAAGTTGCTCGGACTCTTCAAAAATGTCTACGGGTGCGTGTCAGATCCTTCAAAAATAGTGTATTTTTGAAGGATCCGACACGGGTGCGGCAACATTTTTGGAGAGTCTGAGCAACTTCTGGACTTCCTTTGAGTAACAAAATGCTGGTGGCTGTTCGATATAAAATACCTAAATACTGTCCCATACTCATGTTCTACACAGAAATAGACCAACCGACTAAGTTAGACCAATAGGTTCTTGATTTATGTACTAATGTATACTAGATTGTATGAACACTCTGGGCTGTAGGACTTAAGTTAATAGTAATGAGGGAAGAGGGTGAGTCTCACCTATTCCTCTAACTATAATATTTTATCCATTAGCTACTATAACAGTAAAAAAGGTCGAAAGGAGAAATATGTAAGTATGACTGTATGTGATAGAATCTACTATACCAAGACTATCCATGAACCAATGAGATGATTCAATATGAAAAGATATTTTGTTTAGAATGGATGATATGTTTCAACTTCCATTTCCTTTTCTCCTGTATGAAGATTTTAAATGAATATTTATTGCTACAATAAATTAATTGTTGTCTTGAGTCGGGGGTCTATCGGAAACAGCCTTTCTACCTCTTTAGAGGTAGAGGTATGGACTGCGTACATCTTACCCCCCCAGACCCCACTAGGTGGGAATACACTGGGTTTGTTGTTGTTGTTGTTGATATATAAGCGGAAAATAGTAATTGCATTATGCTAGTATAAACTAAAACACTTGAGACATTTATTTTGCCGCATTATTGGTACGTGTGTGTATATATATTACGTAATTGCTATAAAACATAAATGTAACACATTTCATAATTTTTTGAAACTGTAGCGATACATAGTAACTTTAGCTTAAATGTTTGTTACATCGCCTTTGATGTAAATTTATGATTATTTATTAAAGTTAATTTTTCGATCTGTCATTGAATTTGCTAGTTTTAATCAGAATAAGATAGATTTCAATTACTTACTATTTAAAGTGTTTAGCCAAATTATGCGTGTTCTTGCCCATTTTATTCATTATATCTATATAAAATGGATCTAAAATATCATTAACCTTGTATACATATGCTAACCCGATTAACGTGGTTAAGTTTAGCTATTCAATCCACTTATTTCAATACTTTTTAAACTTTAGAATGATTTTATATTATTTTGCTACTTTTTTTACATGTCATCATTGAGCATATTAGGCTATATTTTTCCTGGACTAATATTATGGCTTATACTTACCAGCGTTAAAATATAATGCGATGTATTAATTATTTAAATGATTTTCTCAAAATTTCTAAAAAAAGCATTAGGATTCCCCATTATTAAATATTTAAGAAAATAACTGGTAAAAAGAAACAGAAAAAAAAAAGAGAAATTATATACTTTATTAAATTATGTCTTATATTATAATTTTGGTTTAAGTATTTGTCACATGAAATTTGAGTAAATTTATGATTAAAAATTTAAAAGAATTTTTTAGTTACATTAAATTTGCCGGATTCGATAACAATAAAACTGAATTCAATTACTTATTTATAGTGTTAAGCCAAATTAAACATGTTCTTGCCCAATCTTTTCATATTTATATTGAACATATCTAAAATATCATGATTCTTTAATGCATCTACTAGAACGCTTTATTTTGACAAGTTTAGTTCATCAGTTTTCTTTTTTCAACACTTTTCTAAGTGTAGTAGAATTTTATATGATTTTTATATTTATTTGCTATCATTGAGTACATCCAGTTATATTTCTTCATGACTACTATTTTGGCTTATACTTACCAACATACAAGTACAATGCGCTAGCTGTTTATTTAAACATTTTTCTCTTAATAATTCTAAAAAACATTAGGGTTTCTAATTATTTATTATTTAAGAAAATAATTGTCAAGATCCGAATCAGAGCCTAGTCGTGATGAGTATCTCAAGCCAATTGCAGACCGGAGACCACCCCTTTAGCCATACCTTAAGAGCAATTAAGATAATTAATAATAGAAGACAACCAATCAATAAGAAGAAGAATAGATAACCCAAAACTCCATGTACATGTTCACATACATACATACATACATACATGCATATATAGATACATATAGATATATACATATATATACATATATATACATACATATATATATATATATACATACATATATATATATACATATACATATATATATATATACATACATATATATATATATATACATACATATATATACATATAACATATATATATATATATATAACTAAGGGTAAAGTAGTAATTGTCAGTGGTTAAATATAACTCTAGAAGCATTTTCTCCCGGTCTCTCATTTTCTTATTCACTTTATATTTTTAATGGAAGAAGAAGAAGACCCAATTCAGTTTTCCAATTTCTACATAGATTAACCAATTTTTTTTCTTCAATGATGAGTTTTATATGAAAGCATATCATCGTTTATTCATATTTGTAGTTGCAAGTAGTGTCAAAATAGCAGAGACAGAGATTAGAAAAAAACATGAGCTCACACGAAGGAGGAAATTGCTTGGTAGTTAGGGAGGCGTATAGCGTATATATACAAGGTAAAAACTAAGAAGAATAGCTCACATTATCGTTGTATTTGGCGTAAAGTTTGTAGGCCTCATGGAAATAGTGGTGTTGTCAGAGCTAAATTCAACTCCAATTTGCCACCGAAATCTATGTTTTGTACATTTCGATCGCAATAGAATTATTAATTTAATTGTGTTGTAATTGAAAATTTTCTTGAGTAGAATTTTTTTCGAATTTGTTGTGTTCGCCTTTTCCAGGGAGCTAAGGTTAGAGTTTTCATGTACCCAAGCAACATATAAAGTACTACTTATATTTTATTTAGATTTTTTGATATGTTGACCCTAAAAAATTATTTTTTGATATGACTTGTGGTATCGACTACAGTTACTAATGTGTTACATGTGGAGGTCGAGGATTAGGATACAAGGTTAGTATATGTAACGCCCCGAGTCTGTACTCTGGATGCTATACAGTGCTCATAATCTCGAGGTACCACAAGCTAACCTATGACTGGTACCTACTGTAATAACTGAATAATAATACTCTAATTATCCGAAAATTAGGCGGAAAACTTTCCATAAAGTTTAAAACTGTAAGTAAATACTGAGTACTGAATACTGATACATCTGTCTGAAATACTTTAGTCTGATAAGCCTCTACTGTCTGAATAAGGAATTGATGGGACAAGCCTCCTACTAACCCCGACTATTGAAAACTGATAAACTGAGATACTGAAGTAATAATTATGTCCTCAAACTAAGAGGACTCAATATTAGTCTGATGGATTGGGATGCTAAGTATGATCGGGAGACCGTGCGTCTGAACCTATGATATAAGACATCATAGCATAAAAGAAAGGTATGCATCAATACTTTGAATGTACTGGTATGCTAAGTGAGGTAGGCTGAGATGCATGGGTTCATACACATGAACAATACTGACTGAATAACATGTGTATAACTGAATAAATACATAAACTGTAACTGAGGTCATGATAACACTGGATACTGAGTTTTGAATTTCTGATTTACAGATATTTGAGTTTACTGATACTGTATTAGTGATAGTTGAATGGTTGTATCTGATAGTCCTGATCCTGTGGAACTATTCTGAGGTCTGTACTAAACTGAGTGACTGTATCTAACAGTCTTGATTTTTGTAGAACTGAACTAAGTTCTTTTCTGAGGACTGAAACTTAGACTATTGGAGGTAATCATCTAACCAACATGCCTCTTTCTGACTGAATAAGGGTTCAACATATAACCCCAATTGGAAGAGTGTCAGTACCTCATATGAGATATATCAACCCTGGTCTGGCAGGTTGATACCTCAACCTACGCTAGCTATATAGTTATGTAATACAGGAATTGATACAAAGGGTCAAACTCTCTGCTGGAAGGAATGCCCCCATCTATGGGTTTGCTCGGTGCTGAATCCTACTCCTAACTGAACAGACACTGAACTGATTCCTCATTCATACTAGGCTTGACAGAACTATTACTAATTATACTATCTAATTAAACTGAGTTCATTGAGTTCTGTTGATTGACATAATACTACTAAATTCTATTAACTAACTAAATTTATTGAGGTCTGAACTGAATACTGAACTGGACGGGACTGATACCGAGTATACTAAGTTTTTTCTAAGTTTTGTAATTGACTAAGAGTACTATGGATCATTACATGACTGAGATTATTCTGTAACTAACACTAGATCTAGGTAAATAGATAAATTGTTGGGTATTTAATACCCCAGGACTCAATAGCATGAAAAGTAAAGCATCACATGACCTTACATAGCACACAAATGCACACTTGTTCATAATGCATCTATAGAGGCATTTTAGCAAACACTTGAATGACATAAACTAGTATACATGCTAGCAGGATATAATTTCACTATTTAATTCACATAAATAACTCATCAAACACTTGAAAGTCTTTGTATATGCACATAGTACTAATCAACACATGAGCATCACAATTTTAAGGCTTTAACATGAATTCCCATGATACTACATACATAATAATTGTTTTTATCTAAATCTTTCACTTAATCATGGAATAGAAATCCAATCCACATTATAATCATGAATACACTTGAATACAAATCATGAAAATCATGAAATCCATTTACTGAAAGTTTGAAAGAGATTCTTGGACTCCAAGGGTGGAAGGGACCCTCGGATCAATATTTGACATAACTTAAAGCTTGAATTTTGAAAGATTGATGGATTTTCTTGGAACTTGGATTCTTGAATGTGATGAACTAGGGTTTGTTCTTGAAAAATTCTAGAGAGAATGAGTAAATTTTGCCCTTTGTATGACTTAATTATATGTTTTAGGGGCTGATATGAGATAGGAAAAGACCCATTTATCCCTTTGAACGCGGGTTTTAATTAATAAAAATTAGACTAGCACTGCACAGACCGACGCACCGAGTCATTGGTATCGACGTGATGGCTGATGCGCCATGTCGAGTCTGCATCGGCTCACTAGAAATTTCACTGGGAGATAGGCAAAAATATACATCGACGCAATAGACGATGAGGAGCATCGAGATCGCATCGATCCACTGGTTTGGACTTTCAAACGTGCCTCAAACGATGTTCAAAAAATTGAAAACTTGTCTGAGAACACCTACTGATATTCCTGATCATGAATTAACGTAAAAATTGATATTTAAAGGTCATAAGGTCCATGAAAAAGGATTTCTAACTTACGAAGGCTAAAATGACTCTAAGTATGAACACTTATCCATATTTTTCTAAGTCTGGATCCCTTACTAGCTTTTACAGGACTGAATCAATCTTAGGATTTTACGGGGTCTTATAATATCTCCCCCTTGGGAACTTTCATCCTCAAATAAGACTGATTAAGCTGGGAATACTGAATTTAGATACTGGATATGCACAATTGCAACATGATTCATAACTGACACTACTGATATGCTAAAATTTCATACTGAACATGCATATCTGATGCATGGCTACATAGCTGAACATGATTCATGATTGCATGACTGGGATTGCTTATAAGTTGAGTCCATTATACTGAACATGCATATCTGATGCTTGAATATCTGACTGAAAAAACTCATGAATGTATGACTAGATATGCAATGGTAACTGATACCAAGTTTACAATGATAATCTGAGCATGAAACTGAGTAAGTTTAAAGAGAATCGTTACCTTAGGCTGAGTCTGAGTTTTCATAGAACAGGTGAGGATACTTTGTTCACATATCTTCTTCTACTTCCCAAGTATCTCCCTCAATGGACTGGTTTCGCTAAAGAACTTTGACCATCTATTTAAGGGTGAAAGACTTTACTAAGGTGGAATTGGGTACCAAGACCCTTTTGGAATGACTTCCAAAAATGAGAGGTGAACTGTGTACCTCTATCTGAGATAATGTACAACAGAACTCTGTGTAATCTGACCAACTCTCTGACATAGAGCTTGGCAAAGTCCTCGGCTAAATAACAGGTATGAATTGGTAGGAAATGAGCTAATTTGGTCATCCTGTCTACAGTAACCCAAATTGAATCGTGCGAACAACGAGTACGAGACAAACCCGTCATAAAATCCATGTTCATTTTTTCCCAGTTCCAATTAGGAGTATTGAAATCCTGCATAAACCCACTAGGTTTTTGATGCTCAATCTGAACCTGCTGATATGTAAAGGACTTAGCTACAAACTCTGCAATCTCTATTCATCCTACTCAACCAATAAATCTCCCACAAATCATGGTACATCTTTGTGGCCCTTGGATGAATAGATTAATGCGCACCATGCGCTTCTGCAAGAATTCACTATCTCAGGTCATCTACACCTGGCACACATAACCGACCCTGACAATGCAAAACACCATCTCTCCCTTGGGAGAAAACCTCTATCTTCTGATTTCTGATTGATTCTTTCTAGTTAGCTAGACTGGGATCCCTATCCTGAGCTAACTTCTTCTTACCATTTTCAACATGAGAAACACTACCCATAGATATCCTACTAAGAGCATCAACCACTACATTGGCTTTACACGAATGATACAGGATGCTCATGTCGTAGTCTTTCAACAACTCTAATCACCTTCCTTAATGGAGGTTTAGGTCTTTCTGAGAGAACATATACTGTAAGATTTTATGGTCCATGAGCACATCAATGTGCACACCATACAAATAGTGCCTCTAAATCTTTAAGGCAAATATTACTGCTGCTAACTCATATTATAAGTAAGATAGTTCTTTTCTTGGGGTTTGAGCTGTATAGAGGTGTAGGTTATAACCTTACCTCTTTGTATCAAAATGTACCCCAAACCAACCCTGGAAGCATCACAATATACCAAAAATTCACCTGAACCATCTGGTATAATCAAAATTAGGTCTTTAGTGAGTCGAGTCTTTAACTCTTGAAAACTCTTCTTGCAAGAATCGAACAACTAAAATTTGACCTTTTTTCTGAGTCAATTTAGACATAGGGGATGCAATAGACAAAAATTCCTTAACAAACATTCGGTAATAACCAACCAAACCCAAGAAACTCTAGATATCTAATGGAAAGATAGGTCTGGCCTAGTTTCTCACTGCTTCAGTCTTTTGGAGATCAACTCTAATGCCATCATCGGAAATGATATGGTCGATGAAATCTACTGACCTTAGCCAAAATTTGCACTTACTGAATTTAGAGAACAACTGATGGTTTCTGAAAGTTTGTAACACTATTTTGAGAAGTTCTGCATGATTATGCTCACTATTAGAGTAGACAAGGTTGTCATCAATGAAGACTATAATGAATATGTCTAAGTACTGCTTAAATACATGATTCATCAAGTCCATGAAAGCAATTGGGGCATTGGTAAGACCAAATAACATGACTAAGAATTTAAAGTGATCATACCAAGTTCTGAAAGCTATTTTTGGAGTATCAAATTCGCTGACTCTGAGCTAATAATAGCCTGATTTTAGGTCTATCTTATAAAAGTAACCGGCACCCTAAATTTAGTCAAACAAGTCATCAATGTTGGGAAGTGGATACTTGTTCTTGACCGTGACTTTATTTATCTAATGATAGTCTATACATATTCTGAGAGAACCATCTTTATTACGTACGAATAGAACTAGTGCACCCCATGAAAACACACTGGGTCTGATGAATTCCTTATCTAGGATATCTTTTAACTGATTTTTTAATTCTCTGAGTTATGCTAGAGACATTATACATGGAATAATAGAGATAGGCTAAGTATCTGGAAGAAGGTCTATGCCGAAGTGTATTTCCCTTTCGGGAGGAACTTCGAGAAGATCTTTAAGAAACACGTCTTGGAATTCATATGCTACTGATACTGACTCAAGAGTAGGGTCTTCTGATCTAGAGTCCTGGAATCAAAAGATATGGTAGAAAAATCCCTTAGATATCATTTTCCTTGCCCTAAGGTAGGAAACAAGCTAACCCCTAAGTGCTGAAGCACTACCCCTTGATTACTAGGATGGGATTATTTGGAAACTAAAATAGGATAATTCTCTTTCTACAGTCAACTGAGGCATAGCAGGAATATAATCAATCCATGTTGAGAATGACATCAAAATTGGTCATCTCAAGTTTTACTAAGTCTACTGACGTGACTTTTTGAGATACCATAACAGGACAGTTCCTGTATACCCACCGGGCTATGATTTACCCACTGGGGTGGAGACTGAGAAAGGCTCTGCTAGGATTTTTGGACTGACTCCAAAGTTGAAAACTATATATGGAGTTACAAAGGATAAAGAAACTCCTAGATCAAGTAAAGCATAATATGTAAATGATAAACTTTTAATAGTGACCCCATCAGGAGAACTTTCTTGATCCTGTCGGGACTAAAGGGCATAGAGCCTTTTTGGGAATTGCATACTGGTGGCACTGGAAGTAGCACCCTTCTAATTTGGGAAACTGGATGGAGGTAAGGGACGATTATACTGACTTGGCGAACCCACCTTAGGACACTTTCTTAATTTGTGGCCTGGCTTGACATATCTAAAATACACATCACTTTCAGCATTGTAGACCCCCTGATAATTTCTTCCACACTTCTGGTAGAGAGGATTTATTCAGGCACTGCTAACAGTACCCAGAGGTTTAGGGACCAATGCCTTATCTTTATTTCTATTTCTAAATTTTGGCATGAGAGCACTAGGTGAGGATGGGGCTAGAACTGAAGATTTCAAGAAGAACTGAGAATCATTACAACCCTATGAATTAGGCTAGATGAAGTTGAAGTTACCTATTCAACCTCTCTTATTCTCTCTCTCCTTCTCTTTATTCTTAGCCTCCTCCATCTGCTGAGCATAGACCACAAGCCTAGATATGTCCATCTTCTTAGTAAAAAATATGGTCCTACACTCCTTAACCAAACTATTAAACATGCTAGACACAAACTTAATCATCTTAGATCTTTAATCTGCTACCACATGAGGAGCTTATCTGGCTAATTGAGTATACTTAAGAGAATAATCTTTTACCTCCATGTTGCCCTGCTTCAGATTTATAAATTCCAAAACCTTTGCTTTCCTCAACTAAAGCGGGAAGAACCTATCCAGAAAAGCAATAGCAAACTCCTCCCATTCTATGTGCCTTGCATTTGCATCCCTTTTGACTTTCTACTGGTTGAACCACGAGTGAGCCACATCCTGCTACTGATATACAAGTAATGCTCTCACTAGCCATTACTCCCTTAATATCTGTAACCTTCTACACCTGATCAAGAAATTCCTGTGGGGCCTCATATGACTTTGACCCGCTAAAAGATGGAGGGTTCATTCGGGTAAAGTCCCGAATCCTGGCTATAATAGTTTTGGCCACTGGGTTGGCTGGAACAGCAGCTTCACATTTATTTTGTGCTGTAATTGAATGAGATAGGGTTGTGAAATATGCTCTGAATTCAGCGTAGGAGACATGTTCGTCCAGGGGATCTAGCTGGATAGGCTGAGGTACTAACTGATTTCCAATTCTCTTTTTGTTTTTCTTTTTGGGAGACATGTTTTGTAAATAAAAAGGAGAGAACGGATTAGATTGAGAGTTTAACTTGAGCTTATGCTCACCCGCACAACATGAATACTGAAAAAGGAAACTTTTTCCTAAAACATCTCATAACCTCTAGTCCATAAGTGTGGCCTGATACACACCCATGTACAAGACTCTGCTAGATGCATCTTTCAGACTTCCTAGGACTCTGTTGAACCTTAGTCTCTGATACTAATTTTGTAACGCCCCGAGTCTGTACTCCGGATACTACACGCTGCTCATAATCTCGATGGACCATAATCTAACCTATGACTGGTACCTGCTGTAATAACTGAATAATAATACTATAATTATGGAAAAATTAGGGAAAAAACTTACCATAAGGTTCAAAATTGTAAATATATACTGAGTACTGAATGCTGGTACATCTATCTAAAATACTTTAGTCTGATAATCCTCTACTGTATGAATAAGGAATTGATAGGACAAGTCCAAACTAACCCCCACTATTGAAAACTGATAAACTGAGATACTGAAGTAATAATTATGTCCTAGAACTATGAGAAATCACCACTAGTCTGATGCTGATGGATCAGGCTGCTAAGTATGATCGAGATCCCGTGCGTCTGAACCTATGATATAAGACATCATAGCACAAAAAAAGTATGCATCATTACATTGAATGTACTGGTATTCTAGGTATGGTAGGCTGAGATGCGTAGGTTCATATGCATGAAAAATACTGACTGAATAACATAGGTATAACTGAATGGGAGTACATGCATAAATATGTAAACTATAACTGAGATCGTGATATGACTGGATATTGAGTTGTAAATTTTTTGATTTTCTGATATTTAATTTTACGATACTGTATTATAGATAGCTGAATAACTATATCTGATAGTCCTGATCCTATGGAACTATTTTGAGTTACATACTAAACTGAGTGACTATATCTGACCGTCATGATTTCTATAGAATTGAACTGAGTTCTATTTTGAGGACTAAAACTGAGACTATGGGAGGTAATCATCTAATTGACATGCCCCTTTCTGAATGAATTGGGGTCCAACCTATTACCCCAGTTAGAAGGGTATCAGTACCATGCTATGGGTAAAGACAACTGTAAGTTAACCTTCTCTAAAAAGAAGCTTTTTCATCAACCCTCGCTGGCCGGAAAATACGTATGAGATGCATCAACCCCAATCTAGTAGCTACATAGTTCTGTAATATAGGAATTGCTACTAAGGGTCAAACCCTCTGCTGGCAGGAATGCCCCCATCCGTGGGTTCTCTCGGTGTTGAATCCTACTCCAAAATGAATAGATACTTAACTGATTCCTAGTTCATACTAGGGTTGACTAAACTACTACTAATTATACTATCTAATTGAACTGAGTTCACTAAGTTATGTTGACTAACCAAATACTACTGAATTCTATTAACTGACTGAATTTACTGAGGTCTGAACTGAATACTAAACTTGACTAGACTAATACTTAGTCTACTGAGTTTTTCCTGAGTTTTGTAATTTACTGAAAGTACTACGGATCATTACCTGACTGAGATTATTCTGTAACTGACACTAGCTTTAGGTAAATAGCTAAATTATCGGGTATTAAATACCCCAGGACTTGATATCATGAAAAGCAAAGCATCACATGATGTTGCATAGCATAGAAATGCACGCTTGTTCATAATGTATCTATAGAGGCATTTTATCAAACACTTGAATGGCATGAACTAGTATACATGCTAACATGATATAATCTCACTATTTAATTTACATGAACAACTCATCAAACACATGAAAGGCTTTGCATATGCACATAGTACTAATCAACACATGAGCATCACAATTTCAAGTCTTTAACATGTATTCACATGATACTACTTATATAATAATTATTTCAACATAAATCTTGCACTTAATCATGGAATAGAAAACCAATCAACATTGTAATCATAAATACACTTGAATCCAAATCATGGAAATCATGAAACTAATTTACTGAAAGTTTGAAAGAGATTCTTGAAATCTAAGAGTGGAAGGGACCCTTGGATGAATACTTGACATACCTTAAAGCTTGAATTATGAAAGATTGATGGATTTTCTAGGAACTTAGATTCTTGAATGTGATGAACGAGGGTTTATTCTTGAAAAATTCAAGAGAGAATGAGTAAATATTTCCCTTTGGATGACTTAATTACATGTTTTGGGGAAAGATATGAGATGGGAAAAGGCCCATTATTCCTCTGAATATGGGTTTCAATTATTGAAATCTATATTAGTAATATGTAGACTGACGCACTGCATCCAACGCACTGCATTGAGTCTATTTTGGCTTACTGAAATTCACATTAGAAGCTGGAAAAAAATTCTCGTCGATGCGATAGGCGATGTGGTACTTCGAGATTGCATCAATCCACTGGTTTGGACTTTTAAACGTGACTCAAATGAAGTCCAAATGACCCAAAACTTGTTCGAGAATACCTACTGACATTCCTTATCATAAATTAACCTAAAAATTGATATTTAAAGGTCATAAGGGTTATGAAAACGTATTTCCAACTTACGAAGGCTAAAATGACTTTAAGTATGAATACTCAGCTGAATTTTTCTAAGTCTAAGACCCCTTACTAGCTTTTACAGGACTGAATAAAGCTTAGGATTTTGTGGTGTCTTATAGTATCAGTATGTAATCAAGTTCTCTTCTTCCTTTTTCGAGAGTATTAGTATTAATATGGTATTTTCGTGTTCTTAGATTTCTATTTCTATTAGTTAGTTTTTAGCCTTGATTATTATTTTTTTGAGGTTATTGTTCTTGCTTGTTTCTATTGGCATATTTTTTATTTTTTATCTAGTGTGTAGATTAAAATATCCTCTCTACCCTCACAAAGTCGGGGTAAGTTTCGAGTGCCCACTATCCTTCTAGACTCCCTTTGTCGGATTACACTAGGTTTGGTAAGGTTTGTGTATTTCTATATTTGCTTGAATTGACTTGCTATAGGACATATTGCTTGGTTAAAAGATTGTTTAGTTTGTAGGGATGGAAGAATAGTTTTAGAATTGATATATTTATCTTTAAAGTTGTGTATGCTTGGATTCTTTTGTACACGGATTCCCCTGGAAATGTTCTGAACTCCATTAACAACATAATAATATATTTAAAGTTAACAATGTAGCATATGTGTGATATTCATCTTCATACTATAGGATGTTACGTATCTTGTAACAACAATATGAGAAGAAATTTAGGGCACCGTTGTTTTCTAAAACTATGTTTATAATTAGACGAGCTAACTTAGACTTGTCTTGGGTGTCATTACAAAGGAGCTAATTAAGGTACCCCATAAATATCCGGTCATTCTAGGATCCACATAAGAGTCTTTCATATTAGTCCATTCTGTAGCTCTTTGGGACATAGACAAAAAGCAATAAGATATCTTGTATAAGGTTTCACAGTAATTCAATTGAGATGTCCATGTTCTGTAATACCCCGTATTTCTGTGCTAAAATTCTAACTGTCGTTCCTACGCATCTAAGCACTAATCCAAGATATTATCATGCTAATATAAGTTTCATGATCATTATACTAGTCTATGGAGTAGTTTAGAGGTGAAAAATGTTCATAGCAATGACCTAGAACAAAGTTGAGCTAAGACCAATTGATTCATCCAAAGTTCGACATTCGACTCTACAAGGGTCAACTTCAAATATATATATCTATTAATATACATGGAATTTTTCATCCCAATACCTATCAAATTGTAGATAATTTAATTATCTTTCCAATGATACCAATTTTGAAAAAATACGATACCCGAGTGATGAGTTATGCCCATTTTTGTGAGAGGCAGTATGGATGTGCGATAAGGTATATGATGCATACCTTAGCTTGTGCCATAAGGTGTATGACGCATACCCTAGCATATGCAATCAGATGTACGATGTACACTTAGTGTTCCAGCAACAAAAACACTCTGTTTTTGTGTTATTTCGAGGATAACTAAGCCTTTTAACATTCCTTACACGTCCCTAAACATAACTCTATGAATTTAACTGCTCTAAACACATCATATCCCTATTATCAGTCTAGGCACATCATTCAAGAGCACAATAAGAGAAAAACAATTAGGGCTGCACAATCAAGATTTGAAGGTCCAATCTTTCAACAATTTCGTTACTACAGAGGCATATGGGGATATCAATAAGAAGATTCTTTCATTCTTGTGCCCAAAATTGATATTATTTTATGAAGACACATGATTTTACATGCTTTACTTGATAAAATATTCTTGTTGAAGAAACTATGATATTTTGATGTTTTAAAGATGAATTCCATGAGCTTAATATGAATATTCATGATTTAAGTTGAATTTCCAGATTTTGGTATGAATTATACATGTTGCTACATAAAGTATAAATCTAAAAATATTTTGGTCAAGTGTTGAATTATGGATTTTGAACCCCCTATTCGAGATTATGAATTTTTAAGAAGCTATGTGTTATATACACCTTGATATGAGAATGATTTGACCTTTTGGTCTTGAAAGAGTTGTTTTGAACTCGAATGAGAAAAGAAATTCACATTTTGATTGATTATGAAAAAGGGTTAGCATGATGGCTCATATTATGAATTGTTGCATTGCATTGTTGTAGATTTTCTTGTGAAATGATCTAACCTAGGTTCGAGAGTAGTCTTTAGCACCGAGTGGGAGGTATAGCTGTGATTGGTACTTCCCTAAAACTACTTTCCCCTGTAGGATGTGAGCCTAAGGCTGAATGATATAGTGATCACTAGTGAATGAATGATTAAGGTCCTAGTCCGATGGGAAGGATAAGACATCTCTCCCCCATGTGGGTTGGATGTATGACTCTATGTAGCTCACATGATTTATGTCGGTCATAAGAGGCTCCCAATGTGTGTGTGTGTATTCTCCTATCGAATATAAAAAGTCTTATTCTTCTATCTGAGATGAAAACATATTTGTTTGAAAGACTGAGTTTGTGAAAGTCATTATTTTTGAAAGATTTAATGAACATATATTCCAAAGAGAATCGTTATGAGATTTGATTGCTTTGGTGATTTGGAATCGAGATATAAGTGAATTGAGATTAATTATAATGACTCACATATATTACCTGATTTATTTTACTCTCTTATGATTATGATGATTTTAATTTGAGCAAAGTGAGTCATTTATAGCAGCATGCATAATTTTATAAACTGTGATGATATTAAGATATTATTTTATATATGCTTTTCACCCCATATGCTCGTTACATTTCCATGTTACTGACCCACACACACACCCATATGTGGGCTATATTTTCTCAGAATATAGGTACAAGGTATAGCGTGCACCTTTAGATCAAGTCAGTTAGCGGCATTCAGTCAGTAGGTGATGAGTCCTTTTGATTCAGGGGCTTGAGTTAGTTATACAGAATTAAAAATATTGTATTTTCTTTATTCAGTCGTATTGAGTTAGTTTAGTCGAGAGTTATGACCCACCTACCTATAGTCAGTACTAGTAGAGGCTTCATAGACAGTCAGTAGAAGTTGATGCATTTCATTTCAGTTATGGTTGTAAAGGAAGAATTGAAATCTTGAAACTTTAGTATTGTATTGACCAAATTCAAAAAGAGTTACTTTCCACAGATTTGCATATATATATTTGTACTTCTTATTCAGTTGCTTATGAGATGTGCCAGTAGAAGGACCCTAAGCATCTTGTGTCATCTTGGGAACCGATTTCGGGGCTACTGGGCATTTAGGAAATGTTTCCCTTCTTTTAAGTCTTGGACAATGCCATGAAAAAGTTCTCTAAGAAACTTATATAAATTCTTATCTTACTCTGTTCTGGCCAACTGTGCCTCATTTCAAAAGTATTTGAAATAGTGGAGCTTCATTCTTCATAGATAGTTATGGGACTATAAGAGAGCTAGAAAGTATCCTGTCAGTGTATTTGAGTCCTGAATATTGAAGTATTTTATAAGGTCTATAGAAATTATGCACAAATTTTGAGTAAGATGTACTTTCGAATCTCTCCTCAGAATCCATAATGATAATATATACTTCCCTATCTATGTTCATAAAGTAATATGTTCGGCAAGTTTCAGTTCCTCCCCTGATAATGCTCTTATAATTGCTAGCAGAAGTTTTAGAAGTTATATAAGGCGGTTTGAGAGGAGCCTTCTAGTGTGTTATAAGTCCCTCAGATTAGAATTTATACCCTCGTTCTTTTGAGTTATTTAATTAAGACAGAGTAAGGTGTGTTCATAGATAATTGACTATCGTGTGTCAAGTTTTGATCTCTTGTATTATGTAATCTTGTTATCATTGTATTTGTGAAAAACCAAAAGTCTCGTGAAGCTATGTGGGGCCTATTTCGATTCACTAGCATAGTTGATTTGTTATTTATTTCATTTTCTTGTTCAAAACACAAAACTAAAGTCTACTGAAGCCATCTGAGGCCTATTTCGATTCACTAGCAAATTGTTGTTTATCTTGTTGTTCTTGTGTTGGTTGAAAGTTTGTGTTTAGAGGGGTAGTGACAAGAATAGTGGTAAGGGAAATTTATTGAATGTATACAAATGAATCTTTTTGCATACGATTGAGTTAGTAATGAAGTTCTATCTCCCTGTTGTTATAGTTTAGCAGAAGGTAGAGAAGAAGTTATTTGTTAAGATGAATTATAGTTAGTTTGGAGTATGAAAAGAGTTGTTGACGGTATTTGTTGTGCTAAAAAAGTATAGGTTATTGATGAAAGAACTTTGGTGGGTGAGCGTTGCTAATTTAGGCTTTCCTGAGATTGCAAAAAGGGAGTTTAGTTGAAATTTATAGAGGTATGAAAGTAATTTAGGTGTGAAGATAGGTAAATAGTAATGATGTGAAGAAGGAGAATATATTAACGGATTATGAATAAGATAGGCCATATGATTATGATCGATTGTCATTGTGTACTAGTTTTTCTTAATGTTTTGTTCTATAGTTTTGAAGTGAGAATTGTGTGTGAGATTGGGTTGTAAATCATGTTTAGCACTAGAGATTAAGTTTGAACAGTTAATGGTTCGGTTTTTGATGCTAGTTATATGAAGGTGATCTAGTAGGCTTGAACAGTGTATGTAAGAGTGTAAGATCATGTGTTCGTAATTAATTATGATATAGAGGTGTGACCAAGGTGCTATGGAGATGCATTATTTCTCGAGGATTATTGCATATTATGTGGTTGGTAGTAATGTTGAGTTGCTAGGTAGAGAAAGGCTAGTTAGATATTTTGTGATGTTCCTGATAGCTAAGTTAAGGAGTTATGGTTGAAGATGTTGAGTGTTTTTAGTATGATTTTATTCTCATGGTTGGAAAAAATATAAGTATAGAAGTGTGATCTTGGTGGGCTATGATCATGTGATTAGAGATGTAGGAATGGTTGCAAATGAGAGTGTAAGTCTTTGATGATGATTATTGAAGCTAAGAATTAATGATGGCATATGGATGGGTTGTTCCAGAATGAAGTTGGTAAGTTCGAAATTTGTTTATTCTTGTGATTTTAGCATTTATATGTAGCTATTAGAATGATGAAATTATGGATTAGTCTCGAGGATATGGAATAGACCTTCATGCTTAAAATATAGCTTTGACTTAAGAGGGAGATGGTTAGTGAAGAACCAAACTAAGTTTCAAGAAATAGATTGTGATACATGTCAATAATGAGTTATGATGAGATTGTGATCCCTTCTTACTCTAGAGCATTCCTTGGATTTTAGTCATTACAACACCAAATCCATCACTTGCGTGATAAATCCATGCCACAAGCCTATGATTATACCTATCATGTATGCTCAAGCCCATTCTCAGCTTCTAGGAGGCATGTAACAGCTTCACTCATTGAATTGAATTATCTCTCATGAATCTAGAATGTCCAGTCTTATGTTGAATAGCTCATGATATGTATGAACTCGTCTTTCAGAGTGTGACCAGTTTTTAAACTCATGATACTAATGAAGTTCGCATTATATCATGCATGTCCTCATCTTTGATTTATTTGATGAACCCATGCCTTTGATATTTTATTCCTCAGTCCTAAGATAAGTGTTAATGTTATGTATTGTAGTTTTCGTTCTTCAAGATCTTATGTATTAGACCTTCTGTGACCTCTTCCTATGTAAGATAGTGGCGATGATAGTGGAAAAGCAATGGTTTAGATGTGAGAGAGTTGATGACCCTCATTAAGAAAGATTATTTATGCTTTTCTATCTAAGGCTAAAGTGTGAAGTAAGATTGAGGCCAAGTCTTTGATACATATCTTAGTTAGTTAGAAATTGTGTGTATGTTTTTAATAAGAGTGCAAGATAATTGTTGTTGATAAAGGTTTAGAGAATATATGGAGTATTCCTTTAGGGGTATTTGCCTTAAAGTTATATGTGGTTTTAATGATAGGCTTGAAAGTCATGTAGGGTGTAAGATGATATATGCAATATGAGCTAGTGAATCCATATCAAGAGTTTTGAATTAGTCATTGAAGTGGTAAGGTAGGTTATGCTTAGGGTGTGAGCTCTAAGAAGATATAAAATATTGAATTATGTGGTTTAGGCTAGTACTTTGGAGTGGTATGTTGTATCTTATGATTTTGGAGTTAGTCCTGACATTGGCGAGAGGACTTAGTTTACTTTAGACCTTGTAGAAAGATTTATCAGTGCCCGTGTGAGAATTATGAGTTGAATCAAATGAGTATGGTATTTAAGAGGAATAGTATAGTTGAGAGAGTATTTGAGAAGTTATGCTAAGCTTGAAAGTAATAAGTTGTGTTGCCTGCGGCCTAGCAATCCTATCCTAGTGTATGGTTTATATATTTATATTCCATTTTATAGAGTTATATCAATGTTGTGATTCCTTAGTCAAATGTTTTGTTCAGATCAGGCCCAAATCTTTTGCTCCGTATTGTTAATAGAATTTTATAGAAAAATGCTGAAGAAATACTCCATTTAAGTATGGGTAGTCAATATAATTTGGTCCTTATAGCCTGCAATACAGTTAACAAGCAAGCGGATAAGCTCTTATAGAGTTCCAACTTCTCATGTAGTATTACTATCTAAAGTTTCATGAGTATTACTATTTTGTGAGATAATTCTGTTTAATCCAAGCATCATGTTTTAGATTTGGCAACTTAAACATGACTGATTTCATAAGTATTCAGCGCATAATCTCAGTTTTCCAAGTGCTTTAGTCCAGACGGTGTAATACCCCTTGTTTGATCTAAGTCTTGTTGTCTCATGATTCATACTTGCATAAGTTATCACTTCTCAGATCAAGATGTATTAATGGATCTGGAACACTTCAAGGGAATCCTCGACTCTCAACATGTATCAGTTCCTTGAAGCAAGTAAAGTAGAGTCAGCTCAGAATTCAGTTTCATGATAGAAGTTCATATGATTTATCTCAATTCATGCATCAGTTTCAGTTTTAGATATTGAGTCATGATTTAGTTCGTAAGTATCCTGTATAGTGTCACAGTCTCTTTCTAGTATTTTCACAAAATTATTATCATTCGGGAGGAACGATCCCAAGAGAGGGATATTGTAATACCCCAAGTTTTCATGTCATAAACCTCTCATCTTTTTCTCATTAGATCAGATCCAGTGCAAAGTAATGGTTACTCATAAGTTGACACTCTTATTTCTATCTGAGCCATATAATTATTTCCATGAGAATTCAGGCACATGAAGTTAAGTTCAATGACTCATTATGTTTGAGATTTAGTGATTAAGTTTATATCAGTTGTACAAGTTATCTTAAAGATTGAGATTCCTCTGTGTTTCATCTTAATTATCCATATTCGATGACGAATGTTCCCAAGGGGAAGATAATGTAATACCCCGTATTTCTGTGCTAAAATTCTAACTGTCGTTCCTACGCGTCTAAGATTTAATCCAAGATATTATCATGTGAATATAAGTTTCATGATCATTATACTAGTCTATGGAGTAGTTTAGAGGTGAAAAATGTTCATAGCAATTACCTAGAAGAAAGTTGAGCTAAGACCAACTAATTCATCCAAAGTTTGACATTCGATTTTATAAGGGTCAACTTCAAAAGTGTATATATCTTAATATACGTGTAATTTTTCGTCCCAATACCTATCAAATTGTACATAATTGAATTAGGTTTTCAATGATACCAATTTCGCAAAAATACGATACCCGAGTGATGAGTTATGCCCATTTTCATGAGAGGCAGTATGGATGTGCGACAAGGTATGCGACGCATACCTTATCTTGTACAATAATGTTTGCGGTGCATACCCTAGCATATGCGATCAGGTGTACCACGCACACTTAGAGTTCCAACAACGAAAACACTCTGTTTTTGAGTTATTTTGAGGATAACTAAGCCTTTTAACATTCCTTACATGTCCCTAAACTTAATCCTAAAAATTTAACTGCTCCTAAACACATCATAACCCTATTATTAGTCTGCGCACATCGTTCAGGAGCACAATAAGAGCAAAACAATTATGGTTGCATAATCAAGATTTGAAGGTCCAATCTTTCAACAATTTCGTTACTATAGAGGTATGTGGGATATCAACAAGAACATCCTTTTATTCTTGTGCCCAAAATTTATATTATTTTATGAAGACACATTATTTTACATGCTTTACTTGTGAATATGAGATGAAAATATACTTGTTGAAGAAAATATGATATTTTGATGTTTTAAAGATGAATTCCATGATCTTAATGTGAATATTCATGATTTAATTTGAATTTCTAGATTTTGGTATGAATTATACATGTTGCTACATAAAGTATAAATCATGAAATGTTTTGCTCAAGTGTTGAATTATGGATTTTGAACCCCCTATTCGAGATTATGACTTTTTAAGAAGTTATGTGTTATATACACCTTGAGATGAAAATTATTTGACCTTTTGGTCTTGAAAGAGTTGTTTTGAACTCGAATGAGAAAAGAAATCCATATTTTGATTGATTATGAAAAAGAGAGAGCATGATGGCTCCCGTTATGAATTGCTGAATTGTGTTGTTGTGGATTTTCTTGTGAAATGATCTGAGCTAAGTTTTGTAGTAGTCATTAGCACTGAGTGGGAGGTATAGCTGTGATTGGTACTTCCCTAGAACTACGTACCCCCATAGGATGTAAGCCTAAGCCTTAATGATATAGTGATCACTAGTGAATGAATGATTAAGGTCCTACTCCGATGTTAAAGATTGGACAACTCTCCCCAACGTGGGTTGGACGTTGGACTCCATGTAGAACACAAGGTTTATGTCGGGTATAAGAGACTCCAAATGTGTGTGTGTATTCTTCTATCTAATATGAAAAGTCTTATTCTTCTATCTGAGATGAAAACATATTCGTTTGAAAGACTGAGTTTGAGAAAGTCATTGTTTTCGAAAGATGTAATGAACATATATTCCAAAGAGAATCATTATGAGATTTGATTGCATTGGTGATTTGGAATTGAGATATAAGTGAATTGAGATTTATTATGATGACTCACATGTTTCACCCGATTTATTTTACTCTCTTATGATTATGATGATTTTAATTCGAGCTAAGTGAGTCATTTATATCAGCGTGCATAATTTTATAAACTGTGATGATATTAAGATATTATTTTATATATGCATTTCACCCCATATGCTCGGTACATTTCCATGGTACTGACCCCCCCACCCATTTGTGGGCTACATTTTCTGGGAATGTAGGTATAAGGTATAGCGTGCACCTTCAGATCCAGTCAGTTAGCGACATCCAGTCAGCAGGTGATGAGTCCTTTTGATTCAGGGGCTTGAGTCAGTTATGCAGAATTAAAAATATTGTATTTTCTTTATTCAATCATATTGTGTTGGTTTAGTCGAGAGTCATGACCCAGATACCTACAGTTAGTACTAGTAGAGGTTTCATAGACAGTCAGTAGAAGTTGATGCATTTCGTTTCAGTTATGGTTGTAAAGGTAGAATTGAAATCTTGTAACTTTAGTATTGTATTGATCAAATTCAAAAGGAGTTATTTTCAGAAGATTTTCATATATATATATATTTGTACTTCTTATTCAGTTGGTTATGAGATGTGCCAGTAGAAGGGTTAGCTTGGGGTCACTTGTGACCGTAAGCACCGTGTTACGACTCAGGACCCAATTTCGGGGCATTACATGTTCACTAGTGGATCATAGTGTTTTCTGTTGCTTAGACCTATTATATATACATCTGGTCAGTTGAAAAAAAACTATTTCAATTTGATGTCTTTATTATTAGCAGAAGAGTGGGAAAATGACAATTATAGAGAGACAATATTTCAATTTGATGCCTTCATTAAATGAAGGCCATACAACTATCATCTTTGTATAGGAACCTTTATTTGAATTCTTTTCAAGATCTTTACGTTTGTGATGACATGGATAACCATTTCCCCCCGAATCTGCATCTTCAAATGGAATATTAGAAGCTGAATTCTGTGGAGATTATATGTTTTTTGATGTATTATTGCAGGCAATGGACCATTTGGTTAACTCTTCCACCAAAGCACACTACATGTCTGGAGGGAATATTAGTGTCCTAATTATTTTTCGACGACCGAATGGTACCGCTCTAGGTGTTGGTGCTCAACACTCTCAGGTACCTTGTATCAGTTTTCTGGTGGTATTTCATTTTAATGGAGACAAAGCAAGTTGTGGATATCAGGAAGTTCTTATACTTTTCTAAGTTGAATTACTTTTAGCCAACGTATCACATGAGCATATGTTATCTATATTATGAACAAACCTAGCTGAATTAGATTATGCTTCCAGTAAAATATTTATTAGGACGAAGTGCATTTTGAAAAATCAATATCTCAGAAAATATTAGAACTCAAGTTGTTATATTATGATCAATATGCAGTGTCATGCACAATGGTATGGGTCTGTCCCTAGCTTAAAAGTTATGGCATTATATTCCTCTGAAGATGCGAAAGGGCTCTTAAAAGCAACAATCCAAGATCCCAATCCAGTTGTTTTTCTTGAGAATAAGCTATTGTAAGTACGATTCAAGTTCGAGAATTGTGTTAAAAAATCTGTAAAACATGTTGGCATAACAAAAACATACCCACTGTAATCCCACAAGTAATTTTTGGGGAGGGTAGTGGTGTGCAACCTTACCCCTACCTTCAGAAAAGGTAGATGTCATTTCTAATAGACCCTAAACTGAAGAAAAATATTAAAATAGATCAATTAGGTAACAAAAATATAGTAATGAAGAATCTATACTGAAAACCAACGGCAAAGGGACCTGTAGAAACAACAAATAATATGATAATCGAATCCAAAAGACATGTAATGCTAAAATTGTAAAAATAAGATAGTAGGGGAGTAAATTTTGGTATCCAATTTAAATTTTGGTAAATCATATTTAGGTATGGCAAGTCTTTTCCTATGTTGGATGAAGTTCTTTATACTAGCCTTACCCTTCCCATAGGTAAATCAAAGGTATGTTCCCAGGCGAGCTTTATATTTTTGGTATTGTTTGCATTCCTTCTTACAATTTGTGGTGCTTTCTTTTGTGTGTAATAGATTGAGAAAGAGGGTAGATATGTGACAATTGCTCTCTTTCTAATGGTTGTTCCACTTTTTCTCCTCTGTCATTTAAAACAAAAACAAAGCAAACTCAATTACTCTATTGCTTTTTAGGAATGTTTTCTCGCCAAAATATTTCATATTGTACCATCTGTGATTTTTTTTCATTGCTTTTTGGCTTTCTGAGTTTAAAATTTTTTGGTTTATTTGGATTTTTCCATTCTAATAGAAGTTAATATGAGAATAGAGAACAAGAAGTTAATATGAGCATACAGAACAAATGCAAAGGTTAAGTTAGATCAACTATGCAAGAACATGTAAAACCAACAACATATATACGTGAACAAAGTGGAAAGTTCAAATTGTCCTATTATTGTACATGATATCATTACTCAGATTTTCCATCCCCATATTGGTTAATAATTAGATACTTGTAGATTTGAATCTCTTGTGGGCTGTAGTTGGGTCAAAATTTATTTCTTAATAAAGAGCTTCAGTGGCATCATATCTATTGATTGGAGACAACAACAACAACAACAAAATAGCAGTGTATTGCCATAAAATGAAGTATGAGGGGGTAAATGTACCCAATCCATAATAGTCGAATAAAGTATGTTGTGCTGTCAAGAGTTTTTTGCAGCTACATATAACATGAGAATTAATGTGTTCCCTAAGTTTATTTTTTATCCATTTAATCAGCCTTTGCACTAGATGTCATCATTCAAGCCTTGCCATAATTTTTGTTTCTTTGCTTCATTTTCTTTCACTAAAAAGTTTACGCATGTGAAATATTTTGACCGATGATGTCTTCATCCAAACCACTACTCTTCTTGATTTTTTTATCGTATCTGTTATTTCTTTTTTTGTCAATTTTTCTATTCTTCTCAGTTGATTACTTAAATTGTTATCAGTTGTTTTTGGTTTAATTTTACTAATTCATCTCATGAAATTGCTTAAATTGTTCTTTGTTTAATTTTGTTGATTCATCTCATGTAATTGCGTATATTGTTGTCAAATGTTCTTTGTATGCTTATTTTTGCAATTATTGACAGTTTTCTATGCAAATATGAATTAGTTGGGCACAAATTGGATATCGAACACTGGGTAGGAAGTATAATTTTCCCGTAATAAGTAGTTTCCATTTCCAATACTGACAACCTGATAATTTCTTGTGTTTAACTATTTGTAGTGCTATGAAATCACGCATTATTGGCCTTTAGTTTCTCGAGAGTAAGACCATTTTCATCATTTATGTAACAGGCCTTCTAGCAAAGAGTGCTTTTTCTATTTCTCTCCTTTAGGTTGCACAATATTGCTTTGTGAATAATATTAGTTGTTCTACTACTTCTATTGTCAATTCTTGTAGTTCTCTTCGAAAAGATGCTCAGAGTCCAACCAAATGTGAAGAAGCTCTACTTGTTAATTAGAGCTCAAGATTTAATTTCTTCTAAATGCCACTTTAACAATAAGGTACTAGCAAACTTCTACAACAACTATTAATAGCCTGAACATCAGACTACATGTCTCTATTACCGTGCATTACCATATGATAATTCAAGATTATCAGAGTTCATTGCTCGATATGATGCTCCCTTGCTCCTTCTTCTGAAGGAAGATTTACCGGTTTGATATAAACTCTCATCTAATCTTTAAAAGTACTGAAGATTTACAATCAAAATGGATATACTACTATATTTTAGCTTCTATATTTTGTGGTATCTGCATATGTTGCAAGTACTATGTGAGAAAAATTGTATTCCTCTGTACTTATTCTATTGTTTAACATCATTTAAGCAGATCATGTCAAGCAAAATGATGCAATTGTTAGTGTTCTTGTAGGAATGATACTTTTTTATTTGTTGCATCTATTGCTCTGATAAGAAAATAAATGTGAGATGAAAATCTTGTGTTGAATGTATGAGATATACATTCTATGTACCTATATGTGTGAACTTGAACAAAACTGACAATTTTACTTATATTTGTGCCTTTTACTTTAGTAGTTATACACTTACTTTCATATATTTCCCTACTATATTAGAAGTATGAGTAAGAATTGGAGAATTTACATGAATGGTATTTATCATTTAAATTCTTTTCAAGGGTATATTTTTCATTTAGATTCATTCTGTCTTCCACTTGGTGTACACATACACCACCACTTTCCATACGTGGCTTTCATACCTCACAACCCCTTCATCAAATTTCACTCATCAGTATTGGCGCAAAAATCAATATCTCATAAAATATTAGAATTTAACTTGTTATATGATGATCAATATGTAGTATTGTGCGCAATGGGATGGGTCTGTCCCTGGCTTGAAAGTTGTGGCATCATATTTATCTAAAGATAAGTAAAATATTAAAAAAAATCAAGTAGGTAACGAGAATATAGGAATGAAGAAGTTATAGTGAAAACCAATGGCAAGAAGACCTGTAGAAATAATAAATAATATGATAATCGAAGCCAATAAGACATGTAATTCCAAAATTGAAAAATAAGATAGTAGGGGAGTAAATTTTTGTATCCAGTTTAAATTTTGGCAAATCATTTTCAGTTATGGCCGGTATTTTCCTGTATCGGATGAAGTTCTTGATCCTAGCTTTACCCTTACCATAGGTATTGCAAAGGTATGCTCCAAGATAAGCCTTACATTTTTGGTATTATTTGTATTCCTTTTTACAATTTGTGGTGCTCTCTTTTATGTGTAACAGATTGAGAAAGAGGGTAGAGATGTGACAATTTCTCTCTTTCTATGGTTATTCTACTTTTTCTCCTATGTCATTTTAAACAAAGAAAAAGTATACTCAACCTCTCTATTGCTTTTTGGGTATGTTTTCTCACCAAAATATTTCATATTATACCATCTTAGTTTTTGTATTATTGCTTTTTCTCTTTCTGAGTTTACAATTTTTTTGGTTTATTTGGATTTTTCCATTCTAATGGAAGTTAATACGAGCATAGAGAACAAGAAGTTAATATGAGCATACAAAACAAGTACAAAGGTTAAGTTCGATCAACTATGCAAAAACATGTAAAACCAGCAACATATATACGTGAACAAAGTGTAAAGTTCAAATATTCTTGTTATTGTACATGATATCATTGGTCAGATTTTGTATCCCCATATTGGTTAATAATTACATACCTGTAGATTTGAATCTCTTGTGGATTGTATTTGGGTCAAAAATTACTTTCTTAATAAAGAGCTTCAGTGGCATCATATCTACTGATTGTTAACAACAACAACAACAACTACAAGATAGTAGTGTATTGCCATAAAATTAAGTATGAGGGGGTAAGTGAATGCAGTCCATAATAGTCGAATAAAATATGCTGTGCTGTTAAGAGTTTTTTGCAATTACATATGACATGACAATTAATGTGTTCCCTAAGTTTCTTTGTTATCCACTTAATCAGCTTTTCACTAGATGGAGTCACACAAGCTTTGCAACAATTTTTGTTTCTTCGCTTTTTTTTCACTAAAAAAATTATAAGTGTGAATTATTTTAACAGATGTTGTCTTCATCCAAACCCGCTACTTCTCTTCTTGATTTGGTTATCATTTTATATTTTTCTCCTCTTTTGCCAATTTGCTATTCTTCTTAGTTAATTACTTAAATTGTTATCAGTTATTTTTTTGTTCAATTACATTTCTGTTGGACACCTTTTCAAGGCTTGAACCCATGATCTCCCACTCATATGACAGCAACACTATCAGTTACTCCAAAACTCCCCTTCAATTTGTATTTATAATTTAGAAGAAAAAAACTTAGTTAATTTATAAATGTATATTAAGCTACCTTGATTATGTGCAAGATCATGATACCCAAGATATAGCTCTTAGCGTTTCAAAATATAGGTGTGTAATTTTTCCTTTGATCTAATCTCTCTTTTTTACGCTTTTATTGGTTATAGTTACGATAATTTATAGTGGCTCTAGCTTTTGTTGAAAAAGTGAGGTGACACCATTTTTGAATTTTGATAGAGACTTTGTGTAACTGAATATGTTGTTTTAAGGAATGCTGATACGTAGTTTTGTCATCTTTAGTACAGTAATCTGATTAATGTACCAGTTTATAACCAGTACTGGAGTAGTGCTGCTACTAGTAGCTCGATTGTTATTGGTGGTGGTAGTGAAGGTGAGAAGATGGTGGGTAAGTGGTTAAAGTATAGGAGGGATAAGAAAAATAAGAGATGAGGGCACATAATGCACAACTTCATGCTGCTGTGTGGGTTGTAGGAATTGTTACTGTTGCTGCTGCTATTGCAGCGGGTACAATAGCCTCATCAGGTGGCGGCAAGGATGAACAGATGGCAAAAACTGGTATGGCTATGGTTATGCTTCATTATTTGTTGCAATACAGTGTGTTGAAGCTATTAAGGATATGGAAGTTGAGCACGAGCATCTTACATCAGTGGTAGTGGTTAGTTCTGCTATGAATGTTCGATCGGTAGGGATGTTATGACATTAATTGCAGCTGCATCTACAACTACTAGTGCCCTTTTGAATTTCTCAATTACGTCAAGGTTTTCACTAATTTGGAATGATGTAGGAAAATTAATAATATTGTGTTGTTAGTATATAGTACTCAAGTATAGTAGGTGGTGGATTTTATTTGAGTTGTATGTGCATATTCTTTAATTTATTAGGTATTATTTTTTAGCTCTCTATGGTGCGGCTACATTAGAGGTCAGAACATCAAATGAAGTATGGAACATAGCAGCAGTAATTTCTGTTGATAAAAGAATAGTATATTATGTTTTTCATAAAGTTGACATGAGTTTTTTGATAAGCATCAACAATTGACGAATTTGTGTCTTTTTTCCCTTTTATCAAATCACCGAAAGCAGTTATGTAATTGTCACATGTTTTATACATTGCTTATTGATGGATACTTCGTAATACTTTAGTATAATTTCATGTGTCTGAGCTATACCATTACCAATATTTTTTTCTTGTTCCTGCATCAGACATCTCTTTTTCATGTTTAATTAGCTTTACTGTTGGCATTGAGATTATACGATATTTTGCCATAATACACTTTTTAATATATTGTGCTGAAATTTCATCTGTTATTACTGAGGAATATAATGCTTTTGATTTTCGGATGTTAATATAACTAAAGGATGATGGTGCTTTATTTAACAGTGATGAAGTATAACAAGGTAGCTTGATCTCTGGAATTGAACAACAACTGCAATATGGAATCAAACATAGACCCTTGAGTAATTGGTCTTCCTTTTTTGTCTATCTATGGCTATATTGACAGAAGCAACCGAAGGTGTCTACTTCTAGAATAATGAAGGAAAACACTTGGGGTTGTGTGAAGTTTGACACTGTATCAAATAAAATGAAACAGAGGGAATACGAACTGAACGTTCAGTTTCAATTTGGTGTGTGCTAAATGCAGTGTGTAGAATTACACTTCTCTTTTAGATCTTTATAGAAGTTTGAAATTACTTTTTGAATTCGTAATGAAACTTTTTGTTTTATTTATCATTCTTTAGCTATTCATCATTTATGTAATAATGAGATCGAAATAGAAAATTATAGAAACTACCGTAGTACTTACAAATGTTGGGTCGTGCGTAGCACGAGCATCACCCATCAAGTGTATATATAAAGATGTTGGGATAGGGTACAAGGTTATAAACATTATATTTTAAAATTATTAACCTAGACTGTGTAGCTCTATTCGTCCTAAGGGCTCCTATGGGCTATATGGATTTAGCCCCCCTGCTGAAAGGGCCCTAGTGCATGTTAGCCATACGAAACAAGGCTTCAATCATTAAAAATAGGTATATATAATGTGTGAATCATGCACACGGTCATATAGACCCCTACGCCAGCAAACATGGTTTGAAACATTGGTCCCCTCAAGACCTCCAACTTCACGCTGAGCTACACAACCCCCCTCAAGCTTAAATTAAAATATTTACACATAAACTCATTCATTAAATTGAGGAGTCATTTATTAAGGAATTTACCATTATGGTATCATTATACCAATTATGCTAGCAAGCTTGTATAATTATGCCAATCCAAAACCAGTTAACCAATTTGACTCCCAGGTTCCAATTTAAAACCCAACCATGGCCAACCAGGCCTTTCCAAAACTATTTATATTCATTTAGCCATTAATGCAATGCGATAGTTTCAAAAGTGGGTTAAATCATTCATGTATCCATGCTCCAAAACCAATTTCACAAAATGGGTTGAGGTTAATGCCAATTTCAAACCAAAATACATCAATTTGGGAGAATCCACGACCCCCATCCCATTCACCATACCAATGCACCCAATTAATTCCAAAAACCATAAGATAAAGCATGAATAACCAATTCAAAACCAACGAAAAATATTCCATGAGATAATCATTGCAATACCTCAACCTAAAATTAAAACCCATCAATTAAATCCACATGAATAGTGATTATACATATGATTTTATATAAAATCAAGCTAGGAAAGAGATGTATGCCTGAAATACATAAGAATTTGAGAGTAATCCAAAGTTTTGAGCCCTAAGTTTGAATTCTTTGCAAATCCTAGCTTGTTATTGATTTGGAGGTTTAGAGAGAAGAGAGTAGTGTGTATGATTTTATAAATAATGATAAAGTGATCCTTAGGGTATTTTAAGTCGTGGGAGTAGTGTAAAAGAATGGAAAATACCAAAGGCCCTTAATGAAAATGTTTAGGAAAAACTGTCGCCAGTCGTTACGGGTTAGGTGATGACTCGTGATGGCTGGTTCCGGTTCGTTGCCTAGACTTGTATTCTGTGCAGTAACTCAGGTAAACCACACTGTTATGTTTAAGAGTCCCTCACCACGACTCATGACCTCACCCTACGACTCGTGGGTTCATAGTTGTGACCAAGACAGGGACTTAGAATAGCCTTACTGGTGGGACTATGAGTACCACCCTACGACTCATAATGAGCTGCGACTAATCTTCTTAGTCGTAGTCCTGGCAATAAGATCAAAGGGGAACCACTACCTCAAATATTTTCATCTAATGCGGGGTACAAGAATAGGTATTTAGCCTTCATATCTTCCTCAGCTTCCCATGTAGCTTCTTTAACCTTTTAATTCCTCCAAGGCGCCTTTACAGAAGCCACATCCTTAGTCCTCAATCTACAGACTTTCCTATCCAATATCTCAATTGCGAGTTCTTCATAATACAAGAAATCTGTAACGCCTATATTCTCAACAGGCACAATCATAGAAGGATCACCCACACACTTTTTTACCATTGACACATGAAAAATAGGATGAAGATAAGATTGACTTATGGGCATATCCAACTCATAAGAAACATTCCCAATTCTTCTCAAAATCTAATATGGACCAACATAACGGAGACTGAGAATCCCATTTTTTCTAAAACTTTATCACTATTTTCATAGGACAAACCTTCAAAAAAACCCAATCACACTTCAAACTCCATCTCCCTTCACCTCACATTTGCATAGGGATTTTGGAGACTAAGAGCGGACTTAAGTCCTTCTTTAATCACCCTCACCTTCTCCATGCATTGGTGAACCAAGTTAGGACCAAACAACCTACTCTCACCAACCTCAAATTACCCTATACAAGACTTACACCTTATACCATAAAGAGTATCAAAATTTTTCATTCCAATTGTTATAAGCAACTCAATAAGAGGAAAATGGTTAACCCAACTACCACCAAAATCTATCACACAGGCCCTTAGCATTTTTCCAAGGACTGAATAGTCCATTCTGCTTGGCCATCTGTTTGATGGTGGAAAGTCGTTCTAAGGTTAACCTGGTACCCAAACCTTTTTGAAACAAACAACAAAAGTGGGAAGAGAACTGCGTACCTCAATTTCAAATGGACCCTGATGTACCATGCAATCTAACTATTTCCTTAATAAATAACTTAGAATAATCCTCTCCCGAGTAGGTAGTTCTCACAGCCAAGAAGTGAGCAAACTTAGTCATCGTATCCACAATGACCTAACTAAAATCATACCAATTATGAGATCGCAGAAGATCGATAACAAAATCTATGTTGATCATCTCCCACTTCTTCACGGATAAATCTACCTATTGACATACCACCAAGCCTCAAGTGCTCAACCTCAACTTGCTAGAAAACCGCACACTTAGACATGAAATTTTCCACATCCCTCTTCATGTTATTCGACTATTAGTTTTCTTTCAAGTCATGATATATCTTAGTCGAACCTGGATGAACAATATAATGAGACATGTGAGCCTCAATAAAAATCCTTCCTCACATCCCATCAACCTTAAGAACACACAACCTGGCTTGATATCTCAAGATACCATCACCACTAATCTCGAAAGCCATCACTTTTTGCTGACCCACATCATTCTTAATTTGTGAAAGTATAGGATCCAAAACCGGCTTCTCATTCACCTCAGTACAAAGAGATGACTAAAATACCTCTTGAACACACACTCCTCCATCCATAGAGTCTAGGAGATGATCTCCAAAGTTAGGTAACCGATGAATATCCATCACCAATACCCTCTTCTCCTAATCCAAATAAGATAAGGTTCCCATAGACAACTTGCTAAGAGCATTAACAACTGCATTATCTTTACCTGAATGGTAGTGGACACTTATGTCATAATCATTGAGTATCTTAAGCCACCGCCTCTACCTGAGATTTAACTCTTTTAGAGTAAACACATACTACAAGCTCTTATGATCAGAATAGATATCCACAAGCACCCTATACGAATAATGAGGCTACATTTTCAAAGCAAATACCATAACTACCAACTCTAGATCATGAGTCGGATAATTCCTCTCATGAACCTTAAGATGCCTAGAAGCATAAGCCACTACCTTACCATTCTTTATGAACACACAACCCAGTTCCATACGGGATGTATCACAATATACACCGAACCTGTCAGTACCCTCAGGCAGGGTTAATATCGAAGTAGTAGTCAATGTACCCTTCATTTTCTTAAAACTACCTTTGCAAGCATCGGACAATTAAAAATTAACCTTATTCTAGGTTAACTTCATCAATAGAGCAACAATAGAAGAGAAATTTTCCACAAACCTTCAATAATACCTAGCCAAGCCCAAAAAAGCTTCGAATGCTAGTTAGAGACGTGGGTCTAGGCCACCTCTTAACTACCTCAACTTTCTATGGATCCACCTTGATCCCCTTACTAGAAACAACATGCCTAAGAAAGTCACAATATTTTACCAGAACTCACACTTAGTGAATTTACCGTACAACCTCCATCCCCCAAGAGTTTGCAACATAATATTAGAGATGATTGGCATGATTGTCCTCACTTTTAGAATACACCATGATGTCATCAATGAAAAATATAACAAAGAAACCTAGAAACTGCCTAAACATTCGATTCATGAGATCCATAAAAGAAATTGGTGCATTACTCAACCCAAATGATATGACCGAAAACTCATAGTGACCATACCGTGTATGAAAAATAGTCTTGGGAATATCAACCTCTATAATTTTCAAGTGATGATATCCCTAACAGAGGTTGATATTAGAAAAAAACCTAGCACCCTAAATATGGTCGAAAAGATCATTAATCCTAGAAATAAAATACTTATTTTTCATTGTAACCTTATTTATCTATCGGTAAACTATACATATCCGAAGAGACCTACCTTTTTTCTGCATGAAAAACACAGGATCATACCATAGAGAAAAACTAGGGCAAATAAAACCTTTTTCAAGAAGATCCTTCAACTACTCCTTAAACTCCTTTAGTTCAACCGAAGCCATTCTATAAGCAGGAACAAAATAAGATGAGTATCCGATTGAAGGTCAATCCCAAACTCTATCTCTCTATTGGAAGAAATTCTAGAAAGATCATCAAGAAATACTCTAGGGAACTTATCAACCACAGGGTATGATTGCAAGGAGGGGCCATTAGAACTAGAATCATTAACCCATTGGGGTAGACACTGAGAAAGGATCAGAAGTCCAGTCCATCCCCAAATGACATTGAAGTCCAGTCCTTATGGTTGATGGATACCACACAAACCCTATAGACCTTTCTAGAAACAAAAAAATTACCCATTACAGATACAGAGAAGGGATCAAAAATTTTTTTATGTCTAAAACCAAAGTGCACAGCCAAATAAGGGGTCACATAGAAAAGGGTAGAACCCGAATGAAGTAAATAGTACATAATATGATAAAAGAGCTATGACATACCAGTAACAGCATCTGAAGATACCTCAGATTCCTGATGAGTAGCAGGATCATAGAGATTATTTTGACCAGTATCGGTACTTTAAGTAACATCCTTTGGTGCAGCTTCTAAAGAAGTAGCAAGCGAAACCTTATTTGCTCTAGTGGCTACCTTATCTATATGATTGTTCCTCAGCATATGACCAAGCTGACCATAGTTGAAATCCAAATTCCTTCCTTCACCTCAATAACTATGGTTGAAGCTGTCAACAAAAGCAAAAAGGTGGATATAGTGAGGCTAATTGACCTCCACTAGCCTGAGACTAGGTACTCTATACCTTAGGACCACTATTATCCTGGAAACGATGGTCACCATAAAGCTTACGATATGGAGCACAAGCCATCAAATAAGAATTAGAACTCCCCCAATTCCTCTTCTTAGTCCACTGTCTCCTATCTCTCCTACTATTCTACTAATTTGAGCCCTACTTTGAATACCTCAACTTCTTATTCTACCTCTTTCCTATTTCCACTTGCTTATTCTTTTTATCTTCAACCTACTTCATGTATATCACAAACCTCAAGATTTCCATATCACTGTTTAGCATCAAAGCCTTACATTCCAATACAAAATCCTAAGACAAACCAGTGGAAAACATTCTTATTCTATCCCTCATTCTAAACACTAACCCGGAGCATAACAAGACAACTGATGGAACTTTAGTGCAGTCTAATTCACTCTCATCTTACCTTATTTCAGGTTCATACACTCTTCAGCCTTAGCCACCCTCAACTCCTGAGGGATGGAACAATAAAAAAAAGGCACCTGAAAATTTATCCCATACCTCTAGCTCAACGTCCTCACTTCTTAGCTATTCCTACTCCTCATACAATTGATATACGATATTTTTCAATTGATAAGCAAAAGACTCTACGACCTCAGAATCAAAATCATGCATTACCCTAAAATTCTTCTTTATTTTATCAATAAACCCTTGAGGATCCTCCTTGACCTTAGAGACTGTAAAGGTTAGGGCATTCAATTTCATAAATTATGCAACTTAAGTGACCTCAAATAAACTAACCACAGAACTAAAAAGACCAGACTAACGAGACTGATATGCCACCAATATAGTAAGAAGATGAATAGACCAATAAAACTCTATATTAGAGATATCTCCCTGGGGTGACTAAGCGTGAGTGCCGCCAATTGGAGAAAGACTAGTAGGGACTGGTGAAACCCAAGAGGACCGGAACAATCAGGAGCCGGGACCCTAGACTGGGTATGAACTCCATAAACAAAATGAATTTCCTCCACATTTCCCTCAAGGGGAATGGAGGTTCCAGAAGAGTTTCTATAAACATCAGATCTTTGGGGAGGCATGATCTGAAAAATGATTAAACCATGGGTTAGAGGAATTTCAAGACACCGGACTCTATGTCCCAAACTAGAACACAACATTAATAAATATCTTATTGCTTCCCCGTTATAAATATGGCGCGCTACACACCCATAAAAGGGAATTTACTTGACATGGCTTCGTAGTCACCAAAATACCTTGAACCATGCTCTGATACCAAGCTTGTCACAACAAAAAATAGGCCTAGTCATGACGGGTATATCAAGCTCATGATGGACTAGATACCACCCTTTTAGCCAAACCTCAACAGAACATAACAATAGTTAACAATGAAAGAGAACCAATTAATAAGAAGACTAATAGATAACCAAAAAGGTACGTTATAAGAATCCAAAACATATGGCCCTCCCACACTTATCCACAAAAGCCCCTAAAACCAAAATACCAACTCAGGTCGAGAAATAACCCCTACCATGACAATAGAAATCTTCAATTCCTATTATAAGCAAAAGAAACTTAATGAAATGACGAAGCTTTATGAAGGATGGAAACTCACTACTTCACAATAACTCAATATTCAATCGCATCACTAAACGGTCAGTAGGATAAGCACTAGCATGTAACTTAGGAAAGATGATAAAATATTGTCATTTTCCAAAATAAAACCAAACTCTATGTACATGTTCACATACATACATACATACATATATATATATATATAAAAGATGTAGGGATAGGCTATGGGGTTATAAACATGAGATTAAAATGATACACCTGAACTTTGTAGCTCTATCCATCCTAAGGTCACCTAAGGGTTATATGGGTTCAACTCTTCCTACTGAAAGAACCTTATTGCATATTAGTTGCACAAACTGAGAAAATCTGAGGAAGGGACAAAGTCACTGAGGCTTTAAACTTTCCAAATAATTATATATAATATGTGAACCATGCACACGGTCATAGAGAACACAATGCGAGCAAACACGATTTTCAGTATTGGTCCCCCAAGACCTCTACCTTTATGGCGATCTACATAACCCCCTTTAAGCCTAAATTAAAATATTTCTTATAAACCAATCCATTAAACCAATGAGTCATTTATTAAGGAATTTACCATTATAGTATTTTCACAACAATTATGCTTGCAAGCTTGTATAAATATGCCAATCAAAAACCAATTAACCAATGTGAATCCTAAGCTCCAGTCTAAAGCCAAACCATGGCCACCAAAGCCTTTCCAAAACTGTTTATTTCCATTTAGCCATTAATGCAATGCGATAGTTTCAAAAATGAGTTACATCATGCAATTTCACAAAGTGGATTGAGATTAATGCCAATTCCAAATTAAAATACATCAATTTGGGTGAATTCATGACCCCCATCCCATCCACCATACCAATGCACCCAATTAGTTTCTAATACCATCAGATAAAGCGTGAATAACAAGTTCAAAACTAGGGGTAAAAATTCCATGAGATAACCATTTCAAAACTTCAACCCAAAATTCAAATCCATCAATTAAATCCACACGAACAATGATTAAACACGTTTTTTTAAATAAAAAATCAAGTTCGGAAAGAGATACATGCCTGAAATATATAAGAATTTGTAAGTAATCCAAAGTTTTGAGCTCTAAGGTTGAACTCCTTGTAAACCCTAGCTTGTTCTTGAATTAGGGATTTAGAGAATATACATACATACATATAGATATATATATATATATATATATATAAGACCATGCACGAAAAGGGAACTGGGTTTAGCATGCATTTAAAACTGTTAACTTAGGATTGTGTAGCTTAACCATCCTAAAACCACCCACGGGCTATATGAGTCAAGTGTAACCCCTGAACGGGCTCCGATGCATGTAACCCACGAACCAGAGATACCATAAGAGTAGGGGATTCCCAAGTACCATTCTCTCTCCATGATACACATGTACAGTTTACTTTGAGGATTCTAATGTACCTCATAGTATCATATAGGTTCACCATGCCCTCCCCCCATGTTTGCAAACATGAGTTTCTAGTGACCACCCATAGGACTTGCACCTTCACGGTTATCTATCACATCCCTCCATTATTGCCCAATTAAAACTATTTTTGTCCAATCAAATCATTAGACCATTTTTATTAACCAAGACTATAAGTAGTGATATAGCCATACTGACTATAACTTGAAAGTTATGTCCTTAGCCAACCTTTATATGAATAGGGATTCCTATGCACCCATAGTCTACATTATCAAGTTAACTTAGGGGAAACCCGTGTACCCCACAATTGTTTCATTACAAAGTTTGCTTGGCGGAATCCTATGTATCCCACAAGTTATTCATTAACCTTATTTACTTGGAGGCTTCCCTTGTACCCCTAAAGGAAGTTCAATTAGCCATTCTAAACCATTTAAACAATTTGTACCATTTAGGGTTCCATTACCAAACCATACCATGCAATAGTTCCATTAAAAGTTCAATAATATAGTAAAAGCGTTCTCATAGGCATTTCATCAAACATATTGGGGGTATAGTCTTTCCAAAACTAATTCCAATTACCAATTAATCATTCCCATGCGGTCAATCATAGATACCACCATTAAAGAATGTAAAAACATAATTTAGAAGAAGGGAAAAACATAACCAAGTGATTAATAGAAAAACCCCAAAAAATATTTAAAAACACCAAAACCATATAATAATAATGCCATGAAAACATTGTATAAATCATGCCTTTAGTGGGAACTAACAATAAGGAAGAAGCATCTTGCTTTTGATTAGAAGATGATGGGGAGAGATTACCAGCACGAGTGTCAAATTGCTCCTCTAGATGAAACCCTAGCCTTCCTTTACCCAAAAGCCTTTGAGAGAATCTTAGAGTGTTTAAAAGAGTTTTCTAAATGTTTAAAGATAGAATAATAGGGTAAATAACCTTCCAAGTAGGTTAGAAATCGTGGGGCCTTAATAGTTTAAGTTGCAAAATATCCAGATTACCCCTACTTGAACTGCATAAAAATCCTATCATAGGGTACGACTCACTATACTAGTCGTACCTTTCAATATGAGTGGTACCCACCACTAGTACCCTAGGCCTCCCCCTTGGACCCAACACTATCAACCATATGACCATTTCAAACTAAGCCGTATCCAATCCATATGACAAGTACCCTTGACCAATACCCCTAGCAAAACAAAATCAAGAAAAGTTTAAACATTGTTTACCATATGAGTCCATGGCATGACTCGTACCCTTCCATATGAGTCGTACCGCCCAAGATGTACCAATTCGATAAACCAATCTAACCCACCAACCAACACTGGTCAACATATGATCAAGACATACCCCTCGTACCACAGGGTACGAATGGTACCCACAAGTCGTACCTTGTCCAGAAACTAGAAATCTATGAAATTTTCCTTTAACAAACCCAGAAAATAAAGATGTGTTCAACAACACATAGCTTCCGCACGAATATCCAAAGCCGAGAATCAGTGTAGATATTTGGACTTCATATCCTCTTTTGCTTCCCATGTATCCTCTTCCACCTTATGGTTCCGCCAAAGAAACTTAACCGAAGCAACATCCTTTGTCCGTAACCGACGAACATGCCAATCCAGTATCTCAATCGGGACCTCTTTATAAGCCGGAGAATCCAAGATACTTAAATCTTCCAAAGAAACAACCAAAGGAGGATTACCAAGATACTTTCTCAATATGGACACGGATGAATGGAGCTCAAACTAGAAGGCAACTCAAATTCTTACGCCATATTACCAACCCTCTGCAAAATCACATAAGTACCCAATGTACCAGGGACTAAATTTCCTCTTTTTACCAAACTACATCACTCCCTTCATGGGAGATACCCTTAGGAACGCGTTATCTCCAACCTCAAATTCTAATTCCCTACGCTTTACATCTGCATAGGACTTTTGGCGACTTTGGGCAGCCTTAAGCTTATCGTGAGTCACTTTTACCTTTCTTATAGCCCGATAAACAAAATCCAAACCAAACATACCACCTAACAAACCTCATACCACTAATAGGAGATATACACCTTCTACCATACTATTCCTTAAAAGGTGTCACTCTAATACTAGATTGATAATTATAATTGTAAGAAAGCTCCACCAAAGGTAGGTGCTAAACCCAATTTCCACTGTAATCAATTAGACATGCGTGATGCATATCCTACAGTATTTGAATTATCCTTTCTGTTTGCCCATCCTTTTGCATATGAAAAACAGTACTTAGACTAAACTTAGTCCCCAACCCCTTCTGAAAAGACCGCCAAAAGTGAGATGAACGTTGCGTACCATGATCAGAGATAATCAAAATAAGCACTCAATGCAGCTTTACAATCTCCTAACCATACAACGACACATAATCCTTAGTCAAAAAATTGGTCCTCACTAGCAAAAAGTGAGGAAATTTTGTTATTCTATCCATGATGAACAAAACCAAATCAAACTGATTATAAGACCGATGAAGACCAGTCAAAAAACTCGTATTGATTACGTCCCATTTGTATTTAGGTAAAATAATTTCTTGATACAAACTACAAGGTCATATGTACTCAAAATTAGCCACATCCCTCTTCATACCACTCTACCAATACATTTACTGGAGATCATTATATATCTTTGTTGAATTGAGACATACAACATAGCATGATTCATACACCTTAACCAAAATCCTTTGCTACAAACTATCAACGTCAGGAAAAAATAACCTTTCTTGGTACCTCAAGGTACCATCACCACTGATCTCAAATATCATTACCTTTTCCCATCTATATCACCCTTGATCCTAAACAAGATAGGATCCAACATTTTCTTTTCCTTGTTCTTCGCACCGAGAGGTAACTGAACCACTCTCTGTACTAACACACCACCATCCTCAGAGTCTAGAAAAGGGACCCTAAGATTATCCAAGAGGTGAATATCCTTCACCAATTCCTGCTTCTCTTTATCCACGTGAGCTAAAATCCATATGGATAACCAGCTAAGAGCATCATTAACAACATTACCTTACCTCGATGATTATTCCTTGAGAGGATCCAACCATCTCCTCTAGCTATGATTTAGCTTCTTTTGAGTGAACATATACTGTAGAATGTTATGATTAGAAAAGATGTTCATGTACACTCCATACAAATAATACCTCTAGGTTTTCAAAGAAAAAACCACCACTAAAAGCTCTAAATCAGGAGTAGTATAATTTTTACGATGAACCTTTAACTTCTTGGAAACATAGGAAATCACCTTCCCATGCTATATCAAAATACCACCAAGTCCCACCTGGGATGCATCATAGTAAACCACAAAACCCTCATTACCTTCAGGCAATGTCAAAACTAGTGCCGAAGTTAGCTTATCGTTAAGTTTCTCAAAACTCCCATCACAAGCATCCGACCAAGAAATCTTTACCTTATTTTAAGTCAACTTAGTAAATGGGGAACCTATCATTAAAAAACCTTCCACGGTCTGCCTATACTAGCCAAACAAAAGTTGCTTTGAATGTCGATTGGAGTCGTGGGTCTAGGCCACCTCTTCACCACCGTAACCTTTTGCGGATCCACTATGACCAACTCAACAGAAGAGGACTAGTTAAAATTTGTGAAACATCAGGGATAGGACCTGTGGACTGAGTATTCTCCATCAACATCATCCATATATTGGACAAGAAAATTGTTTTGCAATCCAGATCGATGAGGCATGATCTCAAAAGCAAACAAAGAGGAATTATAAAAGAACTTAGACCTTGTAGCTTGAAACAGAATACCAAGAAATAGTAACATTCCTAAATTCATTGTAGTCTCTCCCTTACGAGTGTCGCGCTCTACATGCCCATAAAAAAGACTGTACTAGACATGGCTTTGTGGACTTCCAATTGACCCTGAACCTAAAGCTCTAATATCAACTTGATACAGTCCAACCCTAGGCCTTATCATAATGGGCATCCCAAGTTTGACCAGGAGCAAGGAATATCCTTCTTACCTAACCAACCTCCAACTGTCTTTCCTGAGTTGGCTGATGTTTGAGCATATAACTAGATAGCATAACTATCCAATTCCAGACTTTAGGATAGGTCTGTAATCGAGACCAAACCAACCGAGTCCAACTGTCCAAACCCATCAGATAACCACACCAAACCATAACCCAACAACCAAATAATAACAAAATCAAGTTCCATAACATAACATAAAAAGATAGAACAATGAGAAGTTTAGTCAAACAATATCATTCCAACAAAATAAAAGGATAGAACAATGCAAAATTTAGTCTAGCAGTATCATCCCAGATACCAATATCAATACCTAAAACCAACATCCATAAATAAACCAAAGTATGTAAAGATGTCCATGATATGAAATAGAGCCTTTTGAAATGTGAAAGCTCATCCCTTTAATCCGAAAAGTTGATCCCAAAGTAAAACACTAAGCAGGATGAGTTAAATGGTTAGTTCCTGCATTTCCTGAGGATACATCCACCCAAAGATGGGTTAGTGGGTGAATGCTAGCAAGAAATACAGGATAAGGATAAAATAATGTTATCTAGTAAAACCCAGTAAACCAACCATATATATATATATAACCATGTCAGGAAAGGAAATTGAGTTTAGAATGGATTTAAAACCATTAACCTAGAATTGTGTGGCTTAACCATCCAAAAACCACACACGGGCTATATGGGTCCAGTGTAAGCCCATGAACTAGCCTCGATACATGTAGCCGCACAAACCAGAGATACCATAAAAGTATGGGATTACCAAGTACCCTTTTCTTTCCATGATACATATTCATAGTGTATTTAGAGGATTCTGATGTACCTCAAAGTATCATATAGGTTTGCCATGCCCTCTCCTTATATAGGCAAACATGAGTTTCTAGTGACTACCCATAAGACTTTTACTGTCACAGTTAGCTATTATATCCCTCCATTATTTCCCAATTAAAACTATTTTTATCCAACCAAACCATAAGACCATTTTTATTAACCATGACTATAAGTAGTGGTATCGTCATAACGACTATAACTTGCAAGTTATGTCCTTAGCCAAACTTTGTATGAATAAGGATTCCCATGTACCCATATTCTATATTATCAAGTTAACTTGGGGGAATCCTATGTACCCCACAAGTTATTCATTAACCTTATTTACTTACGGGATTCCCTTGTACCCCAAAAGGAAGTTCAATTATCCATTCCAAACCATTTAAACCATTTATGCCATTTAGGGTTCCATTACCAAATCATACCATGCAATAGTTCCACCAAAATTTCAATAATATAGTAAAAGCATTCTTATAGGCATTTTGTCAAACATATTGGGCACATAGTATTTCTAAAACTAATTCTAATTATCAATTAGCTATTCCCATGCAGCCAATTGTCAAAACCACCAAGAATGTAAAAACATAATTTAAAATATGGGAAAACCATAACCAAGTAATTAGTACCATAACACCAAAACATATTTGAAAACACCAAAACCATACAATAATAATGCCATGAAAACATTGTATAAATCATGCCTTTAGTGGGAACAAATAATAAGGGAGAAGTATCCTGCCTTAGATTATAAGATGATGGAGAGAGATCACCAACACAAGTCCCAAATTCCCCCTCTGGATGAAACCCTAGCCTTTCTTTACCAAAAAGCCTTAGAGAGAATCTTAGAGTGTTTAAAAAAGTTTTCTAAGTGTTAAGTGATAGAATATGTAATACCCTAAAAATCCAAACCAATATTAGAACCATACTTCAAGCTCATGCAAAATAAATTATAGTGATTTGGTAGTTTTATAAGTGATTTTATGTACATTAAGGCTTCAAAAAACTCCTAGCTATTAGATGAATCAAAATATCCCTTACCGAATGAGTTTTTGAGAAGAATATTGCTATAGTCAACTTCAAGTAGGCAAATCTTTTGTACTGCTAAGATATTTTAACATCATGACCCACATCAGATAGATAATTTAGTTAGATTTCCAACTATTCCAATTTAGCCTTAATCCAAAATCGAGGTAAAAAGTTATGCCTATTATACCAAAGAGGTCTCCATCTGCTGAAGTGTGACGACCATGGTGATGGACCATCAAGATAGTGATAGAATGTCAAGCCAATGAAAGACCATCAAGCTAGTGTCGAACCATCAAGCCAGGCCATCAACCTAAGGCATAGAGGTCATTGTCTAGCCATTAACTAACGGTTGGAGTGACAGTCTATCACCAGAGTGATGGTTCACCACCAAGACCATCAATCGGGAATATTCACCAATTTAAACATGTTTAAATGGGATTTTTGGGTATTTTACCACCTCTTTTAAGCCTATGTCCATTGATTTAAACAACATAAACTCTTCTTTCACTCTCAACATCAAAATTAGGGTTACTTTCAAGAGCATTCCACAAGAACAAGATTCAAGGCCTTCTTCAAGACAACTCATGAATCCAAGCGTCACCAATCAAGAACCTTTAAGAAGAGTTATTCTCTTTCAAGATTTAAGTTTCTGAGGTATGTTAGATATTCAACCATGGGCCCTTTTCACCCATGGAGTCCATGCTTATTTTAGTATGTTTTACTTCCGTTATCATGATATCTACTCATGACTTACATGTCAGATCTATGATTATAACTCATATTCATGAACATTATAGAAAATTATGTACTTTTATAGTCCCTATTATGAGGAGTTCTAGTTAGCCCAATAGTACAAATAATGTTCCATGAATTCAAAAACTCCAAACTCAAGTCATGATGTTCATGACTCAAGTATTCATGTTTTACAATATGCTAAGTTTCTATGACTCATAATACACTCTTAATGATCAGCGAAATATAGATTTGTGTTATGTATGTCCTCAGTTTAGACCTCTTAAGGAATTCATGTCGTTTGTACTTTATTTCTCAGGCCCCAGTTAAGTGTCCGAGTTATGCTGATTCTTTCTTTCTTTCTTTAGGATCTCATGTTCTAACTTTTCAATGACATTACCTTATGAAATAATGGTGATGATGAGTAATTTGTTTATATGTGAGAAAGTAAATGTTTCATGTTATGGAAAGATTATTGCATACTTATTTTACATGAGGTTATAGTTCTGAAGATAGGCTTGAATGTCATGTTAGTTTGTAAGTGGATAAATGCATTATGCATTAGTAAATGGCTGGTAAGAGGTTGTATTTATTTGTTGAAGGGGTAATCAGAATTATTTAGGAGATAGGAAGTTACGGAAATGTAGAGTGTATTTAATTCATTTCTCAGACTAGTATTACATTGTTATATTTGTATTTTATAGATTTGAGTAGGCTTAAACACAATAGAAGAATTTAATCCAGCTCAGACTTGAGTAGGTAGAGTTATCAGTGCCCATGTGAATATTTTCTGTAGCCTCAAGTGAAGTGCGGTGTTGAAGTAAAAAGTATAGTTGAGGGATTAGTTGAGAAGTGTGTCTAAGATTGTAAGTTAGTATTTGTAGTGCATAAGACTTAGTAACTCTATCCAAGATGATATTTCATAGGCTTGTGTCCCTATTACAGAATTTTAGCCATGTTGTGATTTCTTATTCAGATGTATTATTTAGACTATTTGAAGATTCTTTTCTCCCTAAAGTCATTAGAACATCTTAGAAAGAGTGTCAAAGAAATACTCCAGTTAAGTATATGCTTTCAGTATGAGTTAGTTTGTATAGCCAGTAATTCGGTTTAGCAGTCAAGCAAACAAGTTCCTATGGTTTTCATCTCTCCTATTCAGGAGGAAATGGCTTCATGACCATGCAAGTCATAACTTTAGTTCAGTTCATGCATTAGGCATCAATTTTAGATTCTAGATATTCAGTATTGATTTAGTGCGTAAGTGACTCGTCTATCATCTCAGTCTTTCCTCAGTATTTCAGCCATGTCAGTGTCTTTTGGGGGACATAATATCCAAAGGGGGAGATATAATATATCCAAAGGGGCGATTAAACTAATTTAAAACTATAGCTACAAGTTAAATTCAAACAAAATATACAAAAAGATAAAATGGGGGGGGTTTAATGATTGAACAAAAGTTGTTAACACTTCAATTCGCCATAAAAATCGAACCTTAAACTGCAATATTTCAAATCAACGATATAGAGAAACTAGAGTTGTGATCACTATGATTATAATCCTCCATTGAATAATAGTTTTAGTATTGGATTCTCGTGACTTATAGGAAACACCAAATTATTAGTATCGAATGTTCATCTAAGTGTTTCTCAACCTACCTAGATGTTGAGTTTCCTAATTCTCTCGAACATAAGAACATTCTATTCATACTAATTTTATTTTGAGTTGATTAATCTTTTTACAACATTAATCATCAGATAGGAACTTAAACTACCCAAATCCTCGTTGATAATTCACTACCTTTAGTTTATTTCTCAGTTTGAGTAAATCAACATAAGGCGAGATCTATTGTTTGCAACCAAAAAAAATAATTAATACAAAATAATTATCAAGATGTTCCCACAATCACTCGAACCCTAACCAACTATCAAGACAATACAGGAGTAATCATAGATCCCACAACCCTAGTTGGGGTTTTCAGTTCTACATAAAAGAGAAAGTGATAACAATAATTGAATTCATAATTCAAAGTGATTAAACTTACAAAAGATGTTGTCAAAAATTGATTCTCTTCCAAATTAAAGAATAATATCCCACAACTAAATCAAAGAATTGAAAATTAAAATCCAAGTTTAGAAGACAAAAAGAAGTAAAGTAGTCTCTAGAATAAGTTCGAGAGGTTAATCCCTAAGACAAGAGAGAAAAAAGATTAATGTCATAAAGTTCAAGATGATTGTCGGCCTCTATAAAACCTAAGAACTTTCCCTTAAATACCACGAGCTAAATTAGGAATCAAATCACAGCATACAACTTTTTCTCGCACAGGTGACAACAACATGTGATGACTTATCAGGGGGTTGACCGCTTATTAGACATGTTGTCAACCCCTCTCTATATTTGATATGTTGTTGTCTTCAGCTGACGATGAGTCTAATGGCTTATGAAAGATTTGATGACTTCTCACGGAATGTCATCACTTCCTTAACTCAACATTTGAACACTACCTAAGGCTGACGGTAATCTTGATGACTTATCATGACTTTGATAATATATCAGACAATGTTGTCACTTCTTTACTTCAAGTCTCATGTACTTCCTTAGACTGACGGCATTCTTGATGACTTATCAGAATTGTGACGACTTATCATAGATGTCATCACACTTCTGCTCCAACTTCCTCACGCTGTCTACAGCTGACGATGACTCTGATAACTTATTACAAATTTGACTACTTATCCGACAAGTCGTAAACTATAGTTTCATGTCCACTTGTTCCAAATTCACGTCTTTTGCACTTATTGTCTTTGATTTTCTTGCATTTTGACTTTCCTGCATTATAAAAGAGAAAGCAATCAAAAATGACAAAAATTGCTTAAGACTTTACAATTATTACTAGTTAAAAGCCTCAAATGTGTTAGCATTAGCTCACACATCAACAACCTCAACTTAAAACAATTGTTTGTCCTCAAGCAACTTAAACATAACTAAGAGGATACGAAGCACATTCGACAGTCAATCATTCATTTTAGTTCAAAACATATTTACCATCTCTAAGGTCAATCATCCCAAACTCAACTGTGTATATTACTAAAAATCATCAATGCAACACAAAGGAATTAAGCTGGCATCAACTTAGAAACAACAAACGTGCATGCACCAATATTATATAACCCAAAAAAGTTAGCAACTAGCAACATAACCAGTGTTCCCTTACAACAAAGAAGTCCCTCCTCACTCATATGTGAACTCAAGCATGTCAATGTGGGGACGGTCAAGAGACACTCAACGTTTTCCTTATTTTCACAACTTTTCTTTTTTCTCATTCTTTTTTACCACACCCAGCCTTGCATATTTTACCCTTCTTCATACTTACTTTACATCACGTACCCCTATAATAGCCACCTTCAACTTAGGCTATCTACCGAAGTCAAGCTGCACAATGTACAAGGAGGACTAGGGCCAAAATAGGTTCATTGTGATACAATTGGGAAGGTGATAGGTATAATAAAAAAAATAGGCACTCAGGCTCAAAATCAGGATCAAGGGATATTATTCACACATGACAGCTCATTTAGGCTAAAAGTGGACTAATATCAACAACGGCCTATGATCCTTTCCTAAACGCTATCCTAAATCCAAGGCAAGACCAATCGGGAAAATTCATGATTTAACACACAACGGGAACTAGGTAATATCTTACACATACATGGAACAAAGGTACATCACATGCTACTTCCCATTCGGATCATGCAATTGTTTCACTATGGTTATCATGTCACTAGTACTAATACCATAAAAAGATGCACAGTAATCACACATAAATGCGTATCACACAGTTATAAAATAGACCATTGGAGAGGTGTTCAAAATTAACAAAAATATGTTAACTGCCTAAGGTACTTGTATTTCTCCTAGTCAACTACAATATTTCACAATAAATCACAATACGCATAAACATGCCGGCTCTACTAAGAACAAGACTCTGGAGAAAAGAGGCACAAAAACAAAAACCCCAAGAGGACACCAATACCCACAAGTAGTCTCACCCTAAACTTAAAATCATACATTGTCCCCAATGCATCAAACTAAAACAAAAGAGTCAGAAACATACCTTTGACACCATAAGTGCAGACATCTGATGTCAAACACATAATACAAATACAAACAAAAAAAATACCTTGGGTTGCCTCCCAAGCAGCACCTAATTTAATGTTGCGACGCGACTAGGTTATCTTGACTACTCAGAATTCATCAAGATACCTTGATAGTGCTTCATCCCTTATCCTTCCACTTAGACGATTTGAATAGTCGGCCCATCTTTTGATCTTTACATATTTTAGGTGCGTTGTGCAAATGTGAGAGCATGATAAGGAAAGTTCTCTCACGCCACTTCGAAGACTTAAACCACTTGTCCAATTTTGCAACAAATTTTCGTGTGGGCTTATTTGGCGAAGGTGACAACCTAGAAAAGCCACTAAATGGACATCAATCTTTAAACTTCTTAGCCTTCAAGATTGGGTATGTATTATACTCTTTCGGAAAGACAAACTCCAAAATGTAGGAACTTTTCTTCTCATTTCAAAAATTCATCATTTGCTTGGGTGATTCGACTTTTATCACATCCACCAGGCATAATGTTGAAAGGTAATTTGAGTGAGGTCTTCTCCCTTATTTGGGAGTTGCATCCTTCTCAACCTCGTCACCCCGAATTGGGCTAGAGTCTTTATAAGAGATTGGCTTAGTTTCTTATTTTGCCTCTAGCACCATTTCTTCAATGTTGGCATCATCTTTTTTGGTAGGTTTGGTCAGTTGGGAAATCACTGAGGGTTGCTCAACATCAATATAGGGTTCTTGCTCCTTATCTTCACACTCTTCCATTATTTTAAATTATTCCATAGTCAAGGTATCATCTAAATAGAATATAGAAGAATGCTTTGAATGATTGACCTCTATATCTATCTCCTCATGAATGATTCGTTTTATGTCTTGACGTATATCATATTCGATATCATACGTTTCTTTATGGAGATCCAACATTTGTTGAAACATAGTTTCAGTGCCACTCTTTTCAGTGCTTCGTTCTTCCTTTTCTTGACCATAAGACCTATCAAACTCATAAAAAGAGCTAGAATTTAGGTTAGCGCACAGGGGGAGGAGGCATTTGGAAAATCACTCCAATGTCTATCTTTACCACCACATAAAGAATAATCATACTACTGGTAGGATGGAGATGGTGCACACTGCCTAAGGCTGACGGTAATCCTGCCTACATATCCGAACTTTGACGACATACCAGACAATTTCGTCACTCCTTTACTTCAAATCTCATATACTACCTTAGGCTGATGGCATTCTTGACGGCTTATCCAAATCTCATTTCTTTAGTTTGTAATGTAGGCTTGAGGATGGTATGATACACAGGGATAATTAAAGTAACTAAACCTCCTTAGCACTACAGTATTTTTGGGGTCTCACTTATCAACCTTTACCTTATTTCTCTCTTTCTTGATTAAAGCATATTCAAGCTGGGTGCAGTTTTTATTCATTTATTTTTCTTTTTCCACAACTTTTCTTTTTTTCTATTCTTTTTCTACCATACCTAGCCTTGCATATTTCACCCTTATTTATACTCACTTTACATCACGTACCCCTATGATAGCCCCCCTTAACTTAGGCTATTTGCTTAAGTCAAATTGCATAATGTCCAAGGAGCACCAGGGCCAAAATAGGTTCATTGTGATACAACTGAGAAGGTGATAGGTGTAATAAAAAGAATAGGCATTCAAGCTCAAAATCATGATCAAGGGATATTATTCACACATGAAAGGTCATTTAGGCTAAAATTCAAATAATATCAACAACGGCATATGTTCTTTTCCTAACCGTTGTTCTACAACCAAGGAAAGACCAACCAGGCTAATTTTGGATTTAACACACAATGGGAACTAGGTAGTATGTTACAAACATATGGCACATAGGTACATCACAAGCTACTACCCATTCGGTTCATGCAATTGTTTAGCAATGGTTATCATGTCACTAGTACTAATGCCATAACAAGATACACAGTGGTCACACATAAATGTATATCACACAGTTATAAAATAGAACAATAGAGAGGTGTTCAAAAATAAACAAAAACATGTTAATTGCCTAAGGTACTTTTATTTCTTCTAGTCAACTATAATATTTTGCAACAAATCACAATACGCCTAAACATGTTGGCTCTACTAGGTACAAGAATATGGGGAAAAGAGGCACGACAACAAAAACCCTAAGAGGACATCAACACGTACAAGCAGGCTCACCCTATACTAAAAAAATAATGCAATGTTCTAAATGCATCAAACTAAAACAAGAGAGTTAGAAACATGCTTGTGCCACCATAAGTGTAGAGAACTGATGTCAATCACATAATACGAATACAAATTATAAAATTCCTTAGGTTTCCTCCCAAACAACGCCTGATTTAATGTCGCGGTACGACTAGGTTATCTTGACTACTTAGAATTCATCAAGATACCTTGAAAGTGCTTTATCCTTTATCCCTCTACTTAGATGATTTGAATCATTGTACCATTTTTCGATCGTTACATCTTTTAGGTGCGTTGGGAAAATATGAGAGAATGATAAGGAAAGTTCTATCACGCCAATTTGAAGACTTGAACCGTTTGCCCAATTTTACATCAAACTTTCATGTGACCTCATTTAGCAAAGGTGAGAACCTTAAAAATCCACTAAATGGACATCGATGTTTAAGCTTCTTGGCCTTTAAGATTTGGATTGTATTATATACCCTTTCAGAAAGAAAAACTCCAAAATGTAGGAATTTTCCTCCTCATTTCCAAAATTTATCATTTGCTTAGGAGATTCAACTTTCGTCACATCTACCAAGAATTAGGTTGAAAAGTGATTTAAGTAAGGTCTTCTCCTTAATTTCGGAGTTGCATCCTTCTCGAACTGGTCACCCCAAATTGGGCTATAGTGTTTATAAGAGATTGGCTTGGTTTCTTCTTTCGCCTCTAGCACCAACTCCTCAATCTTGGCATCATCTCTCTTGGTTGGTTTGGTTGGTTGAGAAATAACTGATGGTTTCTCAACATCAATATAGGGTTCTTTCTCCTCATCTTCAAACTCTTCTATTATTTTAAATGATTCCACAGACAAGATATCAACAAGATATCATCTAAACATAATATAGAAGAATACTTTGAATGATTGACCTTTATATCCATCTCCTCATGAATGATTGGCTTCATGCCTTGATGTATATCACATACAATATCATATTTTTCTTTTCGGATATCCAACATTTGTTAAAACATATATTCAATGCCACTCTTTTCGGTGCTTTGTTCTTCCTTTTCTTGACCATAAGACCTATCAAACTCATAAGAAAAACTAAAATTTAGGTTAGCGTTATATGGGGAGGGGGAATTTGGGCAATCACTCCAATGTCCATCTTGACCACCCCATAAAGAACAATCATACTCCTAGTAGGATGGAGATGGTGCACATATCTCTCTCCGGGAAGCATATTTACAATCTTGCCAAAAGTGAGGTCCATTACAATGTTGACATGGATCATCAAGATAAGATTTCCAACCACCAATCTCATGTTCATTCCACAATGCCATAGTAATAAGTAAACTAAAATAAAAATGTACCTAGCACAAGAAATAAAAGAAGAACAAAAACAAATATTTAAAAGTTTGAATTCAAGCAAGTTGGTTAAAATTTCAAACTAACTCAATACGCCAAGTTGTTCTCCGTCAACAACGCCATTTTTTATAACGATCAACTTACATATCCATTTTAGTACAAGGTGGTCTTCGTCAATATAATTACCAACTTTGGAGTCAGGGTCGAATCTATGAGGAACAATGTGAGTGGCGATTAAACTAATTTGAAACTATCGCTACAAGTTAAATTCAAACAAATGATACAAAAAGATAAAATAGAGGGTTTTTAATTATTGAACAAAAGTTATTAACACTTCAATTTGCCTTAGAACTCAAAGCTTAAACTATAATTTTTCAAATGAATGCTATAGAGGAACTAGAGTTGTAATCACTATGACTAGTAATCCTTCATTGAATAATAGTTGTTGTATTGGATTCTCGTAACTTTTGGGAAACACCAAATTATCAGTATCGACAGTTCATCTAAGTGTTTCTCAACCTACCTAGGTATTGAGTTCCCTAATTCTCTTGAACTTTGGAACCTTCTATTCACAATAATTTTTTTTGAGTTGATTAATCTTGTTATAACATTAATCATTAGATGGGACTTAACCTTCCCAAATTCTCGTTGATAATTTACTGCCTTTATTTATTTCTCAGTTCAAGAAAATCAATATAAGATGAGATCTATTATTTGCAACCAACAAAAAATAATTAATACAAAAGAATTATCAAGATGTTACTACAATCACTCAAACCCTAACCAACTATTAAGACAATATAGGAGTAATCATAAATCCACAACCCTAGTTGTGGGTTTTAGTTCCACATGAAAAAAAAAGCGATAACAATAACTGAATTCATAATTCAAAGTCATTAAACTAACAAAAGATGTAGTTAGAAATTGATTCTCTTCCCAAATTCAAGAAGAATATTCCACAACTAAATCAAAGAATTGAATATTGAAATCCAAGTTTAGAGACCAAAGAGAAGTAAAGTAGTCTCTGGAATAAGTTCTACAGGTTAAGCCCTAAGACTAGAGAGAAAATGGATTAATGTCGTGAAGTTCAAGATGAATGTTGGGATCCATAAAACCTAAAAACTTTTCCTTAAATACCAGAAGATAAATTAGGAGTCAAATCACAGCATACATCTTTTTTTTGCACAGGTGACGACAACATGTGATGACTTATCAGGGGGTTGATGGCTTACCAGACATGTTATAAACTCCTCTCTATATTTGATATGTTGTTGTCTTCAGCTGATGATGAGTCTGACGGCTTGTCAAAGATCTGATGACTTATCACAGAATATCATCAATTCTTCAACTTAGTTTCTGAACACTACCTAAGGCTGACAATAATCTAATGACTTATCAGGACTTTCACGACATATCAGACAATGTTATCACTTCTTTACTTCAAATTTCATGTACTGTCTTAGGCTGATGGCATTCTTGACAACATATCAAAATTGTGATGACTTATCAGAGATGTCATCACACTTCATCTCCAACATTCTAAGACTGTCTACAACTAATGATGACTCTGATAACTTATCAAAAATTTGATGACTTATCAGACAAGTCGTCAACTACACTTTCATGACCACTTGTTCCAAATTCATGTCTTTTACTCTTATTGTCTTTGGTTTTCTTGCATCTTGAATTTCCTGTATTATCAAAGAGAAAGCAATCAAAAATGACAAAAGTGTCTTAAGACTTTACAATTATTTCAAGTTAAAAGCCTCAAATGTGTTAGCATTAGCTCACACATCATTCATGATATTCAGTTCATGTATCATCTTTCAGACCCAATTATGTTCTTATGTTCTCAATTATTCATATTTAGTATATGTTCTAAGATTCTTCAATACCCTTGTAATACTCGTACCTTTTCCCTAGCTTGAAATCATCTCAAGGATGTTAGAACTTGCTTTGAAATATAAATCCATTTTTGTACACTTCATATTTTTAAGAGTTTTACTTTTATTCATGTGGGAAATTGAATTAGCTTTCCAACAATACCAATTTCATCCAAATCCGGTATCACAGTAAATATTTATAGACGTTTTAATAAGACCTACCAGAATCGACCAGGTGCGACGGTCAGGTTGACGGACCGTTGACCTAGCGATGGACCTTCGCCTTGACCATCAGAACCAAGGAAGTGAGGGAACCTTCTAGATAAGGTACGACGGACAGATTGATGGACCTTCAAACTAGTGATGGATCGTCGCCCAAGCCATTGCTACCTAGGCAGTGAGACCCTATTCTGGTCTACGTGCAATGGTCGAAATGATGGATCGTCGAGCCAGCGATGGACCATCACACAAGCCATCATAGGTTTTGTTCAGTGATTTTTAAAGCCAATTTTTTAAGGGTTTTTTTGTCTTTTACCACTTGTTTATACACCCAATTATATCCGACTAAAGCTCAGAAATTCATTATTTTTCTACACCAACAAAATTAGGGTTTTCTCTCTAAGTTAATCTCCAAGAATAAAATCCAAATCTTCTTCAAGAACTAAGATATTCAAATTGTTCAAGTTTAAGAACTTCAAGAAAACTCAACCTAGGTATGCATAGTGTTCATTAATGGACTTCTTTCGTCCATGAAGCCTAAGAATTCCTTTTCTAAGTTCAAGTTTTATAGATTTCCTTTATGAATTTTCATGATTGGGCTACTGTTGTTCATGTTGATAATGAGTAATTGAATTTTATTCCATGATTGGATGATAAATTATATGTGGGTTTGATTAGTACAGATATAGATTCATGCTAACCTATTTCTAAACCCTTGAATGATGAAATTAGAATTGAATCATGATGTTAATTGTTGTATAGTATTGTTAACATATACTATGCCTTCCATGTGTTTGATTAAATACCTAGATGAAGGAAAATACCCAACTAGCATGATATCATGAAATCCCCATGTATGTACAAGTTTATGTAGATCACATGTTTGCTAAAATGCTTCAATAAATGTATCACGGATTATAATGTTAGTTATGTATTCAAGAAAGTCATGTTTTGTCAGTTTCTTTCCATCAAGTCGTTGGGGTACTTGTACCCGAAATATTAGCTATGTGCCTAGAGACATAACATGTTTTCATGATACTCTCAGTCAATCTATGATCCTTAGACTTCATACAATCTTATGACTCAGGAAATCTCCATGATCTAATAAACTCAGTCAGTTGTAAGATATCAGTAGTATCCCATCAGTCAATGGAATTCAGTAACTCAGTCCATGTTTAGTTTAGTAAATCATGTTCAGTGTTTATTCAAATACGAGTAAAAATTAGCAGTGAGTGAACCCACGGATGGGAACTCACCTTTTATATGAGGGTTTGATTCTTAGAAGCAATCCTTGCATTCAAGAACTATGTAGCCAGCATAGGTTGAGAGATCATAGCCTGCTAAATGAGGCTAGATTATGTGGCTTAACCAGCTATATGAGAGTTCCCACCATTCTCACTAGAGTTATCTGTTATATTAGGGCCACTCAAATATTTTCCTTACTAGTGGTGCGGTATTGACACCCTTCCAATCATGGCACAGATTGAACTCCAATTCAGCTATAGTGCGTTATTTGGGGAATGTTGGTTAGATGACTACCTCCCACAGTCTCAGTATCAGTGTCAGTAAAAGAACTCAGATAGTTCTTCAGAATTCAAGATAGTTAGATACAGTCAACTCAGATACAGTACGAAACTTAGCTAGTTCCATCAGATTCAGGACTGTCAGATACAGTTACTCATGTTATTAGTTATCAGAATTAAGTCATTAGTCATGTTAGCTATCAGTAAACTCATGTTATCATAATTTTATATATAGTTACTGCATAGGCATGCATGTATTCTCACGTTCATATTAGTCAGTTATCTAGTATTGTTCATGTATATGAATCCCATGCATTCAGCCTACTTCATATGCATACCAGTACATTCAAAGTACTGATGCATTTTTGCTATGGTGTCTTATAGCATAGGTTCAGAGAAATGAACTTTAGAGCATTAGTAGATTCTAGATATCAGTAGTCATAGTTAACAGCGAGTCCTCATCCTTCGTCGACATGATTATTTCTCTATTATCTTATTAATTAATTTATTAGTTGGAGTTAGTTGGGGACATGTCCCATCAACTCCTAACTCATACAGTTCAATCAGTTATTTAAGTATATATAATATACCAAGCTCAAAATAAAATAATATATATAATGAAAAAGATATTGCATAGATGGATAACTAAAAATATTAAGAATAAAATAGACGTTGGATAAGATTGGTTGGGATGGGGGGATAGACATGTCTATTTTTTAAAGTTGATGAGGGAAATCGATTTCTAAAGCAGTGTTTAGAGGATATAAAATAATTTCCCCCCATAAACAACAGTTATGATGATTTACTTGAATTAAAGAAAATTAAATTTATATAGAAGTAATGAACATGGTAATGAGATTGGTCTAATATTGAAAAAAACTAAAAAATTATAATAAACAGGACATTAAACAATACAATAGTTGTTTGTGGATGTGAACCTATAAAAAGAGATGTTTTCTCCTTTATCTAACTCATCTTATTTAGAAACACCTCATAACAAAATGATTCCCTTGATCCTTCTTCTTTTTTTATTATATTTTCTCCAATTTTTTTCCTAGATTGATGAAATTTAGATAGCAAAATTCTATTAAATAATAAATTAGGAAGAGTCATATTTCAAGTTTGCGCGTGAATCTGTCGGATAATATTTTTCATCAACAAAATTATTTTTATCTCTTTCTTTTGGATGATGCATGGGTTGATATGTCTAATAGATTCTTGATCAAACTCTTTATGTATCTTTTCAAATCATTGTGCATAACTTACTTCTTATCTACTTATTCAAGAGTTGAAAGAAATGTAGAAATGCAAGTTGAGGCCTTTAGAGAAGAATATCGTTAATCATCAAGTACACGTCCATGCGACTCAACCTGAGGTAATTGATTTGATGTTGAAGACGTTAAAGACCAACAATATGAAAATAAATTTTCTGATGTCAACCATGAAGTCGCAATTTGGTTAAAAGCTCTTACAAATTTCATCAAGTCACAATCTGAAGGAGCTTTCAGCCAAATTGTTTCTTCGGGATTTAGCTCCCTACGTAGGAAGGGACCCCGTCCATGTTAGCCACATAGAATAGAGAATAAGTTAAAGTCACCAAGACAATAACCTCCCAATAAAATAACTATGTACTACTGCACAAAGTAAGCACATAGTGGTCATCCATGTTTCATGATAAGACCCCCTAATGTCGACAAATATGGTTTCCAGTGTTGGTCCTCTTGGGACTACATATTCTCAGTGAACTACACAATTCCCTTTAATACCAAACAAAAATAGTTTTCACATACCATTAACCAATAAACATGGAGTCTTTAATTAAGACATTTTTGAATTGGTATCGTCATGCCAATAGACTTGCATGCTGTTTAATCAATTTGACTCTATATTCCATTTAAAATCCAAAATCATAGCTCCAAAGGGCATTCCAAAACCTCTTTATTCCTTTTCCATTTAATGCAACACAATATTTTAAGAGGGTAAGTTAAAATTATGTACAATCTTTATTTAAAGCCAAAATAACAATATGGAGTGAGATTTATGTTAGTAACATCATACAAAATTCATAAACATTATGAAAAACCAAATTTCCAATTTCATCATTAACATGAGAGACCAATTTAGTCCATAATCCGCCTTTTAAATCATGAAGAAATCATTGAAAATAAATTAAATAATGCTACAACATAACCACCAAAAACCCTCAACAATAGTTTGAATTATACAAGCAAAAAATAGGGGATACCAAGTACTTTTGATGCAATAATATAATAAGTAAAATAGAGAGTTTATAACATGCCCTTTTCTATGAATAGGGTTGAATCTGGCCCTTGAATTTTAAAACATAGGTCTTCTTGCCTCTAAGAATATTTTAGGGGCTAAGAAAGAGTTGCTGATGTTTTATTTTTGAGAATGATCATAATTCAGTATTCAAAAAGGTCTTTAAGCAAATAAGGATCGAACATCATAAAAAAAAACAAAAATACCCCAATGATTACCCAAATTTTTTTACCCAAAATAATTCCTCACAACCTTACTTATGGATTTTAGGTAGTATCTATAACCCATAGGTAAGGTCGTAGGCATCATATCATTTTTTACCATTTGAAACCTACTTACGACCCTAAAATGCCCTGGTTTCTAAACCTTAGAAAATTTTCTAGATTTCTAATTTTTGGGAATGATATTACTTAGGGGAACGAGTCATACATTGGGGCATGGGTGGTACGTTCCAGTCGTATGCAGACCAGTATTGGTTGGTGGGGTGGCATTGGTTTCTGTAATAGATACGACTTGAGTGGTATGAGTCATATCGGTGGATATGGGTTGTTTGGTTACTTCACCTTATTTTAGACTTGGTAACTTAAGTTGGATCTGAGTACGTGTGGCTCACATAAGCTATAAGATAGGGTATGAGATGTACCCAGTACTCGTATAGTAGTTGATGTGTAAGAAGATGCTAACACATTTGAGGCTTTTAACTGAGAATAATTACAAAGTCTTAACCAAATTTTGTCATTTTTGATTGTTTTCTCTTTGATATTGCAGTAAAAGTCGAGATGGAAGAGAACCAAAAATAATGGAAGTAAAAGAGTTGATTTCTAAGCAAGTAAAGAGGAAAGTATAGCTGACGACTTATCTGATAAGTTGTCAGTGTTGTGATAATCTATCAGAGTTGCCGTCAGCCTTTGACATAGAATGAGATTCAGCTTAAAGAAGTGACAACCTATGATAGGCCATCAGAGTTGTGATAAGCCATCATGATCGTCATCAGGCTTAGGCAGTACTTGAGAACTTGAAGTGAAGAAATGATGATAATTCTGATAAGTTGTCAACTTGGTGATAAGTTATAAAAATCATCATCAGTTATAGATAGTGTGAGTTAGTGGGAGTAGAAGTGTGACAATATTCCCTGATAAGCCGTCAGGTGTTTGATAAGCCATCAGAAATGCCGTCATCCCAAGGTAGAAACCATGAAAGTGGCAGAGGATTTGACGATAATTCTAATAAGTCGTCAGACTCTTCATGAGGCATCATACTTCGTCATCAACTCTATGAGAAAATATCTATAATCTGTGATTTTGTTTCCATAATTAGGCTGAAGTATTTAAAGCATATGTTAGTGTTTCATTGAAAGAAAGGGTCAGAACATCTAGAACTTATTCAAAGGGAGTTTACATTTCTTTTTGGCTCTCTTAACTTAGAATTCAATAGTTAACTCTTTGATTGGGTTTTGAGATTTTCCTCTTGAAGTTAGAAAAGAATCAACTTCAGACTTCATCTTTAGTAAGTTTAATTACTTTGAATGATGAATATAATTATTGCTATCTCTTTCATTCTCATGTGGAACTAAAACCCACAACTAGGGTTGTAGGATCTATGATTATTCCTCCATGGATTTAATAGTTGGCTAGGGTTTGAGTGATTGTAGAGACATCTTGATAATTTCTTTGTTATCATTGTTATTTATTGGTTGCAAACAATAAATCCCACCTTATGTTGATTTGCTCGAACTGAGAAATAAACTAAAGGTAGCAAATTATCAACAAGGATTTTGAAAGGGTAAGATCCCATCTAATGATTAATGTTGTAACAAGATTGATCAACTTGAGATAAAATCAGTATGAATAGAATGATTTCCTAAGTTCGAGAGAATTACAGAGTTCAATATCTAGGCAGGTTGAGAAACACTTAGATGGACTGTCGAAACTGATAATTTGGTGGGTCCCACAAGTCATAAGAATCCAGTACTAACACTATTATTCAATGAGTGGTTAATAATCATAGTTATCATAACCCTAGTTTCCATTTATTATTGATTCTAAACATTGAAATTATAGCTTTGAGTTCTAAAGCAAGCCGAAACTTTAATTATTGTTTGATTGATAAAATCCCCCATTTTATCTTTTTGCAACATTTTTTTAAATTCAATTTGTAGCTATATTTTAAAATTAGTTTAATCGCCACTCTTATTGATTCTCGTGGATTCAACCCCGACTCTAAAGTTGGGTAAATATATTAACAGCGATCGTCTTGCACTAAATTGATATGTAAGCTGAGCGTTATCAAAAATGGCATCATTGTCGGGGAACAATTTGGCGTATTGAGTTGGTTTGGAATTTTAGCGTACTTTCTTGAATTCAAACTCGTAAATATTTTTTTTTAGTTTTCTTTATTTCTTGTGTTAGGTAGATTTTTATTTTAGTTTACTTATTACTTTGGCATCATTGAATGAATGTGAGCTTGGTGGTTGGAAATCTTATCTAGATGATCCATGTCCATATTGTGATGGACCGCACTTTTAGAAAGATTATGGATATGCTCCGCGGAGAGAGATGTGTGCACGATCTCCATCCTATCAGGTCTATGATTGTTCTTTATGTGGTGGTCAAGATGGGTATTGGGGTGATTGCCCAAATTCCCCCTCCCTCTATTCCGCTAACCTGAATTCTAGTTCTTGTTATAAGTTTGATAGGTCTTATGGTCAAGAAAAGGAAGAACTAAGCATCGGGAAGCATGGCATTGAAGCTATATTTCAATGAATATTGGATCTCCAGAAAGAAATGTATGATATCCCATGTGATATATGTCAATCCATTAAGATGATCATTCATGTGAAGATGGATATGGAGGTCAATCATTTAAAGCATTCTTCTATATTATGTTTATATGATATCTTGTTTGTGGAATCATTTAAAATAATGGAAGAGTGTGAAGATGAAGAGCAAGAACCCTATATTGATGTTGACCTTTATGTTGAGCAAACCTCAGTGATTTCCAAACCAACCAAACCAACCAAGAGAGATGATGCCAAGATTGAGAACATGGTACTAGAGGCAAAAGAAAAAACAAAGAAAAACTCTAATAAAGACTAGCCTAATTCAAAGTGAATATGTCAAGAAGGTGAATAAAAATAAGTGTGTAGTAGATAGTGTAAATTTTGAAGTAGGATTGATTGGGCCTCATTCAAAGCAATTTTCTACAATATGTTTAGATGATATCTTGTCTATGGAATAATTTAAAATAGTAGAAGAGTGAGAAGATGAGGAACAAGAATCCTATATTCTTGATTTTACATTAGACAAGCAACATAAAAATACACCTCAATTTAAGGTCGAGTGGTTTACCATGCTTAATCCATTACTCGACTTCTTAATTTTTGTACCACCCCTCTACGAGCGAGACCATAAGATATACTTTAAGTGGTTTACGATACTAAATTAGATGCTTCTTGGGAGGCAACCTAAGATATTTTGTCATTTGTATTCGTATTATGTGATTGACATCAGATTTTTGCACCCATGGTGCCACAAGTATGTTTTTAACTCTCTTGTTTTGGTTTGACAAATTGGGGACATTGCATGATTTTAAGTTGAGAGTGGGGCCACTTGTGGGTGTTGATGTCCTCTTGGAGAAAAGTTGTGAAAATAATAGAATGAATAAAAACTGCAACTAGCTTGAATGTGCTTTAATCAAGAAAGGGAGAAATAAGGTAAAGGTTGATAAGTGAGACCCCAAAAATAGTGTAGTGCCAAGAAGGATTAGTTACTTTAAATATCCTTGTATGTCATTCCATCCTCAAGCCTACATTATAAGCTAAAGAAAATTGCTATAGTGATCCTAACTTAACTGTCTGAAAGCTTCGAAAATGAAAATAAGTGGCAAACTTATGGTATTTGCCATACATTGACTGGAACTTCTTTCTGAGAGTGAGTGTCTCTTGACTGTCCCCACATTGACATGCTTGAGTTCACATATGAGTGAGGAGGGACTTCTTTGTTGTAAGGGCATACTGGTTACATTGGTAGTTGCTAACTTTTTTGGATTGTGTAATCTTGGTATATGCATAGTTGTGGTTGTTGAATTAATGCCATATCTTGATTCTTGTGTGTTGCATTATTGTTCTTCAATAAAATCAACATTTATTTTTTAAAATTAATTGACCTTGGAGATAGTGAAGATGTTTTGAGATAATATGGATGGTTGACTACCGAATGTACTTTCTATCGTCTTAGTTATGTTTTAGTTGCATGAGTATAAGCAATTGTTTTAAGTTAAGGGTGTTGATGTGTGAGCAGATGCTAAAACATTTGAGGCTTTTAACTGAGAATAATTGCAAAGTCTTAAGCAAGTTTTATCATTGTTTCTTATTTTCTCTTGGATCTTGCAGTAAAATTCCAAATGCAAGAGAACCAGCAATAATGGAAGTAAAGGAGTTAATTTCTGAGCAAGTAGAGAGGGAAGTATAGCTGACATCTTGTCTGATATGTTGTCAGCATTATGATAAGCTATCAGAGTTGCTGTCAGCCTTAGACGGAGAATGAGATTTGGCTTAAAGAAGTGATGACAACATGTGATAGGATATCAGAGTTGTGATAAGCCGTCAGGATCGTCGTCATGCTTAGGCAGTGCTTTTGAACTTGAAGTGAAGAAACGATGACAATTCTGATAAGTTGTCAACTTTTTGATAAGTTATTAGAATAATCGTCAACTGTAGATAGTGTGAGGTAGTGGAAGAAGAAGTATGATGACATTTCCTGATAAACCGTCAGGTGTCTGATAAGCCATCAGAAACGCTATCATCCCAAGGCAGAAACCATAAAAGTGGAAGAGGACCTGACAAAAATTCTGATAAGTCATCAAACACCTTATGATGAGTCACACTTCGTCGTCACCTGTGCGAGAAAAGATCTATAATTTTTTATTTTGTTTCCATAATTAGGATGAAGTAATTAAAGCATATGTTAGGGTGTCATTGAAAAAGGGAGGTGGAATGTTTTTAACTTATTCCAAGGGAGTTTACTTTTCTTGTTGGCTCTCTTAACTTAGAATTCAATATTAAAATCTTTGATTGGGTTTTAAGATTTTTCTCTTGAAATTAGGATAGAATCAACTTCAGACTTCATCTTGTGTAGGTTTAATTTCCTTGAATGATGAATATAATTGTTGCTATCTCTTTCTTTCTCATGTGGAACTAAAATCTACAACTAGGGTTGTAGTATCTATGATTATTCCTCCACGGATTTAATAGTTTGCTAGGGTTTGAGTGATTGTGGGGACATCTTGATAATTCCTTTGTTATGATTGTTATTTATTGGTTGCAAAAAATAAATCCCGCCTTATGTTAATTTACTCGAACTAAGAAATAAACTAAAGGTAGTGATTTATCAACAAGGATTTTGGAAGGTTAAGCTCCCATCTAATGATTAATAATCTAACACGATTGATCAACTTGAGATAAAATCAGTATGAATAGTATGATTTTCTAAGTTTGAGAGAATTAGGAAGTTTAACATCTAGGCAAGTTGAGAAACACTTAGATGGACTGTTGAAACTGATAATTTGGTGTTTCCCATAAGTCATGAGAATCCAGTAGTACAACTATTATTCAATGAGGGTTTAGTAATCATAGTGATCATAACCCTAGCTTCTCTTTATTGTTGACTTAAACCATTGAAATTTTAGCTTTGAGTCCTGAAGCAAGTCGAAACTTTAATTATTGTTTGATTGATAAAACCCCCCATTTTATCTTTTTGCAACATTTGTCTAAATTTAATTTGTAGCTATAGTTTCAAATTAGTTTAATCACCACTCACATTGTTCCTCGGGTATTTGACCCCGACTCCAAAGTTCGGTAAATATATTGATGATGACCGTCTTGCACTAAATTAACGTGAAAGTTGAGCGTTATTAGTGGTCAGTATTCAAACCTCCTAGATTCTATTATTCCAGGTGTACGGTTTATGGGTACTACTCATACACTCGGGTACGAATTGGATTTAGGGAGTATTGGATGGTACGATTGAAATGGGTGTTCGTACCCATTTCTGGGAGTTTATGTGAGGGCAATCTGAATATTTTTCCTCTCATTTTAATAAGGTCCCACAACTTATATGGACCTTAGAAGATTATTTTCCCCATTATTCTATTCTTAAAAACTTATGAAAACACTTTTAAATCCTCTCTAAAGTTATTGGGAAAAGAAGGTTAAGGTTTTATCTTAAGGCTCAGTTTATGGCTTGTGTTAGTGGTTTCTCCCTAATAAATTCTCAATTAAGACATGTTCACTTCCCTCATTGTTATTTCTAACTAAATTCATGGTTTTATACAATGATTTTGAGGTTTCTAACTAATTATGCTTTTCATATTTTTTAATGGTGGTTTTGGATAATTTGATTGGATGGTAATGGTTATTGGTGATTGGAATTAGTTTTGGAAATATTATGCCCCCAATGTGTTTGATAAAATGCTTAAACAATGTTTTTACTATGCTATTGTCTTTTCAATGGAAATTATAAATGTTTTAAACTAGGTAATGGAACCCTAAATGGATTTTATGGTTTAAAGAAATGGTTTGGCTATATAAACCTACTTGTGTGGTACATGGGAATCTCCTAAGTCAATTAGATAGTACGATCTATGGGTATATAGGAATCCCTTGGTCACTAAAAGGTTTGCATAAGGATAATACTTGTAAGTGATAGTTGGTATAATGATACAAATATTAATAGCCTTTGTTAATAAATGGATAATGGTTTGGTTAGTTGGAAAATAGCTTTAATTGGGCTTAAAGAGGGAGGTATAGCAAAGCCATAAAAAGTGGAGGTCCTAGGGGGATCGAAACTAAAAACTCATATTTGTCGATCTGTGATTTGGTCTTGGTGACCGTGTGCATGATGTCAGACTTTATATTAGGGGATGTACTATTTATCCTAGATTTTCTTCCCTGGTCGTGCGGCATCACGCATTGAGGACCTTTTGGTAGGGAAAGCTGAACCTATATATCTCATGAGTGGTTTAGGATAGCAAAGCTACACAAACTAGGTAAAGGTTTTTAATGCATGATAAACAAGATTCCCTTTCCCAGCATGGTTATATATATGTATGGTTGTATGCATTATAGATGGTTTTACTTGGTCTTATAAATGGCATTATTTTATCCTTATAAAGTGTTTATGCTGGCAATCACACGCTAACCCATCTTTGACCAGTTGTAAACCCACGGTATACAACAATCGGTCATTCTAATCCTTGTTTTTAACATTTGGATACTTGGGTCAGCTATTGGATTAAAGTGGTGAACTTTAGTCTTTTTAAAAAGCTCCATTTAATTGGTGTTATTTCATACTTTGGATTACTTTTGGATTATGGTTTTGTCTATGGTTGGGGGAATTTCCCAACTAGATTGTATTACTCTTTTGGTTAGAGGCTTTGTGGTACTTTTATGGGTTAGAATAACTGGGATCGGTATGGGTGTCATCTTTAGCATTGGCATTAGTGTTGGGGCTCACACCCTTGGATAATATTGTTTGTTGCTCTATCATTGTATGTTATATTATGTAACATGATTTGGTTATTAAGTGATTGTTGATTTAAGGATATGGTTTGGTTATCAGATGGGTTTAGGATAGTTCGACTTGGTTGGGTTGGTCTTGGTAATTGACCTATCCCAGAGTTTTAAAATAAACAATAATTTTATATTGTTATATGTTCTAAATTCAGCCAACTCTGGACAAGTGGCTGGAGGTTGGGTGGGGTAATAGGGGGTGGTCTGCGGTCTGGGTCAAAATTAGGATGCCCATTATTATAAGGCCTCGGGTTGGGTAGTGTCAAGTTGTTATTAGAGCTTTAGGTTTATGGTCAATTGGGAGTCCAAAAATTCATTTCTAGTAGAGTCTCATTTAGGGGTATGTAGTATGCCAAACTCATAAGAGAGAGGATACATGGAATTTAAGAATGTTTCACTTTATTAGTATTCTATTTTCAAGCTCAGAGTCTAAGTCTTGGATTCTTCTCTAATCCTTGGTTATTCCTTTTTTAGATTATCCCTCGTAGATCTGGAATAAAAGGAAAATCTTTGGTCCCATCTGGGCGAGATGTTGATTAGGTATGTCCTCTGTTGGGAGTTCGTCTTTGATCTCAGGGTCCTATCCTTAATGGTTCTGGAATTCTGCTAGTTGTTACTAGTCCTCTTTAAGGTGACGTGACTAATGCAAAATTTTGTAAGTCAATTTATGGTATTTGTTATTTGGTTGGTTCTCAGGTTGAGTAGGATATGTTTGTTGGATTGTCTATTGAGGTCACAAGGGTTAGCCAATTTATAAAGATGAGTCCTTCTTCTTTCATAGGAGTGAAGTTGGAGGAGGATCCTCAGGCTTTCTTGGATGAGATGGAGAAGATATTCAGGGTTATGCAGGCTACTAATGTGGAAGGGGTGAACTTTGTATCTTATCATCTTAAGGATATTGCATATTAGTGGTATGAGAAGTTGGACATGGATAGAGGTGAGGTGGTGGAGTCAGAATTATGAAAGGCTTTCTCCAATGCCTTCGTGGATCATTTCTTTTCTCAAAAGTTGAGAGAAGTAAAAATGGAGAAGTTTGTGAATCTTAAACAGAGGAGAATGTCTATCAAGCAATATGCCTTAAAATTTCATCAGTTGTCAAGGTATGCTCCTAATTTGTCGGCTGACATGAGGGTGAGAGTGAGGAAGTTTGCTTCTGGTGTGAATCGATACTTGATCTTGGAAAGCTAAACTGCCTTGCTATTAAGTATATGGACATTTTTAGGTAACTGTTCATATGAAATAAGTAGAGAAAGAAAAGAGAAAATAGGTAAAGTTTGGAGATAGATAGTGTAAGAGGGTTAGGTTCTCTAAACAGGATGGTGCTCAGCACTAGGGAAGTCAGGACAGAGGTAAATGGAAAAAGAAAAAGTGTGGGAGTTCTAGTTCCTCTTTTGTTGTAAGTGTTCCTTATCCAAAACAGTCAGGTGATAGGCGTTCATAAGGTGGTGATAGTTTTTAGGAATAGGGTGCCCTATCTTAGAAAATCTGGGGCCAATTAGCTTCTTCATGCCATCCTTGTTAGTTTTGTGGTCATCCTCATTGGTGTTATTATGATGAAGAGAGGGATAAATATTTTAGGTTTAGCTAGCCAGGCCATCTACTCAGGAATTTTCTGGTTAAGAAGGTGGCTATGGGAGTGAATAAGGTTTCTATTGCTTCATTTTCCACTCTGGCACCAGGTGGTGTTACTTCTGCGTTGTTACTGCTCCTGGTTCTAGTGTTATAAAGAATATGTTATATGTTCTTGCATCTTGACAAGAATCTAAGGTATCACCTGATATCATTATAGGTATGTTACAACTCTTTTCTCATAACATGTATTGTTTGCTTGATCTGAGGTCTACACATTTTTATGTGATCCCATATGTGGATATGTGTATTGATTTTTGTCCTATGGTTATTTCGGGTCATTTTTCTATTTCACCCCGGTATGTGACTCGATTATTTCTTTGAGAGTTTATTGGGTGTGTATGGTAGCTGTTGGTAGCAAGCAGACCCTGGTGGATTTTTTTGAACTGGATATGGTGTATTTTGATATGATTCTAGAGATGGATTGGTTAAAATCTTATTATACATCCTTGGATTGTTAGACCTATAAGGTTATCTTTAGGTTCCCTGGTGAATCAGTTATTGAATGGAAGGGTGGTTCCCTAGCTCCTAGGAGGAGGTTTATTTCTTATCTTTGAGCTCGAAGATTGATCTCTAAAGGATGTCTCTATTATTTAGCCTGGGTTAAAGATTAAACTTAGAGGTCCTTTCTTGCAGTCAATTCGGGTGGTTAATTAGTTTCTTGAGGTCTTTCTGTATAATTTTCCTGGTGTTTCTCCGGCTATGGAAATTGATTTGATTCCGGAAACTCGTCCAATATCTATTCCTTCTTATAGAATGGATCCAGCTGAGTTGAGGGAACTTAAGGAGTAACTTAAGGAGATTCTAGATAAGGGGTTTATTCATCCTAGTGTATCTCCATGGGGTGCACCAGTGTTGTTCATGCAAAAAAAGGATGGTTCCCTTCGGATGTGTATTAACTATAGGAAGTTGAATAAGGTCACTGTCAAGAACTAGTAACCTCTCTTAAGGATAGATAACTTGTTTGATTAGTTGTAGGGTTCTAAGTTTTTCTCTATGATAAATCTTCGATCTGGGTATTATCAGCTTAAGATTAGGGAGGTGGATATCCCTAAAATGGCTTTTCATACTCGGTAAGGTCATTTTAAATTCTTGGTGATGCCATTTATTTGACAAATGCTCTAGCAACATTTATGGATTTAATAAACCGGGTTTTCAGGCAGTTCTTGGATCTCTTTGTCCTTATTTTTATTGATGACATTCTATATTATTCTAAGAGTGATGTGGATCACGCTAATTACCTTTGTGTAATGTTATAGATATTGAAGGAACAATGGTTGTTTTCCAAGTTCTCTAAGTGTGACTTTTGGTTGAACGTTGTGACTTTTCTTGGTCATATTATTTCTAATGAGGGGATCATGGTGGATCCTCAGAAGGTGGATGCAGTTAAAAGGTGTCCTAGACCAAAGACTACATCAGATATTTGGATCTTCTTGGGTTTGGCTAGGTATTATCGGCGATTTGTGAAAAGTTTATTGAGTATAGCTGCTTCTTTGACTTAGTTGACTCAGAAAAAGATGAAGTTTCCTTATTTAGATGCTTATAAGTGGTGTTTTGAGAAGCTGAAAGATATGATAACTTTGGCTCTAATTTCGACTTTGCCTGAGGGTAATGATGGGTTTGTGGTTTATTGTGATTCATCTTAAGTGGGTCATGGTTGTGTGTTGATGCAACATGGGAAGGTGATTGCCTATGATTCCAGGGAGTAGAAAGTGCATGAGAGAAATTATCCTACTCATGATTTGGATCTTCTATTGATGGTTTTGCTCTAAAAATATGGAGATATTAGTTGTATTGTATTCATGTGGATATCTTTTCTATTCATAAGAGTCTATAGTATGTGTTCACTTAGAAGAAGCTTAATCTCAAGCAGAAGAAATGGTTATAGATTCTCTAGGATTAAGAAATGAGTCATCACTATCACCCAGGTAAGGCTAATGTGGTTTCTGATGCTCTTAGTAGGTTATCCATAGGGATTTTAGCTTATGTGGAGAAAGGGAAGCAGGAATTGGTGAAGGATATTCATTTCTTATCTAATTTTGGAGTTTTCCTTTTAAACTCCAAGGATGTTGGTGTGATGGTACATGAAGTGGTTCATTCTCTCTTGGTGTATAGGTTAAGGAGAAGAAACTTCTTGATCCTATCATGATAGAAATCAAGAGTGATATTGGTGGGAAAAAAGTAATGGTATTTGAGATTAGTGGCAATGATACTTTATGGTACCAAGGGAGGTTATGGGATCTTGATAATGATGGGTTACGACAAAGGATTTTGACAGAGGCACAAGAATCACTCTATATTGTTCATCTTGGCTCTACAAAAATGTATCATGACCTAATGGAGATATATTGGTGGAATGGCTTGAAAAGGGATGGGGCTAATTTTGTTGCCAAGTACATGGTGTTCCAATAGGTAAGGTTAAGCACAATCGAACCGGTGGGTTGTATCAAGAGATTTAGTTACTTGAATGGGAATAAGAAGTGATCAATATGAATCTCGGTACCGACCTTCTTTGGTCTCAAAACTAATATGGTTTGATTTGGGTTATCGTGGATAGAATGACAAAGTCTGCTCACTTTCTGCTAGCGAGGACTATCTTTTTGACGGAGGACTATGCAAAGTTGTACCTTTAGGAGATAGTAAAGATATGGGGTACCTATTTTGATCATCTCTGATCTTGGTGCATAGTTTTATCTCATTTTTGGCAGTCTCTTTAGAAAGGATTAGGTAGTAAGGTTAGTCTGAGTAATGTTTTTCATCCTGAAATAGATGGGCAGGCATAGAGGACTATTTAGGCATTGGAGGATATGCTTTGGGCTTGTGGGATTGATTATGGTGGAAAATTTATTGACCATCTACGTTTGTAGAGTTTGCTTACAACACTAGTTGTCATTCTAGTATTGGTATGACCCCTTTCGAGGAATTATATGGTAGGAGGTTTAGATCTCTTATTGGTTGGTTTAAGCTTGGTGAGGCGGATATTTTTGGTCCTAATTTGGTTTACCAAGTGATGGAAAAGGTGAAGGTGATTCAGGATAGGCTTAAGGCTACCCAAAGTCACCAAAAGTCCAATGCAGATATTAGGCACAGAGACTTGGAGTTTGAGGTTGGGGATAGGGTGTTACTGAAGGTATCTCCCATTAAGGGAGTGGTGTAGTTTGGAAAAAAAGGGAAGCTTAGTCCCCGGTATATTGGTCCTTATATGGTTTTCTGGAGGGTTAGTGATGTTGCTTATGAATTAGAGTTTCCTTCTAGCTTGACCTCCATTCATACGGTATTCCATGTTTCCATATTGAGGAAGCGTCTTGGTAATCCTCTTTCAGTTGTTCCTTTAGAGGTATTGGGTATCTTTGATTGTCTATCTTATGAAAAAGTCCAGATCAAGATTTTGGATAGGTTGGATTGTAGATTGCAGACCAAGGATGTGTCCTCGATTAAGGTTCTATGGCAGAACCATAACGTAGAAGAGGCCACACGGGAAGCGAAAGCAAACATGATGTCCAAATATCCGCATTTGTTTACTGCTCCTAGTATTCCGGCAAAAGGTTTGTGTTGTTAAACACATCTTTATTTTCTGTATTTATAAAGGAAAAGTTGCTTCTCTTGCTTTTTTGCTTATTTTCTTAAAGGTAAGAGTAGAGACATTTAAGGTTGGATTAATGTTTGATAATGCAAATGACTTGTGCGTATGGTTACCACTACCTTGTCCATTATTCAGGGACAAATACTTCTAGTGGGGGAGACTGAAACACCCTAGTTTCTAGACCTGAGAAAATTTCCTAGATTTATGGTTTCTGGAAATGATATGACTTAGGGGAAAGAGTCATACATTGCGGTACAGTGGTATGTGCCAGTCCTATGCGGACCTGTGTTGGTTGGTGGGGTACAACTTGGGTAGGATGAGTCGTATACGTGAATATGGGTTATTTGGGTACTTCACTTAATTTTAGACTTGGTAACTTAAGTTGGATCTGAGTACGAGTGGCTCACCATGCGCTACTCAGGGTACGAGACATACCTAAGACTCATATTATGGTCAGCATTTAAACCTCCAAGATTCTAGTCTTCTAGGGGTACAGTTTATGGGTACTAGTCATACACTTAGATATGACTTGGATTTAGGTGAGTCATACCTTGGACAGTGTTGGTCCCAAGGAAGGTGGCCTTGGGTACGAGTGGTGGGTACCACTCGTATTGGAGGGTACGATTAGTATGGATGGTCGTGCCCACTTAACGGGAATTCTGGGAGTTTAAGTGAGGGAAATCTGGACATTTTCCCACTTATCATAATAAGGTCCAATGACATATATGGCCCTTGAAAGTTTATTTTACCTACTATTCTATTCTTAAACATACAGGAAACCACACTTAAATCCTCTCTAAAGTTCTTGGGCAAAGATGGCTAGCGTTTCATCTTAAGGCTCAATTTGTGACTTGTGTTGGTGGTTTATCTCCAATAACTTCTCAATTAAGACATGTTATCTTCCGTCATTGTTAGTTATAACTAAAGGCATGGTTTTATACAATGTTTGCACGGTTTGAATGTTGTATGATTTGGGTTTTCAAATATGATTTGGGGGTTTTATTTGTAAATGCTTGGTTATGGTTTCCCTATGCTTTAATTATGCTTTTCATATGCTTTAATGGTGATTTTGGATAATTTAATTGCATGGGAATGGTTATTGATGATTGGAATTGGTTTTGGTAATACTATGCCCCCAATGTGTTTGATTAAATGCCTAAATAATGTTTTCACTATGCTAGTGGTTTTTCAATGGAACTTATACATGTTTTAAACATGGTAATGGAATCCTAAATGGCTCCCATGGTTTGGAATAGTTTAAAAGAATGGTTTTTATTAATAAACCTACTTGTGGGGTATATAGGAATCCCCCAAATAAATTAGATAATATGATATATGGGTACATCTAAATCCCTAAATCACTAAAAGGTTTTCCTAAGGACAATACTTGAAAGTAATGGTTGGTGTAACGATACCAATATTAAAAGCCTTTGTTAATAAATGGATAATGGTTTGGTTGGTTTGAAAATGATTTTTATTAGGATAAAAGGGAAAGGTATAGAAAAGCCATGGAAGGTGGAGGTCCCAGGGGAATCAAAACTGGAAACTCATATTTGTTGATGTGAGGTTTGGTCTTAGTAAAATTGTGCAAGATGTCACACTTTATATTGGGGGATTTACTAAACTCCCGGTTTTTCTTCCTTGGTCGTGTGGCTTCACGCACTAGGTCCCTTTCACCAGGGGAAGCTAAACCGATATAGGCCATGGGGTTTTAGGGTGGCAAAGCTACACATCTCAGGTAAAGGTTTTAACTGCATGCTAAACACAATTCCTTTTTCCAGCTTGTTTATATATATGTATAGTTGTATGCATTATGGATTGTTTTACTTAGTTGTATAAATGGCATTATTTTATCCTTATCCCGAGTTCATGGTAGCGATCTCTCTCTAACACATCTTCGAGCAGCTGTACACCCACGCTATGCAGGAGTTGGCCATTCTACTCCTCTTGCTTAGCATTCGGATACTTGGGTCAGCCGTTGGATTGAAGTGGTAAACTTCCATCTTTCCCGAAGGCTCTATTTCATGGATTTTGTTTCATACTTTGGATTACTTTTTGATTATGGTTTTGCCTATAGTTGGGATCATGTCTTAACCAGATTGTATTACTCTTTTGTTTAAAGTCTTTGTGGTACTTCTATGGGTTGGAATAAGCGGGATCAGTATGGGTGTTAGCATTGGCATTGGTTTTGGGGCTTACACCCTTGGACAATATTGTTGGTTGTTCCATATTTTTATGTTATGTTATGGAACATGGTTTGGCTATTAATTGGCTGTTGATTTAAGGCTATGGTTTAGTTATTGGATAGGTTCAGGATAGTTGGACTCGATTGGGTCGGTCTCGGTAATAGACCTATCCCAGAGTCTTGAAATGAACATTAACGCTATCTTGTTATATTTTCGGTATTAATAAAATTCAGGGCAGGCGGCTGGAGGTTGGGTTAGGTAATGGGGGTGGTCTCTGATTTGGGTGGGACTCGGATCCCATTATGATAAGGCCCCGGGTCAGGTCCTATCAGACCCCCAACTTATGACCCATAGGTAGAACCTATGGCCTACAAGTATGCTCGTAAGTATTAGACCTTTTTTACGCTCTTAAGATGCACCTACGACCCCCAACCTACAACCCATAAGTAGTTCCTATAGCCCATTGGTATGGTATCGTAGGTATGCAGACAGCTTCACAGGTTTCAGTAAAATAGCCATAACCTTTTACTCCAACGTTGGATTAAGGTGATATCGGATGCATTGGAAAGAAGATTCAAAGATACTCCTAAGTTGAAACATTAACTAAATATAAATCGTTAGAAAATCATCTTTGAGTTAGTAGATTTTTATGATCTCAATTTATCTCCAAAGATATTCCCATAATATAGAATTGATCATCACACTTATAGTAACATAGAATTAATAGGTTTAGATCTATTTATGTAGGAATGACAGATCGAATTCTAGACCAAAAATATGGGGTGTTACGCATATATAGTACTAATTCGTCATGATCCAAGACTATCTCCTAGTTGTAAAACAGTTATTAGAAGCACACGCGTTCCAAAGCTAACTCATGGTGCTGGCAAATGCATGAGCAATTGAATATAAACATGTGTAAAATCTTAAATGACTGACTGAAAGCATAATCATGAGATATGTTTTTTTAGTACATTACTGTTAAAAGATTACAACACTTTAATCTAAAAGGATGAGGAACTGAAACTACATACAATAACTCTAACTGGCCCACCTATGCCTGTAGGTAACCAAAAACTTTTTTCCCACTTATAGAAACCATCAGCATCCATATATGGTGACTTAAAACCACTGGTTGCACTTTTATTTTCAAATAGTGTGTTGAAGGGTCTCATCACATCGAGGAGCGTTCTGACATGCGTCTGCACATGCTCGATTGTATTCATAAATAGAATATATTTAACAGATTTTTGGATTTAAATATCACTACTTCTCAGTTTTTAAATAAATTTTGTCCCAAAATATATCTGTCAATTAATCATTTTCCAAATTCAAATCCAAAGATGAAGCCAAGCCCAGTGAGCGATGGCAATAATATTGCAAGGTTTGTCTTTTTCTTGCCTCAGTATCTACATAAAGGCATGCTTCTATATTTATGTATGAAGAAGTTTTTTTCTTTCACCAATGTGTGAGAATACTTCTTTTCATAAATTGAAAGTCCCATTCATTTTTTCTTCAGATTCCATTCACTCTTACCACTTAGTACCCAAAGATACACCATATGAATGAAAAATTGCTATTTTATCAAAAAAAAATACGGACAAGTGTGTGATTTATAAGCAAAGACTAATTTCATCTGGATAAGTTGGTTTCTATTTGAACTTTCTGTAATGAACTTGCATTGGTTGAATTCGATCAATTGGCATAGTGATATCTTTGTAGCATCGATCTTTTGGGTACACATAGGCAATGAAACTAACACACCAACCTTTTAACATTTAAGCTTCTCATATTTTTTGTAACACCCAAAGTGTTACGATGTCTAAAACAACTTAAAATAAACTTACTTAACTCCTATCTTAAGTGTAAAACAGCTTGAGAAAAGTTTGGATACATTAGGAAAAGATTGGGGCCCATAAATGGGGCTGTGTGTTGCAAAGAGGTTAGTGCGCAATGGATTAACGTTGCAAAGGGACCCATGAGGGATCACTGTCTTGCCTCTACATTAGGCCTCGTGCAATAAAGCTGGCGATTTTTGGTGGGATTCATGTAAACTAGGTATTAGGCTCGTGCTCTTGACTGCACTACTCCACCTGGGTTACAACGGTCCCTACTAGTACTCTTCAAACCCCTCGATCGGGTTCTATACAGTGCTTGCAGGGATATATATTGAATGAAGAGTTCCAAAAGTCCATCCACTATCTTACTAAGATTATGGAATTGTAGTCTCATCATTTTGATCATGTTAGTCCTACTCCTGTTCTTCTGAGGTTTCTCAGGTAGGCTAATTTATGAGTCTGAATCCCCCAACCTTTATAGTCTAAGGTTGATGAGGCTTCTTAGGGGCTTATTGATAATATGGACAAGATATTTAGTATGATTCATGCTAGAGATTAAGAAGGGGTTGAATTTGCAGCTTATCAATTAAAAAAATGGTTTATCAATGGTATGAAAATGGGAAGAGTTCAGGGGTGAAGATGACAGGTCAGTGGTAAGGTATGAGTTCACATAAACTTTTCTTGATCATTTCCTTCCCAAGGATAAGATAGAAGCCAAAACTAAAGAGTTTGTGAATTTAAATTAGGGTAGGATGAGTGTTAAGGAGTATGCATTTAAGTTCATCCAATTATCTCGTTATACCTCTAAGCTTATGTCTAGTATGAGGTAGTTTTCTTTGGGTCTATCTCGTGACTTGGTGTGAGAGTTTAAGGCTGTTATGTTGAATAACAATATAGATATATTGAGGTTGGCAATTTATATGTAGCAGGTAGAAGATGAGAAGAAAAAGTATATGGAAATGGGAGAAAGATACAACAAGAAGTTTATGTATATAAAACAGTGTAAAAATTAGCAAAACAATGGGAAGGATAGTAGGCAATGGCCTAAGAAGAAGAACTGGGGAAATTCTTATTCCTCAACTAGTGCTCTTTATCCTAAGCCTTTAGCAGATATGCATTTTCATCATAACAACAGTCCTCGTGTACACGGTGCTCAATCTCAGGTTAGTGGATCTTAGTCAGCCCGTCCATATCCACCTTACCATGTTTGTGGGATGCTTCATCATGGTTATTGTAAGAAGAGGAGAAATAGTGTTCTAAATGTGATCAACCGGGTCATATGCAGATAGATTTTCCTTCATCTGGAGTTTCCATTGGGCTTATAAGGTCCCGATCATAACTTTATAAGCCCCTACAACTAAGGGTTCTTCTTCATGGATGGGAAATGGTCGGAATTACCTTTATGCTCTTTCCACTCATTGCAATCTGAGACGTCCCTAAATGTTGACACTAGTATGTTACAACTTTTCTCATGTAATGTTTATGATTTGCTTGATACATGTTCTACCCTATATTATGTGACTCCTTAGGTGGATGTACACGTTGATTTAGGTCCTGAACGTATATCAATCCCTTTTTTCTTTTCTACCCCTGTAGGTAAGTCTATTTTTGCTAGAAAAATCTATAAGGGTTGTGTGGTATCTATCCCTCATAGAGAGACATTGGTTGATCTAATAGAGCTTGATATGGTGGATTTTGAAGTGATCTTGGGGATGAATTAGCTTTATTTTTTCTATGCTTTCCAGAATTGTAGGACTCAAAAGATCACTTTTCATTTTCCTAATGAACTAGTATTAGAATAGGAGGAAAGTTTCATGGTACCTAAAAGGAAGTTTATTTTTTACCTTAGGGCTCAAAAGTTGATATCCAAGGGGTGTTTGTTTATCTAATTCTGGTCAATGATTCAAACTCTGAAATTCCCTCCTTGTGATTTATCCTTGTGCTTGGTAAATTTCCTGAAGTCTTTCTCGATGATCTTCCTAGGATTCTTCCTGATAGAAAAATAGATTTTGGGATTCATCTTCTATCAGATACTCACCCCATTTCTATTCCTCCTTATAGGATAGCTCTAACGAAGCTAAAAAAGCTAAAGAAGTAGTTAATAGATCTCCTCGATAAGGGTTTCATACATCCTAATATTTTCCTGTAGTGTTGTTCTATTATTTTTTTTGTGAAATAAAGATGGGTCTCTTTCAATGTGTATTGACTATCATCCGTTGAATAAGGTCACCATGAAAAAAATACCCTCTTCTTAGAATGAATGACCTTTTTGATTAACTTTAGGGTGCTAAGTGTTTCTCTAAAATATATCTTTGTTAGGGTTATCATCTATTAAAAATTAGGGAGGTTGATATTTCCAAGACTGCCTTTCCAAACTGGTGTGGTCACTATGAGGTTTTGGTTTTATCATTTGGGTGACTAATGCTCCGACTACCTTTATGGACCTTATGAATCGGGTATTCAGATAGTTTTTAGATCTATTTGTTTTAGTCTTCATTGATTACATCTTGGTTTACTTTAAAACTGAGGAGGATTATGTAAATCACCTTTGAATTATGTTGTAAACCATTAAGGGCTAGGAATTGCATGCAAAAATTTCTAAATGTGAATTGTTGTTTTATGTTGTGACTTTTTCTGTGTATGTTGTGTCTAGATAAGGATTAAGATGGACCCCTAAAAGGTTGAGGTGGTTAATAAGTAGCCTAGACCCACAATTTCAACCAACATTAAGAGCTTCTTAGGCTTGGCAGGGTACTATAAGAGATTTTTGGAGAGTTTCTTCTCAATCTCTACCCCGCTTATGAGGCTGACTCAGAAAAAGGTAAAGTTTTTTTAGTCTTATGCTTGTGCGGGCAGTTTTGAGAAATTAAAGAATAAGTTTATTTTTGGTCCTGTTCTGGCCCTGCTCGAGGGTAATGAAGGGTTTGTTATGTATTATGAAGTGTCCCGTGTGGGGTTGGGTTGAGTATTAATTCAACATGGTAAGGTTGTGGCTTATGCTTTCAGGCAGCTTAAGGTTCATTAGAGAAATTACCTGACTCACGATCTACAGTTGGCGATTGTGGTCTTTTCTTTGATGATATGGTATCACTATCTGTATAGGGTGCATATGGATATTTTTTCAAATCATAAGAGCTTACAGTGTGTGTTCACACAAAAAAAATTATTAAATCTCAGATAGTAGAGGTGGCTTGAATTGCTTTAGGATAATGACATGAGTCTGCACTACCATCCAGGTAAAGCTAATGTTGTTGCTGATGCTCTTAGGCGGTTGTCTATATGGAGTCTATCCAATATTGAGGAGGATAAAAGAGGATTGTTGAAGGATATTCACTTGGTGACTAACTTAAGGCTTCAACTTATGGACTATGGGGTTGGAGGGGTGATCGTTCAGGAAGTAGTTAAATCATCTCTTAGTATTGAGGTCAAAGAGAGGCAGGTTCTGGATCCAATCCTTATGCAAATCAAGGATGACATGGGTCAGCAAAAGGTTTTGGATTTTGAGATTACGGGAGATAGTATCCTGAGATATCAAGGAAGGTTGTGTGTTCTTAATGTATATAGGTTTTGGGAAAGGATCATGGCTGAAGATCATATGTACAGATATTTAGTTCATCTGGGTTTGACAAAAATGTATAATGACTTCATCTAAATCTATTGGTGAAAAGGTATGTGGCGACTTTTGTTGCCAAGTGTATGGTCTGTCAGCAAGTCAAGGTTTAGCATTTGAGGCCCGAAGGTACCTCTCAAGAGATAGCGTTACCCATTTGGAAATGGGAGATGATCAATATGGAATTTATTACGGGTCTTCTGCGGTCTCAAAACCAGATGATTCTATTTGGATTATTATGGGCAGAATGACAAAGTGAACTCACTTCTTGCCTATGAGAACTAATTGCTCCAGAGAGGATTATGCTAAGTCATTTAGTCAGGAGATAGTTAAGTTTGATACGGCCTCGTCGTCTATTATTTCTTACCAAGAAACACAGTTCTATTCTCAGGTTAACCTTATCATCGCTTTCCACCGCAAATGGATGGGCAAGCGGAGCACACTATTCGGACTTTGGAGGATATGCTAAGGGCCTGTGTAATTGACTTTAAAGTAAGTTGGTTTGATTATTTGCCTCTCATTGAATTTTCTTTTAATAATAGTTATCATTCCAACATCTAAATGGCCCTTTTTGAAGCCCATTATGGTAGAAGGTGTTGGTCAACTATTTGATGTTTAAAGTGGGCGAGACTAGGTTGTTTGGGCCTAACTTAGTTCACCAATCAATGGAGAAGATGAAGGTGATTCTAGAAAGACTAAAGACTACCGAAAGTTCCCAAAAAGTCTTATGTAGATATGAGGTAGAGGGGGATGGAACTTAAAGTTATGATTCGATATTTTTAAAGGTTTCTTCTATGAAAAGAGTCATGATATTTGGGAAAAAAGGGAAGCTTAACCCTCGTTAACTTTGTCTATATTAGATTTCAGAAGAATTAGGAATGTTACTTATGAGTTGGAATTGGTGGACATTGGTCATCTGATGATTTGGACACTGCATAGGCTTTTTCTTAAATCTCTCACAAGTCTCATGAAGAGCTTCAGTTGGAAGTTTCCTGAAGTTACTAATTTCATCTCTCAATTGTGCCCTCTTGGATGGAGGAAAGAACCTTTCTAGGAAAGCATCTTTCAATTTCCGCCAATTGGTAATCGTGTCGGGAATTAGCCTATTCAACCATAAAGTTGCCACCCCAGACAGAGACAATGGAAACAACCGCAACCGAATAGCATTTTGCCTAACTCCTGGGTTATTAAATAATTTGCATGTCGAGATGAAGTTACCTAAATGCATGTTCGGTTCATCACCCACAAGTCCACCGAACAACTCCTTATGATGTAATCATTGGATCATAGTGCTCGAGATGTTGAACCTGGCAGTGCTAAGGGCAAAGGAAGAATTGCCCTGGTTGAACCAACTCCATCCAAATTATCATCATTATCTTCTTTATTAAATTGGACGGCTTGACATTTTGGTCTCGCCCTAGGATGGCGATTTCTATTTGCATTCTTGTATACTGGTGCAGGTATATTGCCTACACACCTCAGGTTGGCTGGATTTAATAAATCATCATCACCCAGATCATCATCATCAAGGTTTAGTTCCCGGCCTGGATGGTTCATATTCTACTGATGCACATATGCAGCTGCCAGTGCAGTTAACCGAACTGCTTCCTGTGGAGCATCTTTTCTCTCTGGGTCCTGTTGACCATCCATTCTACCAATAATTTGAGGTTTTAGATGAATAGGTAATAAAGGTTCATCTGGTCTTCGTGTACTTAGCATGTAAGACAATCAACCTGAACAGAACAAAAACAACAAACGAAAAGTAAAATTTGAGAAACTTTGACCAAAAGTCAATTAACAATCACAGACTTAATTTACAACCATATTCCCCAGCACGGGCCCAAAATTTGATAAGCCCAAATTAAAACTATCTTACGAAAGTATAGGCGATCGATATCAAATATACAACCCAACCGGGTTGGGTGTCGAATCCTGCAAGAAATACTATGTTCACTAAGTATTACGACTGTTATTAGACTGTTGATCTAAGGTGCCAGAGTAAAGCAGGTTTTAAAATGTTAACAATATTCTTTCGTACTTGTATCACACACAGGTTCAGCTAATAGGAGTGAATGTAAATAGAATTTCAATGAGAATTAATTAACTAGAGTTATGTTCACCAAGATGTTCAAACAATTAGGGTTGTGAATTTGTGGTCGAATTCTAACTTATAGATTCAATTGCAAGAAATATTGACTTCTAAGAATTACCCACGTGTTTCTCAACCTCATGGATGTTTCACCCTTTATTTCTCTCTAACTTAAAGGATTTATGCATTGTTCAATAACACTCTCATGAGGGTTAACCCCGTTAAGGCATCAACCCATTAACCCAAAGGGTGGACCTATGTATTTCATGTGAATCACTTCTTTTTTCAACATCTTCTTTCTTGTCAGACAAGTGGTGTTCATGGGCTCACTTCTCAAGTTTGCAACAAAGAAATGTCAATATAATGAAGAGAGATTCATACAATTTAGATAGATGCTAGAAACCACACCAATTCACAACCCCAAACAACTCTCTACATCAAGGCTCCTATACCCCTAGTTGTGGGAGTTTATCTACTCATCTCCCTATAAGATATAAAACATATATTGAGGCTCATAAATAGCTTCAAGAGAGTACTTACAATAGTCACAATATTGTTCTTCTCAATCTTCGATGAAAAATATAGAATCTAATATTAGCTCTTAATTTCTAGCTTCAAATTTCAGTGAAAAGTATTAGACAACTCTTAATAGAGGAGAAAGTATGAAACTAATGTTAAAAGATGCAGAATAAACCCTAATACTTCATATTTGTATGATTCCCAAACTGGGGTTTTAAAATTTAATCTCGGAGTTGTCGCTTCATGCTCGATGGGTCGAGCGACGGTTCATCGTTGGGGTGACGGTCCTTCACTAGAGCTCCACTGAGTCTATGTTCTACTTCTGGGTGACGGGTAGGGAGATAGTTTGTCGTACGGTCGATGGTCCATCACCTGGTCTGTCGCATGACTTTCAGTGATTCTGCATTCTATTTCTTGGAGATGGTTTAGGTTGATATTTCATCACAGAGTTGATGGTCCATTGCCTAGACCATCGCAGGATATCCAGTGTTACTGTCTTCTATTTTTGGGCGACGGTTCAAGCAGATGGTTCGTCTCAAGGTCGACGGTCCATCGCCTATACCGTTGATGATCACTTTTCCTTTGTTTTACTCAGTTTAACCAAGTTATTCTTCATACTCAGTTCTTATCCTGAAAACACTAAAGTACAATGTTAAATACCATAATAGTTACTTGAAAATACACAATAATACTAATGAAAAGGCCTAAAATGTCTCATCAAATGCTGGAACATCTGTTATAAATTCATAGAGACCGAAAACCCTTTAATATAAGTCTGCCAAATCTCTAATAAATTGAAACCAACATCTATCTGAAACTCAAACAAGGTCCTCAGTTGGACCATGAACTAAAAACCAAATGAAAGCATAAAGTGAAATAAGGCCTTCCAAAATAAGGGAGGCTCACTAACTTCAAATATCTAACAATGATCTACTGCTTAGCAGGACAACGGGGATGACCCTCATATCCTGAAATATAGGGTTCAATGCAATTGTACTAGTATGTGTTACAATCTAATATAACATTTTTATTACACAACATAGTTGAGATAATTTCATAAATTATTAATCATAAGATAAGTAAAAACATAATGGGCATCATTTGTAGTTTCAAAATACTTTCTTGAAATCATTACTCAACTCTCCTAAGATAGATGGTACCCCCTATATTTCTAGTACCCATAGGCTATATGGGTCCGCTATTTACTCATTGTCCAATCCCCCAAATCCAAGTTTGCCGTAATGATTGGGGTCCTAAACACTATTCTGGTATAGCAGTGCCACGAAGGAAAGTATACATTGTCCCTAGCCAATCATATCACCCGAATTGGGAAAACTCAATTTCCAGTGATGAGCTCTTACACTCAAACACCTTCTTTGATTATCCATCTTACTCTCTCTTTAGGTCCAATTTTATTTTTGCAAACATCAAGCTTCATATACAAAATCATTCAGTATTTATTATGTTAAGGGCATGTCATCATAGGGTATCGTCATACCCCAACTTGCAAGTCATTCATACCATATAAATTTCATACCCCATCTCACTCAAAACATTCAAATGACCACCAAAGATTTATAACATGACAAGAGAGCCCGTATTTTGAAATCTCATGAAATCTTATGCAAATACCCTCTTTTTGCAAGACTTAAACATGCGGTGGCCATGTAGATTATTCAATCACATGAAATTCTTCTTTTTAATGAAAAGAGTATAGCTATGGAAAGAATACTCCCTCTCATTAATTTACAATGAACATTAACCCAAGTTTGGGTAACAACCATTTGACATCAAAATTCAAAACATGCAAGTGGATACCATGTATCGTATAAATCAAGTAAAATCCATACTGAGAGGGACGTCTCATAAATAGTGCTCTTAATTAAACTTTTCAAAAAGACACTCAAAAGAATATTTATTCATAGTTATAATTCAATTCTACATCACAGAGTTCAAGACCAATATATACATTTATCAAAATGAATTGATGAATGCATTCTATTAAAAACGATATTAAAACCCTTTTTTATAAACATTATAGTATATCTTTAAACTTGGTAAAATAATAAAACCCACTCCCATGGAGTTTAAGGATAGTCCTACATACCTTAATGACGAATAAAGAAGAAATTGCCCCTTTAAACTTGAATGTGCAAACCCTAAGTTTGATTTTTTCCTCTTGTGTTTTAGAAGATGAATTAAGGATTTGACAGTGTTTAAAACATACTTAGCATCCTTAATTATATTTAATCATTTGTAGGGATGGTTATGTGATGTCAAAAGAACTTGTTTTCCTTGAAATAACTCAAAAATGGAGCATCTACACTGAAAAATATAGGGTAGGCGGCGCCCAACCCATGGACTAACCATAAATCGGGCGACGTATTTCCCATTTCCTAACATAGGGTGGGCAGCACCTAGCCCATTGCCAAATTAGACATTGTATAGGCTTTACTTTGCGATATCTAATTAGTTTTTTGGTCCTAAAACACCCCCAACACCTCCCACAACATCAACATATGATCTACCATCACTACGAGGTTACTATAGGTCATTTTTGACTCACTCAGATAGTGTTACAACTATGGGATATTACATATATGTGTGTGCGTGCATGGTTGGTGGTGAATGCATATGGTCGTTTATTTGGTTTTAAGAGATGACATAATTTTATTCTTATCCTAAGTGCTTGACTCGCTAACCCATCTTTAGACGGCTATATCGATCCCTACGTGATATAGGAATTGTCCATTCTACTCTTCCTACTCAGTGATCGAATTTCGAGATGAGTTTAGTTTGATTGAAGTGGTGAGCTTTCATATTCTAGAAGGATTCATTTAATATAATGGATGTCTTTACTTACTTTAGTTATTTCATAGACACTGGTTTTGAAATGTCCCAATTGGATATTGTTCTACTTTCTATTAGAGGTTTTATGGGACTACTATCAGTTTGTATGGGCGGTGTCGTTATTGGTATCAGCCTTTGTATTGGCATTGGTATTGAGGCTTATACCATTGAACTAAATTTGACTTATGATTGTTCCAATTTGTTTTGGATTCAATATATTTATACTTGAAACTCATTTGGTATGAGATGTATGGACAGCTTTATTGTATGGTTATTGGTTAGGTTTTGGATAAATACACTTACTTTGGAAGATCACGGTCATGGGCCTATCCTAAAGTCTGAATTTATAGATCTATGGTTTTTGTTATATGTTCAGAATTTATCTGACTCAGGGTATGCGTTTGGATAGTTGGGTTGGGTATCCAGGGTAATCCCCAATCCTGGTTGGACTTATGATGCCCATTACGATAAGGTCGTGTCGTGTCAAGGTAATAGGTACATATGTATTGAATATTGTCGCGGGAAAGAATGTTGGTCAAGCATGATGGCATATTGACAGGGAGAAAATGTTGGTGCATGATGATAGGGTGAACAATGGCGCATAATGATAGGGGAAGCTTTCATTAGTGGTTGAATCAAATGAATGAACATTGATGCTAAAAAATCTGTGGTTAGTTTGTCGTCATCAAAAAAGGGAAAAATTGCTATATTTCGCTTTGATGATTACTATCTAACAACAGCGGACCAAGTCCCTAAGTCTTCATGAATTTAGTACAACTGTCACTATCATGTACAATTTTATCTATTAGTGTAACAAACTACGTAGGTGAGCTTGTACCTATCAGGACACCTAGCCTAATCTTATTTCAACCCTAATCATTATCCAGTTATAAATTAAAAATAATGCTCCTCAATTCACTAGTTTTTGCAATCTGGTAGTTCAAGAAAAAAAATAAACAAAAGCTCAAATATTGCTCAAGTCCCAAGCTTTTGTGTACTGAGAGACTGTGTTCTTGAGTCAAGTCTTGGCCTAAAATTGAATTACTAGTGTTGTAAGAGTAATGCTTTTATTATGTTCTTAAGAATGCTTAGGTAGAGTTAACTGAGTTGATATTAGTTAGAGTTAATCAATATTGAGGTAAGTTCTTAGCAGAGTTGTCAAGGTAGGTTTGTAATAGAGTTATTAATAACTAGTGGAGCTTAGAGTTAAGTTCCCATTGAGTCTGTAATCAAGAGTTTGATTATAGTGGATTGTTGAGTGTTTGTGAGGGAACCCATGGTTTTTTCTCCCTTGATCAAAGAGGTTTCCATGTTAAATCACTGTGTTCTTTCATTTCCAACAAACTTTTAGCTTCCTACAACTTTACTATTTTATTACTTGTGTCTTACTCTATGGGACTTGGTCCCTCATAGTGTGGAGCAACCCCCCATGTTTCAACACTTGTCATTAGGAGAAAGTGCCAGAGGTATGAGTTACATTTCCCTCTTATCATATTTTGGATATTTCCTTGGTTTTAATGGTACTCTTTTTATTATCGTGCTAAAAATGTCCTAACTTATCATTTGGGGATGAATGACCCTAATTGGAGGATAATGTAAGAACCCAAATTTTTTTGACGAATTTAATTTTGACCTTCTCATATGCTTATTGTTAATTTTTGAGTTGAATTATGCTATGGGATGTTAAACAGTATTTTGAAGAAATTTGAAAATTTTAAAATTTTTGAAAGGGATTCGTAGTCATTTTTGGACCCCAAGGCAGTAAGGGCCCATAATAGTAGAATGCAACGCCACATATGCTCGACGATAGGAGCGTGGGATAGAGGCAAACCTCTGCGATAATGGTGTACCACATTGCTATGCATTTTTTGTATAGATTTTGTTTATTTTACTTGGGGTGAGGGACTTTTAGTCCTTTTACCCCTTAAACGACCTTAAAATACCAATTGACGTTTTTCCTTCAGTTACCAAGACTAAAACATCATTCTTTTCCTCTTTAACTCCCAGAGCAAGAAAGTTCAAGGGTTTTACTACGAATTCACTATTCAAACTCCAAAATTCGGTTTCTCTTCAATTTATTCTATATTTTAGGCATGTTTCTAATTTCTTAACTTGTATTTCACATTGTGGCATTAAATTGTTCAATATTCATGTGTGTTGAATAATGGGTTTGAAATCTGGATGAGGGTTATTGGGTGCTAATACTTGAGTTACTTTTTCAATGTTTTAAATGAATTATTAATGCTTCAATTAATGGTATTTGGTGAAAAATTAGTGTATTATTATAATGGTGAAAATTGGGTGACATGCCTTTCACCAAAATTGATGAATGTTTGGTTTGGTAATGACATTAACCACAACTCACCTTGTAAACTTGATTTTGAACATGTATCCTTGTATGGTTTAACTATATTTTTAAACTCATTGTGTTGCATTATAGGATAAATGTATAAAATGAATTTGAATGGTCTCAGTGGCCATGATTTGGATTTTAAATAGAACTTGAGAGTCAAATCAACTATATAGACTCGTTTGGCGTAAATGGAAAAGATTACAAGCATATTGATATGACGATACGGTATTGGAAAATGCCTTAATAAAGACTGTTTGGTAAATGATTTGTTTATGTGAAAATTGCGTTAATATGGGCTTAAAGAAAATTATGCAGCTCACAAATAAGAAGTAGTCCCTGGGAGACAAACACTAAAAACTACGTTTGCCGATGTTGGGAGTCGATATGAGTATGTGTATGACACATATTATATTTTGGATGGCTATCGCCTTAGTCTTTATCCTTTCCTCGATTTCCTTGGTACATGCAACTAACACGCACTAGGGGCCCTTTCGGTAGGGGAAGCCAAACTCATATAGCCCATGATTTCCTTTAGGTCTGTACGAGCTACATAGTTTAGGCTAGTATCTTAAAATTTCATATTTCATGACCCTCGTCCCTATCCCAACATCCTATATATGTATATATAAATGTTGCGCATATGGTTTTGAATGGTTTCTGATAAGTGCACTATTTTATCCCTTTCCCTCGAGTTACATGCCGGTCTTTCTCATGTATGTACTTCTTCAACAACCATTAACATGAGATGTTTGAAATTCATTCACCCTTAATTAGAAATCTCAAAGTCAAGTCATGTAAAAGTATTAATGTCTTATAGAAAGAAGGTTTTACACAATGCAAATGCTAATCAGTTGAGTTTTGAATAGTAAATAATTACTATGAAAAAGTTCTAAGGACTTTCCAAGGAGGCATCGCCTTGACTGCTGCCATAGGAAAAGGTATAATCATTTATCCCTTTTATGTTTTGCACAAATTTTACATGTCAGTGCATAAAATTTAAACTACAATAAAGTCTATTAGTAATAAGAATATGTGAAATATGGTAATTGCAGGAGTGACTAAGGAATATGAGAAATGTAATGTGATGTGTTGTTTCTTGAGTAATATTTTGGATTATACTTACTAGTGTTCAAATGCAATGCGATGTACTATTTATTTAAACACTTTTCTCTTAATAAATCTGAAAAAAAATATAAGGACTCTTCATTATTAATTAATAATAACAACTTCAGCTATTGTCATTATAAACCATATTGATTGATCCTACATTATGATATTGGTCTATAATGGATCAATGACGAGTAAGAAATTCGTATGAAAATGTGAATGAATGAAATTGAGGTATAATCAATCTTCTTCTAGCTCTGGACTGGAGAAATGTATTTTTAGGACTTCTGAACTATTAAAATCTACCTACTAATGAGTTATTGAGTAGTCCTGTGTAACGCCCCGGAAAACGGGTCCCAGAGCGTCACACGGTGCTTGAGGCTACGAGTAGCCCCAAGCTAATTCTTTGAGTCATTTTCATTCAGTTCAAGACAAATCAACGGGGTTTCCATAAATAACCCTCAAATATCAACAGAGTAATCATCATCCAAGAATAAAAGAACTTCAGAAAGATAACAAAATACGACTAATTAGCCAACTCCAAACATCTATACCAGTCTGACAAGCCTTTAAGAAAATCAATAAAACCAGTGAGCCATTGAGACATGCCCCAACTGACTCATACTCAGTTATCAAATGTAAACAATTTCATGAAACCAACATCAGACATCATATCCTCAGAACATGAGGACTCAACACAACAGAGGATGTAGAATAGCGTGCCCGAAGAATCATTGTCGAACCTGGAACTGAGCACCTGAACCTATATTCTGAGAAAATGCAGCCCACATCTGAAGATGTGGGTCAGTACCATGGAAAGGAACCGAGTATATGGAGATGTAAGCAGTTGTATAAACATCATCATCATAAATATTTATAAGAAATATGCAGGATGTATGAAAGACTTACATAGCCCGAAGAAAGTCATCATAATCATGAGAGAATGAAATAAGTACAATAGCACATGTGAGTCATCATATAATTTTTCAATCACTTTCAGTTCATCAAGAATATCAATTCTCCTAATATAAATATCATTTAAATTTTTTGAAAGAATAACTTTAACAATTCCACTTTCAAATCACTTCACCATTCACCATAGACACAAGGAAACACACACACACTGGGAGATCCTATAACCGACATAAACCATGTGAGCTACATGGAGTTCAACATACAACCCATGCTGTGGAAAGCCGTCCTATCCTTACCATCGGAGTAGGACTATCGATATCAAATCCACACAAACTAGTGAACAATATATAAATCAGCCTCAAGCTTACTCTTATGGGGGCACGTAGTTCTAGAAAAGTAAGGTCTCTTTATACCTCCCACTCGGTACTAAAGATTTCTTCCGAACTTAGCTCGGATCATTTCAAAGACAATCCACAACAAAACAATTTCAGTAGTATATAAATATACATCGGCAGGCATCATGCTTCACATCTATCAAAATAATCAATGTTGTGGATTTCTTTCACACTCGAGTTCAAAACAACTCCATCAATATCAAAAGGTCAAATCATTCAAAATATCTCAAATATTCAACATCAACGTGCTTATAACACACACTTTCTAAAAAAATACAATTTCCAATGGGAATTCAGATCCAAATATGAAAATCATGATAAATATCGTTCAAGATTCATGCTTTATATCACCACACATGTAAATTCATCTTTCAAAATTATAAACATCAAGATTTCATAATAATCATCATAAGATATGGGTTCATGCTACAAATTCATAAAAATTAAATAAAAATCATGTCTTTATAAAGAAAATTACTTTTGGGCACAAGAACGAAAGAGAGTTCTTGTTGAAAAACCCCACATACCTTGAATAATGAACTTTACATCGATACTCATTTTTGAGATGTTAATCGTGTCTTTGAATGATGGTGCTTAGAGTTCTTGAACTAGGAACTTGGAATCTGGAATAAATTTGTAGAATTAATAGTGAACTGTGGAGGTTCTTCAAGATGGATGTAGGAGCTTAGGGTTTTCTTTTTGAGGGAGTTTGATGAAATATAATATATAATTCTTCTAATAGTCTTTAATATAGGGTTTGGAAGGATTTTGGGTGAGGGGTAATGACCAAAACGCCCCTAAAAATTAAAAAAATTCTCGAATCTGTCTTTTGGTGGACCGTTTTGCTAGTCTGAATTAGATCAACCATACCATTTTTGCTTCGATAGACAAATTGGATGAAACCAATTTCATTGGAAAGAGGACTCGCAGATCTTTCCATTGATATATAGTAGATCACCTAGATCATTTTGTACAAGGAGTTATGATCTTTTAAAGTTGGAGCAAAAATACGCTAGGCCTCAGTACTTTTTCCTGCATGTTTTACTGTTCACTACTATTCATGGTTCGATCGGAATATTCATAACTCGTCGCTCGGGTGTCCGTTTTGGATGGTCCACATATCATTGGAAAGATTATTCAATACTCTACGCAATGGTGAATAATAATCTAAGATATTCCACACGAAAAATTTATAATTCATTATAGAAGATAGAACCCAACACGTTTACGCACAAAATTTCAACGAAAAATTTCTCGGGGTATTACATCATCCCCCCTTGGAAACATTCGTCCTCGAATGACGCTAGACATGCCAATATTAGATAGGGAATAGAGCATAAAACTGAAACCATTTGTTAGACTCATCACCACATCGTTTCTCACTCCGAATGCAACATAGAATGCATAAATTCAAGAAACTACAGCTGAACACATAATAAATGGCAGATGAACTGCTGCAACTTTTATTAAAAGTGCATGATTTAGGAAAGAACGGTACCTTCGTCTTGATCGGAGTTCGCGGAAAATAGGTGCGGGTACTTGGATCGCATATCTGCCTCAACTTCTCAAGTTACACCCTCAACAGATTGGTTTCACCACGACACCTTGACCAAGGGAACTTCTTTGTTCCTTAGTCTTCGGACACTAAAATCAAGAATCTCAACAGGAATCTCATCAAAAGAAAGATTTTTTGAATGTCAGCACTCACAGAGGAATCCAATTCCACAGCCTCGCTAATATGCTTTCTAAGCATGGAGACATGGAATATTGGATGAACAGAGGAAAACTCGGAAGGCAACTAGACTTCATAAGCTACCTTACCAACACGGCTAAGAATTTTGTAAGGACCAACATAACGTGGACTAAGCTTCCCCTTCTTTCCGAATCTCTTCACCCCCCTCATGGGTGAAATTTTCAGATACACTAGGTCACCAACTTCAAACTTAAGGTCTCTCCTTCTAACATCTGTATATGACTTTTGACAACTTTGCGCAATTTTTAACCTTTCCCAAATCAACTTAACTTTTTCCATAGCCTCAAATAATGAATCAGGACTAGTCACAGCCGTTTCTCCCACCTCGAACCAACCTATGGGTGATCTATACTTCCTCCTATATAAATCTTCAAACGGAGCCATGCCAATACTAGAGTGGAAAATATTATTGTAAGCAAACTCTATCAACGGTAAGTGATCATCCCAACTTCCCTTAAAGTCAAGTGCACAAGCTCTCAACATATCCTCTAAGGTTTGGATGGTCCGCTCATCCTGACCATCGGTCTACGGATGAAAAGCAGAACTCAAAAGCACTTGGGTACCAAGACCCTTCTGAAAAGCTTTCCAAAATTGCAAAGTGAACTGAGTACCCCTATCCAAAATGATAGACAAGGAAACTCCATGCAGTCTGACTAGCTCTCGGATATACAATCAAGCGTAATTCTCAATAGTATATAAAGTATGAATAAGCAAGAAATGAGCAGACTTAGTCAACCTATCAACCACAACCCAAATGGAATCATGATGGCGTCGGAAAGGAGGTAAACCAATCACGAAGTCCATATTTATCTCTTCCCACTTCCAGGTGGGAATACTAAACTCTTGGATCATACCAACAGGTCTTTGGTGTTCAACCTTAACCTGTTGGCATATTGCACACTTAGCTACAAACGCTGCTATATTTTTCTTCATGCCACTCCACCAATAGATATCCCGCAAGTCTCGGTACATCTTGGTGTCCCCAAGATGAATAGAATATCGCACCCTGTGCACTTCAACCATAATCCTCTGTCTTAGGTCATTAACACTCGGGACACATAATCTACCCTGCAATCTCAACACACCATCTTCTCCTTGGGAGTAAACCTCAACTTTTTGGTCCTTGACTGACTCCTTCAATCTGCCAAACTAGCATCTAAGTATTTCTTTTCCTTCACTTCTAAAACCAAGGAGGATTCGGAACTACTCTGAACCCCTATACTACCTTCAGCAGAGTCAAACAACCTAACCCCCAATCTAGCCAAACAATGTACATCACGAGACAAATCTTTCTTACCTTCTACCACATGAGAAACACTACCCATGGACACTCTACTTAGGGCATCCTCCATAATATTGGACTTGCCCGGATGGTACAGCACACTCATCATAGTCCTTTAACAATTCTAACCATCGTGTCTGCCTAAGATTCAATTCTCTCGGGGTAAAAACATACTGCAGACTCTTATGATCAGTGAAAACATCAACATGGAAACCATACAAATAGTGTCTCCAGATTTTCAAAGCAAACATAACAGCAGCCAACTCAAGGTCATGGGTGGGGTAATTTTTCTCATGGGGTTTCAACTGTCTAGAAGCATAAGCTATCACCTTACCCTTCTTCATCAATAAGCAACCCAACCCAAATCTCGAAGCATCACAGTACACCACAAAACCATCAATACCACTAGGCAAAGTCAAAATAGGGGCTGAAGTGAGTCGAGTCTTTAACTCCTGAAAACTCTTCTCACAAAATTTGGACCATAAGAACTTCACTTTCTTTTGGGTTAACCAAGTCATAGGAGATGCTATAGAGGAGAAACCCTCAACAAAACGGTGGTAATAGCCAGCTAAACCCAAGATACTTTGGATATCAGTTAGAGAAATAGGTCTAGTCCAATTTCTAACAGCTTCGGTCTTTTGGGGATCAACTCTAATACCCTCAGAAGAAATGATATGACCCAAAAAAGCAACTGACCTTAGCCAAAACTCACACTTACTGAACTTGGAAAACAACTTATGATCTCTAAGGGTTTTCAAGATAGTTCGGAGATGATCAGAATGTTCATCCTCACTACGGGAGTACAGCAGTATATCATCGATGAACACTATGACAAACATATCCAGATATGATTTAAACACTCGATTCATGAGGTCCATGAAAGATGCTGGGACATTAGTTAACCCGAAAGACATAACAAAAAACTCAAAATGGCCATAACGAATTTGGAAAGCAATTTTCGGGATGTCACACTCCCTAACTTTGAGTTGATAATAGTCGGAATGAAGGTCTATCTTTGAGAAATAACTTACACCTTGCAATTGGTCAAACAAATAATCTATTCTCGGAATGGGGTACTTATTTTTTACGGTGACTTTATTCAGTTGGTGGTAATCAATGCACATACGCAAAGAGCCATCTTTCTTTCTCACAAGCAACATAGGAGCACCCCAAGGAGAAATATTGAGCCTTATGAAACCCTTATCTAGTATATCTTTGAGTTTCTTTTTCAACTCCTTAAGTTCTGCAGGGGCCATATGGCAAGGAGGAATAGAAATGGGTTGAGTATCGAGAAGAAGATCAATCTCGAACTCTATCTCTCTATCAGGAGGTATCCCTGGGAGATCATCCGGAAAGATATCAGAGAACTCATTGACGACATTAACAGACTGGAGAGTTATAGCATCAAACTTAGTGTCTTTGACTCTAACCAAATGGTAAATACAGCTCTTGGAAATAAGCTTTCTAGCTTTGAGGTAAGAGATAAAATGATTCTTAGGTGACACAGAATTCCCAGACCACTCAAACACGGATGCACCCATAAACTAAAACTTGACCACTCGGGTCCGACATTCAATAGAGGAATAAGAAGAATACAGCCAGTCCATACCTAGAATCACATCAAAATCTACCATGTCTAACTCAATCAGATCAGCCAACAAGACTCTATAAAGATCAATGGGTCAGCGGGTTGAGGTTGCTAACCATCATTATTTCTTCTCGCTTGATGTGGAATCATATTTCTGAAAGAGGAGATCATGAATCCATAGCAGAGAGAGACACTTTAAGCACGATAGACTTCTGAAAGAAAGAATCACACTTTTTGCTAAAACATTTTGTAGCCTCTTGCTCATAGATGTGGTGCACTACACATCGATGATCAAGACTCTACTTAACGCAGCTTGTCAGACTCCCTAGGACACCTTAAAACCTTAGGCTTTGATACCAAGTTTGTAACGCCCCAAAAAAGGGGGCCCCGGAGCGTCACATAGTGCTTGAGGCTACGAGTAGCCCCAAGCTAACCCTTTGAGCCATTTTCATTCAGTTCAACACAAATCAATAGGGTTTCCATAAATAACCCTCAAATATCAACAGAGTAACCATCATCCAAGAATTAAATAATTTTAAAAAGATAACAAAATACGACTTATTAGTCAAATCCTAACATCTATACTAGTCTGACAAGCCCCTAAGAAAATCAATAAAACCAGCGATCCATTGAGACATGCCCCAACTGACTCATACTTAGATATCAAATGTAAATAATTCCGTGAAACCAACATCAGACATCACATCCTCGGTACATAAGGACTCACCACAATAGAGGATGTAGAACAGCATACCCGAACAATCATTGTTGAACCTAAAACTGAGTACCTGAACCTATATTTTGAGAAAATGCAGCCTACATCCGAAGATGTGGGTCAGTACCATGGAAAGGAATCGAGTATATAGGGGTGTATGTAGTTGTATAAACATCATCATCATAAATATTTATAACAAATATACAGGATGTATGAAAGACTTAAATAGCCCAAAGAAAGTCATCATAATCATGAGAGGATGAAATAAGTACAATAACACATGTGAGTCATCATATAATTTGTCAATCACTTTCAGTTCATTAAGAATATCGATTCTCATAATGTAAATATCATTTAAATCTTTCGAAAGAATAACTTTCACAATTCCACTTTCAAATCACTTCACCATTCACCATAGATACATGGAAACACACATACAATGGGAGATCCTATAACTGACATAAACCATGTGAGCTACATCGAGTCCAACTTACAACCCACTTTGGGGAGAGCCATCCTATCCTAGCCTTCAAAGTAGGACTATCGATATCAAATCCACACAAACTAGTGATTAATATATAAATCAGCCTCAGGCTCACTCCTACGGCAGCACGTAGTTCTAGGAAAGTAAGGTCGCTTTATACCTCTCACTCAGTGCTAAAGATTACTCTCGGACTTAGCTTAAATCATTTCAAATACAATCCACAATATAACAATTTCAGTAATATATAAATATACATCGGGAGCCATCATGCTTCCCATCTATCAAAATCAATCGTGTTGTGAATTTCTTTCACACTCGAGTTCAAAACAACTCCATTAAGACCAAAAGGTCAAATCATTCAAAATATCTCAAATATTCAACATCAACTTTCTTATAACACACACTTTCTAAAAAAACACAATTTCCAATGGGTATTCACTACCCAAATATCAATATCATGATAAATATCATTCAAGATTCATGCTTTATATCACGACACATGTAAATTTATCTTTCAAAATCATAAACATCAAGATTTTATAATAATCATCATAAGATATAGGTTCATGCTTCAAATTCATAAAAATCAAATAAAAATCATGCCTTTGTGAAGAAAATTACTTTTTGGCACAAGAACGAAAGAGAGTTCTTGTTGAAAAACCCCACATACCTTGAATGATGAACTTTAGAGCGATACTCATTTTTGAGATGTTAATCCTGCCTTTGAATGATGGTTCTTGGAGTTCTTGAACTTGGAACTTGGAATCTTGAATAAATTTGCAGAATTAATGGTGAACTTTGGAGGTTCTTGAAGATGAATATAGGAGCTTAGGTTTTTCTTTTATAGGGAGTTTGATGAAATACAACATATAATGCTTCTAATAGGCTTTAATATAGGGTTTGGACGGATTTTGGGTAAGGGAGAATGACCAAAAAGCCCCTAAAATCAAAAAAATTCTTGAATCTGTCCTTTGGTGGATGATTTTGATAGTCTGAAGTAGATCAACCATAACATTTTTTCTTCGATAGAAAATTGGATGAAACTAATTTCATTGGAAAGAGGACTCGCAGAGCTTTCCGTTGATATATAGTATATCACCTAGATCATTATGTACAAGGAGTTATGATCGTTTAAAGTTGGAGAAAAATTACGCCAGGCCTCAGTACTTTTTCCTGCATGTTTTACTGTTCACTACTATTAACGGTTCGATCGGAATGTTCATAACTTATCTCTCGGGTGTCCGTTTTGGATGATTCACATATCGTTAGAAATCTTATTTTATACTCTACGCAATGGTGGGTAATAATCTAAGACATTCCATATGGAAAATTTATAATTCATTCTAGAAGATAGAACCCAACACGTTTACGCACCAAATTTCAATGAAAAATTTCACGGGGTATTACATCCTGAAAGCTTCTGAACATAGTACCAATGGTGTACAAATAGGTTTTGCAAATATTTGAAAGAAAATAGGAGTAACAATGGAAGTAATGAGTAACAATGATGATTTTCAGTAGTGAGGAGAAAGATTTTGCAAGAAAAGTCATCAGAATCGGAGAAAGTAGGTGAAGAATGAGAGTTTTCTTGGTGGCTTCTTGGATAAATTTTAATTTATTATTTTATAAATATGAAAATGGGGAAAAATTAAATATTTGTTTGATGACGTGGATATTAAAGTGTAATATTATAGACTTGTGTGCCAGATTTGGATGGTTTTTAAAAATTAAATGAATGACATCATAAATGTGTCCATCCACTATATTATTTAAAACTTATATCTATCATGGTCACATCACCTTATTCTCTACTTCTTCAACAACCATTAATGGGCGATGTTTGAAATTCTTTCACCCTTTATTAGAAATCTCAAAGTCAAATCTTGTGACAATATAAATCTCTTATAGATTGAAGGTCTTACACGATTCTAATCAAAATTACTTGACTTTAAAATTTTAAATAATTATTAACAAATCAACCAATACTTGATAGCTTCAATATTTAACTTCAACAAGAAATTCTGAGACATGGACGATGGCTCTTTTTTTTCCGCATGACAATTGGAACCAACTATAAGAAAAAAATACTCACCAACATGAAAATCAAGAAATAGAATATCAAAGAGGCTTAAAACAATTCTTCTATCAATGTTGTTCCCTTCCCCTTTATCTTTTTACACTTATAACTGCTTGAAATTTGAATATAAAAAATTACAGACTGCATACATTTATCTCTCCAGGCCCAACTTTGTAGGAATATACAGAATATATTGTTATTCTTATGTAGTAGCCATGGTAAAACAAGCTTAACCTTTAAGAAATAATTACATATGTGCACTGCAAATCTAGATCAATAGCTATCAATGAGAACTCACAATGAGTTCTAGCAATACTTAACAGATCAGCAGAATATTACTATCTGCATTTCTTCTAGTGGGTGACATATTTGAGGTAGAATTTTAAATCATATTATATCACTAAAGGGTAAACCCTGATAGAGGCTACTAAACAGGATTTGTGGTCTAAATCCAACTTTAAGAAGAGACTCTTGAAATTAATTAATAAAATTTAATATATTTTTATTTGATTTATTTTTGTTTTGTTTTGTAATGGGTGATGTAATTATATATATATATTGACAATTCTCATTCGATGTTAATTTCCATCATCAAAGATATTTGATAATTGAACAAGGTTTGAACAATATTTTGGTAAGAAATATCATTGTTAAGATAATTGTTTATCAATTAATTGTCTACATTTAATAAACTCAATTTTTTACTACTACCTAGATGTTAAAATAATTTTATACATATTGAATAGTTTTAAGTCTATTTTGAATTGAATTGATGATTGATCCATTATTTATGAGAAACAATCAAACTCTAAGAATATTAGAAGAAACTTTGTTTGTCTTCTACTACAGATATCGCAATCAATTAACTTTTTTTGTATGCATGTTTATTATAAAATTTCAGTGATAATCAGGCTATTCTAATTCATGTGACACTTTTTACTTATACAGAATCAAATTATATTAATCGTGAATAATTTTTTGAATCAATTCTTTTTCATATTCATGACATGAGATAACAATTCAGTGTATAAGACTTATTGCAAAGTTTTTGAACACTTAGATTTTAAAATATTGTACTAATTCAATCATATTTAACTTTAAAATTATTTAAATGAATTATCTTTAAATGAAAAGTAACACATACATTGAAACAAATATATAGAGTATTCATCTAAGTAGCATCTATTTATTTCTAAATGATTCTATAAATTGCCAAAAGACAAGAAGAAATATATTTTCTTAAAATAATAATGATGCTAGATCTATGATATATTTTATGCACTAATGAAAATTTGAGGCCTTTGATTTGGGTTTGTGTGGTGGGGGTGGGGGTGGGGGTGGGGGTGGGGGCTAAAGCACTTTCTTTAGTTGCTTCCCCTTAAGCCGACACTGAAACCTGATACTGCTGGTTTCTCATAGTATATATTCTAGCTATATCACCAAACATTAAAACCTACTATAATTTTCTTATAATATTTATTCTAGCATGCTATTTACAAGTTTTTCTAATAAACTTAATAGAGTTAACACCCTAGATTGCAAAAAAACAAATAAGTTACAACTGTTTATAAATAAGACAACCATGAGATTAAGCTAATTCCTTCATTGCAACCAACTCATACAGAGGGATTGATGTATCAAAAATTCTGCTCATAGAAATTTATCAACTGCCAAAACACAAACATACAAAATGGCATTTTCATTAAGAGTCATTTATTTAAAGTAGGAGGAAATACTTCTAAAACTAAAGTAAGAACTTAAAAGTATATCATTCTTCTCCTCTTGCTCTCTGCTCCCCTCACCGCTTATTTGTAAGATCCTTCTTTCTCAACTTCAAATTTCACTTCCTCTTTCTTGATCCCAGAAATGTTCACTTTGAAGATATGTATTTCTATTTTGTTTTATAAATCTATTCTTGTATTTGTGAAAATAAAAGTTCCACAAGCAGAAAAAGGGGTGTTGGCAATTGTGCTTGAAACTAAAAAGTCCTAGAATGGATCCCATATGTCAAAGAAAAATGGATCGAAGGTGTTTCTCTTGAAACCACCAAAAAAGGTGGAAATCAAAAACATTTTTGAGACTTTGTTGTTTGAAGAAAACAAATGATGAATTATAATGCTTGAATGTTTTTTTGATTATAGAATTTGATTTGCTGTGATGAGCCAGAGAAGATGTCGTGATCTTTTTAAGTTATGAATCGAGAGTAATCTAGTCTATTATCTAGAAAATTTAATGATATTTCAGAAAAAATTATCCAATTCGAGGCTTATCTATGTTGTTCTTCCGTTTATTTTTGTTTTTAATGGGAACAATAAGAAACTTTCAAAATTTTTGAGAGAATCTTTTTGAAGAGGGTTAATGCTTTTTTTTTTATGAAGTCATAGTTTTAATAGAATAAAGAAAGTAAAATGACTTGTCTATCTTGATTTCAGTAGTCAGTTGAAACCTTCTAATTATTTTGTTAAAATATTTTAATATCTCAATTTTCATTAAGAGTCATTTATGTAAAGTAGGAGGAAATACTTCTAAAACTAAAGTAAGAACTTAAAAGTATATCATTCTTCTTCTCTTGCTCTCTGCTCCCCTCACCGCTTATTTGTAAGATCCCTCTTTCTCAACTTCAACTTTCACTTCCTCTTTCTTGATCCCTGAAATGTTCACTTTGAAGATATGTATTTCTATTTTCTTTATCAATCTATTCTTGTATTTGTGAAAATAAAAGTTCCACAAGCAGAAAAATGGGTGTTGGCAATTGTGCTTGAAACTAAAAAGTCCTAAAATGGATCCCATACGTCAAATAAAAATGGATCGAAGGTGTTTCTCTTGCGACCACCAAAAAAGGTGGGAGTCAAAAACATTTTTGAGACTTTGTTGTTTGAAGAAATCAAATGATGAATTACAATGCCTGAATGTTTTTTTTTATTGTAGATTTTGATTTGCTATGATTAGCCAGAGAAGATGTCGTGATCTTCTTAAGTTATGAATCGAGAATAATCTAGGCTATTATCTAGAAAATTTAATGATATTTCAGAAAAAATTATCCAATTTGAGGCTGATCTAAGATGTTCTTCCATTTATTTTTATTTTTAATGGGAACAATAAGAAACTTTCAAAAATTTTGAGAGAATCTTTTTGAAGAGGGTTAATGCTTTTTTTTTTGTGAAGTCATAGTTTTAATAGCATAAAGAAGGTAAAATGACTTGTCCATCTTGATTTCAGTAGTCAATTGAAACCTTCTAATTATTTTGTTAAAATATTTTAATATCTCAATTTTATTTTTGTTTGATTTTATTGTGTTTAACTTTTAAGAGTTCAATTAACAATGTAGTGAGCGGTGGGGGTATCCATTGAATGATTACTCGAAATAGCATATTCAACTAAACCATTTTATCGATTGTTGGGTGTGGTGGTGGGGTACTAGCAACTTAACGATAATATTTATCCTCAATATAGGCCTAGATCTATCGGCAACAACATTCCACGTATTCAAGGACACATGCCTATCATTCTTTTTGAATGTGGGATACATTTTTTCTCTCCCATTCATTAAATAGCTAAACACAATGTTGCTTGACTCGTAAACTAATTCCCTAATCTAAATTACTCTTCAAACCATGTCGTCACATGAATCATTTCGACGCATTAAAATAGAAACTTTTGCATTACTAGATGATTTTCAATTGCAATAGCTAGGAGTATTCTCCCTTATAATCACGATCAACAATAACAACTTCCGCTACTGTCATTATAGACTACAATGATCAATCTTAGATTACGGTATCAATCTATAACGAGTGGATGACTGATCAATGATGGATAAGAAATCCATATTAAAACATGAATGAATGAAATTGGGATTTAATCGATGCTCTCTTAGCTCTGGAATGGAAAAATATAATTTTTGAACTTCTGAATATTGAAATCTACATACTAATGTGTTATTGAGTAGCTTTTGAAAGCTTTTCAAGCTATTAGCAATGATAAAACAAGGTTTTTTTATAAATATTTGAAATAAGATGGGATAAAAATGAAAGCAATGATCACCAATTATGATTTTCAGTTGCGAGGAAGAATTTAGTAGAATCGGAGAAAGTAGGTGAAAAAGAAAGCTCTTGTTAGTGGCTTTTTGGACATGTTTTTCTTTGCTATTTTCTAAATATAAAAATGGGAGAAAAATTAGATATTTTTTGAATGAAGTGAGAGACTAAAGTTTAATGTACACTTGTGTGCCAGGTTTGGATGATTTTTAGAAGTTAAATTGATGATATCATAAATCTGTCTATTTCAAAATTGCGTGTAAATATTACATTATGTTTTCAAAGTGGGTATTGAGTAGGAAGACCAAACTATCATGGTCACATCACTTTATTCTTTATTTTTAAAGTTAATGTCTTCTGATCTTTGCTTTGGCAGCTAGAGACGGTGGTAGGGTTAGTTGATTACAACGCACTGTCGTTTGCATGTTGTACTTCTTCAATAACCATTAACTGGACATGTATGAAATTCCTTCACCTTTAATCAAAAATCTCAAAGTCAAGTCATGAGAAAGTATAGTTCTCTTCAAGGAAGAAGGTCTTACGTGATGTAAATCCTAATTACTAAGTTACGAATACTAAATAATTATTACCAAATCAACCAATATTTGATAGATTCAATATTTAACTTTAACAAGAAATTCTGAGACATCGACGATGGCTCTTCTTTTCCTCATGACCATTGGATCCAACTATAAGAAGAAAATATTTACCAACATGAATATGAAGAAATAGGACATTAAAAAGGCTTAAACAGTTCTTCTATCTAATTCGTTCCATAGGATTTTTCTTTGTACAGATACCACTACTTGAACTATGTATACAAGAAAATTAGATATAGTGTAGCTTCTGAGGTAGTGGTACTAGCTGCGTACTCTTTACCTCTCCAGAACAGAGTTTGTGGAAATATACTGAATATGTTGTTGTTGTTGTGTAGTAGCCATGGTAAACCAAGCTTAACCTTTAAGAAACAATTGCATATGGACACTAACAGCTTAGAAGAATATTACTATTTACATCTCATCTATTGAGTGACACATTCAAGATAGAATGATGAAGCATATTATATCATTAAATAGTAAAACCTAATACAGGTTTCTCATTGTATATATTCCATTTATATCGCGAAACATTAAAACCTACTATAGGTTTCTCATACCATATATTCTAGCATGTTATTTACTAGCTTTTCTAATAAACTTAATAGGTAATAACACCCCAGCTTACAACCAAAATTACGTTACAACATTTTATAGATAAGCAAGAGATTAAGCTAATCGAGCCAGCCACATATATATTTCTTTCACTGATGCTAACTCATACAGAGGGATTGATGAATCAAAAATTCTGCTCATACAAATTTATCAACTGCCAAAACATACACAAAAAAAAATGTATTTTCATTAAAAGTCACCTAAGTAAATTAGGAGGAAATACTTTTGAAAAGAGTAAGAACTTAGAATTATTTCAACACATTCCTCACATAAAAACTATAACTACAAAACAGAATGATACAATGTTTATTTAAACAAAGTACACGTTCATGTGTTAATCTGAAGTGATAATCCTAAATAATTAGTGAGTATATAATTAGAAAAGTACAATGAACAATAATTTAGATTATAAGGCACTATCAATGTACGCAGTGTGGTACTACTTCTAAACTATTACTTGATGAGGTTATTGTGATTTAAAAACTAAATGCCAAATGTATCCATATTTATGCGAAACTGAGAAATAACTATTATTAATGCATATAAAAATTTAAGATAGTCAAGCTTTTTGGTGATGCAAGAATCAATAAAATAGAAAAGAGAAATAATTACCAGGAGTGGATTATTTATCTTCAGAAACTTGTTGGTCACCAGTGTTTCCTTTCCATCCGACCTGTAGGAAACCAGTAAGAAAGGCTAAAATGTGAACTAAAAAATTAATATATGAATCAGCAAGGCATCATCAAACTAAACAGTTAGAATTAAATTATCTTGCAGCATCTGTGCAAAAATTGGTAAAGCCACCGAGAGTATAAGGCAAGTTGTGACCATGAACAAAAGTGCCAAGTTCAAGCTCCCTCCATTAAGAAATAAGATCAAAGAAGAAAAAGAAGGAAGCAATCACACTGGTTATACTTCATAGCATCTTATGCACATTAAATTGTTCTTATGAAAAAACAGGTAACACAACTTCAAGAATAAAATCAATGAAAACAAAAAAATTACCACTTAAAATATGATGTAAAAAGAACAACAGAATGACGAGACTTGAAATTGATTTTAAAATTCGAGAACTTTTAGCTTATCCTAACAATAACAAAGATTTTTTTTTTTGATGAATAAAGAGATATCATTTGCCGAAGTTCTATCATAGACCACCTCTCTACTTCTTTACACTTTACTCTCCTCAGATCCTAATTTGTGGGAATACACTGATATGTTGTTGTAAGTGGTATCATTAAAAAAGAATCAAGAAGATATATTTCGTACAACTTTCAAGAGTTAGGGAACTAGGTTTGATATCAATGAAATTATTTTGACTTGTAAAGAAATAAGTAGAAAGTTGAGAGATTGCACATTTTTTTTATCACAAAAGTACAACACGCATATAAATAGAAATGTAAGTTTTATTTCAATTACCTCTTGGCAAGAAAGGTCACTATAACATATTTATTATCATTGAATAAAGTTTCTGCATAGCCAACAGGCTTGATAAGTTCTTTAATGGTATAAGAATCTTTGAAATCTGCAGTAACTGAATCTGGCTCACCGATGTCAGGGCTACAACTATCGGCTAAGCTGGAGGCATCCAATGGAACACTCAAGTTTTTTCTTTTCTCTCCTTTAATTTTCTCTCTAAGATTTTCATTTTCTTTCTTATCTTTTTCTAAAGTTATATATACTTTATTTTTGAATTTGTCTGACCTATTTTCTTCATGTGGTACACTTGACCTACAAAATTAAAGATATATTAATAACTAGAGATATTTTAATAAATTTAATTCTTTAATTTAAAATTATACTCTATTTAACTCAAAATAAATAAATTTTTGAGCTATTTTGTAATATATAAGATAAGTAAATTATTCATTTTTTAAAAGATATATTAGGAATTTCTTTTAATTACTTTATACTTTTTAGGTTATGAGGTTCAACAGATTTAATTGACTTTTCTTTAATGTTACTGAAAATTCAGGAGTAGTTTAGTAATATTTTAAAGGATAATCATGGAAAATAAAGTGCAATGTATGGCCAAATTTCCTTTCTTTAATAGGTGTACAATGAGCCAAAAATTAATTTATTTTATACTATAGAGTGTAAGATTTTAAAATTTCTTAAATTCTGTGCCAAGTGTTTAACTCTCAAAATTAAATATATTTTTATACATTTAATATATTTTAATTTAGGCAACACAATTTTTATTTTTTGAAACATCGTGTCAAGTCACATTTAACCCACAAAATTAAAGATAAAATATTTTGATACAATTAACATATTTTAATTAAAGATCATAATTTTTTTTTAATATCTCAAATCAGTAAATTATTCATTTTTCAAGAGATATATTGAGAATGTTTTTTAATTTTACATTATACTTCTAGGTTATGAGTTTTAAGAGATTTAATTGACTTTATTTTAATGTTATTAAAATTTCAGTTGTAGTTTGATAATATCTGAAAAGATAAACATGGAAACTAAAGTATAATTTATGTCCTAGTTTTTTTTCTCGAATAGGTGTGCATTGAGCCGATAATTCATTTATTTCGAACTAAATAGAGTAAGATTTTAAATTTTCTTAAATGTGTCAAGTCATGTTTAACTCATAAAATTAAAGAAATTTTGATCCATTTAAAATATTTTAATTTAAGGTCATATAAATTTTTATATTCTCAAACTCCGTGTTAAGTCATATTTAATCCATAAAATTAAAGATGTAGTATTTTGATACAATAAACATAATTTAATTTAAGATCTTAAGATTTTTTATTTACTTAAATTTCGTGACAAATCATGTTTAACCCATAAAATTGAAGATATTCTGATATATTCAATATACTTTAATTAATAACATTCAATACTTCAATTTCTTAAACTCTATGTCAAGTCAAAATGGGTCAATCAATTCGAAACTAAAGAGGTGGAAGAATATATTTCATTGTGCTTTGTATTTAATTGAGAAAGTGTCATAAATAACTATAGATTGGAATATAATTATGAATGTAGTTATATCTCAAGTACTCATAAAAGATAATTGCATTTATTCTATGCCGCGAATATCAGTTGTATCAATAAAAAAATTATATTTAAGAGGAAAATAGTAATTGCACTATGCGAGTATCAACTAAAACACTTGAGACATTTTTTTGTCGCATTATTAGTACGTGTGTGTGTATATATTAGGTAATTTCTATAAAACCTAAATGTAATATATTTCATACTTTTTTGAAACTGTAGCTATATATTGTAACTTTAGTTTAAATGTTTGTTGCATCGCCTTTGATGTAAATTTATGATTATTTACTAAATTTAATTTTTCGATCACTCATTTAATTTGCTAGTTTTAATCAGAATAAGATATATTCCAATTACTTACTATTTAAAGCGTTTAGCCAAATTAAGCGTGTTCTTGCCCATTTTATTTATTATATTTATATCAAATGCATCTAAAATATCATTAACCTTGTATACATCTATTAATCCGATAAACGTGGTTAAGTTTAGCTATTCAATCCACTTATTTCAATACTTTTCAAACTCTAGAATAATTTTATATTATTTTGCTACTTTTTTTACATGTCATCATTGAGCATATTAAGCTATATTTTTCCTGGACTAATATTTTGGATTATACTTACCAGCGTTAAAATATAATGCAATGTATTAATTATTTAAATGCTTTTCTCAAAAAAAAATTTAAAAAAGCATTAGGATTCGCCATTATTAAATATTTAAGAAAATAACTGATAAAAAGAAACAGACAAAAAACAAGGAAAATTACATACTTTGTTAAATTATGTCTTATATTGTAATTTTGGTTTAAGTATTTGTCACATGAAATTTGAGTAAATTTATGATTAAAAATTTAAGTGAATATTTAAGTTACATTAAATTTGCCGGATTCAATAAGAATAAAACTAAATTCAATTACTTTTATAGTGTTTATCCAAATTAAACATGTTCATGCCAAATCTTTTCATATTTATATTGAACATATCTAAAATATCATCATTCTTCAATGCATCTGTTAGAACGCTTTATATGGACAAGTTTAGTTCATCAATTTTCTCTTTTCAACACTTTTCTAAGTGTAGTACAATTTTATATGATTTTATATTTATTTGCTATCATTGAGTACATCAAGTTATATTTATTCTTGACTAATATTTTGGATTATACTTACCAACATACAAGTACAATGCACTAGCTATTTATTTTAACATTTTTCTCTTAATAATACTAAAAAACATTAGGGTTTCTAATTATTTATTATTTAAGAAAATAATTATCACGATCCGAATCAGAGCGTAGTTGTGATGAGTATCTCAAGCCAATTGCAGACCGGAGACCACCCCTTTAGCCATACCTTAAGAGCAATTAAGATAATTAACAACAGAAGACAACCAATCAATAAGAAGAATAATAGATAACCCAAAACTCCATGTACATGTTCACATATATACATACATACGTACAGATATATATACATATACATATATATATATATATAAATATATATATAAATAAATACACACACACATATATATACATATATATATATATATACACATATATAACTAAGGGCAAAGTAGTAATTGTCAGTGGTTAAATATAACTCTAGAAGCATTTTCTTCCAGTCTCTCATTTTCTTATTCACTTTTGTTTTTTAATGGAAGAAGAAGAAGACCCAATTCAGTTTTTCAATTTCTACATAGATTAACCAATTTTTTTTCTTTAATGATGAGTTCTATATGAAAGCATATCATCGTTTATTCATATTGGTAGTTGCAAGCAATGTCAAAATAGTAGAGACAGAGATTAGGAAAAAACATGAGCACACACGAAGGAGAAAATTGATTGGTAGTTAGGGAGGCGTATAGATTATATATACAAGGTAAAAAATAAGAAGAATAACTCACATTATCATTGTATTTGGGGTAATGTTTGTAGGCCTCGTGGAAATAGTGGTGTTGTGAGAGCTAAATTCAACTCCAATTTGCAACCGAAATCTATGTTTTGTACATTTCGATTGCAATAGAATTATTAATTTAATTATGTTGTAATTGAAACTTTGCTTTAGTAGATTTTTTTCTGAATTTGTTTTGTTTCCCTTTTCAATGGATCTAAGGTTAGAGTTTTCATGTACCCAAGCAACATATAAGGTACTACTTATATTTTATTTAGATTTTTTGATATGTTGACCCTAAAAAAATATTTTTTGATATGATTTGTGGTATCGACTACAGTGACTAATGTGTTACATGTGGAGGTCGAGGATTAGGATACAAGGTTAGTATCTTTAACACCCCGAGTCTGTACCCTAGTGCTACACGATGCTCATAATCTGGAGGTGTCACAAGCTAACCCATGACTGGTACCTACTGCAATAACTGAATAATAATACTCTAATTATGAAAAAATTAGGCAAAAAACTTGCCATAAAGTTCAAAAATGTAAATAAATACTGAGTACTTAATGCTGATATATCTGTCTGAAATACTTTAGTCTGATAAGCCTCTACTATCTAAATAAGAAATTGATGGAACAAGCCCCCAACTAACTCCGACTATTGAAAACTGATAATCTGAGATACTAAAGTAATAATTATATCCTCGAACTATGATGACTCACCATTATTCTGATGGATTGGGCTGCTAAGTATGATTGGGAGCCCGTGCGTCTGAACCTATGATATAAGACATCATAGTATAAAAGAAAGGTATGCATCAATACTTTGAATGTACTGGTATGCTAAGTGAGGTAGGCTGAGATGCATCGGTTCATACGCAGGAACAATACTGACTGAATAACATGTGTATAATTGAATAAATACTTAAACTGTAATTGAGGTCGTGCAAACACTAGATACTGAGTTTTGAATTTCTAATTTACTAATATTTAAGTTTACTAATACTGTATTAGTGATAGATGAATGACTGTATCTGATAATCCTGATCCTGTGGAACTATTCTAATCTTCCTACTGAACTGAGTAACTGTATCTAATAGCCATGATTTCAATAGAACTAAACTGAGTTATATTCTGAGGACTGAAACTGAGACTATGGGAGGTAATTATCTAACCGATATGCCTCTTTCTAAGTGAAATGGGGTTCAACCTATAACCCTAGTTAGAAGAGTGTCAGTATCATGCCACGTGTAAAGACAACTGTAAGTTAACCCTCTCTGACAGGAAGCTCTTTCATCAACCCTTGCTTATAGGAAAACTCGTATGAGATGAATCAACCCTAGTCTAGCAGTTTGATACCTCAACCTCTGCTAGCTACATAGTTCTATAATGCAACAATTGCTACTAAGGGTCAAACCCTCTTCTAAAAGGAATGCCCCCCATTCATGGGTTCGCTGGTTCTGAATCCTACTCCTAACTAAATAGACACTGAACTGATTCCTAGTTCATACTAGGCTTGACCGAACTATTACTAATTGTACTGTCTAATTGAACTGAGTTCACTGAGTTCAATTGACTGATAGAATACTACTAAATTCTATTAACTGTTTGAATTTATTGAGGTTTGAACTGAATACTGAACTGGACTGGATTGATACTGAGTCTACTGAATTTTTTTGAGTTCTGTAATTGACTGAGAGTACTATAGACCGTTACATACTGAGATTATTCTGTAACTGAAACTGGCTCTAAGTAAACAACTAAATTGTCGGGTATTAAATACCCATGGACTCGATAGCATGAAAAGTAAAGCATCACATGACCTTGCATAGCATAGAAATGCACACTTGTTCATAATGCATCTATAGAGGCATTTTATCAAACACTTGAATGGCAAAAAGTAGTATACATGCTAATAGGATATAATCTCACTATTTAGTTCACATGAATAACTCATTAAACACTTGAAAGGCTTTGTATATGCACATAGTACATGATACTACATACATAATAATTGTTTTTATCTAAATCTTGCACTTAATCATGGAATAGAAATCTAATCAACATTATAATCATGAATACACTTGAATCCATATCATGAAATCAATTCACTAAAAGTTTGAAAAAGATTCTTGGACTCTAAGGGTGGAAGGGACCCTTTGATGAATATTTGACATACCTTAAAGCTTGAATTCTAAAAGATTGATGGATTTTCTTGGAACTTGGATTCTTGAATGTGATGAACTAGGGTTTGTTCTTGAAAAATTCTAGAGAGAATAAGTAAATTTTGCTCTTTGGATGACTTCATTACATGTTTTGGGGGATGATATGAGATGGGAAAAACCCATTTATCCCTCTGAATATGGGTTTTAATTAATAAAAATTGGACTAGTAATGCGCTGACTGATGCGCTGAGTCATTGGCATTGACGTGATGGCCAATGATCCACGTCGAGTCTGCTTTATCTCACTAGAATTTTCACTGGGAGCTGGGCAAAAATATACATCGATGCACTAGATGACGCGGAGCATCGATATCATATCAATCCACAGGTTTGGACTTCAAAACGTGCCTTAAACGAAGTCTAAAAATTCTAAAACTTGTCTAAGAATACCTACTGACATTCCTGATAATAAATTAACCTAAAAATCAATATTTAAAAGTCATAAGGGTCATGAAAAAGGATTGCCAATTTACGAAGGCTAAAATGACTCTAAGTGTGAACACTTAGCTGTATTTTTCTAAGTCTGGAACCCCTTACTAGCTTTTACAAGACTGAATCAATCTTAGGATTTTACGGGATATTAAAATATCTCCCCTTCGGGATCATTCGTCCTTAAATGAGACTGACTAAGCTAGGAATACTGAATTTAGATACTGGATATACACAACTGTAACATGATTCATAACTGACACTACTGATATGCTGAAATATCATACTGAACATGCATATTTGATGCATGACTACATAGTTGAACATGATTCATGAATGCATGACTAGGATTGCTAATAATTTGAGTCTCTTAAACTGAACATGCATATCTGATGCATGAATATCTGACTGAACGGACTCATAAATGTATAACTAGATATGCAATGGTAACTGATACCAAGTTTACAAAGAAAATCTGAGCATAAAACTGAGTAAGTTTAAAGAGAATCATTACCTTAGGCTGAGTCTGATTTTTCGGAGAAGAGGTGAGGATACTTTATTCGCACATCTTCTTATTCTTCCCAAGTATCTTCCTCAATGGACTGGTTCCACCAAAAAATTTTACTAAAGGGACTTTTTTGTTCCTTAGTCTGAGAATATGATAATCAAGGATTTTGAATGGAATCTCCTCATAAGAGAGGTTGTTCTCAACGTCTATACTCCGTACAGGGACTACAACTGATGGGTCACCTATGCATTTCTTTAGCAAGGAGACATGGAACACTGGATAGACTGAAGCTAAGTCTGAAGGTAACTCAAGCTTGTAAGCTACCTTTCCAAAATGGCTGAGAATTTGGTAAGGACCAACATATCGGGGACTAAGTTTCCCCTTCTTGACAAACATCTTTACTCCTTCAATAGGAGAGATTTTCAAATATACATAATCACAAATCTAGAACTTGAGATCTTTTCTCTGCACATCTGCATATGATTTTTGTCGGCTCTAAGCTTTCTTAAGACTTTCCCTGATCAACTGAACCTTCTCTAAGGTGTCAAACACTAAGTCAGGCCCTACTATTGTTGCCTCTCCTACTTAAAACCAAACAATGGAAGCCTACATCTCCTCTCATAGAGCGCCTCAAACGGAGCCATCTAAATACTGGAATGATAACTATTGTTATATGCAAACACAATCAAAGACAAATGGTCATCCCAACTGCCTTTAGAGTCTATCGAACATGCTCGTAGGATATCCTCTAAAGTCTTAATGGTTCTTTCTGCTTAACCATCTGTTTAAGGGTGAAAGACTGTACTAAGGTGGAATTGGGTACCAAGACCCTTTTGGAACGCTTTCCAAAAATAAGAGGTGAACTGTGTACCTCTATCTGAGATAATGGACAATGAAACTCCATGTAATCTGATCAAATCTCTGACATAGAGCTTGGCATAGTCCTCGGCTATATAACAGGTATGAATTGGTAGGAAATGAGCTGATTTGTTCATCCTGTCTACAATGACCAAAACAGAATTGTTCTAACGACGAGTACAGGGCAAAATCGTTACAAAATCCATGTTCACTTCTTCCCAGTTCCAAGTGGGAGTACTGAAATCCTACATGGACACACTAGGTTTTTTAGGCTCAACCTTTACCTGCTGACATGTAGACCACTTAGCTACAAACTCTGGAATGTCTCTCTTTATCCCACTCCACTATTAGATCTCCCACAAATCATGGTACATCTTAGTGGCCCCTGGATGAATAGAATAATGCGCACCATGCGCTTCTGTAAGAATCCACTATCTCAGGTCATCTACAACTAGCACACATAGACGAACCTGACAACACAAAATACCATCTCTCCATTGGGAGAAAACCTCTATCTTCTGATCTCTGATTGATTCATTCCAGTTAGCTAGACTTGGATCCCTATCCTGCTTTTCCTTTACCTTAGAATCCTGAGATGATTCTGAACTACTTTGTACCTATACATTACCTTCTACTAAATCGACTAAGTGGACACCTAGTCGGGCAAACTGATGAACTTTTTGAGCTAACATCTTCTTACCATTTTCCACACAAGCAACACTACCCATAGATATCCTACTAAGAGCATCATCCACTACATTAGCTTTAACCTAATGATATAAGATGGTCTTGTCGTAATCTTTTAACAACTCCAATCACCTTCTCTGATGGAGGTTTAGGTCTTTCTGAGAGAAAATATACTGTAGGATTTTATGGTCCATGATGATATCAACGTGCACACCATTCAAATAGTGCCTCTCAATCGTTAAGGAAAATATTACTACTGCTAACTCATATGATGAGTAGGATAGTTCTTTTCATGGGGTTTGAACTGTATAGAGGTGTAGGCTATGACCTTAACTCTTTGCATCAAAACTCACCCCAAACCAACCCTGGAGGCATCACAATAAACCATAAATTAATCTGAACCATCTGGTAGAGTCAAAATTGGGTTTGTAGTGTGTCGAGTCTTCAACACTTAAAATCTCTTCTTGCAAGAATCTGACAACTGAAATTTCTCCTTCTTCTGAGTCAATCTAGATATAAGGGATGCAATAGATGAAAATCCCTTAAAAAATTGTCGGTAATAGCCAGCCAAACCCAAGAAACTCTAGATATCTGATGGAAAGATTGGTCTGGGCTAGTTTCTCACTGCTTTAGTATTTTGGGGATCAACTCTAATGCCATCACCAGAAATGATATAGCCGACGAAAGCAACTGGCCTTAGAGAAAATTTGCACTTACTGAATTTAGCGAACAACTGTTGGTTTTTGAGAGTCTATAATACTATTCTAAGATGGTCTGCATGATCATGCTCACTGTAAGAGTAGACAAGGATGTCATTAATGAAGACTATGATGAACATGTCCAAGTACAGCTTAACTACATGATTCATCAAGTCTATGAAATTTATTGGGGCATTGGTAAGACCAAATAACACGACTAGGAATTTAAAGTGACCATACCAAATTCTGAAAGCTATTTTTGGAATATCACATTCTTTTGCTCTGAGCTGATGATAGCCTGATTTTAGGTCTATCTTATAAAAGTAATTGGCACCCTAAAGTAGGTTAAACAAGTCATCAATTTTGGAAAGTGGATACTTGCTCTTGACCGTGACTTTATTTATTTGATGATACTCTATACATATTTTGAGAGAACCATCTTTCTTATGCAGGAATAAAACTGGTGCACCCTACGAAAACATACTAGGTCTGATGAATCCCTTATTTAGGAGATTTTTCAACTGTTCTTTTAGTTCTCTAAGTTTTGGTGGAGCCATTTTGCATGAAAAAAATATGGGATGAGTATCTGGAAGAAGGTCTATTCCAAAGTCGATTTTCCTTTCAAAAGAAACTCCAGGAAGATCTTTAGGAAACACGTATGGGAATTCACATGCTACTGATACTGACTCAAGAGTAGGGGTTTTTGATCTAGAGTCCTGGACTTGAATGATATGGTAGACACATATCTTAGATATCATTTTTCTTACCCTAAGGTAGGAAACAAGCTGACCCCTAAGTGTTGAAGCACTACCCTCCATTGTAGGATGGGATTATTTGGAAACTAAAATCAGATAATTCTATTTTTGTATTCGACTGAGGTATATCAGGAATATACCCAATCCATGTTGAGAATGACATAAAAATCGGTCATATCAAATTTGACTAAGTCTGCTGAAGTGACATTTTGAGATACCATAACCGGACAGTTCCTGTATACTTATCGGGCTATGATGGATTTACCCACTGGGGTAAAGACTGAGAAAGGCTCTGCTAGGATTTCAGAACTAACTCTGAAGATGACAACTATATATGGAGTTATAGAGGATACATAAGCTCCTGGATCTAGTAAAGCATAAATATGTAAATGATAAAATTTTAATATACTAGTGACCCCATCAGGAGAACTTTCCTGATTCTATAGGGACTGAAGGGCATAGATTATTTTTGGGCATTGCACACTGGTGGCATTGGAAGCAGCACCCTACTGATTCGGGCAACCGGATGGAGCTGAGGGATGTTTATGCTGACTTGGTGAACCCACCTAAGGATACTATCTGCATCTGTGAAGTAGCTTGACACATTTGAAACACACATCATTTCCAGCTCTGTAGGCCCCCTGATGGTTTCTGCCACACTTCTGGTAGAGAGAATTTGTTCGGGCACTACTAACAGTACCCTAAGGTTTAGGGACCGATGCCCTATCTCTATTTTAGTCTCCAAATTTTAGCACGGGAGTAATGGCTATGGACGAGGCTAGAACTAAAGATTTCAAGTAGAACTGAGAATGAATACCACGCTTTAAATTAGGTTGGATGAAGTTGAAGCTACCTGTTCAAGCTCTCTTGTTCTCTCTCTCCTTCTCTTTATTCTTATCCTTCTCTATCTGCTGAGCATGGACCATAAGCGTGGATATATCCATCTTCTTAATCAACAATATGGTCCTACACTCCTTAACCATACTATTAGACATACCAGACATAAACTTACTCATTTTAGATCTACTATCTATTACCACATGAGGAGCGTATCTGGCTAATTGAGTAACCTTGAGAGAATACCCTTGTACCGCCATATTGCCCTACTTCAAATTTATAAATTCCAAAACCTTTGCTTTCCTAAACTAAAGCGGGAAGAACCTATCCAGAAAAGTAATATCAAATTCCTCCCATTCTATATGCCCTGCATCTGCGGCCCTCTGTACTTTCCGCTATTTGAACCACGAGTGAGCCACATCCTACAACTAATATACAACTAGATCAATGCTCTCACTAGCTATTACCCCCATAATATCTATAACCTTCTACACCTAATCAAGAAATTCCTGTGGGGCCTCATTTGACTTTGTCCCGGTAAAAAATCAAAGGTTCATTCGTGTGAAGTCCCTAATCTTGGCTGCAATAGTATTGGCCATTGGGTTGGTTGGAACGGCAGCTAGACATTTATTTTATGATGTAATTGAATGAGCTAGGGTGGTGAAATATGCTCTGAATTTAGCATAGGAGATATATTTGTCCAAGGGATCTGGCTGGATTGGCTAAGGTACTAATTACTTTCTAATTCTCTTTTTATTTGTCTTTTTAGGAGGCATGTTTTGTAATAAAAAAGGAGAGAACGAATTAGACTGAGAGTTTAACTTGAGCTTATGCTCACCCGCACGACATGAATACTAAAGGAAGGGAAAATTTTTCCTAAAACATCTTATAGCCTCTAGTCCATAAGTGTGGCGTGCTACACACCCATGTAGAAGACTCTACTAGATGCATCTTTTAGACTTTCTAGGACTCTATTGAACCTAAGACTCTGATACCAAGTTTGTAAACTCGAGTCTATACGCCGGACACTACACGGTACTCATAATATCGAGGGACCACAAGCTAACCCATGACTGGTACCTACTATAATAACTGAATAATAATACTATAATTAGGCAAAAAAACTTGCCATAAGGTTCCAAACTATAAATAAATACTAAGTACTAAATGTTGATACATCTGTCTAAAATATTTTAGTCTGATAAGCCTCTACTATTTGAATAAGGAATTCATAGGACAAGCCCCTAACTAACCCCAACTATTGAAAACTGATAAAATAAGAAACTAAAGTAATAATTATGTCCTAGAACTATGAGGACTCACCACTAGTCTGATGCCGATGGATCAGGCTGCTAAGTATGATCGGGAGCCCATGCGTCTGAACCTAAGATATAAGACATCATAATGCAAAAGAAAGGTATGCATCAGTACTTTAAATATACTGGTTTGCTAGGTGTGGTAGGCTGAGATGTGTGAGTTCATATGCATGAAAAATACTTACTGAATAACATGAGTATAACTGAATGGGAGTACATATATAAATATGTAAACTGTAACTGAGGCCATGATAACACGGGATATTGAGTTCTAAAATTTTGATTTACTGATATTTAAGTTTACTTATACTGCATTACTGATAGTTGAATAACTGTATCTAACAGTTCTGATCATATGGAACTATTCTGAGTTCCATATTGAACTGAGTAACTGTAGATGATAGTCATGATTTCTGTAGAACTGAACTGAGTTCTATTTTGAGGACTAAAACTGAGACAATGGGAGGTAATCATCTAATTGATATGCCCCTTTTTGAATGAATTGGGGTCCAACCTGTAACCCCAGTTGGAAGGGTGTCAGACCGTGCCATGGGTAAAGACAACTGTAAGCTAACCCTCTCTGAAAGAAAACTCTTTTGTCAACCCTCACTGGTAGGAAAACTCATATGAGATGTATCAACCCTAGTCTAGAAGGAAGATACCTCAACCTATGCTAGCTATATAGTTCTGTAATGCAGGAATAGCTACTAAGGGTCAAACCCTCTGCTAGCAGGAATGCCCCTATCCATGGGTTCTTTCGGTGCTGAATCTTACTCTAAAATGAATAGACACTGAACTGATTCCTAGTTCATACTAGGCTTGATTGAACTATTACTAATTTTACTATCTAGTGAAACTGAGTTCACTGAGTTTTGTTGACTGACGAAATACTACTTAATTCTATTAACTGACTGAATTTACTGAGGTCTAAACTGAATACTGAACTGGACTGGACTAATACTGAGTCTACGGAGTTTATCCTGAGTTTTGTAATTGATTGAGAGTACTACGGATCATTACATCACTGAGATTATTCTGTAACTGACACTGGCTTTAGGTAAACAACTAAATTGTCGGGTATTACATACCCCAGGACACAATAGCATGAAAAGTAATGAATCACATGACCTTTCATAGCATAGAAATGCACACTTGTTCATAATTGATCTATAGAGGCATTTTATAAAACAGGCATGACCTAGTATACATACTAACATGATATAAAATCATTATTTAATTCACATGAACAACTCATCAAATACTTGAAAGGCTTTGCATATGCACATAGTACTAATCAACACATGAGCATCACAATTTCGAGGCTTCAATATGAATTCACATAATACTACTTACATAATAATTATTTTTACATAAATCTTGCACTTAATCATGGAATAGAAAACCAATCAACATTATAATCATAAATACACTTGAATCCAAATCATGAAATCTATTTACTGAAAGTTTTAAAGAGATTCTTGGACTTCAAGGGTAGAAGGGACCCTTGGATGAACACTTGACATGCCTTAAAGCTTGAGTTATGAAAGTTTGATGGATTTTCTTGAAACTTGGATTCTTGAATGTGATGAACTAGGGTTTGTTATTGAAAAATTCAGGAGAGAATGAGTAAATATTTCCCTTTAGATGACTTAATTACATATTTTTGGGGAAGATATGAGAAGAGAAAAGACCTATTAACCCTCTAAATATGGGTTTTAATTACTGAAATCTAGACTAGCAATGTGCAGATCGATGCGCCGCATCATTGGCATCGATTCAATGGACAACGCGCTGCATTAATTCCGTGTCGTCTCACTGGAATTTGCATTGAGAGCTGGGGAAAAATACTCATTAACGTGATAGGCGATGCGGTGCTTCGAGATCGCATCAATCCACTAGTTTGGACATCCAAACATACCTCAAACAAAGTCCAAAAAATCTAAAACTTGTCCGAGAATACCTACTGATATTCCTGATCATGAATTAACCAAAAAATTAATATTTAAAGGTCATAAGGGTTATGAAAATATATCGCCAACTTACAAAGGCTAAAATGACTCTATGTATGAACACTTAGTTGAATTTTTCTAAGTTTGAGACCCGTTACTAGCTTTTACAGGACTGAATCAAGACCATGATTTTGCGGTGTCTTATAGTATCAGTATGTAGTCAAGTGGTTTTCTTACCTTTTTCAAGAGTATTAGTACTAATCTGGAATTTTCGTGTTCTTAGATTTCTATTTCTATCAGTTAGTTTTTAGCCTTGATTATTATTGTTTTGGGGTTATTGTTCTTTCTTGTTGCTATTGGTGTCTTTTTCATTTGTTTTGTGCAGTGTGTCGATTGAAATAGCCTCTCTATCCTCATAAAGTCAGGGTAAGTTCTGAGTGCCCTCTATCCTTCTAGACTCCCTTTGTCAGATTACACTTGGTTTGGTATGGTTTGTGTATTTCTACATTTGCTTGAATTGCCTTGCTATAGGACATATTACTTGGTTAAAGGATTGTTTCATTTGTAGGGATGGAATAATGGTTTTATAATTGATATAATTTATTTTTAAAGTTGCGTATACATGGATTCTTTTGTACATGGATTACCCTGGAAATGTTCTGAACTTTATTAGCAACATAACAATATATTTATTGTTAAAAATGTAGCATATGTGTGATATTCATCTTCATACTATAGGATTTTACATATATTGTAACAACAATATGAGAAGAAATTCAGGCGTCGTTGTTTTCTAAAACTATATTTGTAATTAGATAGGCTAACTTAGACCTTTCTCGGGTGGCATTACAAAGGAGCTAATTGAGGTACCCCATAACTATCCAGTCATTCTGGGATCCACATAAGAGTCTTGCATATTAGTCCATTCTGTAGCTCTTTGGTACATAGGCAAAAAACAATAAGATATCTTGTATAAGGTTTCACAGTAATTCCATTGAGATGTCCATGTTCACTAGTGGATCATAGTGTTTTCTGCTGCTTAGACCTATTATATAGACATCTGGTCAGTTGAAAAAAACTAAAAGAGAGTATTTTAATTTGATGACTTTATTATTAGCAGAAGAGTGGGAAAATGACAATTAAAGAGAGACAATATTTCAATTTGATGCCTTCATTAAAAGAAGACCATGCAACTATCATCTTTGTAATGGAACCTTTATCTGAATTCTTTTCGAGATCGTTATGTTTGTGACGACATGGATAACTATTTCCCCTCCTAATTTGCGTCTTCAAATGGAATATTAGAAGCTGAATTTTATGGAGATTATATGTGTTCTGATGTATTATCGCAGGCAATGGACCATCTGGTTAACTCTGCCGCCAAAGGTCACTACATGTCTGGTGGGAATATTAGTGTTCTAGTTGTTTTTCGAGGACCGAATGGTACCGCTCTAGGTGTTGGTGCTCAGCACTCTCAGGTACCTTGTATCAGTTTTCTTATGGAGACAACACAGGGTGTGGATATCAGGAAGTTCTTATGCTTTTCTAAGTTGAATTACTTTTAGCCAACGGATCAAATGAGCATATGTTATCTATAATATGAACAAACCTAGCTGAATTCGATTATGCTTCTAGCAAAATATTTATTAGGACAAAATGCATTTTGAAAAATCAATATCTCAGAAAATATTAGAACTCAACTTGTTATATGATGATCAATATGCAGTGTCATGCGGAATGGTAGGGACAGACCCTGGGTTGAGTGTTGTGGCACTATATTTATCTGAAGATGCGAGAGGGCTCTTAAAAGCAACAATCAAAGATCCCAATGCAGTTGTTTTTCTTATGAATGAGTTATTGTAGGTACAATACAAGTTTAAAATTGTGGTAAAAAATATGTAAAACACGTTGGCATAACAAAGACATACCCACTGTATTCCCACAAATGGTTTTTGGGGAAGACAGCGGTGTGCAACCTTACCCCTACCTTGAGAAAAGGTAGATGTCATTTTTAATAGACCCTAAACTGAAGTAAAATATTAAAATAGATAAAGTAGGTAATGAAGATATAGTAACGAAGAAGCTATACTAAAAACAAATGGCAAGGAGACCTATAGAAACAACAAATAATATGATAATCAAAGCCAAGAAGACATGTAATGCTAAAATTGAAAAATAAGATAGTAGGGGAGTAGATTTTGGTAAATCATATTAAGGTATGGCCAATCTTTTCCTATGTTGGATGAAGTTCTTAATACTAGCCTTACCCTTCCCATAGGTAAAGCAAAGGTATGCTGCCAGACGAGTTTTATATTTTTGGTATTGCTTACATTCCTTCTTACAGTTTGTGGTGCTTTCTTTTATGTGTAATTGATTGAGAAAGAGGGTAAAGATGTGACGAATTCTCTCTTTCCAATAGTTGTTCCACTTTTTCTCCTCTGTCATTTTAAACAAAACCAAAGCAAACTCAACCTCTCTATTGCTTTTCAGGTTTGTTTTCTCGCCAAAATATTTCATATTGTACCATCTTTGATTTTTGATTATTGTTTTTTTGCTTTGTGAGTTTAAAATTTTTGGTTTTATTTGGATTTTTCCATTTTAATAGAAGTTAATATGAGCATAGAGAACAACAAGTTAATATGAACATACAAAACAAGTACAAAGGTTAAGTTCGATTAACTATGCAAAAACATGTAAAACCAGCATCATATATATGTGAACAAAGTGGAAAGTTCAAATTGTCCTATTATTGTACATGATATCATTACTCAGATTTTCCATCCCCATATTCATTAATAATTAGATACCTATAGATTTGAATCTCTTGTGGACTGTAGTTGGGTCAAAAAAATTTTCTTAATAAAGAGCTTCAGTGGCATCATATCTATTGATTGGCAACAACAACAACAACAAAAAAATAGCAGTGTATTGCCATAAAATACAGTATGAAGAGGTAAGTGTACGCAATTCATAATACTCGAATAAAGCATGTTGTGCTGTTAAGAGTTTTTTGCAGCCACATATGACATGAGAATTAATGTGTTCCCTAAGTTTCTTTTTTATCCACTTAATCAACCTTTGCATTAGATGTCATCACTCAAGCCTTGCCATAATTTTTGTTTCTTCGCTTCATTTTCTTTCACTAGAAAGCTTACGCATGTGAATTATTTTGAAAGATGTTGTCTTCATCAAAACCCACTACTTCTCTTCTTGATTTTTTTATCGTATCTATTTTTTCCTTTTTTAAAAATTTTTCTATTCTTCTCATTTAATTACTTAAATTGTTATCAATTGTTTTTGGTTTAGTTTTACTAATTCATCTCATGTAATTGCTTAAATTGTTCTTTGTTTAATTTTGTTGATTCATCTTATGTAATTGCTTATATTGTTATCAAATGTTCTTTGTATACTTATTTTCGAAATTATTGACACTTTTCGATGCAAATATGAATTAGTTGGGCACAAATTGATACCGAACACGGGGTAGGAAGTATAATTTTCCCGTAATAAGTAGTTATCCATTTCTAATACTTGAAACCTGATAATTTCTTGTGTTTAACTATTTATAGTGCAATGAAATCGCATAGTATTAACCTTTAGTTTCTCTAAAGTAAGACCATTTTCATCATTTGTGTGACGAGCAACCTAAAAAAGAGTGCTTTCCTATTTCTCTCCTTTAGGTTGCAGAATAATGCTTTGTGAATAATATTAGTGTTGCTACTACTTCTATTGTCAATTCTTATAGTTCTCTTTGAAAAGATTCTTAGAGTCCAACCAAATATGAAGAAACTCTACTTGCTAATTAGAGCTCTAGATTCAAATTCTGCTAAATGTCACTTTAACAATGAGGTACTAGCAAACTTCTACAACAACTATTAATAGCCAACACATCAAACTATATGTCTCTATTATCGTGCATTACCACATGATAATTCAAGATTATCAGAGTTCATTTCTCGATACAATGTTCCCTTGCTGCTTCTTCTGAAGGAAGATTTACAGGTTTGATATAAAATCTCATCTAATCTTTAAAAGTACTGAAGATTTACTATCAAAATGGAAATACTACTAAATTTTAGCTTCTATATTTTGTGGTATCTGCATAAGTTACAAGTACTGTGTGAGAAAAATTATATTCCTCTGTGCTTATTCTATTCTTTTACATCATTTAAGCAGACCATGTCAAGCAAAATGATACAATTGTTAGCGTTCTTGTAGGAATGATACTTTTTTATTTACTGCATCTATTGCTCTGATAAGAAAATAAATGTGAGATAAAATCATGTGTTGAATGGATGAGATATACATTCTATGTACCTATATGTGTGAACTTGAACAAAAACTGACAATTTAACTTATATTTGTGCCTTTTACTTTAGTAGTTATACACTTACTTTCATATATTTCCCTACTATATTAGAAGTGCAAGTAAGAATTGGAGGATCAGCATGAATGCTATTTATAATTTAAATTCTTTTGAAGGGTATATTTATCATTTAGATTCATTTTGTCTTCCACTTGGTGTGCACATACACCACCGCTTTCAATACGTGGCTTTCATACATCACCACCCCTTCATCAAATTTCACTCATCAGTATTGGCTCAAAAATCAATATCTCATAAAATATAAGAATTTAACTTGTTATATGATGATCAATATGCAGTGTTACGCGTAATGGTATGGGTCTGTCCCTGGCTTGAAAGTTGTGGTGCCATATTCATCTAAAGATAAGTAAAATATTTAAAAAGATCAACAAGGTAACAAAAATATAGTAATGAAAAAGCTATAGTGAAAACCAACGGCAAGAAGACCTGTAGAAACAATAAATAATATGATAATCGAAGACAAGAAGACATATAATGCTAAAATTGAAAAATGAGATAGCAGAGGAGTAAATTTTTGTCCAGTTTAAATTTTGGTAAATCATTTTCAGGTATGGCAAGTATTTTCCTTTGTCGGATGAAGTTCTTGATCCTAGCTTTAACTTTCCCATAGGTAATGCAAAGGTATGCTCCAAGATAAGCTTTACATTTTTGGTATTGTTTGCATTCCTTCTTACAATTTGTGGTGCTCTCTTTTATGTGTAACAGATTGAGAAAGCGGGTAGAGATGTGATAATTGCTCTCTTTCTATGGTTATTCCACTTTTTCTCCTCTGTCATTTTAAACAAAACAAAAGTAAACTCAACCTCTCTATTGCTTTTTGGGTATGTTTTCTCGCCAAAATATTTCATATTATGCCATCTTTGATTTTGTATTATTGCATTTTCTCTTTCTAGGTTTAAAATTTTTGGGTTTCTTTTGATTTTCTATTCTAATAGAAGTTAATACGAGCATATAGAACAAGAAGTTAATGTGAGATATAGAACAAGTACAAAGGTTAAGTTCGATCAACTATGCAAAAACATGTAAAACCAGCAATATATATACTTGAACAAAGTGGAAAGTTCAAACTGTCTTGTTATTGTACATTAAATCATTGCTCAGATTTTCTATCCCCATATTGGTTAATAATTATATACCTGTAGATTTGAATCTCTTGTGGAATGTAGTTGGGCCAAAAATTACTTTCTTAATAAAGAGCTTCAGTGGCATCATATCTACTGATTGTTAACAACAACAACAACAAGATAGTAGTGTATTTCCATAAAATTAAGTATGAGGGGGTAAGTTAATGCAGTCCATAATAGTCGAGTAAAATATGTTGTGCTCTTAAGAGTTTTTTGCAATTACATATGACATGAGAATTAATGTGTTCCCTAAGTTTCTATCCTATCCACTTAATCAGCCTTTTCACCAGATGGCATCACACAAACTTTGCAACAATTTTTGTTTCTTAGCTTCATTTTTGTTCACTAAAAAGTTTATACGTTTGAATTATTTGGACAGATGTTGTCTTCAGCCAAACCCATTACTTCACTTCTTGATTTGGTTATTGTTTTATATTTTTCTACTCTTTTGTCAATTTTGCTATTCTTCTTAGTTAATTACTTAAATTGTTATCAGTTATTTTTTGTTCAATTTCATTGTTTCTTACCTTACATTTCTGTTGGAGGCCTTTTCAAGGCTTGAACCCATGATCCCCTACTCATATGGCAGTAACACTATCAATTTCTCCAAAACTCCCCTTCAATTTGTATTTATAATTTAGAAGAAAAAAATTTAGTTAATTTTAGGAACAAAGATGGCTTTAATCCACTAATTGTTTAGTCAGCTATAAATGTATATTAAGTTACCTTGATTATGTGCAAGATTATGATACCCAAGATATAGCTCTTAGCGTTTCAAAATGTAGGTGTCTAATTTTTCCTCTAATATAATCTCTCATTTTTACACTTTTATAGGTTATATTTATAAGTTAGTAATTTATAGTGGCTCTAGCTTTTGCTAAAATAGTGAGGTGACACCATTTTTGATTTTTGATGGAGACTTTGTGTAACTGAATATGCTATTTCAATAAGTGCTAATAGATAGTTTTGTCATCTTCAGTACAGTCATCTGAATAATGTACCAGTTTATAACCAGTACAGGAGTAGTGCTGCTACTACTAGCTCGACTTTTATTGGTGGTGGTAGCGAAGGCGGAAACATGGTGGGTAAGTGGTTGAAGGATAGGAGGGAGAAGAAAAATAGGAGATGAGGGAACATAATGTATAACTTCATGCTGTTGTGTCGGTTGCATAAATTGTTGCTGCTTGTATTGCAGCGGCTATAACAGCCTCATCTAGTGGCGGTAAGGATGAGCAGATGGCAAAAAATGGTATGGCTATGGTTATTCTTCAATATTTGTAGCAATACAGTGTGTTGAAGCTATTGAGGCTATGAAAGTTGAGCACGAGCATCTTACATCAGTGGTAGTGGTTAGTTCTGCTGTGAACATTTGATCAGTAGGGATGTTATGACATTAATTGCATCTGCGTCTACAACTACTGGTGCCTTTTTGAATTGCTCAATTACGTCAATGTTTTCTCTAATTTGGAATGATATAGGAAAATTAATGATATTGTGTTGTTAGTATATAGTACTCAAGTATAGTAGGTGGTGGATTTTATTTGAGTTGTATGTGCATATTATTTAATTTATGAGGTATTATTTTGTAGCTCTCTATGTTGCGGCTACATTAGAGGCCAGAACATGAAACGAAGTATGAAACAAAGTATGAAACATAGTAGCAGTAATTTCTGTTGATAAAAGAATGGTATATTATGGTTTTCTTGAAAATGACATGAGTTTTTTTAAAAGCATCAACAATTGAAGAATTTGACTCTTTTCCCTTTTACCAAATCACCGATAGTAGTTATGTAGTTGTCACATGTTTTATACATTGCTTATAGATGGATACTTTGTAATGCTTTACTATAATTTCATGTGTGTGATCTATACCATTACCAATATTGTTTTCTTGTTCTTACATCAGAAATCTCTTTTTCATGTTCAATTAGCTTTACTGTTGGCATTGAGATTATACGATATTTTTCCATAATATACTTTTTAATATACTTTGCTGAAATTTCATCTGTTATTATCGAGGAAGATAATGCTTTTGATTTACGGATGTCAATATAACTAAAGGATGATGGTGCTTTATGTAACAGTGATGAAGGCAAACAAGGTGGGTTGATCTATGGAATTGAACAACAACTCGAACATGGAATCAAACATAGACCCTTGAGTAATTGTTCTTCCTTTTTTGTATATCTGTGACTATATTGACAGAAGCAACCAACGTAGAATGGAAGAATGAAGGAAAACACTCGGGGTTGTGTGAAGTTTGACACTGGATCAAATAAAATGAAATAGAGAGAATACTAAATGAACGTTCAATTTCAATTTGGTGTGTGCTAAATACAGTGTGTAGAATTAAACTTCTCTTTTAGATCTTTATAGAAGTTTGAAATTAATTTTTGGATTCGTAATGAAACTTTTTGTTTTATTTATCATTCTTGAGCTATTCATCATTTATGTAATAATGAGATTTCAATAGAAAATTATAGAAACTACTATAGTACTCTTGAATGTTAGGTTGTGCGCAACACGAGCATCACCCATCAAGTGTATATATATATATATATAAAGATGTTGTGATAGGGTACAGGGTTATAAACATGATATTTTAAAAGCATTAACCTAGACTGTGTAGCTCTATTCGTCCTAATAGCTCCCATGGGCTATATGGATTCAACCCTCCTGCTGAAAGGACCCTAGTGCATGTTAGCCATACGAAACAAGGCTTCAACCATTACAAATAGGTATATATAATGTGTGAACCATGCACACGGTCATATAGACCCCAACGCCAGCAAACATGGTTTGCAACATTGTTCCCCCCAGGACCTCCACCTTCATGCCGAGCTACACAACCACCCTCAAGCTCAAATTAAAATATTTGCACATAAACTCATTCATTACACCAAGGAGTCATTTATTAAGGCATTTACCATTATGGTATCATCATAACAATTATTTTAGCAAGCTTGTATAATTATGCCAATCCAAAACCAATTAACCAATTTGACTCCAAGGTTCCAATTTGAAACAAAACCATGGCCAACCAGGCCTTTCCAAAACTATTTATATCCATTTATCCATTAATGCAATGTGATAGTTTCAAAAGTGGAATAAATCATTCATGTATCTACGTTCCAAAACCAATTTAACAAACTGGGTTGAGTTAATGCCAATTTGAAACCAAAATCCATCAATTTGGGAGAATCGACGACCTCTATCCCATTCACCATACTAATGCACCCAATTATTTCCAAAAACCATAAGATAAAGCATGAATAACCAATTCAAAACCCAGGGAAAATATTCCATGAGATAATCACTGCAATACCTCAACATAAAATTGAAACCCTTCAATTAAATCCCCATGAACAGTGATTATATATATGCTTTTATATAAAATCAAGCTAGGAAAGAGATGCATGCCTGAAATACATAAGAATTTGAGAGTAATCCAAAATTTTGAGCCCTAAGGTTGAATTCTTTGTAAATCCTAGCTTGTTCTTGATTTGAAAGTTTAGAGAGAAGAGAGTAGTGTGTATGATTTTATAAATAATGAAAAAGTGATCCTTAGGGTGTTTAAAGTCATGGGAGTAGTGTAACAGAATGAAAAATACCAAAAGGCCCTTAATTAAAATTTTTAGGAAAAACTGTCACCAGTCGTTACGGGTTAGGTGATAACTCGTGATGGATGGTCACAGGTCGTTGCCTAGACTTGTAGTCTGGGCAGTACCTCAGGGAAACCACACTGTTATGGTCAAGAGTCCCTCTCCACGACTCGTGACCTCACCCTATGACTCGTGGGTTCATAGTCGTGACCAAGACAGTAACTTAGAATAACCTTACTGGTGGGACTATGAGTCCCACCCTACGACTCATAATGAGCTGTGACTCATCACCTTAGTTGTAGTCCTGGTAGTGATAACGCTCAAACTACAGCTCTCGTAAGAGTGTAAGCGGACGCTGTCAAATATAGAACCCAATTGGGTTGGGTGTCAAATCCCACAGAGAATACTTGGTCACTAAGTAAGCAAAGATTATTAGACTTTTGGTGAAAGTTTCGGAAAAAGCGGGGATTGTAGCGTGAGTAACAAAATAATAACATAATAACAGAAAATAAAAGAGTAAAACGGATTGTTTGATTGGTTTTGATCAATGAGAATTGAGAGCTAGGGTTATGTCCACCTTCTGAGTTGTACGTATCTATTGACTATGAGTTATGCGGAATTCAGACATGTATGTGCTTATAGAGAATTGTATTCTATGGTAAATCCAGGCGTCTTTCGACCATCAAGGATTATTTCACTTTAACTCTTTCGAGCTTAAAGCGTATCTAACTGTACAAATTCTCCAAGAGGTTAATCCAGTTACGGCACTAACTTTTTAACAGGGGTTGGTGCCCTATTACCTTGACATTATTTCTTTTCCAGACATATAAATTTTCTTTCAAACAAGTTAATGCTATACTGGCGTATTCTATATGTTTGCAACCACAAAAATTTAAATTAAGATGAAGAGAATAATGATATAAGCAGCATACGTGTCACGAGTTCACAAACTCATAGCAATAGATAGTAGCTCATAAGGCTTCCATAACCCCAACAGAGAAGTTTGGCTATTCATGAGTGCGACGGAAATCACAATAGTCATTATCATTATACAAAAATAAAGATAGAACGTGTAGTATGGTTTGGTAGTGCTTGTGGCGTGAATTCCTTGCCAATAGCGTTTCTCTTGTCATGAAAATTTGGAATTCGAATAAATGAAGAGAATTGTTTTGAAAGTAATTGATGGAAGAAGTATAAAGATGAATGAGAATTCGAATGTGTATTATGAATGAGTTGATAATTAAAAAGCTGCAGAAAAACAGGGTATTTATAATACCTATATCCTATTCCTACTAGGCTATTGCGTACTTATCCAAATCCAAACAAATTACTGCATCATTATCCTAATCCTAATAGGTTACTGCTGATCCCCAAAGTATTGAGAAATGTTGTTTTTGCCCGGGACAGGTTTTCCATGCATCACATTTAGTCCTTAGGCGTCCAAGCTTTGCTTTACTCCTTTCGTGAAGCTTTCTTTGGCGTCAAGGTATCAATAAAATGCTGAAATCTTCATCATTTATACCTGAAAACTTGCTAATCATGTTTGTTAGCTCGCTTACAGGAAAAAGGACTAAAAGTGCATGAGTTATATATTTTGTCCTCAAAACTTAGCTAAAATATGGGTAAATTATAGCACTTTAGGCGTGTAAATACGCCTATCATCAACACCCCACACTTAAAGCTTTGTTCGTCCTCGAACAAAATATCATGTCCTTATAAACATCCACTTAGGGTTTCACAGTAACAACACAAAATATTCATCAAGATAGGCACGACAATTATTAACAAAGAGTAGTTTTCTGATCACTTCTAGAAACAATTCAACCTCCAACATAGACTCATGATGATGGTTAATTCGTATTCAAAAGTTAAGGCACAAAGAATCATGCAAATAACCCAAAACTCATCAACCATATGTGTCTCACATAAGATATTACCCATAATCGCTCACAAGTATTGCATTTTTCGAAACATGGGTATAAGATTTTCCTTGCTCTCACTCGCACAAAGAATTCATATGTTGCAACTGATGACCATAGGCTTGCCCTTAGTGTAATGCTCCATCAAATATCAGAACGCTAAGCTTCGGATCAAATAGGTCTTTTATAGGTTGTAATGTAGGCTAAGGGACGGGTAGGACTATTTTGGCCAGAAATAGTGACTATGTTCCTAAGCGCTTTAATACATCACATATGCCATTAACACCTTCTTTCAAAAAACCTTTCTACTTTCTTTTATTCTACCACCCCTTCTATCCTCTTTTGTTTTTTCAATTTTAAACATAACTAACTTTTTAGTTTTCTTTTCATTTTTCTTTTCATAACACACCTCTTATGTTAGCAATTCTTTTTCATAACAAATTCAAGCACCAATACATTCTAAGGCATCATACTCACCCAATTTCCTCTTATTTTGTCACATGACTTTACACTTTAAAGCACTTAGGAATTTGGATCAAATTATGGTCTTGAAAAAAAATGGATTAGGCTTACATATGAGGCTGTCAAAGAAAATAGGCTAAAGGATCAAAAGGGGGTTAAGTAGTATAATGTCCACGGGTAGGTAAAACGAAGGTAAACAATCACAGGTTGCCAAAGAAATGCCTAAATCATCTCCTAAACTCACACTCTTTATTTCGCTTCACACACACACCAGGCAAGTTCTAGCATCAGCCACAAACATAGAATATACTATCATCTCACACACACAAGGCGCACGGTCAACTTGATTGGGAGCAGTATAGACTTTTGACCCAACAGATGAATGAATTAAACAACACAATTATCACATAGTGAGTCACACTGGGAGCTTAAACCTCTCAATAGTAATGATCTTAGCACAAACTCCTGTCATAATACCATGCCGCCTATCAGAACAATTTTATGCATCAAAATCTAATTTTTTTTGAAAATTTAACTACTACTAAAAATCAAATAAATAAATGTAGGTAGGCAAAGAAATACAACATACAAATACCAGTACCCCACACTTAGATGGGACACACTGTCCTCAGTGGAAAATAAATGAGAAAAACCTGGTTCCAAGAGTGTGTCGAGGTATTTGCAGCGAGGAGGATTCAGCTTGCTCTTTTCTTCCTCTTTTCTTACCTTTTTGTGAGGTGGACACTTTTTCTTTTCCTTGTCGTCCTTTTTGAAGACATTCTACCTGAGATCTTAATAGAGTCATGTTAGCTTTATCTCAAAAGATATAATCAACAAACAAACTATAGTGGGACCACCCCAAACTTAATTTGTTTGTACAAACTAATTAAGTGAGTGATGTCGATTACTCAGACTTCATCGACATACATATAGGCGATATGTTCCAACAATATGTTCAGCACAGTCATACTTGCATGTTGTCTTTAACTATTCTTTTCAACTCTATGTCATGTAATCTTGACCATCCTTTATGGTTTGGATTAATGCATTTTTGGAACAAGACGACTATGTAGAGATTGAATCAAGTTTATGGTATAGAAAATAATCACAACATCTTATGCTTGTATTCAATCATGATCTTTATCTCGATGAATGAGTCATTCAAACATTCAAGCATTCAATTTTGAAGATTATGCAATTAACTTCACCATGTATCAAAATCAAATACAAGTTGGAACCAAGTCAAGAGCACCCACATGTATTCCTTCACTCAATTAAATGTATCATAACAAACCAAGAACATTCAAATCACTACTACTATTTCAAGATTTAACAATTCATTATTGGCGTAGTAGTGTAGTATTACGGAATATAAAAGAAGAACAAAGAAGTACTTACTTGGTTGATGGCCTCGGAAGGTGTTCTTGCAAAGTAAAAGAGCAAAAGGAAAATTTTTGAGAGAATTTGGAGAGGTAGGCGGCGCTTAGGTTGGATTGGCAATGCCTTTTTGTTCTAAGACTAAGTTCTTATTTATAGGACAAGATTGGGTCGGGTTTTGACCCATTTAGAATCGGATTTGGAGACAAAAAGTGACCATAGGCGGCGCCTAATGCTTTGCCTATGCTTGGCATAGGCGGCGCCTTTTGCAAAGCATTGTTGGGCATAGGCGGCGCCTATGCTATGGCATTGTTAGGCATAGGCAGCGCCTATGCCATGGCATATGAGATTAAGAGACAAAATGCTTTTGCATAGGCGGCGCCTATGCTATGGCATTATTGAGCATAGGTGGCGCCTATGCTATGGCACTCTAGAATCCGAGAGCTTAGGCCATTGTATAGGCCTTGCCTTGTTCGTGGCCTAGATTTGCATAGGCCTTGCCTTGTTCTTACCCTATATTTTCATAAGAAATACCTAACCCATAGCCTTTTGCTTCTTCATTCCTAACTTACCACCTTCACCATGCAATACTTCCAAATCGAAATTTGAAACCAATCTCCTATTTTACACCTCTTGCACCTACATTTACTCAAAAATAACCAAAAATGATTAGAACAATGGGTTGCCTCCCATCAAGCACCTTAGTTTTGGTTGTGGCTCGACAAAATCCTAAGAAAACAAAAATAATAAAAACAATTAAAAACGATGGGTTACCTCCCATCAAGCACTTGATTTATTGTCGCGGCACGACATAGCTATCTAGATTACTTACACTTCATCAAGATAGATGGTGCATCATTTTTTGAATGGATTCAGACGACTCTGATGCTTACTTGTAGGCATGCAATCTTCGTTGATATGACTCTTGTGCATACATATCCCAAGAGGGATACCAATTATATCATCAATAGTCCAACCCATAGCTCTCTTGTATCTCTTCAGAGCAGAGATAAGAGCCTCTACGTGTTGTTCACTTAAATCATCCGCCACACTCACAGGAAGTGTATTTCCACTTCCCAAGAATGCATACCTTAGATAATTAGGGAGCTCTTTCGATTCTAGCACTGGTGGCTCTTCAATGGATGTCTTCTCTGTTGGTGACGGTTGATTCTTAAGATCAAGGTTCGGCTGTTTAGGAGTATGAGAATAGGACCCTATTTCTATTAGAGAACACATAGTTTCTTTATAATCTTCATCGTCCTCATGCTGAAAATTCAGCAGCACAGCAGACAATGGCTCATCAATAGGCTGCTTCTCTACAAATAAGTTTTTCTTATCCTCATAACAAGCATCATCTACAGAGAACACATTCATATCACTGGGCTGCTTCATTCCTTTGCATACATCAAAATGGACCACTTCGTTATTCAACCAAAATAACAACTCATTAGCTCTCATGTCAATAATCACACTTCCTGTTGCAAGGAAAGGACGTCCCAAGATTATGGGAACTTCATAATCCACCTCGCAATCCAAAATCACAAAGTCTGCAGGAAAAATGAAGGTAGAAACCTTCACCAACACATCATTCAAGATACCCACAGGTCGTTTTACCGACCTATCTGCCATCACAAGTCGCATATTAGTTGGTGTAGGATCAACCAACCCCAACTTCCTGTAGACGGATAGTGGCATCAAATTGATGCTAGCTCCCAAATCGCATAATGCCTTGGCAAAATTCATAGATCCAACAGTGCACGGAATAGTGAAGGCACCGGGATCGGCCTTCTTTTGTACTAGTGATCTGGTAGCGATCGCACTGCAATGATGAACAGTATCTGTAAACTCACCACTTGTTGCCCGCTTCTTTGTTAAAATATTCTTCATAAATTTTGCGTACCAAGGCATCTGTTCGAGTGCCTCTACAAATAGAACATTAATGGTTAGCTGCTTCAACATAGTCATGAATTTTCTAAACCTTGTGTCATCATCTTTCTTCTTTAATCTCTAAGGAAAAGGTGGTGGTGGAAGGGGGATAGTTTTCTCCACCACTTCATCTTTATCTTTCTTCCGATTATCAACCTTTTCAGGAGTGTCATCAACCTTTTTGTTTAGTCTCTGCGGAAAAGGTGGTGGTAGGAGAGGAATCATTTTCTCCACCACTTCTTTTTTATGTTGTTTTTGAATTTCGACCTTTTCAGGCTGCAGACTACTAGTGGTAACGTCATGATCACCCTTGCCAACTTCTACGACATCTTCACCATCAACATCAATATCGTATTTCGCTACATCGTCGACTGCTTGCTTGCCTTTGGGTAGATTTTCCAACACCTTACCACTCCTGGTAGTAATAGCCATGCTTGTTCCATCGTTCCTTGGGTTTTGCACAGTGTTGCTAGGTAGGGTGCCGACTTTTCTTTGATTAAATGCTACTGAAAGTTGACTCAATTGCTGCTCTAATTGTTTTATTGCAGTGGAATGTGAGTCAACCAACTGATTTTTTGAAGACAAGTCGTTTTTCACCTCATTCACTCCCGTATTGGTTGCCTCTACATCTTTCAATAGCTTTTCCATCATATCTTCCATTGACATCTTCCCCGAACCAGATGCCGCGGCCTCACGATTTCCAGGAGGAATATACAAATCACTCATGTCAGTATTGTTCTTCCAATTACCTTGATCACGTTCCTTATATCTTTGCTTATCATAATAGTTTTGACCTTTGTTTTCTTGGGCATTGCCTCGGAAACCCTCCTGATTGTTCAAGTAGTTGGCTTCTTCTTCAGAATCGGATTCGTCTCTTCTTCTTGACGCAACTATTTTTACTTTTTCGGTCCTCTCTGATAATAAATGCTTGGTAAGAAGATCCATTTGCATTTTCATGTGAGCCATATCTTGGTCATGCTCCTCTGGTCTGCAGTCATGCCAATGGATATAGTAGAGCTTGCTACCTCAGAATCCCTGGTATGCCAAGCTCTACTTTGTTTTGTCATACGATCTAGCATATTACTTGCCTGAATAAAGGTATGGTCCATGAATGACCCACCCACAGCATTATCAACCACTGGCTTAGTCATCGAATTCAAGGCTCTGTATAATATCTCCATCAAGTGGACATTGGTCATATGATGGTTTGGGCACCGCCTAAGCTTCGTCTTGAACCTCTTTCATGTTTCGTGGAGAGCTTCAGTTGGAAGCTATCGAAAATCGCTGATCTCATCTCTCAACTGTGCTCTCTTGGATGGTGAAAAGAATCTTTCTAGGAAAGCGTCTTTCAGTAGCCTACAATTAGTAACAGAATCAGGAGTCAGCCCGTTCAACCATAGAGTTGCCTCTCCAAATAGAGACAATGGAAATAAGCGTAGCCGAATTGCATTTTGTCCAACGCCTGGATTGTCGAATGACTTGCATGTAGAGATAAAGTTGACTAGATGCATATTCGGATCATCACCTGCAAGTCCACCAAATAATCCCTTGAGCTGCAATAGTTGAATCATGGTGCTAGTGATATTGAACTTTGCTCCAGGTGCCAAGGGCAACAGAATAATGGCTCCTGTGGCACCAGCTCCATTCAGATCGTCATCATCATCATCGAAGGGGATCTGCATAGCTCGGCGTTCAGGCCTAAATCTTGTTTGATGATCTCTTCAGTTTGCAGGTTTCGCCACCTCAGCATCATGCCTAGGGTTTAGTAGCTCGTCATCACCTAGGTCTTCATCGTCCGGATTTGTTGCTCGCCCAGGGTTATCAATATTCTGTTGATGTACTTGGGCAGCGGCCAACGCAGCTAGTCTAGCCTGCTCCTGTTGAGCAGCCCTTCTCTCAATGTCACGTTGTGCATCCATCCTTCCAATAAGTTGCAGTTCAGGGTTTATGGGCAATAATGGTTGTCCCGAACTTCGTATATTTTGCATGCACTGAACAAAAACCTGCAGAAAACAAAAACAACAACTAAAAGTAATATACAAGAATCTTTGACCAAAGGGTCTAGTAATTATCACAAACTTAGTTGACAACTGTATTCTCTGGCAACGGCGCCAATTTTTGATAACGCTCAAACTACATCTCTCGTAAGAGTGTAAGCGGACGCTGTCAAATATAGAACCCAACTGGGTTGGATGTCAAATCCCACAGAGAATACTTGGTCACTAAGTAAGCAAAGATTATTATACTTTTGGTGAAAGTTTCGTAAAAACGGGGGATTGTAGCGTGAGTCACAAAATAATAACGTAAGAACAGAAAATAGAAGAGTAGAACGGATTGTTTGATTGGTTTTGATCAATGAGAATTGAGAGCTGGGGTTATGTCCACCTTCTGAGTTGTACGTATCTATTGACTATGAGTTATGCGGAATTCAGACATGCATGTGCTTATAGAGAATTGTATTATTTGGTAAATCTAGGCGTCTTTCGACCATCAAGGATTATTTCACTTTAACTCTTTCGAGCTTAAAGCGTATATAACGGTACAAATTCTCCAAGAGGTTAATCCAGTTATGGCACTAACTTCTTAACAGGGGTTGGTGCCCTATTACCTTGACATTATCTCTTTTCCAGACATATAACTTTTATTTCGAACAAGTTAATGCTATACTGGCGTATTCTATATGTTTGCAACCACAAGAACTTAAATTAAGATGAAGAGAATAATGATATAAGCAGCATACGTGTCACGAGTTCACAAACTCATAGCAATAGATAGTAGCTCATAAGGCTTCCATAACCCGAACAGAGAAGTTTAGTTATTCATGAGTGCGACGGAAATCACAATAGTCTTTATCATTATACCAAAATAAAGATAAAACGTGTAGTATGGTTTGGTAGTGCTTGTGGCGTGAATTCCTTGCAAATAGTGTTTCTCTTGTCGTAAAAATTTAGAATTCGAATTGATGAAGAGAATTGTTTTGAAAGTAATTGATGGAAGAAGTATAAAGATGAATGAGAATTCGAATGTGTATTATGAATGAGTTGATAATTAAAAAGCTACAGAAAAATAGGGTATTTATAATACCTATATCCTATTCCTACTAGGCTATTGCGTACTTATCCTAATCCTAACAAATTATTGCATCATTATCCTAATCCTAATAGGTTACTGCTGATCCCCAAAGTCTTGAGAAATGCTGTTTTTTCCCGGGACAAGTTTTCCATGCGTCACTTTTAGTCCGTAGGCGTCCAAGCTTTGGTTTCCTCCTTTCATGAAGCTTCCTTTGGCGTCAAGTTATCCATAAAATACTGAAATCTTCATCGTTTATTCCTGAAAACTTGCTAATCATGTTTCTTAGCTCGCTTATAGGAAAAAGGACTAAAAGTGCATGAGTTATATTTTGTCCTCAAAACTTAGCTAAAATATGGGTAAATTATAGCACTTTAGGCGTGTAAATACGCCTATCATCAGGCAGTAAGTACAACACCAACTAAAATTTAGAGTCTAGAACCTGGGGTATTACAGTATCCCCTTCTTAGGATCATTCATCCCTAAATGATGAGTTAAGGCCCCCATTAGAATGATAATAAGAAAGAATGCAACCACAAAACCATAAACAAAATTCGAAAATTAATAAGATCAAAGGGGAACCACTACCTCAAATATTTTCATCCAACGCGGGGAACAAGAATAGGTATTTAGCCTTCATATCTTCCTCAGCTTCCCATGTAGCTTCTTTAACCTTTTAATTCCTCCAAGGCACCTTTACAGAAGCCACATCCTTAGTCCTCAATCTACAGACTTGCCTATCCAATATCTCAATTGGGAGTTTCTCATAATACAAGAAATCTATAACGCCCATATTCTCAACAGGCACAATCATAGAAGGATCACCCGCACACTTTTTTAACATTGACTCATGAAAAATAGGATGAATAGGAGATAGACTTGCGGGCATATCCAACTCATAAGCAACATTCCCAATTCTTCTCAAAATTTTATATGGACCAACATAATGGAGACTGAGTATCCCATTTTTTCTAAAACCGTATCACTCTTTTCATAGGACAAACCTTCAAAAATACCAAATCATCCACTCACCCACTTCAAACTCTATCTCCCTTCACCTCACATTTTCATAGGACTTTTAGCGACTAAGAGCAGTCTTAAGTCTTTCTCTAATCACCTTCACCTTCTCCATGCATTGGAGAACCAAGTCAGGACCAAACAACCTACTCTCACCAACCTCAAACTACCCTATACAAGTCTTACACCTTCTACCATAAAGAGCATCAAAAGGAGTCATTCCAATTGTTATAAGCAACTTAATAAGAGGCAAATGGTTAACCCAACTGCCACCAAAATCTATCACACATGCCCTTAGCATTTCTCTAAGGTTTGAATAGTCCATTCTGCTTGGCCATCTATTTGATGGTGGAAAGTGGTGCTAAGGTTCACCTGGTACCCAAACCTTTTTGAAACAAACGACAAAAGTGGGAAGATAACTGCTTACCTCAATTTGAAATGGACATTGATGCTCCATGCAATCTAACTATTTCCTCAATAAATAACATAGAATAATCCTCTCCCGAGTAGGTAGTTCTCACAAGCAAAAAGTGAGCAGACTTAGTCATCATATCCACAATGACCCAAATAAAATCATACTGATTACGAGACCACAGATGATCGATAACAAAATCTATGTTGATCATCTCCCACTTTTAGGCGGACAAATCTACCTCTTGACATACAACCAATCCTCAAGTTCTCAACCTCAACTTGCTGGCAAACTGAACACTTAGACATAAATTTGACACATCTCTCTTCATCTTATTCGACTATCGGTTTTCTTTCAAGTCATGATATATCTTAGTCGAACTTGGATGAACAATATAACGAGCCTCATAAACCTCAGTAAAAATCCTTCCTCATAGACCATCAACCTTAAGAACACATAACCTGCCATTATACCTCAAGATGCCATCACCACTAATCTCGAAAGCCATCACTTTATGCTGACCCATATCATTCTTAATTTGTGAAAGTATAGGATCCAAAACCTGCTTCTCATTCACCTCAGTACAAAGAGATGACTAAAATACCTCTTGAACATACACTCATCCATCCTCAGAGTCTAGGGGATGAACTCCCAAGTTAGCTAACCGATGAATATCCTTCACCAATCCCCTCTTCTCCTAATCCAAATAAGATAAGGCTCCTATAGATAGCCTACTAAGAGCTTTAACAACCACATTATCTTTGCCTGAATAGTAGTGGAGACTCATGTCATAATCATTGAGTATCTCAAGCCACTGCCTATGCCTGAGATTCAACTCTTTTAGAGTAAATATATACTGCAAGCTCTTATGATCAGAATTGATATCCACAAGCACCCTATACAAATAATGATGCCAGATTGTAAAAGCAAACGCCATAAACACCAACTCTAGATCATGAGTCAGATATTCGTCTCATGAACCTTAAGCTTCCTAGAAGCATAAGCCACTACCTTACCATTCTGTATTAACACATAACCCAGGTCCATACGGGATGTATCACAATATACACCGAATCTATCAGTACCCTTAGGAAGGGTCAATATCGAAGTAGTAGTCAATATACCCTTCATCTTCTCAAAACTACCTTTGCAAGAATCGGACAATAAAAACTTAACCTTATTCTAGGTTAACTTCATCAATAGAGCAACAATAGAAGAGTAATTTTCCACAAACCTTCAATAATATCTAGCCAAGCCCAAGAAGCTTTGAATGTTGGTTAGATACATGGGTCTAGGCCACTTCTTAACTTCCTCAACTTTCTATGTATCTACCTTGATCCCCTTACTAGAAACAACATGCCTAAGAAAGTCACAATATTTAACCAGAACTAATACTTAGAGAATTTACCATACAACCTCTGTCCCTTAAGAGTCTGTAACATAATATTAGAGGTGATTAGCATGATCCTCCTCACTTTTAGAATACACCATGTTGTTATCAATGAAAAATATAATAAAGAAACCAAGAAACTGCCTAAACATTCCATTCCTGAGATCCATAAAAGGAACTGGAGCAGTACTCAATAGAAATGACATGACCAAAAACTCTTAGTCACTATACCGTGTATGAAAAATAGTCTTGGGAATATCAACCTGTATAATTTTCAAGTGATGATAGCCCAAATGGAGATTGATAATAGAAAAACACCTAGTGTCCTAAATATGGTCGTAAAGATCATTAATCCTAGGAATAAGATACTAATTTTTCACTGTAACCTTATTTAGTTGTCGGTAAACTATACATATCCGAAGAGAACTATCTTTCTTCTGCATGAAAAGCACAGGATCAACCCACAAAGAAATACAAGGGCGAATAAACCCTTTTCAAGAAGATCCTTCAACTACTCCTTAAACTCCTTTAGTTCAACCAAAGCCATTCTATAAGTAGGTACATAATAAGATAGGTATCCCATAGAAGGTCAATCACGAATTCTATCTCCTTATTGGAAGAAATTCTAGAAAGATCATCAAGAAGTACTCTAGCAAACTTATTAACCACAGGGTATGATTGAAAAGAGGGGCCATCAGAACTAACATCATTAACCATTAGGGTAGACATAGAGAAGGGATCAAAAGTACAGTCCATCCCTAAATGACATCAAAGTTCAGTCCTTATGGTTGATGGACACCACACAAACCCTATAGACCATTATAGAAACAAAAAAATTACACATTGTAGACACAGAGAGGGGATCAAAAATATTTTTGGGACCAAAACCGAAGTGCACAGCCAAATAAGGGGCCACATAGAAAAGGGTAGAACCCGGATGAAGAAAATTGTACACATTATGAGAAAAGAGCTATAACATACCAGTAACAGCATCTAAAGATACCTCAGATTCCTAATGAGTAGCAGGATCATAGACATTATTTTGACCAGTGTCGGTACGTAAAGTAACATCCTTTGGTGCAAGTGCTGAAGAAATAGCCAGAGAGACCTTATTAGCTCTAGAGGCTACCTTAGCTATATGACAGTTCATCTGCATATGACCAAGCTAACCATAGTTGAAACCCAAATTCCTCCCTTCACCTCAATAACCATGGTGAAGGTGTCAGCAAAAGAGAATAAGTGGATATAGTAGGGCTAATTAACCTCCACTAGCCTGAGACTAGGCACTTTATACCTTAGGACTACTGTTATCCTAGAAACGGCGGTCACCAGACGGCTTAGGATATGGAGCACAAGCCATCGAATAAGAATTAGAACTCCCTCAATTCTTCTTCTTAGTCCACTGTCTTCTATCTCACTTACTATTCTCCTAATTTGAGCCCTACTTCGAATACCTCAACTTCTTGTTCTGCCTCTTTCCTATTTACACATGCTTCTTCTTTTTATCTTCAACCTACTTCATGTATATCACCAACCTGGAGATTTTCATATCACTGTTTAGCATCACAACCTAACATTCTAATACCAAATCTTGAGACAAACTAGTGGAAAACATTTTTATTCTATCCCTCATTATAAACACTAACCTGGAGCATAATAAGACGACTGATGGAACATTAGTGCATTCTACTTCACTCTCATCTTACCTTGTTTTAGGTTCATACACACTTCAACCTTAGCCTCTCTCAACTCCTGAGGGAAGTAACAATAAAAAAGGCACCTGAAAGCTCATCCCATACCACAGGCTCAGCGTCCTCACACCTCAATTATTCCCACTCCTCATACCACTGATATACGACATTTTTTAACTGATAAGCAACAAACTCTATGACCTTAGAATCGGAATCTTGCATCACCCTAAAAATCTTATCCATTTTATCGATGAACCCTTGAGGATCCTCCTTGACCTTAGAGCCTATTAAGGTTAGGGCATTCAACCTAATAAATTGTGCAACTTGAGTGACCTCAAATAAACCACCCACAGAACTAACAAGACCAGTCTAATGAGACTGATATGCCACCAATAGAGTAAGAAGATGAATAGATCAATGAAACTCCATATTATAGATATCTCCTTGGGGTGACTAAGAATGAGAGACACTAATTAGAGAAAGACTAGTGGGGACTGGTGAAACTCAAGAGGAACAGTACAATCAGGAGCTGAGACCCTAGACTAGGTCTGAACTCCATAAAGAAAATGAGTTTGCTCTACATTTCCCTCAAGGGGAATAGAGGTTCTAGAAGCATTTCTAGAAACATCAGATCTTTGGGGAGGCATGATCTGAAAAATGATTAAACCAGGGGTTAGAGGAAGTTCAAGACACCAGACTCTATGTCCCGAACTAGAACATATCATTTATAAATGTCTTATCGCCTCCCCCTTATAAGTATGATACGCTACACAGCCATAAAAGGGAATCTACTTAACACGTCTTTGTAGATACCCAAATACCCTAAACCAAGCTCTGATACCAAGCTTGTCACAACCCAAACCATGCCTAGTCATGATAGGTATATCAATCTCACCTTGACTAGAGACCACCCTTTTAGTCAAACGTCAAGAGAACATAACGATAGTTAACAATGGAAGACAATCAATCAATAAGAAGACTAGTAGATAACCAAATTGGTAAGTTATAAGAATCCAAAACATATAGCCAACCCACATTTGTCCACAAAAGCCTCTAAAAGAAAAATACCAGCTTAGGTCGGGACATGACACCTACCATGACAATAGAAATTTTCAATTCTTATTATAAGGAAAGGAAAATTTATGAAATGATGAAGTTGTATGAATGATGGAAGCTCACTACTTCACAGTAACTCAATATTCAATCGCACCACTAAACATTTCATAAGGGTAACAGAGATTTCTTCGGACCCTATATCATGAAATGATGCAACATCCTAGGACGGTCAGTGGGATAAACACTAGCATGTAACTTAGGAAAGATGCTAAAATAATGTCATTTGCCAACGCAAAACTAACCTATATGTACATGTTCACATACATACATACATACATACATATATATATAAGATTTAGGGATAGGGTATAGGGTTATAAACATGAGATTAAAATGATAAACCTGAACTTTGTAGCTCTATCCATCCTAAGGTCACCTATGGGCTATATGGGTTCAACTCTTCCTACTGAAAAAACCCCATTACATGTTAGTTGCACAAACTGAGAAAATCTAGGAAGGGACAAAGTCACTGAGGCTTTAAACTTTCCAAATAAAAATATATAATATGTGAACCATGCACATGGTCATAGAGAACACCACACCAGCAAACGCGGTTTTCAGTATTGGTCCTCCTAAGACCTCCACCTTCATGGCGAGCTACATAACCCCCTTTAAGCCTAAATTAAAATATTTCTTATAAACCCAACCCATCCATTAAACCAATGCGTCATTTATTAAGGCATTTACCATTGTAGTATTTTCATAAAAATTATTCTTGCAAGCTTGTATAAATATGCCAATCAAAAACCAATTAACCAATTAAACTTCCATGTTCCAGTCTAAAACCAAACCATGGGCACCAAGGCCTTTCCAAAATTGTTTATATCAATTTAGCCATTAATGCAATGCGATAGTTTCACAAGTAGGTTACATCATGCAATTTCACAAAGTAGATTGAGAATAATGCCAATTCTAAATCAAAATTCATCAATTTGGGGGAATTCACAACCCCCATCCCATCCACCATACCAATGCAACCAATTAGTTTCTAATAACATACGATAAAGCATAAATAACAAGTTCAAAACTAGGGGTAAAAATTCCATGAGATAACCATTTCAAAACCTCAACCCAAAATTCAAACCCATAAATTAAATCCACACAAACAATGATTAAACATCTGCTTTTATAAAAAATCAAGTTCGGAAAGAGATACATGCCTGAAATACATAAGAATTTGTGAGTAATCAAAGTTCTAAGCCCTAAGGTTGAACTCCTTGTAAACCCTAGCCTGTTCTTGATTTAGGGATTTAGATAATATATATACATATATATATATTATATAACACCATGCACGAAAAGAAAACTGGGTTTAGCATGCATTTAAAACTATTAACTTGGGATTGTGTAGCTTAACCATCGTAAAACCACCCACGGGCTATATGAGTCTAGTGTAACCCCTGAACGGGCCCCAATGAATGTAGCCCCACGAATCGAAGATACCATAAGAGTAGGGGATTCCCAAGTACCATTCTCTCTCAACGATACACGTGTACGGTTTACTTAGAGGATTCCAATATACCTCATAGTATCATATAGGTTCGCCATACCCTTCCGTCATGTTGGCAAACATGAGTTTCTAGTGACCACCCATAGGACTCGCACCTTCACAGTTATCTATCACATTCCTCGAATCTCGTGTAACCCACAAGTGTTTCATTACTAAGTTTGCCTGGCCGAATCCTATGTACCCCACAACTTGTTCATTAACCTTATTTACTTGGGGGATTCCCTTGTATCCCAAAAGAAAGTTCAATTATCCATTCCAAATCATTTAAACCATTTTGGGTTCCATTACCAAACCATACCATGCAATAGTTCCATTAAAAGTTCAATAATATAGTAAAAGCGTTCTCATAGTCATTTCATCAAACATATTGGGGGCATAGTCTTTCCAAAATTAATTCCAATTACCAATTAACCATTCCCATGCGGTCAATTGTCCATACCACCATTAAATAATGTAAAAACATAATTTAAAACAAGGGAAAAACATAACCAAGTAATTAATACCAAAACCCTAACAATTTTTTGAAAACACCAGAACCATATAATAATAATGCCATGAAAACATTGTATAAATCATGCCTTTAGTGGGAACTAACAATAAGGGAGATAAAACATTTAGTAGGAATAATTAAATTGCTCCTTTAGATGAAATCCTAGCCTTCCTTTACCCAAAAGCCTTAGAGTGAATCTTATAGTGTTTAAGAGAGTTTTCTAAGTGTTTAATGATATAATAATAGGCTTAATAACCTTCCAAGTAGGTTAGAAATCATGAGGCCTTAATAGTTTAAGTAGGAAAATGTCCAGATTCCTCCCACTTGAACTGCATAAAAATCCTGTCATAGGGTACGACTCACCATACTAATCATACCCTTCAATATAAGTGGTACGCACCACTAGTACCCTAGGCCTCCCCTTGGACCCAACACGATCAACCATACGATCCTTTCAAACTAAGTCATATCCAATCCATACGACAAGTACCCTTGACCAATACCCCTGGCAAAATAAAATTGAGAAAAGCATATGAGTCCATAGCATGACTCGTACCCTTTTATATGACTCGTACCGCCCAAGATGTACCAATTCCATAAACAATTCCAACCACTAACCAACACTGGTCAATATACGATCAAGATATACCCCTTGTACCACAGGGTATGATTGGTACCCACATGTCCTACCTGGTCCAGAAACTATAAATTTAACAAATTTTCCTTTAACAAACCCAGAAAATAAAGATCTGTTCACGAACACATACCTTTTGCACGAACATCCAAAGCCGAGAATCAGTGTAGATATTTTGACTTCATATCCTCTCCCGCTTCCAATGTATGTTCTTCCACCTTATGGTTCCGCCATAGAACCTTAACCGAGGCAAAAAAAAATTTCTGTAACTGATGAACCTGCCAATCCAGTATCTTAATCGGGACCTCTTCATAAGCCAGAGAGTCCAAGATACTTAAATCTTCCAAAGAAACAACCAAAAAAGGATTGCCAAGATACTTTCTCAACATTGAGACAGATGAATGGAGATTAAACTATAAGGCAATTCCAATTCTTACGCCACATTACCAACCTTCCACAAAACCATATAAGGACCCAATATACCGGGGGCTAAACTTTCTCTTTTTACCAAACTGCATCACACTCTTCATGGTAGATACCCTTAGGAACACGTTATCCCCAACCTCAATTTGTAAGTCCTTACGCTTTATATCTGCATAGGAATTTTGGCGACTTTGGGCAGCCTTAAGCCTATCCTGAATCACGTTTACCTTTTTCATAGCCTGCTAAAACAAATCCAAACCAAACATACCACCTCACCAACCTCAAACCGATAATAGGAGATATACACCTCCTACCCTATAATTCTTCAAAAGGCGCCATTCCAATACTAGAATAATAGCTATAATTGTAAGAAAACTCCATCAAAGGTAGGTACTAAACCTAGTTCCCACCGTAATAAATCACGCATGCGTTATGCATATCCTTTAATGTTTGAATTATCCTTTCTGCTTGCCCATCCTTCTGCTAATGAAAAGCAATACTTAGACTAAACTTTGTTCCTAACCCCTTCTGAAAAGACCGACAGAAGTGAGATGAACATTACGTACCATGATCAGAGATAATCAAAATAAGCACCCAATGCACCTTTACAATCTCCTAAAGATACAACCGCGCATAATGCTTAGTCGAAAAGTTGGTCCTTACTAGCAAAAAGTGGCAATTTTTTCATTCTATCCCCGATGACCGAAACCAAATTAAATTGATTCTAAGACCGAGGAAGACCAGTCACAAAATCCATATTGATTACCTCCCATTTCCATTTAGAAAAAATAATTTCTTGATACAAAGTACTAGGTCATATGTACTCAACTCTTACCTATTGGCACACCATGCACATGGCCACAAAATTAGTCACATCCCTCTTCATACCACTCTACCAATACATATCCTTAAGATCGTGATACATCTTTATTGAATTGAGATGTGCAACATAGCGCGATTCATATGCCTCAACCAAAATCCCTTGCCGCAAACTATCGACGTCAAGAACATATAACCTCTGTTGGTACCTTAAGGTACCATCACCACTGATCTCAAATACCATTACCTTTTTCCCACCTATATCACCCTTGATCCTCACCAAGATAAGATCCAAAAATTTTTTTTCCTTGTTCTTTGCACCGAGAGGTGATTGAACCACTTCCTGTACTAAAACACTACCATCCTCGGAGTCCAGAAGATGGACCCTAAGATTATCCAAGTGGTGAATATCCTTCACAAATTCTCACTTCTTTTTATCCACATGAGCTAAAATCCATATGGATAACTAGATAAGAGCAACAGCAACAACATTACCTTACCTTGATGATAGTGAAGACATATATCATAATCCTTGAGAAGATCCAACCATCTCCTCTGCCTATGATTTAGCTCCCTTTGAGTGAACACATACTGTAGACTGTTATGATTAGAAAATATGTCCATGTGCACTCTATACAAATAATGCCTCTAGGTTTTTGAAGAAAAACCACCACTAAAAGCTCTAAATCATGGTATTATAATTTTTACCATGAACCTTCAACTGCTTGGAAGCATGGAAATCACCTTCCCATGCTACATTAAAATACCACCAAGTCCCACCCGGGATGCATCACAATAAACCACAAACCCCTTATTACCTTCAGGCAATGTCAAAATCGAAGCCAAAGTTAGCTTATTGTTAAGTTTCTCAAAATTTCCATCACAAGCATCAAACCAAGAAATCTTTACCTTCTCCTGAGTCAACTTAGTCAATAGGGAACCTATCATCAAGAAACCTTCAACGATCTGCCTATACCAGCCAAACCTAAGAAGCTTTGAATATTTTTTGGAGTCGTGGGTCTAGGCCACCTCTTCACCATCGTAACCTTTTGTGGATCCACTATGACCCACTTACCAAAAATAATATGACTAAGAAAAGTCACACCATTCAATCAAAACTCACACATGAAGAATTTGGCATGTAACTTCTTCTCTTTTAAAGTTAGCATAACCACATAGAGGTGACTATCATGATCTAGCTCACTCTTAGAATACACCAGAATATCATCAGTAAACACAATGACAATAAGATCTAAAAACTTCCTGAAAACCTTGTTCATCAGATCCATAAATGTCGCCAGGGAATTAGTCAAATCAAATGACATAACCAAGCCAAGAACTCAAAGTGCCTATACTAAGCACAAAAATCCATCTTAAGGATATTCTCTTTCCCAATCTTAAGATGATGTTATCCAGACTAAAAATCTATCTTAGAAAAGAATTTGGAACCTTGCAACTGATCAAACAAGTCATCTATCTTTGAAATAGGATATTTATTCTTAACTGTTACCTTTTTCAATTAATGGTAGTCAATGCACTTCTGAAGGGAACTATCCTTCTTGCACATAAATAAAACTGGTGCACCACACTGGGATACACTAGGTTCGATGAAACCTTTATCCAAAAGATACTTAAGTTGCTCTTTCAGTTCACTCAACTTAGATGGAGCCATTCTATAAGGAGGAATAGATGTTGGACAATTGTCTGGAACCAAATCAATACAAAACTCGATCTCCCTATCTAGAGGAACACCAAGAAGATCATTTGGGAAAACATCAGGAAATTTATTCACCACCAGAACTGAATGAAAAGAAGGACCATCCGTGTTAGAATCTTTAACCTATACCATATGATAGAGACACCCTTTGAAGATTTATCTCAAAGCTCTAAGATAAGAAATAAACCTCCCCCTAGGATCTAGGGAACCACCATCCTACTCAATAATTGGTTCACCAGGGAACCTAAAGATAACCTTATGGTTTTGATAAGCCAAGGACACGTAACAAGAGTTCAATCAATCCATCCCCAAAATAACATCAAAGTCCACTATATCTAGTTCAAATAGATCTACCAAGGTCTTCTTATTACCAACAGATACCACCCCCCCTGTAGACCCTTTTAGCAATAATAGAGTCACCTACAGGGTAGAAATAGAAAAAGGATCTAAAATAACCTCAAGATTAAAACAAAAACACACAGCTACATATGGGGTCACATAAGAAAGTTTGAACCCCGAATCAAGCAAGCAATACAAATCATATGAAAAGAGTTGTAATCTACCAGTCACAATATTAGGTGATGTCTTAGATTCCTACCGAGTAGTAAGAGCATATAACCTATTCCAACCCGTGTTGGGACTACGAGCAAAAACTAATGCAGAAGAAGCGTCCTGTGGTGTAGGAGTAGAAGATGAAGCAACCATAGCCTTACTCATTCCTGAAGCAACCTTACCTGTTGGAAAATTTCTTAAAATATGGCCTAGATGGAACATCTGAAATACCTGTCCCTCTCTGCATCACAGAAGCCCCTATGCAACCTACCACAAAACTGACAAGGTGGACATGAAGAGGCTATCTGAGCCCTATTTTCCTGAGATTGGGCATTCTGTGCCTAGAAATTATCACCACCTTACTGACGCTTGTCCTTCGACTGTTTTAGGTAAAGGGCACTAGCTGTAAAAAAGGAACCGAAACTTCCCCACTTCTTCTTTGGTCACTTATTACCTTACCAAACACTTTTCTGATGAGCACCACCGTATTTAGATGACCTAAACTTCTTTCTTTGACTTTCCACAAACTCAGTCTGCTTTTACTTTTCTTCCTCTACTTGTGGTATATGATCCACCAGTCTAGAAATATCCATATCCTTGATCAATAATTCCGTCTTGCTTTTAAGGACCAAATCCTAAGACAGTGTTGAAGAAAACTTTCTCATCCTAGTCCTCATGTCAGACATCAATTCTGGAGAAATTTCAGCTGGTGAAATTTCAAGGCATATTTCTCGACAGATATCTTCCCATGCTTCATATTAACAAATTCCTCCACTTTTGCTTTCCTTAACTCTTGAGGAAAGAAGCAGTCCAGAAAAACATTTGTGAAAGTCTCCTACAACATTGACTCCTCAACATCGTCACCCCTCACCTGATCCTATTACTCATACCATTGCTATGCGACATCCTTTAGTTGATAAGCTATAAAATTCACCGCTTCCATATTTATGGTAAACATTACCCTAAATATCTTCTCTATTTCATCCAGGAAACCCTAAGGATCCTCCTCCACTTTTACACTAGTAAAATAAGAAGGATTCATTCCCATAAACTGGCCAACCCTTGTGGCCTCTATAGATAACATACCAGATGTACCCCACTCAGCCTAAGCAATAACCAACTGAGCAATAGTATGAATCGATTGGTGAAATTCCATATTATTCACCACATCAAGAGGAGGACTAATAAAAATTGGTGGGACTCTAGAAATATCAGAGATAGGACCCCTGGACCGAGCATTATTCATCAATATCATCCCTATATAAGACAAAAGATTTATTTTGCAATCCAGGTCGATGAGGCATGATCTCAAAAGCGAACAAATACCAAGGTAAAAAAACATTCCTATATTCCCTATAGCCTCTCCCTTATGAGTGTGGCGCGCTACACACCCATAATAAAGACTCTACTAGATATGGCTTTATGGACTCCCAATTGACCTTGAACCTAAATCTCTAATACCAACTTGACACAACCCGACCCGGGACCTTATCATAATGGGCATGACAAGTTCAACCAAGACCAAGGAATATAACTGTTACCCAACCAACCTCTAACAACCTTCCCTGAGTTAGCTAAATTTCAAGCATATAACAAGATAGCATAACTGTCCAATTGTAGACTCTAGGATAGGTTTGTAAGTGTGACCAAACAGACTGAGTCCAACCCTCTAAACCCATCCTATAACCACACCGAACCATAACCCAACAACTAAATAATAACCAAATCAAGTTCCATAACATAACATAAAAAGATGGAACAATAAGAAATTTATTCTAATAGTATCATCCCAACAACATAAAAGGATGGAACAATGCAAAATTTAGTCTAACAGTTTCATCACCAATACAAAGGCTGAAACTTCTACCTATCCCGCCCATACCAACCAATATTAGTTCCACAAAATCCTTTAACAAAAATAAAACCAACATCTAGTTGGGAAATACCCTCAACAATAGCTAAAACCAACATCCATAAATAAACCAAAGTATGTGAAGATGTCTATGATATGAGCTAGAGCGTTCTAAAATGAGGAAGCTCACCCCTTCAATCCAAAAAGCTGATCCCAAAGTAGAAAACTAAGTAGGGAGAGTTGAGTGGTTTGTCCCTGGATCTCGTGGGGATATATCTACCCAAAGATGGGTTAGTGGGTGAATTCTACCAAGAAAAACACGATAAGGATAAAATAATGCCATCCAGTAAAACCAAGTAAAACAACCATATATATATATAACTATGTCAGGAAAAATAATCGAGTTTAGAATGCATTTAAAAAAATTAACCTAGAATTGTGTAGCTTAACCATCCAAAAACCACACACAGGCTATATGGGTCCAGTGTAACCACCTGAACCATCCTCGATACATGTAGCTGCACGAACCAGAGATATCATAAAAGTATCGGATTACCAAATACCCTTTGTTTTCCATGATACATATGTATAATGTACTTAGAGGATTCCCATGTACCTCAGAGTATCATATAGGGTTGCCATGCCCTCCCCTCATATCGGCAAACATGAGTTTCTAGTGACTGCCCATAGGACATGTACTATCATGGTTAGCTATCATATCCCTTCATTATTTCCCAATTAAAACTATTTTCATCCAACCAAAGCATTAGACCATTTTTATTAACCAATACTATAAGTAGTGGTATCATCATACAGACTATAACTTCCAAGTTATATCCTTAGCCAACCTTTGTATGAAAAAGGATTCCCATGTACCCATAGTTTACATTATCAAGTTAACTTTGGGGAATCCCATGTACCCTGCAAGTGCTTCATTAATAATTTTTCTTGGGGGAATCCTATGTACCCCACAAGTTGTTCATTAACCTTATTTACTTGGGGAATTCCCTTGTACCCCAAAAGGAAGTTCAATTAGCCATTCCAAACCATTTAAACCATTTATGCCTTTTACGGTTCCATTACCAAACCATACCATGCAATAGTTCCACCAAAAGTTTAATAATATAGTAAAAGCATTCTCATAGGCATTTTGTCAAACATAATGGGGGCATAGTATTTCCAAAACTAATTCTAATTACCAATTCGCCATTCCCATTCAGCCAATTGTCCAAACCAACATTAAAGAATGTAAAAACATAATTTAAAATATGGTAAAACCATAACCAATTAATTAATACCAAAACCCCAACACATATTTGAAAACACCAAAACCATACAATAATAATGCCATGAAAAAATTGTATAAATCATGCCTTTAGTGGGAGCAAACAATGAGGGAGAAGTATCCTACCTTAGATTAAAAGATGATGGGGAGAGATCACCAACAAAAGTCCCAAATTGCACCTCTAGATGAAACCCTAACCTTTTTTACCAAAAAGCCTTAGAGAAAATCTTAGCGTGTTAAAAGAGTTTTCTAAGTGTTAAGTGATAGACTACATAATATCCTGAAAATCCAAACCAATAGTAGAAACATGCTTCAAGATTATGCAAAATAAATTATAGTGATTTGGTAGTTTTATAAGTGAGTTTTATGTAAATTAAGGGTTCAAATAACTCCTAGCTATTAGATGAATCGAAATATCCTTTACCGACTAAGTTCTTGAGAAGAATATAGCTATAGTCAACTTCAAACAGGAAAATCTTTCATACTACTAAAATATTTTAAGATCATGACCCATATGAGATAGATAATTTAGTTAGATTTCCAATAATACCAATTTTGCCTTAATCCGATACCGGGGAAAAATTTATGCCTATTATACCATAGAGATGTATGTTTGGTGAGGTGCGACGTCCATGGTGACGGACCATCAAGATAGCGACGGACCGTTATGCCAGTGACAAAATTTCAAGCCAGTGACAGACCATCAAGCCAGTCTTAACCATTAAGCCAGGACATCAACCTCAGTCATAGAGGTCATTCTCTAGCCATAAACTAATGGTTGGAGTGACAGTCAGTCACCAGAGTGACGGTTCACCACCCAGACCGTCAACTGGGACTATTCACCAATGTAAACATGTTTAAAATGGATTTTTTGGGTCTTTTTCCACCCCTTCTAAGCCTATGTCCATTAATTAAAAAAATACAAACTTTACTTTCACTCTCAGCATCAAAATTAGGGTTACTTTCAAGATCATTCCATAAGAACAAGATTCAAACCCTTCTTCAAGACAACTCATGAATCCAAACGTCACCAATCTAGAACCTTAAAGAAAAGTTATTCTCTTTTAAGATTTAAGTTTCTGAGGTACGTTAGATATTCATCCATGGGCTTTTTTCACCCATGGAGTCCAAGAATCTAATTTCAAATTAAACGTTATGATTTTTATAAGTTATTGTGATTTGAACCATAAATCCCTATGAATTTTGATTCTATACCATGTTTACTTGTAATTGTTGTGGTTATTAAACCCCACATATTTGAATAGTGTTGTTCACTGAGTTAAACCTTAATTGGTGATTTTAGTAGTGAAATCATGTTATTACTACAAGTCGTAAAACTATTCGCATGCTTAGTTTAAAACATGAATTGTAAGTGTTTGATGGAATACCTATAAGAATGAGTTTTGAATAAATGCTTACATATCATATCCTTAAAGTTACAGTATGGTCTTGATATTATTGCTATAGAGTCCTGGGGGATCGAATACCCAAAATTTAGCTGCTTACCTAGTTTTTATTATCTATATAATGATTTCAGAATAGTTTAGAGCCCTATAATTTTAGTCAGTTACCATAAATAGTACACATAGTTCAGTCCAATATCTAGTGTCATTCAATTGGGATTAATATTTAGCACTGAGAGAACCAAGGGATAGGGGCTCACCTTCCAGTAGAGGGTGTGAACCTTAGAAATCCCTGAATTTTATAACTATGTATATAACGTAGTTTAAGACATTAACTTGCTAGTTGAGGGTTGACACCTATCTCATATGGGTACCTGCCAGTTAAGGGTAACCTTTAGTCCTTCAGGACAATACTTTAGTGGATTTATAAAGCCATGTGTTATTACCTATGGCACGGTACTAACACCGTTCCAACTGGGGTCACAAGTTGGACCCTAATTATTTCATTGGGGCATGTCAGTTAGATGATAGCTCCTATAGTCTTAGACCAATATTTAGTACAAAGTTCAGTTTCAGGTTTGCTTGACCATAGCATACAGTTACTAGTTATTCAGTTATCAGTATGTCAGTATTTTATTTTAAAACTGATTCCAAAATCATATCATATGCATGGTCATGCATTCTTAGATTTCACAGTTTTTACACATTTATATTTAGTAATCTCATGCAAACCAGTCAATCTTTAGTTCATGCATCTTCACTCAGTTATCTCATATTATTCACCCATTTATTACTTCATGTTCACTTATCCTATGCTATTCATTACATTAGTTATTATACATGAACATAAACTATGCATAACATCCTAACTTTATCTCTCAAACCAGTACATTAAAATTACTGATCGTATACTTATTTCTTGCTCAATGATGTTTAGTATGATAGATTAGGATGCTCAGTTTCCTACCCATACCTATATAGATTAGCTTGTTAGTAGTAGTAGCAGTGGTGAATCCTCATTCTTCTAGGATAGATTTCTCATATATTAAATTAAGTCAGCAATTCAGTTATTTAGCTAGTCGGAGTTTGTTGGGGGTTTGTCCCATCAACTTCCTATTTAGTCAGTGTAGATACTTTTAGACACTTCAGATAGTAGTTAGACATTAGTCAATTTATTAGTTGTTATCATTATTTATAGTATGACTTCAGACATTTCAGACTTATGTTTTAAATTGTATGTTTCGGTAATTAAAACCTTGTGGCATTATATTAGTTATTTTCTACATATAACTTTGATCATCAGTATATTATTTAGTGCTTACAGTAGATACCAGCTCATGGATTAGCTTGACGTCTTTTGAGATCGTAAGAACTGTGTGACATCCAGGGAGGGTTTTTAGGGGCATTATAAACTTGGTATCAAAGACTAAGGTTTTACAGTATCCTAGGGTGTGTGATGCATTGATTATAGTCTTGGTTATGTGTGTGAAGCGTGTCACACTTATGGACAAGAGGCTATAAGACATTTAGGAATAGATTCCATTCTTTTAGTGTTCATGTCATGCGAAAGAGCATGAGCTCTTTTTGAACTCTCTTCCTAACTTATCGATCCTTTCATGTACAAAAAATGCCTCCCTGAAAGAACAAAAAAAAATTGGGAATCAACATGCACCTCCGCTTGTTCAGGAAGATCCCCTGAATAAATATGTCCCTCATGCCAAATTTAGAGTTTTTTTCAATACCTTAGCTTATTCAGTAGTTGTTTAGAATAATTTGTATGATTTTTTCCTATCTAGGCTTTTGATTCATGATCATCTGAGTGAGTGGGGGGAGTGTAGGAAGAAGGAGAGAAAGAATAAAAGGGCTAGAACAAGTAGTTTTAAGCCTAGGTCAAGGGGTAGTAACCGCTCCCAATTTTGTGACAAATTCTTAGCCCCAACTTTGCCTTCAGCTAGTGCGCTAGTGCCTAAGTTTAAGAATGATAGTCGAGATAGAACAATAGGCTCTAAGTGATAGGGTCGTGGAAAGGATTTTCGTATAAATCCACTCGGCAGAGAATTTAGTAAAAATCATAAGGGTATATGTAGAGATGACAATAAGGTGTATTTTGGATGTGGTAAGCCAAGACACAGAGTCAGAGAATGCTCGCAGGCTAGTCCATAGAGCTAGCATAGTCATCTCTCAGTTTTAAACGATCACTCAACTCAGCAGGGTGTTAATTTCAGCGTCACTAGTGGTCAATGTCAGAACAGTCTCTATGTTCCTTAGTCCTGACAAGATCAAGAAAGTTATCCTATGTTTATGGTTATGTTATAGGTCTTTTATTTACATATTTATGCTTTGTTAGACACTGGAGCTTCTTTTTGTTTTATAACCCTCTATATAGCTGTCGAGTTCAGTGTTATTCTCGAAACCTTAGCAGAGTAGTTCTCAGTGTCTACCTCTTTAGGTAAATCTATCCTAGCCAAATGGGTATGCAAAAACTGCCTGATTTTAGTATCCCAGAAAATTACTTTAGTTAATTTCAAAAATAGAGCAATTCAATTTTACTTTTCGAATGAATCGGTCATTGAATGAAGGAGTAGTAACTCAGTGCTTAGGGGTCAGATGTGTTTTCAGAGCCCTTCCCATAATCCTATGATAGTAGATAGCCTATAATTAAAAGCATGAACCCAGAAGTTTAGTAGCAATAGAGAGGGGATAGTATTATCTGAATTTGGTGGATTACGTATCCGTGGGGCTAGTTTAATTAAAGGTGAATCAGTAGGCTAGAGGAAATGTATGCAAGAATTTTAGCTGAGTATTATGGTGTGGGTGTTCTTATATATTCCCCTTGAGTACTAAGTTTGAGTGGGCTAGTAATGTAGGAATTAATGTTCTTACCCGCTAAGTTATGGGCTATAGCATATTGATGTAAGAAATCAAGGTGTAAAGGCAATTCTCATTGTTTAGGGAGAAATATAAGTTTAGAGATATCATATTAGTAGGTTGTAAAGGAAGTTAGTATGGTTCATGAAGAGGTTGAGAAGGTCCATGTTAAGTGATAGAATCTATGCTTTAATCTTTAAAGATTGAGCTAATGTAAAGTAGAGTTGAAGCACTAGATGGTGTAAACTCATGGTATGGTGATACTCTTGGAAATTCTAAGTTAGTCGGTGTTTCATTTATTGTATGATGATTGTTTGGGATATAAAAAACTAAGAATTTTATATCAGAAGGAAGTACCAGTAGTGGATCTTACATTATCAGGTGTAGTCTTTCAGGGTAAGTATAATATTTATGTCCATTTTTATGTCCCAAACTCTAGAATAAAGTGATTACAACTTATTTTAAAGTTTAGTAAGTGTTTCACAGACTTAGAGTGATAGCTTAAAGCTAAGGGGTAGATAATGGAAAAATTAACCAAGTCAGTCTCTCAGATTCTAGTAGTGATACCAGGGTGTTGTAGACCAACATTAGGGAAAAAGATGCCTGACCCATGCTTATTTTAGTATTTTTACTTCAGTATCATGATATCTACTCATGACTTACTTATTAGATCTATGATCATAGCTTATATTCATGAACATTATAGAAAATCATGTACTTTTCTAGTCCCTATTATGAGGAGTTCTAGTTAGCCCAATAGTACAAATCATGTTCCATGAATTCAGACACTCCAAACTCAAGTCATTCTGTTCATGACTCAAGTATTCATGTTTTACAATATTTTGATTTACAAATTTGTGTCATGTATGTCCTCAGTTTAGACCTCTTTAAGGAATTCATGTAATTTGTACTCTATTTCTCAGGCCCCAGTAAAGTGTGCAAGTTAAGTATGTTATTTCTTCTATGCTTTAGGATCTCATGTTCTAACTTTTCAATGACCTTCCCTTATGAAATAATGGTGATGTTGAGTAATTTGTTTAGATGTGAGAAAGTAAACGTTTCATGTTAAGGAAAGATTATTTCATACTTATTTTACATGAGGCTATAGTTCTGAAGATAGGCTTGAATGACATGTTTGTTTATAGGTGGATAAATGCATTATGCGTTAGTTAATGGCTGGTAAGAGGTTGTATTTATTTGTTGAAGGGGTAATTAGAATTATTTAGGAGATAGGAAGTTATGAAAATGCAGAGTGTATTTAATACATGACTTAGACTAATATTACATTGTTATATGTGTATTTTATATATTTGAGTAGGCTTAAACACAATAGGAGAATTTAATCCAGCTCAGACCTTGAATAGGTAGAGTTATCAGTGCCTATGTGAATATTTTTAGTAGCCTCAAGTAAAGTGCGGTGTTGAAGTAAAAAGTATAGTTGAGGGATTAGTTGAGAAGTATGTCTAAGATTGTAAGTTAGTAGTTGCAGTGCATAAGACTTAGTAACTCTATCCTAGTTGATGTTTCATAGGCTTGTGTTCCATATTACAGAATTTTAGCCATGTTGTGTTTTCTTATTCAGGTGTATTATTCAGACCATATGAAGATTCTTTTCTCTCTAAAGTCATTAGAAAATCATAGAAAGAGTGTCAAAGAAATACTCCAGTTAAGTACATGCTTTCAGTATGAGAAAGTTTGTATAACCAGTAATTCAGTTTAGCAGTCAAGCAAACAAGTTCCTATGGTTTTCATCTCTCCTATTCAAGAGAAAATTCTTTCATGACCATGCAAGTGATAACTTCAGTTCAGTTCATGCATCAGGCATCAGTTTTAGATTCTAGATATTCAGTCTTGATTTGCTTCGTAAGTGACTCGTGTATCATCTCAGTATTTCAGCCATGTCAGTGTCTTTCGGGGGACATAATTGAAATACTCCAAAAATTTTTTTGTTGAAATTCTGTGCGTAAACGTGTTTGTTTCAATCGTCTAGAATGAATTATAAATTTTTGGAATATCTTAGATTATGACCCACCATTACGTAGAGTATCGAATAATCTTTCCAACGATATGTGGCTCATCCAAAACGGACACCCGAGCGACGAGTTATGAACATTCCGATCAAACTGTGAATAGTAGTGAACAGGAAAACGTGCAGGAAAAGTACTGAGGCCTGACGTATTTTTTCTCTAACTTTAAACGATCATAAATCCTTCTACATAATGATCTTGGTGATCTACTATATATCAACGGAAAACTTTGTAAGTCCTCTTTCCAATGAAATTGGTTTCATCCAATTTGCCTATTGGAGCAAAAAGTTATGGTCAATCTACTTCAGCCTATCAAAAGTAAATTTTTGGGTCAACTTCAAACTATCATAACTCCTCTTACACAATAATATGGGTGAGATACTATATATCAACGGAAATATATGAGAGTCCTCTTTCTAATGAAATTGGTTTCATCCAATTTGGATATCGGGGTAAAACACTATGGTTTATCTACTTCAGACTATCAAAACAGTCCACCAAAGGACAGATTCAAGAATTATTTGATTTTTTAGGGGCGTTTTGGTCAGTCCCCCTCACCCAAAATCCGTCCAAACCCTATATTAAAGCCTATTAGAAGCATTATATGTTATATTTCATCAAATTCCCTCAAAAATAAAACCCTAAGCTCCTACATCCAACTTCAAGAACCTCCAAAGTTTACCTTTAATTCTGAAAATTTATTTAAGATTCCAAGTTCCTAGTTCATGAACTTCAAGAACCTCCAAAGTTCACCATTAATTCTGCAAATTTATTCAAGATCCCAAGTTCCTAGTTCAAGAACTCTAAGAACCATCATTCAAAGGCACGATTAACATCTCAAAAATGAGTATCGATCTAAAGTTAATCATTCAAGGTATGTGGGATTTTTTCAACAAGAATATGTGGGATTTTTTCAACAAGAACTCTTTTTCGTTCTTGTGCCCAAAAGTAATTTTCTTTACAAAGGCATGATTTTTATGTGTTTTTTACAAATTTGAAGCATGAACCCATATCTTATGATTATTATTATGAAATCTTGATGTTTATGATTTTGAAAGATGAATTTACACGTGTCGAGATATAAAGCATGAATCTTGAACAATATTTATCATGATTTTGATATTTGGGTCATGAATCCCTATTGGAAATTGTGTTTTTTTGAGAAAGTATGTGTTATAAGCACGTTGATGTTGAATATTTGAGATATTTTGAATGATTTGACCTTTTGGTCTTAATGGAGTTGTTTTGAACTCTAGTGTGAAAGAAATCCACAACATGGTTGATTTTGATAGATGGGAAGCATGATGGCTCCCGATGTATACTTATATATTACTGAAATTGTTTTGTTGTGGATTGTCTTTGAAATGATCTAAGCAAAGTTCAGGAGAAGTCTTTAGCATTGAGTGGGAGGTATATAGCGACCTTACTTCCCTAGAACTACGTGCCCCCGTAGGAGTGAGCCTGAGGCTGATTTATATAGTGATCACTAGTTTGTATGGATTTAATATCGATAGTCCTACTCCGATGGAAAGGATAGGACGGATCTCCCCATTGTGGGTTGTACGTTGGACTCCATGTAGCTCACATGGTTTATGTCGGTTATAGGAACTCCAAGTGTGTGTGTGTTTCCATGTATCTATGGTTAATAGTGAAGTGATTTGAAAGTGGAATTGTGAAGGTTATTCTTTCGAAAGATTTAAATGATATTTACATTATGAGAATTGATATTCTTGATAAACTGAAAGCGATTGACAAATTATATGATGACTCACATGTGTTATTGTACTTATTTCATCCTCTCATGATTATGATGATTTTCTTCGGGCTATGTGAGTCTTTCATACATCCTTCATATTTCTTATAAATATTTATGATGATGATGTTTATACAACTTCATACACCCGCATATACTCTGTTCCTTTCCATGGTACTGACCTACATCTTCGAATGTGGGCTGCATTTTCTTGGAATTTAGGTTCAGGTACTCAGTTCCAGGTTCGAAAGTGATTCTTCAAGAACGCTGTTCTACATCCTTTACTGTGGTGAGTCCTCATGTTCCGAGGACGTGATGTCTGATGTTCGTTTCACGGAATTGTTTACATTTGATAAATGAGTATGAGTCAGTTGGGGCATGTCTCAATGGTTCGCTGGTTTTATTGATTTTCTTAGAGGCTTGTCAGACTAGTATAGATGTTGGGAGTTGACTAATAAGTCGTATTTTGTTATCTTTCTGAATTTTTTTTTTCTTGGATGATGATTACTCTGTTGATATTTGAGGGTTATTTATGGAAACTCCGTTGATTTATGTTGAACTGAATGAAAATATCTCAAAGGGTTAGCTTGGGTCTACTCGTAGCCTCAAGCACCATGTGATGCTCCAAAACTTGTTTTTCGGGGTGTTACAATAATATCCCGGGGGGGGGGGGGGGAATATAATATAATCCCCCAAACTTTCATGTCCTAAACATTCCATATTTTCTTCACGTAACAAGATCCTACTTGAATTAATGGGTACTCATAAGTTGAGTCTCTCGTTCCAATATAAGCATTATAACTATTCTCATGTCATTGCATGTATTCAAGGAAATCAGTTTAGTTCATTGATAATGCTCAACTTACACGTTAATTTAGTGCAAGGCGGTCATCGTAAATATAATTACCCAACTTTGGAGTCAGGGTTGAATCCACGAGGAACGATGTGAGTGGCGATTAAACTAATTTGAATCTATAGCTACAAGTTAAATTCAAACAAATGATACAAAAAGATAAAATAGGTGTTTTTAATGATTGAACAAAAGTTATTAACACTTCAATTCGCTGTAGAACTCAAAGCTTAAACTACAATATTACAAATCAATGATATAGAGTAACTAGAGTTGTGATCACTATGATTAGTAATCCTCCATTGAATAATAGTTTTAGTATTGGATTCTCGTGACTTATAGGAAACACCAAATTATCAGTATTGAATGTTCATCTAAGTGTTTCTCAACCTACCTAGATGTTGAGTTTCCTAATTCTCTTGAACTTAAGAACCTTCCATTCATACAAATTTTATTTCATGTTGATTAATCTTGTTGCAATATTAATCATTAGATGGGAACTTAACCTTCCCAAATCCCCGTTGATAATTCACCACCTTTAGTTTATTTCTCAGTTCGAGCAAATCTACATAAGGCGAGATCTATTATTTTCAACCAACAAAAAATAATTAATACAAAAGAATTATCAATATGTTCCCACAATCACTCGAACCCTAACAAACTATTAAGACAATACAGGAGTAAACATAGATCCCACAACCTTAGTTGGGGTTTTTAGTTCCACATGAAAGAAAAAGAGATAACAATAATTGAATTCATAATTCAAAGTGATTAAACATACAAAAGATGTAGTCAAAAATTGATTCTCTTCCCAAATTAAAGAAGAATATCCCACAACTAAATCAAAAGAATTGAAAATTCAAATCCAAGTTTAGAAACCAAAAAGAAGTAAAGAAGTCTTTGGAATAAGTTCCAGAGGGTAAGCCCTAAGACTAGAGAGAAAACGGATTGATGTCGTAAAGTTCAAGATAAATGTAGGCCTCTATAAAACCTAAGAACTTTCCCTTAAATACCAGGAGCTAAATTAGGAACAGCATACAACTTTTTCTCGCACAGGTGATGACAACATGTGACGACTTATCAGGGGGTTGATGGCTTATCAGACATGTCGTCAACCCCTCTCTGTATTTGATATGTAGTTGTCTTAAGCTGACGACAAGTCTGATGGCTTATCAAAGATCTGATAACTTATCATGGAATGTTGCCACTTCTTCAACTCAGCTTCTGAGCACTGCCTAAGGCTGACGGCAATCCTGATGACTTATCAACACTTTGACGATATATCTGACAATGTCATCACTTCTTTACTTCAAATCTCATATACTGTATTAGACTGATGTCATTCTTGATGGCTTATCAGAATTGTGACGACTTATCAGAGATGCCATCACACTTCTGCCCAAACTTTCTCACACTATCTACAATTGATGATGACTCTGATAACTTATAACAAATTTGACGACTTATCAGACAAGTCGACAACTACACTTTCATGGCCACTTATTCTAAATTCACATCTTTTGCTCTTATTGTCTTTGGTTTTCTTGCATCTTGACTTTCCTGCATTATCAAAGAGAAAGCTTTCAATACAATTATTTCTAGTTAAAAGCCTCAAATTTGTTAGCATTAGCTCACACATCAACACCCTCAACTTACAAAAATTGCTTATCCTCAAGCAAGTTAAACGTAACTAAGAAGATACAAAGCACATTAGGCAGTCAATCATTCATTTTAACTTAAAACATATTTACCATCTCCAAGGTCAGTCATCTCAAACTTAGTTATGTATATTACTGAAAATCATCGATGCAACATAAAACAATCAAGCTATGGCATCAACTTAGCAACAACAACCGTGCATGTACCAATATTACACTACCCAAACAAGTTAGCAACTAGCAACATAACCAGTGTGCCCTTACAACAAAGAAGTCCCTCCTCACTCATATGTGAACTCAAGCATGTCAATGCGGGGACATTCAAGACACACTCACTCTCAGGAAGCAGTTCCAGTTAGTGTATACCAAATACCACAAGCTTACCTTTATTTTCATTACCAAAGCTTTCAGACAGTTAAGTTAGGATCACTATAGGACTTTTCTTTAGCTTGCAATGTAATCTTGGGGCTGGTATGATACACAAGGATATTTAAAGTAACTAAACCTCCTTGGCACTACACTATTTTTGGGGTCTCACTTATCAACCTTTACCATATTTCTCCCTTTCTTGATTAAAGCACCTTTAAGCTGGGTGCAGTTTTTATTCATTCATTTTTTTTTTCACAACTTTTCTTTTTTTTCATTCTTTTTCTACCACACCTAGCCTTGCATATTTTACCCTTCTTCATACTCACTTTACATCATGCACCCCTATGATAGCCACCCTCAGGTTAGGCAATTTGCCTAAGTCAAAGTGCACAATGTCCAAAGAGGACCAGAGCCAAAATAGGTTCATTGTTATACAACTGAGAAGGTGATAGGTATAATAAAAAGAATAGGCATTTAGGCTCAAAATCAGGATCAAGGGATATTATTCACACATGGAAATTCATTTAGGATAAAAGTGGAATAATATCAATAACGTCATATGTTCCTTTCCTAACCGCTATTCTACAACCAAGGTAAGACCAACCAGGAAAATTATGGATTAAACACACAATGGGAACTAGGTAGTATCTTACACACACATGGCACAGAGGTACATCACAAGCTACTACCCATTCAGTTCATTAAATTGTTTAGAAATGGTTATAATTTCACTAGTACTAATGCCATAACAAGATGCACAGTGGTCACATATAAATGCATTTCACTGACCATTGGAGAGGTGTTCAAAAATAAACAAAAATATGTTAACTGTCTAAGGTACTTGTATTTCTCCTAGTCAACTATAATATTTCATAAAAAATCATAATACGCCTAAACATGTCGGCTCTACTAGGTACAAGATTATGGGGAAAAGCGGCATGACAACAACAAGCCCAAGAGGACATCAACACCCACAAGCAGTCTCACCCTAAACTTAAAATCATGCATCGTCCCCAATGCATAAAACTAAAACAAGAGAGTTAGAAACATACCTGTGACACCATAGGTGCAAAGATCTAATGTCACTCACATAATACAAATACAAATAACAAAATGCCTTGGGTTTTCTCCCAAGCAGCGCCTGATTTAATATCACAGCATGACTAGGTTATCTTGACTACTTAGAATTCATCAAGATACCTTGAAAGTGCTTCATCCTTTGTCCCTTCACTTATATGATTTGAATCGTTGGACCATTTTTCGATCTTAACATCTTTTAGGTGCATTGGGAAAATATGAGAGCATGATAAGAAAAGTTCTATCATGCCACTTTGAAGACTTGAACTGTTTTCCCACTTTTGAATCAAACTTTTATGTGGGATCATTTAGCAAAGGTGAGAACCTTAAAAAGACACTAAATGGACATCGATCTTTAAGCTTCTTGGCCTTCAAGATTCGGGCTATATTATATCCTTTCGGAAAGGCCAACTCCAAAATATAGGAATTTTCCTCCTCATTTCCAAAATTCATCATTTGCTTGGGTGATTCGATTTTCATCACATCCACCAAGCATTAGGTTTAAAAGTGATTCGAGTAAGGTCTTCTCCTTAATTTTGGAGTTGCATCCTTCTCGAACTCATCACCCCGAATTGGGATAGAGTGTTTATAAGATATTGGCTTGGTTTCTTCTTTTGCCTCTGGCACTATTTCCTCAATCTTGGAATCATCTCTCATGGTTGGTTTGGTTGGTTGGGAAATCACTAAGGGTTGCTCAACATCAAGCTCACTATCAATATAGGGTTCTTGCTCCTTATCTTCACACTCTTCTGTTATTTAAATTGACTCCATAAGTAAGATATCATCTAAACCTAATATAGAAGAATGCTTTGAATGATTGACCTCCATATCCATTTCCTCATCAATTTAGTGCAAGGTGGTCGTCGTTAATATAATTATCCAACTTTGCAGTCGGGGTCAAATCCACGAGGAACAATGTGAGTGGCGATTAAACTAATTTGAAACTATAGATACAAGTTAAATTCAAACAAATGATACAAAAATATAAAATGGGAGTTTTTTAATAATTGAACAAAAGTTATTAAAACTTCAATTCGCATTACAACTCAAAGCTTAAACTACAGTATTTCAAATCAATGATATAGAGAAACTAGAGTTGTGATCACTATGACTAGTAATCCTCCATTGAATAATAGCTGTAGTACATGGAAAACACCAAATTATTAGTATCGATAGTTCATCGAAGTATTTCTCAACCTATCTAGATATTGAGTTCCCTAATTCTCTCAAACTTAGGAACCTTCTATTCACACTAATTTTATTTTGAGTTGATTAATCTTGTTATAGTATTAATCATTTGATGGGAAATTAACCTTCCCAAATACTCATTGATAATTTATTGCCTTTATTTATTTCTCAGTTCGAGTAAATCAACATAAGGCGAGATCTATTGTTTTCAACCAACAAAAAATAGTTAATATAAAAGAATTATCAGGATGTTCCCACAATCACTCGAACCCTAACCAACTATTAAGACAATACAGGAGTAATCATAGATCTACAACCCTAGTTGTGGCTTTTAGTTTCATAAGAAAGAGAAAGCAATAACAATAACTAAATTCCTAATTCAAAGTGATTAAACTTACAAAAGATGTAGTCTGAAATCGATTCTTTTACCAAATTCAAGAAGAATATCCCACAACTAAATTAAAGAATTTAAAATTGAAATCCAAGTTTAGAGACCAAAAAGAAGTAAAGTAGTCTCTGGAATAAGTTCCAGAGTTTAAGCCATAAGACTAGAGAAAAAATAGATTAATGTCGTGAATTTCAAGATGAATGTCGAGATCCATAAAACCTAAAAAAAATTCCTTAAATACCAGGAGCTAAATTAGGAATCATATCACAACATACATCTTTTTCTTACATGGGTGACAACAACATGTGAAGGCTTAACAGACATGTCGTCAACAGAATGTCGTCACATTTTTAACTCAGCTTCTGAACACTACCTAAGGCTGACTATAATCCTAATGACTTATCAGGACTTTCATGACATATCATATTATGTCTTCACTTCTTTACTTCAAAAGTCATGTACTTCCTTAGGCTGACGGCATTATTGACGGCTTATCAGAATTGTGATAACTTATCAGAGATTTTATCACACTTCCGCTCCATCATTCTCACACTATCTACAACTGATGATGACTCTGATAACTTATCACAAATTTGATGACTTATTAGACAAGTCGTTAACTACACTTTCATGGCCACTTGTTCCAAATTCATATCTTTTGATTTCATTATTGTCTTTGGTTTTGTTACATCTTGACTTTTCTGCATTATCAAAGAGAAGGCAATTAAAAATAATAAAAGTTGCTTAAGACTTTCCAATTATTTCTAGTTAAAATCCCCAAATATGTTAGCATTAGCTCACACATCATTCTTGATATTCAGTTTATGTATCATGTTTTAAACCCAATTATGTTCTCATGTTCCCAATCATTCATATTTAGTATTTGTTCTCAGATTCTTCAATACCCTTGTAATACTCGTACCTTTTTCTTAGCTTGAAATTATCTCAAGGATGTTGCAACTTCCTTTGAAATATAAATCCATTTTTGTACAAGTCATATTTTAAAGATTTTCACTTTTATTTATATGAGAAATTGAATTAGCTCTCCAACGATACCAATTTCATCCAAATCCAGTATCAGAGTAAAAACTTATGGATGTTTTACTCAGAGCTATTAGAATCCCCCAAGTGCGACGGCAAGGTTGATGGACCGTCGAACTAACGACGGACCTTCTCCTTGACCATCGCAGCTAAGGAAACCTTCTGGATAAGGTGTGACGAACAGGTTGATGGGCCGTCGAACTTACGATGGACCATCGCCCAAGCCATTTCTACCTAGGCAATGAGACCCTATTCTGGTCCACATGAGATGGTCGGAATGATGGACCGTCGAGCCAGTGAGAAACCATCGTACGAATCATCGCAGGTTCCATTAAGTGATTTTAAAGACACTTTTTTAAGGGATTTTTGGTCTTTTACAACCCGTTTATACATCCAATTATATCCGACCAAAGCTCAGAAAATTATTATTCTTCTACAACAACAAAATTAGGGTTTTCTCTCTAAGTTAATCTCCAGGAACAAAATCGAAATCTTCTTCAATAACTAAGAGATTCAAATTCTTCAAGTTCAATAACTTCAAGAAAACTCAACCCAGGTATGCATAGTTTTCATTCATGGACTCCTTTCGACCATAAAGCCCAAGAATCCCTTTTATCAGTTCAAGTTTTATGGATTTCCTTTATGAATTTTCATAATTGGGCTGCTCTTGTTCATGTTAATAATGAGTAATTGAATTCTATTCCATGATTGATTGATAAATTATATATGGGTTTGATTAGTATAGATATAGATTCATGCTAACCTATTCCTAAACCCTTGAATGATGAAATTAGAATGAATCATGATGTTACTTGTTGTTAACACATACTATGCCTACTATGTGTTTGATTAAATACCTAGATGAAGGAAAATTCCCAACTAGCATGATATCATGAAATCCCCATGTATGTACAAGTTTATGCAGATCACAGGTTTGATGAAATGCTTTAATAAATGTATTATGGATTATAATGTTAGTCATTTATTCAAGAAAGTCATGCGTTGTCATTTTCTTTCCATCGAGTCATTGGGGTACTTGTACTCGAATTATTAGCTATGTGCCTAGAGCCATGTCATGTTTTCATGATACTCTCTGTGAAGATATGATACTTAGAATTCAGACAGTCTTATGAATCAGGAAATCTCCATGATCTCATGAACTCAGTCAGTTGTCAGACATTAGTAGTATCCTATCAGTCAACGAAATTCAGAAACTCAGTCCATATTCAGTTCAGTAAATCATGTTCAGTGTTTATTCAGATGGGAGTAGAAATTAGTAGTGAGTGAACCCACAGATGGGAACTCACCTGTTATATGAAGGTTTGATTCTTATAAGCAATCCTTGCATTCCACAACTATGTATCCAGCATAGGTTGAGACATCATAGCCTTTTATGTGAGGGTAGATGATGTGGCTTGACCTACTATATGAGGGTTCCCACTATTCTCACTAGAGTTACCTGTTATATTAGGGTCACTCACATATTGTACTTACTAGTGGTGCGGCATTGACACCCTTCCAATCAGGGCACAAATTGTCCCCCAATACAGCTATAATGCATCATTTGGGGCATGTCAATTAGATGACTACCTCCCACAGTCTACGTATCAGTATCAGTAAAAGAACTTAGATAATTCTTCAGAATTCAAGACTGTTAGATACTATCAACTCAGATATAGTATGGAACTTTGCTAGTTCCATAGATTCAGGACTGTCAGATACAGTCACTCATTTTATCAGTTATTAGGATTCAGTCATTAGTCATGTTAGCTATTAGTTAACTCATGTTATCACGATTTTAGATATAGTTACTATGTATGCATACATATATTCTCACATTTATATTAGTTAGTTAGCCAGTATTGTTCATGCATATGAATCCCATACATTTAGCCTACCTCACATGCATACCAGTATATTCAAAGTACTTACACATTTACGCTATGGTGTCTTATATCATAGGTTCAGTGACACGAGCTTCAGAGCATTAGTAGATTCTACATATCAGCAGTCAGAGTTAGCAGTGATTCCTCATCCTTCGAGTACATGATTATTTCTCTATTATCTCATTAATTAGTTTATTAGTTGGAGTTAGTAGGGGACATGTCCCATCAACTCCTAACACAGATAGTTCAGTCAGTTAGAGGCTTTCCAGACTATTATTTTCAGACAGTTATTTCAGTTGTTTTGGGTATTTCATATCCCATATAGATATTATGTTTTACTTCAATTATGTGAATCTTATGGCCTTTGAGTTTATGTTTCCACATTATTTAGTATGTTATGCAGTGTACAGGTATAGATATCAGTTATGGGTAAGCTTATGGTCCTTTAGGGTCATGAGCACTGTGTAGCATTTCGGGAACCATATTTGGGGTGTTACAACCCTCAGCTAAACCAGCCTCAATTGATAACAAATGTTCCTAAGAGGGAGATATTCTAATACCCCAAAAATCCAAAACAGAATTATAACCATGCTTCAAGCTTATGCAAAATAAATTATAGTTATTGGGTAGTTTTATGACTGAGTTATATGTATATTAAGGCCTCAAATAACTCCTATCTATTAGACTAATCAAAATATCCCTTGTCGATTTAGTTCTTCTGAAGAATATAGCTATAGTCAACATAAAACAAGAATAAAGTTCACATTGCTAAGATTTTTTGAGCCCATGTCCTACGAAAATATATATAATTAAGTTATCTTTCCAACTATACTAATTTTGCCTTAATCTGATATCGGGGTAAGAAGTTATGACCATTTTACAAGAGAGGTGTCTGTCTGCCGAGGTGCGACAGCCAGGGTAACAGATCGTCAAGTCAGTGATGGACTGTCATGCCAGGCCATCAATCTCTGGTAGAGATCTTGTTCTCTTGCCATAAACTAATGATTGGAGTAATGATCAATCACCAGAGTGATGGTCCGTCACCCAGACCATCAACCAGGGTCGTTTACCGATGTAAACACCATTAAATGGGATTTTTTTTGGTCCTTTTCCACCCTTTTAACCCCATCTCCATTGATTTAAGCAACATATACTCCTCCTTTACTCTCAACATAATAATTAAGGCTCCTTTCAAGATCATTCCCCATGAATAAGATTCAAACCCTTCTTCAAGAAAAATCAAGAATTCAAGCATCAAGAAAAGTTATTCTCTTTCAAGATTTAATCTTTTGAGGTATGTTAAATGTTCATCCATGGGCCATTTTCACCCATGGTTTCCAAGAATCCAATTTCAAATTCAAAGTTATGATTTTTATAAGTAATTGTGATTTTAACCATGAATTCCCATGAATTTTGAATCTATACCATGTTTACTTATAGTTGTTGTTGTTATTAAACCCCACACATTTGACTGGTCTTTTTTGCTGAGTTAAACCTTAATTGGTTTCTTTTAGTAGTGAAATTATGCTATTACTACAAGTCTTAAAACTATTCTCGTGCTTACTTTTAAAACATGAATTGCAAGTGTTTGATGGAATGCCTACAAGAATGAGTTCTTTATAAATGCTAACATATCATGTACTTTAAGTTTTAGTATTATCTTTCTATTATTGCTGTTGTGCCCTGGGGATTTGAATACCCAAAATTTAGTTGTTTACATAGTTTTTGATATATATAGAATTATTTAAGAATAGTTATGAGCCCTATCATTTCAATTAATTACCATAAATAATAAACATATTTCATTCCAGTATCTAGTGTTGTTCAATTGGGAGTAGGATTTAGCACTGAGCGAACCCAGGGATGGGGACTCACCTGACAGTAGAGGGTGTGACCCTTAGTAGAAATCTCTGTGTTCCATAACTATGTAGACAGCATAGGTTGAGATATTAACCTACTAGTTGAGGGTTGACACATATCTCCTAAGGGTACCTTCCTGTTGAGGGTAACCCTTAGTTCTTCGATACAACACTTTAGTAGATTCACGTAGCCATGTGTTAGTACCCGTGTCATGGTACTAACACCCTTCCAACTGGGGTCATAGGTTCGACCCCAGTTAGCTCATTAGGGCATGTCGGCTAGATGATGGATCCTACAGTCTCAGATCAGTATTCAGTACATAGTTTAATTTCAGGTTTTCTTGACCATAACATACAGTTACTAGTTATTTAGTTATCAGTATTTCAGTTTCTAGACTATTTTAGAATCCTATTATATGTTTGGTCATGCATTCACAGATTTCACAGTTTTCACGCATATTTATTTAGTAATCTCATGCTAACCAGTCAGTCATTACTTCATGCATGTTCACTCAGTTATCTCATATTATTCATCCATTTATTTCTTTATGTTCAGTTTTCCAATGTTATTCATTCAGTCAGTTATTATTCTTATAGATAAACTATGCATAACAGCCTAACCTCATCTCTCATACTAGTACATTTAAAATACAGATCGCATACTCATTTCTTGCATAATCATGTTTGATGTCATAGGTTCGGATGCTCAGTTTCCTAATCATGCTTAAATAGATCATCTTGTTAGCAGAAGAAGCTGTGGTGAGTCCTTATTCTTTGAGGATAGATTTGTCCTATATTCAACTGAGTCAATATTTTTGTTATTTAGCCTATCCGAGTTAGTTGGGGGTTTGTCCCATTAACTCCTTATTCATTCAGTGTAGAGGCTTTCAGACACTTTAGATAGTCAGTTAGACAACAGTCAATTTATCAGATGTTATCAGTTTTTACAGTATGACTTCATACATTTCAGACCTATGTTTCAAATTGTATGTTTCAGTAATTAAAACCTTATGGCATTATATTAGTTGTTTTCTGCATATGACTTTTATCAAAACCTTATGGCATTATATTAGTTGTTTTCTGCATATGACTTTTATCATCAGTATATTATTCAGTGCTCACAGCAGGTACCAGCTCATGGGTTAGCTTGTGGTCTTTCATGACCATAAGCACCATGTGACATCTGGGGTATATTTATGGGGTGTTATAGAATAATAGGGTAAATAACCTCCAAAGTGGGTTAGCAGCCGTGGGGCCTTAATTGGCTAAGTAGGGAAATATCTAGATTAACCCCAATTGACGTGCATAAAAATTCCATCGTAGGGTACGACTAACCATACCAGTCATACCCTTCCATACGAGTGGTACCCACCATTTGTACCCTAGGCCTCCCCTCAGACCCAACACTATCCACCTTACGACTCACCTAAAATAAGTTGTATCCAATCCATACGACTTGTACCCTTGACTCATACCCCTGACAGAATAAAATCAATAAAAATTTAAATACTATATACCATACGAATCCATGGATGGCTCATACACTTCTATACGACTCCTACTACCCAAGTCGTAACCATTTCAGAAACCAATCTAATCTACGAACCAACATTAGTCTGCATCCGAAAAGGACTTACCACTCGTACCCTAGGGTACGATTAGATACGACTTGAGTGGTACAAGTCGTATAGGTGGATACAGATTGTTTTGTTACTTCACTTAATTTTAGACTTGGTAACTTGAGTTGGATATGAGTACGGTGGCTCACATAAGCCGTAATATAGGGTACGAGATATACCTAGGACTCATATAGTAGTTGATGTGTGAGCAAATGCTAACACATTTGAGGCTTTTAACTGAGCATTATTGTAAAGTCCTAACCAACTTTTGTTATTTTTGATTGTTTTCTCTTAGTTATTGCAGTAAAAGTTACGATGCAAGAGAACCAGCAATAATGGAAGTAAAATAGTTGATTTCTAAGAAAGTAGAGAGGGAAGTATAGCTGGCAACTTATCTGATAAGTTGTCAGTGTTGTGATAAGTTATCAGAGTTGCCATCATCCTTAGACAGAGAATAAGATTCAACTTAAAGAAGTGACGACAACCTAAGATAAGCTGTCAGAGTTCTGATAAGCCATCAGGCTTGTCATCAGTCTTAGGCAGTGCTTGAGAACTTGAAGTGAAGAAACGATGACAATTCTGATAAGTTGTTAACTTTATGATAAGTTATAAGAATCATCGTCATCTGTAGATTGTGTGAGGTAGTGGAAGCAGAAGTGTGACGACATTCCCTGATAAGCCATTAGGTGTCTGATAAGCCATAACAAATGCCATCATCCCAAGGCAGAAACCATGAAAGTGGAAGAGGGCCTGATGACAATTCTGATAAGTCGTCAGACTTCTTATAAGGCTTCACACTTCTTCATCAACTGTGCAAGAAAAGATCTATAATATGTGATTTTTTTCCATAATTAGGCTGAAGTATTTAAAGCATATGTTAGGGTTTCATTGAAAGGCGGGGGTGGAACATGTAGAACTTATTCAAAGGAGTTTACTATTCTTTTTGGCTCTCTTAAATTAGAATTCAATATTCAACTCTTTGATTTGGTTTTGATATTTTTCTCTAGAACTTAGAAGAGAATCAACTTCAGACTTCATCTTATTAAAGTTTAATTACTTTGAATGATGAATATAATTATTGATATCTCTTTTTTTTATGTAAAACTAAAACCCACAACTAGGGTTGTAGGATCTATGATTATTCCTCCATGGATTTAATAGTTGGCTAGTGTTTGAGTGATTGTGGAGACATCTTGATAATTCCTTTGTTATGATTGTTATTTATTGGTTGCAAACAATAAATGCCGACTTATGTGGATTTGCTCGAACTAAGAAATAAACTAAAGGTAAAGAATTATCAACAAGGATTTAGATAGGTTAAGCTCCCATCTAATGATTAATGATTTAACAAGATTGATCAACTTGAAATAAAATCAGTATGAATAGATGATTTCCTAATTTCAAGATAATTAGGGAGTTTAACATCTAGGCAGGTTGAGAAACACTTAGATAGACTGTCGAAACTGATAATTTGGTGTTTTCTACAAGTCATGAGAATCCAGTACTACAACTATTATTCAGCGAGGGGTTAATAATCATAGCTATCATAACCCTAGTTTCTCTTTATCATTGATTTGAACAATTGAAATTTTAGCTTTGAGTTCTGAATCAAGTCAAAAGTTTAATTATTATTTGATCGATAAAACCCCCATTTTATCTTTTTGCAACAATTGTTTAAATTCAATTTGTAGCTATAGTTTCAAATTAGTTTAATCGCCACTCACATTGTTTCTCGTGGATTCAACCCCGACTCCAAAGTTGGGTAAATATATTGATGATGACCGCCTTGTACTAAATTGCCATGTAAGATGAGCATTATAAAAAATGACGCCGTTTTCGAGAAACAATTTAGCGTATTGAGTTGGTTTGGAATTTTAGCCTACTTGCTTGAATTCAAACTTGTAAATATTAGTTTTAAGTTTTCTTTTATTTCTTGTGTTAGGTAGATTTTTTATTTTAGTTTTCTTATTACTATGGCATCATGGAATGAACGTGATCTTGGTGGTTGAAAATCGTAGCCTGATGATCCATGTCCATATTGTGATGGACCGCACTTTTAGAAAGATTATAGATATGCTCCTTGGAGAGAGATGTGTGCACGATCTCCATTCTACCGGGAGTATGATTGCTCTTTATGTGGTGATCAAGATGGACATCAGAGTGATTGCCCAAATGCCCCCTCCCTCTATTGCGCTAACCCAAATTGTAGTTCTTCTTATGAGTTTGGTAGGTCTTATGGTCAAAAAAGGAAGAACGAAACATCGGGAAGAGTGGGATTGAAGCTATGTTTCAACGAATGTTGGATCTCCAAAAAAAATGTATGATATTGTATGTGATACGTTTCAATCCATGAATCTAATCATACATGAGAATTTGGATATAGAGGTCAATCATTCAATGCATTTTTTTGGATTATGTTTAGATGATATCTTGTCTCTGGAATCATTTAAAATAATGGAAGAGTGTGAAGATGAGGGGCAAGAACCCTATATTGATATTGAGCTTAATGTTAAGCAACCCTTAGTGATTTCCCAACCAACCAAACTAACTATGAGAGATGATGCCAAGATTGAGGACATTGTGCTAGAGGCAAAAGAAAAAACAATGAAAATCTCTAATAAAGACTCTAGCCCTATTCTAAGTGAAGATATCGAGAAGTTGAATAAAAGTGAGAGTGTAGTAGAAAGTGTAAATTTTGAAGTAGGATTGATTGGGCCTCATTCAAAGAACTTTTCTACACTATATTTAGATGATATCTTGTCTGTGTTATCATTTAAAATAGTAGAAGAGTGAGAAGATGAGGAACTAGAATCCTATATTCTTGATTTTACATTAGACAAGCAACCTAAAAAACACACCTCACTTTAAGGCCGAGTGGTTTACCATGCTCAATCCATTACTCAAATTCTTAGTTTTTATACTACCTTCCTACGAGCGAGGTAAGAAGATAGACTCTAATTTGGGGGTGGAATTCATATCCTCAAGGTGGAGAAAAAGCAGAGTTGTGTTGTGCCACGACACTAAATTAGGTACTTTTTGGGAGGCAACCTAAGATATTTTGTTGTTTGTATTTGTATTATGTGTTTGACATCAGATCATTACACCCATGGTGCCACAAGTATGTTTCTGGCTCTCTTGTTTTGGTTTAACGAATTGGGGATATTGCATGATTTTAAGTTGAGGGTGGGGCCACTTATGGGTGTTGATGTCCTCTTGGATAAAAGTTGTGAAAAAAATGAATGAATAAAAACTATACTCAGCTTGAATGTGCTTTAATCAAGAAAGGGAGAAATAAAGTAAAGGTTGATAAGTGAGAGCCCAAAAATAGTGTAGTGCCAAGGAGGCTTAGTAACTTTAAATATTCTTGTGTCTCATACCAGCCCCAATCCTACATTATAAGATGAAGAAAAGTCCTATAGTGATCCTAACTTAACTGGTTGAAAGCTTCGATAATGAAAATAAGTGGCAAACTTATGGTATTTGGCATACAATGACTAAAACTTCTTTTTGAGAGTGAGTGTCTCTTGACTGTCACCACATTAACATTCTTGAGTTCACATATGAGTGAGGAGGGATGTCTTTATTGTTAAGGAATATTGGTTATGTTACTAATCGCTAACTTGTTTGGATAGTGTAATCTTTGTAGATGCATGGTTGTTGCTGCTGAATTGATGCCATATCTTAATTCCTGTGTGCCGTATTGTTGTTCTTCAATAAAATGTACATCTATGTTTATAAATTAATTGACCTTGGAGATGGTGAAGATGTTTTAAGATAATATGGATGGTTGACTGTCGAATGTACTTTACATCCTCTTAGTTATGTTTTAGTTGCTTGAGTATAAGTAATTGTTTTAAGTTGACGGTGTTGATGTGTGAGCAGATGCTAACACATTTGAGGCTTTTAACTGAGAATAATTGTAAAGTCTTAAGCAACTTTGGTCATTTTTGATTGTTTTCTCTTTGATATTGCAGTAAAATTCCAGATGCAAGACAACCAGCAATAATAGAAGTAAAAGAGTTGATTTTTAAGCAAGTAAAGAGGGAAGTATACCTGACGACTTATCTGATAAGTTGTCAGCATTGTGATAAGATATCAGAGTTTCCGTCAGCCTTATATAAAGAATGAAATTTGGCTTGAAGAAGTGACGACAACTTGTGATAGGCCATCAAAGTTGTGATAAGCCGCCAGGCTCGTCATCAGGCTTAGGCAGTGCTTGAGAACTTGAAGTGAAGAAACAACGACAATTCTGATAAGTTGTCAACTTGTGATAAGTTATAAGAATTATCGCCATCTGTAGATAGTGTGAGGTAATAGGAGCAAAAGTGTGACGAAATTCCTTGATAAGCCATCAGGTGTCTGATAAGCCATTAGAAATCCCATCATCCCAAGGCAGAAACCATGAAAGTAATAGAGGACCTGATGACAATTCTGATAAGTCGTTAGACTCCTATTGAGGAGTCACACTTCGTCGTCACCTGTGCGTGAAAAGATCTTTAATATGTGATTTTATTTAAATAATTAGGCTAAAGTATTTAAAGAATATGTTAGGGTATCATTGAAAGAGGGGGGTGGAACATCTTGAACTTATTCCAAGGGAGTTTACTTTTTTTGGGTCTCTTAACTTAGAATTCAATATTCAACTCTTTAATTGGGTTTTGAGATTTTTCTCTTGAACTTGGAAGAGAATCAACTACAGACTTCATCTTTTATAAGTTTAATTTCTTTTAATGATGAATATAATTATTGCTATCTCTTTTTTTCTAATGTGGAACTAAAACCCACAACTAGGGTTGTAGGATCTTTGATTATTCCTCCATGGATTTAATAGTTGGCTAGGGTTTGAGTGATTCTGGAGTCATCTTGATAATTTCCTTATTATGATTGTTATTTATTAGTTGCAAACAATAAATCCCGCCTCATGTTGATTTGCTTGAACTGAGAAATAAACTAAATATAGTGAATTATCAACAAGGATTTTGGAAAGTTAAGCTCCCATGTAATGATTAATGTTGTAACAAGATAGGTCAACTTGAGATAAAATCAGTATGAATAGAATGATTTCCTATGTTTGAGAGAATTAGGAAGTTCAACATCTAGGCAAGTTGAGAAACACTCAGATGGACTATCGAAACTGATAATTTGGTGTTTCCCATAAGTCATAAAAATCCAGTACTTCAACTATTATTCAATGAGAGGTTAGTAATCATACTGATCATAACCCTAGTTTCTCTTTATCATTGATTTGAACCATTAAAATTTTAGCTTTATTTTTTGAAGCAAGTCAAAACTTTAATTATTATTTGATCAATAAAACCCCCATTTTATCTTTTTACAACATTTGTTTAAATTCAATTTGTAGCTATAGTTTCAAAATAGTTTAATCGTCACACACATTGTTCCTCGTGTATTTGACCCCAACTCCAAAGTTGGGTAACTATATTGATGACGACTGCCTTCCACTAAATTGACGTGTAAGTTGAGCGTTATCAGTGCTCAGTGTTCAAACCGCCTAGATTCTATTTTGCCATGTGTATGGTTTATGGGTACTACTCATACACTCGTGTACGACTTGGATTTAGGTGAGTATTGGATGGTACGACTGGAATAGATGTTCGTACCCACCTGACAGGATTTCTGGGAGTTTATGTGAGGGAAATCTGAATATTTATCCTCTTATCTTAATAAGGTCCCACAACTTATATGGCCCTTGGAAGGTTATTTTCCCTACTATTCTATTCTTAAACACTTAGAAAAACACTTTTAAATCCTCTCTAAAGTTCTTGGGAGAAAAAGGTCGGGGTTTTATCTTAAGAATCGATTTATGGCTTGTGTTGGTGGTTTCTCTCCAATAACTTCTCAATTAAGATATGTTCACTTCCCTCATTGTTATTTCTAACTAAAGAAATGGTTTTATACAATGTTTTCAAGGTTTAAAGGTTGTATGATTTTGGTTTTCCAATATAATTTGGGGTTTTTATTTATAAATGCTTGGTTATGGTTTCCCTCTGCTTTAATTATGATTTTCATATTATTTAATGGTTGTTTTGGATAATTTGATTGGATGGTAATGGTTATTTGTGATTGGAATTGGTTTTGGAAATACTATGCCCCCAATGTGTTTGATAAAATGCTTAAACAATGTTTTTACTATGCTATTGGTTTTTCAATGGAAGTTATAAATGTTTTAAACTAGGTAATGGAACCCTAAATAGATTTCAAGGTTTGGAGTGGTCTAAAAGAATGGTTTGGCTTAACCAACCAACTTGTGGGGTATATGGGAATCCCCTAAGTCAATCGGATAGTATGATCTATGGGTATATGGGAATCCCTCGGTCACTAAAAGGTGTGGCTATAGACAATACTTGTAAGTGATAGTTGGTATAATGATACAAATATTAATAGAATTTGTTAATAAATGGATAATGGTTTGGTTAGTTGGAAAATAGTTTTAATTGGACTTAAAGAGGAAGGTATAGCAATGTCGTCGAAGGTGGAGGTCCCGGGGGGATCGAAACTAGAAACTCATATTTATCGATGTGTGATTTGATATTGGTGACCATTTGCATAATTTCGGACTTTAATTGGGGGATGTACTAGTCATCCCAGTTTTTTTTCCCTGGTCGTGCGTCATCGCGTACTGAGGCCCTTTTGGCAGGAAAAGCTAAACCCATATAGCTCGTGTGTGATTTAGGATAACAAAGCTACATAGACAAGGTAAAGGTTTTTAATGCATGATAAACATAATTCCCTTTCCCAGCATGGTTATATATATGTAAGGTTGTATGCATAATAAATGGTTTTACTTGGTTTTATAAATGGAATTATTTTATCCTTATCCACTGTTTATGTTGACAATCACATGGTAACCCATCTTAGACCAGCTGTAAACCCATGTTATGCAATAATCGGTCGTTCTAATACTCTTTTTTAACATTTGGATACTCGGGTAAGCTATTGGATTAAAGTAGTGAGCTTCAATCTTTTTAGAAGGCTGCATTTAATTGTTGTTATTTGACACTTTGGATTATGGTTTTGTCTATGGATTGGGGCATGTCCCAACTAGATTATATTACTCTTTTGGTTAGATGCTTTATGGCACTTTTATGGGTTAGAATAAGCGGGATCGGTATGGGTGTCAGCTTTAGCATTGGCATTGGTGCTGGGGCTCACACCCTTGGATGATATTGTTTGTTGTTCTATTCTTTTATGTTATGTTATGGAACGTGATTCGGTTATTAAGTGAATATTGATTTAAGGCTTTGGTTTGGTTCTCAGATGGGTTTAGAATAGTTGGACTTGGTTGGGTTGGTCTCGGTAATATACCTATCCCAAAGTCTTAAAATAAACAATAATTCTATTTTGTTATATGTTCAAAATTCAGTCAACTCAGGACAAATGGCTGGAGGTTGGGTTGGGTAATAGGGGTGGTCTGTGGTCTGGGTCAGACTTAGGATGCCCATTATGATACTGCCTCAGGTTGGGTAGTGTCAAGTTGGTATTAGAGCTTTAGGTTTATGTTCAATTGGGAGTCCACAAAGTCATGTCTAGTAGAGTCTTGTTTAGGGGTATGTAGTATTCCAAAAAATAAGAGAGAGGATACAGGGTATTTCAGAATGTTTCACTTTCTTAGTATTCTATTTTTAAGCTCGAAGTCTAAGTCTTTGATTCTTCTCTAATCCTAGGTTATTCCTTTTTTAGATTAAGCCTCATAGATCTGGAACACAAAAAAACTCGTTGATCCTATTTGGTGGCGATGTTGATGGGGTACGTCCTATGTTGGGAGTTTGTCTTCGATCTCAGGGTCCTATCCCTGATAGTTCTGCAATTCCGCCGGTTGTTACTAGTCCTCTTCAAGGTAACGTGACTAATATAGAATTTTGCAAGTCAATTTATGTTATTTCTTTGTTGGTTGGTTCTCCGGTTGAGTAGGATATGTCTGTTGGATTGCCTGTTGAGGCCACAAGGGTTGGCTAATTTATAAAGATGAGTCCTTCTTTCACAGGAGTGAAGTTGTAGGAGGATCCTTAGGCTTTCTTGGATGAGGTGGAGAAGATATTTAGGGTTATGTAGGCTAATAATGTGGAAGGGGTGAACTTTGCATTTTATCAGGACAAGGATATTGCATATTAGTAGTATGAAAAGTTGGACAGGGATAGAGGTGAGGTGGTAGAGTCAGAATTATGGGAGGCTTTCTCTAATGCCTTCTTGGATCACTTCTTTTCTTAAAAGTTAAGGGAAGAAAAAATGGAGAAGTTTGTGAATCTTTAGCAGAGAAGAATGTCTATAAAGCAATATTTCTTAAAGTTTCATCAATTATCAAGGTATGCTCCTAATTTGCTGGCTGACATGAGGGTAAGAATTAGGAAGTTCACTTCTGGGATGAATTAATACTTAATCTTGGAAAGCTAGACAGCCTTGCTAATTAAAGATATGGATATTTATAGGTTAATTATTTGGATGAAATAAGTAGAGAAAACAAAGAGAAAATAGGTAGAGTTCGGAGATAAACAGGGTAAGAGGGAAAGGTTCTCTAAGTAGGGTGGTACTCAGCACTAGGGAAATCAGGATGAAGGTAAGTGGTAAAATATAAAATATGGGAGTTCTGGTTCCTTTTCTACTGTAAGTGCTCCTTATCTGAAATAGTCAGGTGACTGGCGTTCACAAGGTGGTGATAGTTTTTGGGAATAGGGTGCCCTATCTTGGAAAACTTGGGGCCAATTAGCTTCGTCATTCCCTTCTTGTCATTTCTGTGGTCATCCTTATTGGGGGTATTGTGATGAAGAAAGAGACAAATATTTTAAGTGTAGCTAGCCAGACCATCTGGTTAGGAATTATCTAGTTAATAAGGTGGCTACTCCGACACCAGGTGGTGTTACTTCTGCACTATTACTACTCTCGGTTCTAGTGTTGGTTAGAATATGTTATATGTTCTTGCATCTCGACAACAATCTGAGGCATCACATGATGTCATTATAGGTATGTTACAACTCTTTTCTCATGACGTGTATTATTTGCTTGATCCAGGGTCTACACTTTCTTATGTGATCCCATATGTGGCTATGTGTATTGATTTTGGTCCTATGGTTATTTCGGATCCTTTTTTGTATTTCTACCCTGGTATGTGACTCAGTTATTTTTATGAGAGTTTATAGGGTATGTGTCATAGCTGTTGGTAGCAAGCAGACCCTGGTGGATTTGTTTGAACTTGATATGGTGTATTTTGATATGATTCTGAAGATGGATTGGTTAAACTCTTGTTATGTGTCCTTGGATTATTGTATGCATAAGGTTATCTTTAGGTTCCCTGGTGAATCGGTTATTAAATGGAAGGGTGGTTCCCTAGCTCCTAGGAGGAGGTTTATTTCTTATCTTTGAGCTCGAAGATTGATCTCTAAAGGTTGTCTCTATTATTTTGCTTGGGTTGAAGATTCAAACTCAGAAAGTCCTTCCTTGCAGTCAGTTCTAGTGATTAATGAGTTTCTTGTGGTCTTTCTGTATAATTTTCCTAGTGTTTCTCCAGCTATGGTAATTGATTTTTGTATTGGTTTAATTCCGGACACTCGTCCAATATTTATTCCTCCTTATAGAATGGATTTGGCTGAGTTGGGGGAACTTAAAGAGTAACTTAAGGATCTTCTAGTTAAGGGTTTTATTCATCCTCGTGTATCTCTATGGGGTGCACTAGTGTTGTTCGTGAGGAAATAGAATGGTTCCCTTCGGATATGTATTGTCTACAGGCAGTTGAATAAAGTGATGGTTAAGAACTAGTATCCTCTCCTAAGGATAGATAACTTGTTTGATTAGTTGCAGGGTTCCAAGTTCTTCTCTAAGATAGATCCTCGGTCTGGGTATCATCAGCTTAAAATTAGGGAGGTGGATATCCCTAAAATGGCTTTTCATACTCGGTATGGGCATTTTGAATTCTTACTAAGGCTATTTAGTTTGACAAATGCTCTGGCAGCATTTATAGATTTAATGAACTGGGTTTTCAGGCATTTCTTGGATCTCTTTGTCATTGTGTTTATTGATGACATTCTGTTTTATTATAAGAGTGACATGGATCATGCTAATCACCTTCGTGTAGTGTTACAGAAATTGAAGGAGAAGCAAGTGCTAGATCCTATCGTGATAGAAATCAAGAGTGATATTGGTGGGAAAAAAGTAAAGGTATTTGAGATTAGTGGTAACGATACTTTATGGTACCAAGGGAGGTTATGTGATCCTGATAATGATGAGTTATGACAAAAGATTTTGGCGGAGGCATAGAAATCTCTCTATATTGTTTATCTTGGCTCTACCAAAATGTACCATAACCTAAAGGAGATAGATTAGTGGAATGGCTTGAAAAGGGATGAGGCTGATTTTGTGGCCAAGTACATGGTGTGATAGTAGGTTAAGGCTGAGCACAATCGACCTGGTGGGTTGTATCAAGAGATTGAGTTACTTGAATGGAAATAAAAGGTAATCAATATGAATATCGGTATCGACCTTCCTCGGTCTCGAAATTAATATGATTTGATTTGGGTTATCATGGATAGGATGACAAAGTCTGCTTACTTTCTGCTAGCGAGGACTATCTTTTCAATGGAGGACTATGCAAAGTTGTACCTTTAGGAGATCGTAAAGATATGGAGTACCTACTTTGATTATCTCTGATCGTGGCACATAGTTTTTATCTTATTTCTAGTAGTCTCTTTAGAAAGGATTAGGTACGAAGGTTAGTCTGAGTATGCTTTTCATCCTGAAATAGATGGGAAGGCAGAGAGGACTATTCAGACATTGGAAGATATGCTTTGGGATTGTGGGATTGATTATGGTGGCAAATTTATTGAGCATCTACGTTTGTAGAGTTCGCTTACAACAATAGTTGTCATTCTAGTATTGGTATGATCCCTTTTGAGGCATTATATGGTAGGAGGTTTAGATCTCCTATTGGTTAGTTTGAGCTTGGTGAGGCAGATATGTTTGGTCCTGAATTGGTTTACCAAGTGATGGAAAAGGTAAAGGTGATTTAGGATAGGCTTAAGGCTATCAAAAGTCACCAAAAGTGCAATACAGATATTAGGTGTAGAGACTTGGAGTTTAAGGTTGGGGATAGGGTGTTACTGAAGGTATCTCCCATTAAGAGAGTGTCTGGTTTGGAAAAAAGAGGAAGCTTAGTCCTTATATAGTTTTCTGGAGGGTTGGTGATGTTGCTTATGAATTAGAGTTTCCTTCTAGCTTAAGCTCCATTCATACATTATTTCATGTTTCCGTATTGAGGAAGTGTCTTGGTGATCCTTCTTCGGTTGTTCCTTTAGAGGTATTGGGTATCTTTGATTTTCTATCTTATGAAAAGGTCTAGATCAAGATTTTGGATAGGTGGGTTTGTAGATTATAGACCAAGGATGTGTCCTCGATTAAGGTTTTGTGGTAGAACTAAAAGGTAGAAGAGGCTACGTGGTAAGCGAAAGCGAACATGATGTCCAAATATCCAAATTTGTTTACTACTCCTGGTATTCCTACAGAAGGTTTGCGTTCTTAAACACATCTTTATTTTTTGAATTTGATAAAGGAAAAGTTGCTTCTCTGGCATTTTTTTTGTCTTAAAGGTAAGAGTAGAGACATCTAAAGGTTGGATTAATGTTTGATAATGCGAATGACTTGTACATATGGTTACCACTACCTTGTCCATTATTCAGGAATGAGTATTTCTAGTGGGGGAGACTGAAACACCTTGGTTTCAAGACCTTAGAAAATTTCCTAGATTTATGGTTTCTGGAAATGATATGACTTAGAATAATGAGTCATACATTGAGGTACGGGTGGTATGTGCTAGTCCTATGCGGACCTGTGTTGGTTGGTGGGGTGGGTTTGGTTTTTATAATAAATATGACTTGGGTGGTATGAGTCGTATCGGTGAATATGGGTTGTTTGGGTACTTCACTAAATTTTAGACTTGGTAACTTAAGTTGGATCTGAGTACGAGTGGCTCACCATGTGCCATAAGTCAGGGTACGAGACATACCTAGGACTCGTATAGTGGTCAGCATTTAAACCTCCTAGATTATACTATTCCAGGGGTACAGTTTATGGGTACTAGTCATACACTCAGATGTGACTAGGATTTAGGTGAGTCGTACCTTGGACAGTATTGGGCCTAAGGGAGATGGCCTTGGGTACGAGTGGTGGGTACCACTCATATTAGAGGGTACGATTGGTATGGATGGTCGTACCCACTTGACGGGAATTCTGGGTGTGTAAGTGAGGGAAATCTTGACATTTTCCCACTTATTCTAATAAGGTCCCATGACATATATGGCCCTTGAAAGGTTATTTTCCCTACTATTCTATTCTTAAACACATAGGAAACCACACTTAAATCCTCTCTAAAGTTCTTGGGCAAAGAAGTCTAGGGTTTCATCTTAAGGATCAATTTGTGTCTTGTGTTGGTGGTTTATCTCCAATAACTTCTCAATTAAGACATGTTCTCTTCACTCATTATTAGTTATAACTAAAGGCATGGTTTTATACAATGTTTGCATGGTTTAAATGTTGTATGATTTGGGTTTTCAAATATGATTTGGGGGTTTTATTTGTAAATGCTTGGTTATGGTTTCCCTATGCTTTAATTATGCTTTTGATATGCTTTGATGGTGGTTTTGGATAATTTTATTGGATGGGAATGGTTATTGGTGATTGGAAATGGTTTTGGTAATACTATGCCCCCAATGTGTTTGATAAAATGCCTAAATAATGTTTTCACTATGCTAGTGGTTTTTCAATGGAACTTATGCATGTTTTAAACTTGGTAATGGAACCCTAAATGGCTTTCATGGTTTGGAATAGTTTAAAAAAATGATTTGTCTTAATAAACCTACTTGTGGGGTACATAGGAATCCCCCAAATAAATCGGACAATATGATCTATGGGTATATGTGAATCCCTCGATCACTAAAAGGTTTTCATAAGGACAATACTTGAAAGTAATTGTTGGCATAGCGATACCAATATTAAAATACTTTGTTAATAAATGGATAATGGTTTGATTAGTTTGAAAATAGTTTTTATTGGGTTTAAGGGTGAAGTGTAGAAAAGCCGTAGAAGGTGGAGGTCCTGGGGGAATCCAAATTGGAAACTCATATTTACTAATCTCCCAGATTTTCTTCCCTAGTCGTGTGGCTTCACACAATAGGTCCCTTTTACTAGGGGAAGCTGAACCCATATATCCCGTGGGGGGTTTAGGATGGCAAAGCTACACAACTCAGGTAAAGGTTTTAAATGCATGCTAAAAACGGTTCCCTTTCCCGGTATGTTTATATATATGTATAGTTTTATGCATCATGGATGGTTTTACTTGGTTTTATAAATATCATTATTTTATCCTTATCCTGAGTTCATGGTAGCGATCTCTCTCTAACGAATCTTCGAGCGGCTGTACACCCACGCTATGCAGGACCTGGCCATTCTACTCCTCTTGCTTAGCAGTCGGATACTTGGTTCACCCGATGGATTGAAGTGGTGAACTTCCATCTTTCCAGAAGGCTCCATTGCATGGATGTTGTTTCATACTTTGGATTACTTTTGGAATATGGTTTTTTCTATGGTTGGGGTTATGTCCTAACCGGATTGTATTACTCTTTTGTTTAGAGTCTTTGTGGTACTTCTATGGGTTGGAATGGGTGGGATCGGTATAAGTGTTAGCCTTAGCATTGGCATTGGTTTTGGGGATTACACCCTTGGACAATATTGTTGGTTGTTCCATATTTTTATGTTATGTTATGGAACATGGTTTGGTTATTAATTGATTGTTGATTTAAGCCTATGGTTTAGTTATCGGATAACTTTGGTATAGTTGGACTCGGTTGGGTTGGTCTCGGTAATAGACCTATCCTAGAGTCTTGAAATGAACATTAATGCTATCTTGATATATGTTTGGTATTAATAAAACTCAGGGAAGGTGGCTGAAGGTTAGGTTGGGTAATAGGGGTGGTCTCCGGTTCGGGTGGGACTGGGATGCCCATTACGATTAGGCCCTGGGTTAGGTCCTGTCAGACCCCCAACTTATGACCCATCGGTAGAACCTATGGACTACAAGTATGCTCATAAGTATTAGACCTTTTTTATGCTCTCAAGATCTACTTACGACCCACAACCTACAACCCATAAGTAGTTCCTATAGCCCATTGATATGGTGTCCTTAAACTAAATCGTTAGAGAAGTTCTCAACTCATCTTTGAGTTAGAAGATTTTTGTGATCTCAATTCATCTCCAAAGATATTCCCATAATATAGAATTGATCATCACACTTATAGTAACATAGAATTATTAGGTTTAGATCTATTCACGTAGGAATGACGATTCAAATTCTAGACCAAAAATATGGGGTGTTACGTATATATAGTACTAATACATCATGATCCAAGACTATCCCCTAGATATAAAATAGTGATTAGAAGCACACGCAATCCCAAGCTAACTCATGGTGCTGGCAAATGCATGAGCAATTGAATATAAACATGTATAAAATCTTAAATGACTGACTGAAAGCATAATCATGAGGTATGTTTTTCTTAGTACATTACTGTTAAAAGATTACAACACTGTAATATGAAAGGATGAGGAACTGAAACTACATACAATAACTCTAACTGACCCACCTATGGCTGTAGGTAACCAAAAACTTTTGTCCCACTTATAGAAACCATCAACATCAATATATGGTGACTTGAAACCACTAGTTGCACTTTTATTTTCATATAGTATGTTCAAGGGTCTCATCCATTCGAGATGCGTTGTGACATCCGTCTGCACATGCCCAGTTGTATCCACAAATAGAAATATTTAACAAATTTTTGGATTAAAATATCACTACTTCTCAAGTTTCAAATAAATTTTGCCCCAAATTATATCAGTCAATTAGTCATTTTCCAAATTCAAGTCCAAAGATGAAGTCGAGCCAAGTAAGCGATGGAAATAATAGTCCAAGATTTTTCTTTTTCTTGCCTCATGATCTACATAAAGGCATGCTTCTATATTTAAGTATGAAGAAGTTTTTTGCTCCCACCAATGTGTGAGAATACTTCTTTTCATAAATTGAAAGTCCCATTCATTTTTCTTCATATTCCATTTACTCTTATCACTTAGTACCCAAAAATACCCCATATGAATCAAAAATTGCTATTTTATCAAAAAACAAAAATACGGATAAGTGTGTGATTTATAAGCATAGAGTAATTTCATCTGGATAAGTTAGTTTCCAATTGAACGTTCTGTAATGAAATTCCATTGGTTGTATTAAATCAATCGGCATAGAGATATTTTTGTAGCATTGATCTTTTAGGTATACATAGGCAATGCAGCTAACACACCAACCCTTTAACATTTAAGCTTCTCACAATATTTGTAACACTACAGGTGTTACGAGGTCTAAAACAAGCTAAAATAAGCTTACTTAACCCCTATCTTAAGCGTAAAACTTTTTGAGAAGAGTTTGGGTATATTAGGAAAAGATTGGGTCCCATAAATGGGTCTGTGTGTCGCAAAGGGGTTGGTGTGCAATGTATTCACATCGTAAAGGGACCTACGAGGGCTCACTACCATGCCTTTGCATTAGGCCTCGTGCAATAAATCTAGAGATTTTTGGTGGACTTCACATAGACTAGGTATTAGGCCCATTCTCTTGACTACACTACTCAACCTGGGTTACCACGGTCCCTACTAGTACTCTTCAGACCCTTCAATTGGGTGCTATATAGTACTTTTAGGGATATATATTGAATGTAGAGTTCCAAAAGTCCATCCACCATCTTATTAAGATTATGCAATTGTAGTCTAATCATTTTGATCACATTGGTCCTACTCCAGTTCATCTGAGGTTTCTCAGGTAGGCTAATTTATGAGAATGAATCCCCTAACCTTTATAGTCTAAGGTTGATAAGGCTTCTTAGGGTATTCTTGATGAGATGGAGAAGATATTTAGTGTGATTCATGCTAGTGATCAAGAAGGCGTTGAATTTGCATCTTATCAATTAAAAAAATAGTTTATCAGTGGTATGAAAATGAGAAGAGTTCAGGGGTGAAGATGATGATTCAGTGGTAAGGGATGAGTTCTCATATACTTTTCTTGATCATTTCTTTCCCCAGGAGTTGAGAGAAGCCAAAGCTAACGAGTTTGTGAATTTAAATCTTGATAGGATGAGTGTTAAGAAGTATGCATTTAAGTTCATCCAATTATCTCACTATACCCCTGAAGTTATGTCTAGTATGAGGTAGTTTTCTTTGGGTCTATCTCATAACTTGGTATGAGAGTGTAAGTCTGTTATGTTGCATAATGATATGGATATATTGAGGTTGGTAGTTTACATGTAGCAGGTGCAAGATGAGAAGAAAAAGTAGATGGAAATGGGAGAAAGGTACAAAAAGAAGTTTATGTTTATAAAACAGGGTGAAAATTAGAGAAAAAAATAGGAAGGATGGTAGGCAAAGGCCAAAGAAGAAGAACTGAGGAAATTCTTATTCCTCAATTAGTGCTCTTTATCCTAAGCCTTTAAGAGATTTTCATTTTCATCATAACAACAGTCCTCGAGTACAGGGTGATCAATCTTAAGTTAGTGGATCTTAGTTAGCCCCTTCTTATCCACCTTACCTTGTTTGTGGTATACTTCACCATGGTTATTGTAAGAAGGGGAGAAATAGTGTTCTAATTATGATCAGCCGTGTCATATACAGAGAGATTATCCTTCAGCTAGGGTTTCCATTGGGATAATAAGGTCCCGATCACCACTCTATAAGCCCCTACAACTAAGGGCTCTTCTTCATAGATGGGAATTGGTCGGAATTACATTTATGCTCTTTCCACTCATTGCAATCTGAGGTGTCCCCAAATTTTGTCACTAGTATGTTCAACTTTTCTCATGTAATATTTACTGTTTCCTGGATATATGTTCTACCCTATCTTATGTGACTCCTTATATGGATGTACACGTTGATTTACATCCTGAAAGTATATCAAACCCTTTTTTATTTTTTACTCTAGTGGGTAAGTCTATTGTTGCTAGAAAAATCTATAAGTGCTATATGGTATTTATCCCTCATTGAGAGACATTGGTAGCTCTAATAGAGCTTGATATGGTCACTTTTGAAGTGATCTTGGGGATGAATTCGCTTTATTTTTTCTATGCTTTCCTGAATTGTAGGACCCAAAAGATCACTTTTCATTTTCCTAATGAACTAGTATTAGAATAGAAGGGAAGTCCATGCTACCTAAAGGGAAGTTTATTTTTATCTTAGGGATCAAAAGTTGATATCCAAGGGATGTTTATTTATTTAATTCTGGTCAATGATTCTAACTCTAAAATTCCCTCCTTGTAATTTATCCTTATGTCTAATGAATTTCCTGAAGTCTTTTTTGATGATCTTCCTAGGATTCCTCCATATAGGGAAATAAATTTTGGGATTGATCTTCCATCAGATACTTGACCCATTTCCATTCCTCCTTATAGGATGGCTCTAGCGGAGCTAAAAGAGCTAAAGAAGTAATTAATAGATCTCCTCAATGAAGGCTTCATCCATCCTAATATTTCCCTGTAGGGTGTTTCTATGATTTTTTTGTGAAATAAAGATTGTTCTCTTCGAATGTTTATCTACTATCATCAGTTGAATAAGGTCACCATGAAAAAGTACCCTCTTCCTAGAATGGATGACCTTTTGGATCAACTTCAGGGTGCTAAGTGTTTCTCTAAAATATATCTTTGTTTGGGTTATCATTAATTAAAAATTAGGGAGGTTGATATTTCCAAGACTGTCTTTCTAACCTGGTGTGGTCACTATGAGTTTTTGGTTCTATTGTTTGGGTTGACTAGTTCTCTGACTGCCTTTATGGACCTTATGAATCGGGTATTCGGATAGTTTTTCGATCTATTTGTTATAGTCTTCATTGATGAAATGTTGGTGTACTTTAAAACTAAGGAGCATTATGTAAATCACCTCTGAATTATGTTGTAAACCATTAAGGGCCAGGAACTGCATGCAAAAATTTCTAAATATGAATTGTTGTTATGTGTTGTGACTTTTCTTGTGCATGTTGTGTCTAGATAAGGAATTAAGGTGGACCCCTAAAAGATTGAGGTTGTTAAGAAGTAGCCTAGACACACAATTCCAACCAACATTAGGAGCTTCTTAGGCTCGGCAGGGTACTATAAGAGATTTTGGGGGAGTTTCTTATCAATCGCTACCCCACTTATGAGGTTGACTCAGAAAAAGGTAAAGTTTTTTTTGTCCTATGCTTGTGCGGGTTAGTTTTGAGAAATTGATGAATAAGTTGATTTTTGGTCCTATTCTTACCCTACTCGTGGGTAATGAGGGGTTTGTTGTGTATTATGAAGTGTCCCATGTAGGGTTGGGTTGTGTATTAATTCAACATGGTAAGGTTGTGGCTTATGCTTTCAGGCAGCTTAAGGGTCATTAGAGAAATTACCTGACTCGCGATCTACAGTTGATGACTGTGGTCTTTGCTTTGATAATTTGGCATTACTATTTGTATAGGGTGCATATGGATATTTATTCGGAACATAAGATCTTACAGTGTATGTTCACACAGAAAAATTAAATCTCAGATAGTGGAGGTGGCTTGAATTACTTTAGGATTATGAAATTAGTTTGCACTACCATCCAGGTAATCAAGAAGATACAACTGAGAAGGAAAGCCTAATGACATATGTCAAAAGTGTCGCAAGCTAGGTCACTTTATCAAAGACTTTCTTCTTCACAAAGTGGAATACAAGGACTATGTCAAAAATTATGGAGAAAGGGAGAAGAAAAAATATGGACTCCCCAATAAATATAATAGAAGGGTTGTTGCTGATGAAGTAGTGAAACAGGTCCTTGCAGTTTGGCTAGACTGTTCTAGTTAGTCTGATGATTCATAGAATAAAGAAGATGTCTCCATGATGGTGGTGGAAGATCATGTTCTGATCTATGGTTCCTTTTTTTACCTGATGCCAAAGTCAGATAATGATAAAGATAAAAGGGTAACATTTTTGAAAATCAAAGAAAATTTTAAAGAATATTCTCATTAGTAATTAAAGTCTCATTCTATAGTGTTGTAACATCCCAAATTTTTGGTCCCTAAAAATTTCTAAATTTTTGTCCTCTTTACCTTGACTACGGCTTACCCTACAAGTCATAGGGAGTGTTGACGAGTCATTGGAATAAGATCCTAACCTAAATATAAAGTGTGATTAATTTCTACTCTGAGTACAAGTGGCTCACAAAGAGTCATAAGGACTCGTTATGAGTCGTTGGGTGCAAATCATAGAATGTCAATTTTTTCCCCCAAATAGATCCTGTGTTGACTATGACTGGACCCTACGAGTCATAGGTCTAATTTTAAGTCGTGTTAGTTGAGTCATAGGATCAACGGTGTGTGGGTTCCCTATAAACTATCCTAACTACATCTCGTGGTGACGAGTCACAATGAAACCTTATGTGTAATATAGAGACCCCTAGTCACTGACGACTAAATTTTAGCTTTTAAATTTAGGGCACTTTGGACAATTTCCTTCTTATCCAATTAAAACCCCATGTTCATAAATCACTTCAGGGAGGTTATTTTTTATTCATAACATAATCAATCACTTCTAAAACTCTTTCAAGTCTCTCAAACAGCCATACTTAGAGTTTCCAAGAAGTAGGTCATCTAAGGGCTTAAGAGTGGAATTCTCTCCATAAACTTGGAAATTCAGGCATTTTACTTTTCCATAATTTCTAATTAGTTAAAATCAACTGATTTAATGTGTTGTCATGAGATATTGAAGTTGGTTTTGAAACAAAGGTTGAGGCTTTTGAATGTTTATTGATTGAAAATGTTTCCCATGGATTACATATGATTATTCATGCTTTAATTATGGTTTTGAGATTATGGGTGCACGGGTATGGTAGATAAATAAGGGGATTGTGATTTCCCCAAACTTGTTACTTTTGAACTCTTTATGGCCTCAACTCCATATTGTGAAATTGTTTTTGAATATGAAAAGTATGCATATAGAATTACTCTTGACCTATTGCATAATGTGAAAATTCAATGAAGTATAATGATTTTTGAATTGAACTTTATGTGGTTGTGTAATTCCCTAAGCTAATGTTTAAATGAACCAAATAGGTTGTGAATTCCCCCAAGTGATGTAATTGGTTTGTCATGTTGATATTACTTTGCAAGTATAGTTGGTATGACGATACTAAAAATATATGTCTTAATATGTAATATGGTTCAGTGAATGGGAATATGTGATAAATGATTTAATTAAGGTTTAAAAAGGGTTTTGTGTAATTGAGTTTTAGAAGTTGAGATCTCGAGGGATAGATATTTGAAACTGAGGTTCTCAATGCGAGGGTCTGTACGACTGGGTGGTTTAAATCCCCTTTATTCTTATCATATGATTGAGAGGTTTGAGTCTCCCATGTTATATTAAATGATTGGGTGATTGTGTCACCTTTAGATGCCAGTAGGTTTAAGTCCCCCATATTATATTAAATGATTGGGTACTTGTGTCACCTTGATATGCTTGGAGGTTTGAGTCCCTAAGTACTTATGTGTACCTTCTGGCTTATACGGCCACACATACATAGGCCCTACCAGCTGGGGGACAGCTAGGCCTATATAGCCTGTCGGTGCCTTCTTATGTTATGACAGTTAAGATACACAATCCAGGATAAAGTTTTAAAGTGCATGTTTATCCTTGTTCCCTATCCCAGTATGTGATATATATGTATATATATATACATATATATATGCATTTGAACATGTGCATTGGCTTTGAATGATTTTGAACTATTGATCACGATATTATGTTATCCTTATCACCGAGTTACATACTAGTGTTGACCCTATTACCCATATCCAGATGTTGTATCCCCACGTAATGCATGTACTATAGATACCTATACGTTTCCTGTGGAGAGTTAGGTGGATTGACTCGATTCGTCAGTTTGTTATGATAAAGTGGTAAACTTACATTCCCCAAAAGACTTAGAAATTTCATCCGTTAATATCATAGATTAGAATTAAGAGTTTTCATTATTATTAACTTATTGTTTTTATTGTCATTCATCAAACTCGGGGACATGTCCCAACCAAGTATGGTTTTTGATTCTTTCATGAGAAGGCTTTGTTGGATACTGTAGACTTGGGTGATGTTGGCCGGTTGTTTTAGCTGGTTAATAGTTATTAGTCATAAACCTACATTTTATTCTTTAGTCTTTCCTTGTTCTATTTTTTTATATGTTTGAAATTAATTCAATGTTGGGGATAATGTGTTCACTTGTTTAGGTATAGGGGGTTGTCTCCGTTCCATGTGGGACTTGAGATGCCTTTCACGGCCAAGCCCTAGTTTGGATTGTGACAAACATAGTATCAGAGCTAGGTTTGGTGTTATTAAATGTCCACAAACCCGTGTTAAGTAGAGTCTATTTTATGGGTGTACAACATGTCATACTTTTAAGGTAGAGGATATAAGGAATTTAGGAATTATTTCCTTTCTTGTTTTTCTATTTCGAGCTATCGAATCTAAGGTCTTGAATATCCTCTAACTCTCATATGTTTGCTTTTTAGATCATGTCTCCTAGATGATCTAATACTTGTGAAAACTCCTCTATTCCATCTGAGGATAATGTGGATGGTGCTCGTCCTACTCTAGGATTTTAGGCATGATCTTGGGTTGTGTCTTCTAATTGCCTTGATGGAGCTCCACTAGATCCCCCTATCCCTTCTCAGTAACCTCAAGCTTGCGTGAATAATATTAAGATTCTCCATTTGATTCATTTTCATACCCAGTTGGTGGCCTCCTAGATTGAGCGGCTTGCTTTAGGTACTCCATCCTCCAAGGATACTAAAGTTATCCAATTTATGAGGTTGAATCCTCCCACTTTCATTAGTTTTAGGGTTGAGGAATATTCTCAAAATTTTATTGATGAAATGAAAAAGATCTTCTGTGTGATGCATGCTACTAATGTGGAAGGTGTAGAATTCACTGCTTATTAGTTGAATGATGTAACATACTAATGGTATGAAGAGTGAGAGCATCTTAGGGGTTATGATGTTGAGTTCTCTTTGTGGGATGACTTATATAGTACTTATCTTGATCGCTAATTTCCTCAGGAGTTGAGGTAGGTAAAAGTTGAGGAATTCATGAATTTGAAGCAAGGCAGGAGACGGTAAAAGAGTATTACTCAAAGTTTCATTAGTTGTCGTGTTATGCTATGGAATTGGTGTCTAGCATAAGTTCTAGAATAAGGAAGTTTGCTTTTAGGTTGTCCCGTGAGTTAATTTTAGAGAGAAAGACTTCCTTGTTAAATAAAAATATGGACATCTCCATAGTTATAGTGTGTATGCAACAAGTGGAAAAGGAAAAGAAAATAATCAAAGGCGAGTGAAAGAAAAAATAATAAGTTTTGCTACTTGAATCAGAGTAGAGGTCAGCAGCAGAATGATAGAAATAGTAGAAAGTGGTCTAAGAGGATGTGGGGTAATTTAGGTTCCTACTCTAGGGCAAATTCTCCTTATTTGAAGCTATCAGTTGATAGTCATTATTAGTATGATATTGGGTTCAGATCACCTGAAGGCTAACCTTAGGCTAGTGAGGATCAATCAGCTCTATCATATCCTCCTTGTAGATTTTTTAGTGAGGTAAATAATGGTGTTTGTGTAAAAAATAGGAGCAAATGTTTTAAATGTGGACAGATTGGTCATATATAGGGGAATGTCCTTCTAAGGTTGTTTCTAGGTAAAATAAGATTCCTATTGCTACTTTATCCGCTCCTGCACCAAAGAGTGCTACTTCTTCATCTGGCCCTGGCACCGGTCGGAACCTTCTGTAACAACTCACGAGGATTCTGAAGCATCTCCTGATGTTGTTACTAGTACTGTCACACTTTTCACTTATTATGTATATCGTCTACTTGATCCTGGGTCTACCTTCTCCTCTGTGAACCCTTTTATGGATATGTATTTTGTTTTTTACCTTGATTGTATTTGGGATCCCTGCTCTGTGTCCACCCCGATGGTTGATTCCATTATGGTTAGAAAGGTTTATAGGGGTTATGTGATAATGGTCTATGGTAGGGAGACCATGGTGGATCTGATAGAGTTGGGCATGGTAGACTTTGATATGATTTTAGGGATGGATTGGTTGCATTCATGATATGCATCTCTCGATTGTTAGACCAGAAGGGTAAGTTTCCATTTCCTTAATGAACCGATGTTTGAATAGGAAGGTAGTTACCTAGCGCCTAAGGAAAGGTTTATTTCACATTTTAGAGCCTGGAAATTGGTTTCTAAAGGGTTCCTCAATCACTCTATCCATGTTAAGGATTCTACATCCGAAGGTCTTTATTTGTAGACTATTCCTGCGGTATGTGAATTTCTTGAGGTGTTCCCTTATGATCTTCTTAGTATTCCCCTGATACAAAAATTTATTTTGAGATTAATCTTCTTCCAGATGCTCATCTTATTTTTCTTCCTGAATGGCTTTGGTCGAGTTGAATGAACTTAAGTAGTTAAAAATCTTCTGGATAAGGCTTTTATCTGCCCTAGTGTGTCTTTGTGGGCTTCTCCTGTTCCCTTTGAATGTGTATTGATTATCGCCAATTGAATAAGGTGACCATGAAGAGTAGGTATCCCCTTTCGAGGATCGATGATTTATTCGATCATCTTTAGGTTGGTATGTACTTTTCTATGATTGATCTTCGGTCTAGGTACCATCAATGGAAGATTAGTGCGGCGGATATCCCTAAGACTGCTTTTGAAAATCGATACCGTTATTTTTAGTTTTTGATAATGTCTTTTGGATTGAATAATGCCTCGAAAGAATTTATGGATCTTATGAATTTAGTTTTTCATCAGCTTATGGACTTGTTTGTCATTGTCTTTATTAATGAAATTTGTGTGTATTTTATGAGCGAGGAGGATCATGTCGATCACCTCCCCCTTGTGTTATAGACCCTAAAGAATTAGCGTTTTTATGTTAAGTTCTCTAAGTGTGAATTTTGGTTGAATGTTGTAACTTATTTGGGTCATGTTTTTTCGAGTAACGGATCATGGTAGATCCCCAGAAAGTTAAGATGGTTAAAAAATGGCCTACTCCTATGACTTTAATTGACATTCGGAGTTTCTTGGGTTTAGTTGATTATTATAGAAGGTTTGTGGAAAGTTTTTCTTCTATTGCTGCCCCATTGACTAAGTTGAATTAGAAGAAGGTTAAGTTATTATGATCTAATGCTTGTGAGGGTAGTTTCAAGAAGTTGAAGGATAAGTTAACTTTGGCTCCAGTCTTAACTCTACCTGAGGGTACTGATGGTTTTTTTGTCTATTGTGATGCGTCCTAGGTGGGATTAGGCAGTGTGTTGATGCGGCATAGCAAGGTGGTTGCTTATGCTTCTAGGCAGCTGAAATTTTATGAGAAAAATTACTCGACTTAGGATTTAGAATTGTTAGTTGTGGTGTTTGCATTGAAGATCTGGCGACATTACTTGTATGGGGTACATGTTGATATTTATTCTGATCATAAGAGCCTACAATACATATTCACTCATAAGAAGCTAAATCTTAGGCAAAGAAGATGGCTAGAGTTGCTCAAGAACTATGAGATGAGTCTCCACTATTATCTAGGTAAAGGTAATGTGGTTGTTGTTTATCTTAGAAGGTTGTCTATGGGAATCTTATCTCATGTGGATGAGAAGAAGTGGGATATAGTGAAAGATATTCACCATTTAGCTAATTTAGGAGTTCGTCTCTTGGATTCCTAAGACGACGGAGTGATTGTTCAAGAGGTGTCTTAGTCATCAATTGGTACTGGGGTGAACGAGAAGTATGTATTGAAGCCTATCTTGATGCAAATCAAGAATGATGGTGGTAGGCAGAAGGTGATGGTTTTTGATATTGGTAATGATGGTATCTTAAGGTATCAGTGTAGATTATGTATTCCCGATATTGATGGATTGTGGGAAAGAATTTTGACCGAAGCTCAGGAGTTACAATATATTGTTCATCCTAGTTTAACAAAAATGTATCATGATCTCAAAGAGTTTTATTTATGGAATAATATGAAGCGGGAAGTGGCCAATTTTATGGCTAATTGCATGGTGTGTCAACAAGTGAAGGTGGACCACTTGATACCCAGTGGGTTGACTCAAGATATTGAGTTGTCCTTATGGAAATGGGAAATAATTAAGATGGATTTTGTTATTGGTTTTTTGTTATCTCGCCAGTAGTTTGATTCTATTTAGGTCATCGAGGATAGGATGACTAAGTTCGGTCATTTCTTGCCAGTGAGGGCATTTTTTTCTGCTAAGGACTATATCAAGTTATTCATCGAGAAAATTTTGAAGTTTTATGGTGCATCAATTTCTATTAATTCTGATTGAGGTACCCAGTTCTCATTTCACTTTTAGATGTTGTTCCACCGAGGCTTGGGGTCTAAGGTAACCATTAATATTGCTTTCCACCCACAGATGGATAGGCAAGCAAAAATCACAATACAAGCCTTGGAAGATATTAGATTTTAGTGGACATTGGGTTGACCACTTTCCTCTCATAGAATTTGCCTACAACAATAGTTATCACTTTAGCATTGGTACGGCCCCTTTTGAGGCCTTATATAGTAGGATCTATAGGTCTCCTATTGGGTGGTTTGAGGTTGGTGAAAATTAGTTATTTGGCCCTGATTTGGTTCACCAAGCCATCGAGAAGGTGAAGGTGATTTAGGATAAACTTAAGGATTCCCAATCTTGCCAAAAGTCCTAAATAGTTGTGAGATGAAAAGAGTTGGGGTTTAGTATTGGTAATTGGGTATTCTTGAAGGTGTCTTCTATGAAGGGAGTGATGTAGTTTTGTAAGAAGGGGAAGCTCAGTCCCCATTCTGTTGGTCTGTCCTTATTTTTTAATAGGGTTAAATTGGAGTTTACTTCTAATTTGAACTCTATTCATACGGTGTTTCATGTTTTGATGTTGATAAAGTGTGTGGATGATCATTTGATGGTTGTTACCTTGGAAAAGGTGGGCATTTTGGATTCCTTGTCCTATGAGAAAGTCCTAATTGAGATTTTAGATCGATAAGTTCATCAGTTGTGTACAAAGAATGTGGCTTTAGTAAAGGTTGTTTAGAGGAACAAAATGGTTGAGGAATCTACATGGGAAGACGAGGAGGACATAAAGTCCATCTATCCATTCTTGTTCCCTATTTCGGAATATCGTGCTTGGGGTATGTGTATTCCATAACATCTTTGTTTTTTGACTTTGTTAAAGAAAATTGTGATTTCCTTGGCATCTTTGTTTTTTTTTTTGTTAAAGGTAAGTGTGGTTGTGTTTGTAGTCAAATCTTGCTAATAAATTCCATCACCTATCATTCGAGGCTGAATGATCCTAAGGGGGGAGTATGTAACACCCCAAGTTTCTAGTCCTTTAAAATTTCTTAAATTTTTTCCTGACCGTCTTGAATATGACTTAACCTATGGTTATAAGGAGTCTTGATGAGTAGTTAGACTCAAATCTTAACATAAACAGTAAGTGTGTGGTTAATTTTTGCTTGAGTACGAGTGGCTCACTATGATTCAAAAGGAATCATTATGAGCCATTGGGTGCAAATCATAGAATGTCCAGTGTTTAGCCCAAATTGGTCCAGTATGGACTACGACTGGGCCCTATGAGTCATAAGGTCCCATTATGAGTCATTTTAATTGAGTTATAGGGTCAACTGTGTGTGGGTGCCTTGGAACTGTCTTGGCTATGACTTGTGGTTACGAGTCTTAATGAAACCTCATGAGTCATATAGTTACTCATAGTAACTGACGACTAAATTTCACCTTTTAAATTGAGGGTACTTTGTCCAATTTCCTTCCTACCCAGTTAAAACCCCATGTTCATAAAGCACTTAAGAGGGGGTTATTTCACATTTATAACATTATCAGACATTTCCAAAACTCTCTCAAGTCTCTCAACAAGCCATACTAAGGGCTTCTAAGAAGCAGGTCATCTAAGGAATCAAGAGTGGAATTTTCTCCATAAACTTAGATATTTAAGGCATGTTACTTTTACGTAGTTTCAATTTCGTAAAAGCATGTGATTTAAAGTGTTGTTCATGAGATATTGATATTGGTTTTGAAATAAGGGTTGAGGGTTTTGAATGTTTATTGATTGAACAGTGTTTCCTATGGCTTACATATGATTATTCATTCTTTAATTATGGTTTTGAACTTGTGGGTGCACGGGTATGGTGAATAAACAATGGGATTGTGATTTCAAACTAGTGACTTTTGAAGTGATTATGACCTCAACCCCGTATTGTGAAATTGTTTTTGAATATGATAAATGTTCATATTGAACTACTCTTGAACTATTGCATAATGTGAAAAGTCAATGAAGCATAATGATTTTGAAGTGAACCTGAAGTGGTTTTGTAGTTCCCCAAACTAATGTATAATTGAACCAACGGGGTCGTGAATTCCCTTAAGTGATGTAATTAGTTTAGCATGTTGATGTTACTTTGCAAGTGTAGTTAGTATGACTATCCCAACAATGTATGCCTTAATGTGTAATGTGGTTCAATGAATGGAATGTGTGATAAATAATTTAATTGGGATTTTATGAGGGTTGTGTGTATGAGTTATGAAAGTTGATGTCCCGATGGACCAGTAGTGGAAACCACAATTGCTGACGTGGTTTTAATTGGGTGCTTATGTTACATTGATATACCGAGAGGTTTGAGTACCCCATAGTGCATATGTATACCCTCTGGTTTGTGTGGCCATATGTATTGAGGCCCCACCAGCTGGCGGAGAGTTGGGCTATTATAGCCGGTGGGTGCCTTATTATGTTATGATAGTTGAGCTACACAATTCAGGCTAAACTTTTAAAGTTCATGTTAAGCCTTGTACCCTATTTCGGCATATGATATATGTATGTATATGCATTTGATCATGTGCATTGGGTTTGAATTATTTTGAACTATTGGTCACAACACTATGGTATCCTTATCCCTTAGGTACATGCTAGTTTTTACCCTACTAACTGTCTCTGAAAATTGTACCCCCTCGTAATACAAGCACCAGAGATGCCCCTACTTTTCCTGTGCAGAGTTAGGTGGATTGTCTCTATTTGTTGGTTCATTGTGGTGAAGTGATGAGCTTTCATTCTCTGAAAGACTTATACATTTCATCCGTTATTATCATAGATTACAATTAAAAGTTTTTATTATCATTAATATTATCATTTTCATTGTTATTTGTCAGAGTCGGGGCCATGTGCCGACCAAGTCTGGATTTTGATTCTTTTATTAGGAAGTTTTGTTGGATTACTATGGACTTGGGTGATGTTGGTCGGTCGTTTTGGTTGGTTATTGGTTATTGGTTATTGGTCATAGACTTACCTTTTATCCTTTAATATTACCTTGTGCTATCGTATTATATGTTCGGAATTCATCCGACATTGGGGATGTTTTGGTTAGGTGTAGGGTGTAGTCTCTGATCCAGGTAGGACTTTAGATGCCCATCACGGCCAGGCCCTAGTTTGGATCGTGACAAATATTTATAGATATTATATGTGAGCTTACTAAATATAAGGTGTCACTAAGTAAAATTTTTAATGAACTTGAAGTAGAAAGTAGAGTTAATTGAGAAAATATCTAAGCTTCAAGAAAGCTTCCAATCTCTCTGCCTTGAAAATAATCTGTTAGATGGAAAGTTAAGTGAAATATCTAATTTCAATTCTAAAGGGAAGGGTAAAGGTAGCAGAATTTAGTTTGAGCGAGAAGAAAAATTGACCAAGGCCTCCAATCTAACAAAACTTCGAACTTAAGAGGGACCTAGTTTAGATTAAGGATGAGCTTGAAAAGATTCTCAAATAGAATACCTCCATTCAAGTTTTAACTAGTCTTGCTAGTCAAGGGTCAAACAATAGAAAGGGTCTTGGCTATCATAGTTCATGTGCACCTTTTAACCCTCATAGAAAATATATTTCCGTCAACAACAATATTTTGTGCACTCATTAGTAGAAACAGTCATTTAAAAGATTCATGCTCCTCAAGAATAGTTGGTATTAGAAGTCTGAGAAAGTTCTCTGAATCAAAGAAAAATAGTGTTGGTCTTCCAGCCTGGACCAAGAAGAATTTGATCTTTCATCTGTTCTCCTACTAGAAACTTTAGTTTAAATGGGTTCCTAAAACTAATAAGTAATTGTGTTTGCAGGGTAGAGGAAGAGGAATCAACCATCACTGGATCATGAATAGTAGTGTTGTAAACACATGAATGGATGAATTGAAATCTTCCTCTTGCTTAAGAACCACGAAGGAGGCAGTGTATCCTCTGGTGATGGAAAAAAGGGATACATTATAGGAATTGTAAAAGTTCAAAATAGTTTTAGTCATACAATTGATGATGTGCATTATGTAGATAGACCTAAATTTAGTTTGCTGAGTGTAGCATAGATTTGTAATTAAGGAAATAAAGTAAAGTTTATGTCAGACAAATGCATAGTTTTAAGCCTCAAAGATGGCCAAGTTAGTCTCACTACATGGAGAAACAAAAAAATGTATATTGTTGATCTGGGGTCATGCAAACCCAAGAATTTGACACTTTTTAGTGTGCAAGAAGATGATGTTGATTGTGGCAAAAAAGGTTAGGTAATATAAGTTTTCATTGCTGAACAAGTTGGTTAGTAAAGACCTGGTTCGAAGACAAACAAAGTTAAAGATTTCCTACTCCAAAGTTTGTGATGCATGTGTGAAGTATAAGCAGACTAGGTCCTCTTTCAAGCCAAAAAAAAAAGTAAGCACTTACAGACCTCTACAACTTCTTTCTACAAATCTGTGTGGAACTGTAAGGATTGCAAGTAGAGAGGGAAAGAAGTACATCTTTATCATAGTTGATGACTATTCCATATTCACATGGACATTCTTTTTCAGATCCAAAGAATAAACCTTTCTAGCGTTAGAAGCTTTTGCGAAATAGGTCCAAGTGAAATACAATGAGAAAATAGTTGAAATTAGATCAAACCATGGAACATAATTTGAAAATGAAAAGTCTAATCAATTCTGCAATGAGTGTTGAATCAATCACAATTTCTCAACTTCTGGAACACCTAAGCAAAATGGTATTATGGAGAGGAAAAATAGGACGCTAGTGAACATTGACATGACCATGTTGATTGTTGTAGGTATACCATAAAATTTCTGGGCTAAAGCACTGAATACAACTTTTTGCGTGATCAATAGATGTCTTATTAGCTCTATTCTAAATAAGACACTTTATGAACTCATGACCAAGAGAAAGCCTAAGTTGAACTATTTCAAGCCTTTTGGATGAAAGTGTTTGTACTAAATAATAGAAAGAATGACCTTGGAAAATTTAACCAAAGGAGTGATGAAGAAGTTTTTATTGGGTATTCTTCAACCAATAAAGCTTACACAATCTATAACAAAATAACGTAATGTGTAGAGGAAAGCATACATGTGTTTGATGAAGTTGGGGGTTCTATTGAAGGGCACCTTTATCATGATGCAGACATATAGAAACTTCTTAATGATCTAGGAAAGTCAAATGCCGGTGATAATAGGTTAGAATAAGAAACCAAGGATGATGCACACTCTCAGAGACCAAGTTCAGCTCATGATGATAAAGATTCAACAGAGCAACAGGAATGTGGTTACTCTCAACTCCCACATGAATATCATGATTCTCATTCTAGTTTAGTGGATCACCAGTCTCTTGAGGGTAATACCTCTATGATAAATGGTCCCTATTCAAGTTACATACCCCTTAGTAATCCAGCTAGAAGTATCAATCTTCACTTCCTCTTGATAATTTACTTTCTTCTCTGGATTCAGGGATGCAAACTAGGAAAAAAGCTAGAAATCTATGTCCCTTCTAAGCATTTAGGTCTCAAGTTGAACCTAAAATTGGAAAGGAAGCTTTAAAGGATATTGATTGAATAAATTCCATACAGGACAAGCTACATTTGTCTGAGAGAATTAAGGTATGTCACCTAGTCCCAGACTTCTCAGATAGAACTGTCATAGAGACCAGGTGGATCTATAGACACAAAGTTGATGAGCATGGTAATACTATCAAAAATACGACTAGGTTGGTAGTGCGAGGTAATAAGTAGGAGGAAGGCATAGACGATGATGAAACTTTTGCTCTACTGGCTAGAATAGAGGCCATTTGAAATCTCATTGCTTTTGCTTCCTACATATAGTTCAAATTACTTCACATGGATGTGAAAAGTTATTTTATAAATAGATTCATAAAATAAGTGTATATGAAGCAGTTTTTAAGATTTGAAGATGTTGACTTTTCAAATCATGTGATTAAGCTAAACAAGGCTCTTTATGGATTGAGGCAGGCTTCTAGGGCTTGGTATGAGAGGTTATCAAAGGTTTTACTTGACAATCATTTCAAAAGAGGAAAGATTAACAATACACTCTTCTTAAAGGGAAGAGGGAGAAATTTTCTCTTTGTTCAAGTTCATGTTGATGACATTATTTTTGGGGCCACAAGTTCCCTATGTGATGACTTTGTCAAATTGATGAGTAGTGAATTTATGATAAGAATGATAGGGGATCTTAACTTCTTCCTTGGTTTATAGATAAAGTAAAGTGCAATTGGAACTATCATCTGCCAATAAAATAATATTCATGAGTTGCTGAAAAGGTTCCATATGGAGGATGCAAGGCCCACTGACACTCCCATTGGGACCTCTTAAAAACTAGACTTGTTTGAACCTAGTGCTCCTATCAATGAGACTATGTAAAGAGAAACCATTGGTTCATTACTCTATCTTACTACTAGAATACCTTACATTATATTAAGTGTAGGAATGTGTGCTAGATTGCAAACAAGTACAAAGGAAACTCATTTTAAGGCTTCCAAAAGGATTCTGAGATACCTCAAGGTAACCCCCAACCTGGTCCTCCTCTATCCTACTGGTAATGATTTGGACATTGTTGGATATGCTGATGCAGACTATGTTGGGTACCTGGTTGACATAAAGAGTACCTCAGGATTAGCATATTTCTTAGGATCTTTCTTGATTTCTTGGGGCACCAAGTAATAGAATTCAGTGGTTGTTGTAACTGAGATGTGAGTATATAGTAGATACCTCATGTTGTTCTTAATTGCTTGGGATCAAGAAAAACCTTGAAGATTTTGGAATTCTTTTAGATTATGTTCCTCTATTATATGACAATGTAAGTGTACTCAATATGGCCAAGAATCTTGTTCAGCATAAGAAGACCAAGCATATCGACATCAGATATTATTTCCTCAAAGATAATATAGAGAAAGGAATGATCAAAATGGTTTTCTGCAACACCGAGGAACAAATAGCTGATATATTTACTAAGGAACTTGGCATGAAATAATTTGAAAAGAATAGAATGAAGTTGGATTTGACGAGACAAAGTTTATTACATATTGTTCTTCTTATTCTTCTAGAATGGCTATGATGTGATGAGTAGGTATCCATGTGAGATAATATAACACATGAATAACTCATTCTCATATCTTCTGTAGATATATACCCATAGTAAGGAGAAGAAGATTAAGGAGAAGGATGAGACAACTTCAAGAACTAAGAGTTTGGAAAATCCTTTAGGGACCAGGTCCATTATCAGGTTAGTATCACGCTTCATTCTTAAATATTAGCATTGTAAAACTAATAACGAGTGTGTCACATAGACTTCCAGACTATTATTAAAAGCTACCACCCCTACGTTAAGTCCAAGAGACATGTCCATCCAACTAGATACGTCTCATCTATTTCAACACTTCAAATCCAAACCATTCCTTCCCTTTATATTTAAACCAAATCTTCTCTCTCCCTCTACACTTATTTAAATTTTCATTATTAAAATATTAGTTCAACTCCTTCCCTCTCTTCATAATATTTAAATAATAAAAAGTCAAAATTTCAATTACTAGCCCATCTCCATCAGCACACTCTTTAGATGAACTTGAAGCCATTGTAGTTCTTTCTCCATCATCTCCTTTTGACTTTTATTTACAAAAAACCTTTGCCATAATCAAGTTTACTCACCATTCACTCACAAAAAATATCAATTTTTCATCTACTTAGAAAGATGAATACAATTCAGTATCATCCTCTCGGGTGAAGAATGATCAAGACACTTTTCCTATTCATGACCCAACTATTTCTATGCCCGTTAAAAAAGGCTCAAAACTTATCCCAAAATCATTATACCAACCTGTTCATCAAGTCTCCATATCAGTTTCCCTATCTCAAGTTGAAATTCCTAAAAAAGCAGGCTCATCTAGTAAGTATGAGAGTCCTACAATAAATGCACACATGTTCGACAGAGACCTACCTTTTTCAAAGGGAATTTCTTCCAATATTCTTTCAATGAGTGAACAAATGGGAATTCAGGGGTTGACTACCTTATGTGAGGAGCCTCCTAGATATGTTTGTTCTCCCACTCCTCTAAAGATGGACAATACCCTTGGGTCCTTTTCCATTCAATGACAAAATAAAACCCCTCAAACTATTGATGAAGAATCTAATATCTTTCCCCATCAACTTGTAGTATATGATGAGATAGGATAAGGAAATGAGAGCTCTGATAGTGAGGATGTCAAGAGAAGAAAGTCTAGAAGTTCTCAAAACCTAGGAAGTCTTAAGAGGAAGAGTATTTGATCAAAAAATTATTTCCATGCCTGTCATAGATGAGGTGGCTGAGATGGTTAAATTTTAATATTGGGAGCATCTATTTGAGCCTCCAGTCCCACTCTACATGATAAGGAAATAATAATGCTTTACCAAAATATTATTTTCTCAGAGATGCTACGTATATGAATACTTAAAGTGAATAAAGTGAACATTACTCTAGATGAGCAAGTGTTGGCAGAACTACTGGGAATGCCCACTAAAGGGACCAGGTCCCTAACGAATGAGAGTGGGTATGAAAGTTTTTTGAAGGTTTATGGGATGTAGGATGATTTAAATATTAAGAATGTGAGCAAGAATTCCTTTAAAGGAGACTTTCAACTCTTGATTAAGTTGATTAACAAGGCACTTCATCCTAATACTAAGAAGCGCACAACAGTTACAGGTCCTGACCTATTCTATATGGATGTCTTTTAAAGTTCAAACGTGTAAATCTCCCTATAGTAATCATTGAACACATGTACAAGGACTTAACTACTAGGGATGGCAAATATGTGTTAGCTTATGGTTTCTGGTTGAATAGGATATTTGTATACTTTTATGTTCAATAATGGACTGGGAAATATGGATTAGTTAAGCAAATATTTACTATGTCCATTTTGGAGGACAATGAGTGTATTCCTAAGCATAGTGGTCTGAAGTCCAAATCTGTGGATGCTAATTTGATGGAAGTTCATATCATGTTAAGATTTCTATGTTAAAAGTTGCACATGTAAAAGATGGTGATGAGGAACCAAATTAGACTAAGGTTCTTCACACTGAGAATGAGTTTCTATGAGATAAGGCCAAATAACTGGAAGCCAAGGTTGAGGATTTAACTCAAATCACTTTTAACAAATAATGAACATGAGAATGAGAGAATCACTTTTATCCTTCCTTATTTACCCCACACACCTTTTAGTCCCTTAGCCTAAACCTCTGTCCAACCTAGTCCTTGTTGTGTGTCCTCTCTCCTTAGTCTCATTACACCTTGTATCAGTTTTTTAACTCTATTATCTAGCACTTCCTGCACTTATTTTTCAAATGTTTTTATTTTTGAATGATGTATGATGTTATCTGAATGAACAATTAATGAATTGTGTTTTGGTGATATCATCTCTCTTACCTTTTCTTCTTCACTTAATTTACTGTCTTATCTCCTTGATAATGCCAAAAGAGCAAAGATGAGGTGCAGCTATTTGTTGATGTTTGTCGATATTTATTGATGTTAGGATCAGGTCCTCACATAGAGAGAGTGTCAAAATGTTAGGTGTCATAGGAAGGCGGAAATCATGGGGATGGTATCAACGATATGGGGAACAAATTATGAATGCTTACGATTAAGTATGGGTTTGTCATCATCAAATAGGAGAAATTATTACGCCCTTAGTTTTAATAATTGAAAAACTATCAACTTGGACCTACTTCTAAAGATAAATTGATGACAAAGATACAACTACTTAGGAACCAAGTTGATCACGTTCACATCGCTATCACTTGGTCAACATTACAAATAGAAAAGTACGATTTGGGTAGGATGTTGGTGGCAAGACTCCAACACCTTTTTTCTCCAACCAATCAAAAACATCTCGTATTTTCTTGATTTTTATATTTTCTCATGTTACAATAAGAAAATCAAGCTTCCATATTTAAACAACATCAATATTCTTATTGAATCTCACAGATTGAAAGCCTCACTTGCAACAGGGACCTTCTTAGTCATCTCTTGTGTCTCCAACTCTTGTTGTATTTTAGTTTTTGTTTGTTTTTGTAAACAATTCCTATTGCTCTTGTATTAATAGTAGGTTCATTGTTAGTAAGTTCTCATTGTTAAAAGTTTCATCTAGAGTTAGTTGACATAGAAGTTAGAGTTAGCTTGTTTTGATTTAGTTTAAGGTAGCTAGGTTTGTGGGCAATAGAGTTATTGCACTGAAGTTATGGTAATAGAGTTATTGAAAGGTCAAGAATTAAGAGGTTAATCCTTAAGTTAGGGACATTGTATTCAAGGTTGCTTGAATCTAGTGAATCTGTTTGAAATCCTGCATGGTAGGTCATGGTTTTTCTCCCTTGAGTAAGAAGTTTCCATGTAGAACACATTGTATTCACTGTTTATTTACTTTATGAGATTTTACGTTTAGTTTTATACTGCATACGTTAGTTTGGGACTAAGTCCCAAAGCTGATGGGCACCTCATTTAGTTCTTCAATATGGAAGTTAGTAGAGCAAATTTCAAAAGATGCCTAAAAAAGAAGACAAATGAAAAATATGGCAAAAGAGACACGATAATTTATTGTAGTTAGGTCCAGTAGACCTCCATCTACAAAAGGAGTTAAATAATCCACTATGTAAAAGAGAGTATCAAATTTTAAGAGAGACAACCTCACATAATTCACTCAGAATAAATATGGATTCACAAAAGTAACACCGTAACACTTGTGTCTCACAAATTCTTTCTCCAAACAATACTCTCAAGCCCCTAGGTCTATATTATTGTCATGGCCCAAATGGCTGTGAGTGGCACCCACATAATTTTTCCTATGGTAGAACCATCTAAACCTAACCATTACCCAATAAATTAGTTAATATTAAAACGATATTATCATAAGACCACCTTAATATTAATAATCAGAGAGAATCATTATTAATTTCAAAATTAAAAAAAAATGACTTAACAAAAGGCCCAAGACCCGAAAGTCATTGTACAAGACCTTCTAAACAAAGATCATGTCTAAAAGAGATATCCAAAAATAAAGTAAAAAGAGAATGTTCCATTGCCCGAAAGATGGACAATAATCAATAGGATGATCCGTGAAAGCCTGAAGATGGAGTGCTAACCCTTGGATTTTGACCTACTATCAACTCTAGAGGTGAGCTCATGTTTGAGCCACTGGAACACTTTCTGCACTCAACAAAAGAAGAGTATAGGGTAGTATCAGTACAAACCGCTATGTACTAATAGTTTTCATAGGCCAAATAAATTTAATAACATGTACATAATGTAAATCAAATAACAAGTAGGCAAGCACCATCACATCACAAGTGTTCAATTAATCAATAATACGTTAATAATAGCTCAAATAGTGCTTACAAACAAGCCACATAACCATCAACATACTGTAAACATCCATAAAGTCAACAATAGTACCATAAGTAATAACTAGATCCTTCTAAACTAAAATACCCTAGCTTTTGACCCTTAAAAAATTACTTGGATTTTTGGTTTTTGGACATCATACGACTAAGGGATACTAGTCACCTGATGGGGTATGGTTGGCATGGTCTTGGTCTTATGCTCACCAGTGTTGGTTAGGTGGTTAGATTGGTTTCTATCCAAGATACGTTTGGGGAATACTAGTTGTACCTGGGGTACAAGTGGTATGTTTCCAATAATATCTTGTCCAGTGTTGGATGGTTGGGTTTTGGTTTCTGGAAAGGATATGATTTATGGGTACCAATCGTATGAGTGGAACTTGAGAGTCGTATGTGAGTCAGTGTGGGGGTTGAGGTGTCGGTTGGGATACGAGTGGTGGGTACCACTCGTACCTTAGGGTATAGATCATGTGGGGTAGTCATATAATCTAACGAGAATTTTAAGCAGTTAAGTTAGGGGTAATCTGGACATTTATGACCCCAAAATTGTTAATTCCCTATGTCTTAATACATGTTGTGGTCTCTCATAATTCATTATTAAAAGATTAAACACTCAAAAAACACTTTCTAACTTACTCTTGGAGATTGGAGGCTAGGGTTTCTACAAGTGTTCATCTAGAAGCTAAAGGGTTCAAATTCATTTCATAAATTATCTTGTATGAGGCATGTGACTCTTCCCTCATTGTTAGTTTATAAATTTCATGTGTTTTAATACTTGATTATGATTTATAAATGGTTCTTTTGAAAACCAATGTTGAGGGTTTTGATGCATATTGTTGAATATTGTTTACTCTTGGTTTAAATTAAGCTATGCATGATTTTGGTAATGTATTGCATATATTGGTGCTTGGTAATCGCAGTTTAATAATTGGTTCATGGGTTAACCTAAATTGAATGGTTTATATTTTGGTTTCGGTCTTGGTAAATGCATGCCCTCAATGTTTTTGTAAAAATGAATATAAGGATGAACTAGCCACATGACAAGGTTTTTTTGAACTAATGTCTAGGTCTAATGATTATGAATGGTTGGTAAATGGTTGTGAAGGCCTTGTTGGCCATGTAATGAACTAAATGGTAACCTTGGTAGTTTAAACTACTAAATAGGTTTGAGTCCCAAAACATTTACTTGAATTATGTCATTTTTAGACATTGGGTTTGTGTCCCTAAACTTTGGATTAATCAAGTGTCTTTGTTAGACGATGGGTTTGAGTTCCAAAGTAAATTAATGATTAATTGATTGATAATGAGAATGGCATATGAATTACATGCAAGTAGTGTTAGTATGATAATCCCAATGTAATACCTTTGGAAAGTAATTATTTCATTGGTTGTGTATGTTGAATGACAGTTTTATATTGGGCTTAATGGCGGGATGTGTAGTCAAACCTTGAAAGTGGAGTCCGTAGGACTAAAACTAGAAACTATGCTAGCTGGTATGGGTGTCTTATGATAGGGTGTTTGAGTCCCCTTATAAATCTATAAATGGGAGGTTTGAGTCCTCTTTATTACATGTGTTTGTGCTTATTTCACTTTATTATGTTAGAAGGTTTGAGTCTACCATATAGGCATTATAATTATGGATATTCTCTAGTTCTTATAGCTGTACGTACTGAGGCCCTTGCAGATAGGGGAGAGTTGTTCTAATATAACTCATAGGTGCTTTATTCTAGGATAAACATGCTACACACGCCAGGTTAATACTTTTAAAAGTTCATGCTAATCTTGTTCCCTATCTCGGCATGGTACATCCATATATATATATATATATATATATATATATATATATATATATAAATATATATATATATATTATATACACATATGCATTAATTGATTGGGTTTGGAACTGTTAGCACTATTTTATCCTTATCCTTGAGTTATATGTTAGAGCTCCAATTGTTAACCATCTTCAAGACTATATCCCCACGTGATATAGGTGTTGGTCAAACTACACCTCCGTCTCAGTAGACTTGGACTTCTGATAAAGCTTGTGGTAACTTGAAGGGTGAACTTTCATACTTCAGAATGATCTATTTCTCATTATGGATTCCTATGTTTTTCATTGGTTTAGTTTTAGACATCAGTTTTGGCCATGGTCGAGGGTATGTCCCAGTTGGATATTATTTTACTCTCGAATAGAGGCTTTGTGGAACTGCCATGGGTTGGTATGGGTGGTGTTGGTAGTGGTTCCATCCTTAGTATTGGCATTGGTATTGGAGATGATACTGTATGACTATACTTAGGATTGTTCTATCCTTTCTTATTATGTTATGGAATGGTTTGGTTATGGACTTGATTGTTATTACAATTTGGTTATAGTTGTTTTGTTCGGTATCGGTACAATCAAACTCGATTGTGTTGGTCATGATCGTGAACCAATCCTAGAGTTGTAGTGTTGTTAGACACGCTATCTTATTATACGCTCTAAATTCATTCAACTTAGGGTGTATGCTTGGTTGGTTGACAGGGGAAACATATGGTCTCTGATCTTTGTTAGGCCTGAGATGCCCATTATAACAAGCCCCTAATTTGGGTCGTGTCAAGATTGTATCAGAGCCTTAGGTTGATGGTATGATGGGTGAGTAGCGCGCCACACTTTTTATGCAGAGGCATAAGGAATTTTGGAATATTCCACTTTCTTGTTGTGTTATTTCAAGCTATAGAGTCTAAGGTCTCGGATTATTCTAAATTCCACTTGCTTATCTTTCAGATCATGCCTTCGAGAAGATTTGGAACACATAAAAATTTATCTTTCCTACCTAAGGAAAATGTGGACAAAGCTCTTCCAACTTCTGAATCCAAACTAAGGCAAGGTCTGCTGTATCTTTTATCCTTATGGGGTTCCACCTGCACCCACTGATCCTGCTCAGTCACCTTAAGGGGAGGCCATCAATGTTGAGTTCTGTTGCTCCATCAACTTATTAACTCATTTGGTAGCATCTTACTTGGCGTGTGGTGTTTTGGCTACTCAATCATCTGAGGCCACAAGGGTTGGCCAATTCATCAGGTTAAATCTTTCTATATTTACAGGTTCAATGGTTGAGGAGGATCCTTAAGCCTTTATTGCTGAGATGAAGAATATTCTTTGTATTATGCATGTTACTGAGGTGGAAGGCATGGAGTTTGTCACCTACCAGTTGAAATACGTGGCACACCAATGGTATGATGAGTAGGAATAATGTAAGGGTTGATAGTGTTGACTTTGTATTATGGGATGACTTTTTAGTGCCTTCTTGGACAGCTTCATTCCTCAAGAGTTGAGGGAAACAAAAGTGGAGGAATTTACAAATCTAAGGCAAGAGAGGATATATGTCAGGAGTATGCCTTGAAGTCTCATCAACTGTCTTAGTATGCTCTGGAGATAGTGTCCTATATGAGCGCTAGGATGCATAAATTTGCTTTGGTTTATCACGGTAGTTGCTCCTTAAGAGCAAGGCTACCTTGATAATCAAGGACATGGATATTTTTAGATTGGTTCTGTACATGCAACAAATAGAGGAAAAGAAAAGGAAGCAATCTGAATTTAGGTAGAGGCAGGGGAAAAAGTTTAGGCCTTCTAAATAAAGTGGTAAAGATGGAGGTAAGTGGCTAAAAAAAAGTGAGGGAGCTCTAGTTCCTTCTCAACAGCTAGTGTTCCTTATCAAAAACATTTAGGTGGTGCGATCTTAGATTGATTGTAAGTTCCAAGCATAGGGTGCCTGATCTCAGGCTAGCTGAAATCGATTATATGCTCTTGTATATTATCAAGATTTTAAGGCATCTCCTGATGTAGTGACTGGTACGTTGAAACTTTTCTCTCGTGATGTGCATTTTATACTTGATCCAAGGTCTACTCTTGCTTATTTGACCCCGTTTGTGGCTATATATTTTTTTTTTGGTCTTGAATCTATTTTGATCCCTTCTCTATATCTATCCTAGTTGGTGACATTATTATTGTTAAAAGAGTTTATAGAGGGTGTATGGTATGTTTTAGTTGTAGAGAAACTCTAGTATATATGGTTGACTTTTATGTCATATTGGGGATGGATTAGTTGTATTCACATTATGCTTCCTTAGATTTTTAGACCCGTAAGGTCATTTTTAAATTCCCTAATGAGCCAGTCATTGTAAGGGAAGCGGGTTCTCTTGTGCCTAAGGGGAGGTTCATCTCATATCTTAGAGCACGAAAGTTGATTTCTAAAGAGTGTTTGTATTATTTGGTTTGAGTTAAAGATTCTAACTTAGAAGGTCCTTCTTTAGAATCTGTCCCTGTGGTTAATGAGTTTCCCTAGTTTTTCCCCGATGATCTTCCTGGTGTTTCTCCCGATAGGCAAATTGACTTTGGGATTGATCTTGTTCCGAACACTCATCCAATATCCATTATGCCAAATAGAATGGATCCGACTGAGTTTAAAGAGCTTAAGGAGAATCTTAAGGATCTCTTAGACAAAGATTTTATTCATCCTAGTGTGTCTCTTTGTGGTGCTTCAGTGTTGTTCGTGCGTAGGAAAGATTGTTCCCGTCGTATATGCATCGACTATCGTTAGTTAAATAAGGTGACCATAATAAATAAGTATCCTCTTCCTAGGATCGATGATTTGTTTGATCAACTACAAGGTGTGAAATATTTCTCTAATATTTATCTTAGTTTATGTTATCATTAGCTTAATATTAGGGAAGTGGATAACTTTAAGACTATCTTGAGAACCTGGTATAGTCACTAGAGTTCCTAGTTATGTCTTTTGGGTTGACTAACACTCCAGTAGCATTTATGGACTTGATGAATAGGGTCATCCATCAGTTTCTGGACTTGTTCATTATTGTCATCATCGATGACATTTTGGTTTATTCTAAGAGCAAGGCGGATCATGTCGATCACCTCTATGTAGTGTTTCAGACTTTTAAAGATCAACGTTTGTACACTAAGTCTCCAAGTGTGAGTTTTTGTTGAAGCCTGTGACTCTTCTTAGTTATGTTATCTCTAGTATGGGGATTATGGTAGATCCTCAAAAGGTTGTTGTGGTGAAGAAGTGGCCTAGACCTGTGATTCCAACCAATATTCGGAGCTTCATGGGTTTAGCTAGTAAATATAGGAGATTTGTGGAAGGTTTCTTAACTATAGCTTCCCTATTGACACGGTTGACCAAGAAGAAGGTCAAGTTCTTGTGGTTGGACGTGTGTAAGGGTAGTTTTGAGAATTTGAATGACAAGTTGACTTCAACTCCAATTTTGACCTATCCCAAGGGCTTATAACTTTGTAGTGTATTATGATGCTTCTCGTATTGGGTTGGGTTATCTATTGATACAGCATGGAAGGGTGGTGGATAATGCTTTAAGGCAATTAAGGGTTCATAAGAAGAACTACCCCACTCATGACTTGGATTCTATAGTCATAGTTTTTTCTTTGAAAATATTTCATAACTATCTCTATGGTGTTCATGTTGATATTTTCTCTAATCATAAGAGCCTCAAGTATGTGTTCACTTTGAGAGAGTCAAATCTCAGGCAAAGGAGGTGTCTTGAGGTTCTTAAGGAGTATGATATGATTCTTCACTACCATCTAGGTAAGGCTAACGTAGTTTGTGATGATCTTAGCAGATTATCCATGCAGAGTCTAGCTCATTTTTTAAGGGAAAGAGGGAGTTGGGGAAGGACATTCGCCATTTGGCTATTCTTAGAGTTCGACTCATGGACTTTGAGAATGGAGGTGTGTTTGTGCATCTAGTATCCCAGTCTTGTCTTGTTGTTGAGATAAAGGAAAAGTAAAAGTTAGATTTTGATTTAATAAAGATTAAGACTAGTATAGGACAGCAGAAGGTTGTTGATTTTATGAACGACGGTGATGGTATCTTGAGATGCTAAGGCAAGTTATGTGTTCCCAACGTCGATGGATTAAGGGAAAGAATTTTGGCTGAAGCTCATGAATCTCGTTATGCTATTCATCCTGGTTCTACCAAAATGTATCATGATATTAAGGAGTTCGTTTGGTGGAATTATATGAAGCGAGACGTGGTTAATTATGTGGCTAGATAATTAGTGTGCCAAGAAGTGAAAGTTTAGCACTTTAGACCCGGTGGCATGTACAAGAGATTAAGTACCCCAAATGGAAGTGGGAAGTGATTAATATGTATTTCATTATCGGTCCTCCTCGGTCTCGAAATCAATGTGACTGGATTTAGGTTATCGTGGATAGATTGACTAACTCTGCTCACTTCTTGCTAGTGAGGACTAGTTTTTCTGTGGAGGATTATGCTAAGTTATATCTTTAGGAGATTGTGAAATTGCATGGTGCTCTTTTTTCCATCATTTTGGATCATGGTACCCCATTCTCATCTCATTTTTAGAAGTAATTTCAAAAAGGTTTGGGCACTAAGGTATGCCTTAGCACCGGTTTCCACCCACAGTCGGATGGACAAGTGGAGAGGACCATTCAGACATTAAAAAATTAACAAAGGCTAAAAGAAGGGTTGAAAAATGGAAACTTATTTTCGGTGGGATCAATTATTCAGGCTAAATGGACAAAAAGCATAAGGTGGCCTGCCATCATTTCTTATCCCATCAACTATAGAACAACATCTATTAAACCAAGCAAGTTCTAGGTAATATATTATGTAAGAACTAATACTAATACTCACACACACAGTGGCAATTGAGTCACACCCATTCTACTATTCTTATGATTTGTATCACATATCATGTATATTTTTAGGTTAATGCCAATTACAGATTCACTAACAGTTGATCACATATTCTAGCAGACAAAAGTAAATAGTTAAGTAGAAACAGTCATAGTTAGATGTCAACATCATTCATCATCCGTATTCACAACAAGATACTAACACAAACATCACTTTTATTTCATAGACAAACCTTAGCAACATACAAGACTTAAAAATAAGAAAAATGAAAATTTGAAGTTAAACCTAAACATCTCACTTCTTCTAGATAGCACATGTTAGGGTCCAAAATGTCAGCAACACAAACCTCCATGGTACAAGTACCCAACCCCCAAAGAAAAACACATACATTCTCCTCAAAGCATTCAAGTAAAGTACAAAGGAATGGGTATACTTATATTTGCCTCTCATTTATCTGAGGTATTTGTGAAGTGTGGTGAGGCTCCTGCTTTCTCACCTACTGCAATGTTGGCCCCTATAGTGATAGGAGTACTCAAAATCTCACCCTACGGAATTAGAGGATTCATCTCCCGGATTGATACTGAACTTTACCCCTTGCTAAGGAAACACTAGTGGATACTCCTGCTATTTTTTCTGCTTCTCTCTTATTTCTCTTTTCTTCAACTTTCCTTCATTTCTTTTGAGCCCTTTTTTGATCATGTTGTTCCTATTGCTCCGGTGTTATTTCTTCTCTCTTTCTCCTCTTTTATTCTTTCCTTTGAGCTTGCTCATCCATGTGCTTCTTTCCCTTATCTTTTATGGGTCTTCCCATAAGATCCACAATACCCTCATCATTATCACTTGCCACTAAGCCTGGGTCAAAAATAGTCTACTGAGATTGCCTTCCCTTCAACTCTTCTTTATCAACCTTTTCCTGCTTAAATTCATCCATGAGCCTTGTAAGATTAGGGTGGGACAGTGCATCTAGCCTTTTGTTGATGCGGTGCTCCATGTTGTCCATCCTAGACTGAATATTTTAGAATGGATGAATTGCCTTATCTACAATTTCATTAACAAAAGGCTTAAATTCTAATGCCCATTTATCTAACTGTCTCTAAAACATCTTTTGTAGCTTTACTGATTTTGCAAAATTCTCCTGTGTTAACCTATATTTAGCAAAGTCTGCTCTACCCATATTTTGCGTAGAACTAGAACCTACAGAAGTACCTGGGGGCATATATTCTAGTGGCACATAAATGGTGATAGGAAACGGCATACCTGTAGGAATTTCTATAGCATGAGCAGCTGGTGCAAATTGAGTTTGGTAAGCTGGAGGCTTAGTGACACACATCTTTAAATTTGAGTCATCTTTCAACTTCTCAATAGCCTATCTATGTAGAGATGGGATTTCATTGTCAACTCCATGAATCAAGGGCACACCTATTTTTTTGCATAACTCAGTGATTAAGCATGGGAACGACAATCCACTGCTTGTTTTTATGCCCTCACAAACATCTCATCTGCAATAATATAGTCGAAGTTAACTTGTGGCCCTGACACCTAGCTTGCCACCAATACGACTCAGTGTTTATCCAAGTTTCCCTCACCTTTTGTTGGCATCAGCCTTAAGTGAACAACAGCCTACCAAAACTTAGCCTTGAATTTAATGGAATATTTTGTAATGCGCTCCTGTGGATTAGTCAAACAAGAAGGGTTACCATCATCAGTCAATAATGAAGCCACCCAAGGCCTCTGAGTGGATGCAGTTCTTAACCTATACTCAAGTCGAGTATAGCTGGGGGAGCCTCATACTCCGGCCTAAAAAGCATCCTATTGATTTTTTGGGCTGAAATATTGATAGTGACTCCTCGGATGGGTACGAACTCTCTGTTTGGAAAGCTTTCAACTGACTTCCCTTTTGGAAAGTCGTATTCTACAAGATCAAGATAATTGGTAAAGAATTATCTTACCCAATTTGGTTGATACGCTCCTGGTGGCCTGCTCATCCATGCTAGTTCATACTCATTGAAACAACGTTCCAACTCAGGATATTCATGCAGCTATGTTATCATAAACTGATGCTCCTCTATGAGTATACTTTTTATCCCTCTTGTTGTAGGTGTCAATTTGTTGTAGAACTTATCTTATGCTCCTTTTATCTCCGATCTAAGTGCTTCTCAAACTTGAGGATCCTTATGCTTGATTACGTTAGCATCCTCAGGTTCAGTATCCATATCAGTCACTTCTATTTTCTTTCCCATATTAGTTGCCTTTGTTTCACCCTCAACAAGCTTAGGTTGATTTTAGCAACCGTTGCCTCATCTGGGCTTGAGCCGATGCTGCTTATACTACTGTCGCTCTCTTCTTCATCCTAGGAGAGCGTGGGAGTTTTCATTTCACATTGCCTAGTGTTGTAGGCAAGTGCAGATTTGCCTCTACCCCCTTGAGATCTTCCTCCTCTATTTGGTGGTATTTTGCCAGCCATAACACTTGAAAAAGAAGTAAAGAATTAGTTCACAGCACAAAACAGCCTAAATAGTGAAAATTTTTATTTGATGGCCACACTGGTGTTCCGTCAAGTAACTAGTGGTCCACAAGGTGGTCCATCAGGTCCTATCCAGAAGGACTAAAATTTTAGGTACTTGTGACGGTCCACCATTTGGGCCGTCGAATCTTATCCAGTGGGTGTTACATCTGAAATTATTGTGAAGGTCAATTTTATGGTTTGTCAAAAAAGTGATGGTCCATCATTTCGACCGCCGCACCTCCTTCTTTCGATTTCAGCTTTTAATTCGCCATTTTCTCTACCATTTAGCATACAACCCCAATTTTTAAGCAAAAATTGACACCCACTTCACAGTTCTGCACATTATTTCTCATTTTTAAACATGTGAGTTACTCATACTTCACTCACATTACATACTCAAGTTTCCAAACATACAACAACTCAACGCAAGAGAATAACACAAGATGGAACTTTAATGAACAACCCACTTCATCATTTCATGTTCTTGCAATTCAAAACATAGAAGGTTGGTGCTCATACCTTGGTATTGTAGTAGCTTCTTTCCTACTTGCTTGCAAATTACAAAAAATCAACTACAACTCTAGTGATTTGCTTTCAAGATTTCTTGTGATGACGATAAAGAAAAGAAATGAGTCTGCTTAAATAGAGCAAAAAGAAGTAGATGGAGAGTCCTAGGAAGATCAAATTCCCTCAGATTCTTTGAATACAAAGGAATTTGGTAAGTTGAAGAAGTTGAAATGGGTACAACATATGTAACCGATCTTTTACCTCTTTAAAAATACTTTAGCCAATAATGGGTCACTTAAATAAATCATAATTTCAACCCAACATGACCCAGTGCTAGGGTAATTTTGACGGCCTCAGCAATGGTCCATTAGAAGTGTGGCAGACCACCAATAGGGTCATCACATCTTACCAAAATATGGTCACTTCAGCTTACTTACGACGATCAATTTAATGGTCCACCAATTTTGCGACGGTCCACCATTTTGATCATCTCTCCTTACCAAAACTTAGGCCACCAGCTTGACTTTATATAATCGATGTGCTAGTCCACCAAATTTGTCACGGTCCACCTCTTTGACCATTAACTTTATATAGTGAATGAAATTTTCAGCATTTTTGCGATGGTGGAAATGGTGGTCCATCAGATGACTGGCGGCCCACCAAATTGACCGTCACTTTTGTTTCAGTAGCTCAAATTCTCATTTTTTTTCAATTATATTACTCCTTTTTGCTGTATTTTAAATCCTGTACACTTCACAAACACTTCAAAAATGCACTAGAACAACAAAATAATTTGAGTAAAGTTTTACAATATCACACCGTGGGTTGCCTCCTACTAGCACCAGATTTATCATCGCGGCCCGACTCAATTATCTCGATTACTCAGACTTCATCGAGATAGACATTATCAATACTCCTTATCGAGTCCATTGGACTGATGTATAGTTTAACACGTTGTCAATTTACCTTGAAGACACTTGCATCATCATTTTAAAGTTCCACTACTTTAGATGATTATACTTGACTCACTTTAAATGGGCCAGACTATTTAGATTTAATCTTACCTAGAAACAGTTTAAATCTAGAGTTGAACAGAAGCACCAAGTCATCTCTCTGTAAATTCTGCTTTTCAATCTTGCGGTCATGGTACTTCTTCATTCTTCTTACGATCGTGGTACTTCTTCATTCTTTCTTTGTACAAATCAGCCCGATCATAAGCTCCAGGATGGAACTCATCAAACTTATTCAGCTACGCTAGTCACATATTCGGTGCCTTATTCCAATTCAAGTTAAGCCGCTTCAGTGCCCACAACGCTTTATGCTCTGACTCAATCGACAAATGACATGCCTTGACCTAAACCAATTGGTATGGTGACATGCCAATAGGTGTCTTGAAAGCTGTTCGATACGCCCATAAGGCATCGTCCAGCTTCCAAGACCAATCTTTCTTGCTAGCATTTACAGTCTTGGCAAGGATAGCTTTGATTTCCCAATTAGAGATTTCTATCTGCCTATTGGTTTGTGGGTGACATGGTGTAGCTACTTTATGCTTCTTAACTCCATATTTTGCCAAGGTAGCTCTGAACATCTTGTTGCAAAAGTATGATCCTCCATCGCTGATGATGATACATGGTACCCCAAAGCGAGAGAAGATATTTCTCCTTAAGAATGCAACAACTCTCTTCCCTTCATTATCTGACAGAGCCACTACCTCAACCTATTTTAACACGTAGTTAACGGCTACTAATATGTACTTCATCCCAAATGAGCTTACAAAGGGCCCCATGAAATCAATGCCCCAAACAATAAATAATTCTACCTCTAGTATTTTCGACATTGGCATCTCATGGTACTTTGAGATGGACTCTTGCCTTTGACATTGGTCACACCTCTTCACGAACTCATAGGAATCTTTGAACAAAGAGGTACAATAGTAGCCACTCTTAAACACTTTCTTTACAGTCCGATCACCTACATCATGACCTCCAGCTGGGAAAGCATGAGTCGCTCCCAGTATACTCAACATATCTACTTCTGGGATGTACTATATAATAATACCATCTGCACATCGTTGAAAAAGATAAGGCTCATCCCAGAAGTAATGGGTCACATCACGGATAAACTTTTTTCTTTGACAAAAGGAAAGATTCTTTGGTATCACCTCGCTCACCACATAATTTGCAAAATTATCATACCAAGGTATTTTCTCCATAACAGCAACCAAGATTTCCTCATTCGAAAATGCATCATTGATCTCAAATTCATCTCTAGTTGCTTGCTCGCCTTCAAGCCTAGACATATGATCTGCCACCTGGCTTTTGCAACCCTTCCTATCCTTAACTTCGAAGTCAAACTTTTGAATTAGCAACACCAATCTAATCAACCTTGGTTTTGCATTCTTTTTCACCATCAAATATCTCAAGGTTGCATGGTCGGTGTGGACCACTACCATGGTTCCTAGCAGATAAGCCCAAAATTTCTCAAAAGCATAGACTACTACAAGAAGTTCTTGTTTCTGTAATGGTGTAGTTCTTTTGAGGTCCATTTAGCGCTTTGATGGCATAATAGATCGGATGAAACAATTTGTCTTTCTATTTTCCCAGCATAGTTCCAAGGGCAACACCGCTTGCATTACACATGATCTCAAATAGTTTTGACCAATCAGGTGCAACAATAATAGGAGCATCAACCAGCTTCCCTTTATGGCATTCAAATGCTTCAAACAATTATCATCAAAGGAGAATTTGACTTTCTTCTCTAACAGTTTGCGAAGGAGGTTTGCAATCTTTGAGAATTCCTTTATAAATATCCTATAGAAGCCAGCATGAACAAGGAAACTTCGCACCCCCTTCACTGAAATAGGAGGTGTAAGCTTCTCTATAACCTCAAATTTAGCTCGATCAACTTCAATCCCCTTTTCTGAAATTTTGTGTCGGAGAACAATGCTCTCCTTCACTATGAAGTGGCATTTCTCCTTAAGCACAACATTGAACTCCTCACATCGCTGCAATGCCCTACTCAGATTTACCAAACACAACTCAAATGAATCTCTTACCATAAAAAAATTATCCACAAACACCTCCAAGGTGTCTTCAACCATATCTGAGAAAATAGACATCATGCACCATTGAAAGGTAGCGGGTGCATTACACAATCCAAACAGCATCCACTTAAGTGCAAAAGTACCATATGGGTAGGTGAATTTCATTTTATCCAGATCCTCTAGGCTATAGAAATCTGATTGTAACTAGAATAACCATCCAAGAAACAATATCAACCTCTTCCCGCCAACCTATCAAGCATCTAGTCCATGAAAGGCATTAGGAAGTAGTCCTTTAATGTCCATGAGTTGAGTTTTCTGTAATCCATACACACCCTCCATCCAGTAATAAGTCTAAGTGGGATCAACTCATTCTTCTCATTAGCCATAAGTTTTATGCCACCTTTTTTGGGCACACACTGAATAGGACTCACCACTTACTATCTGAAATGGGGTATACTACTCTTTCATCTAGCCACTTGATAATTTCTTTCTTTACCACCTCTTGTATAGGTGGGTTTAAATGACGCTGATGCTCAATATTCAAGACACATTCCTCCTCTAGTTGCATTTTATATGTACATATACAAGGAGGAATACCAATAATGTTTACAATCGTCCAACCAATAGCCCTCTTATATCTTTTAAGAATAGAGATAAAGGCTTTCACCTGTTGCTCTCTTAAGTCCACCATAATAATTACAGGTAGTGTATTCTCGCTCCCCAAGAACACATACCTCAAATGTCCAGGAAACTCTTTCAGCTCCAAAGTGGGTAGCTCTTCAATAGACGGCTTGGCTGGTGGACTGGGACAATTTTTCAAGTCTAAATCCAGCTTCTTGGGTGCATAAGAATAAGACCCCATATTTGTCAAGGCACACACAGTTTCCTCATATCTTCAATACTATCTTGATCAAAATTCATTAATATAGCAGCTAAAGTCTCCACAACAAATTTTTCTTCTATAGGTATTCTTTCTCCTCCCCTTTTGTAAATAGCACCACAATGATGGAAATCGTCCATCATCTCATAACTAACTGTCTGCTTCTTCGTAACAAGGTGTTTCATGAACTTTGTGTAACCAAGCATTTTTTCTCCAATTCCTCCACTAATGGCAAGTTGATTGTCAACTGCTTAAGCATGGCCATAAACTTGCCGAACTTTATGTCGTCGGCCTTCTTTTTCAACTGATGAGGAAATGGAGAAGGTGGTTTTGGGATTGTAGTAACCACTACTTGAGTCTCCTTTCGCTTACTCTTCTCCAACTCATTAGCCTGCTGATGGTGAGATGGTGTATCATCAATAATTTTATCTTGTTTTTCAGAATCCACTGGATAAGTTTCTTTATGCTCAATATCCTCTGCAATCACAGCTTCGCCCACAGATGGGACTGGTAATACCTTACCACTCCGTGTCGTAATTGTCATGCTGGAGCTATCATTTTAAGGATTCTGAACTGCATTACTTGGCAAAGTTTTTCTCTTCCTTTGATTCAATGCTACTGAGAGTTGGCTCATTTACTGCTCTAACTGCTTGATAGAGGTAGAGTATGAGTTTACCAACTCATGGAAGACAAATCACTCTTCATAGTGGTTACCCCAGAGTTGGTAGTCTTAACTCCCTTTAATAATTTCTCCATCATGTCCTTCATGGATATCTTGCCAGAGCTAGTTTAAGCATTATCTTTACTTCCAAGAGGTACATATAGTCCATTCCTATCATTTTTGCTCTTCCAGTTCCCTTGATCTGTATCCTTGCAACCAATTTTATCGTAATAGTTCCGATATTGATTTCCTTGGCTATTTACTTAAAAACCCCCTTGATTATTTAGATATTTCTCCTCTTCTTCCAAATTAGAATCAGCTCATCCCTGGGATGCAACAGCTTTCACCTTTTTCATTTTTCCAGACAATAGATACTTAGTTAGCAAATCCATTTGTGTTTTTAAATGTGCCATATCCTGGTCACATTCTTCCTCCTTTTTGTATTGCTCTGCAGTGATACTACCAGACACAATAGGGCTTGATACTATAGAATCCCTTGTATATGAAGATCTACTCTGTTTCTTCATCCGATCAAGCAACTCTGAAGCCTCTGGAAAAGTGAGGTTAACAAATGACCCTCCTGCAACATTATCCACGTCTGTCTTTGTGATATATCTCAAATCCCAATAAAGAGTTTCCATTAAATGAATATCTATCATGGTATGGTTCGAGCATTGTATTAACTTCTTTTTAAACCTCCCCCAGGTCTCATTAAGAGCTTCATTGGGATGTTATCAGAAGTTACTGAGTTCATCCCTCAACTGTACCCTTCTGGAGGGTATAAAGAATAATTCTAGAAAGCCTCTTTCAACTGCCTCCAGTTGGTTATAGAGTTGGGAGTCAATTTATTTAGCTATAGTGTCACCTCTCCAGATAGAGACAACAGAAATAAACGCAGGCAGATAGAATTTCAACCCACTCCTGTATTATTAAAATACTTGCAAATGATGATAAAATTCACCAAATATATGTTTGGATCATCTCCAGGAAGACCACCAAACAACCCCTTAAGATGAAGTAGTTGAATCATCGTACTGGTAATATTAAATTTATATCCTAGTTCTAGAGGTGGAGGAATAATAGCTCTAGTTTCACCTACTCCATACATTCAATCTTCATCATCGTTCAGATTAAAATTTCACTGGTTGACATTCTTGCCTTACCCTAAAGGGGTGATTTCTATTTATATTCTGATTCACCGGTGCAACCATATTCTCTGCACGCCTTGGGTTAACAGGGTCTAACAAATCATCATCCCCTAAATCATCATCATCAAGATTAGGATGATGTGCTTTTTAGCCATCATTCTGCTAATTTAGTTGAGCTCTAGCCAGAGTGGCTAGTCTTTCAGCCTCTTACGGGTCTGTCATTCTGCCAATTAACTGTGATTCCGGATGTATTGGTAATAGTGGTAAGCCTAATCTTCGTGTACTTGGCATACATAATAAATACCCTTCACAGAACAAAAACAACAAACAAAAGTAAAATTTGGGAAACTTGACCATAGGTCAATTAACAAACACAAGCTTAATTGACAACCGTATTCCCCAGTAACGGTGCCAAAATTTGATGTGCCCAAATAACAACTCTCGTTAGAGAGTGTAAGCGGTCGCTGTCAAATATATAACGCAACTACATTGGTCGTCCAATCCCACAGGGAATACTGTGCTCACTAAGTATTGTGGTTGTCACTAGACTATTAATTAAAGGTTCCAGAATAGAGGGGTATTTTAATTTATCAATTATATTCAAATGTTTGTTAGAGAAAGTAATACAACTGTAGGTTATATTATTAATAGTAATTCAAGGAGAGAAGTAAAACTAGAGTTATGGTTACCAACATGCTTAAGCAGCTAGGGTTGTGAACTATTTTGAATTCCCAATGAATAATTCTAATTGCAAGATTAATTGAATTCTATGGTTTACCTATTAGTTTCTCAACGTAAATGAGTAGCTTATCTGTTAATTCTTTCAAACTTAAGGAAAATATTATTAATTTAACTATATTCTCACATGGTTTGATCCGGTGAAGGCATCTACCCTCCATCCAAAGGTTAAGGCCTTTAGATTTATGTAAACCCTTTCTTTTCCCAACAAACACTTTTCTATTTGAACAAGCGTTGTTCTTGGGCTCACCTTTCAAGTTTGCAACCAAGAAAAATCATTAAACTGAAGAAGGTTTTATGCAATATCAATTAATCATGGGAATCTAATAGATTCACAAGCCTCAATTAACTATTCACATTAAGGCTCCCATAAACCTAGTTGTGGGAGCTTAGTTGCATATTTCCACCAAAGAAAGAGAAGAAACCATTGTGTTAATAATAATTAATTCAAAATTTACTTATAAAAGTCATGATTATTATTCTTCAATCTTCAATAGAAAATATGATAAAGAAATCTAGATCCACCAATCTCCAATGAATATTAGAGAAAAACTATGTAACAATGTATTTTCAGTATGTAAAAACCTAGTAGAAAAATAAAAGATAGATAAAAGAAAGATCCCTAATAAAACCTCAAACTAGGTATTTATAGTTTCCCAGGTGAAAAAAAGGTAAAATTCAAATAACACAAAATCGACATCCAAAATGACGGCCAAAGTGGTGGTCCAACACAAGTTTGATGGTCCACCATTTAGTCTGTTGCTGTTGATTCTGGAGGGTCACTTTTTGGATAAGACTGACGGTCCACATGGTGGTATGTCGCAAAACTGACGGTCCACTATCTTTCCCTTCGCTGATGGTGTTGAAGAGTCAGGTTATAGATAATCCTGACAGCTGGAGTGGTGATCCGTCGCAAGATCGATAGTCCACCATGTTGGACGTCGCTGAGCATTTCAAGAAGCTTGGTTCTATTGAGCGTTGATGGCCAAAGTAGTGGTACATCACAAAATTGATGTTCTGCCACATAGTTCGTCATTGGGTCTTCAGAATTTATGAGTTCTACCTCGATCTGATGGTTGAGTTGGTGGTCCATTGCAAAACTGCCAGTCCACCATTTTGACCGTCAGAAGTGTTTTTCGGCTAATTTTATGAGTCTTTTCCTTCAGTTAGCTCCTTACCCTGAAACACTAAAAACCAAGAATTAAATGAAACCTTGGTTGCTTAAAAACATGCAATCTCCCAAGAAAAAGATGAAAAATGTTCCTTCAAAATATGGAACATCATTTTACACCATATCTGTTAACTATACCGTCTTGTAAAGTCTCTCATAACAGTCAATAATAAACTTTAGGCATCCTCAGACTTGGTGCCATAAAAAATAAGAGGCTTCATATTGATAAACTTATAGAAACACTCATCTCATCTCTAGTCATCACCGGACCCACTACCTATCTTGGAAAATATTTGATCCTGACACCTCTTCCATTTGAGGAACTAGAGAAGCATCATGTTTCACCCCTGGATGTTAGACTGTGGGTAAAGTCCGTACTCCTGCTAACCCACTCAGTAAACTTAGATACTATTGAATCACAATAGAATACATATGAATCGGAGTTGCACCTCCCTGAACTGGTTCAACCCCATCATGAACCGACATTCTCTAATTCATTACTACCATCACTCCATCCTCTACCATCCCAGGTATATCCCCATGTGGGTGGGGAGATACTAGCCTCTCTCTAGCTGGTATCACAGCCTGAGCTCTACCCTTGGTGGGAGCAGCTCTATTATTTCTTCTTTATCCTCCACGTGCTTTCCCTATACCCTGAACTGCAGCCTCATTAGCTTATTCAGGCAACTCAAATCTTTCTTTATCTTTTTTATTCTTATCATCTTCATGAATAAGAGTGGAAAAAGTCAGATACCAATTGGAATCTCCAGATATCAATTAAATCAAGTAATATCACGTAATAAAGAAGAATTTGAATTTTCTTAGTGTCCTATTGCCTCTCAAATAAATGTATGAATGTCTCCATATCGTTCTACAAGACTCTACTAGCCATGTTCTTATACAATGAGATCGACAAACCTAGTGCTTTGATACCAACTTTATCATGACCTAAATGGCCATGAGTGTCACCCATACAATTCTTCTTATGGGAGAACCATCTAAATCGAACCATTACCGAATCACTTAGTCAATATTAAAATAATATTATCATAAGAAAATCTTAACAACAATAATCCAGAGCTAATCATTATTAATGCAAAAATCAAACAAACTACTTAACAAAATACCCAAGACCCGAAAGTCATCGTACAAGAAATTCTAAACAAAGATCCTGTCTAAAATAGATATCCAAAATTAAAGTAAATAAAGAATGTTCTATTGCCCGAAAGATGGAAAAAAACAATTAGGATGATCTATGGAAGCATGAAGACGGAGTTCTAATCCTTGGATTAAGATCTGCTATCAAACTCTAGAGGTGAGGTCATGTCTGAGCCTCTGGAACACTCTGCACTCAACAAAAGAAGAGTACAGGGTAGTATCAGTACAAACCACTATGTATTGGTATGTATCATAGGCCGACTCAATTTAATAGCATGTACACAACATAAATCAAATAACAAGTAGATAGACAGTCACATAACAATTATTTAATGAATCAATAATACATCAATAAAAGGTCAAATAGTTCTTACAAATAATCCACATAACCATCAACAGTATGAAGCATATTGTAAACATCCACAAAGTCAACAACAATATCATAAGTAACAACCCGATCCTCCATAACCATATTAGGTATGTTTTATCAACTTCACAGTACATCTCAGGATATAATATGATGTGCTAAATTTGCAAGTACACTTAAAGTCATAAGACAATTCCATTAAGTAAATTCTAAATAATTATTTATACATGTCTCAACAATTCAAGTATCATCAAATTCAAGCATATCTGAATACCAATCAACAAGTATCAAATTTAGGAGCATACACACAATTAAAGCGTAACCTACCTCAATCGATGAAACCAAATGCAAGGGTTTTGCCCTTCCATAAAACTTCTGAGTGATCAAAATCTTTTCAAATATATAACTCCCATAAAAATATAAGCTAGTGCGTTAAATTTCAACTAAGAGGAATCATCATTCTACCCCCAAATCAAGAATTCTTACCCAAAGAGTCCTAGACCATAAATCCTAAATGTCACATTATATCTAATAATTATTCAATTATTTTCGAACCAAAACTAAAAATGAAATAAAAGAAAACAAAAATAGTAGTTATCAATTTTTGGACATTATACGTGAATGGGGACAGGTTTGCAGGAAATTGTACCTAAATTATATGAAAAATATAATATTCGATAATCTTTATATCATTATTATTCAATGATTAATTATTACATTGTCAAAAATTCATTTAACAATGATTAACTAACCCTTACATAGCCACCATATATTACTTGAGTAATAATAACCAATTTAAACCTATTTTTCTTCATTCCACTGTACCACACTATATGTATATTCGATTCACCCCTTATATCACCATCATTAGCCAATGATTGGTCATCATTACTGCATTATTAGATTGTCTTCTCATTACATATTAAATTCTATAAGCACAACAAAAGTGTAACCAACTATTTTTCCACAATCTAACCTAACTCAGCCACTCACCATCTCAGGTAATCACTACAAAAAAAATGCATCAAATTGTGGGGGTGTTTTGCGAGATTATCTTTACCTTCGTAAAATTATATGAAATGCGGGGGTTAAAAAACCTCCACTTAAATTTGTAAAGATGCGGAGGTTTTCGACCCCAGCTATTAATTGTGGGGGTTTTAAACTCGTGCTAAAATAACACATATAATCAGATAAAAAATATATAAATTTGTGGGGGTTTTAAACCCCTGCTATAATAAAAAAATAGCGCTAAAACATTTATTTTCCCTCTCAATCACTTTACCAAATGTTTTGGAATCTCTCAAATTGAAGCTCTCATTCGACCTCCTTTCCTTCTCAGTCGACCACCAATTCCCTCTAACTCAACCCATTTCCCTCTCACTCGACCCATTTGCCTGAAACCATGAGTAGTCATCAAAGTAAATTAATGGAGCTGTAAGTAAATGAATGGGAAAATAAAATAGAAAGGTATTTGTTATTCTTTTGCTACAAAGCTTTGTACATTTTCATAATTATGACAGTTAATGAATAATCATATTGAATGTTCTTCATAAAAATTAGGGAATTGCAAGAAATTGGTGGTTGAAATTGGGAAAGTCGGTGTCATATTTGAAGGGATTAGGTTGGGGTTGCAGAAATCGGGAAAATCTATAGGGGAAATTGAATGTTCTTCATAAAAATTAGGGAATTTCAAGAAATATATCTTCTAATAAAGCAATTTCATCTTAGGAAATTGTAATTGGATTGAGCGAACATATCTTGCTTCCATATCATATTTTGCTATTTCTTAGTTTGATTGTCCATTATCTCTAATTGCATGCATAATTTCTTCCTCCTTTTATTTTGGATAAAAGTGATGCAGTAATATTTTATACCTATATTGCATAATTTCAATTGGAGAACCACCATGTTGCAGGAACATATTTTCTAGCTTCTTTGTCTCATCTATATGTTTTTTGTTGTAAGATTTAGGAATAATGGTATTTTTTTGTACTTTCTCTGTTGAGGAATACTCAGTTGATCAAGGAGAAGGGACTTCTATCTGAACTTAACCACTAAATAGAGAACATTATCTGCCCACTAGATCAGGAACCTCAAGGAGCAGCATCTGCAGTTGCCACCATTCTTAGGGAAAAAGGGAAAAGTATTGATTTGGTTTTGGGGAACAAGCCACTTAAGTGGTACATTACGATCTTATATATTCATTATTTGTTTGTTGATGTATCCAATTGCATCTTCGTTATGTCTTTGCTATTTCACTTTAAAGCTTATATTTTTAATTTTTCCGTTACTTTTCAAGGGTTTTCAAGCGAGTAGCACGTATAAACGAATGCAGATTGATTTTAGTCAAAAGGCTAAATGTAAAAGGGGAATGGTCAATGTTAAAACTCTTTCAATAGGTGAGCAACTGGATTTAAAACTCGATAAACTGGAGTAATAGAATCTTGGTGTATGAAATAGCTTTCTTGCCATTCTTTTTATAATAATGTTGAGTTGCTTATTTAGCTAGGTTTTTTTAGTATGCTGAGTTCCTTATTTTCTACACTTTGCTCTCTCTTCTTCACTCAGACTCAATTAGTTATAATTGAAGATCAGTTTTCCACTGTCTGCGTTAAGATTCAAAATTTATCGTTGCACAAGATCTTAAATGAGTTCCTTTCACTTAATGTTGCATGACTGTCCTATTTTCTACTTCTAAAATTAATCCATGACTTATTGGTTATGCTATTGAGTAGTAACACATTTGTATTTTCATGTATGTAAAGTTAGTCGAGTTGTGCGATAGTTAGCCCGGACATCATAGTTATCTGATAAAGTATTTTTTCATAAGATATGTTGTTATGTATGTTCTCTGCTAGGGTTCAATAATTTATTTATTTCCTATTACGTTCACTTTTATTTTTCATTAAATCTTATAGGTGATATTTAACATATTCATCAAATTCTTCAATAGATAGATCTTGAATTGGAATACCAAGATACACACTAGAGTATTTACTTGGTTTGAATCAGTTTCTATATTTTGCATTTACCAATGGAGCTATAGGAGATAAAATAAAGTGTCCATGTCCTTTATGTGATTTTAAAAAGTTTCAAACAAGAAATGTGGTGTTTCACTATTTGATGGACAAGGATTTTCCTAAAAATTACGTCACTTGGGTTATGCATAGGGAATTAAATGTTTTGCCTAATTCTAGAAACATAAAGGTTATTCAAGATACGCCATCTTTTGTAAACCCTATTGACTTATTGATTAATAAAGTATTCGGGGGTTTAAGGCATGAGGGTGTTGATATAGGTCCATCACAAGTAGCAGGAGAAGAAATAACTTTGCATGATTCGTCTGATTCAAATAACAAAGATTATTTTGAATTGCTTAAAGAGGAAAGTAAAGATTTGTATAAAAGATCCAAGTACTCAAAGTTGGAATTTTTATTAATGCTTTAGCACATAAAGTGCTTATTTGGGTTAAGTGATAAGAGAATGACTATGGTGATAGATTTACTCAGGGATGCATTTAAATTTGCAAAGATCCCTATATCTTTTTATGAGGCTAAGAAAATCATTAACAAGTTGTATCTTGATTATATCAAGATAGATGCTTGCCCAAATGATTGCATGTGTTACTGGGAAAATGATATTAATGCAGAATCATGTAAGCATTGTCACACTTCTAGATGAAAGTCTGAGAAGGATAGCGATCTTGATCATGCTCCTAGTATAAGTAAGAAACAAAAGAAGAAGGAAAAGAAGCCTGCTAAAGTTTTGCGCTACTTTCCATTAAAACCAAGATTACAAAGATTTTTTATGTGCTCAAAAATTGCAGAGCATATGAGATGGCATGCAGAGGATGATAACAAAGAAGGTAAAGGCTTGATACAAATTATCCTAAATTTACTTCTGATCCTCGAAATGTTTGATTAGGACTAGCTAATGATGGTTTCAATCCTTTTTTAACAATGAGTACTAACTATAGCATTTGGCTGGTGGTTTTATTTCCATACAATCTTTATCCTTGGTTGTGTATGAAGCAATCAAATTTTATCCTCTTAATGATCATTCCAGGTCCACATACAGTAGGGAATAACATTGATGTATATCTACAATCACTTATTAAGGATTTGAATTAGTTGTGGAGTGAAGGTGTAGATACTTTTGATTCATCAAAGAATGAAATGTTCAAAATGTAAGCAACTCTTATATGGACAGTTTAGCGATTTTCTTGGACTTCATATCTTATTTGGTTGGAACATGCATACTGGGCTTGCATTTCCTTCTTGTAATTTTGATACTGAACCTTGTCGACTTCATCATAGTATAAAGTGGTGTTTTATTGGCCACAGTTAATTCTTGTCAATGAATCAAAAATTTAGACTGATGAGACATCATTTTAATGAAAATATGGAAGAAGGACCCCACTAAAGAAGTTATTTGGGTCAAAAATTTTGCAGAAGGTGAAAGATATCAATGTCACATATGGAAGACAATCAAAATTGCAGAAAAGAAAAATAAAAAATAATGTTGGGGAAGATGCAACTCAATAATGGAAGAAGAAAAGTATATTCTTTCATCTTCCATATTGGTAGCTTAACCCGTTGCCCTATAATTTAGATCCCATTCATATTGAAAAGAATGTTTTTGACAATGTTATAGTCACTTTCTTAAATGACAAAGAAAATTCAAAGGAACATATTAAGGCGCAAAAAGATCTACAAGATATAGGCATAAGGCATGATATTTGGGTCGATGAGAATGATGAGTGTAAACTTGCTGCATTTGCAATTCCAAAGAGCAAGAAAGTGGCCTTCCTCAAGACTTTAAAGAATATATCAGTGCTTGATGGTTATTTAAGTAATATATCTCATCATATTAATTTGGATCAAGAATGAATTTTTGGATTAAAAAGCCATGATTGTCACATTCTTATACAACAGCTGCTACCTATTGCAATTCGCAATGTGCTTCTAAGACAGGTTGTTGCAACTTTGGTTGAGTTTTCTTCCCTTATTAGGTAGATTTGTTTGAAAAGTTTAAGTCTTGCATACTTAGACAAGCTACAAATTTGAATTGAGGAAACTCTTTGCCATTTAGAGATTTTATTTCCTCCATCATTTTTTACTGTAATGATTTATCTAACTGTTCATCGAGTTGATGAGGTAAATAAAAGGTGGCCCGGTACATTATCGTTGGATGTATTTTGTTGAAAGGTAAAATATTCCTTATTCAAAATAATTTTGATTGACTTTATAACAATACTTTGTGTAAATACTTCTTCTTACATATTAATGTTTTGGATATAGATTGTTGACACATTTTAAGTCCCTTGTAAGGAATAAATCACAACCAGAAGGTTCCATAGCTGAAAGTTACATAGTTGAAGAAGCTCTTACTCTTTACTCATTATTTTGAGTAAATTGAGTTAAGGTTAAATTGACCTAAACATGTAAATGATGAACCAAGCCAAAAATGAAGCTTATGAAAAGTCAAGTATGTTCCCTCAACAAGGTAAGCATGTTGGAGGCTTCATAACAGAACCACTGACTCATTTGGAGAAAACACAAGCTCATCGATATGTATTACTTAATTGTGCGGCCGTGAAGCAATTTATTGAGTAAGAAATTTATATTGATTTGATTTATAATATAAGATTTGATTAATTTGATTAAAATTTCTAATTATGATGCCTTTATAGTGAATTTAGAGATTACATCTCTAATACTTTTTGTATTGCATCTAGTACAGATAGACATGCAACACAAGCAGACTTGTCATATTATGGAAAGTTGGAAGAAATTGTTGAGCTTAATTATTATGGAAAATTTAGGATTGTTCTTTTCAAATGTCAGTGGGATGACACTACTCAGAGCAGAGGGTTCAAAATCGATGCTTGAAAGTTTAATTGTGTCAACTTTTTCAAATTGATTCATACCGGTGATTGCGTGGATGATGATCTGTATGTTGAAGCATCACAAGCTAATATGGTCTACTATATTCATGATGAAAATGATAAAGAATGGAGTGTTGTTGTACATCTAAAATCAAGAGATTTGTTTGACATGGGAGAGATTGATAAAGAGGAAATATACGAGAATGGGCTATACCAACAAAAAGAATTCAGACAATTTTTTTATGTTGATTACAAGAATATACAAATTGCAATAGAGAAGCATATTACTGAATAGATATATAATTATTTTTTAGTTTCCTCTAGCTCTATCTTTTTCTCACTTGATTAGTGTTTTTTTTTTCAAAACTTACCATCTTTTGGCTTAGAAAGATATAACTATATTGAGTTTTATTCTATCCCAGACATCAATGAATTGGTTTATTTATTTTTCATAGTTATTATTTGTAGCTAGTGTTGTAATGAATTGACTTCTAACTGTATTGAGTTATTTTCCATGTTCAAACAGCCTTAAATGATGAGATGTGTTAAATTACCTATTATCTTTAAGTTATCCCTCTCTGTAGTAGATGTTGGTTGTTAAAGCGGTTGTGTTTGATCTTGTTATTCCTGATTGCCTTCTACCCAATCATAGAGTTTAATTATAAGGTTCAATTTTACTGGCCTGTGTGCTGTATATCAGTATTTCCTGGCACCCATTGAAAAATAAAAGACGTGTTGTAACGGTAGTCATATCCTTCTCTTTACGTCAAAGAAGATTTGGACTTGTGTTTGTCGTTCTAGTTAATTATCTTTGTTGAGCAAAATTTGCATTAAGGTACTTTGTTTCTTTTACTTCTCTTGTTCTTAATGCTATGTTCTTGTAAATTATTATTTTTGAGGTGTGGGGTTTAGAACTTTGAGTGGATAAGAGTGGTTGTTTGCTATAGTGAAACAGAAGTTCAATTAAGGTACTTTGTTTCTCTTGTTTTGTTCCTTCATTTTTCTGCTTCTGCTTGAAAGGTTGTGTGCTTCGAAAGTTCAGTTCTTTTAAGGGTTTTGACCATTTCTTCCTATCTATCTTGATACAAACATTTAATGGTCACTTTATACAAATATTTATAAGTGCAATCCATACTTGATTTTATCCGACATGAAAGATACTGCGGAGAGGAAAAACAACAAATTTGTAACTATATATGATGATCTAATAAAAATTTTGATTAGTCTTGCTTTCTAAAATTAGTAAAATTATCGTTAGTCTTGCCTTCTACAAAATAGTTGTGGACTGTGACTTTATTATCTAGTTTTCTCTATGGCAGTCTGCTTAATCGACATGCGCGAAAGCTAGCCCAGACAATTGTTTCTTGGTTTTTTTACCTCTACTTGTCTTTGGAAAGACTGGACAAATTTGATTATTTTATCTAGCATTCCTACATTTCCTCTGATATTGTTATATCCTGGTACTAAATCGTGCAGAAATCTCATCCCTTACCAAAAATATGAATTAACTTGCTGGTTAAGTTGTTCACTGGAGTAAACTATTAATTATACGTGGTAAAAACACTTTTACCAAAAATTTAACTCACTCTTTCAGCTAAACTATGGCTATCAGTGGCTTGACCCCGACGTGCTCTGACATGAATATAGTTGGCCTCTTTATCTTTAGTAATTTTGGACTTCTCCTTTGTAGCATCAGAATTTTTCTTACTGTTATTTATTCTCCTTTTGTTGCTATGTTTCTCTGTTGTTACTGAATCAGCATGTCTGCCAACAAATCTGCCTCTGCCAATTTAGCATTCACCTCAACCATCTCGACCAGTTTACTCAGCATCCCATCCAACACTATGGATCAGGACATGCAACATCCGGGTCTGACAGTTTGGCCTGAATCATAACCATCCCAGTCAGTTCACTTGACATCATATCTATCTCCGGTTGGTTGGGACTCATCAAAACCATATCGATCAGTTCACTCTACATCACATCTGGGTCTGAAATATTATGATTCATCACAGTCATCTCAATCAATTCATTCTATATCATATTCGGATCCAACAAATGAGGACTCATCATAAGCAGCTCCCACAGATTAGGCTGCACCCAACGTGAATCAAATACGCATTGGGTCGTAGACGCAATAGGTAAATACTTCTAACTATCAATACATATTTAACATACCTTTATAATCCAGTGTAATGTTTCTAATAGCTTCAACTAATCTCTTTTCTTATTACAGATTCAAGAAATAATGTCAATAAAATCAAAGTAAAAGCTAAGGAAGTGCTAAATTTAACAAGTGAAAGAATGTATCGTGGTTAAGTTTGATAATTATGATGAACTATTTGGTAAAGCACGCATCCTTCTTTCGTTCTTTTGTGAAATTTTAGTGTGTAATTGCTCTTTATTTTCAATCAACTTTGAAAAATGGTCGAATTTACTAGTGACATTCTTCAATCGCGTCTTCGATCATATTATAAAGGTATAAGCTCTAAATTCTGACGACTATACCACCACTTATTATTTTTAGACACTGACAACTTTTTTTTATTTTTGTCATTGAATTTTATATTTGCATGTAATAGAAAAGCTAACTAAGATTTTTATTTTGAAGCCCAAATTCTTCTTTAACGCGCAAGAAACAGTTGCTCGATGACATATTTCTTTATCTATTGGAAAAAAGTGGGTTACAAATAAGCTTAACATATGGAATGAAGTTGATAATCCACTTAAAAGTAAAGCTCAAATTATGGATAAGGTGCCGGACAGGATTACACCAGATCAGTGGATTTCTTTAATTGAATACAATTTTAAATAATTAACACTGGTATTTACGTAAATGTATTTCTTTATAGTTGTATATTTTATTTTTTTAATTGACGTTAAAATATATTTTTATAGGAAAATGTGTCAAAATAACTGTGAAAATTGAAAGAAACAGACAATTCCTCACACTGGTGGCTCCAAAGCCAATGCTACAAGAAGGGCTAAAATGGTGAGTGAATTAACCTCGAATGTAATATTCCTAAATAGTAAATTATTTTGAGTATGTTTTTTAATTTATAGATGGCTGAGACTGGACAATGGCCTGGACGAGCACAAATGTACATTGCTACTCATAAGAATCAAGATGGAGCATATGTTAATCAAGCGCAAAAGAAATATGTGTGAGTTTTACTTATGTTTCATAGACTCTTATTGGGCAATCAGCCACAATATGTAAAATAAATTTCTATTATTATTTTTTTTTTGACAATAAATTTTTTATTTGTAGGAGAAAATTGAGTCAACTTTGAGCCAAAGCACCACAGATGAGTCTCAAGTTTTGCCAAATGATGTCGTTGGTAAGGTGCTAGGGCAAGAATACTTTGGAAGGGTGAGATGTTTGGTATTAAGAGCTATTCCTAGTAGAGTTTTTCAACAAGTTACACCTCATTTTCGAGAAAATTGCAATCAAATGATGAATTCTCACAATCAAATACTGAGTGCTTTGAAGGCATATATGATAATGAAAGAAGTAACGATAATAGAACAATTTGTGGGGCTCTTTGATTCTCCTTCAATGGTTTCTCCCACAATAGTAAGTAAAGTTCTCTTTACTTTTTTTTGATCTCGGTTTTTGATCTCTGTCTACTCATTCATATTCTTTGTGTTTGAGCTTGCAATTATATTTATACTTCCAGTAAACATCAATATCAACATGTTTTTACTGTTAATCCTCTTATAACATGGCATTGGCTTCTTAGAATTGTGGAAGCACTATAAGCCTATTAATGAACTAACAGAAACTAATGGGATTTTTTTCCATGATCATAGCACCAAGAATTTACAAATATTGGGTTTGATTAGTTACAGCAGAACGTTAGTAGGTAGTGGAGTCTTGTTTTTCGAAGGCTGTAGGTGTTTGTCATCGTACTAGCCATATTCTTGTAGTTTTTGTTTTGATATCTATCATCTTCGGTTGTTTATTATGTTTTAATTGTCACGCTAGTTTGCTGTCGTTATTGTTCCTTTCTTATAGGTTATGACCGCTTTCCTTATTAATTTCACTGCTTTCTTCTTATTTTACTTGGATTTATGGCACTTGAGACGTGGGTCTTTTTTTTAGTTCATAAAATTATAATAAGTGAAGGATCTGCCTTTGCTGTGAATCACTGTGAGCAGAAAAGCAGAATGCACCAAAGTAGAATGCTATAGAAAAGTACCAAAGTAAAATGCACCAAAGTAGAATGTTGTGAACGAGTGATAATTACCAGTTTTTTATCTTGCATTTTATCAAGTACAAAATTTATGCCTAATGCCACCTCCCGATGTTTCATTAGGAAGCACATAGAGACACAAATTTTTCTTTTGTAAAAGTAAATACATGGTTAAATCCAGAACAATCCACAAAGTCCTCAAGTAACTATGTGATCGTATTAAGAACATCCAAAAGATAGATATACTATCATAAAACCATGACAACTGATTGATATAGAGTTCATAACTGATGTGGAACCAAGGTCGGAATTCCTAACCTTTTAATTATGCTCTTGTTGACCCATCTTTACTAATTGAGTAATTTAGGAATCAAATAGTCAATCTGAGGGTAATTCTTTTAATGCAAAATTATTTTTTCTAATCAACCTCACTCTACATAAACTGCAGGCTTTAAATGTTTGAATGTTCCATAAACTGCATGCTTTCAACGATTGAATGTTCCATAACTCTCCCTCCATCCCAATTATATGTCACCATTTGACTGGACATGAGTTTAAAAAATAAGGAAAGAAGTTGTTATGTTTATCAGTTTCCCTTATTAACCTCACTCTAAATTTATCATGATGTTTTTAGTTGTTTTTAGTTGTACGCAAATATAAATATTTTATAATAAGGACTGAAAGTTTATGTAGCCAAGTGATGCATCCAGTGGACCCATTTCGCCCATGGATGCAAGGAGACCACGTGATGATTCTGATCCTAATGACGGTCATTGATTTCATTGCAAATTGTCTTGGATATTCAACTATGTCTTGGATGTATTTAATGTTTAAATTTGATTTTGTAGATACTACTTAATGTTGAAAAATTGGAGTTTGAAGATGTTAATGTTGAATATTTAATTTTGAAGTTTAATGTTTAACGTATTTTTGACATGATTTTCAATTACAATATTTAATTACTCATGTTGTGTTAATGATATATGAATTGAACAAATATTGAATTGTAGGTTATGTCTAAAGGTACAATTAAATTCGAGCTAAAATTAGAATCTATAATTAGTAATTGAAATTGATTGGCCCCATTAATTTTTTTTTATTTTAAAAAAAGAAAAAACAATAGCGGAGGTTTTAAACCGCCATAACTTGTAACATTTAACTTTTTTTTTCAAAAAAAAAAATACAAAAAGCGAAGGTTTAAAACCGCTGCAACTTGCAAATAAAAAATGCCTCGAATTATTTGTGGCGGTCAGAAAAATTGCCGCAACTTGATTGTGACGGCTCGTATTATGGGGATTTTTGAAACCTCCGGATATAAAATTTGCGGGGGTTTAAAATCTCCGAAAAATATAAAATTTACCCCCTCAATTATATGCATTTTTTGTAGTGAATTAGTTATGCATATGGAGAAGTAGAAATCAAATTCACACCTATAAGAAGTTACCTGAGTCTTATAGGGAGAGACCTTCTTCAGAGCACAAATTGAAAAAAAGAGCTTCTGGCAGTATTATGGTAAACCCTAGCCACTTATATTTCTTTTTTTATTGACCATAAAAGTAAATAATTTAGGATTTTGACCCATTAAATGATGAATTAACTAATTATTCAAAGTACCCGAAATTTCTAATAAATCCTCAAGATTTATTCGGAACCTCATAGGAATATATTAAATATGTAAATTGACTAAAAAGTATGTTTCAAATCTATTGGAATCACTACAACATTAATTCAGGGTTATCTTGGTCGAACTTGACCATTATCAAGCTTAAATGTATTAAAACTCAATAATCCAACTAATGATTTAAATCACTTTCGTACATCTCAAAAATTGATACTACTCATCCCCGTGAGTAATAAGTTGCCTATTCAAACAATGGAGAGAGCTAAAATAGGGAAGGGGAGAAAATTTCACAAACGACCAAACTAGAAGATAGAAGCCTCCATTTATAGTGTCTATAACCTTTTCCTATAAGAATAAGAATTAGCCGAATATGGAAAATATGTTTTTCTTTTCCTGAAGGGAAATTCAATTATGGTACGAAACCCAATCACGGTAAGAAAATCAGGACACATACCAACAATTCTTAAACAAAAATCTTCATTATTGTCAAATGGGTTACAGCTAGAGATGAACCCACTAAGATGAACAGTAGGTTTAACCTCTCTCTAATTCCACTTGTTAGGACTAAAATAACGAGGTGTCATGCGGAATCTAGAAAAGCAAACCTCAAAAGATGTCAAAAAAGAAGACAAATGAGAAATACACCAAAAAAGACATAATAATTTAACGTGATTCGGTTGGAATTTACCTACATCCACAAAAGGATATAAGTAATCCATTATATAAAAGAGAATATAAAATATCAAATGAGACAACCTCACACAATTCACTTAGAATAAAAAGAAGTTCACACGAGTAAGACCGTTACACTTGCGTCTCATAAATTCTCCCTCCAAATAATATTCTCAAACCTCTAGGACTACATTATGGATGCTATCAAATTAGAAGAAAGGAGCCTTTATTTATAGAGTCTATAACTTTTTCCTACAAGAACAACGATTAGCCAAATATGGTGAATATGTTTTTCTTTTCCTAAAGAGAAACCCAATTATGATACCTAAAGGGAAACCCAATTATGGTAAATAGAAATTTAGGGCAAATACCAACAAATATCACTACAACAAAAATAAATTTTAGCGGCACTAAATATGTACTTTAACAAAGAGCGCTAAAATTTTTACCGGCATTAGTTAGTTGTCATTGGATCCAATGTCGGATATAGGATTTATGGACCTTTACAAAGAGTGGTAAATATAATTAGCACTAGTAAATGCCTCTTAAAAGATATATTTAGCAGCAATTAAGCTATTACCTTAATTAATTGCCGCTAAAAGTTATTTTTGGCGTAGAGTATATTCGTATCGAAAAACTTATGGCTCTAACAATGTCATTTTTGGATCCTCTATGCATGTGTATACCTTTTTGCTTCTATAGTTGTTCCCGTTTCACTTTGTTTAGTAATGTTTGGTTCTTATTATTCTTTTTTCAAAAAGAATGATATATTTTAATTATTTTCTTAATAAGCAAATGTGGCTTTACACTTATTTTTATCTATTTTGTTTGTTCCATTTTCTTAGAGAATATATATACAATATACATGGAGAGATAGAGGGGCCTAGGGAATGTTGTGTTCGGCAAATTTACAAATTACAACATTATATTGCGTTTGTTTGGTGCGTATTGCAAGAAGAGTGAGCATAGGGGTTTAAGAGGGAGAATCCACCCTCAGGACTTAAATAGGAGATTTTACAATAGCTCAAAAATGGAGTTAAAACTTGCGTATAATATAGAGAATTTTGATCTCGAAAGTTCTGTAAACTCGTGAAACATTCACAAAAGAGATCAAAACCCTCATTTTTAATAATCAAATACTTTAACAAGATCCATAAATTGCTCCTTTCATGTGGTTCAAATCAATATCTTCCTATGTACAAGAAATACGCTACTAACGTCTCTCGAATTATGAAGAAAAATCAAGAGACAAAAATCAAAAAAACAAACAGAATTGTACCTATATATTCTTTATAAATAAAATATTTTTGTTTCTCCAAAAAAAAATTTAAAAAGTGTAGAGAATTTTAGTATTAATCTATCGATCGTCAACTGTTATTGCATATATAATTTACCTTATTTTGTTAAGTTTGGAAGTGTCACTTTTTATGAAGGATACATGTATATATCTTCTAGGCAACCTCTTGGTCCCACTGGGCATGCACTTGTTTTCTTGAAGAACGTCTTGGAGTAACTGATAAAGTTGTTGTCATGTGGTCAAGAGGTTATGGGTTTAGCTGTGGAAGCATCTGACAGAAATACAATGTAAGGTTGCATACAATAGACCCTTACGATGAAGTTTTCTTCAAACCACACACATAAGTAGGAGCTTTAATTTAGTGCACTGGGCTGCCATTATCTATTGATATAAGGCATAAGCTATATCTCTTTTGATTTTGGTAACAGTTTGGTCGAAGAAAAATGAAGTTCCATATTGTATAGTTTCCTTTTTCACTCGGAAGGCAAGGCTGGTAGTATGAGCAGCCTCCAAATGCAGAAAGACTACACATTGTTACACGAGCTTTTATTCCAGTTTTTATTTTTATTTTTTAAAAAAATTCATTGTATTTGTATTAGATTAGAGTTGAAATATGGATTAAGATTGGGCAAAAGTAGAAGCGACAGAATACCTTCACCTCAAGGGACATCAAGTGACTATCATGTTCCATAGAGGTGTCCATAAAGAGCCCAACACTTATTGTCTCCAGTGTCAAAAGTATAACGTTTGAATGCAATAGGTGACGGCCTTTTTCTTGACAAAAAATTACTGTAACATATAAATAGCGGTTCACTACGTTAAAAGATTATAGGTTCTTCTACGTATAGTAGTGCATGTGGATTTGATACCTCTTATTCACCATTAGTTCTACAAAATAACATAGGTACGCTCTACCTTTATAAGAAATGATACAGAAAAGTAATTCAATTAGGTGCTGAATGCAGTTTTTTCCTTGACCACGAAAATATAGTCAGTCCCGATATATTTTGCACTGATGTTCAGGCCCGTAATTTCCTAGGAATTTTTTCCATTTCATTGACCACATCCACATAAGCTACGCAATTGATTGCAAGTCCCTGTTAAAGTGGATGAAATGATAAATACAAAGGATGTATGAGATTTAATTTGACGTCTATTAGGAAACAAAAGAAAAGAAGGAATCACTTACACAAATGATCAAATCAACCCCAGTAAAATGAAAATACTACTCAATTAATTCTAATAAAGTCAAACTTTCACACATTAATTAAAAGAGAATGATAACATAATGACCAAGCTCCGACAAACACCGAGCTGGCTTAATAAAACATGGAATCCTGTCATCATTAATATATAATTCCACATACCTCTGACTTCACTTGCTATACTAATCTTTCTCAATTGAAATCGAGAAGATGAATATTCTCTGAGTAAAAATAGAATGGACATATATTTATTATCTTTTTTTAGGGAATTACAGAATAAATCATCAGTAAATGATTCATTCTTCCCCTAGTTTTTACTATCAGGAGCTGATAACACATTAACAATAATTTGCATGACCTTAACTCTCATTTCCAAAGCCCAAATATAATCAGCTGCCTCTCTAAACAGCCTCTCCAAGCCCATTGATGACGATGACTCACAATTTGGAATCAACTTCTCCAGGATCTTAACTTTTTTTTCAACCTCGTTACTCGATCTTCTATAACGTTCTAGACATACCCTTCTTTTCATTAAAATGCTTCTGCTTCTTTCATTCCTCATGTTATGTGCTCCTTTTTGCTTCCTACATAGCCATGATCTCTTTCTAATGCGTTGGCCTTTTTCTAAAACCTTTGTCCACAATGGATCACTTAAATCACACTTGTTAAGAAATTCAAGAGAAGAAATCAAAGGTCGTTGAGAAATATCCATGATAATGAAGATGGTTTGTAATGATAAGTGTTACAAATAATGTCCTTTGCCAACTTGAGTGGTCAAGAGCAAAAAAGAAAGTACAAGTTGAGCTAAGATATGTTGTCAAGAGATGGTGTGCTTGATTTATAGTAAGGAACTGTAGGTCATTCATTAGCCAGTAGTGGATAATGCGAAATATTTTAGAGCCGCAAAGTTGCCATCATCCAACTAATTAATAATGAGTAATATGTCATCCTATCCACAGGTTACAAAGCTGAATTCAGAATTTAAATTTCATTGATTCGACAAGTGGGGATTGACCATATGGTAAAAATTCTTCACCTTCAATTCAAAAATTGTGAGTTAACCATCAATAAATGTAAAAAAAATGGGAGCTCCCAGGGAAATGTAAAAGAAAAGTGTATTAAGTTAACCTTTAATTTTCTCTAAGTGCTAATATGTGGCTCTGATCATCTCAATGGTTTTAACTGCTTTCTTGGACGTAAGGTTCTAATGTTCTAACTCTGAAAACATAACTGTTCTAGATCTTATTTTGACCCTACGACCAAACTTTTACTGAATGGATTAATTATATAGTCACAAAATTATGTTAAGAACTTTAAAATTATCAATTTTTTTTTTAAATAAACTTCATACATTTACCCTTATATTTTGAATATAAAATAATGAATTCAGTTAAACCTAAAGCTAATTATGGCTGCATGATCTTCTGCCAGAAATGGGATAAATGTTCAATGGATGACGATGAGACAAGTGTAGATTAATTATTATAAACTGGACGAGTCGTTATTTATGCATTTAAGCTTTAGGGCTGCATGTTCTCCAACTCAAGGCACATGCATCCACATGATTCTTTTCACTATCCATTCCTTCAAAACCAACCACATTTCTTCATAGGAAGTACTCTTAATTCTCATCCTAACACATTAGGTCCCTACCACAACACACAATGAACGCATAATTTCATGAGAACACCCTGGATTATTCCATATAAGAGCCACTTTCCAAATTCAATGCACACTTCTAATTATACCTTAATTATCCAGCTCAATGTGAGTGGCACATTACACGTCAGTCACTTTTTTTGTGAGAGTGAAAAGGGAGCTGCGTGTTTCCCTGAAGGAGGCTAATACTTGTTTAAACAAATTTTTGATATATCATATCACAACGTGGAGCTTAATATAGAAATGTATCAATTTCTTCTTGAGATTCCTTTAAATACATTAATTTTGCTTTAAGTATACATTGTAAGAAATTTATTAAATCATATGCTTTTAATATCTTGTTCAATGAATGCTTAAGATACATGGCAAGACATCAGCCCCCAATCATAAATCAACTTCAAATTTAAGTAAATCAGCCCCCAATCATAAATCAACTTCAAATCATATTTAAATTAATTAATTATTTAAGTAAAAATTATTTAAATTAGGTAAGGATTTTAAATTTGATAAATTAATTAATTTAAAATTTAATTAATTTAAATAAATTAATTAGTTAAGAATTTTAAATTATTAATTTTTTACTAATTTAAATTTAAAATTTAAATTAATTAATTAAATTAATTTTAATATTTAATTAATTTTAATGTAATACTTTTTTTTATTATTATTTTAAAAATGATTATTCAAATTTTAAAAGCATGATCATTCAAAATTTTATATAATTTATAAATTTTTATTATTTAATTAAATTAATTTTAATATTTAATTTGTTATGTAGCATTTTAAAAATGACTTGAAATTTAATGTAATACTCTTTCTATTTTTTTAAAATCAGATGACGTGGTAGGCATGACTGACGTGGCAGACATGACAGCTGATGTGACAGCTGATGTGGGAGAGAATGTGTTACACTCACCAAAAAAGGGTTTAAAATATTGTTTTTTAGTAGATTCAGGGGTCCAGATGACAAACATGTAAGTAGAAATGTCTAACTTACAAAATCGACATAATATAGGGGTACAGGAGGTCATTTTGCCTTAAAAATGTACAACAATTGTATCATGAGATGTATAATATTGTATCTTAAGCTTGTATAATGTTGTCAGGATATTAAATTTGCATATAGTGTTGTTGTTTTTGTTTTAAAATTTTAAAAGTCAACATAATATTTATTTAAAATTTATACAGTTGTATACATATTTCATACAAAATTTATATAGATTTTATACATGAAATTCTGAGCGAGATTCAAAGCATAGTTTCTTTTTCGAAAAATCTAACACTAAATTATGAGAGAAATTCTAAGCCTTGACCAAGACTCAAAATATGATTTACATATATTTTGAAAAAATAACTCATGCTATATTTGGTATACGAAAATCTCCTACTACATTTGATGAATAGGAGTCCTATTTTATATATATACATATAAAGTTCTCTCCATTCTTTAAAGGACATAAATAAATAGATTAAAAAGGGCTAAAATAACAATTGAATGAATTACCTAAGTGGGTTGAACAATTCATTTATGAGCTAATTTTACCTTTCCTTGATTTATATGAACCAAAAAATATTATATATGACATTAGAATTTTTAGACTGATCACTAAATGCATGAAAAAGAGAAAGAAAGAAAAACTCTAAAAAGAGGATAAAAATACCACATTTTTTGTTGGTTCAAGTTTTGTGAAGCAAACAAATGATCCCAATCAAAAAAAGAAAATTATTATAATTAATAAAGCAAGAGGAAGAAAGATGTAGAGAACAGAGATACGCTTCTTAATTGAGAGATAAAATACAATAAATGAGAATTGTTTTATTTAGAGAAAAAATTAAGATGGTCCTAAAGTAACTAATCTTATATTTATCCAAATAAAGCAAAATAGACATCATTGAAATACAAATATATCTTCTTTAAATTTTAATTTGATGAACAATGTATTTCTTTAAGATTTTACCAGAAAAATCTTAATGAAAAAAAAAAGTCATAGTGAAGAAAACATAATACACATAATATCTAATAATACACATTTAGCATTTCTCAATTAAAAATCTTACAAGAAAAAACTAATGAGACAAACCTTGTAAAGAAAAAGATTACGACACGTATTAACCCCCCCTTTGAGAATATCAACTTAAAACTTGAATCTTCGAATCTTAATTGTGTGTCATCTTCTCAAAAGTTGTAGTTGATAGAGACTTGGTGGAAAAATCAATAATATTATCACTTGAATGAGTTTGTAGCTTGTTGGTATCACCATTCTTTTGGAGATGATGTTTGAAGAAAAGTTTTAGTGAAATATATTTCGTTCTATCACCTTTTATCGATCTCGAATTTAATAGGACTATGTGTGTTGCATTATCTTTATCTAAGACCGTGGGTAGTTTTTAACATTTTAAATCATATTTTTTTGACTGAGATGTATCATTGACCTTTGTCACACTCATTCTCAATTTGCTTCATGCTGCTTTTATCTTAACATAATTTCATGCAATGATTACTACAGACTGTTTTGTAGATAGTAAATAAATACATAAAAAAATTCTATTTATAATATTAATGAACTTAAATAAAAATATATAATAAGATATAAAATTATTTAAGTACATAAATTTATAATAAGATATTAAATTATTTAAGTACATGTAATATACCTAGGTCAACAATAAAATAGTATATATAGTGTAAAAGTTATGATGTAGATGGATAACTAAAAATGGTAAGGATAAAATAGATATTTCATAAGATTTGGTTGGGGAAGGGAGTGGGAGATGTCTATTATTCAAAGTTAATGACGAAAAAATAATTTTTAAAGCAAAATTAGAGGATATAAGTAATTTTCACCCATAAACAATAGTTATGGTGATTTACTTAAATTAAATACGGTCAAATTTATATAGAAGTAATTAGTATCATAATGAGATTGGTCTAATCTTGAAAAACAAAACTAGAAAATTATAACAAAAAAGTCGTTGAACAATACAACAGTAAGTTGTGAATGTGATTGGATTTTTACCTAAAAAAGGAGAAGTTTTCTCTTTCATCTAACTCATCTAATTCCTCATAACAACATGACTCCTTTGGTCCTTCTTCTTTTTAATGTATTTTTTCTCAAATTCTTTTGTTCTAGCAAGATGAAATTTAGGTAGCAGAATTATACTTAACAGAAAATTAGGAAGATCCATATTTTAAGTTTGTGCGTGAATATATCGGATGATCTTTTTCATCATCAAAATTATGTTTATCTTTTTCTTTTGAATGATGCATCTGATAGATTCACACACAAACTCTTAGTATATCTTTTTGAAAATGATTTGATTTTTACATATAAACGGAGAAGTTTTGTCTTTCATCTAACTCATCTAAGTTAGAAATTCTTGTTAACAACATGACTCGCTTGATCCTTCTTCTTTTTAATGTATTTTTTCTCCAATTCTTTTGTTCTAGCTAGATGAAATTTAGGTTGAAGAATTATACTAAACAGAAAATTAGGAAGAGTCATATTTCAAGTTTATGTGTGAATCTATCGAATAATATTTTTCATCATCAAAATTTTGTTTATCTCTTTCTTTTGGACGATTCATGGGTTGAGATATCTGATAGATTCACACACAAATTCTTGATATATCTTTTTAAATCTTTGTGCTTAACTTACTTTTTATCCATTTCTAAATCCACACATATATCAAAAAAATTGAAAAAATGGAAAAAGATTTTAATGATGTTACATATATGTATATAGACGACTTCAATTGTTAAGTGGTGTGGACCGAGAAGTTCATATAAACATTCGATTCAAAATACATTAAGAGCGTCATAATTGAGATTGGACTTGTGATCTAAAATAATTTTTAATTTTTTGTACAAAAAAAGTATAATTATTAGTTTTTCTTATATCAAATGAACTTAATTGTTTATATATACTTAAAGATACTTATTTTTATTTTTATGAATAATCTCACACATAAAAAAGTAGGTTTATACATGATCCTTTAATTGGTATCTGGAATATTTTTTGTCTGATTAAACACATATCAACATGCATACATGATTCAAGAACAAGGAGATGCTACCATTATTTGTAGGTGTTGAAAGAAATGGACAAATACAGGCCGAGTCCTCTAGAGAAAAATATCATTGCTCGACAAGTCCAAGTCTAGACGACTCAACCTAAGGTAATTGAGTTGAGTGATGATAAGTAAATGTTGAGGACCAACAATATGGAAATCAGTTTTCTAATGTGAGACCTGAAGTTGTAACTTGACTGAAAGCTCTTGCAGATTGTGACTTTAGGGTCCACATCAGCCAACGGATTACCATATTTTTGGTACTCATCCTTTGCATCATCATCACTCAATTCAATTACATTAGGTTGAATTGACTGGACGAGTACGCATTGAGTAACAAATTTTCTTCAGAGGCCTTCGACCTATATTTCTCCACTTCTTTCAACTCCTACAGAAATGATAGCATCTCTTTGTTCTTAAATCATGTCTCTTTTTGTTCTTAAATCATGTATGCATGTTGATCTGTATTGAATCAGACACAAAATATTTCAGATATCGATTAGAGGGTTGTGTATAAGCCTACCTGTTTATTAAGTAACTAAATACATAAACCTATCTCAGTACGGGTCCAACACATGTTACTTACTCAGTTTTTATTTATGTGAAATATATGGAGTCAACGAAATATTTTAATATATTTTAAAAACATTTTAAGTTGTCAATAATTATGATTTACACTATTTTGTATATAATTTTCCTATAATAAGGTTAAGTATTCCAATTTAAACTGCTTTTATATGTTAGTTTATGATAATAAGTGTTACTCTTTTTTTTTCAATAAATATGACACAGATGAAACTTCGAGAGTCAACCGTCCTTAACTTTTGAGACATGGATAGAATTTTAAGTCGACTAAATTTTTTAATATATTATAAAAAAAAATTTAACTGTTAAATATTGTGATTTATACTATTTTTTTGGGTAAATATGATCTAGGTTATGGAATGGTTGGCACAATGTCTGATGCGATTGACAATAATTTATACGAGTTTGTGGTTTGAAGAGGCAGTTTGAACCTTTGAGGGTTGCACCAGACAGTAAGGGACCAGGTCTCTAAAAGTCAATCACAAGCTATAGAACAGTAAAGCAACTATGAGGTGCTGAATTCAATGCAAGAAAGAAAAAAACACAGCATTTTTATGTAAAAATCCAGGAAGGAAAAAACACTACTTTTCCTCACAAGTGCATCAAGAAATCCACTATAATCAAACTCCTGATTACAGTCTAGATTTTATCCTAACTCTAGGCTCTTTTTGCTAGTAGCAACTCTACTATTAACCCATCTTGATATCTTTACCAAGGACTATCTCTACTGATTAACTCTAATCAGCTACAAGCTTAGGAAACTCTACCTAAGCACCTTTCTCAAAAAATGAAAAACTACTCTTATAGCATGAGTAATCTAGTTACAAATTAGTACTCACTTAATAATAATTTCTATTTAAGCTCACATAAATATCTAAGAAATTGAGCAGTGTTTAAATGAGGTTTTACTGCTTCTCTTCACTCTTTTTAATTACAAGAAAACCATTTGATGAAGAGAAGTCTCTTTTCTTTTATAGTTGACTGATGATTAGGGCTAAAATATGATTTTACAAACTTTCCTAACCCGTATAAAATAGCACCTGCAAGTTTGTTACACAAGAGGACAATACTGTGCAGACAACATATGTCAGTTGTACTATACCTTGCACATCCAGGGACCTGATCCCTTATAGTTTAGCCTCTCATCATCAAAACTACATATAGCAATTTTCTCCCTGTTTGATGATGAAAAACCAACCATACAACTTCGATCATGAATGGACATTCATCATATTTAATCAATGTGATTACCAGATGAAGATGATCGTTCCTGCTATGATCATGCTTCGTCTATCACCATCATTCAACATATGGACCTGGTCCTTTATTGTCATTTGCAGCAAAGAACCCTGAGCACCATGTTTTCTTTCCCCTATCATTATGCCTGTATACCTTCACTATAGCTCATCATATCTTTTTTTTCTCTCTGTTGACATGAACCACAATCGTTACACACCAGTCCTTTGCACATATTAAACCAATATTCCCCCTTTTGGCATCATTGAAAAAGATTAACAGTAAAATAAGAGTAAAGATAGTACAAAATAGTTAACTCATGGCCATTGGGGTAACACTAACATGTAAAATAGCTTTAAAGTAAAGGAAACAAATAAGGATCACAAATAAAGATTCATTTAGGATTAATCAGGATAAGTACCAATATAATATACCAAAAAAACATTATAGAACTATTGTTTGCTAAGGCCATAATAGAACCAATGACCAGAAACTGACACAGAAAACTAACACACTAGGACTTAAGTAGAAGAGGGATTGGGAGAAAGTGACTTTAGTAACATATTCATTCTATGAGCCGCAGCAACATGAGTATCCATCAATTGTTTGGTGAGAGTTTTTATTTTAGCATTCAGTATTTGGACTACACTAGTTAATTATGTAATTTTCTCTTTGAGCTTTGCATTTTTGGCTCAAGTTCTTCAATAGTATCTAGTCCCTCAGAAGACAACTTCTGATTCTGCAACTTTAGATGCCGTATCTCAGCATCTTTTGCAGCCAACATAATCCTTAACTTCTCCATTTCATTGCCCAACCTTCTTTGAGCATCCAGTAGCTCAGACACTTAAGATACAATCCTCACTTTTCATTTAATTCATCCATTTTCGATCAGTGCAGTTAGATTGATCCTTTATTTGATTGTTCCTAGTTTTCCTTTAGTCTCAATTACCCTAAAATAATTCAAGACTTTGTTCACTAGGTAACCATTTGGCATCCCATGCCTTCCTTCCTTTTCTTAAACTACCTTATGCATATGCTCTATCATTAGAACAGGCAAATTCATTAACTAAGACTTACTCATGCATTCAATTAAAAACAAATCAATACAAGAGACAATTATTCCTTTCTCTAATCTTAGAAGTAGGACCTTGTTAATAAATTCAAAAAATAGCTGAAACTAATTTTTTAAAAATTTCTTCTTTACTAGAGCTATTGAAGTGCCACCTACTCTAAAGGCCTCAATCATAAACTCAGTTGTGTTTTGTTGCTTTACAACTGGCCTTACACCTAAAATAGGTACATAAAAAATTCCTCCTAAGGTTCCTTCATCCAGTCTAATTTCTTTTCCCTGGACCTGTGAAGACAGACTCAATCTATCTTCTGAAATATCTATTGAATAATAGAAATATCTCAGTTTATTTTCAAATACCACTAGTGCTTCTTCCTCAAATAGATACAACTATCCTTGGTGCCTAACATATTCTACCAGCTCTATCATCCCAGGTTTCTCATAGCTTTTAGGATCAAACATTCTTCCTGACAACACATTTTGCATTTTTAGGCTTGCAATCCTTCTTTCTCTGGATATTTCTTTCTTATATTTCTCTATTTTCAATCTCTTGGGATCATTACTTGGCTCTTTCTTTTCATCAGCATTTTTCTTTGTGGGACCATGTCCCTTAGAAACCTTTTTTTTTTATAGCTATGTGCTTCTTTCTGCTTACACCATGAATCTCTAACTTTGGATTAGAGGACCCGTTCCTTTCATTACCATGAACTTCTTGTCTTTTCTTCTAAGATGTAATGACAATATCATTGTCGGTATCCTCATCTTCTCGAACCTCCTTAATTTTAAGATTTTCTTTTTCCACTGCTATAGATTCCCTGATCTTTCTTCTTTTAGTTATAGAAAACTTACTATCCTTCATTGCATCTGCTAGCAACTTCATTTCAAACCCTCTAGTGGAATGGGATTTTGTAACCTGTGCATCAGAGTCAGTCATTTTTTTTATTTACCGTCTTTCAGTTTCTTTCTTTTCCAAATCACAGGTTGTTCATTCTTATCTTTTTCATCTTCCTTATTTGTACGTAATATGAATTTCCTATTATTTTTCAAGTTATCCTTTTCCCTTGCAAATTACTCTTCTACACAAGCTAAACTTTTGATGGGATCATGAGTAAGCACGAGTAAATTCTTAGCTATCCAATTTATGTTGCTGAGAGAATCTAACTTTTATGCAGGAATCTCTTCATCAACCAGATTAGAAAATACAGAGTTTGACTCAAAGAGGGTAGGATAACCAGGTTCTTATAAATTATCTAAAATTTTTGTGCCTTTTAATTTCTTAGAAAGAACCTATATTTGAGGAGCATTGGAGGACTCTGGTTTTTCTAAGGAAAAAGATCCTTCAATTTAAAGAATCTCCTGTTTAATTGGAGATCCGAAACCTTTATTTAGGTCAGCTACTAGGATAGAATATCTACCGAGGTTTAGGGTTTTAACTGGAATAGTTTTACTAAGGGTTACAAGAATCTTATGAGAATAACTGATAGGTAGACCTTTTTGTGGCTCTTGAGAATGATCTGAAGATGATTTTTTCATTGTGTTTGAAGAAAAGGGAATTTCAAACATTTTGAATTTTTTGAGAGAGAAAGAAGAAAGACCAGTTTTAATTTGAAAAAAATAATGCTTTGAGTTAATAGAAAATAGAATGATTTGAATTTATAGTTATAAAGATGACCATTTGGCATTTAAGAGTTACCCATTTGAATGAACACATCTGATGACAACGGTTGTGAGTCTTCATATTTAAACTAAATTGGCAGATTTTGTTCATATAGGATTGGACGTGTTGCCTTTTCAAACATAAATTTTATAAAAAATTCAAGGCATATTATTTTGGTACTCACCTGAGAGATGGGACCAGGTCCCTCTTTCTTTGAGTTAATTTTCAATTTGTGTTTGCTCTAACTATTTCCTTCCAAAGATGTCCCCTGGGGTGTATACCAGCAAAGGTATGATACTGAGTTAGATTAATCATGTACCTGTTTTCTCATGGATACCTGTCTTATTGATATAGCCTAATTTGAGAGGATACATAAATTCATATGATGAGTTAGGTTGTCTTGATCAATTCATGCTATAGCCTCTGCAGACCCTTTTGTCTTGAATCTTTCACAGCAATTTGTCAGGGAACAGGTTCTTTAAAATCAACTATTTCAAAATATGATACCTCCATTTAAAGTGTCTTGAAAGAGAGGTTGCATTAAGATATTCCATACTTAAGCTTTAAACACTACCTCTTAATGAGTATTCTTGGCAACATTCCCCTCTCTCAACCATGGAATCATGATCACTTGTTTGGTTTAGGAACCAACTTGAGTTTGAGTTTCCAGTAAGAAGACAAGGGTGTGATCAAAACTTTCTTGGACCACCTAGGTAGAGAATTCTTCCAAACTTTTTTTAGAGAGTTGAACCTCTTAAGCCATATGATCTTCTGCTGATCATGTATGAAATTATTCATTATAGATCTTATCCATCTCTGACAACTTTCCTTAGTGTAACCATCCTTTCCAAAATGAGTACACATAGGATTGATAACCTTATTTCTAGCCTCATTGACAGTGTTTTCTTACCACCCGATAGGTTGGAATTCTCTTTGATAGCCCAGTACTCTACCATTATTTATATCTTGACTAGTCATGTTAGAATCAATGAGGAAGAGTTCCATTTAAGAGACTTGTTCAACTCTTCTTTCAAGAAAACTAGACCCCTGTCTAACTTCTCATTCCTGTGAAGTGCAGACATAAGGTGTTTTTGAGAATCCCTTAGTCTTTCTTTAAGATCAGTTTGAAGCCATGAGGATTCTTTCTTCCCTTTTACATCTACCTTATTTACCTTCTTTATATTGCTCACCAAACTCCAATTTTTAGATTTTATCTTTGTGAGATTTGGAAAGTTAAAGCAATCAAATCATGTTCTTGATTATTTACTTTCTCCTCTAATGCATTATTCTCAGTAGTTAGTTCACATATAAATCCTATCAATACATTAGCAAACCTCTTTATCTTCTTAGTTGAGTAATTATCTAGATTCTCCTTAATATCATAAAGGATTACCTCTTTTTCTTCTTCATCTTCTGTGTTTTCCATGAATGCAACCAAAGAATCATAGATAACTGATTACTAACATTGTTACATATCCAATCTTCTTATCTTTATAAAATTCACTTGAAGAATATCCCCATGCTGTCAGAGCTTGCTTTAATATATACTCAACTATAGTTTTCTTTTTTGACATTTCAGAACCTGATCATTCTTTTGCATTTGGTAGTTTCTCAAGAATGCATCATAGATACCCATTTTGTGACAACCTTCAATCTTACCATTTTTTTCTAAGCTTACCACTACTTTTTATAGCTCTAAAAATTCTTATTGCCAAAAGTGCAACATTAGAGTCTTCTTTACCTGGGTCAGACTCTAAAGCCCTCAAGGTCAAGAATTTCTCCCTTATTACTTCTTTTCTTTCCACCCCTAGTTCAATTATAGCAGTCATGATGACCACAACACTGTAGGTATGAACCTTTTAGAGTAAACCTGAGTTTGATACCAATTGTTGGAACCCTTGGGAGTTGCACCACACAGTGAGGTACCAGGTCCCTAAAAGTGAATCAAAAGTAATAGAACTGTAAAGCAACTATGAGGTGCTGGAAAAAGAAAGGTAGTGTTGGAAAGAAAAAATATAGGATTCTTATATAGAAACTAAGGAACAGAAAAATCATAACTTTTCCTTACAATTACATCAAGAAATCCACTATAATGAACCTTCTTATTATAGTCTAGATTTCGTGCTAAATCTAGGCTCCTTTCGCTAGTAGAAACTCTACTATAAACCTATATTGGAAAATCTACCAAGGACTCTCTCTACTAATGACTCTAATTAGCCACAAGCTTAGGCAACTCTACCTAACCACCTCTCTTAACAAACAAAAACACTACTCTTATAGAATGAGTAGTTCAGTTACAAATTAGTACTCACTCAACAATAATTTTAATTTATGCTCACATAAGTAGCCAAGAACTTGAGAAGTGTTGAAATGAGGTTTTTACTACCTCTCTTTACTCTTTTTAATTGGAAAAATTCATTTGATGAAGAGACGTCTCTTTTCTTTTGTAGATGAGTAATGATTAAGGCTTAAATATGATTGGACTAGTTGTCCTAATTAGTACAAAATAGCACTTGAAAGTTTGTTACACAAGAGGATAAAATTATGGTCCTAATTAGTACAAAATAGCACCTACCAATTTGTTACACAAGAGGATAAAATTATGCAGACAACGCATGCTAGCTGTATTGTACCTTGTACATCCAGGGACCTGCCCATTGTAGTTTAGCTGCTCATTATCAAAACTATATAGTAGAGGCTTAAGAATCTATATAGTTGACTTTAATTAGCATTCATTGTGATAAGTGTTAGATGATAATTTTAACCATGCCAACAGATTCAGAATGTCAAATATGGGTTAGCAGCATGGTTAGTGAAAACTCCAGGTATTTTAAAGGATGCAAAATAAGGTTATGCGTCATGAGAGGGCAGGTGCATAATGGCCCTATATCGCTAGGAGGCCATGAAGGATCACTACTTTGTCTTCATGCCAGGCCTTTTACTGAGAAGGGGAAGCCTCCTGATGGGCCCCAACTCGTGAGGCTAGGCCTCTGCATGGGGGTTCATACCAAAAACCCCTATTTTCATCGATGGGACATTATTTTGAATTAGTTATAAGGGTATTTTTGTATTTTCACATCCTATAAATTTTCCCACATCCACTTAACCTATTTCTAAGCCTTAAAACTTCTATATTCCCTAAAAAATGGTCATCCTCATTCCAAAGCTAAGGTTGAAAAGTTGTTAGGTTAGAATTCAAGATCAGGGATTTTCTTTTTTAAATTTTTGGCAAATTTCTCTTTAAAAAGGCATATTGGACACTCACTTATTTCAATTATCTTAAAGTTTTGTTATTTACTTGAAATTCTCATGTTTTAATGGTAGTTTAAGATTGGGGTTGAGGGATTTTGGTGGTCATATATTTGTATTTGTTTCCCCTTATTTTAATGGTTTTTTCATGTTTGAATAATGGTTTTTCATCTGAAGTGTGACTTATAAAAAGGAGAAAATTTGTATCTAGATTTCATAATGGATGTGGTTTTTGCATATTAAAGATATGAACCTCAACCTATTATGTAATTTGGATTTTTAATAGATTTTTTAGTGTTTAACTCATCATTTGAAATATTGTATGACATTAATGAAAAATTGTTTACATTGGATTTCTAAATTTTATTTTGGTGTTTAAATGGTTAAATGAAATGATGTGGCATTGTATGGATGGCTTGTAAATATTGGTATGCCAATAATAATTTAGAAATGCCTTAATGGAAACTCCATGGTTAATCGTATCTGAAATGTTTTAATTAGGTTTAATGAGAATTGGTTAGCTTTACCAAGAAGGTGTAGTCTCCATGACCAATACTAAAAACCATGTTTTCTAATGTTGGAGGGCGTATTAGCCATTGTGTTCCATCTTTGAGCGGTGGTATACAGGTATTCTTTTGGGAGGCTACTGTATATTGGTGAATTTAGCCTAATCCTCGGTCTATATATACGGCTAACATAGACTAAGGCTCCTACTGTAGGGGGAACCGAACCATATATCCCGTGGATGTCTAAAGGTTGGTGCAAGCTACATAGTTTAGGATTCAACTTTTAAAGGGTCATGCCTACATAGTTCTTATTCCCTGCCCCCCTCATTCCATTATCTTTGTGGTTGTTAGATATATGTTTTATAACTGGTTTAAGTAAATATATATTTTATCCATTTTCTTGGGTTGCATGATAGTACTCACAATACCGACCATCATCATATTCTACATCATTGTATGATGTAGGTTTGAAGGCCTTTTCTTGTAACATTGTGTATTGTTAGGTTGTTCGTTCCCTCTACCGAATAGCTGGTGAAGAGTGGTGATCCCTCCATTATTCGAAAGGCATTCATAATTTTTAGTTATGCTAGTATTATCGTACTATGAATTTTTCATTTGGTATAGTCGAGGTCATGTCCAAACTTAGTAGATGTTTTATGGATAGAGGCTTGTAGATAATATTGGGTTGTGGTTTATAGATTTAAATTTGACGTTGAAACTTTATTTTTATAATTTGTCAAACTCTTTCATTTTATGGGTTGGCTTCTGCAATTCCTTTATATTACTATGCTTTTGATGTAAGGCTAAGGATCCACCTCAGACCTTGGTTGCTTAGGGTGTTTGTTATGGCTAGGGCCCCAGTTCGGGCTGTGACAAGGTTGATATCAGAGCATGGTTTAGGTTCACTGGGTGTCTATAAGTTGTGTCGAGTAGAGTCTCATTTATGGGTGTGTAGCATGACACACCTATAAACGGGAGGCTACAAGGAATTTAGGAATGTTTCCTTCTTTGTGTTTGATTTCGTGCTAGTGATTCTAGTTATTATTAATTCCCTCTAACTTTTTGCTTACTCATATTTGAGATCATGACTCCATGAAGATTTGATGGTCATAGAAATTTATATGGAACCTCTATCCCAACTAGGAAAAATGCTGACAAGGTTCCACCTACTCACAAAATGCAGCCTCAATGCAGGTCCCATAATCCTGAGTTTACTGCTACTTTTGGAATTCTACCGGTCCCTATTATTCCTCCTTTAACTCCTTGGAGTGGTGATGTACACACTCAGTCTTCGTAGAGATATGTCTTTGATGTGAAGTTTTGTTAGTCTATTTATATACTTTCTTAGATTGTGGCATCACAGTCTTGTCAATCAAATTATGCTTGTCCAATCACTAGCAAATCTGATATCACATGGGTTGGTTAATTTATGAGACTTAATCCAACAATTTTATGGGTTCTAAGGTTGAGAAAGAACCTCAAGGGTTTGTGGACTAGATGTAAAAGATCTTCAGGTTTATACATGCCGCAGATGCAAAAAGGGTAGAGTTTGTAGCTTATCAATTGAAATAGGTGTCTTACTAATGTATGGGGAGTGGGAAGAGTTGAGGGATTATGTAACACCCCAAATTTTTGGGGTAGACTTTGAAGTGTCGTTCTTACATGTGTAAACTATAAACCCATGATTTACTTTTGAATTCGTGTGTCATGATCTTTATCTTAGTGTGTGAAGTGCTTTCAAGGTGAAAAATGTTCATAGAAATTGCTTAGAATAAAGTTGATCTAAGAGCCTTTGATTCATCCAAAGTTTGGCATTCGATTCTACAAAGGTCTATTTTGAATGTGTTAACTTTTGATTACGGAGAATTTTTCATCTAAAGATCCACCAAATTGTAGATTATTGAGTTATCTTTCCAACAATACTTATTTTTCCTTAATCTGATACCTGAGTGAAAATTTATGACCTTTTTCGTGAGAGGTAGTGAGGGTCGCGATAGCCCTCCAATGCGATGGCTAGTCAACCTGACTAGGGGATGAGCCACGATGGTTATTTCCACAAAAAAAAATTAAGAGTCCAAGGGGTATTTTAGTCCTTTCCCCTCAATCCCAGCCATCCAAACATGATTACAACTCAAAAAGGGGCATTATTTGCCTATCCTCCTAACAACAACTCACGTAAATACCCTTCCCTTTCCCTAAAAACAATTCCAAACTTTTTCCTCTCAAGAATACAAGGATTGAATCTTCAATTTCAATAATTCTTCAAGAATCCCTTCAATTAAGGTATGTGGGGCTATGAAAAAGGATACTCCTTTCATACATGTTCCCAAAACTAGTTTTAAAGTAAAATTTACATGAATTTCAATTTAGGGTTCATACCCAAGTATCATTATTTGAAGTTTATGAAGTTACAAGGGATTTAATTGTTGAATTGCATATCTACTTTCTCAATTTTATGTGTGATACTTGATTTCACATATTGAGAATTGAATTTCATTATCTTGACTAGAATTGTTAAAGTATTTCCAAATTATTAATGTTGGCATGAAGTTTGTTGTTATTTGACATGATTTTGAAGCATGGGTTATAATCCCTAAGTTTAAGTCGTGATATTTTAAGAAAGATAATGTTTAAGCATTCTTTGACAACCATGTATTCACATTTTAAGAAAGATTTACTCTTTTGATCCTCAACTAAGATATGGAATCCACACCCTTAGTTTTTATTACATTTTAAAATAGACAGATACATGACTGGTTTTCATTATAAAAACTTATGCTACTTTAAGGTGGATTTCCTACAGAATGAGCATATCAATAAGGGAGTAGTATTTAACACTGAGTTGGGTATGTGATCTAGTTCACATGCCCCAGCACTACGAGCAAAGGTAGGTTCAGATTATTCCCCATTTCTATGGATGCAGATATAGATTGTGATCACTTAGCTTAGGTCCTACTCCTTTGCTAGAGTATGACAGCTCTCCTCAATGTGAGATTTTTCCCTAAGGGGAACTAGACGTTGGATGCCATGATATCTCACATGGTGTATGTCGGTTAGAAGAACCTTCCTATGTCCTAAGAAAGAATAAAAGAACAATTTTTAAGAACTAAGTGTAAAGTCTCACAATTTTATTCAGATATCATTTTACATAAGAGATTAGCTATGAGATTTCAACTTTCAGCTTACGTATGATAAAGTTGAGTCTTTTACACTTAGCCTACATAATTGAAAGTATACTTAACTCCAGTCATACTCATTTCACCAATAGAAAGAGTAAAAGTACATCTTTCAGAACTAAGTGTTATGACTCACCTAATTTATACAGTACTTTTTATTATTCATGATTTTTGATTTTTAGGTTTCAGTAATTCAAGCTCAAGGTGAGTCATTTACACTTAGCATGCATTGTTTGAAATTTTTAATGAATATTCAGATATTGTTTTACTTATGCATTCACCCTCACATACTCGGTATATTCTCGAAGTAGTGATCCATTTATATGTCTATGTGCTACATTGTCTCATAATGTAGGTACAAGTTATAGTGAGCACATCATAATCAAATAGTTTGTTGCTTTCAGTCAGCAGGTGATGAGTCTTTTTGATTCGAGGGATCGAGTAAGTCATAGTTCGAGTAATATTTTATTTTCCTTATTAAGTTGTATTGATTAGGGATAGTTGGGGGTTATGTCCCAGCTACCTATAATAGTATTAGTAGAGGCTTTATAAATAGTTAGTAGAGTTGATGTGTTTGATTCCAATTTTGTTTTGGATAACCAAAGTTGTAATGATTTTAATCCAGTTTTGTATTGATCATATTAAGAAAAGATTTATCTTCTATCATTTTTTTCAAATTTAAATAAGATATTTAGTTTCTTATGAGTTATACAAGTATCATGGGTTAGATTAGGATCACTTGTGGTTCTAAGACTCGTGTGATGTTCTGGGGATAGTCTCGAGGTGTTACAAACTTAGTAGAAAATCCTAGAGTTCAAGTGTCTTAGGTTTTCTATGAAGTCGTGTCTAGTAGAGTCTTACGAAATGGTACGAAGATGGCTGTACTTTTCTTCGAGAGGCTACAGGGCATTTAGGAAGTGTTTTCCTTATTCATGCTCTAGATGATGATGAAAAGTTGTTCTCTAAAAACATTCTTTCAATTCATGGGTTACTCTATATTCTCCATCTATGTATTATTCTTGATATTACATGATTAATAAATTTCCAATTCCTCTGAGATAATGCTCTTAAATTTTATATCAATAAATTTAGAAGTCATACAAGGGGGCTTGAAAGGATCTTGCTATTGTGTTATAAGTCCCTTAAGTTAAAAGTTTAGGCCCTTTTCCATATGAGTTTTTCAGTTAAGATAGAACACTTTGTGCATTCATATTCCTCATTAACCCTTCAAGATAGATAGTGCTCATGAGAGGAGATAGTATGAACATATGTTGTTAAATAGAGTTTGCATTTGACGGATATTGCAACCTAGAGTGTTATGATTTATAAGTTGTAAAACCTTCTTATAGTTAGAAGTTTGGGGTTAGAAGTGTAGTGATAAGAAAGGTGGTAATGACAGTTAATCGAATGTATATAGATGAACTTTTGTATATGATTGAGTTAGTAGTAAGGTGATATGTCCTCACGTGTTAGTTTAGTATAAGGTAGAGAAGGAGTTATTAGTTAAGGTGAATTGTTGTTTTCCTGAAGTAGGAAAAGAGTTATTGATGGTAGTTATTAAGTAAAAAAATTAGGTTATTGATGAAAGTATTTGGTGGTTGAGTATAGTTAATTTAGTCTTCTCTTAAGGTTAAAAAGAGTTTAGTTGAAAGTTATAAAGATATGAAAGAAATTTAAGTGTATAGATGGGTGAATAATAGTGATGTGTAGAGGGGGGATGTACTAATGGATTATAATAAGATAGGTCATACGATCATGATCAACTATTATTATTATGAGGTTCTAGTGGACTAGTATTTCTTGATACTTTATTCTATAGCTTTCAAGTGAGAATAGTATGTCAGGTTGGGTTGTAAATCATGTTTTACGCTAGATGCTAAGTTTGAACAATGGATGATCATTAAGGTGGAAATAATTATTGCTTGGTTAGTGATGCTAGTTATATGGAAGTGATCTAGTAGCCTTGAACAGTGTATGCAAGAGTTAAAGTTCAGTCATTTGTAATTAAGTATGTTGTAGAGGTGTGACCAAGGTGATATGAGGTTACATTTTTTTATAAGGTTATTACATGTTTTGTGTGGTTAATAGTAACCTTGAGTTTCTAAGTGGAAGGAGGCTAGTTATATAGTATATGGTGTTGTTAATAGCTAAGTTAAGGAGTTATGGATTGGTAGGTTTGAGCCTTTTGATATGATCTTGATTTTCATTGTTTAGAAATATAAGTTTAGAGGTGTGATATTGGTAGGCTATGATAGAAGTAGCATGGTTCATTAAAGGTTTGGGGATATCCATGTTAAGTGTTAGAATCTAAGTTTGAATCTTTGAAGATTGAACTAATACAAATAAGACTTGAAGCTCTAGATGATGTGCACTCCGGAAATGGTGATACTCATAAAGATTCTAAGTTAGTAAGTGTTCAAGTTATTATATGATTACCATTGGGGCTATATAAAGTTAAGAGTTGTATCTCAGAAGAAAGTATTAGCAGTGGGTTTTACATTTAAGAGTGTAGTCTTTTAGGGTGAGTTTATTATTTGTATGTATTTTTTATATCTCAGACTCTAGAGTAGAATGGTTGCAGTTAAGTTTTGAGTTTATTAAAGGGATTGCAAACTTAGAATGATGGGTTAAATCTAAGGGGGAGATGATAGAATAAGTAACCAAGTCAGGGTTTCAGATTCTAGTAGTGATACTAGTGTGTTCTAGAGCAACAATAAGGGAGGAAGGTACCTGACCCATTCTTATCTCAGTTCAAATTATTTTATTTCAGTCATCATGATATCTATTCATGCCTTACATGTCATCTCCATGATCATAGCTTATATTCATGCACTTTCCATAGAATTATGTATGCTTCCAATCCTTAGTATGAGGAGTTCCAGTTCACTCAGCAGTACGAATCAAATTTCATAAATATATGAACTCCAAACTCAGGTCATGTAGTTCATGACTCATTTCCTCATGCTTCACAGTATGCTTAGTTCTTAGACCTCACGGCGTTAGTTAAGTGTTCAAGTTATGTATAGTATTCTTTCATATTCAAGGTCCTTATGTTCTAATCCTTTAGTGACCTTTCCTTCTGAATTGATAATGGAAATGAGTAATTGTTTAGAGATGACAGAGTAAATGTCTCATGTTGTAAAAATATTATTGTGTGCTTGTTGTATCTCAGGTTATAAGTGTAAAGGATAATTGAGGTATAGCTTTAATATATGTCATGGTTAGTTGAGAATTCTATGTGTGCCTTCCTAAGGATAGTGCAAGAAAACTGTTATTGAAAGAGGTTTAGAAAATACGAGAAAGATGCTTTTATGGGTGTTTATTTGGATATTAGTATGTAGTTATAATGATATACTTGAATGTAATCTTGGTATATAAGTGGATAGGTGCATTGTGTGCTAGTGAATTCTTAGTAAGAGGATTGAATTTTGTTATTGAAGGGGTAGGAAGACTTATTCTTGCGATATGAAGTTTTGAAAATGCATGGGGTATTGAATTCATGGTTCATAGTAGTGTTATGGTGTTATGGGTAGTACTTTGTAGATTCACGTAGGCTTGAACATAGTGAGAGAATTTCGTTTAGTTTAGTTTAGACATTAGTAGATGGATTTATGAATGCCCATGAGAGAACTATAAGATAAATAAAATGAGTTTGGTATTTATGGGGAATAGTTTAACTGAATGAGTATTTGAGAAGTGTTGCTAGGCTTGAAAGTAAGAAGTTGCATTGCCTAAAGCCTAGTAATTCTATCCTAGCTTTTGATTTATATGTCTATGCTCTATGCCATAGAGTTGTATCGGTGTTGTGATTCTTTAGTCAAATGTCTTGTTGAAATCATGCCTAAATCTATTGCTTACTAATGTTATTAGAATTTCTTAGAAGAGTGTTGAAGAAATCCTCTATTTGAGTATGAGCAGTCAGTATGATCCAGTCCATATGGCCTGCAATCTAGTTTAGCAATCAAGAAGATAAGATCCTATAGATTTCCAACTTTCCATCTCGTCTTACTACCCAAAGTTTCTCAAGTAAGGCCATTTCATGAGGTAAAATATTCACATTCATGCAATTTACAAATTCAGCTCAGTCCTTGCATCATCTTTTAGATTCAACTATTTAGTCATGACTCAGTTCATAAGTGTTCAATGCATAATCTCAGTTTTTAAGTATTCCAGCTCAGACAGTGTAATATCCCTTGTACGTCCTTGATCTCATTATCTCATGATTAGTTCTTACATTGCATTATTTATCACTTCACAATTCTATATGTATGGTTGTATCATGAATATTTCAAGTGATTTCTATACTCTCAGCATGAATCAGCTCCTTACAGTTGATGATAGGGGAATTTACACGCCTATAGTGCTATATTTTACCCATATTTTCGCAATGTTTTGAGAACAAATTATATATTTCATGCACTTTTAGTCCTTTTTCCTGTAAGTGAGCTAACGAACATGATTAGCAAAGTTTCAGGTATAAATGATGCAGAATTCAGCATTTTATGGATAACTTGACGCCAAAGAAAGCTTCACGAAAGGAGAAAAGGGAGTCTTGGACGCCAAGGACCAAAAGTGGCGCATGGAAATTCTGTCCCGGGCTAAAACAACAATCCTGAAGACTTTGGGGACTAGCAGTAATTTGTTAGGATTAGGATAATGATACATTAACCTAGTACAATTGGGTTAAGTATTTCATTAGCTTAGTAGGATTTGGTTAAGTATTTCATTAGCTTAGTAGGAATAGGATATGGGTATTATAAATACCCTATTTTGCTAGAGATTTTTATTCATTCCGCCATTCCTCACAATTCCCCCATTCCATCAATTCCCATCCATCCACCATCCATCTATCCATCAAAATAATTTTCTTTATTAATTCATTGTTGACATTATTTTTCATCAATTCAATTCTTAATTTCCGCAACAAGAGAAACGTTACTTGCAAAAAAAGTCACGCCTAAACGCCTACCACACTTTGCTACACGAAATCTTTATTGTGGTATAAAAACAAGGGCTATTGTGATTTCCTCCGCACTCATGGGTAACTAAACCTCTCTGTTGGGGTTATGGAAGCCGTATGAGATACTATCTATTGCTATGAGTTTGTGAGTTCGTGACACGTATGCTGCTTATATCATTATTCTCTTCATCTTAATGCAAATTCTTGTGGCTACAGACGCATAGAATAACGCCAGTATCGCATTAACTTGTTCGAAAGAAAAGTTATATGTCTGGAAAAAAGATAATGTCAAGGTAATAGGGTCCCATCCCCAATTAAAAATTTAGTGCCGTAACTGGATTAACCTCTTGGAGAGTTTGTACCGTTAGATACGCTTTAAGCTCGAAAGAGTTAAAGTGAAATAGTCCTTGTTGAGGTCGAAAGACGCTTGGATTTACCATCGAATACAATTCTCTATAAGCACATGCATGTCTGAATTCTGCACAACTCATAGCCAATAAAGACGTACAACTCATAAGGTGGACATAACCCCAACATCTCAATTCTCATTGATTTACATCTTACCAAACATTCTTTCTTTTTACTTTGCTATTTTCAGTTTTTACTTTAATATTTTTGTTACACATTATAATCCCCCCTTTTTACGAGACTTGCACTAAAAGTCTAGTAATCTTTGCTTACTTGTTGACCAAGCTATTCTCTGTGGGATCGATACCCAACCCAGTTGGGTTCTATATTTGCTAACGACCGCTTTACACTCCTACGAGAGCTGTAGATTGAGCGTTATTAAAAATTGGCGCCGTTGCCGGGGAATATGAGTGTCAATTAAGTTTGTGACAATTACTAGACCCTTTGGTCAAAGATTCTCGTACTTTTACTTTTAGTTTTTGTTTTTGTTTTATCCAGGTTTGTTAAGTGCACCAATGGATGCACAACGTGAAAAAGAAAGGATGGCTGCTCAAGTGCATCAACGGAATATTGATAATCCAGGTCGGGCAACAAATCCTGATGATGAGGACCTGGGCGATGAGGAGCTACTAAACCCACGGCATACTGCTGAGATGGCGGCACCCATGCAGAGAAGAGATCGTCAAGCTAGGTTTAGACCTGAACGCCGAGCTATGCAAATACCGTTCGATGATGATGATGATGATCTTGATGGAGATGGTGCCACAGGAGCCATTATTCTTCCGCCATTAGCACCCGGAGCAAAGTTTAATATCACAAGCACCATGATTCAGTTATTGCAACTCAAGGGATTATTTGGGGGACTAGCAGGCAATGATCTGAATATGCATCTCATCAACTTTATTTCTACATGCAAGTCGTTTGACAATCCTGGCATTGGTCAGAATGCAATTCGATTACGCCTATTTCCATTGTCTCTGTCTGGGGAGGCAACTCTATGGTTGAATGGGCTGACTCCTGGTTCTATTACTAATTGGAGGAAATTGAAAGATGCTTTCCTAGAAAGATTCTTTCCGCCATCCAAGAGAGCACAGTTGAGAGATGAGATCATAAATTTTCGGCAGCTTCCAACTGAAGCCCTCCATGAAACATGGAAGAGGTTCAAGACGAAGCTTATGCGGTGCCGAAACCACCATATGACCAATGTCCACTTTATGGAGATATTATACAGATCTTTGAATTCGGTGACTAAGCCAGTGGTAGATAATGCAGCAGGTGGATCATTTATGGACCTCACCTTTGTGCAGGCAAGCAATATGCTAGATCAGATGACAAAGCAAAGTAGAGCTTGGTATACCTGGGATTCTGAGGTAGCAAACTCTACTGTATCTTTTGGCATGACTGTAGAGCAGAGGCGAAGACAAGAGAATCATGACCAAGACATGACTCACATGAAAATGCAGATGGATCTTCTTACAAAGCATCTATTATCAGGGAAGACCGAAAAAGTTAAAGCTGTTACATCAAAAGGAAGAGAGGAATCCGATTCCGAGGAAGAAGCCAACTACTTGAACAATCAGGGGGTTTCCGAGGCAATGCCCAAGGAAACTAAGGTCAAAACTATTATGATAATTCAGGATATAAGGACCGTGCTCAAGGTAGTTGGAAGGATAAACTGACAGGAGTGGTTTGTATGTTCCTCCTGGAAAACGTGACACCGCTGCATCTGGTTCTGGAAATATGTCAATGGAAGATATGATGGCTAAACTATTGAAAGGAGTAGAGGCAACTAATACGGGAGTGAATGAGGTGAAGAACGACTTGTTCTCAATGAAGAAATTGGTTGACTCGCATTCCACTTCAATAAAACAGCTGGAGCAACAATTGAGTCAATTATCTGCGGCATTCAATCAAACAAAGGATGGCACTTTACCTAGCAACACTGTGCAAAATCCAAGGAACGATGGATCATGCATGGCTATTACTACCAGGAGTGGTAAGGTGCTGGAAAATTCATCCCAAAGCAAGCAAGTGGCTGAAAATAAAGAAGATGAGGACACCATAGACAATGACCAAGACGTCCTTGACGTCACCCCTAGTGGTTTGCAGCCTGAAAAGACCAAAATTCGAAAGCAAGAGGAGAAGAAAGCCGTGGAGAAAACAATTCCATATCCACCACCACCTTTTCCTCAAAGATTGAAGAAGATTGCGGATGATACAAAGTTCAGCAAATTCATGACGATGTTAAAGCAGCTGACCATTAATGTTCCGTTGGTAGAGGAACTAGAGCAAATGCCTGGGTACGCAAAATTCATGAAGGACCTTTTAACAAAAAAACGGGCGGTAAGCTATGAACCGACAGATAATGTTCACCATTGCAGTGCAATCGCTACAAGATCGCTAGTTCAGAAAAAGGCCGACCCTGGTGCCTTCACTATTCCTTGCACTGTTGGTTCTTTAAATTTTGCCAAGACATTATGCGATTTGGGAGCAAGCATCAATTTGATGCCACTATCCATCTACAAGAAGTTGGGGTTAGGTGATCCGACACCAACCAATATGAGGCTCGTGATGGCTGATAGGTCGGTAAAACGACCTATGGGTATCTTGAATGATGTGTTGGTGAAGGTTTCTTCACTCATCTTTCCTGCATATTTCATTATTCTGGATTGTGAGGTGGATTCTGAAGTTGCCATAATCTTGGGACGTCCTTTCCTCACAATTGGAAGTGTGCTTATTGACATGAGAGCTAATGAGCTTTTATTTCGGTTGAATGACGAAGTGGTCCGCTTTGATATATGCAAAGCAATGAAGCAGCCCAGCAATATGAATGTGTTATCTATAGCTGATGTTCATTATGAGGATAAGAAAGCATTATCTGTAGTGAAATAGCTTACTGTTGAGCCATTGTCTGTTGCGCTACTGAATGTTGAGCATAAGGATGATGAAGATTATGAAGAAACTATGTGTGCTCTAACAGAAATAGGGTCCTATTCTCATATTCCTAAGAAGTTAGACCTTGATCTTACAAATCAGCCTTCACAAACAGCGAAGACTTCCATTGTAGAGCCACCAATGCTAGAATCGAAAGAGCTCCCCAATTACCTAAGGTATACGTTCTTGGGATATGGAAATACACTTCCGGAGAGTGTTGCGGATGATTTAAGTGAACAGCATGTAGAGGCTCTCATCTCTGCTCTGATGAGGTACAAGAGAGCTATGGGTAGGAAGATAGATGATATAATTGGTATCTCTCCAGAGGTATGTATGCACAAGAGTCATATCGAAGAAGATTGCATGCCTACAAGTAAGTATCAGTGTCGTCTGAATCCATTCAGAAAACGATGCCCCATCTATCTCGATGAAGACTAAGTAATCGAGATAGCTATGTCGTGCCGCGATAATAAATCAAGCGCTTGGTGGGAGGCAACCCATCGTTTTTAAATGTTCTTGTTGTTTTTGTTTTCTTAGGATTTTGTCGAGCCATGACCAAAACTAAGGCGCTTGATGGGAGGCAACCCATCGTTCTAATCATTTTTGTTGTTTTTGAGTGAATGTAGGTACAAGAGGTGTAAAACGAGGAGGTCGGTTTCAAATTTTGATTTAGACGTATTACATGTTGAAGGTGGTAAGTTAGGAATGAAGATGCCAAAAGCTATGGATTGAGCATTGCTCATGGAAATATAGGCATCGAACAAGGCTAGGCCTAGGTAAAACTAGGCCACGAACAAGGCAAGGCCTATACTATGGCCCAAGGTCTCGGAATCTAGTGTGCCATAGCATAGGCGCCGCCCATGATCAAGTATGCCATAGCATAGGCGCCACCTATGCTAAAGCCTTTTGTCTCTGAATCTCATATGTCATGCTAAAGGCGCCGCCTATGGTTACTAAAGGCTTTGCAATAGGCGCCACCTATGCTCACCAAATGCTTTGCAAAAGGCGCCGCCGCCTATGCCAAGCATAGGCAAAGCTAAAGGCACCGCATATAGTCACTTTTTGTCTCCAAATCCGATTTTAAATGGGTCAAAACCCAACCCAACTTGGGTCTATAAATAGGAGACTTAGTCTTAAAGCACAAACACATTGAAAACCTATCTTAGGCGCCGCCCATAGCATCCAAATCCTCTCAAAATTTTTTATTTTGCTCTATTTATTCACAAGAACATCTCCAAAGGCTTCAATCACGTAAGTACTCTTTTGTTCATCATTTATTTTTCGTAAGTACTATGTTACTACGTCTATTATGAATTGCTAAATCTTGAAGTAGTATTGGTGATTTGAATGTGGTTGATGTGTTGTGATACAACTAAGTGAGTGAAAAAAAATGTAAGAATGATCTTAACATGTTTCCAACTTGTATTTAATTTTGATGCACTGTCATACTTTTGTGGAATTGACATGGTCAAGAATAGTGCATAATCTTGTCAATAGAAAGCTTACATGTTGGAATGACTTGTTCATCGAGATGAGAATTATAGTTAACTACCAACATATGAGGTTGCGATTATTTCTAGATGCTATACCTTGATTCAATCTCTATGTAGTAGTCTTGATATATCAAAAATGAAAGTATTGCCAAGATTACAAGAAGTATGACTGCACTGATTATATTGTTGGAACATATCACCTAAATGTATGTCGATGAAGTCTGAGTAATCGATATCATTCACTTAATTAGTTTGTGTCAACAAATTAAGTGTGGGGTGGTGACACTATTGTCTGTTTGTTGATTGAATCTTCCGAGATGAAGCTAACATGACTCTATTGAGATCTCAGGTACAATGGCACCAAAATACAAGAAAAGAAACCACTTCACAAAAAGGCTAGAAAAAGGGAAGAAAAGAGCAAGCTGAATCCTCCTTGCTGCAAATACCTCGACGCACTCTTTGAATCAAGTGGGGTACTTATGAGGATGACGACTCTGATGATGATTCCGATGCAGGGGGTATGATCCCGAACATAGAGAATGAGTCCGACTAACCAGGTCCTTCTCATTTATTTTCCACTGAGGACAGTGTGTCCCGTATAAGTGTGGGGTGATGGTATTTGTATTCTATATTTCTTTATCTGCATTTGCATTTATTTACGTTTGTTATTTATGTTTTCTATTTGCTTTATTTTTTTTTGTTTTTTTTTGTTTTTTTCTTAGTAGTAATTTTTTTTTTAACTTCGCATGAAATTATTCTAATAGGCAGCATGAGATTATGACAAGAGTTGTGCTAAAATCATGACTATTGAGACATTTAGGCTCTAATTGTGACTCACTATGTGATACTGTGTGGTTCAATTCCTTCATCTGTTGGGGCAAGAGTCTATACTACTCCCAATAAAGTCGACCATGTGCCTTGCGTGTGTGAGATGATAGTATATTCTATGTTTGTGGCTGATGCTAGAACTTGCCTGGTATGTATGTAAAGCGAAAATAAGGAGTGCAAGTCTAGGAGATGATTTAGGCATTTCTTTGACAACCTATACTTGTTTACCTTCTTTTTACCTACCCATGGACATTAGCTTAGTTAACCCCTTTTGAGCCTTAGCCTATTTTCTTTTACAACCTCATATGTAAGCCTAATCCATTTTTTCAAGATCATAATTTGATCCAAATTCCTAAGTGCTTTAAATTATAAAGTCATGTGACAAAATAAGAGGAAATTGGGTGAGTATGATGCTTTAGAATGTATTGGTGCTTGAATTTGTTATGCAAAAGAAAAGTGCTATCATAAGAGGTATGTTATGAAAAGAAAAAGAAAAGGAAAACTGAAAAGATAGTCATGTTTAAAATTGAACAAAAGAGGAGAAAAAAGGGGTGGTAGAATAAAAGAACGTAGAAAGGTTGTTTGAAAGAAAAAGCGTTAATGATACAATGTGATGTATTAAAGCGATTAGGAACATAGTCACTATTTCTGGCCAAAATAGTTCTACCCGTCCCTTAGCCTACATTACAACCATCAAAAGACCTATTTGATCCTATGCTTAGTATTCTGACATTTAGTGGAGCATTACACTAAGGGCAAGCCTATGGTCATCAGTTGCTGCATATGAGTTCTTTGTGAGAGCGAGAGCAAGGATATTTCTATACCCATGTTTGATAAATATACTATGCTTGAGAGTGATTATGGGTAATATATTGTGAGACACACATGGTTGATGAGTTTTGGGTAGTGGTGTATAATTCTTTGCACCTTAACTTTTGTATACGAATTAACTACCATCATGAGTCTATGCTAGAGGTTAAATTGTTTCTACTAATGATCGGAGAGCTACTCTTTGTTGATAATTGTTTTGCTTGTCTTGACGAATATTTTGTGTTGATACTGTGAAACCCTAAGTTGATGTTTAGATGGACATGATAGTTTGTTCGAGGAGGAACAAAGCTTCAAGTGTGGGGTGTTGATGATAGGAGAATTTACACGCCTATAGTGCTATATTTTACCCATATTTTAGCAATGTTTTGAGAACAAATTATATATTTCATGCACTTTTAGTCCTTTTTCCTGTAAGTGAGCTAACGAACATGATTAGCAAAGTTTCAGGTATAAATGATGCAGAATTCAGCATTTTATGGATAACTTGACGCCAAAGAAAGCTTCACGAAAGGAGAAAAGGGAGTCTTGGACGCCAAGAACCAAAAGTGGCGCATGGAAATTCTGTCCCGGGCTAAAACAACAATTCTGAAGACTTTGGGGACTAGCAGTAATTTATTAGGATTAGGATAATGATACATTAACCTAGTACAATTGGGTTAAGTATTTCATTAGCTTACTAGGATTTGGTTAAGTATTTCATTAGCTTAGTAGGAATAGGATATGGGTATTATAAATACCTTATTTTTCTAGAGATTTTTATTCATTCCGCAATTCCTTACAATTCCCCCATTCCATCAATTTCCATCCATCCGCCATCCATCTATCCATCAAAACAATTTTCTTATTAATTCAATGTTGACATTGTTTTTTATCTATTCAATTCTTAATTTCAGCAAGAAGAGAAACGTTACTTGCAAAAAAAGTCATGCCTAAACGCCTACCACACTTTGCTACACGAAATCTTTATTGTGGTATAAAAACAAGGGCTATTGTGATTTCCTTTGCACTCATGGGTAACTAAACCTCTCTGTTGGGGTTATGGAAGCCGTATGAGATACTATCTATTGCTATGAGTTTGTGAGTTCGTGACACGTATGCTGCTTATATCATTATTCTCTTCATCTTAATGCAAATTCTTGTGGCTGCATACGCATAGAATAACGCCAGTATAGCATTAACTTGTTCGAAAGAAAAGTTATATGTCTGGAAAAGAGATAATGTCAAGGTAATAGGGTCCCATCCCCTATCAAAAATTTAGTGCCGTAACTGGATTAACCTCTTGGAGAGTTTGTACCGTTAGATACACTTTAAGCTAGAAAGAGTTAAAGTGAAATAGTCCTTGTTGAGGTCGAAAGACGCTTGGATTTACCATCGAATACAATTCTCTATAAGCACATGCATGTCTGAATTCCGCACAACTCATAGCCAATAAAGACGTACAACTCATAAGGTGGACATAACCCCAACATCTCAATTCTCATTGATTTACATCTTACCAAACATTCTTTCTTTTTACTTTGCTATTTTCAGTTTTTACTTTAATATTTTTGTTACACATTACAATCCCCCCTTTTTATGAGACTTGTACTAAAAGTCTAGTAATCTTTGCTTACTTGTTGACCAAGCTATTCCCTGTGGGATCGATACCCAACCTAGTTGGGTTCTATATTTGCTAACGACCGCTTTACACTCCTACGAGAGCTATAGATTGAGCATTATCAACAGTCACTAGAGTCTAGTCAGCTCAGAAATCAATTTCATGATAAAGTTATAATTTTAACTTAGCTATATCCTTCATTACCATACATGTGATATGTGCATCATTCTATAGTTATAAGACTTCAATGAGTTCTATCCCTCATTCGAGGACCAATGATTTCAAGGGAGAGATAATATAACACCCCGTATTTTTGGGCTAGACTTTGAAGCATCATTCTTATGTGTGTAAACTATAATCCCATGATTTTCTTTTGAATTCATGTGTCATGATATTTATCCTAGTGTGTGAAGTACTTTCGAGGTGAAAAATGTTCATAGAAATCTTTTAGAACAAAGTTGAGCTATGAGCCTTTGATTAGTCAAAAGTTTGATATTTGATCCTATAAGGGTCAACTTTGAACATGTATACCTTTTGATATATGTAGAATTTTTCATATCAGGATCAATCAAATTGTATATAATTGGGTTAGCTTTCCAATGATACTAATTTCGCCTTAATCCGATACCTGAGTGAAAAGTTATGACCTTTTCCATGAGAGGCAGTGAGGGTCACATACCCCCGCGCCGTGATGGCTAGTCAACCCGAATAGGGGTAGTGCCATGATGGTTATTTCTATAGGAAAAAGAGGCCAAGGGGGTAGTTTAGCCTTTACCCTCAATCCCAGCCACACAAACATGATTTATAACTTTTAAAGGGGCATTATTTGCCCATCTTCCTCGTGACGAATCACGTAAAAAGCCTCGCCTTTCCCTGAGAACAATTTCTAGCTTTTTTCTCTCAAGAACACAAGGATTCAAGATTTTTTTTAAGAATCCATTCAATTAAGGTATGTGGGGTTATGAACAAGGATACTCGTTTCATCCTTGTGCCCAAAACTAGATTTAAGGTTGAATTTAGATTAATGTCAATTTAGGATTCATACCCAATTATCATTATTTGAAGTTTATGCAGTTATAAGTGATTTAAGTGTTGAATTTCATATCTACTTTCACAAGTTAATACTTGTGACTTGATTTCACATTTTGAGAATTGAATTTCATTATCTTGACTAGAATTGTTAAAGTATTTCAAGATTATTAATGTTGACCATGAATTTTGTTGTGATTTGACATGATTTTCTAGCATGGGGTGTAAGCCCTATGTTTAAGCCTTGATAATTCAAGAAAGATGATGTTTAAGAATTCTTTGATAAGCATGTATTCAGGTTTTAAGAAATATTTGATTGCTTGATCCTCATCTAAGATATAGAATCCACACACTTAGTTTTGATTATAATTTTAAACAGATAGATTCATAACTGATTTTCATTATAAACCCTTATGCTACTTTAAGGTGGATTTCCTACAAAATGATCATATTAGTAAGAGAGTAGTATTTAGCACCGAGTTGGGTATGCTTCCTAGTTCAGATGCCCCAAAACTTTGAGCCAATATAGGTTCATATTATTTCCAATTTATATGGATGCAGATCCAGATTGTGATCACTTAGTCCTACTCCTTGGTGAGAGTATGACCACTCTCCCTAACGTAAGCTTTCCCCCTCAAGGGAACTAAACATTGGAGACCATGATTGCTCACATGGTGTATGTCGTTTAGAAGAACCTCCCTATATCCTAAGACAAAATAAAAGAACAACTTTTAGAAACTAAGTGTAAAGGCCCACAATTTTATTCGGATATTGTTTTACATAAGACATTAGCTATCAGATTTTAGCTTTCAGCTTATGTATGATAAAGGTGAGTCTTTTACACTTAGCCGGCAAGATTTGAAAGTATACTCAACTTCAGTCCTACTCATTCCACCAATAGAAAGAGTAAAAATACAGCTTTTAGAACTAAGTGTTATAGCTCACAAGTTTTATATAGTATGCTTTATTATTCATGAGTTTTAATTTTTAGCTTTTAGTAATTCAAGCTCAAGGTGAGTCATTTACACTTAGCATACATTATTTGAAATTTATTATGAATATTCAGTTATTATTATACTTATGGATTCACCCCACATACTTAGTATATTCTAGAAGTACTGGTCCACATATATGTCTATGTGATTTATTGTCTCATAATGTTGGTACAAGTTGTAGTACGTACATCATAATCAAATAGTTTATAGCTTTCAGTCAGCAGGTGATGAGTCCTTTTAATTTGCGGGCTCGAGTCAGTCATTGTTCAAGTAGCATATTATTTTATTTATTCAGTCGTATTGATTAGGGATAGTTGGGGGTCTTTTCTGGGATATCTATAGTCAGCATTAGCAGAGGCTTTATAGGAAGTCAGTAGAGTTAATGTATTTGATTCTAGTTTTGTTTTGTATAAGAGTTGTAATCATTTTAATCTAGTTTTGTATTGATAGTATTCAGAAAAGATTTATCTTCTGCTATTTATTTCAGATTTATGTTAATATATTTAGCTTCTCACGAGTTAGACAAGTATCATGGGTTAAATTAGGATAATTTGTGGTTCTAAGCACCGTGTGATGTCCATGGCGTAGTCTCAGGGCATTACAGGTGAAGATGCTGAGCCAGCAGTGTGGGAAGAATTCTTGAGCACTTTTCTTGAACACTTCTTCCCCCATGAATTGCAAGAGGCTATGACTTAGGGGTTTATGAATCTGAAGCAAGGTAAGATGAATGTTAAGGAGTACACATTGAAGTTCACCCAACTGTACCAATATTTCCTCGAGCTTGCGTCTAATATTATTACCCGAATGAGGAAGTTTGCTTTAGGTCTTTCCTGTGATTTGGTGCTAGAGTGTAAGGTTGCTATGCTAAATAGTGACTTGGACATATCCATGCTAGTGGTTTAGATGAAATTGGTGGATGATAAGAGAAGGAAGTAGGTAGAAATAGAGCAAGATAGAGTAAGAATACTAGGTACGCAGAGCAGGATACGAGCCAACAAAATAGTAGGAAAGGGGGTAGACATTTGGCTAAGAAAAAGACTTAGGGAAATTCTTATCCTTCAGCTATGTAAAGAAACAAAGGTACCCCCTGGACGTTACACAATTCTTATGACTACGAATAGGTCAAGCTAACCCATGATATCGGCTCAGCATTGACCTCTCATAAATGTATACTTGAAATATGAGCAAAAATTGTAGAAAGACTCATCATATTAAGTCTTGACAAGCCTCTAATGTAATAACTGAAGAAATTCCCCTCTTGGTTCTAACACTACTCCCTAAACATATATGCTCATAAACCTTAAAATAGCATATGGGTTTAAAAACTGAAAACCAACTATGCTTTTCTTATTTAAATCATGTTAATCAATAAACTTATGGATTTTAGGTCTTATTTGAGATCATAAGATCAAAACTGAACTTTAATTATGTTGTAGTACTTGTAAATTGTACTTATAAGCTTGATCTTCTTGTAAACTCAATTACTTATGCTTAAAATTGAAATCATTCATTACCTCATAGAAACTTCTTATCAAAATATCAAACTCAATGCTCATATTGATATCCTTTATCAACTCACCAAACTTCACGTAAAAATAATAAAATTCGTCTCATAATAGTAATCATGTAAGTAAAAACATGAGTAAAGATAAATTCTTGTACAAATTGAACCTTAAATCATATGGTAACGCCATAATCTCAAAAACATGAAAATTAAGTATGGACCCTAACTGAAATCTCATAAATTCCATTGTAGAATCAAAGATTTTAAGAACATGGATGAAAGATTATCCTTGTTCAAACCCAACATACAAAAGTTTAGGGAATATCTTGAAGGAGGCTTGAATTGGAGCCTTAGGAGTTAAACTTTTGAAAGAAACTCTGCCTCTTTATTGTTGAGAGTGTAGAGAAGAATGAGCTTTGGAAACTAGCTAAGAATGGGAAAATAATGTTTATTGGATAATTTAATTTGTGTAAAAGGAGTTTGAGGTGAGGAAAAGATAAAATTACCCCTAAGGAAACTAAAAAAATGTAGGAATTTTTCAGCTGACAACTAGGTTGACAACTCGTTAGTTTGGTGACAACTTGTTAGCCTAGTCATTAATCTCTAGTTAGATTTTGCCATTTACTGGTTATTGTTGATGACTTGATTTGATGGATCATCACCTATTCCATGGCTTGCCAACTTAGTTTTCACCTAGTTGACAGCTCGTCAACTTAGTCATCACCTTCTAACAGACAAATACTCCTAAGTAAAATAAACATCACATTCTACCCCAATATCGGATTAAGGTGAAATTAGATGTGTTGTAAAGAATACTCGAATATTTTTCCTATGATATATAGTAATCCAACTAACCCATTATATTCTAGGAGTAATGGTCATTTAAAGTTGACCCAAGTAGGGAAGTCTACTAAAACTTAATCGATAGAAAAGCTCTCAACTCAACTTTGAGTTAGGAGATTTTTATGACCTTAATCCATCTTCAATGATGCTACCTTAATGTATAATTGATAATTACACTTTTATTGGCATGGAAATCATTGGGTTTAGGTATATACACATAGGAAAGATTGTTTGAATTCTAGTCCAAAAATATGGGGCGTTACATTATCTCCCACTTGGAATCATTCATCCTATAATGAAGACTGAGATGAGAAAAAGGTTTATTTTTATCTACAACTGAATTACTCACCCCAAGAACACACATATAAAAAACAATGAAAGCTACATATGAACCGAATAGGTCGAACTAATTTGAGTAAGGATGTTAGTGAGTAGAATAGATTAAATGGGAATTCTTACCTCAGGCTTACTCTGTACTAGGAGTAAATAGGTTAGGGTATTGAATCATCATATCATCTTCTCCTTCACATATTTCTCCCTCAACTTACTAATTTCGCCAAAGAACTTTTACTGAATCCACATCCTTATTCCTTAGCCGTTGAACTTTTTGATCAAGAGTTTCAACTGGGACTTTCTCATAGGACAAACAATCCTTGACTCCAATACTTTTTATGGTGACTACTAAGGATGGGTCCCCAATGCACTTCTTTAACATTGAAACATGGAAAAATAGAGGGACGACGACTAATTCAGGTAGAAGATCTAAATCATAAGAAACTTCTCCAACATACCTTACTATTTCATAAGGACCAATAAATTGGGGACTAAGCTTTCCTTTCTTCCCAAATTTCATCATCCCCTTCATGGGTGATAGTTTAAGAACACCCAATTACCTACTTCAATATTTAGTTCTCTCTTCCTCACGTCTATATACAATTTCTGGTGACTTTGAATAGTCCTCAACCACTCATGAATTAACTAGACCTTTTCTATAGCTTTAAGAATAGAATTTGGCCCAACCAAGGTTGCTTCACCAACTTTCAACCAATCTATAGGTGACCTGCATCTATGACCATACAGTGCTTCGAATGGATCCATCCAAATACTAGCATGATAACTACTATAATAGACAAACTCAATCAAAGGTAGATGATCATCCCGACTTCCCTTAAATTCCATTATACAAGATCTCAACATAGCTTCCATTGTTTGAATTATACATTTAGCCTGACCTTCTATCTGCAGATAAAAAGTCGTACTAAGCTTCACCTTTATACCAAGGCCTTTCTAAAATGACTGCCAAATCTATGAAATGAATCATGGGACTTTATTTAAAATAATGGAAAAGGGAATCCCATAAAGCCTTACTAGCTTGTGAATATACATCTTAGCATAATCTTATGTTGTATCTGAAGTCTTAATAGGTAAATAGGCTTACTTGGTCATTTGATCCATGATGACTTAAATTGAATCATGCTGACGTCTGGTGCAAGGAATTCCAGTAACAAAATCATGTTAATGACCGAATTTCAATATCCTATAGTGTACCTCTAGGCCTTTTTGTTCAATCTTTACCTGCTAACAATTGGGATACTTGGCCATAAAATCTGCTATGTCCCTTTTAATACTATTCCACTAATAAATTTCTCGCAAGTTGTGGTATAACTTAGTAGCACCAGGGTGAATCAAATACTTCAAATTGTAAGCCTCTAATAATATTCTTTCTCTCAACCCATCCACATTAGGGACACAAAGACAACCTTGATAGCGAAGTTCACCATCTCCCCATTGGGATAAAACTTCAACCTTATGATGTTGAGCTGCATCCAATAAATGGCTATGTATGGGATCACTGCGCTGCTTCTCCTTCACTTCCACCACTAAAGACAATTCTTAACTATTTTGGACTGCTACTCCCCCATCATCGATAGCAAGAAAACATACACCTATATGAGCAAGTCTATGCACTTCCTTGACTTACTCTCATTCTTCTTTCTTCACATGAGCCACACTACCCATAGAAAACCTACTCAGCATATCTTCTACCATATTTTTCTTACCCATATGGTAAAGCACATTCATGTCTTAATATTCCACAACTCCAACCACCTTCTTTGACAAAGATTCAAATTCTATTGCATAAATACATATTGGATACTTTGATGATCAATGAAAATGTCAACATAGACACCACATAAGTAGTACCTCTAAATCTTCAAATCAAACACAATAGCTAACTCTAAATCATGGGTTAGCTAACTCTAAATCATGGGTTAGATTATTATATTCATAATCTTTAAGATGTCTGGAGGCATAGGATATTATCCTCCCACTTTTCATCAAAACACAATCTAACGCAACTCTAAACGCATCATAATACACCATAAATCAGTCCAACCCCTCTGACAAGGCTAACACTAGAGCTAAAATCAGTCTATACTTTAACTCTTGAAAACTCTTATCACATTTATCTGACCATATAAACTTCACCTTTTTTTTAAACCTAATCAATGGTGCATATATTAAGGAAAACCCTCAATGAACCTCCTATAGTAATCAGATAAATCCAGAAAGCTCTAGCTATTGAATGGATTAGTGGGACTAGGATAATTCTTTACTACATTAGTCTTCTATGGTTCTGCATGAATACAAACCCTGAAAATAACATTCCCCAAACCCAAAATTTCCACTTACTAAACTTTGCATAAAGGTGATGATCCTTAAGGGTATACAATGCTGTTATCAAATAGTCTACATGTTTCTCCTCACTCCGAGAATATACGAGTATGTCTTCTCTGAAAAGATGACAAACATGTACAAGTACTTATTAAAGACCCTATTCATCAAATCCATAAAGGCTGCAGGAGCATTTGTTAGTCCAAGAGACATAACCACAAACTCAAAATGACCATATCGGGTTCAAAAGGCAGTCTTCAGGATGTCATTCTCCCCAAACTTCTACTGGTGATACCCAAATCTGATATCAATCTTTGAAAACCAATGGGCACCCCAAAGATGATAAAATAAATTATCAATTCTAGGAATGGGGTACTTATTCTTGATGGTGACCTTGTTTAACTGTCTTTAGTCTATACACATTCTGAGAGTGTAATCCTTCTTGCACACAAAAATTATTGGAGCACCCCATGGGGAAACACTAGGTCTGAGGAACCCCTTATCTAAGAGGTTCTTAAGTCGCTCTTTTAATTCTTTAAGCTTGGTCAGAACCATACGATAGGGAGTGTGAGAACCTTAAAAAATTTTACTATTTTATTTTTAACCCTTTCATGTCCATAACACTAATTTTTGACTTGAATCATGATTATGGATACAAATAGAGTGTATCCAAAGAGTTTTAGATATTTTAGAATGGTTTTGGGGTCATTTTGGAATTCCAAGGTAGTAAGCCTCTATATTTTGGACATTCCATAGAGGTTAGCCTCCGCGATTTTAATATGGAATGGAGGCAGTTTGCCTCCACGATAAGACTGTGTCACAAAGTATAACCTCTGCAATAATGGAGTGTCTAGTAGGATAACTTTCACGATAATTCAGTGCCTCAATTATGTTGTAAATTTTTGTTATTGTTTTCAGTTAAGAGAGAGGGTATTTTGGTCTTTTCACCTTTTCCATGACCTTTAAACATAAAAGTGACCCTTTTCCATTAGTTTTCAAAGATTAAAAGCTACTATATCACTCCCAAACACAAAACCAAGAACATTCAAAGGTTTCTAGGTTTATTCATCAATCGAGCTCCTAACTACAAATTGCTTACAAACTTTTGTGTATTTCAGGCATGTATCTCTCTCCCTAAACAAGTGTTATTATTATGGAATAAATTTGTTTGATTTTCACAAGGTTTTGATCTTGTATTTTGAATGATGGGTTGATGGTTTTGATAACTATTGATTAAATTGTTATTTCCATGTTTTATATACAATTGCTTATGCTTTATTGATGGTTTGTGAAATCATGGTGTGCATGGGTATGGTGATGGAATGGGAGTCATGGATTACCCAAAATAATTGGATATTTGGTATTGGAATTGATAAGAACCTCAACCTACTTGCATAATTGGTTTTGAAATATGAGCTCATAAGGATTTGTCCATTTCTAATGCATTGCACAAATGACTATGTGGATATGAATGATTTTCAAAAACCTTGGGTATTATGGATTCATCCAAGTTGATGAATAATGGAGTTTAGGGTCGTGGATTCCCTGAGTGATGGCATATTGATATATGCTTGCAAGCTTTTGTCAGTATGACGATACCACTTGATAATGCCTTAATGATACACTCTGTGATTGAATGAATAGGTTATGTTCAAATTCTTAATTAGGATTAAATATCTTTATGCAACTTGCTGTGAAGGTAGAGGCCCAAAGTAGACTAATATTGGAAAACACATTTGCCGGCATGAGGGTTTTGATAACCATGTGCATGTGTAACATTATATATATTTGTACCCTAGATAGGATAGGGTCATTGATTCCTCGGCTTCCAGGATATCTCTAGTTCATGTGGCTTTACCTACTGGGTCCCTTTTAGTAGGGTGAGCTAGACCCATATAGCTTGTGGATGTTTTTATAATGGCAGAGCTATACAATCCAGGTTAATGTTTTAAACCTCATGTCAAACTTTGTTCCCTATCACAACATCTTATATATATGTACATGAATGTGCGCATATAATTTTTGGACTAATTTGTACTTGGCATTATTTTATCCTTTATCTTTGAATTACATGCTAGCGCTTACCCCGCTAACTGTCATAGGACCTTTATTATTTCATAATGTAGGGCCCGAAGATACTTTATTTGCCCTTGTGAAGTATTAGGTTAATTAGCATATCCATTGAGTTGCTATGATATGGTGAGCCTCCATTCTTCAGAAGACATTATCATTTTATCATTCTTCCTTTATTGATTCAATACTTATGGGTTATTTTGGTCATGGTTTGGGGAATGTCCTGACTGATTTAATATTTGATATTCTAAATTAGAGGCTTCTGTAGATAACTATGGATTAGGATTTTTGTTTGGGATCATAGAACAATATATTGGTTTATTTAGATTTTATATGTTTATTTGAATTGCTTCCACTATTATATATTTTGCATTTTGTTGGCTAGGCTAATAAGGTAGTGGTCTCCAGTCCTCGGTGAGCTTGAGATACCCATCATGTCCAGGGCCTGGTTTGGGTTGTTACAAGCTTGGTATCAGATCTTAGATTCAGGGTTATTTGGTGTCCACAAAGGTATGTCGAGTAGAGTTCTTTTAATGGGTGTGTAGCATGCCACACTTATAATGAGAAGGCTACAAGGAATTTAGGTAATGTTTTCCTTTCTTGTGTTCTATTTTGGGGTATAGATTCTAGTGTCATGAATTCTCTCTAACTCCCAGTTTGCTTGCATTTCAGATCATGCCTCTTTGAAGATCTGAAATTAGTAGAAACTCTACTAGGAACTTTGTCCTACTGAGGGAAATATGGAGGGAATTCACCCCTCTTATGGAGTATAGATCCGGTCTAGGTTCCCTGTGAAACACCTTGGATTTTTTGTCCTTTTGAAAAATTTCTGAAATTTTATCCTCACGATCCTGAAGGTGACTATACGGGTCATAAAACCCTAGTCATAAGATGGTCAGTGAGATTTTCTTCAGTTAGTGTTTTGGTAACGAGTCATAACGACTCCATACGATTTGTAAGGTAGAAATCATAGGGTGTCTGATGTATGCCATAATAATTCCTATCTTGGGTACGGAAGGAGGGTACGAGTCATTAGGACTAGATATGAGTCATATGGTACGACTCATAACCAGACCAGTAAAGGGCCTTGGTGCCTCTATTTTGATTACGACTCATAGAGATGATGAACAAAATGAAGAAGAACATAAGGTAACACTTTTTGAAATTAAGGAAAAATTAGATAACTACTCTACTAGAAAGATAAAGAAACTTGCAAGAGTGTTGATTAACCCTATGTGTGAATTGACTACTGAGAAAAATCTATAGAAGAGAAAGTAGAAAATCAAGAGCTTGAATCTATTGCTTTAACTCTCTAGATATCTAAAATAGAAGAATTGTTCACAAAATTAAAATCTAAAAATTTGAGTTTAATGTGCCAACTGGAGAAAGTAAATGGCTTTGATGATAAAGGGAAGAAAGAATCTTCAAGGCTTCAAATTGAGCTTGAAGAAAAATTAAGGGGTTCTCAAAATTACCTTATGGCTTCCCTCCATAAGAATGAAAAATTAGAAAGTGACTTGGTCTGTATAAGGGATGAACTTACCAAATCACTAAAATGAACCACATCCTCTCAAATCCTTTCTAATTTAACTGGTCAGAATGTTCTTATTATGGAAGAGATGGAAACTTTAATAAAAATAGTTAGTTTTGGCTTTGAGCTAAGATAAGCAGTATTAAATACATTTATAAGGAGAACTATTATCCTAAGGGTTTCATGCATTTTAAAAATATGAATAAGAACCCTCTACCTGGATGGGCCAACAAAGATTTCATCACATCATTGTCTTTCTATTGGGAAATCAAACTCAAGTGGGTTCCTAAATCTAACAAATGACTATGTTTGCATGTAAGAGGAAGGGAATGCAGTAATAACTGGTTCATAGATAGCCAATTTTCAAAGCATATGATAGAGATGAAGGACTGCCTTCTTTATCTCAACACACTTCAAGGTGGAGGTGCCTCTTTTGGAAATGCTAAAAACGGATATATTCATGGTGTGGGAAAGATTGGAAAATCACCCTATCAATCCATAGAAGTTATGTATTATGTGAACGGGCTAAAGTAAAGTCATTTAAGTATTTGTCAAATCTGTGACACATGTAATAAGGTTAAATTCTCAGCTGATGGATGTACAATGTCAAGATTTAAGTCTTGGAGAGCTATTCCCAAATCCAAGAGGATAAAAAAATATGTATGTGGCTGATTTAAAGTCTGTGGCTGATAGGGAATTAACTTTCTTAGATGTTCAAAGTGAAGATGTTGAATTGTGGCATAGAAGGCTGGGACATGTAAGTTCCTCTTTGCTAAACAAGTTGATTTCAAAGGACCTATTCCATGGTATGCTAAAGCTTAAAATTATAGACAACAAGTTTTGTAATGCCTGTGTTAAGGGCAAAAAACCCAGGTCTTTTTTTTAGTTAAAGAAGCAGGTTAGTACTTTTAGACCCCCTGAGATACTGCATATGGATCTTTGGGGACCTATTAAATTCCAAAGTAGCGGAGGAAAAAATTATGTATTTTTCATTGTGGATGACTACTTCAGGTTCACCTAGACAATATTTTTTAGAACCGAGGGTGAAAACTATGACGTTCTGGTTACTTTTGCCAAGCAAATTCAAATGAAGATAAAACACTAAATTCAGATTAGATCATGGAATTGAATTTATGAACTCCCAAGTTTTAGGATTCTATGTTGAAAAAAAGAACATAACTCTCATAGATATTTCCAGGACCATGCTGATTGATAGTGGGCTTTCAACAAACTTTTGGGCTGAAGTTGTAAATACTACTTTCTATGTGAAAAATTGGTTCTTGATTAGATCACTCTTGAGTAAGACCACTTATTAGCTCATGTTCAGTAAAAATCCTAAGCATGAGTACTTCAGACCTTTTGGGTGCAAATGGTTTTTTTTAAATAATAGGAAGAATGATCTAGGAAAGTTTGGCTCTAAAAGTGATGAAATAGTATTTGTGGTCTATTCATCAACAAACAAAGCATACAGAGTTTTGAATTAAATAACTTTGTGTGTTGAAAAAAGTGTGCATGCAGTATTTGATGAGTCAGGAAAGCTAATGAATCCAGTTGATGGTGAAGAATCAAAAATTGAAGAACTTAATCCTTTTCGAAGGCATGATATTGCTGAAGATGATGTTCAAGAACTAAATAATACAAATAACAATGATGAAAGTAATGGTGATCTAGAATCTTATTCACAGGCCCCAGCTCTAGTAGAAGAACACCAAGAAGGGTCTAATCAAATTTCACAGGGAAATGGTCCTTATGGAACTCATCTCAGAAGGTTGAATTGGAGGAACAAATCCTCTCATCCACTTAATAATCTAACTGCACCCTTGGAATCTAGAGTCCAAAAAAGAACTCAAGCTAAAAATGTCATGTCATTTTTGGCATTTTTGTCCAAAATTAAGCCAAAAATGTGAAGAACATGTTGAGGCTGGGGTTGATCAAAATAACCTGACCTTCTAGATAAATTAATTCTTCTCCCTAAAATTTGTTATGATCAGGAGAAAGGTATCCTTGTTAAAGTAGGTACATATTAGTATAACTCAGTACCATACCTTTATAGGTATACACCAATGGGAATAACTTTTGTAGATGACAAATGTGACTTTCACAAAATTGAGGATTCTCTCAAGACAGAGAGGGACCTAGCCCATCTATGAGGTAAGTACCAAAATAGTGTGCTTTAAAAATTGTAAAATTCTATTTCAAAAGTCACACATCTTTTCTTCTTAGTCTAAAAGCTGTTAATTCTTAACAAGGTAAAGAGTCACACCTATTAGAGTCAGACATGTCATTTCAAAAAGGCACAATTTAAATGACAATGGTCACCTCTTTTAATTACAAAATCAACCCTTTGTTATATTTTATTTCATCCTCCTCCAAATTAATTCAAATTATCTTCCTCAATTGTTCTTTATATCAGAATTGAATTGGTCCTATTCTCCCTCTCTCACAAAAAGCATGAAATGGTAGACAATTCTACTTTCTCAACTCCCATTAAGGATCCAGTAGTCAATAAAGCCCCAAAAAGTCAATTTGAAAAATCCCAAATCAAAAATTCTAATCCTTTAATGCGCAGAACCATAGAAGACATCACCTTAAGTCCTCAACAAGAACCTGTATTACTTAAAACTTTTCAAAAATTCCAAAACCCCTAAATGAGTCTGTCCCCGTCAAAACTCTCAACCAACAAAATTTCTGCTAAGTCAACCTTAGTATAGGATCTACTTCTAGGTTTTGGTTCTCTAATTGAACAAGAAATCTCTCACTCCAAAGTTCCTTTTTCCTCAAAAGAACAAAAATTACCTAAAGACTCTCAAATCCTTATTTCTTCTAAACAACTTGAGAAAACAAAACTCTTTAAAAACCCTACAAGGGCCTAGTTCCCCCACTCCTTTAGTGTCAAACACTATGTTTGCCTAACTATGTGACAAAGAAATACTAGTAAAGAGGTCTAATCTTTCCATCAATGTGAATTGGGAAGTTGAAAACCTACTTTTGCTTACAAATAATCCCAAGGAAAGCTCCTTTTGTGTTGAAAATCAAGAAGCAGGTGAAAAAGCTATTGTGGAAAAATATAAAGAGCTTATGTTACCTCTAAATAAGGAGGATGAAGCAGATGACAATAAATTACCTCTGAGGCGGTCTGTACAGAAATAAAGGGGTAGCAAATATACGGAGAAAGTGGTTGATTTTGGTACAAATGTTTCTAGATCATATTATACTAAGGGATCTAAAAAAGTTGTTAGTGGATGCAATGAAGGTAAGCAAGTTTTCAACCACAAAGAGAAGAAGACTTAAGAAAGCTATTATAGTGAAGGAGCTAATGTTAAAGTTTTATAGGTTCGAGAGGGTGAGGACATTGATCCTGATGTTGCTGCTGCAACATAGAAATAAAGAAAAGAAATTCATGTTGCAGGAAGGAACAGGTCCTCTCGTTCAAAGTGTGGTAGCCCTATAGGAATGAAATAGAAACAAATTGCTATTAAGAAGAAGAAAGTCTCTGAGGGACCTGGTCCTAAGAAGATAAAAGCTATTGAAAAAGAATTAAGAAGTTATTCCAAAAGAAGAAGAAAGGAAATAAGAAAAGAAGGACGGGTCTAGAAAGCAAAGGAATGAAATTTTGAAAACTTAGAAAGTCTTGTCTAGTAGAGTATTTGATCCCAAGATTTATCAGAAACCTGGCATAGTAGAGTTAGTGGAATATGTTAAACACTAGGGATAGTTACACCTCTTAGAGGAACCAGCTCCCATGGTTTCTGAAAAGGTAGTCAGAGAATTCTATTATACAATAGATTTCTTAAATGATAGGTTAAGCCTAAAAAACTAGATGAAGAGGCACTAGGAAAAATTCTGGATATGCCTATTATGGGTGTGAGGACTATTGTGAAACAACAACCCTCAACTGAGTTCATGATTGATGCTTCAAAGGTGGGAGCGACTTTAGTAGCTACGGTGATCATGGAATTTCTCATAAGTGAGTTTCAGCTGGTTTTTGTATTTGTCAACAAGGTTATTCTCCCAAGGCCAGAAAAGATGACTATAGCCCCTGCTGTTGATCTATTTCTAATAGAGTGTCTGAGTAAATTTGAGCTGATAAATTTTGTTTCTCTTATGATATAGAACATGAATAATGTGATCAATAAGAAGGAAAGAAGACATGAGATGTCTTATGTGCACGTCTTGAACAAGGTTTTTAATCACTTTGGAGTGTTTGGGACTAAAAAAACTCCTAGAATAGTCAAATAAAATCGTAGTCTAACAACATTAGAAAAAAATAAATGCATTAAAGGAAAAGTGGGAACTATGTCCTAAATGTAAAAGCTATTGTCTACTCAGGAAAACTTAAGCAAAGAAATGGAGGAGATGAGGATTAAGTTAGCTTCTAAGGATGCTGATATATTGCACTTGAAGAAGAAAAATAAAAAGTTATACTTAGAAGGACTTGGTGCTACTGAGGTACTTGTAGCAGAGAATGGAATGCCCTAGACCAAGATAACATAACTCAATAAGGAGGTTTAATATCTAAATATAGAAGTTAAAGACCTCACTAAGAAATATTTGAATGCTCAAGCTGTAGAGAGTTCTAGAATGGAGTTGTTGGTCAAATCCTTCTCCCTTAAGACTCCCTCTACCCAAGTCCTATCATCCTTGTGTCACCCCTGTGGTAGTTTTTAGTTCTTATTTATAGTGTTTCTTTAGATAAATTAGTTATTTTATATTTATTTAGGTATGCTTTAATGGTACTTATCTCTTTTAAAATTGAATGAATCCTTTGTTTGTGTGTTGCATCTGTTTCTTTTTTATCTTGAAAGTGTTCTTCATGTTAATGTTTCCCTAGCGGCCATGATTTAACTAACTTTTACTTATTTTGCTCTTGGATTACTATTTTTGCTTTTCAATTATGCAAAAAGAGGAAATACTGAATTCATGTGGTAGGGACTAGGTGTGTGTTGTGTGATGTGTTACAAAATAGGCACCAGGTGTGTATGTCTTGAATGTTGTGGTAAAACATGATTGCATATTGATAGAGGGGAGAATGTTCTTATTAATAGGGGAATGAATTTTGGTGCATGAAGATAGGGGAAAGCATGGTACATAATGATAGGGAGAACATTCATTTATGGTTGAATGAGATAAATGAACATTGATGCTAAAATATTTGTTGTTATTTGGTCATCATCCAAAAGGGGGGAAATTTCTATCTTATTTTAATAATGATTAACTGACAACAAGAGAAAAGGTCCTTGGGTCTTCATGAATTCAGTACAACTGTCATGATCCCACACAATTTTGTTTGCTAGAGTAACAAAATGTGTAGGTGATCTTGTACCTATCAGGACACCTAACTCAATCATATTTCTACCCTAATGATTATCTATGCCATAAATAGAAAAGAATGCTCCCCAATTTATAGTTTTTCCAATATGATTGTTTAAGAGAGAAATAGATGAAAACTCAAATATTGATTAAGTCCCAAGATTTTGTATGTTGAGAGAGTATGTGTTATTGAGTCCAGTCTTGTTCCATAATTGAATTACTCATGTTATAAGAGTAATGATTTTCTTATGCTTGTTGAGTGCTTAGGTAGATTTACCTGAGTATGATATTGGTCAAAGTTAATCGATATTGAGGTGAATTCTTAGCAGATTTGTCAAGGTAGGTTTGTAATAGAGTTATTGAAAACTAGTAGAGCTTAGAGTTAAGTTCCCATTGGGTCTATAATTAAGAGTTTGATTATAGTGGATTGTTTAGTCCTTGTGAGGGCAAACCATGATTTTTCCTCCCTTGAGCAAGGCAGATTACATATTAAATCTTTGTGTTCTTTAATTTCTAGAAAAGTGTTAGTTTCCTACTACTTTTCTATTTTACTTTTTTGTCTGACTCTAAGGGACCTGGTCCCTTATAATATGGTGCAACCCCCTATGTTTCAACACTTTTTAATAAGGATCTATTCATCCTAGTATTTCCCGGTACTCCTATTTTTTTGTAAATAAGAAAGATAGGACTTTGAAGATGTGTATATATTATCAGTAGTTGAATGAGGTTACCATAAAGATTAAGTATCCTCTTACTAGGATTGGTGATCTCTTTGACCAGCTCCAGGGTGCTAGATGTTTTTCTATGGTTGACCTTCATTCGGGTTACAACTAATTTAAGATTAGGGAGGTTGATATTCTCAAGGCTACTTTTCCAACCTAGTATGGCCACTATGAATTCTTGGTTATGTCATTTGGGTAGACAAACGCCTCAACTGTATTTATGAACCTTATGAATTAGGTGTTTAGAATATTTTTGGATCTATTTGTGATAGTGTTTATTGATGATATCTTAGTGTTGTAATCTCTTAAGGATATATCAATCACCTCCATATTGTGTTTCAATCTCTTAAGGATAAAGTTGTACAATGAATTATTTAAGTGTATCAAGTTATATGCAAAATTCTCTAAGTGTGAGTTTTGGTTGGATGCGGTGAACTTTCTTAGGAATGATTTTTCTACTAAGAGGATCAAGGTGGATCCACAGAAAGTTGAGGAGATTAAGAAGTGGCCTATTCCCACGACTCTAACAGACATTTGGAGCTTCTTAGGCTTAGCGAGGGTATTATAAGAGGTTTGTTGAAAGTTTTTCATCTATTGTTGCCTCATTAACAAGATTGACTCAGAAAAAAGGTTAAGTTCCCATGGTATGATGCTTGTGAGGATAGTTTTGAGAAGTTTAAGGATAAGTTGACTTCTGTGTAAATTTTGACCTTCCTCGAGGGTATCAATGGTGTTGTTGTGTATTATGATGTGTTCCGTGTTCTCCTGGGTTGTGTGTTGATGCAATATATTAAGGTGGTGGTTTAAATTTCTAGTATCTCAAAGTTCATGAAAAATTATCCGACTCATGATTTGGAATTATTGGCTATGGTTTTTTCCTTGAAGATTTGGCACCATTATTTAGATGGGGTTCATGTGCATATTTATTCCAAACATAAAAGCTTCCAGTAAGTGTTCACTTAGAAGAAATTGAATCTCAGGTAGTGGCAGTGGCTTGAATTAATCAAAGCTTATGAAATAAGTCTTAATAACCATCCAGGAAAAGCTAGAGTGGTTGCTAATTCTCTTAGCAGGTTGTCTATGGGAAGCTTATCCCATGTTGATGAGGAGAAGAGAGGATTAGTGAAGGACATTCACCGGCTATCTAACTTAGGAGTTTGTCTGTTGGACTATAAAAATGGAGGAGTAATTGATCAAAAGGTGGTTAAATCATCTCTTGATTCTGAAGTTAAGGAGAAATAAGCGTTGGATCCTATTTTGATTCATATTAAGGCCGATGTGGGTCAACAAAAGATTATGGCCTTTTAGATTGGTGGTGATGGTATATTGTGGTATCGAGGTAGGTTATGCGTTTCTAATATAGATAGGCTACGAGAAGTAATTTTTACTGGGGCTCATGAGTTGAGGTATATAGTTTCTCTCAGTTTGACCGAGATGTAACATAACTTAAAGGATATCTACTGGTGGAATAACATGTTGAGAGATGTTTCTTACTTTATAGCTAAATGTATGGTTTGTTATCAATTGAAGATTGAGTACTTGAGGTCTTGTGAGATGTCACTAGGGATAGAATTGCCTATTGGGAAATGGGAGATGATCAATATGGATTTTTTATAGGTGTTTCGCAGTCTCGCAGTCAGTTTGATTTGATTTGGGTCATTGTGGATAGGATAACAAAGTTATCTCACTTCTTGCCCGTGTAGACTAACTATTTTGGGGAGGATTATGCAAAGTTATTCATTTAGGAGATTGTCAAATTGCATGGTGCACCAGTTTCAGTCATTTCATACTGAGGTATATAATTTTCTTCTCACTTTTGGCATTTATTTTAGAGAGGTTTGGGGACTAAGGTGAACCTTAACACCATTTTCCAACCTCAAATGAATGGAAAAGAGAGAGGATTATTCATACCCTAGAGGATATGCAAACGGTGTATGTAATTTATTTTAGGGTAGTTGGATTTATCTCTTACCTCTTGTTTAGTTTGTATATAACAATAGTTATATTTGAGTATTCAGATGGCTCCTTTCGAGGCTCTATATGGTAGGAGGTGTAGGTATCCTTTAGGTGGTTTGAGGTTGGTGAGACTAGCTTATTTGGTCCTAACATGGTTCATCAAGCCATGGAAAAAGGATAAATTTATTAGAGAAAGATTTAAGACTGTACAAAGTCGCCAAATGTGTTATGCAGATGTGAGGCGAAGTGAGTTAGAGTTTGATGTTGGTGATTGGGTATTTTTGAAGGTCTCTCCTATAAAACAATTCATGAGGTTTGGGAAGAAGGGAAAGATCAAACCTCGTTATGTGGGACCATATTAGGTTTTAGGAGAATTGGTAACATTGCTTATTTGTTATATTTTCATGCAAAATTGGGTTCTATTCATCCGATATTCCATATGTCAAAGTTGAAGAATTACGTGGGTGATCCGTCTTTGATTATTCCAATTGAGGATGTTGGTACTTTGGATGCCTTGTCTTATGAGGAATTCCCGATTGAGATATTGAATAGGCAAGTCCTTCAATTGAAGACCAAGGATATAGCTTCGGTTAATGACCTTTGAAAAAACCAAAAGGTTTAAGAAGCTACTTGAGAAGATGAAGAAGATATAAAGGCCAAGTATCAATTCTTATTCCTTAATGATGAATAAAAGTGCGTAAGGTATGAGTCTTGCTTCCCTCATGTCAAAATTTAAGTTTGTCATTTGATTTCGATGTATTCTTTCTACTCTCGTGTTAAAAGTGTCCTAACTCATCATCCGACGACGAAAGATCCTAAGTGGGGAAGGGGGCAATGTGAGACCCTTAAAAATTTTGACCATTTTATTTTTGACTCTCTCGTGTTTGGAACACCAATTTTTGACTTGAATCATTATTAAGGATGTTAAAAGGGTGCCTCAAAAGAGTTTCAAATTTTTTGGAAGGAGTTCGGGGTCATTTGGAATTCTGAGACAGTAAGCCTCCACGTTCTTGGAGAACAATAGAGGCTAGCCTCCGTAATTTCAATGTGGCATGGAGGTAGTATGCCTCTGTGATAAGACAGGGTCACAGAAGATAACCCCTGTGATAACAGCATGTCACAAAGAATAATGTAATGCCCTAGTGTTTTTTTTGTCCTTTAAAATTCTTTTAAATTTAATCCTCATTGTCCTAACTTGGAATCCCCTGATGAGTCATAGGGACTCTTAACGGATTGTAGGGACTCAGTCATAACTTAATTAGAACAAGTGGCTTAGTATTCTACTCTAATTATGAGTGTCTCTCACCAAGTCATCTTGACTTCTTAGGGTCGTAAGGACCAAGTCGTAAGGTGTCCAAAAAGTTTGGCCCAAGACACTCTCTTCATTACCACTTGAGGCTACCAGTCGTAAATACTCTTGAGGAGTCGTTATATTCCAATCGTAGGATGTCAAGTGTGTCATCCCAAATTGTTGTTGACTTAAAATAAGAAATGGTTAAGAGTTTAAGAATGGTTACTAGTTGAGGATATGAATCATAGCCAGACCAATATAGTGCCTTGGTGGTTTTGTCTTGACTACGACTCCTTGTGATAAGTCGTAATGTATCCTTAAGAGTCGTATAGTGACCCATAGTCAATCACGACTATTTTGCGGAGAATGACTTTTTAGTGTTTTTCACAAGTTCAAATACTTTTGAAAAAATTTTCAAACATGAGAATAGAGTCTCCACTTAATTTATTAAGGAAAACAAGAAAACCTTTATAAATTACTCAAATGAATCTAAACAAAAAAAATCTTTTAAGTTTTGAAATTCTAGGTTAGTGGTTCTCATTAACATTTTAGGAAGGTTTTTAAGGCACCTAAAATGTCGGCTAACTTGCGGTTATCTGGACTATTTGAAAATGATTCTTTTGACTAACTTCTGAAAGAGAAATTGATCGTTGTAAAGAAATTGATTAAGGAATATATCTTGAGGTTTATGTAAAATCTGTTTTTAACGACTTTGTAGGGAATTTACTAGTTCTAAGAAAATTAAAGCCAAATAGCAAATAAGTATAGAAAAAAAAGAGAAGGGGGAGAAAAAAGTTATTTAGGCTCTTAAGCCCAAATCTATCAACCCTATCCTAATCTAATTGGGCTTTCTGTCCATGTTCACCTATTATAATCTAAATATTGGGCTTCGGCCCCATAACCTGTCCTAAACTATCTTTTGGGGCCTTTTGACCCATAATCGACTTCACATGTATTAATTTACAACTTTGGCTTTGAGTCCCAAATGAATAAGTAAATAATTAAATAAATAAATATATAAAATAAAGCAATAACATAGTTGAGACTTTTGAGTCTCTTAGCAACTCTAAGAGTGGGTTTTTGACCCATCCTTTATGTTCATGTATCTTCTTGTACCTCTATACCACATGATCAATGTTGAAATTTCTCTAGAAGATGACTCGATGAGGAAAGTACAATCAAGAGTTCATGGAGAACTCAAACACAACACATTCACATACATCAAAATAAAGAGAACAGGATTAATATTCATATTAAATAGTTATATCTTACTGTAGCTAATCAAACATCATAATCAAACTGCAAATGATAATCACCCCGAAAACTTACACTCAAGGTAGTTCAAAGAAGACTTGAGAATCTTAAAATTCATTATGTTTTTTAGTATAACACTTAAGAAAAAAGATTTTAGGACTCAAAATTTGAGATCATTCTGTCTGTTCTAGATGATGGTATCAATAAACATCAAATCGTAAATGATACAGGGAACAATAAATTGACTTCAGACTACAGGGTTTAATACAGAGAAAACACGACTTAATTCCCAGGAATAACATATCGAAACCACCATATTGTTTCGTCGAATGGTATACAATTCAAATTGATAGCTTTTATAAATGCATTTACTAAACTTAAAGCTGAATCTGAAACTATAATCAAATCAACTCAAATGGAAATCTGGGAAAAGATTTAATTCATGAAAAAAAACAAATTGATAAGACATGAAGAGACTCCTGCAAATTTTTCAACTACAAGACTACAATTATTATGATCTAAAGAAAATAGATAAATCAAAGGCAAAAGGTAAATCTACCAGGAAACACCATGCCGATTTGAATAAGATCGTTTAAACTTAGTGAAGTGGTAGGGAACAGTCCCGAAGTGGTTCAAAATTTTTTAATCAAACTGAGGCCTTGAATCAATCCTTCCCTTCCCCTTTGTCAAGTAGTGAAAAAGCACAAAACATAGGACATTGGAAGTCCGCAGGATTGGTATTACGACTTTATGGCAAACTCACAGGTCCCTTTCAATGTCGTGAATCGAAGAAACTTTGCGAGTTGCCATTAAATCATAAAAACCACTAAAAATAGATAAAAAGAGAAAAACCACTCAAGAATAAAATCAAACTCCCAACGTTCCCATTTTTAATCCTAAAGAAAATCTTAAACTATTGAAGGCCGCGATAATAACAAAACAACCTCCAAAATTTCTATTATTTGAAACAATGACCTTAAAGCTAACAAGAACATCATAATACATAAAGTCTAGCTCCTTTGTCTAAATAGTTGATATGAATGAAGGAAAATTGAGCTATTATTCAAAATAGGGTCTTTCAAAACTTCAAGAGTTTTAGACCCTAATATCAATATCTGAACAAAAAAACAAAAAAATGACACGAACCAAGCTCTAAAGATAATATACAAACTACAATGATTTTTGACATCAAGGACATCAAAAAGGACCAAATCCATTCTCATGTTTGAAATTCTTCAACAATCTATTACATTTTTAAAAGGCTTCAAGCAAAAAACACATGCTTGAAACGAACTTAGAAGGAAAATAGAAAAATCAAACTTCAAAATTTCACAAAAAATGGGAGCACAACCAATAGACTAAAGAGGGGAGCCATTGGGGTATATTATTTATATCTTCATCCTCTTTTTGATGGAGTCAAAAATTGAGTTTTTTAATGGTCGGGATGGTCCTCAATGAATTATAGGATTTCTGGTTTACTATTGGACATATCCTCGTCATCTTTTTGGCATTTGAGGAGCCAAAAGACTTAAGAGAAAATCGTACTAACGACATTACTAGATCAACAGTTATAGAAAACAAGGTAATATCAAACAATAATGATGAACAAGACAACATCAAATAGTAACAACAAACAAGACAACATCAGGTTGAAATAGTGAGGAAAAAATTAAAGCACAAACTTAGGTTGACAATTAATAAAGAATATCAATTAAGAATAATCAAATTATAAAATTGATACCAAGATGTAGATTAAACCATGATTTCAACACTTAAAGAAACAATTAACCTTCCATAACGATACCCTACATATTGTTTTCATCAGAAAAAACCTATAGCCTCTAAGGCTTATACAACAGACAAATCCCAGCATACACGATTATCACAAATAGTAATGTATATATAGATTGGCGAGATGAAGCAGAAATAACCAAAAATTAATGGAGCATTACCTATTATGGAGCAATAAAACAGAACCTTGAGTTTCTTCTGAATGCCCCCATCGAAAGCAGATCTGTAATACTCCGTATGCTTTTTAGTTAAATTCAGCTCATAAAGTATACATGAGAGGCGTAAGAACTCAAAATAATAGCTAAGTGTTGAAGACTTAGTCTCATTTTTGGTCTCAAAAAATTTATGATTTTATTATCGACTTTCCCGGTCTCAAAAAGTTGGTTTCTAAGATAATTCATGATCAGGGTGGTCTATAGTTTATTTCAGGTGAGTTTCAAATTTTTTGAATGATGTTTGAGGCATGTTTGGATGACAGAAATAGCAAGCTAACACAATTAGGTCGCACCATATTAAGTACTTCATTAGCCAGCAACATGGTACATGCCCATCGCGGTAGGTTGATCTATGCGGCGCATCGACTGTAGCATTACTCAACATATTTTGGTACCATTAGTTACGGGTTTATAGGGGTAGTTAAGTCTTTTTCACAGCCATAATACAACCAAAAAACATGAAATTAAGGATTAAAAAGGGTAAAACTCACTCATTTTTAACCAATTCTCTCAAGAACAAACCCCTAGGTTCATCAAATTAAAGTATAAGCTTTAAGCAATTTCCAAATACTCTCAAAAATTCAACAACCAAGGTATGTTAAGAGTTCATCCTTGGGTCCCTTCCAACCCTTGGAGTCCAAGAACCTTTTTCAAAGCTTGAGTTATAAGTTGCTTGATTTAACTCATATTATGTCCATGTATGTGTTTTAATATGAGTGTTTAGTTATGAATATATGAATTTTATGTGGAATTAAAAAATATGTGTATTGATTTATGTAAGTATGATGTCAAACCCTTGATTTGTGGATTGAATGCGTAGTCTTGATATGCTAGCATGTTTTTCAATCCCATGTATAAATCATGCCTCCCAAGTGTTTGATAAAATGGCTAGATGAATGAATTATGGATAATGACTATTTGTATGATTTCAAATTGTTGTATGGTTGTAGTGTCTATGATATCGAGTCCTGGAGGTAATGAATACCTAAAATTTAGCTTTTTACTTAGTTTCCACTAGCTAAAGAATGGTCTATATAGTATCACAAGATGTAGTATTTCAGTTCAGTTAACATGATCAGTGTGAGTTCCTGTCAATCCTAGCCCATTCTAATGATCAGTTTCAATGTCAGTTCAGTTGTGAGTAGGATTTAGCACCGAGCAAGCCCAAGGATAGGGGCATTCCTACCAGATTAGGGTGTGACCCTTAGTAGCAGTCCTTGAGTTACAAAACTATGTAGCTAGCATAGCTTGTAATGTCTTCCTTCCAGATTTGGGCGGACATATACTTATATTTTATGAGTCTTCCTACCAGATTAGGGTGGACCCATCTATTGCTAGTAAACTATTGCACATTACTAACATCCTTCCAATTGGGGTTACAAGTTGGACCTCAAATTTGTCTATATTAGGGAATGTCAGTAAGATAAAATCTCCTACAGTTTTAGTTTTAGTACTCAGTTCAGAGTTCAGTTCAGTCTTGCTTGACCATTGCATATAGTCACCAGTTATTTGACTATCAAATTTTAGTAACTCAGTCTATAGACTACTTTAGTATTTGCTTTATGTGTGGTCATGCATTTTTAGTCTTTACATTTTTATGCATTTATACTCAGTATCTCATGCAATCTCATGCTTTACCTTCGGTAATTAATTCTAAGGAACATGAACCCATGCATATCAGCCTAACCCCATTTAGCATACCCATATATTCAAATGTACTGACCGCATATACTTTTCTTGCGCTATGATGTCTTATATCATAGGTTCAGATGCTCAGATTCTTGATTGTACTTAGACATATCTGTGTATCAGTAGCATCTATCATGGTAAGTCCTCATCTATCGAGGATATGAGCTTTATCCAGTTATTACAATATATTTCATTATTTTTTTATTGTTAGACAGTTTTGGAGTTAGTTGGGGCCTGTCCCATCAACTATTTTATTCTAGTTGTTAGAGGCTGTTTGACACTTTTAGTAAGTTAATTATTTTCCAGTTGTTATTACCCTTTAGATAGTTGTCATCCATATTAATTTTAGCTATTAAAACCTTATGGCATTTTTATTGAAATTCCACATTTGTTGTTTATCAATTTTATCTAGTGCTCTCAGCAGGTACTAGCTCATGAATTATCTTGTGGTCTCACGGGACCGTAAGCACCTTGTGGCATCCAGGGTGTACTCTAGGGTTGTTACAAACTTGGTATCAGAGCTTAAGATTTTTAATTGTCCTAAAGAGTCTGAAAGCCACGTTTAGTAGAGTTTTGTGCTTGGGTGTGTAAAGCACCACACTTATGGGCAAGAGGCTACAAGATGTTTAAGAAAAGTTTCCCTTCTTTTAGTGTCTATATCATACGAATGAGCAGGAGCTCAAGTTAAACTCTTTATCTAATTAAACTTTTTTGTCCATTTACAGAATATGCCTCCCAAGAAAACTAATAGAAGAAGAACCACAAACTAGCCAGCACCTCCACCAATTCAGGAATATTCCATAAATGAGCATGTTTCTCATGCAAAGTTCAAATCTACATTCGCCACTCTAGCTCACTCCGTAGAAGCCCAAAATGTGCAGCCATCTGCTATTCAGGCCAACCCAGTGGCCAATACTACTACAACCAAGATTTGGGACTTCACACAATTGAATCCTCCTTCATTTTTGGGATCTAAGTCTAAAGAAAATCCATAGGAACTCTTAGACATGGTACATAAGGTAACAATCATTATGTGGGTGACTTCCAATGAGAGTTTTGAGCTATCTGTTTATCAGCTGCAAAATGTAGCTCATACATGGTTTAAGTAGTTGAAAGAGGATAAGGGTGAAGAGGCCAAACCTATTGAATAGGAGGAGTTTGCTACTGCATTCTTAGATAGATTCTTTCTATTGGAGCTGAGGGAGGCTAAGGTGTTAGATTTCATTAATCTAAAATAGGGCAACATTAGTGTGAAGGAGTATTCTCTTAAGTTTACTCAGTTAGCCAAGTATGACCCTCATGTAGTAGCTGATAACAGGTCCAGGATGAGCAAGTTTTTATCTGGGTTATCTAATAGTATGGTCCAGGAGTGTAAGACAATGATGTTAATCAAAGAGATGAACACGGTGAGATTAATGATCCATGCATAAGAGATATAGGAGGATAAGGTTAAAGAGAGAGAGAGGGAGAATAAGAGAGATAGAATGGGTAGCTTTAATTTCACCCAATCGAAGTTAGAGGGTGATGACTGTTGATGTGTGAGTAGATTCTAAAACATTTGAGGCTTTTAACTCTAAATAATTGTGAAGTCTTAAGCAAATTTTGTTATTTTTGATTATTTTTATTGTTTTAATGTAGAAGTAAGTGATCAAGGAGGATACTAAAGGAAAGAAGAACCAAATTAGTTGAAATCTTGTGCAAATAAATGAAGTGTAGCTGATGACATCTTTGAAGTGCCATCAGACATGTGAAAGGTTGTTATAATTGCCGTCAAGCTTAGACAAAAGATGAAGAATTAGAGTAAAGTGTGACGACATTTCTGAAGTGCCTTCACAACTTTGACAAGGCATCAAAATCATCATCAACTAGAAGTAGAATAGGATAATTTCCAATGTGGATGTGACGACATTTCTCACATGCTGTCACATATTTGACACGCCGTCAAATTTACCGTCCGGAGAAGCAGAAGATGCTATTATACTGGAAGCTTTGACGACATTCCGCAAAAGCTGCCAGGTGTCTGACAAGCCATCAGAAATGGCGTTGTCTATTTTGAGAAAAAAACAAAAAACCTGAAACTTGAGATTTGCTTCCATATATAGCTCTTTCTATTTGAGGCATAGTTTTTAGATTTTATTACATGGAGTAACTTATAAAAATGGTGTTTTAATTCTCTTTATGGGGCATCATCCATAATTAATTATCCATTGAGCAGAGAACATATGATATTTTTTCTCTCTCTATATCAAGAATAATATTTTTGGTGTTTTTGCCTTGTGATTCAAATACAAGTTTACTTTCAGTCCATTCATCATTGTAAGTTAATCCTTTCAGTTATGAATGCAAATTGATTTCTTTTTTCTTACGTCATGAGTAGCTAAGATCCTGTAACCTGAATTATGGAATCTAGGGTTAGGTCATGATAAGCAATTAAATTAATTATTCAAGGTTTAATAGGTGTTAATATTTCTTGATAATTATGAGACTATACTTTATGTCTGTTGGTTGCAAGCAATAGGCGTACCTACTTTAGTTTGCTTGAGAAAGAAATCATAAATAGTAGGAAGTGAGTTATTAACATGGACTCGGAAAGTCTTTGTTTAATAATTAGAACTGTAACAAGGTTGGTTAACCTGAGGTAAAATCTTTGTAGTGATAAGCGATTCCCTAAGTTTGAGAGGATTAGGAAATTAGACGCTTGAATAGGTTGAGAGACATTTGAGCATACCATCGATAAAGATAGCTTGTCATCCTAACCACCATAAGAATCTTGAGTAAATTTTAGCATCTGTCATGTACCGTAAGCCTTAGTGAACATAATCATTGTTATTTCATAAAATCTTGGTTACAAACATCGAAATCAAAGTGACAAACAATTAATTGTTAAATTCAAACTCCCTCTTTACTTTTTTTTTTTGTGCCAATTATTTGAATTTAACATGTAAGCTATATTTTTAAATTGATTTAATCGCCACTTACATTATTCCATGTGGATTCGACCCCGACTCCAAAGTTGGGTAAATATATTGATGATGACCGCCTTGCACTAAATTGAGGTGTAAGTTAAGCGTTATCAAAAAATGATGTCGTTGCCTGTGAACAATTTGGCATATTAGTTAGTTTGGAATTTTAGCTTACTTGCTTGAATTCAAACTTGTAAATATTTGTTTGTGATTTCCTTTGTTTCTTGTGTTAGGTAGATTTTATTTATTTTTGTTTATTTCTTACTATGGCATCATGGAATGAATGTGAGTTTGATGGTTGAAAATCTTATATGGATAATCTAGGTCCAAATTTTGATGGACCCCACTTTTGGCAAGATTGTAGATATGCTCCTCGAAGAGAGATATCTGCACCATCTCCATCCAACCGAGAGTATAATTGTTCTTTATATGGTGGTCAAGATGGACATTGGAGTGATTGCCCAAATTCCCCCTCCCCCTATTGCGCTAACCCAAGTTCTAGTTCTTCTTATAAGTATGACAAGTCTTATGGTCCAGAAAAGAAAGAATGAAGCACTGGAAAGAGTGACAGTGAAGCTATGCTTCAACTAATATTGGATCGTATAGACACAATGAATAATACCATATGTGACATACATCAAGACATTAGGGCATTTAACTAGGAAAGAGAAAGGATAGAAGAGATGGATATCGAGGTCAATCATCCAAAACACTTTTCTACATTATGTTTAGATGATATCTTGTTTGTGGAATTATTTAAAGTAATGGAAGAGTGTGAGGATGAAAAGCAAGAATCCTATGTTGATAATGAGCTTGATGTTAAGAAACCCTCGGTGATTTCCCAACCAACCAAATCATTCATGAATGAAGATTCCAAGGATGAGGAAATGGTATTAGAGTCAAAAGAAGAAATCAAGCACAAACCTCTTGAAGACTCTAGTCTATTTCGGGGTAAAAATACTAATAGGGAAGTTATTCCAAAATTGAGGGTTAGTCCTCATTCGAATAACTTTTCAAAATTATAATTAGTGGATGTGATGAAAGTCGAATCACCCAAGTAAATGATGAATTTTGAAAATGAGGAGGAAGATTCTTACATTTTGGAGTTTTTCCTTCCAAAAGGGTTTACTACAACCCCAATATTGAAGGCTAGTCCTCAGTTCTGATCAAAACCTTCAATACTAGTTCCTTCTTCAACTAGTGCACTAATGCCTCAATTTAGGAATGATTGAAAAGATAGGGCTCCAGGCTCTAAGTCTTAGAGTAGTGTGAACAGTGTTTGAACAAATCCTCTTTGCTAGAAATATGGTAGGAACCATTAGGGTGTTTGTAGAGCTGGTATTGATGTATGCTTTGGGTTTGGTAATCCAAGTTATAGAATCAAAGAATGTCCTTAGGCAGGTCCACAGAGTCAGAACAATTGTCCCCCAACTCAATCCGATCGCCCATCTCAGTAGGGCACCGCTTCCAGCGCCACCAGTGGACCGCACCCAAATAGGCTCTATGCACTTTAGTCCCGACAAGATTAGGAAAGTTTTCCTAATGTTTTTACTGGTATGTTGCAGGTATTTCATTTATATGCTTATACCATACTTGACCTTGGAACTTCTCTTTCTTTTGTAACCCCTTATATAGAGATCAATTTTGGAGTCAGTCCCAAAACCTTAATAGAACCTTTATCAGTATCTACTCCAGTATCTAAGTTTATTATTGCCAAATGGGTATATAGGAACTGCCCAGTTGTAGTGTCTCTAAAAGTCACATCAGTAGACCTTATAGACCTAGAGATGACTGATTTTGATGTCATTCTCGGCATAGATTGGCTCCATTTATGTTATGGTTTAGCTTATTATAGAAATAGAGTTGTTTATTTTCAATTTTTGAATGATCCAATCCTTAAGTGCAGGGGTAGTACCACAACGCCTAGGGGTTAACTTGTTTCATAGCTTAGAGTGAGAAAAATGATATCTAAGGGATGTGTCTATCATCTTGTGCTGGTCAAAGACTCTAGTTACGAGACTCCAAATATTGAGTCAGTTCCAATAGTAAGGGAATTTCTAGATGTTTTCCCTAGAGATCTTCCTGGGGTCCCTCCCGAAAAGGAGATTGACTTCAAAATAGACCTTTTTTTAAATACTTAGCCTATTTCTGTTCCGCCATATAAAATTGCTTCAGCCAAACTCAAAGAGTTAAAAGAACATGTGAAAGACCTCCTAGATAAGGGATTCATTAGGCCCAGTATTTCCCCGTGGGGCGCACCAGTCCTATTCGTGCATAAGAAAGATAGTTCTCTTATGTTGTGTATCGACTACCATCACTTAAATAAAGTCATAATCAAGAATAAATACCTAATTCGTAGAATGGAAGTCTTGTTCAACAAAATCTAGGGTGCCAGTTACTTTTCTAAGATAGACCTCAGATCCGGTTATCATCATCTCAGAGTAAGAGAATGTGACATTTCAAAAATAGCTTTCCAAGTCCAGTATGGCTACTTTGAATTTTTAGTCATGTCCTTTGGTCTCAAAAATGCCCTAGCAGCCTTTGCGGATTTGATCAATCGAGTATTCAAATAGTATTTGGACATTTTCATCATAGTCTTCATCGATGACATTCTTGTCTATTGCCATACTGAAAACGATCATGTAAATCATCTTAGAATAATATTATAGACTCTTAGAGCCTATTAGTTCTTCGCTAAATTCAGCAAGTGTGAATTTTGGCTAAAGTCAGTAGCTTTTCTCTTTCATATTATTTCTGGTGATTGTATTAGAGTTGATCCTTAAAAGACAAAAGTAGTGAGGAACTGATCTAGACCTATCTGTCTATCAGATATCAAGAGTTTCTTGGGTGTGGATGTCTTTTACTGATGGTTTGTTAATGGTTTTTCGTCTCTTGCATCCCTCATGTCTACATAAACTCAGAAGAAAGTCAAGTTCCAGTGGTCAAATTCTTGTGAGAAGAGTTTTCAGGAACTAAAGACTCGATTCACCTCAGCTCTAGTATTGACCTTACCAGATGGTTCAGATGGGTTTGTTGTTTATTGTGATTCTTGTAGAGTGGGTTTGGGTTATGTATTGATCCAGAGAGGTAATGTCATACCTTATGACTCTAGATAGATTAAACCCCATGAAAAGAATTATCCTACCCATGATCTAGAGTAAGTAGCTGTTGTGTTTGCCTTGAAATTTGAAGGAATTTTTTGTATGGGGTGTATGTTGATGTGTTTACCGACCACAAGAACTTGCAGTATGTATTCTCATAGAAAGATTTGAACTTTTTCAAGGGAAAAAGGTTAGAGTTGTTGAAAGACTATGACATGAGTGTTCTGTATCACCCGGACAAGGCTAATATAGTGGCAGATGCCTTTAGTAGATTATCCATGGGTAGTGTGACTCATGTCTAGGATAAAAATAAGAAGCTAGTTTAGGAAGTTCATCAGCTTTCCAGACTAGGCGTCTTCTTGGTTGATTCAGCTGAGGGTAGTGTGTGGGTGGAAAATAGTTTGGAATCATCTTTGGTTGTTGAATTGAAAGAAAAGAAGAATACATATTCTAGTTTGGTTAGGTTAAACAAGCCTGTCAGAGACCAGAAAGTAGTGGTTTTGTCCCAATGGGGAGATGGTGTGTTGCGTTTACAGGGTAGACTATGTGTTCCCTGTGTAGATAACTTGAGATAGCGGATTCTCGCTAAAGTGCATGGTGTGCATTACTCTATTAATCCAGTGTCCACTAAGAAGTATCGTGATTTACAGGAAATCATATGGTGGAGTAGGATGAAAAGGGATATTACAAATTTTGTACCTAAGAGCACTACTTACCAGGAGGTTAAGATTGAGCACCAAAATCCTAGTTGTTCAGTGCAGGAGTTCAGTATCCCTACTTTAAAGTGGGAGGAGGTGAACATGGACTTTGTGATGGGTTTGCCTCGTTCTCATTATCAATATTATTTTACTTGGGTCATTGTGGACAGGGTGACCAGGTTAACCCATTTCCTACCAGTCCATACTTCCTATTAAACTAAGGATTACACCAAGATCTACCTTAGAGAGTTGGTTAGGTTGCATGGTATTCTGTTGTATATCATTTTTGATATAGGTACTCAGTTTACCTCTCACTTTTGGAAAGCCTTCCAGAAAGGTCTTGGTACCCAAGTTCACCTTAATACATCTTTTCATCCTTAGACGGATGGCCAAGCAGAGAGGACAATTCAAACCCTAGAGGATATATTGAGAGCGTATATCCTTAATTTTAAAGTTAGCTGAGATAATCACTTACTTTTGATAGAGTTTAGATATAATAACAACTATCATTCTAGCATTTAGATGGCTCTATTTGAGGCTCTCTATGGGAAGAGATATAGGTCTCCAAATGGCTGGTTTGAGGCTGGTGAGGCCGTGTTGTTAGGGCTTAATTTAGAGTTTGGTGCTTTAGAGAAAGTCCAGTTAATCAAGGAGAGGCTTTAGATAGCCTAAAGCCGACAGAAATCCTATGCTAATGTAAGGGGGAGAGATCTTAAGTTTGTGATTGGTGACTTAGTTTACTTGAAAATCTCTCCCACGAAGGGGGTAAAGAGGTTTGGTAGAAAGGGAAAGATTAGTACTTGGTATGATGGCCCTCACAAAATTTTGATACGTTTTGGAAAGATAGCCTATGAGCTTGAGTTGCCTGTAGACTTAGCATCCTTGCCTATGCCAATATTTTAATAAGTAGTTATCAGTATCCTGTCTCAGTACTTCAATATCAGTCTAAACCTCAATAATTAGAACCCAGCATTCAGTTTTAGTAAGAATCTCAGTTACAGTTTTAGTTATAATACTAACTTCAGTTTAGTCCCTAACTTGCTTGACCAATGCTACAACTACCAGTTACTCAGTTAGTAGTATTCTAGTACTTCAGCCTACAGAATATTTCTGAACTATGTTATCCGCCAGGATTTGCATTCTCGGATAATTCAGTATTTCATGAATTCACGCTTAGCTATCTCACATTACTCAGTTAGTTCATTTCTAATGTTCATAAAAACTTTATATTCTTAGCCCAGTTATTTTGACAACCATTCAATCTTACAAGCCCAGTACCTAACCATTAATAAGTCAGCAGATAAGATGAGCCACTCAGTAGAGAATTAGTTTAAATAGACAATATTTTAGTCTAGCAGTCAGTCAGACAAGTTCGTACGATTTGGTTTTCCATCTTTCCATCTATTCTCATTATGCGAAATCTCATGAATGAAACCATACTAAGATGAATCAATCGTGTAGATGCAATAACAGCTCAGCTTATGTATCATTCTGCAATTTCAGATCTCAGCTAATTAGTCACGACTCAGCTTCTAGGTGCCTTGTGCATCACTTCAGTCTTTAATATCTTCGCAAAGCCAGTATTCTTTGAGGGACCTAGTGTCCCAAGGTGGAGATACCCCATAATTCCCTAATGCTCTCATGCCTTAAATTAAGTTCTCTTCGCATAGAGAATCCATTTTAGAGTAGAGGGTACTCATACGTTGACCCTCGAAATCCCAACCTCAGCTGTGCGCCAGGTATTCAGAGGTTCAATTCAGTTCATGATGTTCAGTTTGCATGTCAAATATCAGACCAGAAACAATTAGGTTCTCATATTTCCGCTCATGCATATTTAGTAAGATGATCTCAGGTTCATTAGTATTTCTGGTTAAGATAACCTTTCTCCTTAGTCTTACTAAATTTCATGACTTTCTTGACCAATGCTACAGCTATCAGTCACTCAGTTAGTGGTATTTAAGTACTTCATCTTACAAAATATTTCTGAACCATGTTATCTTCCTGGCCTTGCATTTTTAGATAATTTAGTATTTGACAAATTCACGCTTAGGTATCTCATATTACACAGTTAGTCCCTTTCTCATGTTCATAAAAAATCCATATTCTTAGCCCAATTATTTAGACTACCATTAAATCTTACATACCAGTACCTAACCATTAATAAGTCAGCAGATCAGATGAGCCAATCAGTAGGGAATTAGTTTAAATAGCCAGTATTTCATTCTAGCAGTCAGTCAGACAAGTTCGTACAATTTGGTTTTCCATCTTTCCATCTATTCACATTATTTGAAATATTATGAATGAAACCATTCTAAGATGAATCAATCGTGTAAATGCAATATTGGCTCAGTTCATGTATCATGCCTCAATTTCAGATCTCAGCTAATCAATCACGACTCAGCTTCTAGGTTCCTTGTGCATCGCTTCAGTCTTCAATATCTTTGCAAAGCCAGTATTCTTAGATGGACCTAGTATCCCCAGGGGGAGATACCCCATTATTCCTCAATGTTATTGTGCCTTAAATTAAGTTTTCTTCACATAAAGAATCCATTTTAGAGTAGAGGGTATGCATAAGTTGACCCTCAAAGTACCAACCTTAGCTGTGGGCCAGGTATTCAGAGGTTCAGTTTAGTGCATGATGTTCATTTCGCATGTCACGTATCAGACTAGACTCAGTTAGGTTCTCATGTTTCCACTCATCCATGTTTAGTAAGATTATCTCTGGTTCATTAGCATTTCTGGTTAAGATAACATTTCTCCTTAGTCTTCCTCAGTTTCCTGTTTAATGTTCATCACAAACTTGGTACTGAGTACCCTTGCATATTTTGCCATGCATTCATCTATTAGTTCAAGAACGTAATTATTTATTAGAAATGTATTCTCATTTGGAGAAATTCAGTTCATCAGAATATTCAGTTATGTACTCATAAGTCAATTATTAGTCATGCACCAGACATTCAAGAATTCATCTTATTAGTCATGGATCAAATATGCATGTTCAGTATGTTATATACAACCGTCATTCATATCAGTCATGAGATCATGTTCTAGTTATTCATGTTCAGTATGTACATCAGTGTATGTTATTCCCCTCACTCTCAGTTTCATTTGAGGACGAATGTTCCCAAAGGGGAGATATTGTAATACCCCGAAGTTTCTTAGCTAATTTCTTCTCAAGAATGCCTAGTAGTATATTCTAAATTGAATGATGATTTTTCCATGAGGAATTTTCAAGATTTTCAAAATTTTTCTTGTGGGATAATCAATAAGATTTCCATCGATATAAGAATCACTTAAATTCAATAATCGGGTAAGAAGTTATGCCTATTTCAAGTTCCTATCGTAAAATAGTGCCATATTGGTCAGTGGCACACCGCGCCACAAGCTAAAATGGCAATTGTGTTTTTATTCTGTTCAGCGCGATTTAGCCCACTTCACGCCAAAGTTCCTGGTCAGGAAGGAAGGGGCAACACGATGGCTCCTCATTGCGCAATCCTTTAGTTTCCCAATTGACAAATTCCAGTTGTGCCGCATCGTGGCATGGGCCCAATTAGGGAAAATTTTACTTAAACTAGAAGACGTGCCCAAGGGTTAAAAAGGTCAATTTCCTACCCCAATTTAAACCCAATAACAAGTGATTTAGCCAATCTTCACTGAAAATATACTAGTTTCTCTCAAGTTTCATTTAAGAAAAGACTCGGGTTTCTATTGGGGATTCAAATTAAAGAAGGTTTCACCGTCAATCTTCACAAAATCATGAACTAAGGTATGCATAGTGTTCATTCATGGACTCCTTTCATCCATTAAGACTAAGAATCTCTTTTCTAAAGTCAAGAATTTAGATTTTCTTTATGAACTTAATGTTGGGTTTATTTTGTTTATGTTGAGAATAGTCAATTGAATTCAAATCCGTGTTGGGTGATTAATGTTATGTGGAATTTATTTGTACAGATGTATATTCATGTGAAACTATGATTAAACCCTAGGATGATGAAATCAGATGTTGAATCATGATGTGTAATTGTTGTATAATAGTGTCTGCATATTTTCTGCCTATCATGTGTTTTATTAAATGCGGATATGTAGGAAAATTGCCTAACTCGCATGATATTTTGAAATTCCCATGTTTTTATAAGTTTATGGATATCACATGTTTGATGAAGTGCTTCAATATATGAATTATGAATTGTCTTGTTGGTCATGCGTTCACGTAAGTCATGCTATGTCAATTTCTTTCCATCGAGTCCTAGGGGTACTTGTACCCGATAATTTAGTTGTGTACCTAGAGCCATGTCATGTTTTCATGATAAACTAAGTCAAGCTATGATCCATAGAACTCAGTTAGTCATGTGACTCAGGAAAACATAGAAATCTCAATAATCTTAGTAGTTCAGTAATCTCAGTGATCTCAGTACTTAGTAATCTCAACAAATTCAGTTTAGCTCCAATAAATAATACCATTAGAATTTGTTCAATTCAGTTAATCAGCTCAGCTCAGTTAATTAGTTCAGTGTCTTTCAGATGGGAGTAGGATTCAGCACCGAACGAGCCTAGGGATGGGGACTCACCTGCTAGATAGGACTGAGATCCCTAGATGCAATCCCTAAGTTCCAGAACTACGTAGCCAACATAGGTTGAGATAAACCCTACAGGTTTCGGGACATATATACATCTTATTTGGGTTACCTACCAGGAGGGGTTAACAGAAGAACTCTCTGTCAGAGAGGGTATACTCATAGCAGGTCTTTACTAGTGGCGCGGTACTGACACCCATCCGCCCAGGGTTATAGGTTGAACCCCACCAGTTTAGTTTTGGGGTATGATGGTTAGATGGTCACTTCCCACAGTTACAGTTTCAGTCTCATCCTTAGCCTCAATAAAAGAACTCAGATAGTTTTTCAGATTTTAGGAGTGCTAGATACTATCAACTCAGATATAGAACGGAACTCAGATAGTTTAATCAAATTTAGGACTATTAGCTACAGTCATTTACATTATAAATTAAATATTTATCAAAACTCATGTCATTAGTATTCATCTTCAGGAATGTCAGATACATTCAATCAGACCAGTTCTTCATAATGAGAACTGTCAGACACAGTTATTCATGTATCAACATAGTATCAGTCCCTCAATTATCAGTAATTCCATGTTATTAGTAAAACTTAGTAGTTAGAACTCAGTATTCAGTCCTAGCACGATCTCAGATACAATTATGTATGCATGTATGTATTCTCACATTCATATTAGTCAGTCAGTTAGCACTGTTCATGCATATGAACCTATTGCATTTTTCCTATCTCATTTGCATACCAGTACATTCAAAGTACTAATGCATTTTCACTTTGGTTTCTTTTACCATAGGTTTTGAAGCACGAGCTCTAGAGAACCAGTAGCATCCCAGTTTAGCGATCAAAGTTAGCTGTAAGTCCTCATCCTTAGAGGACATGATGATCACATTACTATTTATGTTTTTAGTTTATTTCAGTAGTTGGAGTTTGTTGGGGAAATGTCCCATCAACTCCTTATTCATACAGTTTAGAGGCTTTCAGATTATAGTATGTTCAAATAATTATCTCAGTTGTTTTGGTATTATATACCCTATTTTTTAGTTATGTACTAGTATTGAACCTTGTGGACTTTCAGTTCATGTTTCCACATTTATGATATTATTACTATTATTCAGTTCTTAATTTGCAAATATTAGTCATGGGTTAGCTTGTTGTCCTTTGGGGTCATGGGCACCGTGTAGCATTCTGGGTACCAGATTTGGGGTGTTACAAACTTGGTATTAGAGACTAAGGTTCAACAGTGTCCTAGGAAGTCTAAAAAGCCGCATCTAGTAGAGTCTTGTACATGCATGTCTTGTGCACCACACTTATATGTAGGAGGATATGAGATGTTTTAGGAATACTGTCCCTTCTTTCAGTATTCATGTCGTGCCAGTGAGCATGACCTCCAGTTAAACTCTCAATCTAATCTATTTCTTCCCTTAGTTTACAGATCATGCCTCCTAAAAGGGCTAACTAAGTAGGAAATAGAGGTCAGTTAGCACCTCAGCCAGTCCAGGCAGATCCCCTTATGTCCCCCATGCAGAATTCAGGACTTCATTCACTACTCTAGCCAGTTCTGTCGCAATTTAGAATAAACGACCAGCTGTTGTTCCAGCCAACCTAGTGGCCAATGTTGTGGCAGCCAGGATTCTAGACTTCATCCGAATGAATCCTCCTTTATTCACTAGTTCCAAGTCCAAAGAAGATCCACAGGAGTTCCTCAATAAAGTTTAGAAAGTCACAGATAATATGGGAGTGACTTTTAGTGTGAGCATAGAGTTAGCCGTCTATCTGCTATAAGATGTGGTCCATACGTGGTATAAACAGTGGAAGGTATACAGGGGTACAAATACAGATCCTAAAGAGTGGGAAGAGTTTGCTATAGCTTTCTTAGATAGGTTCTTTTCCATAGACCAGAAAGAAGAAAAAGTGTTAGAGTTCATCAATCATAGATAAGGTAAAATGATCATAAAAGAATACTCCCTTAAGTTCATTCAGTTATCTAGGTACGCTCCCCATGTAGTAGCAGAGCGTAGATCTAGAATGAGTAAATATGTGTCATGGGTATCAAGTAGAGTGGTTAAGGAGTGTAGGACTACGATGTTGATTGGTGACATAGATATATCTAGGCTTATAGTCTATGCTCAACAAATTGAAGAGTAGAATCTTAAGAAGAAGGAGAGAGAAAGCAAGAGAGCTAGAACATGTAGTTATATTTTTGCTCAGAATGGGTCACAGGATGGGAACCGTTCTCAGTTGTGTCAGAAATGTTCAGCCCCAGTTAACTCTTCATCTAGTACCTCAGTAGCAATGGTCAAAAATCACCGTAAGAATAGGGAATCAGGCTAAAAGGCCTAGAGTAGTGAGAGCAGGATTCTTTATCATCCTCTTTGCAAAGAGTGTGGTAAGCATTATAAGGGTGTGTGTAGAGCTGGTAGTGGTGTGTGTTTTCGATATGGTGAGTGAGGTCACAAGGTCAGACATTTCCCCCAATCAGTTTATCAGAGTAATCTCCGCTCTTCAGCTAAGTTCGGTTGCCCAAATCAGCAGGGTGCCAATTCCAGCACCATCAGTGGGCAACGCCCAAAGAACCTCAATGCACTTCATTGCCGACAGGATCATGAAAGTCCTCCTGATGCAATCACTGGTAAGTTACAGATCCCATATTTGCATGTTCATGTAATTTCAGATTCAGGAGTTTCAATTTGCTTAGTATTACGAATCATGTTCCATAAACACAGAAATTTCAGACTCAGGTCATGCATCTCATGACTCAGGCACTCATGTCATTTTTTACAATATTTTTAGTCCACATGACTCATGCTATACTCCAAGTCATCATTCAAGTTCAAATTACGTCATGTATACCTCCAGTTTAAATCTCTTGATATTTTTTATAATGTTGGAGTTCCATTTCTCCAGACTTAGTCAATTATTGAGGTTGATATAGTATTTGTTTTAGCATCAGATCCTTGCCTATGCCAATCTTTCCACAAGCAGTTATCAGTATCCAGTCTCAGTACTTCAATATCAGTCTAAACCTTAATTATCAGAACCCATCATTCATTTCCAGTAAGAGTCTTAGTTACATTTTTAGTCATAATACCAACTTCAGTTTAGTATTCAGATTAGAAACTTAGTTCAGTCCCATTCTTGCTTGACCAATACTACAACTACCACTCATTCAGTTAGTAGTATTTTAGTACTTCAGCCTACCGAATATTTCCAAACCATGTTATCCGCCTGGCCTTGCATTCTCGAATAATTTGGTATTTCATGAATTCACGCTTAGCTATCTCAGATTACTCAGTTAGTCCCTTTCTAATGTTCATAAAAACTCCATATTCTTAGCCCAATTATTATGACTACTATTAAATCTTACATGATCAGTACCTAACCATTAATAAGTCAACATTTAAGATGAGCCAGTCAGTAGGTAATTAGTTTAAATAGAAAATATTTCAGTTTAGCAGTTAGTCGAACAAGTTCATACAGTTTGGTTTTCCATCTTTCCATCTATTTGTATTATTCGAAATCTCATGAATGAAACCATTCTAAGATAAATCAATTGTGTAGATGCAATCTTGACCCAGTTCATGTACCATGCCTCAATTTTAGATCTCAGGTAATCAGTCATGACTCATCTTCTAGGTGCTTTGTGCATCGCTTCAGTCTTCATATCTCCGCAAAGCCAGTATTCTTTGAGGGACCTAGTGTTCCAAGAGGGAGATACCCCATAATTCCTCAATGCTCTCATGCCTTAAATTTAGTTCTCTTCGCATAAAGAATCCATTTTAGAGTAGAGAATACTCATAAGTTTACCCTCAAAGTACCAACCTCAGTTGTGGGTCAGGTGTTCAAAGGTTCAGTTCAGTTCATGATGTTCAATTCATATGTCACGTATCAGACCAGACTCAGTGAGGTTATCATGTTTCCCCTCATGCATGTTTAGTAAGACGATCTCGGGTTCATTAGTATTTTTGGTTAAGATAACATTTCTCCTTAGTCCTACTCAGTTTTATGTTCAGTGTTCATCAAAAAATTGGTACTAAGTACCCTTGCATATTTATCCATGCATTCATGTATCAGTTCAAGCATGTAATTATGCATTCAACATGTATTATCATTAGGAGAAATTCAGTCCATCAGAATATTCAGTTATGTACTCATAAGCCAATTATTAGTCATTCATCAGACATGCATGTATTCAGCTTATTAGTCATGCATCAAATATGCATGTTCAGTATGTTATATTCAGCCATTATTCATGTCAGTCATGAGATCATGTTCCAATTATTCATGTTCATTATGTATGCCAGTGTATGTTATTCCCCTCACTCTCAGTCTCATTCAAGGAAGAATGTTCCCAAGGGGGAGATATTGTAATACCCCAAAGTTTCTTAGCTAATTTCTTCCCAAGAATGCCTAGTATTATCTTCTAAATTTAATGATTGTTTTTTCATGAGGAATTTTTAAGATTTTCAATTTTTTTCATGTGGGATATTCAATAAGATTTCCATTGATATAAGATTTGCTTAAATCCGATAACTGGGTAAGAAGTTATGCCTATTTTAAGTTTCCATCATAAAACAACACCATATTAGTCTGTGGCATGCCGTGCCACAAGCTAAAATGGCAATTGTCTTTTTCTTGTGTTGCAGCGCGATTTCCACTGCGTCGCACCAAGGTTCCAAGTCAGGAAGAAAGGGGCAATGGGATGGCTCCGCGTCACGCCATCCTTCAGTATCCCAATTGTCAAATTCCAATCGCGCCGCGTCGCGCCAGGGCCTAATTCGGGAAACTTTTACTGAAATTATAAAATGCATCCAAGGTTTAAAATGGTCAATTTCCTGCCCCTATTTAAAACCAGTAACACGTGATTCAACCATTCTTCACCCAAAATATACTAGTTTCTCTCTAGTTTCACTCTAGGACAAGGTAGGGTTTCTATTGAGGATTAAAATTCAAGAAGGTTTCACCATCAAAATTCACAAAATTATGAACTAAGGTATGCATAGTGTTCATTCATGGACTCCTTTCATCCATGAAGCCCAAGAATCTCTTTTCTAAAGTCAAGATTTTAGATTTTATTTATGAACTTCATGTTTGGTTTATTTTGTTTATCTTGAGAATGATCAATTAAATTCATATCCATGTTGGGTGATTAATGTTATGTGGAATTGATTTGTATAGATGCATATTCATGTGAACCTATGATTAAACCCTAGGATGATGAAATTAGATGTTGAATCATGATGTGTAATTATGTTATAAGGGTGTCTACATATATTATGCCTATCATGTGTTTGATTAAATGTCGATATGAAGGAAAAGTTCCCAACTAGCATGCTATTATGAAATCCCCATATTTGTACAAGTTTATGCATATCACATATTTGATGAAGTGCTTTAATATATGAATTAAGAATTGTCTTGTTGGTCATGTGTTCATGTAAGTCATGCTATGTTAGTTTTTTTCATCGAGACCTGGGGGTACTTGTACCCGATAATTTAGCTGTGTGCCTAGATCCATGTCATGTTTTCATTATACTCTCAGTTAAGCTATGATCTATAGAACTCAGTTAGTTATGTGACTCAGGAGAACCCAGAAATCTCAGTAGTTCAGTAATCTCAGTGATCTTAGTACTCAATAATCATAATAACCTCAGTATTCCCAGTAAATCTCAGTAACTTTATATTACCAGTCAGTCCTCAGAACTCAGTATATTCCATCAGTCAATGGATCTCAGTAAATTCAGTTTAGCTCCGCTAAACAATACCATTAGAATCAGTTCAGTTAAGTTAATCAGCTCATCTAAGTTAATAAGTTTAGTGTCTTTTAGATGGAAGTAGGATTCGGCACTAAGCTAGCGTATGGATGGGGACTCATCCGCTATGTAGCCAGCGTAGGTTGAGATGCACCCTATGCATTTAGGGACATATATACGTCTCATTTGGGTTACCTACCGGGAGGGGTTGACAGAAGAGATCCCTGTCAGAGAGGGTATACTCATAGTAGGTCTTTACCACTAGTGTTGTACTGACACCCTTCTAGCTGGGGTTATAATTTGTACCACACCAGTTTAGTTTTGAGGTATACTGGTTAGATGATCACTTCCCACAGTTATAGTTTCAGTCTCAGCCTCAGCCTCAGTAAAAGAACTCAGATAGTTTTTTAGATTTCAGGACTGTCAAATACAGTCAACTAAGATATAGAATAAAACTTAGATAGTTTCATCAGATTTACGACTGTCAGATATAGTCATTTATGTTATCAGTTATATCAGTTATCAAAACTCATGTCATCAGTATTCATCTTTAGGACTATCAGATACAGTCAACAAGACCTGTTCTTCATAATCTGAACTATCAAACACAGTCATTCATGTATCAGTAACATAGTATCAGTCCCTCAGATATCAATAATTCAATATTATTAGTAAAACTCAGTATTCAGTCCTAGTACGATCTCAGATACAGTTATGTATGCATGCATGTATTCTCACGTTCATATTAGTCAGTCAGTTAGTATTGTTCATGCATATAAACATATTGTATTCAGCCTGCCTCACTTGCATACTAGTATATTCAAAGTACTGACGCATTTTTTCTATGGTGTATTATTCCAAGGTTTACAAGCACGAGTTCCAGAGAACTAGTAGTATCCCAGTTTAGCGATCAGAGTTAGCAGTGAGTCCTCATCCTTCGAGGACATAATGATCACATTACTATTTATGTTTTCAGTTTATTTCAGTAGTTGAAGTTAGTTTGGGACATGTCCCATTAACTCCTTATTTAGACAGTTTAGAGGCTTTCAGACTATAGTATGTTCAGATAATTATCTCAATTGTTTTGGTATTGTTATACCATATTTTTTCGTTATGTACTACTATTGATCCTTATGGACTTTCAGTTCATGTTTCCGTATTTATGATATTATTACTATTATTTAGTGCTCAGTTTACAGATATCAGTCATGGACTAGCTTGTGGTCCTTGAGGGTCATAGGCACCATGTAGCATTTCGGGATCTAGATTCGGTGCATTACACAAGCGGACTACTTAGGTTTTGGAAATACGAATAGCCTCCAATGGCCTAACATATCGGTAAACCATCGTATTTCTAAAACTTGATTTGGAGTTGATCAACTAGGTCTGGGACATCAACAAAACTCAAAAATAGTTTAATAATCATCATGTGGAATTATGACATGAAATACAATAGTTAAATTTTTTAGAATTTAAACATATAAGTATATAAATAATACAATAATTCCTCACAGAAGCTAATTCAAATACTTGGTTAGAACCTAGTTAAATTTCATCAACAGAGTCGCCATTTCTATTCTACGGAGAAATAGCATTTTAGTGTTTTTCGAAAGTTCAAATACTTTCAAAAATTCTCAAACTCGAGAATATAGTTGCCACTTAATTAATTTAGGAAAATCAAGAAAACCTTTATAAATTACTCAAATGATTCAAAACATAAAAAATCATTTAAGTTTTAAAATTCTAGGTAAGCAGTTCTCATTAACATTTTAGAAAGATTTTTAAGGCACCTAAAATGTTCGCTAACTTGCTATTATCCAGACTATTTGAAAATGATTCTTTTCACTAACTTCTAAAAGAGAAATTGATTGTTGAAATAAATTGATTAAGGAATATTTTTTTTGAGGTTTAAGAAAAATCAGTTTTTAACGATTTTGTAGGGAATTAAGTAGTTGTAAGCAAATTAATGTCAAATAGCAAAAAAGCATACAAAAAAGGGAAGGGGGAGAAATAAATGATTTATGTTCTTAATCCCAAATCTTTCAATCCTGTCCAAATCTAATTGGGCATTTGACCCATCTTCATCTGTCCTAATCTAAATATTCAGCTTTGGCCCATAACCTATCCTAAACTAATTTTTTGGGGATTTTGGCCCATAATCGACTTCACCTGTATTAATTTACAACTTTGGCTTCGAGGCCCAAATGAATAAGTAAATAAATAAATAAATAAAAATAAAGCAATAACATAGTTGAGACTTTCGAGTCTCTTAGCAACTCTAAGAGTAGGTTTTTGACCCATTCTTCATCTTCATCTATTTTCTTGCACAGATATCCCACATTATAAATATTGTAATTCTCTAGAAGTTGACTCGATGAGGAAAATGCAATCAAGAGTTCATGGCGAACTCAAACACAACGCACTCACATACATCAAAATAAAAAGGAAGAGGATTAATATTCATATTAACTAGTTTTGTCTTATTGTAACTAATCACATATCATAATCAAACAATATGCCAATTTGAATAAGATCGCTTAAACATAGTGAAGTAGTAGGGAGCAGTCCCGAACTGGTTCAAAACTGTTTAATCAAATTGACAACCTTGAATCAATCCTTCCCCCTTGTCAATTAGTGCAAAAGAACAAAACACAGGATATTAAAGGTCCGCAGGATTCGTATTATGTCTTCATGAATCAAAGAGACCTTGTGAGTTGCAGTTAAATCATATAAACAAATATTAAAAATTGAGAAAGAGAAAAAAAACTCAAGAATAAAATCAAATTCCCAAAGTTCCTTTTTTTAATCCCAAAGAAAACCCCAAACTACTGAAGGCCGGGATAATGACAACCAACCTCCAAAATTTCTATTATTCGAATCAACGAGCTTAAAAATAACACGAACATCATAATACATAAATTTTGGCTTTTCTGTCTATAACAATTTTCAGGAATGAAGGTGAATACAACTATTCTCAAAACACTGTCTTCCAAAACTTCAATAGTTTTAGACCCTGAAATTAATATCTGAACAAAACAAAAAACAAAAAAATTGACATTAGCCAAGCTCAAAAGAGAATCTACACACTATAATGATTTTCGACATCAAAGACATCAAAAAAAACCAAATACATTCTCATGTTTAACATTCTTCAACAAGCCATTACATTTTTTGAAGGCTTTAAGCAAAAGAACACTGGCTTGAAACGAACTCAAAAGGAAAACAAAAAGTTAAACTTACGAAATTTCACAAAAAAAAGAGCACAACCAATAAGCTAAAGAGGGAAGCCGGTGGGGCATATTATTTCTATCCTCATCCTCTTTCTGATGGACTCAAAAATGGTTTTTTTAATTATCGAGATGGTCCTTAAGGAATCATGGGATTTCTAGTTTACGATTGGACAAATCCTCATCATCCATTTTGGAATTTAAGTAGACATTGGACTGAACAAGAAATCCTACTAATGACACTACTAGATTAATAGTTACATCAAATAAGGAAATATCAAAAACTAACGACGAACAAGACAACGTTAAATAGTAACAACGAACAAGACAACATCAGGCTGACATAGTGAGGCAAAAATTAAAGTACGAACTTAGGTTGACAATTAATTAAAAATATCAAGTGTGAATAATCAAATTATAATGCCGAGACCAAGATGCAATTTAAACCACTGATTAAGAACTTAAAGCAATAACTAACCTGCCATATCGATACCATACACATTGTTTTCATCAGAAAAACCTATAGCCTCTAAGGCCACTACGAAAGACAAATCCCAGAACACATGATTACAAAAAATAGCACTATATCTACAGAATGACAAGATAAAGTAGAAATAACCATAACTAAATGGAACAGAGCATTACCTATTTTGGAGAAGCAAAATAGAACCTCGAGCTTTGTGGAAATGCCACCACCGGAAGCAGATCTTTCAGAATTTTGAGAATTCTAATCAATCAACAACTTCTAAAAATTCTACTAAAAGAAAGAAATTAACTAATTTTTTTGCTCAAAATAGCTTTTTTCACCATATTGTGACCTTCCTTTTTTTTTTTCTCTAAAGTGAGGTTTTTACAGAAGATGAAATATAGTGTCCATTTTGAGCTCAGACGATGTGGGATATGAGATTAGGGGGTAATTTATGGATTTTCAATAGGGAAAATTCAAATTAAGGTTAAAGATAAGAGTTTCCAGCTCAAAATTAGTAAAAAAAATTTGAATTTTCTAGAAGAAATTTAAAATTGGGAATATTGGGAGAAATGGATTCTACTCCAACAAATCAAAATTGAGAACATATGTACCTTCGTAGTATGGATTTAATAAATTCCAAATGGATTTTGGAGAATATTCTCTAAAACCAATAACTCAACTACCACCTGGTGATTTCTACGGGCTTCTTAATGATTCCCGATGAACTTGCATGGAAGGGTACGTGATGAAGAGCGAAAACTAAGGTTGGATTCGGGTTTCACCGAGACAAGGAATGCTGGTATCAGTTTTGAGTCGAGTTTATGTTGTTGCATAGAGTTTTTCTCACAATTTTTTATGGTTGTGGTATTATTTTTATTGTTGTTTTTCTCTTGTGAGGATGATGTCCGCTACAACGGAAAAAGATTAAAGCTTGGGTAGGGTCGGTCAATTTTGGGCCAGCGTTGTTTGCTGTTGGACTGGGTTAGTGGACGGCTCAAAGAACTGGACGGAATATGGTTGTTGAATATTTAAGGGGAATGGACTGGAATTGGAATTATTTTGGGAATTAAGAATTCGAATTACAATTTAGGCAATTTCATTTAAATTTTAGCCAAATTGATTATCAATTGGTAAATTGCATTATGATTGGGGCCAATTTGATTTCAATTGAGGTTAAATTTAATTAGTTGTCTAAATTTAATCATAATTCGACATTAATTAAGTAATAAATTAATCTCGAGTTTCTTGATTTAATAAAATCATATAAATATTTTTCCAAATAAATTATTTTTTTCAAGAAAAAATTACGTTTAAACCAAGATTGTAACCATTTGAATTTATTTTTAAGATAATCCCCCTTTATTAAAATTCGATATTCCATAAAATTAATATTTAAGGAACAAAATTATATGAATTCATATAATTACATACGATAATATATAATCCCTATTTAAAATGACAAAATTGTCCAGATAAATACTTTGCAAAGATTTTATTTGGATAAAATAAATGTTAGTCATAGAGGGCAAAAATTAGGTGTGAGCAATAACTAAATTTTAACTATTAAAGTGAGGGCAATTTATACAATTTCCTTTTTGCCCAATTAAGACCCCACATCCATAAAACACTTTAGGGTGTTATATCGCATCCTTAACATACTCAAACACTTCAAAAAGCTCTCTCGAATTCTCTTAAGCTATCATACTTAGGGTTTCCAAGCAGAAGGTCATCTAAGGGCTTGAAGGTTGAATTCCTTACATGAAATTTGATATTTCATGCATGTTACTCTTTCTTCATTGTTAATTTGTCAAAATCACATGTTTAAAGAGTTTTTTTATGATGATATTATAAGACCCTATAAAATTTATAGCTTAATTCAGTCCTTTAAGCTTATTAAGGGGTCCCATACTTAGAAAATTCTAGCTAAGTATTCGCACTTAGTTTATTTTTAGCCTTCAAAAGTTGGCAATCTTATTTCGTGACCAATACATCTATTAAATGTTGATATTTTTGTTAATTCATGATTAGGAGGGTCAATAGGTGTTCCCGGATGAGTTTTGGATTTTTTAAACCTTGTTTAGACCATGTTTGGAATCCCAAAATAGTGAACCAACACGATCTTGGCACACCGCATTGACTATTGCATTAGTTTATATTTTCCTCAGCTACCAGCATGCAATTCTAGTGGACTGGCACAATCTTGGCGTAACGCGTTGGATATCGTGTTGATCTATGCATCGGTAGCCCAGTTATCAGTCTTTAAAAGATCGTATTCTTGAGGGTATTTGGGTATTTTTCCCTAAACACTAAGCCCCCCAAAACACAAAATTTAGTACCATAGAGAGAAAATAAACTCTTTCTTTTTCAATTTCTTTCAAGAACAAGCCTTAGGGCCCTTAATTTCAAATCAAGAACTCAAGATTTCCTATATTAGTTAGGCTAATGATAGTGTGGTTAAAGAGTGCAGGACCAAAATTTTGATCAGTTAGATGTACTTAGCTAGGCTAATGATCTATGCTCAGCAGATAGAGGATCATAAGAATAAGAAGAGAAAAGCAGAATAAGAGAGTTAGAACGAGTAGCTTCTATTTTGCTCAGCCTATGTCAGAGGGTGAAAATCGTTCCAACTTCTGCTCAAAATCTTCAATTCTAGCTCAATCCGTAACCAGTACTCCAGTGTCAAAATTCAGATATGGCAATAAAGATAGGGCGCCAGGCTCTAAGTCTCAGGGTAGTGTCAGCAGTGCTCGAACTAATCCTCTTTGTCAGACTTGTGGTAAGAACTATCAGGGAATTTGTAAAGCTGGCAGTGATATTTGTTTAGGATGTGGAAAGCCAGGCCAGAGAGGTAGAGATTATCCTCAGTCAGGTTCTTAAGGTCAGTGTAACCATCCTCCAGTTCAGTTTGGTCACTCGAATCAGCAGAGTGTCGCATCGTTATGCCACCAGTGGACAACGCTCAAATAGACTTTCTGCTCTTCAATCCTGATCGGATCAGGAAAATTCTCCTAATGTGGTTACTAGTATTTTACAGATCTTTCATATTCATGTTTATTCCTTTCTAGATCTAGGAGCTTCCTTGTCCTTTGATACTCCTTATATATTAGTTGATTTTGGAGTTAGTCTTAAAATTCTAGCATAACCTTTCCTAGTCTCTACCCTGGTGGGTAAATTAATAATAGACTAGTGGGTATACATGAACTATCCAGTTATGATATCTCAGAATGTCAGTTCAGCAGACTTAGTCGAATTAGAGATGATCGATTTTGATGTCATTCTCGACATGGATTGGCTTCATTCCTGCTATGCCTTAGTCGAATGTAGAAATAGAATTGTACATATCTAGTTTCCAAATAAACCTATCCTAGAGTGGAGAGGTAGTACTTCAACCTTCAAAGGGTAATCTTATTTCCTACCTAAGGGCAAGAAAAATGATATCTAAGAGATGCGTCTATCATCTTGTGCGAGCTAGAGATGCTAGTTCAGAAACTCCCAGTCTTGAGTTAGTTGCAGTGGTGAATGAATATTCAGATTTGTTTCCAGGAGATCTTCCTGGAGTTTCTCTTGAAAGGGAAATTGATTTCTAAATAGACCTTTTTATGGACACTTAGCCCATATCTATTCTTCCATACAGAATGACACCTAGAGAACTCAGAGAATTAAAAGAGTAGTTGAAGTATCTCTTAGAGAAGGTGTTCATTAGACCAGTGTGTCCCTATGGGGTGTGCCAGTTTTATTGGTGCGTAAGAAAGATGATTCTCTCAAAATATGCATATACAACTGTTAGCTCAATGAGGTTATAGTCAAGAACAAGTATCCCCTTCTCAAAATTGATGACATGTTTGACCAACTTCATAGAGCCATGTACTTCTCTAAGATAGACTTCAGATCAGGCTATCATCAGCTGAGAGTCAGAGAATGTGACATCCCAAAAACAACTTTCAGATGTGGGTTGGTCACTTCAAATTCTTAGTCATGTCCTTTGGTATTACCAATGCCCCAGAAACCTTCATGGACTTGATGAACCATGCGTTCAAGCAGTACTTGGACATGTTAGTCATAGTCTTCATAGATGACATTTTTGTTTACTCCCGCAGTAAGCATGATCATTCAGACCATCTCAGAATAATATTGCAGACTCTAAAAGATAATCAGTTGTTTGCCAAATTTAGTAAGTGTGAATTTTGGCTAAGGTCAATAGTATTCCTTGGTATATCATCTCCGCTGATGGCATTATAGTTTATTCCCATAAGACCAAAGCAGTTAAAAACTATCCTAGACTTATCTCTCCATCAGATATTAGGAGTTTCTTAGGTTTGGCTAGCTATTACAAGCGGTTTGTTGAGGGATTTGTGTCTATTGCATCCCCTATGTCCAGATTGACTCAAAAGAAAGTCAAATTTCAGTGGTTAGATTAATGCGTGAAGAGTTTTTAGGAGTTGAAGACTAGACTCACCTCGGCTCTAATTTTAACTCTTTCGTATAGTTTGGATGGGTTTGTGGTATACTGTGATGCATCTAAAGAGGCTTGGGTTGTGTCCTCATGCAACATAGTAAGGTCATATCCTACGTCTACAGGTATCTTAAGCCCCATAAGAAGAATTTTCCGACTCATGATCTCGAGTTAGCAGTAGTAGTGTTTGCCTTAAAGATTTGGAGGCACTACTTGTATGGGGTACATGTAGATGTGTTTATAGATCACAAAAGACTTTAGTATGTATTTTCTCAGAAAGACTTAAACCTCCGAAAGAGAAGGTAGTTGTAGGTGTTGAAGACTATGACATGATTATCCTTTATCACCTGGGCAAGGCCAATGTAGTGGCTGATGCTCTCAGTAGATTGTCTATGGGTAGTGTTACTCATGTTGAGGACAATAAGAAGAATTTAGTATAGGAAGTTCATCAGCTTACCCGACTAGGTGTCTGATTAGTCGATTCAACAAAAGGTAATATGTGGGTTTTGAATAGTTCAAAATTATCTTTAGTTTCCCAAGTAAAGGAAAAATAGGATAGACATCCCAGATTAGTCAAGTTGAAAGAGTCCGTCAGAGTTCAAAATATGGATGTCTTCTCCCAACATTCAGATGGCTCCGTTTGAAGCTCTCAATAGTAGGAGATGTAGATCTCCAATTGTTTGGTTTGAAGTGGGTGAGGCCATAATTGTAGAGCCTGACCTAGTATTTGATACCTTAGAAAAAGTTCAGTTGATCAGAGAAAGTCTTAAGACAGCTCAGAACTGCCAGAAGTCATACACATATGTGTGCAGAAAAGATCTTGAATTTGAGATTGACGATTATGTGTTTTTGAATATCTCTCCCATAGAGAGAGTAAAGAGGTTTGGTAAGAAGGGAAAGCTCAGTCCCCAATATGACGATCCCTTTAAAGTTTTCTATCATTTCGGCAAAGTAGCTTATGAGCTCGAATTTCCTTCAGATATAGATTCAGTCCATACAGTGTTTCATGTCTCCTTGATAAAGAAGTGCATAGGTGACCCAGTAGTTGTAGTACCTATAGAGTGCATAGATATTCAGAACAACCTCTCCTTCGAAGAGATTCCAATTGAAATCCTTGACTATCAGACTCACAGATTAAGGAACAAAGAAGTACCTCTAGTCAAAGTTCTTTGGCGGAATCATTCCATTGAGGGAGCTACTTGGGAAGCAGGAGAAGACATGTATACCAAGTATCCATACCTCTTCTCCGCAAACTCAGACTCAACCCAAGGTAATAGTTTTCCCTAAGCTTATTCAGTTTTATGTTAAGATTTCAATTTCAAACTTGGTATAAAATGTCATTGCATGTTCAGTCATATGTTCATGAGTTAGTTTATTCATGTATTCATGCATCATATATGTATGATCATTATAAGTACACTCAGCTTATCAGTACTCCCACTTGTGCATTCATAAATCAGCTCAGTTATATACTCAAGCATCAGATATGCATGTTCAGTGTGATAATTCAGTATATCATAATATTAGTCCTATAATCATGTACTAGATGTTCATGTCTAGTAAGTTGATTCATCCTACTAGTACTCTCAATTCATTCCATCCCATTCGAGGACAAATGATCCTAAGGGAGAGATATTATAAGAACTCCCAAATTTCTAGCTTAATTTAGTCCTTTAAGCTTGTTATGGGGTCCTAGACTTAGAGAATTAAAGAAAAATATTTAGAATTAGTTTATTTTTTGCCTTCAAAAGTTGTCAATCTCATTTCGTGACCTATACATCCATTAAATGTTGATATTTTAGTTAATTCATGATCAGGAGGGTCAATAGGTGTTTCCGAATGAGTTTCAGATTTTTTAGACCATATTTGGAATACAAAAATAGTGAACCAACATGATATTGGAATGCCACATCTACTATCACGTTGGTTAATATTTTCCCCAGCTACCAGCATGTAATTCCAATTGACTGGCGCGATCTTGGAACGATGTGCTGGATATTGCGTTGTTGCCATTGACGAGCCGCATTGATTTGAACATTGGTAGCCCAGTTATCAGTCATTAAAAGACCACGTTCTTGGGGGAGTTTTGGGTCTTTTTCCCTAGACCCTCAGCCTAAAAACACAAAATTTAATACCCTAGAGAGAAAATAAACTCTTCCTTTCTCAATTTCTCTCAAGAACAAGCTTTTGGGTTTTTAATTTCAAATCAAGAACTCAAAATTTCCTCCATTAGCTTCAAGAAATTCTTCAACAAAGGTATGTAAAGTTTTCATCCAAGGGTCCCTTCTACCCTTGGAGTTCAAGAAACTTATTTTAAAAACATGAATTATGATTTCAATGTTGTGGGTTTGAATTTAATCATGTTGATGTTATGGTATGTGTTCCAAGTTGAAATTTTTATGTATTTCTTTATATTATGATAGAATGTAAGTTGAATTTTTATTCTCTTATATTGAAACCCTTGAATTATGAAGTCATGATGTATTAACATTGGTGTTCATGCCCGAGTATGAAGCTACGACTACCATGTTTTTTATAAAATTGCTAAATTTAGATTATGGTTCTTTTATTATCCTTTGTTGATCTAAATGATGAACCTATGCTACACCCAAATGTTCACAATGTCTTCTATGCTAAAGCAATACCTTAAATGTGTTTGATGGAAACCTCAAGAGATTGGTTTAAAGAAATTATGATGTGTTAGCATGTATTCCTATTCATGTGCAAGTTCATGACTTTCAAGTGATTGATGAAATGCCTCATAGGTTGTATTATGAGTTGTTGACTATTTTCAAGTATTCAAGAATTGTCATGTCTTATTTTTTTCTGCTATCGAGTCCTAGGGGTATTTAATACCTAACAATTTACCTATATTCCTAGAGCCAGTGTCAGTTACAGAATAGTCCCAGTCATGTCACGATCAGTAGTAGTCTAGTTTAGGTATAGAACACAGGAAAACTCAATAAATTTAGTATCAATCCAGTCCCATTCAGTATTTATTTCAATCTCCAGTAATTTCTGTCATCTAATAGAACTCAGTAGTATTTCATTAGTCAATGAAACTCAGTAAACTCAATTCAGTTCAGTTAATCAGTACAATCAGTAACAGATTAGTCCAACCTAGTATTAAGTACGAAATTTGTCCAGTGTCTATTCAGTTGAGTGTAGGATTCATCACCAAGTGAACCCAAGGATGAGGGCTCATCTGCCAGCAGAGGGTGTGATCTTTAAAAGTAATCCTTGTGTTTCAAAACTCTATAGCCAGCATAGGTTGAGATATAGCCCTATGACTCTAATATTAATATATCTCATTCGAGTTCTCTTACAAGCGAGGGGCTTATAGAAGAAATCCCTATCAGAGAGGGTTAATTCACAACTTATCTTTACCCGTTGCATGGTACTGACATCCTTTCTACAGGGGTTGTAGGTTGGAGCTTAAACAGTTTAGATTCGGTTAGATGATTACCTCCCATAGTCTCAGTCTCAGTCATCTATAAAGAACTCAGATAGTTTTATAGATTTTAGGACTGTTAGATACAGTCACTCAGCTTAGTACGAAACTCATCTTGTTCCACTAGAATCAGGACTGTCAGACACAGTCACTCAGTAATTAGTATATTAGTTATCAGTTACATCAGTTAATCAATATTTAGACTCAGTATTCAGTATTATCACAATTTGAGTTACAGTTTATGTATTCATTCATGTACTCTTATTTAGTCGTACTCATGTTATTCAGGTGTTATTGTTCATGCATATTAACCCTTGCATTCAGCCTTACCTCACTTTACATACTAGTACATTCGCACGTACTGATAGATACATTTCTTTTGTGCTATGGTAATTTATACCATAGGTTCAGACACAAGGGCCTAAAGTATCCTTAGCGGTTCAGATGTTCAGAAGACAGAGTAGTGGTGAGTCGTCATAGTTTGAGGACATGTTTATCTATTCAGTATTTCAGTCTATTTGAGTAGTTAGAGTTAGTTAGGGACATGTCCCATCAACTCCACAGTTCAGATAGTTTTAGAGGCTTTTCAGACAGATATTTAGATAATATTTAGTATTTCTGATTCTAATATTTTATTAGATTTTATCATTTCTCTTTATCAGTATTACAATTTTGAACCTTATGGTATTTCAACCCATTATTCTGCATTATATGGTATTATTACTCAGTTATTATAGAAGGTACTAGTCATGGGTTAGCTTGTTCTCTTTTGAGATTATAAGCATCCTATAGCATCTGGGGTACCAAACTCGGGTGTTAAAAACTTGGTTTCAGACCCTAAGGATCAGTAGAGCCTTAGGAAGTCTAAAAGCCGCGTCTAGTAGAGTCTTGTGCATGGGTGTGTAGCGTGCCACACTTATGGGCAGGAGGCTATGAGTTGTTTTAGGAACAATTTCCCTTCTTTCAGTAGTGATATCATGCCAGTGAGCATGATATCCAGTTAAACTCTCTTTCTAATCCAAGTTTCTCTTCTATTTATAGAAAATGCCTCCAAAGAGGACTCAGGGAAGAGAAATGGGAGATCAGCTAGCCCCTCAGGCCGACCAACCTAATTCTTTTGGAGAATATATGTCCTACACTTAGTTTAAAGTAGCTTTCACTACCCTATCACATTCAGTTACTGCTTAGAATGAACGTCCAGCTACCGTTCTAGCCAACCTAGTGGACAATATTATAGAACTCAGGATTTGAGACTTCACTCAAATGAATCCTCTGTCTTTCACTGGGTCTAAGTCAGATGACGACATTCAGGAATTCCTTGATTAGATACAGAAGGTTAAAGATATTATGGGTGTGACAGCTAGTGAGAGTGCTGAGTTAGCTGCATATAAGTTATAGGATATGGCTCACACTTAGTTCAAACAGTGAAAAGAAGAGAGGGTAGTAGATGTAGGGCCCATTGAGTGGGAGGAGTTTGTCACTGCTTTTCTAGATAGATTCTTACCCCTAGAGCTGAGAGAAGCTAAGAAGTTAGAGTTATTAATCTAAAGGAGGGCAATATGACAGTGAAAGAGTATTCTCTCAAGTTTACTCAATTAGATAGATATGTTTCTCATGTGGTGGAAGATAGCAGATCTCGAATGAGAAAGTTTGTGTCTAGAGTGAATATCAGATGGTCAAATAGTGCAGGACCGCAATGTTGATCAGTGAGATAGACTTTTCTAGGCTGATGATCTATTCTTAGCAGATAGAGAAGCAAAATAATAAGGAAAGAGAAAAAAAGAATAAAAGAGCTAGAACGGGTAGATTTCACTTTGCTCATCCTAAGTCATAGGGTGGAAACCATTCTTAATTTTGCTCAAAATATTTAATTCCAGCTCCATCCTCAGTCAGTGCTCCAGTTCCAAAATTCAGAGATGGCAATAAAGATAGGGCGCCAGGATCTTAGTCTCAGGGTAGGGTCAACAGAGCTCGAACCAATTCTCTTTGTCAGACTTGTGGTAAGAACCATCAGGGTATTTGCAAAGCTGGTGGTGATTCTTATTTCTAATATGGTAATCTAGGCCATAGAGTAAGAGATTGTCCCCAGTTAGGTTCTCAAGGTCAGCGTAACCATCCTCCAGATCATTCCGCTCACTCGAATCAATAGGGTGATGCATCCAGTAAAATCGGTGGGCAGTGCCCAAATAGACTTTATGCTCTTTAGTCCCGATAGGATTAGGCAAATTCTCTTGGTATGGTCACTGGTACGTTATAGATCTTTCATATACATTTTTATGCCTTTCTAGAACCAAGAGCTTCTTGTCTTTTGTTACTTCTTATATAGCAGTTGATTTCAGAGTTAGTCCCAAAATTCTAGCAGAGCCTTTCCTAGTCTCTACCCTAGTGGGTAAATCAATCTTAGCCAGGAGGGTATACAGGAATTGTCTAGTTATGATATCTCAAAAAGTCACTTCAGCAGACTTAGTCAAATTAGAGATAACTGATTTTGATGTCATTATCGAAATGGATTGGCTTTATTCCTTCTATGCCTTAGTCAACTGTAGAAACAAAATTGTCCAGATCTAGTTTCTAAATGAACCTATCCTAGAGTGGAGAGGTAGTACTTCAGCCTTCATGGGTCAGCTTGTTTTCTATCTTAGGGCAAGAAAAATGATATCTAATTGATGCATCTACAATCTTGTGCAAGTCAAAAAAATCTAGTTCCGAAACCCGCAGTCTTGAGTCAGTTCCAGTGGTGAATGAATATTTAGATGTGTTTCTAGAAGATTTTCTCAGAGTTCCTCCTGTAAAGGAAATTAATTTTGGAATAGACCTTCTTCGGGACATTCAACCCATATCTATTCTGCCATATAGAATGGCACTTGCAGAACTCAAAGAATTAAAAAAGTAGTTGAAAGATCTCTTTGACAAGGGATTCATCAAAATCAGTGTGTCCCCATGGAGTGCGCCAATTTTATTCGTGTGTAAGAAAGACGGTTCTCTTAAAATGTGCATAGACTACCGTCAACTCAATAAGGACACAGTCAAGAATAAGTATCCCCTTCCCATAATAGATGACTTATTTGACCAACTTCAGGGACCCAACTATTTCTCTAAGATAGATCTTAGATTAGGCTATTATTAGCTTAGAGTCAAAGAATGTGACATCCTACAAACTACTTTCAGGACTCGGTATGGTCGCTTCGAATTATTAGTCATGTCCTTTGGTCTTACAAATGCCCTAGAATCCTTCATGGACTTGATAAATCATGTGTTCAAGTAGTACTTTGATATGTTCGTCATAGTTTTCATAGATGACATTCTTGTTTACATTCGTAGTGAGCATGATCATGCTGACCAACTCAGAATAATATTGCAGACTCTTAGAAATAATCCATTGTTCATCAAATTCAGTAATTTTGAATTTTGGCTAAGGTTAGTGGCATTCCTTGGTCATATCATTTCAGGTGATGGCATTAGGTTGATCCCCATAAGACCGAAGTGGTGAGAAACCGGCCCAGAACTATCTCTTCACTAGATATTAAGAGTTTCTTGGGTTTGGCTGGCTATTACATGAGGTTTGTTAAGGGATTTTGGTCTATTACATCCCCTATGTCCAGATTGATTCAGAATAAGTCAAATTTTAGTAGTCAGATTCATATGAGAAGAGTTTTCAAGAGTTGAAGATTCAATTTATCTCAACCCTAGTTTTTACTAATCAAGATGGTTTGGATGGGTTTGTGATATACTGTGATGCATCCTGAGTAATTTTGGGTTGTGTCTTCATGTAGCTAGGTAAGTTCATATCCTACGCCTCTAGGAAACTTAAGCCCCATGAGAAGCATTATCTGACTCATGATATTGAGTTAGCAACAATAGTGTTCGCCATAAATATTTGGAGGCACTACTTGTATGGAGTGCATGTAGATGTGTTCAAAGATCACAAAAGCCTTCAGTATGTATTTTCTCAGAAAGACTTAAACCTCCATCAGAAAAGGTGGTTAGAGTTGTTGAAAGACTACGATATGAGTATCCTTTATCACCCGAGCAAGGCCAATGTAATGGTTGATGCTCTTAGTAGACTATCTATGTGTAGTGTTTCTCATGTTGAGGACAATAATAAAAAGTTAGTTTAGGAAGTTTATCATCTTACCCGACTAGGTGTCCACTTAGTTGATTCAGTAAAAGGTAAGGTGGGTTTAGAACAGTTCAAAATTATCTCTAGTTTCTAAAGTAAAGGAAAAATGGGATAGAGATCCCAGTTTAGTCAAGTTGAAAGAGTCAGTTAGAGATCAAACGGTGGAGGTTTTCTCCCAAGAGAGATATGGTGTATTACGTTGTCAAGGTCATCTGTATGTGCCAGGTGTAGATGACTTGAGGTGAATTTTATAGAATCGTATGGTGCGCACTACTCTAATCATTTGGGGGGCACTAAGATATACTATGATTTGCGGGAGATCTATTAGTAGAGTAGGATGAAGAGAGATATTGCATAGTTTGTGGCTAAGTTCTCAGCATGTTAGCAGGTTAAGATTGAGCATAAAAAGCCTAGAAGGTCAAGGTAGGAGTTCAGTATTTCCACTTGGAAATGGGAAGAAGTAAATATGGACTTTGTGATGGGGTTGCCTCTTACTTGTAGTCAACATGATTTAGTTTGGGTCATTATAGATAGGATGATCAAATTAGATCATTTTTTTCTAGTTCATACACCTTATTTAGCCGAGGATTATGTAACTCTATATCGAGGAGTTGGTCAGATTGCACGGTGTTCTATTAACTATTATCTCAGATAGAGGTACCCAGTTCACCTCTTATTTCCAGAAGGCTTTTCAATAGGGTCTTGGTACTCGAGGTCATCTCAGTATAACTTTTTATCCTCAGACAGATGATGACCCAGAAAGGACCATTCATACCTTTAAAGATACATTGCGAGCGCATGCAATAGATTTTAGAGGAATTTGGGATGGCCACTTGCTTTTTATTGAGTTCAAATACAATAACAGCTATCATTCTGACGTTCAGATGACTCTATTTGAAGCACTCTATGATAGGAGATACAGATCTCCAATCGCTTGGTTCGAAGTTGGTGAGCCATAGTTGTAGGGCCTATCCTAGTATTTTTTACCTTAGAAAAAGTTCAGTTGATCAGAGAAAGTCTTAAGATAGCTTAGAGCCAACACAAGTCGTACGCAAATGTTAGCAAAAAAGTTCTTAAGTTTTAGATTAACGATTATGTGTATTTGAAAATCTCTCCCATGAAGGGAGTGAAGAGGTTTGGCAAGAAGGGAAATCTTAGCCCCCGATATGTTGGTCCCTTCAAAGTTCTTAATCGTTTCAACAAAGTAGCTTATAAGCTCGAATTGCCTTTAAATCTAGCTTTAGCCCATCCACTATTTTATGTCTCCTTGCGATAAAAGTGAATAGGTAACCCAGACATTTTAGTCCCTAAAGAGGGCATAGATATTTAAAGAAACCTCTCCTTCAAAGAGATTCCAGTCAAAATCCTTGACTATCGGACTCACATATTGAGGAACAAAGACTTACCTCTAGTCAAATTTCCTTGGCAGAATAATTCCATTGAGGGAGATAATTAGGAAGCCAAAGCAGACATGTGGACCAAGTATTCTCCCCTCTTTTCTGCAAACTCAAACTCATCCCAAGGTAATAGTTTTTCCTAAGCTTATCAGCTTCATATTCAGATTTCAGTTACAAACTTGGTATCAAATACTATTTCATGTTTATTCATATGTTCATGAGTCAGTTCAGTTAGGTATTCATGCATCAGATATGCATGATCAGTATGAGAAAACTCGGCTCATTAGTACTCCCAGTCCTGCATTCATGAATCATCTCAGTTATGTACTCATGCCTTAGTTATGCATGTTCAGTGTGATAATTCAGTATATCAGTAATATCAGTCCTATAATCATATTCCAGATATTCATGTCCAGTATGTAGATTCAGCCTATTAGTACTCCTAGTTTAGTCCATCCCATTTGAGCACGAATGCTCCCAAGGGAAAGATATTGTAAGACCCCATAAAACTTCTAACTTAGTTAAGTCCTTTAAGCTTATTAAGGTATCCAAGACTTGAAAATTCTAGCTAAGTATTCTGACTTAGTTTATTTTTGGCTTTTGAAAGTGACAATCTCATTTTGCGACCTATACATCTGTTAAATGTTAATATTTTAGTAAAATCATGATTAGGAGGGTCAATAGGTGTTCCTGTATAAGTTTTAGATTTTTCAAAACTTATTTAGACCAGATTTAGAATCCTAAAATAATCAACCAATGGGATCTTGGCGCACCACATCAACTATCGCGTTGGTTAATATTTTCTGCAACTACGAGTGTGCAATTCCAGTAGACTGACGCAATCTTGGTGCGACACATTGGATATTGGGTCGATGCCATCAATGCGCCATGTCAATCTGTGCGTTGATAGCCCAGTTCTCAGTCATTAAATGATCGGGTTCTTGGAGGTATTTTGGTCTTTTTCCCTCGTCCTTCAATCCCTAACCACATGAAATTTAATATCCTAGAGAGCAAATAAACTCTTTCTTTTTCAATTTCTCTCAAGAACAAGCCTTAGGATTTTTAATTTCAAATCAAGAACAGAAGAATTCCTCCATTAGCTTCAAGAAATTCTTCAACAAAGGTATGTAACGTGTTCATCTAAGGGTCCCTTCCACCCTTCGAGTTCAAGAAACTTCTTTTAAAAACATGAATTGTGATTTCCATGTTGTGGATTTGAATGTAATCATGTTGATGTTGTGGTATGTTTTCCAAGTTGAAATATTTATGTATTTCTTGATATTATGATAGCATGTAAGTTGAATTTTGATTCTCTTATATTGAAACCCTTGAATTATAAAGTCATGATGTATTAGCATTGTTGTTTATGCCCAAGTATGAAGCTATGCCTACCATGTGTTTGATAAATGCTAAATTGAGATTATGGTGCTTTTATGATCCTTTGTTGATCTAAATGATGAACTCATGCTATACCCACATGTTCATAACATCTTCCATGCTATATCAATACCTTGCATGTGTTTGGTGGAATGCTCATGAGATTGGTTTAATGAAATTATGATGTGTTAGCATGCATTCCTATTCATGTTCAAGTTCATGACTTTCAAGTAATTGATGAAATGCCTCATAGGTTGTATTGTGAGTTGTTGATTATTGTCAAGTATTCTAGAATTGTCATGTCTTATTACTTTTTTGCTATAGAGTCCTGGGGGTATTTAATACCCTATAATTTAGCTATGTACCTAGAGCCAGTGTTTGTTACAGAATTGTCTCAGTCATGTCACGATCTGTAGTACTCTAGTTCATTTACAAAACTCAAGAAAACTTAGTAACTTCAGTATCAATCTAGTCCTATTCAATATTGAGTTCAATCCTTAGTAATCTCAGTCAGCTACCGGAACTCAGTAATATTCTGTCAGTCAATGGAACTCAGTAAACTCAGTTCAGTTCTGTTAATCAATACAATCAGTAGTAGATCAGTCCAGCGTAGTACAAACTAGAAAATCAGTCCAGTGTCTATTCAGTTGGGAGTAAGATTCAGCACCGAGTGAACCCAAGGATAGGGGCTCACCAACCAACAGAGGGTGTGATCCTTAGAAGCAATTCTTATGTTCCAAAATTACATAGCTAGCGTAGGTTAAGATATGAACCTACAAGTATAGGGTTAATATGTCTTATTCGAGTTCTCTTACTAGTGAAGGGTTGATGAAAGACCTCCTTGTCAGAGAGGGTTAATTCACAGCTTGTCTTTACCTATGGCATGGTACTGATACCCGTCCAACTAGGGTTACAAGTTGTACCCCAAAACTTTCAGAAAGGGGTATGTTAGTTAGATAATTACCTCCCGTAGTCTCAGTCTCAGTCTTCAGTAAAGAACTCAAATAGTTTTAAAGATTTTAGGACTGTCAGATATAGTTACTCAGCTCAGTATGGAACTCATCTAGTTCCACCAGAATTAGGACTATCAGAAATAGTCAATCAGTAAATAGTATATTAGTTATGGATTACATTAGTTAATTAGTATTCAGACTCAGTATTCAGTAGTATCATGATTTCAGTCATAGTTCACGTATTCATACATGTACTCTTATTTAGTCATAGTGATGTTACTCAGTTGTTATTGTTCATGCATATGAACCCATGCATTCAGCCTTACCTTACTTTGTGTACCAGTATATTCACATGTACTGACGCATACTTTTTTTTTGTGCTATGGTGTTTTATATGGTATTATAACATAAGTTAATCATTTCTGATAAATACATTATTTTACTAGCTTAGACATTCAACATATAGAGTAGTGGTTAGTCCTCATAGTTCGAGGTCATGTTTATCCATTAAGTATTTTATTCTATTTTAGTAGTCGAAGTTAGTTGGGGACATATTCCATCAACTCCATAGTTCAGCCAATTTTAAAGACTCTTCAGACTAGATGCTCAGACAGTATTTAGTCTTTTAGATTCTGATATTTTATCAGATTTTGTCATTTCTCTTTATCAGTATTACAGTTTTAAACCTTATGGCATTTCAGCCCATTATTTTGTATTATATTGTATTAAATCTCAGTTATTGCTGAAGGTACCAGTCATGGGTTGGCTTGTGTTCCTTCAGGATTATGAGCACCATATAGCATCCAGGGTACTAGACTCAGGGCGTTACAGATATTGATGTTGATTTTGAAAAAGTGGGTTGAGGGTTTTTGTAAAAAATATTTTTTATGTGATGTTTCACAGTTGTCCCTACATGGGTTATGTTTTAATGGTGGTTTTAAATTCAAATTTGGTGCCTGGGAATGGTGAAAGAACTAGGGAGGGTGATTTTCTAAACTTGTGACTTTTGAAGGGGTTATGACTCCAACCACATAATGTGAAATTAGTTTTAGTTATGAAAAATGTGGGAATTTGGACTATACTTAAACTATTGCATAATGAAAAGGGTTAATGAAGCCTAATGATTTATAATTGAAACAAGAGGTGGTTGTGAATTCCTCAAAGTGATGATAATTGGTTTGGCATATTGATGTTCCTTGGAAGTGTAGTTGGTATGATGATACTCTTATCTCTCAAACTCTTTAAACTTATTTTTAGCTATAGTCGGGGGTATGTCCCAACACTTTATTGATATTCAACTTTGATACTTTGTCTTAAAGGCTTTGTTTGGATTATTATGGATATTGGGAAATATTGGTCGGTAGTTTGGATGGTTGCCGGTCATTGGTGATGGACTTGTTTTGAAATTTTCCTTAAGTTTGTCGCATATTATCTTGTTGTATGTTCGAAATTCATTGACAACAGGGATATTATGTTGTTTGGTTTTGTTTGAATGGGTTGGTCTCCGATCAATTTTGGACTTAAGATACCCATCACGACTAGGCCCTGGTTTGCTTGTGATAGAGATGGTATCAGAGCCTAGGTTTGGTGTCATTGCGTGTCCAAAAAAATATGTTAAATAAAGTCTATTTTATGGGTATGTAGCGTACAACACTCATAAGGGATAGGCTATGACGCATTTAGGAATGTTATCCTTTCTTGTTGTTCTATTTTTTAGCTATAGAGTCTAAGATCTTGAATCTCTCTAATCAGCGTTTGTTCTTTTTTTAGATCATGCCCCGAAGAATTTTTGATAATCATGGGAACTCTTCTATCATATTTAAGAAAAATATGGATGGAAATCATCCAACTCCAGGAGTTCAGACTCGGTCTAAGTTTGCTGCTTTGATTGCCTTAATAGAGATCCACTAGTCCTATCTATCCCTCCTCAGGCACCCCAAACTAGCATGTCTAATATTGAGTTTTGCCAGTCGATTCATTTTCTTACCCAGTTGGTGGCCTCTTAGACTGAGTATATTTCTTCTATTGCTCCATCATCTGGTTCAACTTGAGTTGGCGAATTTATGAGGTTGAGTCCTTTTGTTTTCACTAGTTCTAAGGATGAGGAAGATCCTTAAAACAGAATTAATGAAAAAAAAAAGATCTTTTATCTGATTCATTCTACCGATGTGGAGGGTGTAGAGTTCGTTAGCTATTAGTTGAAGGATGTAGCATACTAGTAGTATGATGAGTGGGAGAACCTTAGGGGCGACGATGTTGAGTCAACTTTTCGGGATAGATTCTCCAGTTATTTTCTCGATCATTTCTTTCGTCAAGAGTTGAGAAAGGTGGAGGCTTAGGAGTTCATGAATTTGAAGCAAGGTAAGATATCGGTAAAGAAGTATGCCTTGAAGTTTCATCAGCTGTCATGTTATGCTTCGGAATTGGTATCTAGGATGAGAGCTTGAATGAGGAAGTTTTCCTCTCAGTTGTCCCATGAGTTGATCTTAGAGAGCAAGGCCGCCTTGTTGAATAAGGATATGGACATCTCTATACTTATGGTGTATATACAATAAGTTGAAGATGAAAAGAAGAAGCAAGCAGAATAAGAAGTTTCGCTACTTGGATCAGGGTGGAGGTCAATAGTAGAGTGGAAGAGATGGTGGAAAGTTGTATAAGAAAAAGTGGGGCAATTCTAGTTCCTACTCTACAACTGGTGTACCTTATCTAAAGCCGTCGGGTGATAATTTTTCTCAGTATGATAGTGGGTTTAGAACCCCCAAGAGCCCAACCTCAGGATAGTGGGGCTCAGTCAGCTCCATTATATCTTCCTTGTATATTTTATGGTCAGGTGTACCGTGGTGTTTCTGAAGAGAGAAGGAACAAGTGCTTTAAATGTGGTCAGATTGGTGTTATGAATAGGGATTGCCCTTCTAACATTGCAATTGGGGAAAATAAGATTTTTGTTGCTATTTCATCAGCTCCCACATTAAAAGGTGTTGCTTCTGCTTCTGTCTCCAGTATTGGATGGAACCATTTGTATATCTTTGCTACTTACCAAGATTTTGTGCCATCCGTTGATATTGTTACTGGTATGAGCTTAAACCATTTTCTCATGATGTACACTATCTACTTGATCTTAGTCTACTCTCTTTTATGTGACCCCTTATATGGCTATTCATTTTTATTATAATCCTGAATTTATTTCAAACCCTTTATTTGTGTCCACCCTGATGGGATTCTCTATTATGGCAGAAGAGTTTATAGGGGTTTTGTGATATTGATATATGGTAGAGATACCTTGGTAGATTTGATAGAGTTGGACATGTTATACTTTGATATGATTTTGGGATGGGTTGATTGCATTCGTGCTATACATCCCTTGATTGTCGGATCCAAAGGGTCAGTTTCCCTTTCCCAAATAAGCTAGTGATTGAGTGGTAAGGTAGTTCCCTAGTACCTTAGGAAAGGTTCATCTCATATCTTAGAACTCATAAATTGGTTTGTAAAGGGTGCCTTTATCACTTAGAGCATGTTAGGGATTCTAGATCCAAAGGTCCTTCTTTGCAGACTGTCTCTATGGTCTGCTAATTTTTTGAGGTGTTTCCTGATGTTCTTTCTAGTATTCCTCCTGATCGGAAAATTGATTTCGGGATTGATGTTCTTATTGATACTCATTCTATTTGTTTGCCTCCTTATAGAATGATTTTGACTAAGTTGAAAGAGCTCAAGTTGCAGTTGAAAGATCTACAGGATAAGGGTTTTAGCCCTAGTGTATCTCCATAGGGTGCTCCTGATATTTTTAAGCATAAGAAGGATGGTTCCCTTTGCATGTGTATTGGTTACTGCGAAATAAATATGGTGACCATGTAGAATAAGTATCCTCTTTCGAGGATTGATGATCCGTTCGATCAGCTTCAGGGTGCTAAGTTCTTTTCTAAGATTTATCTTTATTCAGGTTACCATCTGTTGAAGATTAGGGAGACGGATATCCCCAAGACTGCCTTTCGAACTCGATATGGTAATTTTGATCTTTTAGTTATGTCCTTTGGGTTGACCAATAATCTGACAACATTTATAGACCTTATGATTAGGTTTTGTCGTTTGTTCTTAGATTTTTTTTGTGATTGTCTTTAGTGATGATATTTTGGGGTATTTTAAGAGAGGCAGCTCATGTCGATCACCTCTTCCTTATGTTTTAGACCCTAAAAGATCAGCGTTTGTATGCAAAAAAATTTAACTGTGAGTTATGGCTAAATGTTGTGACTCATCAGGGACATGTTTTTTCTAGTGAAGGGATCATGGTGGATGCACAAAAGGTTGCTATAGTTAAAAAATGGCCTAGACCCACAACTCTTATCAATATTTAGAGCTTCTTAGGTTTAGCCTATTATTATAATAGGTTTGTGAAGATTTTCTCTTCTACTGCTGCCTCTTTGAGTAAGTTGAATCACAAGAAGGTGAAATTTTTATGGTTTGATACTTGTGAGGGTAGTTTTAAGAAGATAAAGGGTAAGTTTACTTCAACTCCAATCTTGACTCTGCCTGAAGGCATTGATGGTTTGGTTCTCTATTATGATGCATCTCACGTAGGGATGGGTTATATGCTGATGGAGCATGGAATTTTTTTGCATACGGATCTAGAAAGTTGATGGTTCATGAGAAGAATTACCAGACTCATGATTTGGAATTATTATATGTGGCATTTGCATTAATAATCTAGGGACAGTATTTGCAGGAGGTCCATGTTGATATTTATTCTAATCATAAGAGTTTGTAATATATGTCCACTCAGAAAGAATTGAATTTTAAGCAAACGAGATGCTTGAGTTGCTTAAGAACTATGACATGAGTATTCACTATCACCCCGATAAAGATAATGCGGTTGTTTATACTCTTAGTAGGTTATCCATATGAAGCTTGTCTTGTATGGATGAGGAAAAATAGGATTTGGTGAAGGATATTCACCGTTTGTCTAATCTCAGAGTTTTTATCTTAGATTTCGAGGATGATGGCATGATTCTTTAAGAGGTGGCAAAGTCATCTCTTGGTGCTGAAGTGAAGGAAAAACAAATGTTGGATCCTATTTTGATGCAAATTAAGAATAATGTATGTAGGTAGAAAGTGATAATTTTTTAGATTGTTAGTGATGGCATCTTGAGATGCCAAGGGAGATTATGTTTTACCGATGTTAATGGGTTGCAAAGAAGAATTTTGGTCGAAGCTCATAAGTCGCATTATACTGTTTAGCCTAATTTGACAAAAATGTACAATCTCTTAAGGAGATTTATTGGTGGAATAACATAAAGAGGGATGTGGCTAATTTTGTGGCTAAGTACATGATGTGTCAGCAAGTGAAGGTAGAGAATTTGAGGCCTGATAGGTTAACTCAGGAGATTGAGTTGCCGGTGTAGAGATGAGAGATAATTAATATGGATTTTTTATGGGTCTTCCATAGTTTCGCCAGTAGTTTGATTCAATTTGGGTCATCGCGTATAGGATGACTAGATTTGCTTACTTTATGTCTGTGAGGACAAATTACTCTTTTGAGGATTACACCAAGCTGTTCATTAAGGAGATTGTGAAGTTGCATGGTACTATGGTTTCCATCATACCTGATCGAGGTACCTAGTTCTCATCTCATATTTGGAGGTCATTCCAATGAGGTTTTGGGACTAAGGTAGCCCTAAATACTGCTTTTCACCCACAGACGTATGGGCAAATAGAAAGGACAATTCAGGTCATGAAAGATATGCTTTAGGCTTATGTGTGTAGTTTTTGTGGTAGTTATATAGACCACTTGCCTCTCATAGGATTTACTTAAAACAACAGTTATAACTTTAGCATTGGTATGGATCCGTTTGAGGCCTTATATAATTGGTGGTATCGGTCTCTTATTAGGTTGTTTAAGGTTGATTAGAATAAGTTTTTTTGTCCTGATTTGGCTTACAAAGCTATAAAGAAGATGAAGGTAATTTGGGGTAGACTTAAGGCTACCCAAAATCTTCAAAAGTCCTATGCGGATGTGAGGCTAAGGGAGTTGAAGTATAGTATTGGTGAATAGGCATTCTTGAAGGTCTCCTCCATGAAGGGAGTGAAGTGGTTTTGCAAGAAGGGGAAGCTCAGTCCCAATTATGTCAATCTATAGTTGGTTTTGAAGAGAGTTGGCAATGTTGCCTACAAATTAGGGTTGCCTTTTAGCTTGAGCTCTATTCATTTGATGTTTCATGTTTTGATGTTGATAAAGTGTGTGAGTGATCCTTTGATGGTTGTTCCTTTGGAGAAGGTAGGAATTTTAGATTCCTTGTTCTATAAGAAAGTCTTGATTGAGAATTTGGATTGGAAAGTCCGTCGGTTGAGGACCAAGGACTTGGCATTGGTGAAGGTTTTTTGGAAAAAACAAAAGGTTGAGGAAGCTACGTCGGAAGCCGATGAGGACATAAGTTCAAGTATCTCTTCTTGTTCCATATTTTGGATAATTGTGCTTGAGGTATGTGCATTCCTTACCATTCCTTAGCTAGATATCCAGTGCCAAAGTTTAGAAATATCAATCGAGATAGCACGTCAGATTCTAAGTCTCAGGGTAGCATAAAAAGAGGTTGTACCTACCCACTTTGCTAGAAATATGGTAGAAATCATCAGGGTATATACAGGGGTGAAAGTGACGTATGTTTCTAATGTGGTAAGCTAGGCCACGGGATGCGGGATTGTAGTGTAATGGATCAGAGGGTAAAAGATTTGTGCCAACAAGGTCAATCCAACCGTCCTTCAGCTCTCTCTGGTCGCGTGAACCAATAGGGTGCCACTTCCAGTGGCACCAGTGAGCAGTGCCCAAATAGGCTTTATTCCCTCCAGTCTAGACAAGATAAAGAAAGTTCTCCTGACGTGGTCACTGGTACGTTACAAGTCTTCCATTTACATATTTATGCCTTATTAGATTCAGGAGCTTCTCTATTTTTTAACTCCTTGAATAGTTTTCAACTTTAAAGTCAGACTAGAAATTTTAACATAACCTTTCTTAGTTCTTACCTTTGTAGGAAACTATATTACAGCCAGATGACTATATATAAATTTCTCGGTTACAATATTTCAGAAAATTCCTTTAGTTAATTTCAATAATAGAGTCGTTCCATTTAAGTTTCCCGATGAACCAATCATTGAATAAAGGGGTACTACCTCAATTTCAGATGATTTAAGTTTGAATCTTTTAATATTGAGATAGTAGAAAGAAGAGTTGAGAATTCTAAGCTATCCCATATTGAGGTTTCTATATGGTGATTGTTATGGCAATAGAAAACAAAGAATTTTATGTCAGTAGGAAGTACTAGTAGTGGACCTTATATTTTCAGGTGTAGTCCTTCAGGATGAGTTTAGTGTTTATGAGTATTATTGCATCTCGGGCTCAAGAGTAAAGTAGTTTCAGCTTGATTTAGAATTTATTAAGAGGTTTACAAACTTAGAATAACATCTTTAAGCTAAGAGGGAGATGGTAGAACAAGTAACCGAATCAGACTTTCAGATTTTAGTAGTAATGTTAGTATGTATAAAGAAACAGTGGGAGAGGTTGATGCCCAACCCATCCTTACATCAGTGCAAAGTTTTGTACTTCATCTATCACAATATATACTAATACCTTACATCTCAGCTCTATGATATAGTTCCTATTCAAGAACATAATCAAAAATTAGGAATATTTACAGTTTCTAGTATAAGGATTTTCAGTTTCCTCAGTGTTTCAAATCATGTTCCAAGAATACAGAAACTCCAAACTCAGGTCATGTAGCTCATGACTTATCTACTCATGCCTTACAGTGTGCTCAGTTTCCATGACTGGTGTTATACTTCTATTGATCAGTTAAATTCAAATTTATTTCATGTATATCCTCAGTTTAGATCTCTTGATAAAGTCCAGGATGTTGATGTTCTATTCCTCAAGCCTCAGTTAAGTGTCAAGTTTAGTATACTGTCCATTCATGGTTCATGTCCCCATGTTTTAACCTTCAGTGAAAATTCCTTATGAAATTATGTAGTGATGATCATTTGCTTAGAAGGGAGAGAGTAAATGTTGTATGTAAAGAAAAGATTGTTGGATGCTAGTTTTACACGAGTCTTTAGTTATGAAGATAGGATTGAATGTCATGTTGATGTGTAAGTGGATAAATGTATTTCAGAGATTTGAGTAGTCTTGAACATAGTGGGAGAATTCAGTCCATCTCAGACCTCAGTAGGTAGAGTTATTAGTGCCCATATTACAGAATTTTTGCCATGCTATGGCTTCTTATTCAGATGTCTTATTCAGACCATGCCAAGATCTCCTTGATCCCTAAAACTAGTAGAACTTCATAGAAAGAGTGTCTAGAAATGCCCCAGTTAGGTATAAGTTTACAGGATGAGTTAGTCCATAAATCCAGGAATTTAGTTTAGTAGTCAGGCAGAGAAGTTGTATGGTTTCCCCATCTTTCCACCCTATAGTCCTATCCGAAGTTTCATGAATATGACTATTCCAAGATAGGGAACCTTAGTAGTTACGAGTTTAACCCAATTCATGTATCATGCCTCAGTTTTAGATCTCAGATATTCAGTCATGATTTAGTTCCTGGGTGCCTTATGCATTGTCTCAGTCATTTCTCAGTATCCCAGCCCAGTCGGTATTCTTTGGGGGATATAATGTCCCAAGGGGGAGATGCACTATAACCTCTGACCTTTCATGTCCTAAACCTTTCATTTCCTCTTTATATAACAAGATCTAGTTTGAAGTAACGAGTGCTCATAAGTTGACTCTCTCATTCCAAATCTCAGCCATATGACATGTATTCAATTAATTAGTTCAGTTCATGACACTTAATTTGTGCATTATGTTTCAGTCTCGGTAATGTTCTCATGTTCCCGTTCATCCGTGTCAAGTAAATGATCTCAGGTTCATCAAGATTCTTAGCTTAAGGTATCAAACATCCCTAGATTTACTCAGTTCCATATTTAGGTACAATTATAATCTTAGTGTTCCCTACTGTTACACATTCAATCATGCATTCATAAACCAGTTCAGTCATGTATTTCATGCATCATATATGCATGTTCAGTATTAAAACACAGCTTATCAGTAACTTTAATCATGTATTCCATGCATCATATATGCATGTTCCGTAAGAGAACTCATCTTGTTAGTAGTTTAGTCACGTAGTAATGTTTCAATGTACACGTTCAGTGTGTAAACTTAGTCTTTCAGCATTTCTTAGCTTAATTAGTCTCATTCGAGGACGAATATTCCCAAGGAGGAGATATTGTAATATCCCATATTTCCTTAGCTTAATTTAAATCTCAGTACATAAGTAATCCCATATAAAATTTTTGAAATACTCAGTATATATCAGTTTAGAGCATGCCAATGAGTAGAAAATTGAATTAGCTTTCCAATGATATAACATTTGCCTAAATCTGATGATTGGGTAAGAAGTTATGGATATTATAAGTTTCAGTTGTTAAACACCATCATTCAGGCCTGCAGCTCATCACGAAGTATGTCAAAATGGTAATTGTCAGCTTCCAGTGAGGTACCGCAATACCAGTATATCGTACCACATCTTATTTTCACACTTATCAATTTCAAGTGTTCCAACGCAATTCTACCACATCGCGCTGAGTCCAAAATTTAGAATCAAAGGGACACGTGATTACACTGCATCGCACAAGTCCCCCATTTCCCAATTGTCATTTTCTAGTGACACTATCCGATAGCGCTGCGTCGCGCTAGGCGGTAATTTTAAAAATTTTCGACAAAAATCCAAAGTTTCGTCCAGGGTTAAATTAGTTCTTTTCAATAATTTTAATCCCGACAGGTGTGATATTTAATCCCTAAAAATGTTTTGAACTCATTCTTTAATAGTTTTCCCCAGATCAAAAGGGCATTTTCTCTACAGAAAACAAACCTTTCTTTAAGAAATCAAGAACAAGCCTAATAATTCCTCCAAGAGTATTCAAGTATTGACAATCCAAGGTATGTTAGATGTTCCTCCACGGGCCCTTTTCACCCATGGAGTCCAAGAATACATCTTTTATGTTATAAATCATGAAATTACATGTTTATAATGATATTTCTCCATGAAGCATTTATGAATTTTTATTATACATGATGTTTACAATATATTTTTATTTAAAGTAGCCCATATTGCATATTTAATGAATTTTATCCATGAACTTACATGAATTTTGATTTTTTACCATGTTTCTGTTAAAGTATTCTTGATATTTAACCCTACATATTTGAATTGGTTGTTGTTGAATTTAAACCCTAGTTGATGATCGTAGAAGTAAAATCATGATATTACCGTGAGTTTTGAAACTATTCTCATGCTTAGTTTAAACTATGAATTTCAAGTGTTTGATGAAATGCCTAAATGATTGGGTTTTGAAAAATGAGTACTTATTACATGTTTACAAGTTATGATTTTGGAATGTGTTTTCAGGTGGAGTGCATTAGAGTATATTTTAGATATTGGGTTTTCCATCTCACGTTCATGAGAATTCAGAATAAATCCTCAGTTTATGATTTTGTCATATGATCATGCTATCTCATTATGTCTAGAAGTATCCTTATGTTAAAATCTTCGTCCCCATGTATTTGATGAAATGCTTAAGTGAATAATTGTGAACAATAATTTTATTCCATGGTTTCAATTCTTTCATGTGACCCTATTGTTATTGTTATCCGGTCGTAGCAGTATTTAATACCAAATAATCTAGTTGCTTACCTAGAGCTATAGTCTTCACAAAATATTCTCAGTCATGTCATAAAATAGTGGTACTCGGTCAGTTAACAGAACTTAATGAACTCAGTAAGTTGTAGAACTCAATGAAACTCAGTATCAGTCTAGTTCAGCTCAGTATAGTAATTAGTGTCATTCAATTGGGAGTAGGATTCAGCACGAAGTGAACCCAAGGATGGGGGCTCACCTACCAGTATAGGTGTGATCCTTAGTAACCGCTCTTGAGTTCCAAAACTACATAGCCAGCATAGGTTGAGACATCAACCAACCAGTTGAGGGTTGCTAGGGTGTTTTAACCTGCCAATTAAGGGTTCTACCATTCTTATTTAGGGCACCTGCCAGATGAGGGTGACTCTTCAATGTCTTTACCTGTGGAACGGTACTGACACCCTTCCAATTGGGGTTATAGGTTGGACCCCAGTTACCTTATTTAGGGCATGTCAGTTAGATGATTACATCCCACAGTCTCAGTTTCAGTCTCAGTTTAGAATTCAGTTCAATTCTACATAATTAGTACTGTCAAACACAGTCACTCAGTATCAGTAATTCAATTATCAGAAACTTAAAATATGAGATACTTTGTTATAAGAACTTAGTACTTAGCTTTAGAGAAGCTTAGTTATAGTATACATATATGCATAGTATTACATTCTCAGTATTTACAGTAGTTTCAGTTATCTATGTAATCTCATATTCAGTTACTCTATATCATTTAGTCAGTTACTGTTAATGCATATAAACCATTGCATTCAGTTGTACCTCATCTAGCATACCATTACATTCTACGTACTGATGCATACTCTTTATTTGCGCTATGATGTCTTATTTTATAGGTTCAGACGCTTAGGTTCCCGACTGCGCTTAGGCAGATTCGGTAAGTAGTTCTACATTTTGTAGTAAGTTCTCATATATCGAGGATGTAATTTTATTTTAGTCTTTTAGTTTATCAGTGGTTGGAGTTAGTTGGGGGATTGTCCCATCAACTCCATATTCAGACAGTTCAATTAGAGGCTTTTAGACTAAACCAGTTCAGGCAGTGTTTATTTTCAGATATTTTTACCAGATGTTATTATTTTTCAGCATTTAGATTTTTAACCTTATGGAAATATAGCCTAATTCTACATTAATTTTGGTATTACTATTCAATGCTTACAGCAGATATCAATCATGGGTTAGCTTGTACTCCTTGGGGGTCGTAAGTTCCGTGTGACGCCCAAGGTGTACTATCGAGTTTTTTCATACACCCTATTGATATTAACTTTCTATATTTAATATAGGAAATGAAATGACCTTTCGGAGATACTAAACTACCCTTCCGCTCAAGGACTAACTCGTTAGGAAACTGAAACCTGATCACTCGAGTGAGACAATCGACTGATGCATAACATGAATGGAGCCAATCCATGCCTAGAATAATATCAGAATCTATCATCTCGATCTTTATTAAATTTGCTAAAGGGACCCTATGAAAGACTATAATCAGTCATTTCTGCATACTCATGTACCGATAACCGACTTACCTATTTGAGTAGAGACGAAGAAGGGTTTAGAAGACTTTTGGGACTAATGTTCTGAGTTTTGACAGAATATTTTACATCTTTTTTGATAGATAATTGTATTTTTTCGAGCAACTACTGTTTTATTTATAACTAGATTTTAGTGTTTTCAAGTTATGGAGATAAAGCCTCCTAATGGGCAAATAGGTGACAGTCAGCATATGACGGACCGCCAGGGTTATCGTTAAACAAAAATAGAAAAAAAATGTTGAGTAGACTCTGTGAGGGTCCAAGTGGCGGACCGTCGAGCCTCTGACTGATCGAAAACTTTGTCATGAGGCTAATATAGAACCTAGAGTTCCTGAGGATCAAGTGATGGTTCGTGCGACGGGCCGCCGCACCAGAAATAGACCACTAGACTAGCAACGGACCACCGAGTTGGTAGTCAACCCCTAACAAAACATGACATTCTAGGATGCTCAATGACAGTCTATCGACTGATCGTTAGTCTACCGACGGGCCATCAACATAGACACAGCTTTTTCAGAGTTTAAATTTTAAACTATCCATTTAGGTTGAGAAACTAATGGGTGAACAATAGGATTCAACTACTCTTGTAATGAAAAATTACTAATTGGAACTCAAAGATGATTCACAACCCCAACTGTTTAAACATCTTGGTAAACATAACTCTAGTTTGTTTAATCTCATTGAATTACCGTTTACAAAAGAATCACTAGTTGAAAAAAACTCTTTTATAATTACTTAGATATAATTCGTAAATCAAAACCCCTTTTTCTCTGGAATCTTTGATCAACAGTCTGATAACAACCATAATACTTAAGTCAACATAGTATTCCATATGGGATTAGAAACACAACCTAGTTGGGTTCTACACATGACAGCGACCGCTTACTCTCTCGCAAGAGGTGTAATTTTGGCGTATAAAATTTTTGCACCGTTGTCAGTGAATACGGTTGGCAATTAAATTTGTGTTTGTTATTTGACCTATGGTCAAGTTTCCCAAAAAATTTACTTTTATTTGTTGTTTTGGTTTTATGCAGGGTAAATATTGTGTATTCCAAGTACACAGAGGTTAGGTGCACCATTATTACCAGTATATCTGGAACATCAGTTGATTGGCAGAATGCCAGACCCACACGATGCTGAAAAACTTATCGCCTTGGATAGAGCCCAGCTTAATCGACAGAATGATGGTTAACCGGCACGTCATCCCAACCCTGATGATGATGATTTGGGAGATGATAACTTATTAGATCCTGTAAACCCAAGACATGTAAAGAATGTGCCTGCACCGATGAACCGTAATGTGAACAGGAATAGTCCTTTTAGGGAATGGTAGTATCGCCAACCAGTATAATTTGATCATAATAATGACGAGTATGGAATGGATGGATCTAGTTAAATTGGATCTATTATTCCTCCACCTCTAGCACCCCGAGCTAAGTTCAATATTACTATCATGATTATTCAACTCCTCCATCTCAAGGTGTTGTTCGGCGGCCTTCTAGGAGATGATCCTAAAATCCATTTGTTGAACTTTGTCAATATTTACAAGTATTTTGATAACCCCAGGAGTGGGCCAGAATTCCATCCGCTTGCACTTATTTCTGTTGTCTCTGTCTAGAGAGGAAACACTATGGCTTAATGGGCTGACTCCCGATTCTATAACCAATTAAAGGCAGTTGAAAGAGGCTTTACTAGAAAGTTTTTTTACACCTTCTAGAAGGGTACAGTTTTGGGATGAGATCAACAACTTTGGCATCTTGCAACTAGAGCTCTTCACGAGACCTATGAGAGGTTTAAATAGAAGATGATGCAGTGGCCGAATCATAATATGACTAATATCCATTTGGTAGTGGTAAGATGATTAAGTTCATGTTAGGAATGAATGATAGTGTGGTAAACGAGTGCAGATCTGCCATGTTGAATAGTGATATGACTTTAGCCAGACTTATGAAACATGCTTAGCAGATGGAGAAGAAAACGATTAGGATGAGAGAGAGACAGAGTAAGAGAGTAAGGACAGGTAGTTTAAGCTTTGCTCAGCCTAAGTCACAGGGTGGTAACCGTTCATAGCATAGTCAGAAATTTTTAGTCCCAGCTCTATCCTTACCTAGTATAACAGTACCTAAGTTCAGAAATGATCGTTATGATAGAGCGCCAGGCTCCGAGGCCCAGGGTAGTCAAAATGGAGGTCTTACTTATCCGCTTTGAGAAGAGTGTAGTAAGAATCATCTAGGTGCATGTTTGGCAGGCAATGATATATTCTTTAGGTATGGAAAGTAAGTCCACAGGATGCGAGAGTGCAGAGTTCTAGCACAGAGAGGTAAGGAGTTGTGTCAGCAAGGTACCAACAGTGGTCAGCGTCAGAATAGACTTTATGCACTCCAGACCCATCCTTATCTGGAAAGTTTCCCTAACTTAGATTCGGGTATGTTACCAGTTTTTCATGTTCATAATATGCATTGTTAGATATCTTTCTCTCATTCGAGCATATGTTTCAGTATGAGTTAGTTAGTAAAGGCAGCAAGTCAGTTTAGCAATCGAGCAGTTAGATTTTTATAACTTTTTTTCTCATCCTTGCATCTATTCACGCTATCCAAAATCTTAGAGAATGTAACTATGTCAAGGTAGAACCTCCTAGTAGTTGCAAGTTCAGTTCATCTCATGCATCTTGCATTACTTTCAGACTCCCAAAGTTTAGTTATAATTTAGTTCCTAGATGCCCTGTGCATCACCCAGTATCTCCGTAAGGTAAGTGTTCTTAGAGGGAAATAGCGTCCCAAGGGGGAGATACCACACTATATCTTAACGCTCTCATGCCTTAGATCCTTCAATTTCTCCTTGCATAACGAATTCAGTCTAGAATAGAGGGTACTCAAAAGTTGACCTTCAAGTTAGACATCAACTATAAGTCAAGTATTCAGAGGTTCATTTCAGTTCATGATGTTCAGTCCATATGTCACGTAGCAGAATCAGTCATGTTCTCATGTTTCAGTTCAATTTTAGTGCCTTTACCATGGCATGTTGAGTCGCTTGTTTGTGAATTTGTTCAGTCATGTATTAACATATTAGATATGCATGGTCAGCTTATCAGTACTTTCAGTCATGTATTTATGTATTATATCAGTCATATAATCATGGATCATAAAGGCATGGATTCAACTTATCAGTTAAGCATCAAATATGCATTCTCATTTTGAGAAACTCAGTTTATCAGAACACTTAGTCCTACATTCATAAATCAGTTACCCATGCATCAGATATGCATGTACCATATGATATGTTCAGTTTTCAGTCATGTCAGCCACGAAATCATGATCAGTCATTCATGCTATATATTCATGTAAGTTGTCTTTTCTCTCATCTCAGCCAGTATCATTCGAGGATGAATGTTTCCAAGGGGGAGATATTGTAATACCCCACATTTCAGACTAGGATGAAAATTCGTCATTACTATGTGTAGATATTTCAAAAGCCTCGCATCCTATGTAAATTTAGTGTGTTAATCAATTATGTAGTGTGAGAATCTATTTGATCATGAATTTAGATCACATAGGTCCCCTAACTCAAGTACAAGTTGAAAGCTTTCCTATCGTTCATGATTTAATGAGCGTCAAAACTTGGGTCAAATTTAATCAACCATAACTCGTTGTGTATAATGAAATGGGTGGTATACTATATATTAAATGAAATCTCTCAGAATTAGCTTTCCAACGATATGAATTTCGCCTAAATACGATATCAGAGCAAAAACTTATTCTTATTTTACTCCAGCATGTCAGGCTGGCAAGTGTGTCATGCCAATTTTGATGGCCTATCACATTTCTGACGCCTAGTCAAAAATGTCATCAGCCTTAGGCAGAATCCATCTTCTGTGTGACAACATTTTTTATGACCTGTGTTATTTTTGATGCCTTGTCACAAATGCCGTTAGACTTAGGCAAAAACCATCAATTCCAGCTCCTGTGTGATGACATTTTTTATGGCTTGTCATAAATGTCGTTAGCTATGATTTTTAGCAACTGGGAATTTATTTTAGTAAGGGTATTTTGGTCTTTTTTCTTCACTTCCCACAACTTATAACCCTCAAGGAGTGTATTATCTTCCATTCTCTTTAGTTAAACATCTCAAAAAGCTCTCTCATACACTCTCAACCACAAGATTAGGGTTTTCTCTCAAGATCAAAACTCTCAAGAACAAGCCCTAGGGTTTTCATAGAAGAGTCCATTTCAAGGAAATTTCGCCGTCAATCTTCATGAATTCTTAATCTAAGGTATGGGTAGTGTTCATCTATGGATCCAATCCGTTCATAGAGCTCAAGAACCATGTTTTCAATATTATTTTGTAAACTTTTTGTGGCGATATAAGTATGTACATGTTAATGATTGTTATTTAATTTTCAATGTGATGTCTAAAGGTGTTTTCATGGAATATATATGTTTGTTAATTGAAAACGATGAACTTTAGGTGGTTTAATATTGTGCAAGTATGAAACTCACCTATGCCTTAAAGAATGCATGCAAGGTGTTTGATAAAATGCTTAGAATGCTAGAAACTCATGTTTGTATCGTTCTATGATGTCTAAATGACAAGTCTATGTAGCTATATACTTCAATATGAATCCCATTCTTTTGATGTGTTGCTATTGTGGTGGTATGAAACATGTAAGATAATGGAGATAAAGAATATGTACACGAAATACATCCATGCATTCCCTACAATGTTTAAGACGTTGAATAACTATATGAAATATGATATCCCCTACATATGATATCTCAATATGCTCAATGATTCAATATTTTTGAGATAATATCAAGACTCATGGTAACATCAAGACTCATGGTAACATCTCAAATGTTATATCTCAATATGCTCAATGATTCAATTTCATCATAAAGAAGCTTTAAGCTTATCATAATTCTCAAAATCATTCCAAAATACCATTTCAACATATATCTCGAAATCATTCAAAATAAAAATATGAAATTTACAATTATAGATATCAAGACATCTCATGTCTCAAATATATATTCAATAATTCAAATCGTCATTGGGAAGTATAAAGCTTGACACATATCTCAAAATATTATTCCAAAATACCATCTCGACATACGTCCCAAAATCATTCAAAATACCACCTCGTGGTAAAATTGTGTAATTCGCAATGATAATTATTAAATCATATCATGAAACCATTGAGATAATCATATAAATAAAAGTTTATTCATTCAACCATCATAATCTCATAATCGAATTATTTAGAAATAATCTCACTTGCAAAATCATGTAAAACCATAATAAAATTAAAGCTTTGGGCACAAGAATGGAAGATTACTCTTGTTCAAAACCCCACATACCTTGAAATTGACTTCTTGATTACGGAATTCTGTTTGGAAAAATAATGGGTGCTCCTCGAAGGTCTTGAAATGAGGAGTTCGTTTATCGGATTAATTTTGGATTTCTACGGTGAAATTTAAAGGTATTTGAAGGTGAAATTTGGCTAGGGTTTCATTATCCCAAATGTTTCATGGACAGAATGAATTTTGAAGGTTCAATTATGGATTAAATGGACAAATTTTCGTCGAAGAGAGGGGTGTGAAATGACCAAATTGCCCTTAAAAAATAAATAATGTCAAATCTGTCCTTTGGTGGACTAGTTTGATAGGCTGAAGTAGTTCGACCATAATGTTTTACTCCGACAGCTGAATTGGATGAAACCAATTTCATTAGAAAGAGGACTCTTAGAGATTTTCGTTGATATGAATTATCTAACCTAGATCATTATACACAAGGAGTCATGGTTGTTTGAAGTTGACCCTGAAATTCGCCTGGCTGCAGTAATTTTTAATTTCCTGCATGTTTTACTGTTCATAGTTCGATCGAAATGGTCGTAGTTCGATCGGAATGGTCATAACTCATTACTCGAGTGTCTATTTTCGATGATCTACATATCGTTGAAAAGATTATTCGATACTCTACACAGAGAATTTATGGATCGCTTTAAAGCGTAGAACTCGATACTTTTTTCACGAAATCTTTACGAAGAAAATTTTTTGGGGTATTACATTATCTCCTACTTGGAAAATTCGTCCTCGAATGTCGCTTGATAGGATAAAAGTACTGATCAATTGACCTTATTAAGGGACGCAAACATTTGAGACATATCGACACGATTAGAATTATAGTTTCCTAGTCTTCATACTGAACATGCATATCTGACGCATAAATATCTAGTTGAATTGACTCTGGAATGTAAGAATGTGTATGCAACAATAGCCAATTCAAGGCTCATAATGAGAACTTGAGCATGAACTAGATGTGCTTAAAACACGTACGCTTTAAGAAGTCACGGGGTATCTCCTCCTTGGGACTCTATGTTCCTCTACAACACTTATTTCGCAGGGTCACTAAGACTGTGCACGGGGCACCTATAAATTAGCTCATATGCATGATGCACGAATAGAGGTATACTCGTAACTACTGAGATGATCCATATGGAAATAATTTCATTCCTAAGATCCTTGGATTGCATGATGAAATGATAAATGAGAAGTTACACTATACGATTCTGATTGACTGGGCTGGAAAACTTGGAAAACAAATATCGTTTAGTAGAAGTTTACGAATTGAAGTATAACTAGCTTCCAAAATATGAAACATGTACACAACAATCCCTCAAGATAACCACTTAAAATTTCAACTAACCACAATATACAAGAAAGCTTAATCTCAATATTACTTCACATTACCACTTAGCTCAAAATAAGCATACACCATCTAGAGATTCAACGCTTTCAGCTCAACTTTGGAATTTCAATCTTAGAGTCTAACGCTCAACTCAAATTTTTCTCATCCTTAACGGACCACACTGCCTCTGTCATCGCTTATTAAAATCACGCTTTTAAACTTATATTTCTAAATCATAAGAATCAAAATCATATCTAAGAAGCTCAACCATTACAGTCATACACTAATCCTCGAAATTAAAGCAATCCCATAGTATCTTGGGTGAACTTTCTCATCATAAACACAACATCAAACTTAATCACGAATCAACAAAACTTAGGCTCTTATATCCACTATTCAAGCCTACTAGATCACTTCCTAACAACTAATACCATTAATCAAGAAATCGTCACAGTCAACTTTACGATCACCAATCATTCAAACTTACCTTTTAGCACACAATATAACATAAAACTTTTCGCACGAAAATTCCACTTAGAAACTATAAAACAATCCTCAACAAATGCTAGCCCATTTAAACTTCATAACAATAATAATTGGTCATAATCATATAGCTTATCTTATTCACAATCCATTAACACATCCTTCTTTAACCGGTCACTACTATCTATCCTTCATACACAACTTAACTTAGTTCATAGCTCTCTACGTCTTAACTTAACTTCCTCTTGCAACCCGGCAACGGTATAATTTAATAACACTCACCCACCGAGTACTTCCATTACTAACCTATACTCTCTGGCATACAAATACCATCAACACCTATTTCATACCTCAAACAAACTACATCACAAAATTGGCACACAAGGATATATCACTCCCTATTAATCCCAAATGTATGCAAAAATGGATTCCGTTATACATATGCTCAACAAATCACACTTACCATCCTTCTTACTACTACACCTCTAAATCCCGCATTTTCAGCCAGCATAAGGAACAAGATGAACTACAAGTTGCTAGTGGATCGAAATAGGCCGCACAGGCTCCACTAGGCTTTGAATATGAGTTTTGAAAAAAAAATTAAGGGGAATAATAAAACAGAGGTGCTAGTGAATCGAAAGAGCCCCACACGGATTCACTAGACTTTTATTTTTTTATTTTTTTTCAACAGCATGATGATAGAAAGATTACTGGAGATAGGAACTTGGCATACCATATTCGATGATCAAGGAGTACGTATCCACTCAGTCTTAGCTGAACAAGTCATAAAGAAGAGGACATAACATAAAACATCAGGAACTTATACCACACTGGGAGTCTCTTCTAAAACCACTTTTATGAGACTTCTAAAATATTTTGCTAATTAGTTGGAAAACATTATCAGGGAAAGAATAGGGACTTGCTGCTCATACTATCTCAAGAACAACACATAGATAGAAAAGTACAAACTGTCACTTATAGATCCTGAAAATAAATTTGGTAGCTTATCTGGTTTAAACTTATTGCATGATTCAAGACTTGAAAAAACAACAACCTTTCCTAAATGCCTTATATCCTCTCGAATAAAAGTATAGACATCTCCATACCGTTCCGCAAGACTCTACGAGACACGACTTCATAGACACCCTAGGACACTTGAACTCTGTGCTCTGATACCAAGTTTGTAATGCCTTAAAAATCGAGTTCCGAGATGCCACATAGTGCTTAGGGTCACAAGTGACCCTAAACTAACCCTTTCATAGGTATAAATCAAAAGCAGCTGATTTAAAACATAATTCTAAGAGAATGAAGCTAAAAATATATCAATACAAAATCTGTTCAATACAATATTGGAATTACAAGATAATAATTCTACTAACACATATACATATACAAGAAGTAGACTGAATACATCAACCACTACTACTGTCTATGAAGCCTCTACTAGTATTGTCTGTTCATAAACGGGTCATGACTCCCAACCATGCCACTCAATATGGCTAACAGAAGAAGATACAGAGTCTCTAAACTGAAACAACCAATACAAGACCTTGAACTATAAGGACTCCTTTACCTGCTGACCAAATGCTGAAACAGAATAGAATAGTATATGGGGGTCAGCACAAAGAAAATGTACTGAGTATGCGGGGGTGCATGCAACACTTTAAATAACATCATCAATTTCATGAAAACATGCATACAGACAATGATGACTCAGTTGGCTTGAGTTGTATCAAATCATACTCTTCATACTTTCATAATAAATAGTTCAAATGGTAAAATCTCATAATCCATATAAATTATCAAAAATAATAAATTATGATAAATCATCATAAATTATCATAAATTATCATATCGTCAAAATTCATCATAGGTAATCATAATTCATCATAATATCTCAACTCTTGGACTCAAATCTCGGAGTGACTCGGTAATTCAAGTAGCATGACTTTTATGGACAGGGGAGTTTCCTATAACTGGTAACCCCACATGAGCTACGTGGAATGCCAACATTTGAAACCCCCGTTGGCGGGAGCGTCATTATCTTTGCCAGGAAGTACGACCTTAAAACTGTAATAATTACAAGTGAGCTCTCTGGTCAATAATATCATCATCAAACAACCCTACGGTGGCACATAGGTTTGGGAAAATACCCAATTTCCCTCTCGGTGCTAAGTACTACTCCCCGACAAGCTAAGAACGCATTAGGAAATCCATCATCATTATCACAAGGGTCTATCATAAAGACCAAAATAAATATCTCAATTTATAATTCATCAAAAATTTGTGGATTCCAAACCCCAACTTCGACTTAAAACATTTCAATCATTTTCAACATCAACAAGGTATCAATGCATTGAACCATAACTGAATCGACATTTGGATAAGGATATGAAGACTCAATACATAATATTTTCAACAATTCAACTCATCAAAATCATCCGGAAAAAAAAATACCGAAATTCATCTCAACATCTATATGAAAATCAATCTTTCTCATAGTCAAAATCATCTCGACGCTACCAGTTCAAGCTCAATATACTCAAATGATTATTCTTTCAATTCGATAATTAAATCATGACAATAACTTTTGAAAAGAACTTGAGACCTTCAATTCATAATAAGAATACATATCCCGTAGTACAACTCAAATCACAACTTTTATCTCGAAAGCCTTTAGCAATATCCATTCATTGTAGTAGTATGCAATTCATAGCATAAATTCTCAATTTAAGAAGTAGAGTAATGAAGTAATCCTGTATATCTATATTGAAAAAAAATTCAAAGTCTTATAAATCCTTCATAAAGTAATTTAGTGTATACCAATTTTTTAATAGCATGAAATTTCAATAATAGAACTCAAGCTTTTTAAATGTCAAATTGTAACAATTTATCAAGTCATGACAACATCAATATTTTTGAGAAAATATCAAGACTCATGGTAACATCTCAAATGTTATATCTCAATATGCTCAATGATGCAATTTCGTCATAAAGAAGCTTTAAGCTTATCATAAATCTCAAAATCATTCTAAAATACCATTTCAACATATATCTCGAAATCATTCAAAATAAAAATATGAAATTTACAATTATTGATATCAAGACATCTCATGTCTCAAATATATATTCAATAATTCAAATCGTCATTGAGAAGCATAAATCTTGACACATATCTCAAAATATTATTCCAAAATACCATCTCGACATACGTCCCAAAATCATTCAAAGTACCACCTCATGGTAAAAGTGTGTAATTCGCAATGTTAATTATTAAATTATATTATGAAAACATTGAGATAATCATATGAATCAAAGTTTATTCATTCAACCATCAAAATATCATAATCGAATTATTTAGACATAATCTCACTTGCAAAATCATGTAAAACCATAATAAAATTAAAGCTTTGGGCACAAGAATGGAAGATTGCTCTTGTTCGAAATCCCACATACCTTGAAATTGACTTCTTGATTACGGAATTCTGTTCGGACAAATAATGGGTGCTCCTCAAAGGTCTTGAAATGAGGAGCTCGTTTATCGGATTAATTTTGAATTTCTACGGTGAAATTGAAAGGTATTTGAAGGTGAAATTTGGCTAGGGTTTCATTATCCCAAATGTTTCATGGAGAAAATAAATTTTGAAGGTTCAATTATGGATTAAATGGATAAATTTTCGTCCAAGAGGGGGGTGTGAAATGACCAAATTGCCCTTAAAAAACAAATAATGTCAAATCTGTCCTTTGGTGGACTAGTTTGATAGGCTCAAGTAGATCGACCATAACGTTTTACTTCGACAACCAAATTGGATGAAACCAATTTCATTAGAAAGAAAACTTTTAGAGCTTTCCGTTGATATATAGTAGCTCACCCAAATTATTATGTACAAGGAGTTATGGTCATTTGAAGTTGACCCTGAAATTCTCCTAGCTGCTGTTCTACTGTTCATAGTTCGACCGGAATGGTCGTAGTTCGATCGGAATGGTCGTAACTCATCTCTCGAGTGTCCATTTTTTATGATCTACATATCGTTGGAAATCTTAGTCGATACTCTACGCAATGGTAGGTCAAATTCTTAGAAATACTACACAAAAAATTTATGGATCACTCTAAAGTGTAGAACTCGATATGTTTCTAAAAAAATCTTTACGAAGAAAATTTTTTGGGGTATTACAGTCATGTGACTCAGAAAATGTCAGAAATCTTATCATCTCAGTTAACTCACAGATAATAGTACTACTCCGTCTATCAACGGAAGTCAGTTAATCTGTCCATGTGCACTCAGTTGAATCATGTTTAGTCTCTTCAGATAGGAGTAGAAGTTAGCACAGAGTGAACCTAAGGATGGGGACTCACCTACCAGTTTAGGGTGTGATTCTTAGTAGTCATCCTTATGTTCAAGAACTACGTAGCCAGTGTAGGTTGAGATATCTTAGCCTGTCAGAATAGGGTTGATGAGGTAGATTAACCTCTCAGTTTAGGGTTCCCACAACTGTCCTTACCAGTGGTGTGGTATTGACACCCCTCCAGTCGGGGCAGATATCAGACCCCAACTTAGCTATATGCATTATTGGTGAATGTCGATTAAATAACTACCTCCCATAATTTCAGAATCAGTCTTAGTAAAAGATCTCAGATAGGTGTTCAGATTTCAGTATATCAGGACTGTCAGATACAGTCAGACTCAGTTACAGTACGGAACTAAAATAGTTCCATCAGATTTAGGATTGTCAGATACAGTCGCCCATGTTATCAGAATTTCAATATCAGTCATATTATTTATTAGTAAACCATGTATTAGCATACAGGACTAGCTATCATGCACGCACGAGTTCAGTTACAGTTATGTATGCATGTATGTATTCTCACATTCATATCAGTAAGTATTGTTCATGCATATAACCTTTTGCATTTAGCCTACCTCACTCGTATACTCAGTACATTCAGGCGTACTGACGCATTTGTGCTATGGTGATTTCAATTATGTTACACCATACGTTTAGAGAAACGAGCTCCAGATCAGCAGTAGCATTCAAGTGTTCAGAGTTGCAGTGAGTTCTTCTCATTCGAGGACTATATGATTATTACTTTATTTATCATTTTAGTTTATTTCAGTTGTTTGATGGTGTTAGTTGGAGACATGTTTCATCAACTCCTTATTCAGACAATTTAGAGGCTATTAGACTATAGCGTATCATAAAGTTATTACAGTTTTGTTTTGGTATTATTATACTGTCTTCAAATATTATTCTTATTAGATGTTTATTCAGTGGAACCTTACAGCCTTGCAGTACATATTTTATGTATTTTGATGTTATATTATGTAGTATACAGGTGCAGATATCAGTCATGGGTTAACATGTGGTCCTTAGGGGTCATGAGCATCGTGTAACATTCAGGTTCTGAAAATCGAGGTGTTACAATCACACTCCATTTACATAGCTAATCCACCAAGGTTCCCTCAACCCTAGTCAAGGATATTAGCCTCTCATATTTGTGAAAGAAACCATGATTATCAATGAAGAGCACATATAATTAGTTGCACAATGAATATGATGAATAAACTCCAAAGTCTTGAATTGAATAAAAACTCAAAATCTCAAGAAAAATTGTAAAAGTATTATAAAGTATTGTATTTTATGATAAGAATGCATAACATAATAAAAGACAAACCCTAGGGTATTTAGAGTATCTCAAAATATCATAAAATCCTAATAAAAATGGGAAAGGTAAAGTTAATTCAGCATTCGGTACGACTCAGTCTTCACTCGTACCGACATCATACGAGTCGTACCCTACCTTCTCGTATCTACTCCAGTGTCTGTTCTACCAAGGCTTCAACTTTTAGTTCAGTATACAACTTTTTCTTACGAGTCATACTTGAGTGTACAACTCGTGTCCTTCACTCATATCTACCTGGGGCTTTATTCTTTCCAAGCTCTAAACACTTGTTTGTGTATGACTTACCTATATGAGTTGTACTAAAACTTCTGACTCATGTACTTTTGAAAATTAAACTCTTAGGTAGTGGCTTAGGTCTTTTTATGCTAATAACTTCTCTGTATGACTCATATGCTAGATTACAACCTAGATACCTAACTCGTATCTTGATCAGAATTGGTCCTTTTCAGATATTTTTATCTCTTTTTATTCAAACACAGTTGTAGACCTATTTTACCTGTAATATACATCAAAGTTTATTATATCTAACAAAATATCATATTTTTATGCTTTTAAGCGTTGAAAGTGTCATGTTTCCACGCCATATCAACACCCCCAACTTAGACTTTTGCATATTCTTAGGCAAACAAAACTAAACGTAATTTCTGAATATAGAGATAACGATTAAACATGAAGATCTTAAGCTACCCATGGCAGTGATTTTCAACTTGATTTTAATTTGATTATTCCCCTCCTAGTTGTAACTTTTAAAACTCTAACTATGTATTACGATTTAGCACATGTAGAGATATGAGAGAATCCGATGATGGCATTGCATTAGTAGCAGATAATTGGACATACACTAAAGTTACATTCACCAAACACTCTAGCAACCTTGCAACATAGCCCATGTGCGCTAACAGTAAAAGATATCCCATTCACTCTTTGTATGGTTAAGCTACTCTATTCAGGGATATACCAAATGACTCTCTTACTCACAAAGAAGTATCACCAGTGTATATAGAATACCATAAGCTTGCCCTTATGATCTTTCCCTAAGTTTCTAGTCAGTCAGTGTAAGATCACTACAGGGCTTTATTCGGCTTGTAACATAGTGTTGGTGCTGGTATAATGTCTTTTTGGGATTCATTTAGTGACTAAGACTCCTCGATACTACGCATTTCTTGGTGTCTACTTATCTTACAACTTCTTCTTTTATTTCCACTATTATGTCTCTCTTTTACTTTTAAGTACATTATAAATAGACCAAGTGTGGTTTTCTAACGTTTATTTTTCTTTTTTGTTTCTTTTGCTTTTCATTGCTTCTTTTACCACACCTGCTCAAGTTTAAATTATTATCCTTGTATACAATTTCTTTATACTTATTTTCTCTTACCGCCACCTATAATAGCCACCCTTAATTTAGGATTTTTGCCTGAGTAGAGTTACATAGTGTACAAAAGAAAACTAGGGCCAAATAGGTTCATTGTAAGGTCAATCGGAAAGTGAAATTAGTTTAAACAACAAATTGGTTTATTCAGGCTCAAATATTTAGATCAAAAGGTATTCGTTTATTTGGTTAAGATATTTTAGGAATAGGTGGACTCATACAAAAAGGGCCTATGATCACTTCCTAATTTCCTATCTTAGACCTAGGTAAAAGAAATCGGGAATGTTCTAGATTTTGGCACACCGGAAATTCAATATACCTCAATGCACTTGCACATGGCTACATTACTAAATACTAGTTATCCACCCATAATTGTTCTATCCCTAATCCTACTGTCATTTCTAGATTCACAAAAGTCTCACACATATATACTCATCTCAAAGTCGTAACAAAAATTTTATAAGGGTTAATTTTTCAACACAATTCCATTAAACACAGATTTGATCATACTCATTTCAATTCAACAATGTTTCACAAATAAAAAATCAAAAGCCAAATCTTTCATTAGAAATAAAAATTTTCAAAAATCCTTAAAATTCATAATCAAAATTAATCTGCTGCCATAGGCACTCTACTTTTCTCCCTATCTAAGTTGTTTGCATCAAACATGCAAGTCATAATAGACTTTCAGGTTTAGCTACATATACTTTTCAGCTACTCCCAGATTTTTTGAAATAACCCCCACCCCAACAAAAATTGATGCACTACCCTTAGTTCTATAAAAATAAATCATGTGAGGATAGAAAGTCATACCTAGGCATTCAAGTCATTGGCACATCCACATCAGCACGTGGGCCGTCAAATCAAGTCCCACTCTAAGCTGCTACCATCCTATCAGCCGAGACTAAATCAACAACAATTGGGGGAATAACATCTACCCTCCCCCCACCACATCAACAACTATTGTCTCAATCCACCAGCTCCAAAGGTTATCTCGCAAACTCGCTTCTCCTGATCTCACTTATGTTGGATGCTCTCAGCTCTAGCCTCTTTCCTCACTTTTTGTCTTTCTTTTATCTCATTACACTCTCTTATTTAATCTTTGGTCTTATCAAATGGTGCATCTAGTAAGCCTACCCAAATGATAGGCATGTGGATAGTAGGATTCACTATCTCAACTATGGTCTCAACAACCACCAGTCTCTTAGAAAGTTCCATGACCAGCTTCTTGATTTCTACAACCTGTGATCTAATATAAACAACATTAGGCATCTGACCACCACTCAATTATTTAGTGATCCTCAACTCAAGAGAATCCAAGTGCCTTTGGACCCATCTATTTTGGCTCTCAAACTATGCATCAATCCAACTCTTCATACCTCCTTCCATGTACCTGATCTTAGCCTCTAATGTGGCTTGTTTTGTCTTAACCTCAGTATAAAGTGCCAGTGAAATAAGCATAACACCATATTTCATACCTCAAGGTATAGGCGATACTAAATGGACTGGTGTTGGGGCACTAAAACTGCTCGCTATATTAGTATGGGAGCCCTCTGTCTGTGCTCCTACCTCAATAGCCTCTGTTGTAGCTACAGTATCAGTCTAACTATCCTGAGGAAATAACCCTGCCAAAATATTTATTGCCTATCTTGCCTGTCAGTCCAAAGGGTTGGCCGCATCTGTAATCAGGCCGAAGTTAAATTTCCTTGTGGACTCAAGCATCTCATCAATACTTGGCAATTCTAACAGTTACGTGGCTATACATAAGTGTGTATTCATACAGGGGTAGGCCAATAATGCCTTTTCACCCCCAACAGGATGATCTCGTATCTCTCAGGATAAGAATTCTATCACGGCAAACTTATAGCCGACCATGAAACCAACAATCATAGACGCCCAAACCGGGCTCAGAACATGATCACCACTAGTTTGACACAGTCAATGTGGGAGAGTGTCCACTAAGACTTACCCTAGAAGTTGAGGGTACACTTCTTTATCTTCTATGAGACCACCCCGGGGCCTCCTACAACCCAAATAACATTTTTCCCATTCGAGGCTATATGCTCGGCTATCCACCAAAAAATTACAATATTATCCTTCAAACCTAGCATTCTTTGAGTTATCTTTCTCATCTTATTCATTCTGTAATCTATCTCACTAGTGTTGATTGAAACATGATACTCTCATCCATATAAGAATCTGCAAAGGGTCCGTGGGGAAATATCAACTCAAATGCCCCAAATCATAAGTGACATGATAGGCTCACGACCCTTTCATAGGTTTCCCTGTATGTATGGCATCTGAAGAGCACATGCTGCATAAAATTCATGGAAAAGGAGCTCACTATATCTTTTGGGCGCTCTTGTCATCCACTCAAATTTGTACTGCCAGAAGTGCTCCTCAAAACCAGGTAATTTTGTTATCCCAGTAGTAGTTAATATTTTCTCTGGATATAGTACTCTTCTTATCTTGCCAACCAAAAGTCAGAACAGTTCACTAATGATTATATCCTTCAAATTGGGGTACCCTCGTCATTCAATGATGGGCACAGGTTCTATGGTAAGCACAAGTGGGGGATCCTGTCAATCTATCGGGGTCGCATCTACCTCTTATAACCCTTAAGCTTCTTCAAAACTAGCCTATACTGAATTGGGTTCATCCTTACCATCCTTATCATCGTTAGTAGGCTATGGTGTGTGGGGAGGAGAAATAGTAGGATTTTTCCTCCTCAGGCCTTTTGGTGGTGATTCTAACTCTTGGGCTCCAACCTTATTGCCTTTTGATTTTTCAGGTGGTTTCCCTTTTCTTTCAGATTTTATAGTAGTGGTTTCCTCATATAATTCTCCACTCCTATTAGTGGAAATCTCAAACTTGAAATCACTAGATTTTACACTCACAACTGGTGCTTGCTTAGTTAGCTTCTTTGTCTGTTTAGATGAGAAAGTGTTATTCGAAAGCATGTTTCATATAAATATTCCATTATGAGTACATAAGTAAAGAAAAACAAAAAAAAAATTTGAAACTATAGTTCAGTGTGCTTGCTTTGGTTAGGGTACGAGTGGTGGGTACTTGTTGTACTTATAGGGTATGACTCGTATGAATGAGTCATATCTTATATAGTGCATGATATTTGTTCATTGGTTTTCTTACGTCTCCTGCTAAGCAGTCATACCAGCAAGGTATGACTCATTACTAACAATCGTAGGTAAATTAGAAACATTTATTCTAACTTAAATCTTCCCAGGTGGGTATGACTTAGAGTGTGAGAGTCGTATAGTATGGGTACAACTTGTATGGTCGATTCGTATCCATTCCAAAACCTTAGATGTGTTAGGCTTCCATATTGTAAGTGGGTACTAATCCCATTACGACTCCCGTACCAGTGGGTATAAGTTATAAGAGGTCTCGTATCCACTACAACATAGATGTCCAAATGTAAAGTTTGACTCCTAAGCAATTTCCCAAAATACCCACTACTATTTCCAACCATATCAATCATTTTAATCAGCACAAATACACCAAATTAATTTACCAAACCTAGTTCTTCCCCAATTTCAAATTTTCAAAAAGAACACCTATGCTAGGTTACCAACATTTCATCATTTGTATAAATCCTACTCAAAACAAGTTCATATTGTCAACCACTACTCATTTAAACTTGAAAAATAAAGAGAATAGGTTCAACAACTTACTTGGTGTTTGAAGATATTGAACTCTTGCTTTCAATTTCTATTTACTCCTAAATTCGTGTTTAAATCAAGAAGAATGAGAAATTTGAAGTTGACAGTAGTTTAATTAAGTTGATTACAATTGATTTTTTGGATTAAAGATTGAAATTAGAATAAAATTTGAAGAGGGTACAATTTTTTGTCGATCAGGTGCCCATTGGGTGCCCCTTTGTCCTTTTAATTGAGGATCTGGGTCAGATCGACCAGTGAATTGACCTAGTAAGCATAGGTACGAGTTACGTATATGACTCATACCTAGACTTATGGGTTGTTTATTTGACTCGTGTAGACCTGGAATCGTACCTGGGTTGTAGACTGGATACGACTCAAGGTGATGAGTCATACCATGAGGGTATGACATATTCTGAGAATTGTATACATTCCAGAAACTTTTATCTAATTCTGATTTTTCTTCCAGTTATGTACGACTCATACTCAAGAGTCGTACCGTCTAACTACGACTCATAAAGAGTCCATATGACCAAAAACTCTTCAACTTCTCTGGATATTTTATGTCTTCCTTTTTCCTGCATACTGAACAATCATATTATCATATAAATAAATGAGTACAAAAAATGGGTTGCCTCCCATGCAGCGCTTGATTTAATGTCGTGGCACGACATGGATAAGCTGGATACTCAGAGTTCACCAACTATCATCATGGGTTGCATCCTATGGAACGTTTGATTTAATGTCGTGACATAACGTGATTTCTTTGATTATCAATTTACATCAAGGTCAATACCAACAAGTTCATTCACTTCTTCAATATTTCGCACATAATTCATCACTTTTTGGCTGTTCACCTTGAACGGGGCTTCACCATCCTTCTTCAATTATAAAGAACCATAGAGATAAGCCTTTGAAATAGTGTATGGACTACACCACCTTTACTTTAACTTACCCAGATACAAATGAAGTTTATACTGTGAAAGCAACACCTAATCCCTCTTTTCAAATACTCTCTTCTCAATCTTATGATCATGATGCAGCTTCATCTTCTCTTTGTAAAGTGCTGAACTTTTATATACCCAGAGCCGGAATTCATCCAACTCATTGATCTCTTTCAAACTAGATTTAACCAAATTCTTCCAATCTAGATTTATCTTCTTCAATGTCCACAGTGAATCCTTTCAATACACTAGATGATAAGGTAAAACACCTATGGGGGTTTTATAAGCTGTGCGATAAGTCCACAAAGAATCATCTAACTTTTTTTCTCAATTAGTCCTATTGACATTCACAATCTTCTCAAATATAGACTTGATTTCTCTATTGGATACTTCAACTTATCCACTAGTCTACGGGTGATATGGTGTTGCCAATCTATGTTGCACTCCATATTTCCCAAGCAGATTTTAAATAGATAATTTCAAAAATTTAACACTCCGTCATTAATAATAGCCCGTAGTATGCCAAATTGAGAAAAAATGTTCTTTCTTAAGAATGTAGTGACATTACATGCTTTATTAATAGGAAGCACAATTGCTTCCACCCACTTTGAAACATAATTAACTGCCACAAGTATATACTTCAGGCCGTACTAACTCTCAAATGGTCCCATGAAATTTATGCTACATACATCAAACAATATCACTTGGAAAATATGAGTCACAGAAAGTTTATGCCTTCTAGTAATAGTACCTTGTCTCTAACAATGGTCACATGTAGAAGCATAGTTATGAGCATCCTTGTATATAGTTGGCCAATAATATCCACATTACAGAATTTTATGAACGGTGCGGGTTCCTCCATGATGACCCCCAACTGGTGAGGATTGACAAGCCTTGGGTGTACTCATTATCTCCACTTCTGGTATGCAACTACGAATGATTCCATCTGCACAAATCAAGAATAAATAAGGTTCATCCTAGAAAAATTTCCTTACCTTATGCATTAATTTCATTCTTTGGTGATAGGAAAGATCTTCTGCAACTAGATCACTGGCTAAGTAATTTCCAAATCATGGAATTGAATCTTACAAAGCTGCTAATATCTGCTCGTCTATAAAACTATCATCAATCTCCAACCCCTCGGTAATCTTTAACATAGCTTCCTCTTCCAATCTAGATAGGTGATCTGCAATTTGATTTTTAATGCTTTTTTTGTCTTTTATCCCGAAGTCAAATTCTTGCAACAAAAGCACCCACCTAATAAGCCTAGGCTTTGCATCCTTTCTAGCACCAGGTACCTTAATGTTAAATGATCAGTGTGCACAATCACCTTTTTACCAATAAAGTAAGATATAAACTTTTCAAAGGAAAAATTCACTGCTAATAACTCTTGATCCATCACAGTATTGTCTTATTAGGAGGATTTTGTTCCTTATTAGCATAGTAGATGGGATGAAAGATCATTTATTACCATTGACCTAGTACATCCCCTAAGTCCAATCCAATAACTTGACATATAATCTCGAAAGGTGAGGACCAACCAGGAGACACAATGATTGGAGCAATCACCAACTTCTCTTTTAGTCTTTTAGAAGCATTCTTACATGCATCATCAAAATTAAATTTTACATCTTTCACAAGAAGATTGCAAAGAGGATTAGAAGTCTTCGATAAGTACTTGATAAATTGCTTATAAAAACCTGCACGCCCAAGAAAACTACAAATTTCCAAGACCAATTAAGAGACACAATGATTGGAGAAGTCACCAACTTCTACTTTAAACTTTCAAATGCCTTTTTACATGCATCACCAAAATTAATTTTTTACCTCCTTCTCAAGAAGTTTGCAAAGAGGATTAGCAATCTTTAAGAAATCATTAATACATCATTTGTAAAAACCAGCATGCCCAAAGAAACTTAGAATTCCCTTACAAAAAATTAGGTAGGGTAATTTTTTAATCACCTCAATCTTCGCTCAATGAACCTCTATGTCTCACGTTGAAATCTTTTTCCCAAGAAAAATTCATTCTTTAAGCATAAAATGACACTTTTTCCAATTAAGTACCAAGTTGCATTCTTCAGAACATTGTTGTGCATTTGCCAAGTGCTTTAGGTAGTCGTCAAAAAAATCACCAACAATAAAAAAATCATCCATGAATACTTCAATTTCTTCTTCTACCATATCAGAGAAAATTAACATCATACACCTCTAAAATGTGGCTGGAGCGTTGCATAGCCCAAATGGCATGCGCTTGAATGCAAAAGCCCTATAATAATATATGACAGTCGTCTTCTCTTGGTCCTCAAATGCAATAGTGATTTGATTGTAGCCTGAGTGTCCATTAAGTAAACAGTACCATCCTCTACCTACTAACCTATCTAACATCTGATCCATGAAACGCATAGGAAAGTTATCCTTCTTAGTCCATGAATTCAATTTTCTATAATCCATAAGCACTCTTCATCCAGTGACTTGCCTTATAGGCACTAGCTCATTCTTCTTATTAGGCACAACCATTATTTTGCCCTTCTTTGGAATGCATTATACTCGACTGACCCACTTGTTATCGACAATGGGATATACCACAGGAGCATCTAACTACTTGATTATTTATTTCTTCATACCTCCGACATGGGAAGATTGATTTGATTCTGATTTTTCATAGATAGAACATAATGCGATTCAAGATGTATTTTGTAAGTACATGAACCAGGAGGAATACTCACAATATCTATAATAGACCATCTGATGGCCCTTTTGAATCTCTACAATACTGACAGTAATGCTTCTACTTCTGATTGTCTCAGATTAACTACAATAATGACCGATAAAGTATTGTCAGCCCTTAAAAGTGCATATCATAAGTGAGATGGAAGGGACTTTAATTCTAACATAGGTGGCTTCTCAATGGATGGACGAGCAGGTGGAGTCATTTTATTCTTCAGATCTAAGTCAAGATTCTTTTGTGCAAACTCATAAGAACCCTTTCCATGCAGCGTACTCACAATCTTCTTATATTTCCCAATACCATCTGAATTAAAATTCATTATCATGGTTGCAAGTGCTTCAACACCTAGTCTCTCTTTAAAAGGAACAACTACATAAGAACCAATATCCCAAAGAGTAACTGTATCAATATTATGAAATGAATCTGCCTCTTCAGCATACACATCAATAATAGATATCACTCGTAACTTATCAGGATATCTCATGGATTTATATACATTGAATATCACATATTCATTATTCAATCTCAGCATCAGATGCTCCAGCTCAAAATCAATCAATATTCTACCTATGGAAAAAATGGTCTTCCCAGAATACTTGGAACTTGGAAGTCCACTTCACAATCTAAGATCACAAAATCAGTAGGGAAAATAAAAGAAGCCACTTTCACTAATACATCATATAAAATACTAATTGGCTTTTTCATCATCATATCTGCCATTACTAGTCTTATGGTGGTAGGTGTTGGTGATTCCAACCCTAACTTCTTGAATACTGCAAATGACATAAGGTTAAAACTAGCACCCAAATCACATAAAGCATGTGTACAGTTGAATGATCTAATGATGCAAGGCATAGTTAAAGCACCAGGATCCTAATGATCCAGACATTTGTTCCAATGCCTCTACAAGTGGTATGTTGACCTATAACTTTTTTATCATGATAAAAACTTCAAAGACTTACCATTTTGTTATTTCTTTTGCAACCTTTGTGGATAAGAAGGACGAGGTTTAGGAAGGTGTTTCAACATAGGATCTGTAACCTTCTATTCTCCTACATGTTGCTTGCTATTATTCTCTACATCAGTAGGTTCTTCATTATTCTTCTGCTTATCAACAGGGGGTACAGGTGGGTCTGTAGTGGCCTTAACACTTCAAATTGTAATGACATGGCATTGACTATCATTTCTCCAATTTACCACTGTATATCTTGGAAGAGTGCCAAGTTGTCTTTGATTCACTATGACCGATATTTTACCAAATTATGGCTCCAACTGCTTGATTGCTATCGCATGTGACTCAACTTACTAGTTCAAACCTGACAAATCTGCTTTGATATCCTTCAGGCAACTTTATTGACTATCTTCAACTTTTACCATTTTAGACTAAAGTGCCTCCATTCTGGACTCTGCATCATGAATACTCTAGTGGAATAAACTTTTCACTCTTCTCTTTATAGTCATATTTATGCCGCTAATCCCCATCTCTCAATCTACTTCTTTCTATGTACTTATCGTTATAATAGTGTCGACCTTGATTCCCTTGACCTTGGACTAAAAAATCCACCAATATATGATCAAGATACTTTTTCCCCTTTTCATATTCAATCTTGGATAGTTTAGAAGTAGACCCCTATGTTGTTACTGTATTCCCATTCTTAGCACTCATTAAAGCAAATTGTTTCATCAGCAACCAAATATCTATACAAAGTTGTGAAACATCTTGCGATACCTTATCATTACCTTCTCTATAACTATTTGTTGTTCCAATAACATATGTACCACCACCATGTTTTGAATCTCTCATGTGATATCCTCTAGTAGTCAATGCAATATCATCTAACATTTCTTGTGCAGCATCTCGCCGAACACGCATAAATGCTCCTCCTAAAATAGTGTCTGCCATACCTCTCAAACTGTCTTTTAGAAATCTATAGAAGATTTCTGACAAGGTTGACCCTATGATTTTCTGATTTGGTACCATTCTTAGCTTCTTCTTGAATAAAAACCATGCCACATACAAAGATTTTATAGATAACTATCTGAAATTGTAAATCTCATCCTTTAGTTGTAGCATTCATGTAGAAGGTTAAAATATGATAAAAAACTATTTCGTCAACTCTTACCGAGTAGTGATAGATCCTCTTGAAAGTTCCTCTAACCATAGTGATGCTTCACTGATCAACAAGAATGGGAACAACCTCAATCTCAATGCTTCCTAATAAACCCCTGGAATAGTGTATGATGTGCAGATCCTAAGAAAATTTGCAAGGTGCATGTCTTCTTCATCCATAGTTGAACCCAAAAATACACCCTTCAAATTCAACAATTAGATCATATCACTAGTAATATCAGACTTCACATTAGGGGCTAACGCGGGAGGAATAATGGCTTCAGACTCAATAGGCTCAACATAGCCCATATTTTTTTTATCGTACTCATATGGGTATAAGTGCTGATATGAAGCAATAAATGGAGATCTGCTTCTCTGAACTCAATGATCAATAACTTGTCTAGGTTTTACTAATTCACCATGATAGCTAACTTAGCCTTTGAAGCAATTTTAGCCTCTTCGGCCTTTTTCTTTATTCTTACTCCAAAAGGCGTTGTGTCTATATGTCTGTATTCTATAATATTTTGTAGATCTAATGGAGAAAGAAGGACTCCATGTTGAATCCACAGGTGGGGGATATTAAACCCATCACAAACTTGTCCTAGCATCCTTTTCATTGTTTGAAGGATTCTCTCTAGCTCTTGATAAAGTGGGAGAAAGGAATTGCCTTTACTCCTAGAACTCAGCATAAATCGGCGTATGCCAAATTAAGAGCAGAATATAAAAACCCATGAATTTCACCAATTCAATTCACTACTCAAACTATCTTTCCTGGCAATGGTGCCATGTCACCCAAAACTATACTCCTAATAGAAGTATAATACGATCGACAGCAAATATAATAATTCAACTAGGTTGGGGTCGATCCCAAAGGGAAAATGTAAGCAGTTGCTTGACTTGATATATTTCAATAGCAGTACAGGAAAGTAAATTGAGGGATTTTAGTGACCATCACAAGTAGCTGAAGACTTTGACACCTGAGTCATATCTTCCCAATACTTGGCTCTTCAACTTGGCCTTTTGTTCTATTATGCATACGATTCAACATACGAGTCATATCAGATGCTTAAGACTCAGGATTTGACTCATATCTTGATCAAAATTTGTCTTTTTTAGGTCTTTTTCTTCTCTTTTCATTCAAATATAGTTGTAGACCTATTTTACCTGCAATATACAACAAACTACATCATATCTAACAAAATATCCTATGTTCACATATACATTTGCAGTTTTAAGTATCAAAAGTGTTGTGTTTTGAAGACACATTAGGGACCTTGTTTTCCTCAGAAGAAACCTTACCCATAGGACAGTTTCTAAGAATATGCCCCGGCTGACCAACGTTGAAGCATTTGTCCCTCCCCTCATCACAGAAACCACGATACAATCGACCACAAAATTTGCAAGGGGGATAGAGTTGAGATGACTGGGCCCTACTGGCCTGATATTAGGGACTGTATGCCCTAGAAGCATCACTATACTAAAAATATCGGTTTCCATATGGTTTTGGGTAGGGATCACTAGCCGTCGAATAAGAGTTACTACACTGTTGTTGGCCTCCACCCTGCTCTAAATACCAAATCTTCTTACACTGCCCCTCTCCAATCTCAGCTTATTTCTTCTTGTCTTATTCAACTTGTTACATATAAACCAAAAGCCGAGAAATATCTATGTCCTTGTTTAACAAGACAGCCTTACTCTCCAAAATTAAGTCTAGGGACAACTCGAATGTGAATTACCAAATTTTATCCTTCATGCTAGACACCAACTCTGGAGTATTCGAGATAACTAATGAAACTTCAACACATTCTCCTTCACTAACATCTTGACTTGCTTAAGGTTAACAAACTCCCCCGCCTTAGCCTCCCTCATCTGTTAAGGGAAGAATTTCTCTAGAAAAGCACCAGAGAAATCATCCCATAATGTGGACTCTGTATCATCAACCCTAGACTGGTCCAATTCATCGTACCGCTGATATGCTACATCTTTCAATAGGTAAGCGGCAAACTCCACGCCCTTGATATTAGTGGCATACATACCACAAAAGATCTTTTATATCTTTACAATGAAATATTGGGGATCTTTCTTAAATTTAGAGAGGACTCAATCTCATAAATTGGCGAACTCTAGTGGCCTCGGAGGATAGAGTAATAAAAGCAACACACTAAGTATAAGAGGATACCAACTGGTTAAGAAAGTGAATCAACTGGTGAAACCTACAATTTAACACATCAGCTTGAGCTTCATGAAGAGGAATAGGGGGAACCAGTGGAGCTCTATCAGGGAAATCAAAAGCAGTGACCCTAGACCGGGTTTGAACTCCTAGAGTATGATGAGCTCCATCCACATTGTCCTAGGACTAGACAAAAGAGTTACCATGGATATCATATATTCTTGAAGGCATGATCAGAAAGGTGAATAAATGTGTATTAGAGAGATTCAAGATATTGGACTGTATAGCTTGAAATAGAACAACAAGAAAGGGAAACATTATAAAATGCATTGTAGCCTCCACTTTTTAAGTGTGGAGCGCTTCACACCCTTAAAATAGACACTACCTAACATGACAATAACTTTATGGATACCCAATTTACCATGAACCTAGGTCTTGGTACTATCTTTTTCACAACCCAAACCAGGGCCTAGCCGTGACGGGTATCTCAAGTCCTACATGTACCGGAAGTCACCCCCATTTACCAAACAAAACCAACACAACATCCTTATTGTAGGATGAATTTTGAACATTTAACAAGATATCATAAATGTAAGATCAAAGCTAATTATATCATATCTGTAGTATATCAACCAAAAATAGGCTAAAATATTCGACCAACGTAACCCAAATCTACAATAGTCCAATAAAGCCTCCAGAATATTAAAAGTCAATGAATTGTCAAGACATGCCCCCGACAATAGCCAAAATTTAATCTAAAGGATTAATCAAAATATAAAGTAAACCATAGCATAAAATGGGGATCTTTCAATTTATAAAAGCGCACCACTTCAATCTGACTTACTTGCTGACCTTGAATCCTAGTCACTAAGTAGGGGATGTGGAAGTATGGCCAGCTCATGCATCGCATGGGGATATAACATTTGAAGATTGTTAGAAGTTGGAGCTCTACAATTAATCTCAAGTATATAGGAATAAATTAATGCAATGATAAAATTTCAAAACCGTTACAACATCCAAGGCATCAGATCATATGAGGTATATATATGTATATATGATATTACATATTGGGGTACGTAATAAGGCTGATAATAAACTTCGAACACCTTAACCTGGGTTGTGTAGCATTGTTATCATAATCCACCTATGGGCTATATGGGTCCAGTGTTACCCTTTTTCGGGCTACAGTATATGTTTGATGTCATCCAAAACTACACTTCAATTAGAAGTTTAATGTGGTCAATTAAAAATATAATAACCCAACAAGGTTGGGGTCAATACCATAGGGAAAACTGAATAGTTTCTAGACTTGATATAATTCGCGAGTAATACAAGAAATTAAATGGAAGGATTGTAGTATCAATTGTAAGTAGTCACCAAATCTTGAATGTTTTTGAGTTGTAAACAATATGAGAAGAACACTAGGCATGTGTTCCCCTGGCATCTCGATTTCATAAATTTCTTATGATCAACCTAATTATTTTGTTATTCTGCATGTAAAGTCTACAAGATAGGTATTATTAGCCGCCTGGTAAGCTTGAAGAAAAATTTCACACTTTGCTAGGTAAGTCTCATGGTGTCGCCTTATTGCTCCTTGCTATGACCTCAGTTCACTATCACGGGGTAGGATCAAGTGATTAGATAAGTTGGCGAGAACTAAAAGGTGGAGGTGAATCCCAAATCACTGTCCTAATCTTATTTTCCCAATCATAAGATCCCTTATGGGGATGGATGTAAATACATGCTATCTTAAGTTACTGCAGATACTCAAGACTAATTAACGTGAAAAAGATTAAGATACATGTAGAACCGTAGAACAGATAAGTTTCACACTTTCTCTATGTAGCTAATTTGCTAGGGTTTCCAGAACCCTAGTCAAGTATATTAGTAGCTCATGTTTATGAAAAAAACCATGATTATCAATGAATAACACACAAAATCAATTGTGCAAGAATAAGATGGAAAAAATACGGAGTCTTTAATTGAATAACCCCCCAAAATATCAAGAGCAATTTTAAAATTATTGTAATAATATCTAAAAGAGTATTACAGAATGTAACCTAATAAAATATAAACCCTAGGCTATTTATAGTATCTCAAAATAACCTTTAAAATCTAATAAAAATGGGAAAGGTAAAGTAAGGTCAGCAGTTGGTACGACTCGATCTTCACTCGTATCGGCATCATACGAGTCATACTCTTCCTTTTTGTATCCATTCCAATGTCTCATCTCCTAAGTCTTCAACTTCTTGTTTAGCTTACGACTTTTTCTTATAAGTCGTACCTGAGTGTATGACTCGTGTCCTTTATTCATATCCATCTAAGACTTTTGTCCTCCCAAGTCTTAAACACTAGTTTTAATATGACTTCCCTATACGAGTCATACTCATACTTGTGACTAGTATACTTCTAATACTTTAATCTATGAACAGTAGCATAGGTTTTGTTATGCACATGACTTCTTTGTATAACTCGTATCATGCATTACGACTCAGATACTTGATTCGTATCTTCCCCATACTTGACTCTTCAGGTTGACCTTTAGTTCTGTTGTGAGTATGATTCAGTATACGAGTCATATCAGATGGATATGATTTAAGAGTTGACTCGTATACTATTCAAAGTTGGTGTTTTTCAGGTTTTTCTCTTCCTTTTTTGTTCAAACCCTATTGTTGACCAGTTTTACCTACAATTCACACCAAAGTGCATTATATCTAACAAAATATCCTAAATTCACAACAGAAGTGTGATTTTAAGCATAAAAAGTATCATGTTTGCACGCCACATCAACACCCCCAACATATACTTTTCTATGACCTCAGGCAAACAGAATCAAATAAAATTTTCTAGCATATAGATGATTCTTAAATAGAAAGTTCTCAAGCAACCTATGGCAGAGATTTTGACTTCAAATTCATTCTTCTTGGTCCCCTCCTAATTCTAACTTTCAAAACCCAAAGTGTGTATAATAATTTAGAATGTATAGAAACGTGAGGGAATTCAATGATGGAACTCCATTATGAATAGACACTTGAACATATACACAAATTACACTTATCAAACATTCTAGCAGCCTAGCAGTATAACCAGTGTGCACTCAAAGTTAAAGAAATCCAATTCACTCTTTGTTTGGATACTTTAGGGATATAAAAAATGACTCTCTCACTCAAAAAAAAGTCCCACTGGTGTATACAGAATACCATAGGCTTGCCTTTATTTTCTTTTCCTACATTTTCAGACAGCCATGATAGGAATACTATAGAACTTTATTTTTTTGTAACATAGGCCTCGGGCTAGTATGATATCTTTTGGGATTCATTTAGTGACTACGCCTCCTGGACACTACCCCTTTCTCGAGGTCCACTCATTTTTCATTTCTTTTAGTTCTTCCCTTATGTCTTTTTTTTTAACACATTCTATTTGGGTCAAGCATAGTTTTCTAGCTCTTATTTTTCTTTCTTTTTCTTTTGATTTTCATTGAAACATTTCTTTCTTTTATTTTCACCACACCTACTCAGGTTTCAACTCTTTTCCTTCTACATATTTCCTTTATACTTTGTTTTGTTTTAGGTGCCCCTATAATAGCCACCCTCAATTTAGGCAATTTTCCTGAGTAGAAGTGCATAGTGTCCACATGAGGATCAGGGCCCATACAGTTTCATAGTAATTTATACGGGAAGGTAATAGGTTTAATAAGAAAAATTTGTCTATGAAGGCTCAACTATTTGGATCAAAGGGAATTCATTCATTTTGGTTATGGCATTTTAGGCTCAACTAGATTCACAGAAAAAGGGTGTATGATTATCTCCTATGTAACTATCCTAGACCTAGGTAAAACAAATCGGGCAAGTTTTATATTCCAATACAACAGGAACTCAGTATATCTTGCAGACACTTGCACAGGGCAATATTACTAGTTACTAATTATCCAACTATGCAATTTTGGAATAACCACTACCCCAAACTAAAAATCATTGCACTATCCCCAGTGATATAAATAAATTAATATAGATTATGTATAAAGGTCATACCTTGGCGTTCAAGGCCCTGGCTCAACAATATTAATATGTGGGCCAGCAGACCGAGTCCTACTCTCATCAGCAATAGTCCAATCAATCGGGATTAAATCAATAGTAGATGGGGGGACAATATCAACCCCTAGAATATAAACAACTGGATCTCTCAATCCACTATCTCCAATGGCCATCTCTTGATCCCTCATCTTGTGGTCTTGCTCATCCTAAATACTCTCAGCACGGGCCCTCTTCTCTGCTTCTTTGGTTTCCTTTCTCTTTCTCTTTCTCTCATATCTTTGCTCTCTGGTCTCCACTATGGTTGTAGCAGTCAGGTCTACCTAGATATTAGGCACATAGACATTAGGAAACACTGTCTCTACAATGGTTTCAGCAACCATCAGTCTCTCATAAGCTCTGAGACCATTTTGTTGATCTCCTCAACCTCAGTTCTGACCTAAACAGTATTGGGTGTCTACCTCTAATTAACTGTTGAGTTATCCTCGACTAAAAAGTATCTAGGAACCCTTGGACTATCTTATCCTGCTCCTCAAACTTCTTTTTAATCCAACTTTCATATCTCTTTCTATGTGGCCCACCTCCACATCAAGTGTAGCTAACTTGGTCACAACATTGGTCAATGTATATTGGGAGATCAACATAACAACTGGAGGCATACCCTGTGGCCTAGGTGGTACAGACTGGACTAGTGGAGGGGAACTAAACATACTCACTATATCTGTAGATGTGTTCTCTAATTGTGACTCTACTTTAGTAGCCGTAGTTATAGCTGGGATATTAGTCTGATCATCCAGAGGAAATAATTCCACCATAATATCTGCAGTCTATCTTATTAATCGAGCCAAAGGGTTGGCCGTATCTTTAATTAGGCTAAAATCAAATTTCCTCTAGTCCTCGATCATCTCATTTATCTCAGGAAGTTCCAACACTCCTACAGCCAGACAAATCTGTGTAAACATGTAGGAGTAGGACAGCAATGCCTTTTGACCCCTGACTTTCCTATCGCTCAATTCTCAAGATAAGAACAAACCGATATCAAAATCATAACCACCTATGAAACCGGTTATCCTAGCATCCCGAACTGAGCTTAAAATATCATCACCTACTTTAGGACACAGCCGGTTTTGGGATAGTGTCCATAAAGACTTAACCTCAAAGTTGATGGTACTCTTCTTTATTTGCTGTGAGACTACCTCAGGGCCTCCTACAACCCAGACTGTATTCACTCCATTCAAATCAATACGCTCTACAATCCACTAAAAAATTACAATATTTTCCTCAAAACCCAACGTGCTCTTAGTTATCTTCTGCATATCTTCTATTCTAAAGTCCATCTCTGATGTGTTGGTCAAGGCCTGATATTCTGGCCCATACAAAAATCTCCTAATAGTTCAGGAAGAAATATCCACATGAAATCCATGTATCATAAGGGAGGTAGTAGGATCACCTTCCTTCCACAACCGTCCCTGTGGGTATTGCATCTAAAGCTCACCCCTGTATGCTGCGTAAAACTCATGAACTAGGAACTCACTATATTTTTTTGGGCACTCTCATTATCTATTTAAACCTGTACTGTCGGATGCGCTCTTCAAACTCAGGTAACTTTGACATCCCTAAGGTAGTCATTCACCTCTACGGATATAATACTCTTTTTATCTGGCCAGATGAAATCCTGAACAAGCCATTATTGAATGTATCCTGTATTCCGGGGTACCCTCATCATTCAACGATGGGCACTGGGATAGTGGTGAGTTCTAGTGGTTGGTCCTGTCAAGATATTGCAGGTACTTACATCCTCCATATCTTTAGCATGCTCAAAATTTACCTTTTTTGAATTGGATTTAGCGTCATCATCATCATCATCGTCAACATTATCACTATCGGAAGATGGTTGAGATATATGGGGAAGAGATGTAGTAGGTTCTTCCTTTGTGGGTCCTGTGAGGGTGATTCTGAGTCCTGGGGAACTACCTTATTCCTCTTAGATTTTGCAGCTGCCTTCCCCTTTTGCACAACTTTCTTTTTAGAGGTTCCATCATAACCTTTCTTATTGCTTCTAAATAGGGTCTCATACTCGAAATCACTGAATTCTACACTAGCCTCTGGTTATTCTTTAGTGTCCTTATTCGCAACTTTATTGGAAGAGGAAGCATTCTTTGGAGGCATGGTTCCTGAAAATACCAAATTATTAGTAACTAAGTAAAGAAAAGAAAAGTAAAATTTAAAACTAAAGTTTAATATGCTTGTTCTGATTTGGGTATGAGTGGTGGGTACTGGTCGTACCAACTGGGTACAACTCATATAGACCAGTCCTATTTTGTTTAGTGCATGACCTTTGTTTACTGGTCATCTTACGACTCCTCCTAAAAAATCATAACAAATGGGTACGACTGTTACCTACTATAGTAAGGTGATTATAAACATTTATTCTAACCTAATTCATCCCAAGTGGGCACGACTAAGTATGTCTCTGGGTATGACTCATAATGCTGAGTCGTATCCATTCTAGTACCCTAAATCTATTAGAATTCTATGTTGTCAGTGTGTACAAGAACCATAACAACCCCAAGCCGGTGGATACGAGTTGTAAGATGTATCATATCTACTACAACATAGAAGTCCAACTTTAAAGTTTTGACTCCATAACAATTTCCTAAAATATCCACTACTAGTTTCAACAATTTTAATCATTTTATCATATACATAATCATATAAAAATTCTTTCCCAGCGCTAGTTCTATCCCAATTTCCAATTTTTAACAAAATCACCTAAGTTACCAACAAATCAACATTTGCATAAAACCTACTCAAACTAATTTAAAAACAACATAAAGTACTCACTGCCAATTGAAAGTAAAGAGAATAGAGTTGAAGAACTTACTTAGTGGTTGAAGAGGTTGAATTTTTGTTTTAAAAGTTTATTTCTTCCCAAATCTAAGTTTGAATCAATAAGAATGAGAGATTTGAAATATTTGATAGTTAAATCAAGCTGAAAATTATTGATTTTGTGGATTAAAGCTTGAATTTAGGGTAAGAAGTGATGTGGGTTTAAATTGGTTTAATCGGCTACCCTTTTTTCTTTTTAATAAAAGAACTACGTCGGGTTAACATGAAATTTTACCTAGTAATCATTGGTATGAGTTGTGTATATGAATCATATCCAAGATCACGGGTCAATTCTTTAACTCGTATAACCCTGGGACTTACCTGGGTTTCTGCATTGTGTGCGACTCAAGGTGACAAATAGTATGACCCAAGGTGATAAATCATACATTGAGGGTACGACTCATTATGAGAATTGTATCTGTTCCATAAACTTTTGGTGGATTGTGGTTGTATTCCCAAGTCAATACGACTCCTACTCATGAGTCGTACCATATAGATATGATTCATAAAGGGTCTGTATGGCTACTTTTCACCTTCTGTGGATTTGGTCTACATTCCTTAGTCCTACGCATTGAACAAACATTTTACCCTATAAATGAAATAAGTACAAAAACATGGTAAATGTCAAAACACGACATGGCTAAGTTGGATACTCAGATTTCACAAACTAGCCCCATGGGTTGCCTCTCATGCAACGCTTGATTTAACATCGCGGTACGACGTAATTGCCTTAATTACTCAGCTTTATCAAGGCCAGTCTCAGCTACTTATCTTCTATATTTCCTCTGTCCATTTACATTGAACGGGCAATCATCATCCCTCTTTAGTTATAAAGCATCATAGGGATAAAATCTTATATTTTTGAATGAACCATGCCACCTTGACCATAGCTTACCTGGAAACAAATAAATCTTAGAATTATATAGTAGCACCTAGTCATGTTTTACAAATACCTTCTTCTCAACTCTGCAATCGTGATGCAACTTTATCTTTTCTTTGTAAAGTGTAGAACTTTCTTATGCTCAGATCCGAAATTCATCCTAATCATTGATGCTATTCAGCCTTGACTTTGTTGCACCTTTCTACTCTAGATTTAGCTTCTTCAACGCTCTACACAAGTTAATAAGGTAAAGTACCTATGTGGGTTTTCTAAGATATACGGTACCCATAATGCATCATCTAAATTTCTTGTCCAATCAGTCCTGTTGGAATTCACAGTCTTTGCCAATATGGACTTGATTCTCTATTGGATACTTAAATCTATCCACTAGTCTGTGGATAATAAGGTGTTCCCACCCTATGGTTTACTCCATATTTTTCAGGCAGAATTTTGAATAAGTAATTACATAATTGTAACCCTCCATAACTAATAATAGCACGTGGCATACCAAATTGAGAAAAGATGCCTTTTCTAAAAAATGAAGTGACAAAAAGAGCTTTATTGTTAGGAAGTGCAATTGCTTCCACCCATTTCTAAACATAGTCTATGGCTACAAGTATGTCTTTTATGCCAAAGGAACTTATGAAAGGTCCTATGAAATCTATGCCCCAAATAACAAACACTTCCAATTCTAAAATAGGAGTCATAGGTAGTTCATGTCTTCTAGAAATAGTACCTTATTTCTAAAATCATCATAAGTAGACGGAAAATCATGAGTATCTTTGTATATGGTTGGACAATAGTAGCCGTATAGTAGGATGTTGTGAGTTTTGTGGGCCCCTCCATGATGGCCCTCAACTAACGATGAATGAGAAGCCTCAAGTATGCTCACCATCTTTGCTTCAGGTACATACCTACGAATAATTCAATTTGCAAAAATTTTACAAAGATAAGGTTCATCTCAAAAAAATTTCCTTACCGCATGCATGAACTTCTTCCTTTGCTGATATGAAAGATTAGGACTAGATCACTAGCTAAGAGATTTACATAGTCTGCAAACCATGGAATTAGATCTTGGGAAGCTACTAATATTTGATCATCTGGAAAAAAATCATCAATCTCTAATCCGTTAGCAACCTTCTGCATAGCTTCCTCCTCCAGTCTAGGTAAGTAATCCCCAACTTGATGTTTTGTGCCTTTTTTGTCCTTCGTTTCAAAGTCAAATTCTTGCAACAACAGTATCCACCAAATAATACTAGGCTTTGCATCCTTTTTAGCTATTAGGTACCACAATGCTGCATGATTTGTGTGCACAATCACCTTTGTCCCAATCAAGTAAGATCTAAACTTTTCAAAGGGAAAAACCATTTCCAGTAACTCTTGCTCCATCACAGTATAGTTCTTTTATGCAGTATTTAGTGCCTTACTAGCATAGTAGATGGTATGATGGATCATTTCTTTTCATTGGGCTAGTACATCCCCTATGGTCAATCCACTAACATCATACATAATCTCAAAAGTTGAGGACTAATTAGGAGACATAATTATTGGAGCAGTCACTAACGTCTCTTGTAGTCTTTCAAAACCCTTTTTAGATGCATCATCAAATTAAATTTTACCTCTTTCTTAAGAAGCCTGGAAAGAGAATTAGCAGCCTTCGAGAAGTCCTTGACAAATCCCTTATAAAAACCTGAATGCCCTAGAAAACTCCAAATACCCCTTACAAAAATTAGTTAAGGTAATTTTTCAATTACCTCAATCTTCTCTCGATCAACCTCTCTGCCTCTCTTTGAAATCTTGTGCCCAAGAACAATTCCTTCTTTGACCATAAAATGATACATCTCCCAATTAAGTACCAAGTTTCATTCTTCACACCTTTGTAGAGCATTTGCCAAGTGGAGTAGGCAGTCTTCAAAAGAATCACCAAAAACTAAAAAATCATCCATGAACACTTTGATGGTATCATCTTCCATATCAGAGAAGATTGCCATCATACATCTCTGAAATATGGCTGAAGTATTGCATAGCCCAAATATCATGTGCTTGAATGTATAAGTCCCACAAGGACATGTAAAAGTAATCTTCTCTTGGTCATAAAGTGCAATTAAACTTATTATAGCCTGAATACCCATAAAAAAATAGTACCATCTTCTGCCTGCCAACCTGTCTAATATTTGATCCATGAATGGCTTAGGAAAATGATCCTTCTAAGTCTAAGCATTCAATTTTTGGTAATCCATGCACGCTCTCTATCTAGTGACTGGCCTTATAGGCACTAGCTCATTCTTTTTGTAATCACCACTGTAATTCTGCCTTTCTTTGCAACGCATTGTATTAGACTAACCCACTTGCTATCAGCAATGGGATACACTACACCAATATCCAACCACTTTATTATTTCTTTATTCACTAGCTCCTACATATGAGGATTGAGTCGATGTTGATGTTTAATAGATGGAACATAATTCGGTTTAAGTTGTATTATGTGAGTATATAAACCGAGCAGAATGCCCATAATATCTGCAATAGAGCATGCAATGGCCCTCTTGAATCTCTGCAATACTAATAGTAATGCTTCTACTTTTGACTGTCTTAGATTTGCTATAATAATAACTGGAAAAGTGATGTTGGCCCCCAAAAATCCATATCATAAGTGAGATGGGCGGTACTTCAAGTCTAACATCAGTGGTTCCTTAATATAATGATGAGCAGGTGGAGTAGTTTTATTCTTCAAGTATAAATCGATCTTCTTTGGTGCAAAATTATATCCACTCCCATACAATGCACTTACTAGTCTCATAGTTGTTGGTTTAGGAGCTCCCAACCCCAAATGTTTGTATACGAAAAAGGGAATAAGGTTGATACTAGCCCCCAAGTCACATAATGCTCGAGTGAAGTTAAAAGACCCAATAGTGTAAGATATTGTGAAAGAACTAGGATCCGTCTTCTTCTCTACCAAAGATCTAGTAACTACAACACTGAAATGATGAGTATTTTTGACTGGTTCATAATTGACTGACCTTTCCTTGGTGATCGAATCCCACAGGGAATACTTGGTCACTAAGTGTTTCAATTGCTAGCAGACTGTTGGTAAAAGATTCTACGAAAATGGGGGATTTGAATTATGGAGTGAATTAAGAGTATCAAAGTAACAACTGAAGCGATTAATGTAGTAACATTTAATCACAGAGAATAATAAGTTAGGGTTATGTCCACCTTATGAGTTCTACGTATCTATTAACTATGAGTTATGCGGAATTCAAACATGCATGCACTTATAGAGGTTCGTATTCTAATGGTAAATCCTAGTGTCTCTTGACCATCTAGGATTATTTCACTTTAACTCTCTCGAGCTTAAAGTGTATAGCTAACGGTACAAACTCTCCAAGAGGTTAATCCAGTTACGGCACTAACATGTAAATAGGGGTTGGTAGCCCTATTTCCTTGTCACACTCTCTTTTCCAAACATGTAACTTTTCTCTCGAACAAGTTAATGCTATAATGGCATATTCTATATGTTTGGAACCACAAGAATTTAATTAAGATGAAGAGAGTAATGATATAAGTAGCATACGTATCAAGAATTCACAAACTCATAGTAGTAGATAGTACCTCAAAAGGCTTCCATAACCCTAACAGAGAATTTTAGCTACTCATGAGTATAACGGAGATCACAATAGATATAATCGTGATACCACAACCTAGAATAATCTTGGAGATGGGATGACTTAAACGTCAAGAAGGAGTTGACGTTTTTCTTCTTGGCCGTTCCTCAAGAGAGCCGAGTTTTCTCTGTCAGAAAGTAACATGAATAAATCCTAAAATTGTCGAATGAATTATGAAAAGCTTAATGAAAAGCGTGAAGGAAAAGCTTGCTGAAAAATTCAGAAAATAGGGTTTTTATAACATCCTTGTCCTAGTTCTACTGAAATAGGGTTTTTATCCTTGTCCTAGTCCTACTGGGTTACTGTTGCACCCCTAAGTATTAAGAAATACTGATTTTACCTGGGACAGATTCTCCATGCATCACATTCAGTCCACAAGCTTCCAAAAGCTGCCTTCCTTCTTACGTGAAGTTTCCCTTGCTACCGAAAGGTCCACAAAGTTCTGAAATCTTCATCATAAATACCTGAAAATATGCTAATCACGTTGGTTAGCTCACTTATAGGAAAATGGACTAAAAGTGCAGGAATTATATATTTTGTCCTTAAAACTTAGCTAAAATATGGGTAAATTATAGTGCTTTAGGCGTGTAAATACGCCCAACATCAACACCCCACACTTAAAGCTTTATTCGTCCTCGAACAAAATATTTTGTCCATGCAAACATCTAACTAGGATTTCACAGCAGTAACACAAAATATTTATCAAGACAGGCACGACAATTATTAATAAAGAGTAGTTTTCTTGATCAATGCTAGAAACAATTCAACCTCCAACATAGACTCGTGATGATGGTTAATTCGTATCCACAAGTTAAGGCATAAAGAATCATACAAAACTACCCAATTATCATTAACCGTGTGTGTCTCACACGAGATATCAGCCATAATCACTCACAAGTTTTGCATTTTTCGAAACATGGGTATAAGATTCTCCTTGCTCTCACTCTCACAAAGAATTCATATGTTGCAGCTGTTGACCATAGGCTTGCCCTTAGTGTAATGCTCTACTAATATCAGAATGCTAAGCTTAGGATCAAATAGGTCTTTTACAGGTTGTAATGTAGGCTAAGGGACAGGTAGGACTATTTTGGCTAGAAATAGTGACTATGTTCCCTAAGCGCTTTAATACATCACATTATGCCATTAACACTCTCTTTTAAACAACCTCTCTACTTTCCTTTTAAATACCACCCCTTTTCACCTATTTTGTTATTCAATTTTAAACATAATTAACTTATTATTTTTCTTTTCATTTTTTCTTTCTTTTTTTTTTAATAACACACCTCTATAATAGCCACTCTTTTTCATAACAAATTCAAGTACCAATACACTCTAAGCCATCACTCTCACCCAATTTCCTCTTATTTTATCACACGACTTTACAATTTAAAGCGCTTAGGAATTTGGATCAAATTATGGTCTTGAAAAAAAATGGATTAGGCTACATATGAGGCTTTCAAAGAAAATAGATAAAGGCTCAAAGGGGGTTAACTAGGATAATGTACACAGGTAGGTAAAAAGAAGGTAAATAATTACAGGCTGCCAAAGAAATACCTAAATCATCTCCTAAACTCACATTCTTTAATTTCGCTTTACACACACACCAGGCAAGTTCTAGCATCAGTCACAACACAGAATATACTACAACCTCACTCACACAAGGCACATGGTCAACTATATTGGGAGCAGTATAGACTCTTGACCCAATAGATGAATGAATCAAACCACACAACTATCACACAGTGAGTCACACCTAGAGCCTAAATGTCTCAATAGTAATGATTTTAGCATAAACTCTTGTCATAATACCATGCCATCTATCAGAACAATTTCATGCAAAATCTAAAATAAAAATTTAACTATAAACTAGAATAAATGTAGGAAAAGAAGTACAATACAGCATACAAATACCAGCACCCCACACTTAGATGGGACACACTGTCCTCAGTGGAAAATAAATAAGGAAAACCTGATTAGTCGGACTCCTCTTCTATGTCTGGGGTCATACCCCCTGCGTTGGAATCATTATCAGAGTCTTCATCCTCAGAGTTTCCTCAAAATGTACCCCACTTGATCCCAAAAGTGCGTCGAGGTATTTGTAGCGAGAAGGATTCAGCTTGCTCTTTTCTTCCCCTTTTCTGACCTTTCTGTGAGGTGGATGCTTTTTCTTTTCCTTGTAATTCTTTTGGTGTCATTCTACCTGAGATTCAAATAGATTCATGTTAGCTCATCTCAGAAGATTTAATCGACACACAAACAATTGGGGAACCACCCCACACTTAATTTGTTGGTACAAACTAGTTAAGTGAGTGATGTCGATTACTCAGACTTCATCGGCATACATATAGGCGATATGTTCCAACAACATGTTTAGCACAATCATACTTTCATGTTATCTTAACTATTCTTTCCAACTCTATTTCATGCAATCTTGACTATACTTTCATGTTTGGATTGATGCACTTTTTGAACAAGACTACTACATAGAGATAGTATCAAGTTATAGCAAAGAAATAATCACAACATCTCATGCTTGTATTCCATCATGATCTTTATCTCGATAAACAAGTCATTCAAATATTCAAGCTTTCAATTTTGAAGATTATGCAATTAACTTCACCATGTCGATTCCACAAAAGTATGACAGTGTATCAAAATCAAATACAAGTTGGAACCAAGTCAAGAACGCCCATACGTACTCTTTTACCCAACTAGATGTATCATACAAATCAACCACATTCTATTTACTAACACCACTTTAAGATCTAAAATACCATTATATGCGTAATATTGTAACAACTTACGAAACATAAAAGAGGAACTTACTTGGTGATGGTTTCGGAAGATGATCTTGGAAGATTAGATGAGCAAAAAGAAAAATTTTGAGACATTTGGGAAGGTTAGGCGGCGCCTAGGTTGAGCAAACAAGTGCATTATGTCTTAAGATTGAAGTTATATTTATACACCAAGGCTTGGGTCGGTTTTGACCCATTTGAAATCGGATTAGGAGACCAAAATGTAAGCATAGGCGGCGCCTAATGCTTTGCCTATGTTTGGCATAGGCGCCGCCTAATGCTTTGCCTAGTTGAGCATAGGCGGCGCCTATGCTATGACATTGTTTGGCATAGGTGGCGCCTATGCTATGGCATTGTTGGGTATAGGCGGCGCCTATGCTATGGCATTGTAGATTCAGAGAGCTTAGGCCATAGCATAGGCCTTGCCTTGTTCGTTGCCTAGATTTACATAGGCCTTGCCTTGTTCGTTGCCTAGATTTGCATAGGCAATGCCTAACCAATAGCCTTTGCTTCTTCATTCCTAACTTACCACCTTCAACATGACACACCTCCAAATCAAAGTTTGATACCAATCTCCTCCTTTTTACGTCTTGCACCTACGCTTACTCAAAAACAACAAAAACGATTAGAAAGATGGGTTGCCTCCCACCAAGCTCCTTAGTTTTGGTCGTGGATCGACTACAAAAACAAACTCCTAGTAAAATAAAACAATTAAAGACGATGGGTTGTCTCCCATTTAGAGCTTGATTTATTATCGCGGCACGACATAGTTATCTCAATTACTTAGACTTCATCGAGATATATGGTGCATCATTTTCTGAATGGATTCAGACGACGCTGATGCTTACTTATAGGCATGCAATCTTCTTCGAGATGACTCTTGTGCATTCATATCCCAGGTTGGATACCAATTATATCATCAATAGTCCAACCTATAGCTCTCTTGCACCTCTTCAGAGAAGAGATGAGAGCCTCTACGTGCTGTTCACCTGAATCATCCGCAACAATAACTGGAAGTGTATCACCACTTCCCAAGAACGCATACCTTAGATGACTAGGGAGCTCTTCCGATTCTAGCACTGGTGGCTCTTCAATAGAAGTCTTCACCGTTGGTGAAGGTTGATTCTTAATATCAAGGTCCAGCTTCTTAGGGCCATGAGAATAGGACCTTATTCCTGTTAGAGCACAAGCGGTTTCTTCATATTCTTCAACCTCCTCACGCTCAGAACTCAACAGCATATCAGACAATGGCTCATTAATAAGCTGCTTCTCTGCAGATGATTCTTCCACATCTTCATAATAAACATCAGCTACAGAGAACACATATATATCTCTAGGCTGCTTCATCGATTTGCATACATCAAAATGGACCACTTCATCATTCAGCCAAAATAAAATCTCATTAGCTCTTAAATCAATAAGCACACTTCCAGTTGTGAGGAAAAGGCATCCCAACATTATGGGAACTTCAGAATCAACCTCGCAATCCAAAATAACAAAGTCTACAGGAAAAATGAAGGAAGAAACCTTCACCAATACATCATATAAGATACCAACAGGTCATTTTACCGACCTATCTGCCATCACCAGCCGCATATTGGTTGCTGTAGGATTGCCCAACCCCAACTTCCTGTAGACGGATAGCGACATCAAATTGATGCTAGCTCCCAAATCGCACAATGCCTTAGAAAAATCTAAAGATCCAACCGTGCAAGGAATAGTGAAAGCACCAGGATCTGCCTTCTTCTAAACTAATGATCTTGTAGCGATTGCACTGCAATGATAAACATTATCCGCCAGCTCACAGCTTACTGCCCGCTTCTTTGTCAAAAGTTCCTTCATGAATTTAGCGTACCCAGGCATCTGTCCAGTGCCTCCACCAAAGGCACATTAATAGTCAGCTGCTTCAACATAGTCATGAATTTACTGAACCTGGTATCATCAGCTTTCTTCTTCAGCCTCAGAGGAAAAGGTGGTGGTGGAAGAGGAATAGTTTTCTCCACCACTTCCTTTTTATCTTGCTTCCGATTATCGATCTTGTCATGTTGCAGACCTCTAGGGGTAACATCATGAACGTTCTCTTCCGCTTCTACAGAATCATCACAATCTGCTTCAATAACATTCTCTTCTGTATTATCAACTACCTGCTTGCCTTTGGATGGATTTTCCAGCACTTTACCACTCTGAATAATAATAGCCATACATGATCCGTCATTTCTTGGATTTTTCACAGTGTCACTAGGTAAAGTGCTGGACTTTCGTTGGTTGAAAGCCGCCGATAGTTGACTCATTTGTTGTTCCAGTTGTTTTATTGCAGTGGAATGCGAGTCAACCAATTGCTTTATTGAGGACAAATCATTTACTACCTCAGTTACTCCCGTGTTGGTTGCCTCCACTCTTTTCAACAGCTTAGCCATCATATCTTCCATGGACATCTTCCCAGAGCCAGACACCACAGCCTCATGATTTCCAGGAGGAATATATAAACCACTCCTATCAGTTTTATTCTTCCAACTACCTTGATCACGATCCTTGTTTCCAGATTTATCATAATAGTTCCGACCTTGGTTACCTTGGGCATTGCCTCGAAAACCCCCCTAATTATTCAAGTAGTTAGCTTCTTCCTCAAAATCAAATTCATCTCTTCCCTGTGACACAACAGCTTTGACTTTTTTGGTCTTCCCTGATAATAAATGCATGGTAAGAAGATCCATCTGCGTTTTCATGTGCACCATATCTTGATCACGTTCTTCCTCTTTTCGCCTTTATTCTGCAGTCATGCCAATGGATACAGTAGAGCTTGCTACCTCAGAATTCCTGGTATGCCAAGTTCTACTCTGCTTTTTCATACGATCTAGTATATCACTTACCTGAATAAAAGTAAGGTCCATGAAAGACCCTCTTGCAACATTATCAACCACTGGTTTAGTCACCGAATTCAAAGACCTGTATAATATCTCCATCAAGTGGACATTGGTCATATGATGATTTGGGCACCTCATAAGTTTCTTCTTGAACCTCTCCCATGTTTCGTGGAGAGCTTTAGTTGGAAGCTATCGAAAATTGCTGATCTCATCTCTTAATTGTGCTCTCTTGGATGGCGGATAGAATCTTTCTAGGAAAGTGTCTTTCAGTTGCCTCCAATTAGTGATAGAGTCAGGGGTTAGCCCGTTCAACCACAGAGTTGCCTCTCCAGATAGAGACAATGGAAATAAGCTCAGTCAGATCGCATTCTGTCCAACCCCAGGATTGTCAAAAGCCTTGCATGTTGAGATAAAATTAATCAGATGCATATTTGGATCGTGTCCTGCAAGTCCACCAAACAACCCTTTGAGTTGCAATAGCTAAATCATGGTGCTAGTGATGTCGAACTTGGCTCCGAGAGCCAAGGGCGGAGGAATAATAGCCCTGTGGCACCAGCTCCATCCAGATCGTCATCATCATCATCAAAAGGAGCCTACACAGCTCGACGTTCAGGTCTCATTCTAGCTTGACGATCTCTCCTCTTCATAAGTGCTGCCACTTCATCAGCATGCCTCGAGTTTAGTAACTCCTCATCACCCAGGTCCTCATCATCTGGATTTGTTACTCGCCCTGGGTTATCAATATTCTGTTGATGCACTTGAGCGGCTGCCAATGCAGCTAATCTAGCCTGCTCCTGTTGAGCAACCCTTCTTTTAATGTCTCGTTGTGCATCCATTCTGCCAATAAATTGTGGTTCAGGATTGATAGGTAATAATGGTTGACATGAACTTCGAGTGTTTGTCATGCACTCAAACAAACCTGAATAAAACAAAAACAACAATTAAAAGTAAAATCTGAGAATTTTTGACCAAAGGGTCTATTAACTATCACAAACTTAGTTGACAACCGTATTCCCCGGCAACGATGCCAAAATTTGATAACACCCAAACTACAGCTCTCGTAAGAGTGTAAGCGGTCACTGTCAAATATAGAACCCAACTGGGTTGGGTGTCAAATCCCACAAGGAATACTTGGTCACTAAGTGTTGCAATTGCTAGCAGACTGTTGGTCGAAAAATCTATGGAAAGGGGGGATTTGAATTATGACGTGAATTATGAGTATCAAAGTAACAACTGAAGCGATTAATATAGTAAGATTTAATCACAGAGAATAATAATTTAGGGTTATGTCCACCTTATGAGTTCTACGTATCTATTAACTATGAGTTATGCGGAATTCATACATGCATGCACTTATAGAGGTTTGTATTCTAATGGTAAATCCTAGTGTCTCTCGACCATCCAGGATTATTTCACTTTAACTCTCTCGAGCTTAAAGTGTATAAATAACGGTACAAACTCTCCAAGAGGTTAATCCAGTTACAACACTAACGTGTAAATAGAGGTTGGTAGCCCTATTTCCTTGTCACACTATCTTTTTCAAACATGTAACTTTTCTCTCGAACAAGTTAATGCTATAATGGCATAATCTATATGTTTGCAACCACAAGAATTTAATTAAGATGAAGAGAGTAATGATATAAGTAGCATATGTATCAAGAATTCACAAACTCATGGTAGTAGATAGTACCTCAAAAGGCTTCCATAACCCTAACAGAGAAGTTTAGCTACTCATGAGTATAACGGAGGTCACAATAGATATAATTGTCATACCACAACCTAGAATAATCTTGGCGATGGGATGACTTAAACGTCAAGAAGGAGTTGATGTTTTTCTTCTTGGGCGTTCCTCAAGAGAGCCGAGTTTTCTCTGTCAGAAAGTAGCGTGAATAAATCCTAAAAGTGTCGAATGAATTATGAAAAGCGTGAATGAAAAGCTTGCTGAAAAATTCAGCAAATAGGGTTTTTATAACATCCTTGTCCTAGTCCTACTGAAAGAGGGTTTTTATCCTTGTCCTAGTCCTACTGGGTACTGCTGCACCCCTAAGTATTAAGAAATACTGATTTTGCCCGAGACGGATTCTCCATGCATCACATTCAGTCCACAAGTTTCCAAAAGCTGCCTTCCTTCTTACGTGAAGTTTCCCTTGCTACCGAAAGGTCCAAAAAGTGCTGAAATCTTCATCATAAATACCTGAAAACATGTTAATCACGTTGGTTACCTCACTTATAGGAAAATGGACTAAAAGTGCAGGAATTATATATTTTGTCCTTAAAACTTAGCTAAAATATGGGTAAATTATCGTCCTTTAGGCGTGTAAATATTCTAGGAACAAAATCCGGGGCATTTCATTACCCTAAGTGAATTCTAAGCTTTTAAATAATTAACCAATCTATTCTTCCATTCCCAACATATGATTACTTTTACTACTATAATATCTAGTCAAAAGATCCTTTCCTATTTCAACTAAAGATGCAAATATTTTGGCTAACCACCCACTTACTACTAGCTACCATATGTTTGGTAATCTTGATGCACCTTAAATAATATCGTAAGGACATCACCCCCCTCTCACAAACACTAACTTAAAGGTTACACAAATATAACTACCCTTTTTCACTAAAACGTTACCCTCACTTTTACGTCAAAATATATGAAATCATATCACTAACCTCAGGATTATCTCACTACTCATAAGTTGTAACTCCGTAATTTACACTACCTCTAGGATAGCAATACTATCCCAATGTTCGGATACATATCTTTTTCCTTAAGCGAGATATCTACAATAAAGTTTTTAAAAGAGAATGAATACACCTCTTACCTCAAGCTGAAATGTACAATTCATGAAAATAGAGGTGTACACTTGAATCCATACACCTTAATGCACTAACGGACTCCTTTCTAGTCCCTGTGTTGTTTCATAACTTTTTTATTACACAATAAAAAAGGACCACATTGTTAGGAATTGAAACTTTTGCACTTGTATCACCTCGATAATGAGTCACAACAACAAGATAAGAGCAAGGAAGGAATTTGGATAACTTTAATATGGATAACACTATAGATCGATCTAGAGTATAAAAGAATAAGAAACATTTCCTAAATGTTTCGTAGCCTCCCCTTATAAATGTGATGCACTACACACTCATAAAAGGGATACTACCGGACACAGAGTTGTGCACACCCATTGACCCTAAATTATGCTCTGATAGCATATTTTTCACAACCTAAATAGGGCCTGACTGTGACAGGCATCCCATACCAATCAAGGCCTGAGATTTTCCGTGGCCTTCCTTAAGAGCATAATAGTAATAATAAAAAGTGAAATCCAACCAAGTTAATAAGAGAAGTATGTAAATCAAAATAAAGTTTGAGAGTCAAAACCAAAATGACAAAAAATATCTCAACACTATCAATAAACTAATCAAAAGAATACAAACCTAACTGGGACATGCACCTGACTATAACAAAAGAAATCTAATAGTATAAGAATATTAAATAATAACTAAGAGAGAGACCAGACCTTCCGAAGGATAGAGGGCTCACAACTTCACAGTTGACCTACAGAAATACCAAACCACCTAATGTTGCAGAGGGTCATAAGAAAAGTCCTTAGAATATATATCATGAAAGGATGTAGTGCTCGAGGATAGTTAGTATGAAAAGTACTGGCATACAACCCATGGAAAAAGATAAAATAAATATATTTATCAAAAATCCAGTCATAAATCACAAGCACAACAATTATACATATATATAGGATGGCAGGGTTGGTACAAGGGATATGAAACATGATTGTTTAAAAATTAATCCTGAACTGTGTAGCTCATACTGACCTAAAGCCACCCACATGCTATATGGGCCTAGCTCTCTATGCAAAAAGAGCCCTAGTCCATGTTAGTCGCATATACTGGAGAATAGGATAAAGCCACCAATATCCAATTAGCCTCCTAAAATATACTATGCAAATCAGACATAGTGGTCTTAGACCCCAATATCGACGAATATGGTTTCTTGTAGTGGTCCCCCTGTACTAAACCATCTCGATGAGCTACAAAATTCTTGTTAATCATAATTAAGATAATTTTCATATACCATTAACCAATACCTATGTAGTATTTCATAATGATATTTCCATATTGGTATCGTCACACCAAGAATACTTGCAAGCCATTCCTATTATACCATATCATATCCAGTTAACTATTTTGACTCCAATTTCCATTTAAAAATCCATAACTATAGCACCCAAGGTTATTTCCAAAAACTTTTCACCCTTTTACCATTTAATTTTATGTAATTTTTCCAATGAATAGTTTCAACACTATGAAATACTTTTTTTATAATCCAAATTATGAAGTGGGTCAAAGTACATGTCATTATCATCATGCAAAAATCCATAAACATTGTGAAACCCTATTACCAAATTTCTACCATTACCATGAAACACAAATTCAATTTACAATCCACCATCAAAGCCATGCATAAACTATTTAAAGTGAGAGTTAAACAATAAAAGAGTATGACCAATCAACCTTATTTTGAATTTAACATTCAAGAATATATAAATGCTAATTTGATATAATAATATAATAATTAAAATAGGAAGTATCCAACATGCCTTCTTGATGCGAATATTTGAAGAGGATAGGAAGATTTTAACCTACGAAACTTGAAATTGAGGAATCCTTCTTGATGTTCTTGGGAGGAAAAGAATGAGAAATTTTTGGATCTTTCAACTAGTTTTGAATGACCTTAGGGTTATAAAATGGATTGGGGGAGTTATACGGGGTGAAATGACCACTTTTACATTAATGTAATGTGGGAAAAACATGTTTCAACATATGGGAAGAGAGGGTCGCACCGCAACCCCAATCGCATGGCACCAATGTTTCCTCACACGGCCCTTCGTGCATCCTAGACTTTGCTCAGAACTTGTTATTTTGAACTTTAAAATATTAATAGTCAGTGGAGTTACAAAGAACACTCCAAGGGCTTTAATTTGTTATATTGTAATCCACCTAACTCTTTATATTCTAGGAGAAATTATCATTGGAAGTTGATCGAAGTAAAATCATACACTAAAACTAAATCAGAAGGAAAGTTCTCAACAATATCTTGAGTTAAGAGGTTTTTTTGACTTCAATCAATATCAAAATATATCACCACCCTAAATAATTTATCATTACACTTATATTTAGATATAAATCATTGGGTTTGGGTCTATACACATATGAAGGAAGATTTAAATTCTAGCCCAAAAATATGGGGTATTACACTTTAGGTCAGTATGAGCTACAAAATTCATGACAAAATCTTTAAGCGATCATCTTTCATGTCCCTTACCCCAAACTCTACATCCTATTTATATTTGTATTTGTTGTGCATATGATTTATGATTGGATTTTTGGTAAATACATATATTTTATCTCTTTCCTTGGGTTGTATGCTATTAATTATCATACTGACCATTCCTAAATGCAATATCATTCCATGATGTAGGTTTTGAGCGCTATTTTGTGACCTTATTGATGTGCTATAATTTTATAGCACTTACGATGCTTAAACTTGGAGATTATACATGTATTGTAGGCTATTTTTTTGGCTTTGATGTGTTTTAGAGTGATTTTTTAGTAAACTAGGTTTTGGATCCTAAATGGAAGAAAAAGATGGTTTTCGATGCAAAACAGAAGAAAAATATGGGTTTGGATGCTAAACAAAAGAAAAAAGTTGAAAGTTGAAGATTTTGACCACTTATGGATGGTACATATATCTATATGTACCACTTACAGGAAGTAGGTTCCTAAGTAGTTTCAGAACTTGAAGCCTAGAGGCTAAGAAGCTAGAAAAAGAAGAATCTTTCACTTAATAAGACCATGTATGGTTCGCATATAGTACATACGATCCCTAGATGACCAAAGTATGTGATAGAGGTCTAAGTCCAGAGAATCGCACGAGCTGAGCAGGAGATCTGGCACACACTTAGGACCACATACGGTCCGTAGTTCCTTAAATAAGTGGCCACAGATGGAATTATTTTGGATCACCTCAAAATCACTTCGTAGGTTTTTTATGTAACTTACATACATTCATATGATATTTTTAATCATTATTATGTACGTTTAATCAAGTTTTCCTATTTTATTTACGATTTCATTTCTAGGGTTTCTTATAATCTATAAATACCTTTTAGAAATTATTTAGTAGAGAAGCTAGAGAGGATAGAGAGAGAGACCCTTTGGGGCTAAGTACATCATTTATAAATATCTTTTGATTTCAAGACTGACTTGTGATATTGGGGTCCTATTGTTCTTTGTATTTTTGGTTTGTTATTCACTTTGAGACTTTGGGTTTTCTTCTTTCAATATTGTGTCATTGATTCTCTAATTTTGTCTGTGAATTCCATGACATATCTTACAACTATGAAAGGCTAATTCCCTTAACTAGGGTTGTGGAACCCTGGATGATTAATGACGTACAGGATATCCCAAGCCATTCTAGATAAAGATTATCGTATGTATTTTGATTTTTTTCACTTCAATTAATTTTTAGCGGTGGCTATTGTTAGTAACTACCTGTATTCACTAGTTTCTTCAAAAGAGAGGTAGAAATTAGAAAAATATTATTGCAACTATAATTTGAGACCCCCTTCTATCTAATAATACCCACCTTCTCATTTTATTAACTTGAGACCTAAAAGGTAATAGATAAAATGGGATCTAGGATAAGGTTTAGTAAGGTGATATTGTCATACTCAAAATAGAAAGGGTGAGATCCAATAATGAGTACACAAGACAGTTGATGGTACATAACTTATCAATTTCTGCATACAAGGTATCAGAATAGTTTGATGGTGCACGATAAATCCGTGGAGTTAGGAACTAGGGGGAACATAAGCATAGTGTTTATCTTAGATTATCTACAACCAAAATCACCTAATTCTTATTACTTTTTACTATTACGGTACATCCCCCTATTTATTTTTTCGCACAGCCCGACTGTTTCAATAAGTTTGAGATATATATATAGCCTATTCCTTATGGGATCTACCCCAACCGAGTTGGTTTACTATATTTTGATAGTGACCGCTTTATCCTTCTATGGAGAAGTAGTTTGGGCTTTATAAAACATTGGTATTTTTTCCTGGGAATATAGTTACAGACTGATTGATTAAAGTTGTTGAAGTTGTTGGGTTTTTTCTTTTTTTATATATATTTTGTTGTTTCTCTTCTTGATATAGCAACTTGGCTAAGGGATGTATGGATTTATGAAGACTTCTTTATTATTGATTCTTATCCTTTTGATATGGTGTGGTATTGCAGGAGTGTGGCAGATATAGCGTGTGAACACAAGGATAGCCTGATAGAAACATTTTCACACTTTGAAAACAAAAATCATGAGCTTATTAAAGATGTTGATAAGTTTGGCGATATTTGTCATGTGCAAGTAGAGTTGAATACAATAGTTATTGCATGTAATGCCCAAAAAATTAGTTATGGGTGGTGTAAGATAGAAAAAATTTTAACGAGCCAACTTGAGGAGCTGAAATTAGAGGAGTCAACAATTGTTTATAGTCTTACGGATAGTGTCTCACTTAATGAGAATATTCTAGAATTATATGGGGATGTAAATAAGAATGCAATACCTGAATTAGGGCATATTGGACCTTATTCTCAGTGTTTCTCCACATTGTGCTTAGATAGTCAGATCTTGATTGAGCCATCCAAACTTGAAGAAGAGTGCAATGAAGAGGAAACATATGTCTGTCTTATTGAATTTGTTGATATAGAATCAAAGAAGTACATTCCTCACTTAAAGGTCAAGTGTTGCAAAAGGCCATATCTAATTCTTAGTTCCTTGATTTTCATACCACCGCCCTTAAGCATAATGGAAAATTAGAAAAAACAATTAAGCGTGAATTTCATAAGTTCAAAGTTAAAAGAGAAAGCTAGAGGCCAACTCTTTCGCTACCTTGATGAAGTATGAGTAATCAAGGTACCCATGGTCTTGTTGGTAAAGTCTGAGTAATCAACATAGCCCTATCATGCTACAACGTAAAAGAAGGTGCTACTTGGGAGGCAACTAACGATATTTTATTGTTTGTTCATGTTATTATGATTGGCATCAGATCTTGTTGCATCTCTATGCACACATGAGTGTACGTGATTGTTAGAGTACTATAATGACTTGGAAAGTCATATATCGTTCCCTCGAAGATCAATAAACTGGAAATTTATGCAATCTTTATTTCAAGACAATTTAGTATTAAGTGTTTGATTGTATCAAGATTAAGATTAATCTATAAATAAAATTTAAATTACTAAACAAGAAATAATTAATAATGACTAAAGCAAAGTAAGCAATGGTTGTAATCAATAATGAGAACGATTCAAGGGTTGAGGTATTTTGAACAATCATACAATTCTCTATTCTTTTCACAGTCTAATTAGTTATCAGGTTGATGGTTCACAAGGGTTATGCCACGATCTTGGTCTTCCGACCTTAAATCTTCTATCTATTGAATGTTATAACTACAACTCCCGCAGAGTTACAACAAATCTTCTGGATTCATGAAATTGTCTTCTTGCAAGTGAACCAAGCAAGGCTTCTAGGTATATCCCTATCCTAGATACTAATTCACATCCCTTATTTTATAAAAGAATAAGAACCTTGCTCCCTAATTTCATCGTTCTATCCTATGATTATCCTCCCGGATTCATAGAGAAATATAAATTTATTCTAATGGTGGCTAATCATTAAAATGGTAAGATCAAGAAGTCAAAAACCGTATGATAATCCAAAGAGAAACTATGAATAAAAATATTAAAGAGCACACATGTTCTAAGCCTCAACCCTAGAAATAGAGTGTTTAGCTACTCATGTTTGAATTCATCATCCAAAATAAGTAAAAAATCATACCCAAATCAATCCTTTGAATAAAAAAATTCAGAAGAATGTTTAAGAACCCTAAAAGAGAGAAATTTCTGCTTTTCCGCTGTTGCTTTGCTTCAAAAAGTCCCTCACATTATCTTGGATTTTCCTTTTATAGCGAGGACAAAAACAATTAAAATATTCCTGATTTGTCCACCCGGCGCTTCGCGCCATGTATTCGATTGCTATTTTCCATTAAAATCTAGGAAATTATAGAGCTCAAGTGGTCCCTGATAATTGTAAAATGCACCTTCACCGCGATGCGCCACTATCGCGGTGAGCCATTCGATTGGGACAATTGCAAAATAATCATCCTCCGCGACGCGCTAAACTTTCAGGGCACCAAATCTGATAAACAAAACTTCTCTATGACGCGGTGGTTTCGCGAACCTTTACTGAAATTTGACCCTTGCTATTTTGTTGATCGTCGTGACACGGAGTGTCTTCAAATAAGGATTCCTACTTTCCAGCTTCCCTTTTTCAGCTTAATTTCAGTCGTTTGCATTCTTTCACTACTTCCATATCCTCGTTGTATCTAATTATGCACAATTCTTCATGATTTTGAACCTGAAAGTACTAATCATATCCATTAGGCACAAAACGGAATAAAAGTTGAATTATACTTAAGAATTCATACAAAAGTTTTTGAACTAAGCCCAAATTTGGGTGCATATTGGTACTTTGAGCATATAAATATGCCCAAGATCACCACCCCATACTTAAAACCTTGTTCTTCCTCGAACACATGAATTCAAAAACATAATTACTTCCTCTTTTTATCACAATCTCAAAGTTATGTGTCCATGGGCACTTACACTTTGCAATTATGAATTCTTACATCATCTTGTCAAAACAATTTTTAGCACATGAGACAATTTAGTACAAATTTTTTTATCTCAAAAATGAATTCCTAACATGTTAGCAAACTCAATCAAAGAAACACAATAAGTAATCTAGCTTTTATCCGCCTGCATCCTCACTCAAGAAAATTTCCCCATATTAAATCACAATGATATCTAAGCAAAAATAGGGGAGTATCAACATTAATCGCTCGTTCTCAACAAAGAATTCATACATGCTAGTGAACGAACCATAAACTTTACCATAGTTTCCTACTCCACTAATAGTCGGATGTTTTGGTGAAAGATTAACTAGGTCTTTTTCAGGTTGTAATAAAGTCTTATAGACAGGTAGGTACTAGTTACAGAAATAATGACTATTGCTCCTAAGTGTTTTAATATAAGAACTATCAATCAACTCTATTTTCCAACACCAATTTATCCTTCTATTTCTCCCCATACTTTCATTTGTCAACACCTTTTTCAATAAGCTTATTTTCTCAAACTAGGTTGGGAGTATTAGTCATTCTTTCCATATTCATGTTACACACCCCTATTATAGCCACCCTTAACTTAAGCAAAAAGGGCTTCATTAAGGTTCACATTATCCAACTGGACCAGAGCCAAAACAGGTTCATTGTAACATTTCTATTTACTCACTCCCAATTAACCCAACATTATCAAAGATCAATAACAACTACTTTGGGGGCATAAAATGATAACCATCTTTCCTCATTTTCGCTCTTAATTTTCTCTTAGTCTTATATTAAAAATGCTCAGAATCTTATTTGGATCAAATTACGATTCAGTAATAAAGGTATAAGTTTTCATAATAGGCTACCAAAGAAAGAGGCTAAAGGCTCAACGGGGATGACTAAGACTATGCACCAAGGGGGTCTATTAAACTTAGAAACAAGGCTATCAAAGAAATGCCTACATCGCTTCCTGCACTCAACACCCTTTAAATACAATAAAGAACATGATTGGGAACCTTTGGCTGATTCCATACATGCACAATTCTTCATTGTATTTATTGAATTCAAAATTAAGCCAACGCATCAAATTGTATTTATTGAGATTAAATTGTCAGTACTTACAATAAAAAAGCACTCTTATGCTTATTGATACTAGAACTAGTTTCAATTAATGCAAAGATGGCCTATTTCACCCACTCCTCTAAGATAGTGATTAGGTTCTCCTAAATTTCTTTACTTCGCATGACCACTCCCCTTAAGATGGTCGTCATCCATCTATAATAGGGGATGGCAACTAACTATGACCTTTTATTCCTGATTACCAAAGAGGTCAAAAGCAAATGTAATTACTTGAAACTGAATATGCCAATGAGGGAAAAAATAACAATAACATAATACTTTAAATTAAAGTAATATGCGATAAATGCCAAAGAGGGAAAATTGCAATCCACAAAGTCAAAGTTACTAACTATTACAGACCAGTGTTCCAAATAGCTAGTACTTGTAAACACATCAAAACAGAAAAATAAAATTGTTCAGTCAAATAACAAATGAAGATGCAAGAGAATACAAACCCACCACCCCAAACTTAAAATAAAGCACTATCCCAGTGCTTCTAATTAAGCTTATGGTAGGGTGGCAGTATACTTCCTGATAACTCAAATGGGACTATAGCAGTTATGTCCTCAGGAGCCCCATCCACATCATCACCATCATCGTCAGCTCCATCATCATAAGATTGTTCCTCTTCATCAGACTACATGTCGGAATCCCTATACCTGTGTTCTTCATCTGTGGGTACATCATCATCAACAAGATCCATAAAATTTGGTCCAATCCTAAACATAGTCCTAGCATGATGGCCAAGTAGATAGTCGAGCTCGGCAGTATGGAGCTTCTCTAGGGTTGCGGGTTTGCCTTCTGTTCTTGACATCATCATCATTAGACCATACAGCCTACCCAATACCTCATCAGTCCTTGTCTGTCGCTCCATCATAGTCAAAATTAAGGCAGATGCCCCAGATGTGCTTCTTGAAGTAATTATATCCATAGGGCGAGTGATTACCTCAGGTTTATAGTAAAGCTCCTCTTCATCCACCGTATGCCTTATTAAAAATCTAGTCACTGAACCTCTAAATCCAAAGTTGTGACCCATCTGGATACGCACCTTCTTTATCATAGGAAAAAGTACACTCCCCATATTAATCTCCACATCAAAACACATTAGCACATAAATCAAACATACCCTATCCCTAGTCACCTCAGTCATATGTTTTCCCTGAATCAAGTATTCATACATAATACGACCCCATATTCTGGATTCTTTGTTCCTCTGAGCGTAGGGAAATAAGAACTCAAACATGTGACTCGATGCCTCATCCAATAGGCTAAAGATTGGTGGCCATACAACAAATGCCGAATGTGTTCATAAAGAGGAGAAATAAGAAACTGTCGTAAGAAATTTGGGTTCATTTCTGGGATACCCAACAACTTATTAACATTAGCAACTCTGAACTGAATCACCTTTCCATGAAACTTCAACAAATATTCAGGATGGCTGGGGTCCCAATTGGCATAAAATTCTCTCACAAGATACAAATAGTACTCAATCAGTTGATGGAAAATAAAATTCATATTAAGTGCCTCAATTCTCTGTACCATAGATGGACACTCTCTTATTAAGCTATCCCAATCGATATAGACCTCCGGAATATACTTTGCATCAGTATGCTTAGTATACCACTACTTCCCATCCTTTTTTACAGCCTTGAAGCCAAATTTTTGAACCTGCCCCCACTGAAGTGGGGGGCACTAGGAACTCTAGTTAATTACACTTCAGATGGTCTGCTTGTCTTCCTAGCAGGAGCAGAAGATCCTGCCTATGCCTTGCCCTTTCTTGATTGTGATTCCATTATGCCTGAGTAAATCCCCACTTACACAAATCATTTTGTAAACCTAATTGCTTTCCTCAAATATGGTAATATCCTCATTTCACTTTGAAATTTCCTACAATCTCAAACAAAAACAAAAAAATTATAATTAAAAGTGGGTTGCATCCCACTAAGCGCCTTAGATTTGGTCGTGGCATGACTCATTTTTTTGTATTTTTCTTTCCTTTTTGATTTTACAAGCCAAAAATTAAATTACCTATTACAGTACATGTGTGGGTTGTCTCCCACATAGTGCCTTATTTTATGTCATGGCATGACTCAGCTCATTATCACTCATCAGTAAAAGTGATAGATTCCTTGTGGTTGTCGGATGATTTGCCCAATAATGTTGTACCTGCTGTCCATTGACAAGGAACTTCTATGTCTTCTCTTTATTCCATAACTCCACAGATCCATGGGCTGTCATGCCCACCACCTCAAAAGGTACAGACCATTTCGATAGCAATTTACCCAGAAACAACTTAAGCAGGGAATTAAATAATAACACAAGTTGTCCGAGTTCAAATTTACTAACTTTAATGTTCTTGTTATGCCATCATTTGGTATTATCCTTATAAATCTTGGAATTTTCATAGGCGTGAAGTCTAAACTCATCCAGCTCATTCAATTGCAATAACCTTCTTTCTCCCATGGTAGTCATCTAAAAATTCAGCTTCTTCACAGCCTAATATGCTTTGTGTTCCAACTCTATAGGAAGATGACATGCCTTACCATACACTAAGAGATATGGATATGTCCCAATGGGTGTTTTGTATGTTGTTCGATAATCCTAAAGTTCATCATCCAACTTCTTCGCCTAATTGTTTCTCTTCCCATTCACGGTCTTCTAAAGTATTTTCTTAATCTCTCGATTAGATACCTCTATTTTACCACTTGTTTGAGGATGGTATGCGGTGGCCACCCTGTGTTGAACACCATATTTAGTAAGAAGATTCTTGAACCAATTGTTGATAAAGTGAGTACCTCCATTACTAATTATTGATCTTGGCATACCACATCTGGAAAATATGTTCTTCTTCACGAACTGAAGCACCACTCTTGCATCATTAGTCGTACTCACCATAGCTTCCACCAATTTAGAGACATAGTCAATTGCAACAAGAATGTACAAATTATCTTTTGAAGGTGGGAAGGGCCCGGTGCAATCAATACCCCAAACATCAAAGACTTCTACTTCTATAATATTATTCAGGGGCATCTCATGATGCCTGGTTATAGTACCCAACCTTTGGCATTGATCAAAACTCTTTAAAAATACCACTATATCTCTAAAGAAAGTCAGCCAGAAAAAACCTGATTGCAACACTTTTCTCGCAGTCCTCTCACACCCATGATGTCTACCATATGGAGATAAGTGGTAATCTTGTAACAGCTTTAAAAATTCAGCCTCTGGATACACCTATGAATCACTCCATCTGGACCCTTCTTGAAAAGGTATTGTTTATCCCAAATGTAAACACGAGAATTATAGTATAATTTCTTCTTCTGTTGTGACGTGGTTTTAGGAGGATACACCCTACAAACTATCAAGTTTATCATGGCAGCATACCATGGGAACTCAATTGCTTCTAATAATAATAACTTCTCATCAAGAAAGTGTTCCTTGATACTTAGAAAGTAATCCGCAATATGGTCTCGATTTTCTAGTCATGACAAGTGATCAACAACTTGATTTTTAGCTCCCTTTCTATCACACACCTCAAGATCAAATTCTTGATGTACAAGAATCCACCTAATTAGTCATGGCTTTGCATCCTTTTTGTTCATAAGATAGTTAATAGCAACATGGACTGTATGAACAATGACCTTGGTACCAATTAAGTCGGATCAAAACTTATTGAACGCATATACCACAACCACCATCTCTTTCTCTGTAACTGTATAGTTAACTTGAGCATCATTCAGTACCTTACAAGCATAGCAGATCGATCGAAATACCTTCTCTTTTCTCTTACCCAACACTACTCCCACTGCAATGTCACCAGCATCACACATTAGCTATAAAGGTAACTCCCAATCTGGTGCAATCAAAATGGGTTCTTCAGTCAACTTCTTCTTAAGCTTTTCAAAAGCTTCATGGAAATCAGCTCCAAACTCGAACTAGGCTTCTTTCTCTAACAATTTGCACATAGTACTTGCGATGTTTGAGAAATCTTGAATGAATCATCTATAGAACCCTGCATGTCCCAAAAAACTTCGCATGCCTTTGACTATAACTGGATGAGGTAACTTTTCAATTACTTCAACCTTCGGTTTGTCAACTTCAAGACCTTTGCATGACACTTTATGGCCTACTACAATTCCTTCCTTAACTATAAAATGGAACTTTTCCCAATTCAACACCAAGTTTATTTCTTCGCAACGAGCTAGAACTTTTTTGACATTTTGCAAATATTTTTCAAATCAATTCCCAAACACAGAGAAATCATCCATGAATACCTCCACAAATTCCCCCACCATGTTTGAGAATATCACTATAATGCACCTTTTAAATATAGCAGGCGTATTACATAAGCCAAAGGACATGCATCTGAAAGCATACGTACCATATGGATAAGTAAACATGGTTTGTTCTTGGTATTCCGGTGCTATGCTGATCTTATTGTAGCTAGAGTACCCATCTAGAAAATAATAATACTCTTTCCCTACCAATCTATCCAGTATTTGGTCAATAAAGGGAATTGGATAGTGATCTTTATGAGTTGCTTCATTCAACATTTGATAATCTATACATATTCTTCATCCGGTATCAGTACGAGTGGGAAAAAACTTGTTATCATCATTCATCACTACTATCATTCCTTCCTTCTTTGGTACACAATGCACTAAACTCACCCATTTGCTATCAAAAATTGGGTAGACAATACCACTGTCTAACCACTTGATCACATATTTCCGGACAACCTCATTCATCACAGGATTCAGCCTCCTTTATTGCTGCACTCTAGGTTTGTACCCCTCTTCCATGTAAATATTGTGCATCCAAAATGCTGGATTGATTCCTAAAATATCAGACATCTTCCACCCAATCGCTTTCCTTTTCCTTTTGAGAACTGCTATAGCTTCTTTTAATTATACATCGGATAATCCCATAGACAAAATAACAGAAAAGGTATCTTGATCACCAAGAAAAACTTATTGGAAATAAGGAGGGATAACCTTAAGCTCTAAGTTAGGAGCTTTTTTAGCTAAAGGCCTGGGTGGTGAACCAATTGGTCTATTCAAAGGCTTGATCATCACTTTATTTGTCTCAATTACAACCAAATTCATAACCTAGACCAATTCCAATGCTTCTAAATCCCCATGCAGATCATAATCCATTAAAGCATGCTCTAATGAATCATCAGACAAAAGCAACTGCCAATCTGAAGTAAGATTAATAACTGATATTGAGTACAACTCCTCATATATGGCTGGCAATTTCAGTGCTCTGTACCCATCAAAAACCTCTACTTTATCATATGCTCGCATTGTCATTTTTCCAGCTGCCACATCAATGAGTGAATTCCCTATTGCTAAAAAAGGTTGTCCCAAAATAAATGGAACAACTGGATCGGCCTCAAATTCAAAAATCACAAAATCCATAGGAAATATTAAAGATCCCACTTGCACCAGTATATCTTTAATAATACCATCTGGTCTAGAAAGTGACCTGCCTACTAATTGCAACACAATAGTCGTGGGTTTGGGGCTTCCAAGATCCATCATTCGGTACCATGATGTGGGCATGAGATTTATTCTAGCCCCCAAGTCACACTATCTATGTGCACAAATAGTTTGACCAAGGGTAATCTGCAAGGTAAAACTCCCAGGATCCTTTAATTTCATGGGCAGTTTATTCTGAATTTTAGACGTGCACTCTTGAGTAAGAGTAACTATAGCATATTTAGTCAGCCGATTCTTATTGGCAACAATATCCTTTAAGTATTTAGCATATTTTGTCAGACTCTGCAGAATGCCAACAAGAGGAAGATTTACTAAGATTTGTTTCAGAAGATCTAGAAATTTCTTAAAACTGGCTTCCTCTTGATGCTTTCTTGCCCTTTGAGGAAAGGATAAGGGGATAGTCTTTTTCTCTACATGAATCTCTTCACTAGCCTCTTTTTCTTTTACTTGTACTTTTGTATTCTCTTGCAAACTATTATTAGTTACCATGGGATTATTCTGATCCTAAACCATCTCCTTTATTTTTATCCCAATTCTCATTGTAACCGCATTCACTTATTTAGGATTAGCCTCAATATCGCTAGGCAATGCTCCTTGTGGCCTTGTATTCTACGATCCTACAATTTGACCTAACCGTAACTCTAGATTTCTTGTGAGTAATTGTTGACTCTTCAACGTAGCTACAAACTATTCCTTTTGAGCCTTTATATCCACTATAAAATGTGCTTGTTGAGCCATAAACTGCTTAAGCATCTCCTCCATATTAATATTCAAAGTAGTCGCCTGAGTTGCACTGGTCCCGTATACTGATTTGTATTTTGTACTTGATTTCCTCCCCATGAAAATTTAGGGTGGTTCCTCTAATTTGGATTATACATATTGCCAAAATTCTGTGGACCCTGATGATTTGCATTCCCTACATAGTTGACTAAATCTGGATTAACAGAACATGCATAAGCTTTATGCTCATCACTTGAGCAAACTTCACACCATGAATATACCTGTTGAACTATATTTTTTATGGCTGCTGGTTGTGTTTTACCCAACTTTAAGTTGTTAAGCTGAGTAGTTATATAGTTCTACATTGCTGCAAGCTATGCTTGTAATGCAGTTAACTGATCAACCTCCAAAACCTTGGTAAGCTTCTTAGAAGCATTCCCTGATTCTGCATTCCAATCAAGATTTCCTTGTACAATTTGATTCAGCAAGGTATACAATTCTTTATATGTTTTCTCTAAAGCTTGACCCCTTGTTACAAAATTCAAGAGAATCTTTGTATTAGACTCAAGGCCTTCTATAAATATATACACCAAAACATCATTCGATTGAGGTTGATAAGGACAACTTCTTAGCATGCCCTTGAAACTCAATATCTCACTCCTTAATCATTCAGTTTTCAGAGATGGAAAAAATTGAATGAGAAACCTTTGAGCACAATCTTCCCATGTAGTGATAGATTGGTGTGGTTCAGCAAGTATCCATCTCTTTGCTTTCCCCAGTAGAGAAAAAGGAAAGAGTGCTAATCTGAAATAATCAGCATTCACATCTTCAAGAATATATATGTCACTTATCTCTAGGAAGGTTTGTAAGTGCTGCTGTGGATCCTCGTATGAAAGTCCCTAAAATTCCCCCACAAATCTCAACAATTTCACTATTTTTGTTTCAATTACCATCGACATCCTAGTTTAGGCTTCAGAATACTATTAGTCAAAAGGTGTGTAAGTGGGATTGCCACTTCTTGAACAGGTCTTACGACTAGTTGAATAGAAATAGCTGGAACAACAGGAGCTGGAACATTACCAATATTTGGATCAAAAACTATAGGTTCACATATTTTCGACATCAATCCCCGTTGAGTGAAGTATTAAGCTCTTCATCTCTGATGAAAAATCACTTCTGGTTCTGCAAAGGGCACTACTAACTCTTTATCCCTAGCCAATATAACGTTCAGCTAACCCTGCAAAAATTCAACCGCTAAGATCAAGTTGTTAACACTTAAACTCATGATCAATAAAACAAAAATTAAAGCAATTTACTAATTCTATTTGATCCCCAACAACAGCGCCAAAAACATATTGTGTCTCTATGCATACACAATTGTACGTGATCGTCCAAGTACTATAATGACTTGGACAGTCACATATTGTTCCCTCAAAGATCAATAAACTAGAAATTTATACAATCTTTAGTTCAAGACAATTGAGTATTAAGTTTTTGATTGTATCAAGATTAAGATGAATCTATAAATAAAATATAAATTACTAAACAAGAAATAATTAATAACGACTAAAGCAAAGTAACCAACGGTTGTAATCAATAATGAGAACGATTCCAGAGTTGAGGTATTTTGAACAATCATACAATTCTCTATTCTTTTCACAATCTAATTGGTTATCAGTTTGATGGTTCGCAAGGGTTATGCCACGATCTTGGTCTCCCGACCTCAAATCTTCTATCTATTTAATTTTATAACTACAACTCCCGCAGAGTTACAACAAATCTTCTAGATTCTTAAAGTTGTCTTCTTGCAAGTTATATCACTATCCTAGATGCTAATTCAAATCCCTTATTTTATAAAATAATAAAAACTTTGCTCCCTAAATTCTTCATTCTATCCTATGATTCTCCTCCCGGATTCACATAGAAATATAAATTTATTCTAATACTGGCCAATCATTAAAATAGTAAGCTCAAGAAATCAAGAACAACCCATATGATAATCCATAAAGAAACTATGAATAAGAATATTAAAGAGTACTCATGCTCTTAGCCTCAACCCCAAAAATAGGGTTTTTAGCTACTCATGTTTGAATTCATCATCACAAATAAGTAACAAATCATACCCAAATCAATCCTTTGAATAAAGAAATTTAGAAGAATGTTTAAGAACCCTAAAAGAGAGAAATTTCTACTTTTCTGTCGCTACTCTACTTCAAAAAATCCCTCACATTATCTTGGATTTTTCCTTTTATAGTTGGGACAAAACACTTAAAATATTCCCGATTTGACCACCCGGTGCTTCGCGTCATGACTTTGATTGCTATTTTCCATTAATATCTTGGAAATCGCGGAGCTCAAGTAGTCCCTGATAATTGTAAAATGCACCTTCACCGTGATGCACCACTATCATGGTGAGCCATTGGATTGGGACAATTGTAAAATAATCATCCTCCGCGATGTACTAAACCTTCAAGTCGCCAAATCTGATAAACAAAACTTCTTCGCGATGCGGTGGTTTTGCGAACCTTCACTGGAATTTGATCATTTCTATTTTGTTTATCCTCGCGACATGGAGTGTCTTCAAATAAGGATTCCTACTTTCCAGCTTCCTTTTTTCAGCTTAATTTTAGTCCCTTGCATTTTTTCACTACTTCCATATTCTCGTTGTTTCCAATGATGCACAATTCTGTATGATTTTGAACCTGAAAGTACTAATCATATCCATTAGGCATACAATGGAATAAAAAGTGAATTATACTTAAGAATTCATATAAAAGTTCTTGAACTAAGCCTAAATCTGGGTGCATATTGGTTCTTTGAGCATATAAATATGCCCAAGATCAGCTCTAGTCCTATTCCTACTAGAGCTGGCATATTTAGGTGTATTTTATTTTGTTTCATGATGTTTTGTGTTTGAGTAGGAGAAAAATGAGTATCTAGGACAGTTGATATGTTTTTTAGTTTTTGAGAAAGATGAAACCCTGTTGAACTCTGTGCATATATATACATGTGTAACTATTGTGAATCATATTGTGGAATTAGTGTTAGGTACATGATAATCATTGTTAACAATTACATGAATTGGATAGGTAAGAACTTGAGAGGAAACCTTGTACTATGTGTGTGTGAGATAATACTCAGTTACCTTTGTGTGTTAAATCCAAAACTTGCTTGGTTAGTCTTTCTTAGGTTTTGGGATAGTCGGTTAAAAAAGTATCATAGGCCATTTTTTAACTTAGTCTACTTCTAGCCTAAATGACCTTTATAATGTGAATTAGTATCCCTTCATCCCGGTCTTTGATCCTTACAACTTTTTTCTTTGATTTCACCTTTTACCTTCCCAAGTTATGTTACAATGAACTTGTTTTGGCCCTAGTCCTCCTTGGACATTGTGCATCTCAACTAAGAAAAATTACCTATGTTGAGGGTGGCTATCATAGGGGTGTGTAATGTAAAGTGGGTATGAAGATGGGAGAAAAAAAAGAACAAAAATAGGGATGGGTGTGGTAGAGAAAGAAAAAAGACAAGAAAAGATAAACATGAAAAACAAAGAATAAGAAACCACATCCAACCTGAATATGATTAAAATAAAAAGGGAGAAATAAGGGTGCAAATAAAAAGAAAATTGGTTAATAAGTGGGATCCTAAAGTAAGTGCAGTGCCAAGGAGTTTTAGTCACTATAAATGTACATAGGTACCGTACTATCCTCCTAGCCTTCATTACAAGCTGAATAAAAAGTCCTATGGCTATCCTAATATGACTGTCTAAAAACTAAGGTAGAAAAAATAAGGGCCAGCCTATGGTATTTGATACAAATGGACTGGAAATTCTTTGAGAGTATGAGTATCTGTTGATCGTCCGTGCATTAACATGCATGATTTCATATATAGTGATTGGGACTTCTTCGTTGTGAGGGAACATGTGTTATCTTGCTAGCGACTTACTTGTTTGGGTAGTGTAACTTGTATATATGTGTGGTTGTCTTTTGTTAATGTAATTCCATAGCATGATTTCTTTTTGGCACATTTGTATGCTTTATGTATACCCCACAGTTTGTATTAAAGTGTGGAATTTGGAGGGGGTATGGTGCTTTGAGCTAAATTTGATGATTGACTGCCATAGGTGTCTTGGATTTCTCTTATTTAAGCATCGTCATAAATTATGTTGTTCTTTTTTTATCTGAGGGCATGCAATGTTCTAAGTTGATGGTCTTGATGTGCTATGAATTTAAAGCACTTACGATGCTTAAACTTAGAGAATATGCATATACTTAAGGCTATTTTGTTAGATTTGATATGTTTTAGCAGTGATTTTGTAGGAAACTAGGTACTAGATTCTACACAAAAGAAAAAGAAGGTTTTGGATGCTAAATAAAATAAAAGGATGGTTTTGGATGCTAAACAGAAGAAAAGGATAAAAGTTAAAGATTTTGAACACTTATGAATGGTACTTATGGACGTATTTAGCACTTACTAGAAGTAGGTTCCTAAGAAAGTGATAGAACTTGAAGTTCAGAGGCTCAAAAGTAGGAAAAAGAAGACTCTATCACTTAATAAGGCAACATATCATCCGTATCTAGTGCATACGGTCCATAGGTGACCAAAGTATGTGATAGAGGTCCAAGTACAAAGAATTGCATGAGCTGAGCGGGAGGTCAAGAAAATACTTAGGACCACATACGTGTACGTAGTAAATATTGTTCGTAGATGTCGTAACTAACTGGCCAGCAAAAAAATTTTTTGCAAATCATTTTCTAGGATTTCCATGTAATTTACCTTCACTCCTATGATGTTTCTAGGCATTATTATGTATGCTTGGTCAAGTTTTCCAATTTTATTTATGAGTTAATTTCTAGGGTTTCTTATAAATTATAAATATCCTATAGATATGGTTTAGTAGAGAATCTAAAGAGGCTAGAGAGAGAGACTCTTTGGAGATAAGTACATCATTCATAAACAACTTTTTATTTTAAGATTGACTTATGATCTTGGGATCCTATTGTTCTTGGTGTTTTTGGTTTGTTATTCAATTTGATAGTTTGGGTTTTCTTTTTTCATTATTGTAAGATTGATTCTATAATTCTGTCTTTGAATTCCATGACTTATATTACAACTATGAGAGGCTAGTTCCCTTAATTAGGGTTGTGGGAATCTTGTCTGATTAAACAAAGTAGAGAAAGTGCCAAGTCATTCTAGATAAAGATTCTTGGGTGTATTGTGATTGCCTTTAGCTTGATTGATTTCTTAGCAGTGGTCAATGTTAATAACTGTCAGTATTCACTACTTGCTTCCAAAGAGAGGTAGAGATTAGGAAAAAACATTGCAATAGTAATTTGAGACCCTCATCCATCTAATAATCCCTTCCTTCTTATTTAATTAACTTGAGACCTAAAATGTAATAGCTAAATTGGGATCCAAGATAAAGGTTAGTAAGGCAACACCGTGAGACTCCTAAGGTAAAGGGTAAGATCCATCAATGAGTCCACAATACAGTTGATGATACCTAACTTATCTAATTTTGCATGCAAGGTATCAGAATAGTTTGACAATGCACGATAAATATGCGAAGTTAGAAACCAGGGGGAACACAAACCTATTGTTCGTGTTAGACTGTTTACAACCAAAAGCTCCCAATTCTTAGTACTTTTTACTATTCTAGCATATTCCTCCCCCTCTCTATTTATTTTTATGCACTGCCCAACTATTTCAACAAGTTTGAGAGATATCTCCAATATGTTACCTATGGAATCGACCCCAGTCTAGTTGGGTAACTATATTTTCAAAGAGACCACCTTATCCTTCTAAAGAGGGAAAGTTTGGGTGTTACCACTTATGTAGTATTAAGTTATTCGGTATTCAAATTGGTCAATTGTGAAGTGGTAAGCATACATCTTTTGGAAGGTCGGACTCTCTTTTAGATGTCATTTATTAGACTATTACTTGTCATTTCCTTTTAACATTATGGGTGGGACGTCCTGACTTAGTTGATTTCTTTATAATAGACGCTTTTGTGGATAGAATTGGGATAGTATTATTGTTTTTCTTATTGTGAAACTTTCTTTGTCTTTCATAATATTTCTTATTATCTTATTTGGCTTCCGTCCCGATTGGGCAAGGTATGGATGAAGCTCGCCTACTTGTGCAATGAGACTCTATATAGGGCCTATACTCTTGACTAAACTACTCCATCGGAGGTTCCACCGATCCGCATCGGTCTTCCTCAATCTCTATGGGATAGTGCTACTCAGTCTTCTCAGGGATATATATTGAATGTTGAGTTCTGCCAGTCTATCCATATGTTTGCTTATCTTGTGGCCTCACAGCCTTGTCATTCTGATCATGTTGATCCTACCACTAGCTTGACTGAGGGTACTCAAGTTGGCCAGTGTCATAACCAAGACCAGGGCATGGCCATGATAGGTATCTCAAGCCCACCATAGGCTAGAGACTAACCTCTTATCCTAACCTCCGGAGCACCATAACTATAATTAGTGAAAGCTAACCAAACAATATATCTATTATATGGAACCAAAAGATAATCTAAGGAATCAAAATATGACAATAATGGTGTCCCAATCCATCCACAAAAGCCTCTGAACCAAGAATACAAAACAAAGTCTGGATATGCCTCCATCTATTACAAAAGAAGTTTACAAATCCCAAAATATGAAAAGAAATTGAATAAAATGACAGGGCCTTCCTAAATATGGGGGCTTACCACTTCATAGTAACTCAACAAATTTACTATACCACCTAATGATGCATAAGAGTAATAACAAAGTCCTCGGGCCCTACATCATAAAATGATGCAGTATCCAAGCATGTTCAGTGTGGTAAGCACCAATATGTAACTTGAGGAAAGAGATAAAATAATGCATATATCAATATCAAAACCACATCCAAAATATTTATATACATATATAGGTTTCTTGGATAGGTACAAGGGTTAATTAACATGATATTTTAAAATATTAACCTGAACTATATAGCTCATTCTGTCCAAAATGCACTAATGAGCTATATGGGTCCAGATCCCCCTGTTGGACGGGCCCTAGTGCATGTTAGCCACATGTACTAAGGAAATTGAGCAAAGGATAAAGACACCAAGGCATATCTATTAAAAATATAATGTGAGCACCAAGTACACGGTCATATAGACCCCAACATTGGCAAACGTGGTTTTCAGTATTGGTCCCCCAAGGACCTACACCTTCACGGTAAGCTACACAATTTCCTTTAAGCCCAAATTAAAAAACTTAACACATAAGCTAACCATTAACCAAGGAGTCATTATTAAGGCAGTCCCAACATGATATCGTTATACGAATACACTTGCAAGCTAATATAATTATGCCAAACCAATCCATATAACCTTAGACTCCCAAGTTCCATTAAAAATTCAAACCACGGCAACCAAGGCCTACTAAAACCATTTTTATCTGTTTATAATTTAGTGCAATGCAATGGTTTCAAATAATAAGTTAAACTATGCAAGTATTTATATTCAAACTCAATTTACATAGTGGGTTGAGGGTAATTCCATTACCAAGCAAAAAATCTTCCAATTTAGGAAAATCCATGTCATCCATTCCAACCATTTTATCAATGAACCTATTAAGTCCCAAAAACATAAATTTAAAGCATCATCATCACATTTAAAACATGTAAAAGCAATTCAAGTAGTAAAAATAAAAATCCCTCAACCCAATTTAAAACCCATCATTCAAAACATATGAATATTTGATGAATTAAACCCTAGTGTTCTTTCCTTGGGATTTAAAGAGGAGAGGAGTAAGGTTTGATATGATTAAATGAAGGTAATGGGGTACTTTAGGTGTTTTTAAGTCATATAAGAAATTTGGAATGAGGAAAAGACCGAAAAACCCTACTTAAAACATTCAGGAAAATTTGGTACCAATCGCCACGACTTGGATAACGACTCGTGAGATCTGACCAAGAGTCTTAGATTGGAGTCATTACCTTAGGATTAAAAATCTAATCCTTCACTATTATGATAATGGGTCTGTCATAACAAATCGTTATCTGATGTAATGGGTCACCATAAAGACTCGTTATTAGGGTTTGAATTACTAGGCATCATTCTGTTATGACAACTAGTCCCTCCTAATGAATTATTATGTCACACAATGAGCCATACCATATAATCATTGGAAAGGGACCATAACCTAGGATTCCATACTGTCATGGCAATAGTCCTCCTAATGACTCATTACCTTTGATCACGAGTCGTTGTTAAGGCCGTTGTCATTGGTAGTTTTCACATCATCATAGTATTTTGGCCATAATTTCATTCCCCGATCTTGTATTAAGGTGAGGCTTGTGGTATATGAAAACTAATTAAATTGCATATCTCATGGAGGGTAAGGGTTAAAAATATGGAGTGTTACATTACCCCCTCAAACACCTCGGGAATAGGACCCTTGTAAAATTTTCTTGATTTTGAACTTTTGGAGTTGGTATGACTCAAGGATACCATTTATACCCTTAGATACAATTTGTGGTGTGGCTTAAGGGTTCAATATTATGCCAGGAAGTGTGCTTGGCTTGGTTAATGCCCAAGGTATGATTCATCATGGTACGAGTCGTATAGAAAGATATGAGGTGTAACGATCAGTTTTTTTATAAAATATGTAAAATATATATTTCTATGTTACATGACTATTTTACACCTCCCTATTGCATAGTTATGGTATTTTTGGGGTGTGGGAGTGATTGGCATAGTTTTTGATGCATTTTGGTACCATTTGTGCGATATTACGGTTTTTGATGGCTTCAAGAGTTTTGTTTTGGGCTTATGAGAAAATCTTTTGATCCCTAGAATGGATGGCCAAATGGAATTTGTCAACAGCTTTAGAATATTGATTTTAGGCTAGGTAGACCATTGGTTTGGGTCCCCGTTGATGTTGGGCGTGTTTACACGCCTAAAGCACTATAATTTACCCATATTTTAGCTAAGTTTTAAGGACAAAATATATAATTCCTGCACTTTTAGTTTTTTTTCCTGTAAGTGAGCTAACCAACGTGATTAGCATGTTTTCAGGTATAAATGACGAAGATTTCAGCATTTTGTGGACCGTTGGGCAGCAAGGAAACTTCATGTAAGAAGGAAGACAGCTTCTGGAACCTTGTGGACTGAAAGTGATGTATGGAAAACTTGTCCCGGGCAAAAACAGTATTTCTAAATACTTGGGGATCAGCAGTAACCTAGTAGGAATATGACAAGCATAAAAACCCTATTTCAGTAGGACAAGGATAAAAACCCTATTTCAGTAGGACTAGGACAGTGATGTTATAAAAACCCTATTTGCTGAAATTTTCAGCATTCATTCTATTTTCTATCCGACTTTTCTAGTCATTCTATTTTTATTTTATTCGACATTTAGTACTATTCACGCTACTTTCTGACAGAGAAAGCACGACTCTTGTGACCTACGTGAGATCGTTCGAGCTTCGGTACGATGATGATGTTTATTGTGATTTCAGTTGCACTCATGAGTAGCTAAATTTCTCTGTTAGGGTTATGGAAGCCTTATGATATACTATCTATTACTATGAGTTTGTGAATTATTGATACGTATGCTACTTATATCATTACTCTCTTCATCTTAATTAAATTCTTGTGGTTGCAAACATAGGAATACGCCAATATAGCATTAACTTGTTCGAGAGAAAAGTTACATGTTTGGAAAAGAGAGTGTGACAAGGAAATAGGGCTACCAACCCCTGTTTAGCAGTTAATGCCATAACTGGATTAACCACTTGGAGAGTTCGTACCGTTAGTTACACGCTTTAAGATCGAGAGAGTTAAAGTGAGATAATCCTTGATGGTCGAGAGACGCTAGGATTTACCATTAGAATACGAACCTCTATAAGTGCATGCATGTCTGAATTCTGCATAACTCATAGTTAATAGATATGTAGAACTCATAAGGTGGACATAACCCTAACTTAAAATTCTCATTGATTAAAATCTAACTAAACATTCCATTTTTACTTTTCTATTTTGATAATTTTACTTCACGCATAAAATCCCCCCTTTTTTTCCGCAGAACTTTCACCAAAAGTCTACTAATAGTTGCATACTTAGTGACCAAGTATTCCCTATGGGATTCGACACCCAACCCAGTTGGGTTCTATATTTGAAAATGCCCGCTTACACTCATACGAGAGCTGTAGTTTGAGCGTTATCAAATTTTGTCGCCGTTGCCGGGGAATACGTTTGTCAACTAAGTTTGTGATAGTTACTAGACCCTTTGGTCAAAGATTCTAGTATTTTACTTTTAGTTGTTGTTTTTGTTTTATTCAGGTTTTGTTCAGTGCATGCCAAATACCCGAAGTTCAGGTCAACCGTTATTACCTATCAATCCTGAACTACATCTTATTGGCAGAATGGATGCACAACGTGACATTGAGAGCAGAGCTGCTCAACAGGAGCAGGTTAGATTAGCTGCATTGGCAGCTGCTCAAGTGAATCAACAGAATATTGATAATCCAGGCCGGGCAACAAATCCTGATGATGAGGAACTGGGGGATGAGGAGCTATTGAATCCTAGGCGTACAGATGAGGTGGCGACACCTGGGAATAGAAGAGATCGTCAATCTAGGTTCAGGACTGAACACCGAGCTGTGTAGATTCCTTTTGAGGATGATGATGATGATTTAGATTGGGCTGGTGACACAGGGGCTATTATTCCTCCACCCTTGGCACCTGGAGCCAAGTTCAATATCACTAGCACCATGATTCAGCTATTGCAACTCAAAGGGATATTTGGTGGACTTGCAGGCGATTATCCAAACATGCATCTGATCAATTTTATCTCTACATGCAAGTTATTCGACAATCTCGGCGTTGGACAGAATGCTATTCGGCTGCGCTTATTTCCATTGTCTCTGTCTGGAGAGGCAACTTTATGGCTGAATGGGCTAACTCCAGATTCCATTACTAATTGGAGGCAACTGAAAGATGCTTTCCTAGAAAGATTCTTTCCGCCATCCAAGAGAGCACAGTTAAGAGATGAGATCAGCAACTTTCGACAGCGTCCAACTGAAGCTCTCCACGAAACGATGGGAGAGGTTTAAGAAGAAGCTTATGCGGTGCCCAAACCATCATATGACGAACGTCCATTTGATGGAGATATTATACAGAGCTTTGAATTCGGTGACCAAGCCAGTGGTTCATAATGCTGCAGGTGGTTCATTCATGGACCTTACTTTTAATGAGGCAAGTGGTATGCTAGATTGTATGACAAAGCAGAGTAGAGCTTGGCATACCAGGGATTCTGAGGTAGCAAGATCTACTATATCTATTGGCATGACTGCAGAACAGAGGCAAAGAGAAGAGGAACGTGACCAGGATATGGCTCATATGAAAACGCAGATGGATCTTTTTACCAAGCATCTATTATCAGGGAAGACCAAAAGAGTCAAAGTTGTTGTGTCACAGGGAAGATATGAATCCGATTCTGAGGAAGAAGCTAACTACTTGAATAATCAGGGGGGTTTCTGAGGCAATGCTAAGGAAACCAAGGTCGGAACTATTATGATAAATCTGGAAATAAGGACCGTGATCAAGGTAGTTGGAAGAATAAGACTGATAAGAGTGGTTTGTATGTTCCTCCTGGAAATCGTGAGGCTGTGATGTCTGGCTCTGGGAAGATGTCCATGGAAGATATGATGGCTAAGCTATTGAAAGGAGTGGAGGCCACCAACACGGGAGTAGCTGAGTTAGAAAATGATTTGTCCTCAATGAATCAATTGGTTGACTCGCATTCTACTGCAATAAAATAGCTGGAGCAATAATTGAGTCAACTTTCAGTGGTATTCAACCAAAGAAAGTATGGAACGCTACCTAGCGACACTTTGCAAAACCCAAGGAATGATGGATCGTGTATGGCTATTACTACCTGAAGTGGTAAAGTGTTGGAAAATCCGTCCAAAGACAAGCAGGTAGTTGATGATATAGCGGATAATGTTATTGATGCAGAATGTGAAGAGGCTGAAGAAGCTGAAGAGTGTGTTCATGACGTCACCCCTAGATGTCTGCAGCCTAAAAAGATTGATAGTTGGAAGCAAGATAAAAAGAAAGTGGTGGAGAAAACTATTCCCCTTCCACCACCACCTTTTCCTCAGAGACTGAAGAAGAAGGATGATGATACTCCTAAAAAGGTTGATAATCGGAAGAAAGATATAGAGGAAGTGGTGGAGAAAACGATTCCCCTTCCACCACCACCTTTTCCGCAGAGGCTGAAGAAGAAAGCTGATGACACCAGGTTCAGCAAATTCATGGCTATGTTAAAGCAGCTGACTATTAATGTTTCTTTGGTGGAGGCGCTAGAGCAGATGCCTGGGTACGCTAAATTCATGAAGGACCTTTTGACAAAGAAGTGAGCAGTAAGCTATGAGCTGGCAGATAATGTTTATCATTGCAGTGCAATCGCTACAAGATCGCTAGTTCAGAAGAAGGCAGATCCTGGTGCTTTCACTATTCCTTGCATGATTGGATCGTTGGATTTTGCTAAGGTGTTGTGCGATTTGGGAGCTAGCATCAATTTGATGCCGCTATCCGTGTACATAAAGTTGGGGTTGGGTGACCCTACACCAACCAATATGTGACTCGTGATGGCAGATAGGTCGGTAAAAAGACCTGTGGGTATCTTGAATGATGTGTTGGTGAAGGTTTCCACCTTCATCTTTCCTGCAGACTTTGTTATTTTGGATTGCGAGGTGGATTATGAAGTTCCCATAATCTTGGGATGCCCTTTCCTCGCAACTGGAAGTGTGCTTATTGACTTAAAAGCTAATAAGCTTTTATTTTGGATGAATGACGAAGTGGTCCATTTTGATGTATGCAAAGCAATGAAGCAGGCCAGCGATATGAATGTGTTCTCTGAAGATAATGTTTATTATGAGGATGAGAAAGAATTATCTGTAGAGAAGCAACTTACTGTTGAGTCACTATCTGATGTGCTGTTGAACTTTGAGCGTGAGGAGGCTGAAGAACATGAAGAAACCATTTGTGCCCTAACAGGAATAAGGTCTTATTCTCATGCTCCTAAGAAGTTGGACCCTGATCTTAAGAATCAATCTTCACCAACAGCGAAGACTTCCATTGTAGAGCCACCAGTGATAGAATTAAAAGAGCTCCCCACCCATCTAAGGTATGCATTTTTGGGAAGTAGAAATACACTTCCGATGATTGTTGTGGCCGATTTAGGTGAACAACAAGTAGAGGCTCTCATCTCTGCTCTAAAGAGGTAAAAGAGAGCCATTGGTTGGTCTATTGATGATATAATTTGTATCCCACCTGGGATATGTATGCACAAGATGCATCTCGAAGAAGATTGCGTGCCCACAATGAATCATCAGCGTCGTCTGAATCCATTCAGAAAATGATACACCATATATCTTGATGAAATCTAAGTAATCGAGATAGCTATGTTGTGCCGCGACAATAAATCAAGCGCTACATGGGAGGCAACCCATCATTTTTAATTGTTTTGTTTTACTAGGAGTTTGTTTTTGTAGTCGAGCCATGATAAAACTAAGGCGCTTGGTGGGAGGCAACCCATCGTTTTAATCATTTTTGTTGTTTTTGAGTAAGTGTAGGTGCAAGATGTATAAAGGAGGAGATTAGTTAAAAATTTTGATTTGGAACTATTTCATGTTGAAGGTGGTAAGTTAGGAATCAAGAAGCAAAGGCTATGGGTTAGGCATTGCCTATGCAAATCTAGGCAATGAACAAGGCAAGGCCTATGTAAATCTAGGCAACGAACAAGGCAAGGCCTATAATATGGCCTAAGCTCTCGGATTTTACAATGTCATAGCATAGGCGCCGCCTATGCCCAACAATGCTATAGCATAGGCGTCGCCTATGCCAAAGCCTTTTGTCTCTGAATCTAGAATGCCATAGCATAGGCACCGCCTATGCCATAGCCTATGCTCAACTAGGCTTTGCAAAAGGTGCCGCCTATGCCAAGCATAGGTAAACCATTAGGCGCCGCCTATGCTCACTTTTTGGTCTCCTAACCCGATTTTTAATGGGTCAAACCCGACCCAAGCCTTGGTCTATAAATAGAACTTCATCCTTAAGACAAAATCACATTGTTTACTCAATCTAAGCACGGCCTACCCTTCCAAAATCTCGCAAACTATTCTTTTTACTTATCTAACCTTGCAAGACCATCTTCCAAGTCCATCACCAAGTAAGTTCTTCTTTTATATTCCTTAAGTGTTACAATACTACGCTTATAATGATTTGTTAGATCATGATGTGGTGTTGGTAATTTGAATGTGGTTGGTTTGTTATAATACATCTAGTTGAGTGAATGAATACGTGTGGGTGTTCTTAACTTTGTTCCAACTTGTGTTTGATTTTGATACACTGTCATACTTTTGCGGAATCGACATGGTGAAGTTAATGGAATAATCTTCAAAATTGAAAGATTGAATGTTTGAATGAATCGTTCATTGAGATAAAGATCATGATTGAATACAAGCATGAGATGTTGTGATTATTTCTATGCCATAACTTTATTCGATCTCTATGTAGTAGTCTTGTTTAAAAAGTGCATCAATCCAAACATGAAAGGATAGTCAAGACGACATGAAAGTATGACTGTACTGAACTTATTGTTGGAACATATCACTTATATGTATGTCGATGAAGTCTGAGTAATCGACATCACTTACTTAATTAGTTTGTAAAAACAAATTAAGTGTAGGGTGGTGCCACTATAGTTTGTTTGTCGATTATATCTGCCGAGATGACCTAACATAAATCTCAGGTAGAATGACACCAAAAGGATGACAAGGAAAATAAAAAGCGCCCACCTCACAGAAAGGTAAGAAAAGAGGAAGAAAAGAGCAAGTTGAATCCTCCGTACTGCAAATACCTAGACACACTCTTGGAATTAAGTAGGGCATATTTTGAGGAACTTCTGAGGATGACGACTCTGGTAATGATTCGGATACAGGGGGTATGACCCCAGACATAGAGGAGGAGTCCGACTAATCCGGTTTTCCTTATTTATTTTCCACTGAGGGCAGTGTGTCCTGTCTAAGTGTGGGGTGCTGGTATTTGTATGCTGTACTTCTTTGCCTATATTTAGTTATGTGTGTTTGTTATGTGTGTTTGTTTGATTTTGTAGCGTAGTTAGTAGTTTTTAGTTAGTAGTTTCAAATTTTTTTTAGATTTTGCATGAAATTGTTCTGATAGGCGGCATGGTATTATGACAAGAGTTTGTGATAAAATCATTACTATTGAGACGTTTAGGCTCTAAGTATGACTCACTATGTTATAAGTGTGTGGTTTAATTCATTCATCGGTTGGGTCAAGAGTCTATACTGCTCCCAATAAAGTTGACCATCTGCCTTGTGTGTGTGAGATTATAGTATATTCTGTGCTGTGACTGATGCTAGAACTTGCCTGGTGTGTGTGTAAAGTGAAATAAAGAGTGTGAGCTGAGGAGATGATTTAGGCATTTCTTTGGCAGCCTATAATTGTTTACCTTCTTTTGACCTACCCGTGTACATTTACCCTAGTTAAACCCCTTTGAGACTTTAGCTATTTTCTTTGACAGCCTCATATGTAGCCTAATCCATTTTCTTTCAAGACCATAATTTGATCCTAATTCCTAGGTGCTTTAAATTGTAGAGTCATGTGACAAAATAAGAGGAAATTGGGTAAGAGTGATGCCTCAGAGTGTATTGGTACTTGAAATAGTTATGAAAAAGAGTGGCTGTTATAGAGGTGTGTTATAAAAAAAAATGAAAAAATAAAAAGTTAATTCTGTTTAAAATTGAATAACAAAATAGGTGAAAAGGGGTGGTAGATAAAAGGAAAGTAGAGAGGTTGTTTAAAAGAGAGTGTTAATGGCATAATGTGATGTATTAAAGCGCTTAGGGAACATAGTTACTATTTATGGCCAAAATAGTCCTACCTGTCCCTTAGCCTACATTACAACCTGTAAAGACCTATTTGATCCTAAGCTTAGCATTCATATATTTAGTGGAGCATTACACTAAGGGCAAGCCTATGGTCATCAGTTGCAACATATGAATTCTTTGTGAGAGTGAGAACAAGGAGAATATTGTACCCATGTTTCGAAAAATGCAAAACTTGTGAGTGATTATGGGTGATATCTTGTGTGAGACACACATGGTTGACGAGTTTTGGGTAGTTGTGTATGATTCTTTGTGCCTTAACTTGTTAATACGAATTAACCATCATCATGAGTCTATGTTAGAGGTTAAATTGTTTCTAGTAGTGATCAGAAAACTACTCTCTGTTAATGATTGTCGTGCCTGTCTTGATGAATATTTTGTGTTGTTACTGTAAAATCCTAAGTAGATGTTTGGATGGACGTAGTATTTTTTTCGAGGATGAACAAAGCTTTAAGTGTGGGGTGTTGATGTTGGGCGTATTTACACGCCTAAAGCACTATAATTTACCTATATTTTAGCTAAGTTTTAAGGACAAAATATATAATTCCTGCACTTTATCCTTTTTCCTATAAGTGAGCTAACCAACGTGATTAGCATGTTTTCAGGTATAAATGATGAATATTTCAGCATTTTGTGGACCGTTGGGCAGCAAAGGAAACTTCATGTAAGAAGGAAGTCAGCTTCTGGAAGCTTGTGGACTGAAAGTGATGCATGGAAAACTTGTCCCGAGCAAAAACAGTATTTCTAAATACTTGGGGATCAGCAGTAACCTAGTAGGAATATGACAAGGATAAAAACCCTATTTCAGTAGGACAAGGATAAAAACCCTATTTCAGTAGGACTAGGACAAGGATGTTATAAAAACCCTATTTGCGTTTTTCAGCGTTCATTCTATTTTCTATCCGACTTTTCTAGTCATTCTATTTTCTATTCTATTTTTCTTTTATTCGACATTTAGTACTATTAACGTTACTTTCTGACAGAGAAAGCACGGCTCTTGTGACCAACGTGAGATCGTTCAAGCTTCGGTACGATGATGATGTTTATTGTGATTTTCATTGCACTCATGAGTAGCTAAATTTCTCTGTTAGGGTTATGGAAGCCTTATGATATACTATCTATTACTATGAGTTTATGAATTCTTGATACGTATGCTACATATATCATTACTCTCTTCATCTTAATTAAATTCTTGTTGTTGCAAACATAGGAATACGCCAATATATCATTAACTTGTTCGAGAGAAAAGTTACATGTTTGGAAAAGAGAGTGTGACAAGGAAATAGGGCTACCAACCCCTATTTACAAGTTAATGCCATAACTGGATTAACCTCTTGGAGAGTTCGTACCTTTAGTTACAAGCTATAAGCTCGAGAGAGTTAAAGTGAGATAATCCTTGATGGTCGAGAGACGCTAGGATTTACCATTAGAATACGAACCTCTATAAGTGCATGCATGTCTGAATTCTGCATAACTCATAGTTAATAGATACGTAGAACTCATAAGGTGGACATAACCCTAACTTACAATTCTCATTGATTAAAATCTTACTAAACATTCCATTTTTACTTTGCTATTTTGATAATTTTACTTCACGCATAAAATTCCCCCTTTTTTCCCGCAGAACTTTCACCAAAAGTCTACTAATCGTTGCATACTTAGTGACCAAGTATTCCCTGTGGGATTCGACACGCAACCCAGTTGGGTTCTATATTTGACAATGACCACTTACACTCTTACGAGAGCTGTAGTTTGAGCGTTATCACCCGTGCACTCGAGCTCATTTTGACCTATTGGTCAGAAAGTTAGAAAATTAGAAATATGAGTGTGGGACCCATAAATGGTAGAAATGACCTCGAATGAAAACTCTGACTTTTCTAGTTGATCCAAAATGTCAATTTTAATGTGGTAAGATATTTGGTGTAATTTTACGACTTTTAAATATCATTTTAACCCTCAGTTTGGAAAATTGCAATTCGGGTTTTGGGGGTCAACTATTTGAAAATTATGTTTTTTTTAAAATCTAACTTTCCTAATGCATTCAAAACGTTGAATTTAAAGTGGTTACATAGTTTTTTGCATATATCATATTCCGAATGAATCTCGGGCACCCCATCGAAGTCTGTTTGGACTTAAAACAAAATCTGCAATAGTGTAGTTTTTTCTGCTATAAATAGTAGTTTTTTCCCATTTTATCCAATTTGCTCATTTTTCATCTAGCCTCTTGAGAATTAAACCCTAAAATAGTGTGAGATCTTTAAAGTGAAGCTTGTATGACCTTGAAAAGTTAGATTAACACCTATTTCTTGATTCTATTACGGATTTAAGATAAAATTCTCCCTTTTCTTAGTAATTTCTTGATTAATTTCTCAAAACCCCAAAAATCTTTAGACTTGATTTTAAAATCCAATTTCACTTCTTTTCACTTGAATAATATTTTTATCTTATAATTTCATATTATTCATCAATTTAAACTTTGAAACAACTCTAATTTTTTATTTTAATCTGAATTTCAAAGATTATTTCCAGTAAAGCTTTAAGATGATTTTTCTTTAATTTGAAACTCTTTTTTGACTTTATTTGACTTAGGTTTTCAGTTTTCGATTTCTAAAATCATAGAAAACACATTTTTGAAGTAAAGTTCTGATTTTTCCTTTCTTTTTTACAAAATTCATTTCGGGGGTCGTTTTGACCCTAAACCAAAAGTAGTTAAGATGGTTGTTGTTGGTTTTATTTTGACACGTAGATTTCATATTTGATGTTTTTAGTGGAGTTCAAGATTGTTCATGAAAAGTAAGGTCGTGGGTTTGAAGTGTAGCAGACCAATTTTGGCTTTTGAGGTAGGTTATGACTTAACTATTTTAGACTGGGATGGGTAGTAAATGATGGTAAAAAATGCATGTTAAGGGTGGGAACTAATCATGAAAAATATCTATCTATGTGTTTTTCCCGTGCAGGGGCCTATATGTGATATAATTGTAAAAATTGAGATATTATGTAATGCGTGTGACTATGTGGGGTTGTATGTTATGTTGATAGCCTTGAATACGTGTGAATAATTATATTAGTTTGTTGAAATATCTAATATGGAACCATTGGTGTATTGTGATACATTCATATATGTTGGTATATGAGATATGTGGAAATTCATGGATCAAACAGAAATAATGAGTGGATATTAGCTCACATTGTTGTGAAAATGTATCATTATGGTTGGTTATGAAAATGTATCATTGTTGTTGGTTATGAAAATGTATCATTGTGGTTGGTTATGAAAATGTATCATTGTAGTTGGTTGTGGAAATATATCATGTGGTTGATTGTTGAAATACTCATTGTGATTTGTTTCGAGCATTATATCTCATATTATATTAGTTCATAAAACATTAGTACCACCGCGGCAACACTTAAGTAACACTGGGAACACCTTTTTAAAACCTTCCCCGAGGGATGTGTCAACTATGAGATATTGTAACATCTTATAAAACCCTTTTCGAGGGATGTGTTGGAAAGTAGATATGAGATATGTTGATAGTATACGGGTTTACGAACCCCCCATGGTTCTTGCATTGGGAGGATTGCCTCCATAGTTGTATAGGGTAATTGTACAATGATACCAGAGGCTTTGCAACAACCTCGTGCATTATAATCATCATCATCAATATCATATATATTACACTTACTTTATTGCATTTATATTGTGTTGTATTGCCATATTGATTTGCCATTTATGTACTTTTCTTATCTTCTTTTACTTATTTTTGGTGATCTTGCATATGCATGTTCCCCCTTGTTCTACTTATATGCAAAATGATGCATTCGTTTGTTCTCTATGGTTATGATGTAGCAATATATATAATATATTAGAACTGTTTGTATAAGCGTTGCGGGCTATCATTGTGAGACATTTTCAAATTGCAGGGGACATGCCGTTAATGTATATTTTGTAAGATTTATCTACTACTTTGCTTGATCGTCCTATGATACCTACTGAGTACAAGTGGATCGTACTCATGCCTACTGCGCCCTTTCGATGTAGGTCCTAGCTCGAGTGTGCCTTAGCTTGCTTAACTCGGGCGATTGTTGGAGATTCCAAGGTAGCGGTTAGACATTCATGCATCCTGAGTTCACCTCTATCTTTCAAAATTAGTTATATATTTATTAGTATTAGAAGATTAATACTATTCCTTTGTGGTTATTTTTCTAATGTATTTGACTCCTAGATTATTAGTTCTTACACTATTGATACTTGGTTTTGGGAATGATCGGTATTTTGGATAGTCCTTTCCATATTATTATGATTACTTGTGTGGTTCGACTTTTTTCTAGAAGCCTTACCTTGGGATATTTCTATTTTTTCCTCTTTTTGTATCAGTTTGGGTAATAGACTTACATGTCAAGATACGCCACGACAAGTGCCATCATGACCCTCATTTTTGGGTTGTGACAAATTAGTATTAGAGAAGCTAGGTTTGATTATTCTTAATGGTGTAAGAATGAGATGTCTAATACATTCTAGTGGATTAGTATGTAGACATTTGTATCTATCTTCGAGAGGCCATAGAACATCTTTAGGAAACCTCCCTAATTTTATTCTTTATCGTGCAATGTTCTTTCATACCTTGTGTTTTGGGTTATATTTCACTCTTTCTGTATGGATGGTATGGCTTATACTACCATTAGTTGAGAGATACTATGAGAGATTGATGGAGATTGTTTGTCAGTTATAGGCCTATTGGTGCTCCTGAGTTGTTATGGTATTAGTTTACTGATGCCTTCCTAGAGAGATTCGTGCCTTACAGTTTTAGGGATCAGATGTAGGACGAGTTTGATCAATTGGAATAGGGATCCATGAAGGTTGTTGAATATGAGACACACTTTTATGCCTGGTCTAGATACTCCAATGATAGCATTTCTACTTAGTCTATGGTGATCTGAAAGTTTGTGAAGGGTTTGAATTTTTTTTTCTTTAGTTGCCTTCATCTCAGATGGTTCTGTTTGGGTTTCTTTCCAGAGTTTAGTGGATTATGCTAAGATGACAGAGGGTATTCTTAGCGCATCTCAATGGTCTTTTTGACAATCATTTCTTCTTTTTAACAACTTTTCCTTTCTTATTCTTTTTCCACCGCACCTAAATTTTTATTCTTTTCTTTTATTCTACTTTTCTTCATACGCATTTCACATCACATTCCCCTATGGTAGCCACCCACAACTTAGGATATTTGCCTAAGTCAAAGTGCACAATGTCCAAGGAGGACCAGGGCCAAAATAGGTTCATTATGATATATATATAAGATGGTGAGATGTATCATAAAAAAGAAATAGGCTATTTAGGCTCAAAATATGCATCAAGGGATATTTTGCATACAGGGAAGGTCATTAAGGATAGAAGTGGACTAATCTCAAAACGGCCTATGTTCCTTTCCCAACTCCTATCCTACAACCAAGGCAAGACTAACCAGCAAGTTTTTAATTTAACATACAACGAGAACTAAGTAATATCTCACACACACATGCTACACGGGTACATTACAAGCTACTACCTATCCGGTTCATGCAATTGTTAACAATGAATATCATGTCCCTAATACCAATGCCATAAAAAGATTCATAGTGGTCACATATAGATGCATATCACACAGTTAAAAATAGACAATTGGAGAGGTCTTTAACATTCCCAAAAATCAACAAAAATATGTAAACTGCCATAGATACTTATTTTTCTCCTAGTTAACCATAACACATCACAAAATAAAAATAATATACCTAAGCATGCCATCTCTACTAGGAACAAGATCCAGGGAAAAGAGGCACGACAACACAAACCCCAAGGGGACATCAATATTCATAAGTAGACCTACCCTCAATTTCAAATCATGCAATGTCCCCAATGCATCAAATCAAAATAAGAGAGTTAGAAAAATACCTGTGGCACCATGGGTACGAAGATCTGATGTCAATCACATAATACGAATACAAACAACAAAATACCTTGGGTTGCCTCCCAAGTAGCGCCTGATTTAATGTCACGGCATGACCCAACTCATCTTTTTCCTCCATCTTGAGGATATGAATTTCACCCCCAACTTAGAGTCAATCTTCTTTCCTTGATCGTAGGGGGTGGTACAAATATTAAGAATTTGAATAATGGATTCAGCATGGTAACCACTCTTCTTTAAAGTGAGGTGTGTTTTTATATTTCTTGTCTAATGTCAAAATCAAGAATATATGATTCTTGTTCCTCATCTTTACACTCTTCTATGATTTTAAATGATTTCATAGACAAGATATCATCTAAACATAATGTAGAAAATATCTTTGAATGCGGCACAATCAATCCTACTTCAAAATTTACACTATCTACTACACACTCACTTTTATTCACCTTCTCAACATCTTCACTTCAAATTAGGCTAGCCTTTATTAGAGATTTTCTTTATTTCTTTTTTTGCCTCTAGCACTATGTCCTCAATCTTGGCATTATCTCTCATGGTTGGTTCGGTTGGTTGGAAAATCACTAAGGGTTGCTCAGCATAAAGCTCAACATCAATATAGGGTTCTTTCTCCTCATCTTCACACTCTTCTATTATTTTAAATGATTCCACAGACAACATCTAAACATAATATAGAAGAATGCTTTGAATGATTGACCTCTATATCTATCTCCTCATGAATTATTGGCTTCATGTATTTACAAATATCATATACGTTATCATATATTTCCTTTTGGAGATCCAACATTCGTTGAAACATAGCTTCATTGCCACTCCTCCCAGTGCTTCGTTCTTCCTTTTCTTGACCATAAGACCTATCAAACTCATAAGAAGAACTAGAATTTGGATTAACGTAATAGGGGGAGGGGGCATTTGGGCAATCACTCCAATTTCCATCTTGACCACCAGATAAAGAACAATAATACTCCTGATAGGATGGAGATAGTACACACATCTCTCTCTAGGGAGCATATCTACAATCTTGCCTAAAGTGAGGTCCATCACAATATGGCATGGATCATCAATATAAGATTTCCAACTACCAAGATCATGTTCATTCCACGATGCCATAGTAATAAGTAAACTAAAATAAAAATCTACCTAACACAAGAAATAAAAAAAACAAAAAATAAATATTTACAAGTATAAATTCAAGCAAGTAGGCTAAAATTCCAAACCAACTCAATAGGCCAAATTGTTCCCTGACAACGGCACCATTTTTTTATAACGTTCAACTTACACGTCAATTTAGTATAAGGTAGTCGTCGTCAATATATTTACCCAACTTTGGAGTCGGGGTCGAATACATGAGGAATAATATGAGTGGAGATTAAACTAATTTAAAACTATAACTATAAGTTGAATTCAATCAAATGATACAAAAAGATAAAATGGGGGTTTTTAATGATCGAAAAAAAAGTTATTAACACTTCAATTCGCCTTAGAAATAGAATCTTAAATTGCAATATTTCAAACCAATAATATAGATAAACTAGAGTTGTGATCACTATGATTAGTAATCCTCCATTGAATAATAATTGTAGTACTAGATTCTCATGACTTGTGGGAAACACCAAATTATCAGTTTCGACAGTCCATCTAAGTCTTTCTCAACCTACTTCGATGTTGAACTTCCTAATTCTCTAGATCTTAGGAAATCACTCTATTCATACTGATTTTATCTCAAGTTGATCAATTTTGTTACAACATTAATCATTAGATGAGAGATTAACCTTCCCAAATCTTTATTGGTAATTCGCTACCTTTAGTTTATTTCTTAGTTTGACCAAATCAACATAAGGCGGGATTTATTATTTACAACAAATAAACAACTATCATAACAAAGGAATTATCAAAATACCACACAATCACTCAAACCCTAACCAACTATTAAATCCATAGGGGAATAATCATAGATCCCATAACCCTAGATGTGGGTTTTAGTTCCACATGAGAAAAAAAGAGAGAGCAACAATTATAATCATCATTCAAAGTAATTAAACTTAAAAAAGATGAAGTCTGAAGTTGATTCTCTTCTAAGTTCAAGAGAAAATTCCCACAACCAAATCAAAGAGTTGAAAATTGAATTCTAAGTTAAGATCCTCCAATCCTTTGGAATAAGTTCCATCTATTTCAAGATGATCAAGATGATGAATTAAAACCCTAGAACTTCTCCTCAAATACTTCAACAAAATTATGGAAACAAAATTACAAATTATAGCTTTTGTCTTGAATAGATGACGTCGTGGGTGACAGCATATTAGGAGTCTGACGACTTATCAGTAATGTCATCAGCTCCTCTTCACCATTGAAAATCTTTACCTTAGGTTGACAATAAGGCATGACGGCTTATTAGACCTTTGACGACTTATCATGGACGTTGTCACATCTTTACTTTAATTTCTCAAGCACATATTCCAGCAGAAGTCCATTCTCTATCTATGGATGATGGTATTTCTAATAACTTATCACAAGGCTGACTACTTATCCTACCAATCATCATCCATACTTCCATCTCTAACTACTCAGAAAGTAACTTTTTTACCTCCGTTGTTGTGGGTTCTCTTGCATCTTAACTGTTACTACAATATCAAAGAGAAAACAATCAAAAACAATAAAATTTTCTTAGTACTTTGAAATTATTCTCAATTAAAAGCCTTAAATATGTTAGCATATGCTCACATATCATTGCTAGAAATGTCTATAGGGGTTGTGTGGTATCTATCATTCATAGGGAGGACATGGTAGATTTGAAAAACCTTGATATAGTGGATTTTAATGTGATCTTGGGAATGAATTACCTTTATTTGTGCTATGCTTCTTTTGAATGTAGGACCCAAAAGGAAACATTTTATTTTCCTAATAAATTGAAATTAGAGTGGGATGGGAGTTCCTTAGTACCTAAAGGGAAGTTTATCTCTTACCTTAGGGATTAGAAATCAATATCCAAAGGGTGTTTATATGATCTAGTTCGGGTGAAGTATTCTAACTATGAAAGTTTCTCCTTGCTATCTGACCCTATGGTTAATGAATTTCTTGAAGTTTTTTTTTTGAAGATCTTCTTAGGATTCATTTTAATAAGGAATAGAATTTGGGATTGTTCTCCTACTAGAAACCCATCCTATTTCATTCTTTTCTATAGAATGGCTCTGTCAGAACTAAAAGAATTAAAGGATCTCCTTTATATGGGTTTCATCTATCCTATTATTTCTCTGTGGGGTACTTTTATGTATTACGTGCAAAAAAATAATGGGTCTCTCTAGATGTATATAGATTTCCATCAGTTAAATAAGGATACCGTCAAAAATAAGTACCCCCTTTCTAAAATTAATGGCCTCTTAGTAAACTTCAGGGTGCTAAGTTTTTCTCTAAAATACATCTTTATTTCGGCTATCATTAATTGAAAATTAGGGAGGTCAATATTCCCAAGACCATTTTACAGACCCGATATGGCCATTATGAGTTCTTGGATATGTTATTCAGGTTGACTAATGGCCTGCCTACTTTCGTAGACCTTATGAATCTGGTGTTCAAATAGTTTTTGGACTTTTTCATTATAGTCTTCATTGATAACATTTTGGTGTACTCAAAAGTGAGGAGGATCATGAAATGCACCTCTGAATTATATTGCAGACCCTTAATGACCAGGAATTTATGCCAAAATTTCTAAGTGTGAATTCTAGGTAAGTGTTGTGTCTTTTATTAGGCATGTTGTATCCGGTAAAGGGATCAAGGTGGATCCATCAAATATTGACATAGTTAATAAATGGCCTAGACTCATGACTCCAACCAACATCAGGATCTTTTTGGGTTACTCCGTGTATTATAGGAGGTTTGGGGAGACTTCTGGTCTATAGTTGCTCTACTGATGAGTATAACTTATAAAAAGATAAACTTTTCATGGTCTGATGCTTGCGAGGGAAGTTTTGAGAAGTTGAAGGATAAGTTCACTTCTGCTCCTATTTTTCCCTTACCCAGGGGTAATAAGGGGTTTGTTGTATATTTTGACTCATCCCGAATGGTACTGGATTGCATTTTGATGCAGCATGGTAAGTTTTTAGCCTATGCTTATAGAAAGATTAAGGTTCATAGAGGAATTACTCAACTCATGATATAAAGTTGGCAGTTCGGATCTTTTCTTTGAAATTTTTATGTCACTACTTGTATAGGGTGCATGTGAATATCGATTAAGATCATAAAAGTTTGCAGTATGCACTTACACAAAAAGAATTGAATCTCCGGAAGAGTGGGTGGCTTTAATTTCTTAAGGATTATGACTTGAGTCTGCACTACCATCCAAGTAAAGATAATGTTATTGTTAATGCTCTTAATATGTTGTCCATGGAGAGTTTATCACACATTAAGGGGGAGAATAAAGGTTTGGTGAAAGACATCTATCGGCTAGATAATTTAGGAGTTCACTTTTTTTACTGTAGGGATGGAGGGAAGATTATTCAATAAGTGGTTAAATCATCTCTTGGGGATAAGGTCAAAGAGATGCAAATCAAAGATGATATGGGTCAATAAAAAATGTTATGGTTTTTGAAATTTATGGAGATAACATCTTGAGATATCAATAAAGGTTGTGTGTTCCTGACGAATATGGGTTGTGGGAAAGGATGTTGATTTAATCTATTCAGTCCAAATATACAGTTCATCTGAGTTTGACCAAACTGTATCATGACTTGAAGGAAATCTTCTAGTCTAATAATATGCAAAGGGATGTGGTAAATTTTGTTTCCAAGTGTATGGTCTATCACAAAGTTTAGGTTGAGCATTTGAGGCTGGGTGACATATCTCAAGAGATAGAATTGCCTATGTGAAAGTAGGAGATAATTAGTGTGGACTTTGTTATGGGTATTTTATGGTCTCAAAACCAGTATTTAGTAGTTGGGTTATTATGGATAGAATGACCAAGTCTACTCATTTCTTTCCTATGAGGACCAACTACTCAGGAGAGAATTATGCTAAGTTATTCATTCAAGAGATAGTTAAGTAGAATGGGTCCCTGGTGTCTATTGTTTTAGACTGGGGTACGAAGTTCTCTTCTTATTTTTTACATTTTTTCTTAAAGGGTTTGGGTACCCAAGTGAACCTTAGCAGCACTTTCCACCCTCAAATGAATATTCAAGTGGAGCGCACTATTCAGAATCTAGAAGATATGCTAAGGGCCTACATAATTTACTTTAAAGGAAGTTTGGTCAATTATTTGCCTCTTATAGAATTTTCTTATAGCAATAGTTATTATTCCAGCATCCAAATGGGATCTTTGGAGGCCCTTTATGGTAGAAGGTTCAGGTCTTCAATTGGATTATTTGAGGTTGGTGAGGCTAGGTTGTTTGGGCCTGATTTGGTTCACTAAGCCATGGAGAAGGTGGAGGTAATTTGAGAAAGACTTAATACTACTCAAAGTTAACAAAAAGTTTTATGTGGATGAGAGGCAGAGGGAGCTGAAATTTTAATTTGTTGATTAGGTATTCTTGAAAGGTTCTCCTATAAAGGGAGTCATGAAATTTGGAAAAAAGGGAAGCTCACTTCTTTTTACATTGGTCCATATCAAATTTTAAGAAAGTTTTTGAATGAGGCTTATGAATTGGAATTACCAGTGAGTTTGCCTTCATTTCATCCAGTATTTCATGTGTAATACATAGGTTTTTAATCTTAAAAACTACCAAAATATAGATAACTAAATTAGCTTTCCAACACTACAATTTTTGCCTTAATACGATATTGATGTAAGAAGTTATGGCCTATTTGCTAAGACACTATCAAAACTGCCCATGATGATGACTATGATGATGACTCGTTATCATAATAAATGAGTTGTCAAGAGGACTCATCATCACGGCAGTGAAGGAAAAAAATTTCACCCCTTGACTATGACTCTTGATGATGACTCGTTGTCAAACTAAATGAGTCCTTAGGAGGAATCGTCGTCATAACAATGAGGAACAAAAATTTCAATATTATGGTCACGACTCCAAAACATGACTCGTGGCTAGACCCTATGAGTCACCGCCTGAGTTGTCGCGACTGCTTCTAAGGATTTTTGGAACAATTTTAGTGAGGTTGTTTGGTATTTTCACACCTTTTTAACCACAAAACTACATCATTTAAGATTTTCAAAGGTCAGAATATAATTAAAAAATACATTAAATTTCTCATTAACTTAATATTCGATCGACACTTAAATTTAAACAGAGAAAAAGGGCGATTGTCTTCTCCAAATGCAAAATTAGGGTTCTTTAGTTTCCAACTCAAATTCAAAAGACTTATTCAAGGTTTCCTTATCTAGGTAATTGGGGTTTCATCAATGTATTCCTTACACCTATTGAGTCCCGGAGATTTCTAAATTTCTCAAATTAAATTCACCCTTCAAACATAAGGTTCCATGAATAATATGAGTTCCCTAAATTTCTCAGTATATTCTTATAACTAAACCATGATTATATGTTCTCCATGGGTTTGATCATTTTTCCATATTTACAATTATGAAATCTTAGAATATTGATGGATTGTTGATTTTTTGGCTTGAATTATGAAATTCCTTATCATAATCAGTTTTTACTATGGCCATATGTAGTTCATCCTTCAAAGCTGGTGGGTTATGAACACCCGATACCTAGAAATTCATGTATATACTTGTGAATGTCGTGTTCTTTAATTTGGATGTTATTGAGTACTTCTAGATTATGCATTTATTGCTAATTTTCATAATATTATTATTATTACGTATTTTCAATTATCAGTATCATTCAGCTAAGAGTAGTACTTTGCACCGTACAATTGAAGGAATGAAGGCTCACCCATCAGTTAGGTGGAGACCTTTTGTAGAAGTCCCTAAGTTCCTGAACTATTGTTCCTTTGTTGGTCACCTGGGATTGACACCTTAGTCCTTTCAAAAATTAGCTTAGTGAATCCACGTCAATCAGTGTTTGTAATCTTGGTAAGGTACTAACCACCTATCCAATTGGGGTAGGTTGGTCCTAGGTTAGGTCATATTGGGGTATGTTAGTTAATGTTAACTTCCACAGTCCACAGTTCATAGTTTAGTTTTAGATTTTTTATATGACCTTGTATTTAGTTGTTCAACTTACCATACAGTATATGTTATTTATTTGGTCTTTCATCAATTTATTATGTTACATGCATCCTACTTAGCTTGTATCAGTTATTTTCCCATCTCAAATACTCAATACATTCAAAGTACTCATCACATACTTTCTTTGCACTATATTGTCTGATAATATAGGTTCTGAAACTTAGCCCCTAAATTATGCCTAGTACAATCCCACACCACATCAGCAGCCAAATTTGGTGAGTCTTCATCATCTAGGGACTATCTATAAATATTCATTTTAGTACTTTGATCTAGGTTCAGATAGTTGGAGTTAGTTTGGGGATTATACGAACAACTCACATGATTTAGAGGCTTTCAAGCAGTTACTTAAATTTTCAGCATATTGAGGTTGTTAGATAGTCTTAATTTTGGTATTCAGTAATGATCTTGATTTTTATTATAACCAGGTTATTTTATTTTTCTTTATTTCCACTTAGTACATCATTATCTCTCTAATATTCATAGTGTTTCACCAGGACAAGGGTTAGCTTAGGGTTACCTTTGACTTTAAGCACCATGTTATGACTAGGGGTAGTCTCAGGTCATGATAAACTTGGTATCAGAGCCTCGGGTTTAAAGTATCCTAGGGTGTTTGAAATCCGCATTAATTAGGGTTTTGTTCATAGGTATGAAACATGCCACACTTTTGAGTAAGAGGCTGTAAAATATGTAAGGGAAAGTTTGATTTCTTTCATGATTCATATCATGTGATAGAGTGTGAACTCCATTTAAAAATTCTTCTTCTAACTCATCATCTGCATGTTAACAGAAAATTCCTTCTAAAAGATCTAATGGAAGGAGAAATGGTACTCAGAAAGCACCACCACCAACTTTAGTAAACCTTCTGAACAAACAAGTCTCGCATACTGAGTTTAGGGATTATTTCACAACATTAGCCCAGTCTACGACCACATAGAATAACCAGCAGGTTGTTTCACCGGCAAACCCAACAACAACTAGATTTCGATAGTTCACTCAAATAAATCCTTCGGTATTATTTGAGTCTAAGTCTGAAGAGGATCCATAAGAGTACTTTGATAGTATTCAGAAAGTGACTGAAATCATGGTTGTTACCTACTCTGAAAGTGCTGATTTGGATGTTTATCAATTACAAGGAGTGTATCACACATGGTTCTAGAAATAGAAGTACGTTAGAGGTGCAGTATAGGGCAAGTAGAGTATGGTGAGTTTTCTTACTACATTTTTGGATAGGCTCTTCCCACTTCAGTTAAGGAAAGTTAAGGTGCAAGAATTCATAAACCTGAAGTAAGGCAGATGAGTGTGAAAGAGTATTTTCCTAAGTTTACTCAGTTGGCAAGGTATGCTCCAGCTATAGGCATTTTCTCTAGTGTCTAAATGAGTAAATTAATGTTTGGTGTTTCTGAGGATGTGGTCAAAGAGTGTAGGACGGTCATGTTAATTAAGAAGATGGACGTCTCAAGGTTGATGGTTCATGCTCAAAAAATTAAAGAAGAGAAAATCAAGAAGAAGTAAAAGAAGATGAAGAGGGTAAGAACTGGTAGCTTTAATTTCTCTCAGTAGATGTCAGATGAGGGAATCCTCAGTTCAACAAAAAATTATAAGCTCCAGCCCCATCTTCTGCTAGTGCTCCAGTACCCATGTTCAGGGATGATACTCATGATAGGTGGCAGGCTCTAAGTCCCAAGGTAGAGTAAATTGTGTTAAACTAAACAAGTTTGTAAGAAATATAGTAGGAACCACAAGGGTGAGTGTATGCAAGGTAGTGATGCTTGTTTTAGATATTTCTTATTAGATCACTAATTAAAGAAGTACCTATTGGCTTCGTAGAGAGGTAAGGATATTCATCAACAAAAGTTAAGCGAACTCTTTGATAGCTTCAGTAGGTCGCATGGCTCATTAGGATGCCACTTCTAGTGAAACTGGTTAACAATATCAGAATAGGCTATAAGTCCTTCAGACTCGACAATATTAGGAGGGTTCTCTTAGTGTGATCACAAGTATGTTACACATTTTTCATATTCATGTTTATGCATTATTATACCCTAGAGCCACACTTTCCTTTGTGACCCCCTATATAGTAGTAGTTTTGGTGTCAACCCCAAAATTCTCACAGAACCCTTCTCAGTTACTACTCCAGTCAGTAGTTCAATTATAGCTAGATAGGTATGCAGAAATTTTATGTCAAACCTGATAAAATTTTAATGATTTTATTTTTTACCCTCCTATATTCACAATGTCAATTTTGACTTGAATTATGATTAGGGATGTTAAAAGGGTGATTTTGAAGAGTTTTGAAATTTTCAAAAGGGGTTTGGGGCTATTTTGGAACTCTAAGGCAGTGTGCCTCTGCGATAGTGGTATGCCATAAAGGTTAGACTCCGTGATAAGTACGTGGCACGGATTCTACCATCTACGATAAGGGTGTGCCATGTTGTTATTTAAAAATCATTCATTTTTTGTTTTTTCACTTAGAGTGATGGGATTTTGGTATTTTTACCTCTTGCACGACATTAACATAAAATAACCCCTTTCACTTCAAATTTCTAAGATCAAAATTACTATTTTACTCTTTAACTCAAAACCCAAGAAACGATCAAGGGTTTCTCAAGGGATTCAACGTTTAAGTTCTGAACTATAAATTCTTTTCAAATTGTTCTATATTCCTGGCATGTAACTTATTCCCTAAACTAAAGTTCACTTATTGGAATGTATTTAATCTTTATCCATGTGATTTGAATTATGGGATAGAAATAGGGTTAAGGTGTTTTGGATTGAAATTACTTGAATTACTTTTCCCATGTTTTAAATTGTTGATTCATGCATTAATGTTTAGTTTTGGGGACTGAATGGGTGCATTTTTATGGGATTTAGAATGGCGAACATGAGTTTCTCTAAATTGATGACTTTTGTCTTTGTAATAGCATTATCTTCAACCCTCTCTATACAGTTAGTTTTTGTAAGACCCCGCAAAATTCTCTCATAGTCTGAGCCTTAGAGCGTGTTCAGTGGAGTGTTAATTCAGCCTAAAAAAGTTTAGAAGTGTCTTCCCAAGTGAGAAGCATTTTGAACCGTGTATAATTTCCCTAATATCAACTTTTTGTCATGTAAAGAATTCAATAAGCTTTTCGTCAATACCAAATTCGCCCAAATCTGACACTTAGGCGAAGAGTTAGAGCCATTTTAGTAAGACAGTGTGCCACCTGGCACTTTAGCACGTCGTGGAGCCAGCCAAAATGGAAATCATCAAAATCTAGTGAGCCTCAGCGATTATGGCACGTCACACCAAGGCTTAATTTTAGAATTGTCAATTTCCAGTGCACCAACGCGATTCCACCGCGTCATGGTTCCTTTTCAGTTTGCAACCAAGGTGGCAACACGATTTCCACCACATCGCTCCATCAAGTAATTTCTCGATTGTCCAATTTCCAGTGAGATGGCACGATTATGGAGCGTCGTTACAGCATGTAAAATTGGGATTTTTTAGTTTAATTCGAAGGGGGAAAACGGTCATTTTGCTACCCCTTTATATACTCCTTAACACAGGATTTGTCCTCATTTTAACCTAAAAAATACTAGTTTTATCTCAAAGTTGTTCAAGAACAAGAGCTAGGGTTTCTACAAAATCAAAATCCTTCCTTCTTCAAGAGAGAAATCAATAATTAAAGAATCTCTCCAACAATTTTCAAGAAAGATTTTCTCTAAGGTATGCAGATGTAGATTCTTCGGTCCCTTTCATCCAAGAAGCTCAAAAACCCTTTTCTAAATTTCAAAGCTTGTATGTTTATAAGTTTTTATGATTCATGTGAGTTGAAATTGATGTTCATGCTATTATTAAATTGTGATTCATGTTTGTTTACAAGGTTTTCAAGTTTTGACCCTAGTATGTGATATTCATGTGATGTTCATGATAAACCCTATTCAAGTTGCTCATTAAGTGATGTGTTCAAGTCAATTAGGTGTAGAAATTATTGAATAAGCAAAGAATGCTCCCCATATGTTTGATAAAATGCTTATGTGAAGGAATTAGAGTCATTCTAGCATGTTGATTAGAAATCACCAATTGTTTGCAAGCCCATGCATGCCAAGTGTTTGTTGAAAAGCCTTAGCGAATGAATTATTACATGATAGCATGAAATTCCCCAATTATGTGCTATTCAATTCATGTTAAGACTTTAATACATGTTATGTGTTTCATTCAAGACCTTGTTGAATGGAGTATGAGCCAATAGCATATTTCTCTATGTTATTACATGTTTATGATTACTAAATGCTTGAAGAGATGCTTTAGTGATTGTGATTGTGAATGAATTGCCATAGTCGTGATTATTCAAGAATGGTTATATTTTACTTTTATGTTATCGAGTCCTGGGGGTATTTATACCCGAAAAATTAGTTGCAGTCTAGAGCTCGTGTCTGTTTTATCCATAATCTCAGTCAATCCATGTCTCTTAGAACTCATTAAGTTATAGAACTCTGTACTCTCAGACAGATACAAAACTTAAAAAATCTCAGAAATATTAGTATCGCTAGTAATATAGCCTCAGTTCTGTACTCAGCTCAGATCTAGTAGTATTCAAGTGTTCAGTTCAATCCTCGGTAGTATTCAAGTAATATATCCCGAGCTCAGTATCATTTAGTTAGATAACAAGATTCAATAGTATTCGGTCAGATATGGAACCAAGTGAATTCAACTTAACTCAGTCTGATCATTCGAGAACTATGATCAGTATTAGATTTAGCTCAGTTTAAGTTAAGAATAAGTTCAGAGTCTATCAGTTGGGAGTAGGAGCTATCACCTAGTGAGTGGAGGGATGGTAGCTCCCCATTAGAGAGGCAGATTTATTAGGAGAAATCCCTGAACTCCAGAACTACGTAGACAGTATAGCATGCAGGAGTGACCCATTAGAAAAGGCTTGTCACCCTCTAGATAGGATTAACTATTGTACTTTCTTAGGCTTGACTTCCTGAGAGGGTTACCCATTAAAGAGGCTTGAATAGAGAGGTCTTTACCCCTGGCATGGTATTGACACCCTTTCAGCTAGGGTTATAGATTGGACCCCACCAGTTTAGATTTAGGGCATGTCGATTAAGTGATAACTTCCCACAATTGTAGTTTTAATATCTATCTTTAAAAATTAGGACTGTCAAATACAATTATCTATATCAATAAGGAAGTTATATAGTTCCATTGATTCATAGACCACCTGTTGGATAGGCTTGGTACCATATAAAGTTCGTCAGTATCAGATCAAGAGATCACCAGTCAGATAGGCTTGATCTCAGTTTTGGATTCAGTTGAGTATTCTTGTTATCAGATCTAGAGATCACCCATCAGATAGACTTGATCTTAATCACATATTTAGTTGAGTAATCTTATTATTAGGTCCCAAGATCACCCATCAAATAGCCTTGATCTCAGTTTTAGGTTCAGTTGAGTATGCTTGTTATCAGATCTTGAGATCACCCATCAGATAGGCTTGATCTCAGTCTCATATTTAGTTGAGTAATCTCATTATCAGATCCCGAGATCACCCATCAGATAGGATTGATCTCAGTTTTAGATTTAGTAAAGTTATTCAGTATCAGATCTAGAGATCACCCATTAGATAGGCTTGATCTTAGTCTCAGATTCAGTTGAGTATTCTTGTTGTCAGATTCAAACATGATTATTTCTTATCATTGATAGTAGATTCTAGAATCATTCTCTAGAGATTTTTGATCTCTGATGCAGTCAGTCGAGAGTGGAAAAGCTCAAAATTCAATCAATGACGTGTGTATATTTAGTCAAACAGCTTCAGTGTTCTCAGACTCCAAGATAACTCCCTAGATAAGACTGATCTCAACATCGGTACTTAGTTATCATTAATAGATGATTCAGTGTTTAGTATCTCAGGCATTAGTAGTGACTTCAGGTGGCAGTAAAGTAGTATTCGAGTTTCAGTATTTTGACTCACGATGATTTCAGTTATGGTTTGTGCATTTATGCATGTTTTCTTATTCAGTGTTATCATGATTATTCAGTTAAGTAATTGTTCATGCATAAGACCTTGCATTTATCCTTACATCATCTTCTTACTCGGTATATTCCCGTACTGATGCATTTGTGCTATGGTGTTTTATTTGACACCATAGGTTCAGAGGTACGAGATCCGGAGTACCCTTAGTAGCTCAGTCCTAGTCAGCAATAGTAGATGTAGTAGTGAGTCCTCTTCATTCAAGGATGATCCTTATTTTATTATCGCATCAAATTTAGTTATTTTTAGTAGACAGAGTTAGTTGGGGACATGTCCCATCAACTCTACAGTTCAGACAGTTTAGAGGCTTTTTGGATAGATGTATCAGTAGTCAGTCTCAATTTTGAGTATTTTTAGATGTTTTAAACCTTATGGCCAGTTTTTGCACTTATTATTTATATTATGCAGTGTTCGGGTATAGATATCAGTAGAGTGTTGGCTTGTGGTCCTTCAGGATCATGAGAACCGTGTTACATTCCGATATTAGAAAATTGGGTCGTTATAGTTTTGAACATGGATAATTGCATAATGTAACTTGTCTTTTTAAACTGTTGCATTACATTAATGAGTAAATGCATAAAATAGTTATGAAAAGGCCTCGGTGGCCATGGTTTTGGATTTAAATGGAATTTGAGAGTCTAATGGATATATGGATTGGTTTGACATTATTATTTAATCTTGAAAAAATATTTTGTTTGACGATAACAATGGTAAATGCCTCTGGGTTAATGGATGGTATTATGAGTAATATTTTAATTTCTGCTTAAAGGATATTGTGTAGCTCACTGTAGAGGTGGAAGATCCTGGGTGAACTAACACTAAAAACCACGTTTGCTGGCGTTGGGGTCTATATAACTATTTGAATGATACATACACTATATTATTTAAAATGGTTAATGCCTTGGTAGCTTTAACCCTTCCTCAGATTTCCTTGGTTCGTACTTATAAATGTACTAATGTCCTTTCAACAAGGAGAGCCCATGGGTGCCTTTAGGATAGAATAAGCTACATATTTTAGGTTAATGGTATAAACTCTCATATTCATGACCCTTGTCCCTATTCCAATATTCTACAAATATGTATATAAATATTGTGCATATTGTTTTGGCCAGTATTTTGCAATGGAATTATTTTCTCACTTTTACCTGAGTTACACCAGTTCTCGCTCTACTGACTATCCCAATATGCTATATCTTTCATGATGTAGGGTCTGAAGACTTTTTTGTTGCTCCTGTATAGCACTAGGTAATTTAGTATTCCTGTAGATCTTTTGTGAAATGGTGAGCCTTCATCTTTTGAAAGGCCGACCATTTTAATTATTTCATTATTGTTTTAGTATTTCTTTTGAATTTGTTTGGTCATAGTTGGGGGCATGTCCTGACTTAGCTTGGTATTCTATTTTTTTAGGCGATTATGGACAAGTGTAGGTTGGATGTTTTTTCTTGACCCTTAGTTTTTATTCGGTGTATCAATTTTTCTTATAATAATGTTTGGTTATCTTTCATTATATTCTTTTATTGTGTTCTAAATGTTAGGCTAAGGGGGTAGTCTCCGACTTATGGTGGGCTTGTGATACCGATTACGACTAGGCCATGGTTTGAGTAGTGACAGTCATGGTATCAGAGCACAGTTTAGGGTCTTTTAGTATTCCCAAATCCTTATCAATTAGAATCTCTTTTATGGGTGTGTAGCACACCACATATATAAGAGGGAGGCTATAAGGCATTTAGGAATATTTTCCTTTCTTATGTTCTATTTTGAGAAATAGAGTCTAGTGTCATGAAACTCCTTTAACTCCTAGTTTACTTGCCTTTCAAATTATGCCTCCCTAAAGATTTGATGTTCGTAGAATCTTTTTTCGAACCTCTATCCACCTAAGGAAAAGGTAGAGGGAACTCACTCTGTGTATAGGGTGAAAATCTGATCTAGTCTCCCTACTCTTGATTTTACTGCTCCACATAGGGTTCCACCGATCCTTTCTAGTCCTTCCTTAAGTGGTGATACTAATATTGAGTCACCTCGGGGGGATATCTCTAATGTAGAGTCCCATCAGTCTATTTGCATGATTACTTAGTTGGTGATATCTTAGTCTCATCAGTCTGGTCATGTTGGTTCTGCTATTAGCTCATCTGCGGTTACCAGGATTGGCCAGTTTATGAGGTTGAATCCCCCAGCCTTTATAGGCTCTAAGTTTGAGGAGGATCTTCTGGGTTTATTGATGAGATAAAAAAGATTTTTAGGGTGGTGCATATTACTGATTCTGAGGGTGTGGAATTTGTTGCATATTAATTGAAAGATATAGCTAATCAGTGGTATGAGGATTGGGAAGCAATGAGGGGTCATGATGTCGAGCCAGTAATGTGGGATGAGTTTTTAGGTAATTTTCTTAATCATTTCTTTCCTCGGGAGTTGAGAGAGGTTAAGGCTGAAGAGTTTTTGAACTTGAGGCGGGGGAAGATGAGTGTTAAAAAGTATGCACTGAATTTCCATCAACCATATCATTATGCACTAGAGTTGGTGTCTAATATGAGATCCTGTTTGAGAAAGTTTGCTTTTGGTTTGTCTCATAATTTGGTGCTAGAATATAAGGATACTATGCTGAATAATGAGATACACCTCTCTAGGTTAGAGGTTCACATACAATAGGTAGAGATGGTAGGCAGTGAACTAAGAAGAAGAATTGGGGGAGTTCTTATTCAACATCTAGTCTCCCTATCCTAAGTCTTCTGGTTATCTTTGTACATAGGCTAGTTAGAGTCCTGGGGAATAAGGTGCCCAATCTCAGGCTAGTCGATCTCAGTTGGCCTTACTTTATCCTTCTTATCAATTTTATGGTCAGCTTCACCATGGTTATTATGAGGAAGAGAGAAATTGGTGCTATAATTATTGTCAGATTTCTCATATACAGGGAGATTTTCCTTTATCCAGGTTGGAAAATAAAGCTAATAAGGTCTTCGTTGCCCCTTTTTCAGCTCCAAAACCTAAGGGCATTACTTCAGGTACCAACAATAGTCTAAATCACCGCTATGAACTTGCTACTAGTTAGGAGTTTGAGGCATCTCGAGATGTGATCACTGGTATGTTATAGTTTTTCTCCTATGATGTCTATTCCTGGCTTGATCTAAATTCTACCTTTCCTATGTGACCCCTTATGTGGTTGTGTATTTCATTTTTGGTCTTAAAAATATTTTTAATCCCTTCTTTATTTCTATTCTAGTGGATGATTCTACAGTTGCTAGAAAATCTATAAGGGTTGTATGGTGCCCATCTTTCATAGGGAGACATCGGTGGATTTGGCAGAGTTTGACATAGTTTACTTTGTTTTAATCTTGCAATGGAATTTCTTTATTCGTGCTATGCTTCTCTGGATTGTAGAACCCAAATGGTTAGTTTCTAATTTCCTAATGAGCCTGTAATTAAATGGGAGGGAAGTTTCTTAGTACCCAAAGGGAGCTTTAGCTCTTATCTTAGAGCTCAGAAGTTGATTTCCAAAGGGTCTTTGTATCATTTAGTTTGGTTTAAGGATTCTAACTCTGAGAGTACCTCTTTACAATCTGTCCCTATGGTTAATGAGTTTCCTAAAGGTTTCCCTGATTATTTTCCTGGGATTCTTCCCTATAGGTAAATAAATTTTGGCATTGATCTTCTATCGGATACCCATCCCATTTTCATTCCTTTTTATTAAATGGATCTGGATGAACTAAAGGAACTAAAGGTACAGTTAAAGGATCTTCTTGAAAGGGGTTTCATTCATCCTACCTTTCTCTATGGGGTTCTCCAATGCTCTTCGTACGTAAAAAAGATGTGTCCCTTCATAAGTGAATAGACTATTATCAGTTGAATAAGGTGACAGTAAAAAATAAGTACCTTCATCTTAAAATTGATGATATTTTCGACCAGCTTCAGGGTTTTAAGTGTTTCTCTAAGATCAATCTTTATTTGATCTATCAATAGTTGAAAATTAGGGAGGTAGATATTCCTAAGACTAATATCTAGACCTGGTATGACCATTATGAGTTTTTTGTTATGTTGTTTGTGTTGAATAATGCTTCAGTTGCTTTTATGGATCTTATGAATCAGGTGTTAAGGCAGTTTCTGGATTTCTTTGTTATAGTCTTCATTGATGACATCTTGGTGTATTCTAAGAGTTTAGATGATCATGCCAATCATCTTCCAATTGTTCTAAAAACTATTAAGGACTAGAAATTATACATGGAATTTTCTATGTGTGAATTTTGGCTAAGTGTTGTGACTTTTCTCAGACATATTGTTTCTACTGAGGGGATCAAGGTGGATCTGCAAAGAGTTGAGGTATCTAAGAGGTGGCCTGGACCTACGACTCTAACAGACATTAGGAGCTTCTTAGGATTGGTTGGGTGTTGTAGGAGATTTGTGTAGAGTTTCTCCTCTATTGATGCTTTGCTGATGAAGTTGACCTAGAAGAACATTAGGTTTTGTGGTCCGATGCTTGTGCGGGTAACTTTGAGAAGTGAAAGGATATGTTAACTTTAACACCAGTTTTGAACCTGATGAGGGACTGATTGTTTTGTTGCATATTTTGATATATCTTGTGTGGGACTATCTTATGTATTGATGCATCATGGTAAGGTTGTATTTTATGCTTCCAGGAAGCTTAAGGTTCATAAGATAAAATGCCCAACTTACAATTTAAACTGGTGGTTATGGTCTTTTCTTTAAAGATTTGATGTTATTATTTGTATAGGGAGCATATGGATATTAATTCAGATCATAAGAGCTTTCCATACATATTTAAGCAGAAGAAATTGAATCTCAAGCAGAGGTGGTGGCTCAAATTGCTTAAGGATTATAACATGAGCCTTCACTACCATCTAGGTAATGCTAATGTTGTTGTTGAGACTCTTACCATTTTGTCTATAAGTAGTCTATCTTACGTTGATGAGGAGAAAAAAAGGGTGGTGAAATATATTCACAAGTTAGCTAATTTGGGAGTTCGTATTTTGGACTCTGAGGATGGAGGGTGATTGTTTAGGAAGTGGTTAAATCATATTTTGGTGCCGAGGTAAAAGAAAAGCAAACTTAGGATCCTATATTTATAAAAATTAAGGGTGGCGTGGGTCAGCACAAGGTTATGGAATTTGAGATTAGGGGAATGGCATCTTGATGTACCAAGGAAGACTATGTGTTCTTGATATAGATGGGCTGCGAGAAAGGATTTTAACCAAAGCTCATGAGTCCAAATATACATTCCACTTGGTTTGACCAAGATGTATCATGAATTAAAGGAAATCTATTGGTGGAATAATACGAAGATAGATGTGACAAATTCCGTTGCTAACTGTATGATTTTCCCTCAAGTCAAGGTGGAACATTTGAGGCATAGTGGTGTGTCCCGATATTTAGAGTTGCCCATGTGGAAGTAGGAGATGATCAATATGGATTTTGTTATTGATCTTTCCCAGGTTCACAATTATTATGATTCTGTTTGGGTTAATATGGATAGAATAACCAAATCTGTACAATTCTTAACTGTGAGGACTAACTACTTGGGAGAGGATTATTCTAAGTTATTCATCTTGAAGACAGTAAAGTTGCATGGAGCTCCGATGTCCATCATTTCTATCTGAGGTACTTAGTTTTCATCTCACTTCTGGCATTCATTTAAGAAAGGTTTCGGTACTCAAGTGAACCTTAGTACCGATTTCCATCCTCAAATGGATGCACAAGTCAGATGTACTATTCAGATATTAAAGGATATGCTAAGGGTCTGTCTGATTATTTTAAAGGTAGTTGGGTTGATCATTTGCATCTTATTGAGTTTGTTTATGATAACATTAATCATTATAGCATCTAAATGTCTTCTTTTGAGGCTCTTTTTTGGTAGGAGGTGTAGGTATCCTATTGGATGGTTTGAGGTGGGTAAGATTAGATTATTTGGTCCTAAATTGGTTCACCAAGCAATGGAGAAGGTGAAGGTGATTATAGAAAGACTTAAGACTGCATTAAGTCACCAAAAGTCATATGCAGATAGCAGGCAAAAGGAGATGGAAATTGAGGTAAGTGAGTGGTTGTTCTTGAAGGTGTCTACTATGAACGAAGTCATGAGATTATATAAGAAAGGGAAGCACAGTCCCTGTTACATTGGTCGGTATCATATTTTGAGAAGAATTTGAAATTTTGCCTATGAGTTAGAATTGTCAGCCAGCTTGGCTTCTATTCGTCTTACTTTCCATGTGTCTATGCTAACAAAGTATATGGGGATCCTTTTTGGATAATCTTTATTGAGGATGTTGGTGTTAAGGACTTGTTGTCCTCTGAGGAAGTCTCAATTGAAATATTTGATAGGCAAGGTCATAGATTGGGGAAAAAGGATGTGGCTTCAGCGAAGGTTCTTTGGAGAAATCAAAAGGTGGAAGAAGCTACATGGGAAGAAAAGGAAGATATGAAGTCCAAATACCCGTTCTTGTTCCGCGTGTTGGATGAAAGTGTTTGAGGTATGAGTTTCATTTCCCTCTCATTGCATTTTGAATTTGTTATTTGATTCTGATGTATTCCCGTTTTTATCGTGCTGAAAGTGGCCTAACTCCTTATTTGGGGATGAATGATCCAAAGGGGGGATAATGTAATACCCCATAAGATTTTGATGATTTTATTTTTAACCCTCCTGTATTCGTAATCTCAATTTTTTACTTGAACTATGATTAAGGATGTTAAAAAGGTGATTTGGCAAAGGTTCAGACTTTTTCAAAGGGATTTTGGGCTATTTGATTTGGCAAAGGTTCAGAATTTTTGAAAGGGATTTTAGGCTTGTTTTTAACTCCGAGGCAGTGTGCCTCCGCAATAGTGGCATGCAACGAAGGTTACCCTCAGCGATAATGGCGAGGCACGAAGGCTGATAAGGGCACGCCATGCTTAAAATCGTCTAGTTTTTGCCTTTTCACTTAGGATGAGTGTTTTTGGTCATTTTACCCCTTTCATGACTTTTAAATATAAAATAACCCCTTTTCCTTCAGTTTTCAAATATCAAAATCATTCTTTTCTTCTATAACTGAAAACCAAAGATCAAGGGTTTCACATAGGATTCACCATTCAAGCTCTAAATTTTGAATTCTCTTCAACTGTTCTACATTTCAAGCATGCAACTTATTCCCTAAACTAAATTTCACATGTTGGCATGTATTTAATCATTATCCATGTGATTTGAATTATGGGTTTGAAATAAGGTTCAGGGATTTTGGATTGGAGTTACTTGATTTAATTTTTCCATGTTTTAAATTGTTGATTCATTCTTTATTTATGGTTTTGGGGACTAAATGGGTGCATTGTTATGGGAATTGGAATTGGAATGGGGAACATGGTTTTCCCTAAATTGATGACTTTTTCGCTTGGTAATGGCATTAACCTCAACCCACTTCATAAATTTGGTTTTGAACATGGATAATTACATAAGGTAACTTGTCTTTTTAAGTTGTTTCTTTGTATTAATGGATAAATGGATAAAATGATTTCAGAAAGGCCTTGGTGGCCATGCTTTTGGATTTAAATAGAACTTGGGGGTCTAATGGATATATGGATTAGTATGGAATAACTATATAAGCTTGCAAACATATTTGGTATGACGATGCCAATGGTAAATGCCTTAATAAATGACTCCTGGGTTAACGGATGGGATTATGTGCAAAATGGTTTTAATTTGGGCTTAAGGGGATTGTGTAGGTCACCGTGAAGGTGGAAGGTCCCAGGGGCCAACATTGGAAACCAAGTTTTCCAGCGTGGAGGCCTATATGACCATGTGCATGGTACACATATTATATTATTTGAAATTGTTAATACCTTTATGTCTTTATCCCTTCCTTGGATTTCCTCAATTCGTGCAACTACATACACTGGGGCTCTTTCAGTGGGGAGAGCTGAACCTATATAGCTTTAGGTACCTTTAGGATGGAGAAAGCTACACAGTTAAGGTTAATGGTTTAAACTTTCATGTTCATGACCCTTATCCCTATCCTCGCATTCTACATATATGTATATAAATGTTGTGCATACGGTTTTGACTTGTCTATGGCAATGTAACCATTTTATTCCTTTTCCCTGAGTTACACGCCAGTGCTCGCCCCTTTGACCATCCCAGGATGTTATATCATTTTATGATGTAGATTCTGAGGAATTTTTTATTTCTCCTGTGCAGCTCTAAGTGATTCAGTATTCTTGTGGATCTATGATGAAGTGGTGAGCCTCCATTTTTTGAATGTTTGGTCATTTCATTGATGTCCTTATTGTTTTACTATTTCTCTTGGGTTCTTTTGGTCATAGTAGGTGGTATGTCCTAACTTAGATTGGTATTATAGTTTTAGAGGGTCTTAACTCTTCATTTATATTTGGTTTATCTATTCTCCTTATCATCATGTTTGGTTGGTTTATGCCGTATTCTTTTATTGCTTTCAAAATGTTAGCATAAGGGGGTGGTATTTGGTTCATGGTGGGTTAAGATACTTATCACGACTACGCCCTGGTTGCAGTTGTCACATTTCCCACTCACAGCATTCTAGAAAGTCACCTCAGTCGACCTTGTAGAGTTGTACATGAGCAATTTTGATGTTATTCTTGGCATGGATTGGCTCCACTCTTGCTACGCCTCAGTTGATTATACAAAGGGTGCATCTATAATCATGTGTGGGTTAAAGATTCAAGACCTAAAACCCTAAGTCTGAGTTAGTTTCTCTGGTAAATAAATTTCTAGAAGTATTTCCTAAAGATCTTCCTGGAGTTTCTCCCAAGAGAGAAATTGACTTCATAATAGATCTTCTTCCGAATACCTAGATAATTTCTATTTATCCCTATATAATGGCTCCAGTTAAGATTAACGAATTAAAGGAACAATTGAAAGAACTCCTATATAAGGCTTTTATCAAGCCTAGTACCTCTCCACGAGGTTCCCTTGTTCTTTTTGTGTGCAAGAAAGATGGTTTTCTCAGAATATGCAGCAACTATCGTCAATTGAACAACGTTGTGGTAAAGAATAAGTCTCCCATTCCCAGTACTACTAACTTATTTGACCAACTTTAGGGTACCAACTATTTCTCTAAGAAAGAATCAGATTGGGCCATCATCATCTCAGAGTCAGACAATGTGACATTCCAAAGATAGACTTCAGAACTCAGTATGGCCACATTAATGACGACTAATGACAACAACTCTGATGATGACACATTGTCAGACTAAACAAGTTGTCAGGAGGACTCATAGTCACAATAGCGAAAGATAAAATTTCAGTCTGATGACAATGACTCTTGATTATGACTTATTGTCAGACTAAATGAGCCGTCAGGAGGACTCATCATCATAATAGTGAAGAACCAAAATTTTTGTCCTCTGGTTATGACTCCAGGACACGACTCGTAGCCTAACCCTACGATTTATTGCGACTTCTCCATGATTTTCTAAACTATTTTAGAAGGGCTGTTTGTCCTTTTCACACACTTTTAACCTCAAAACTATGTCGTTTAAGCTTTTTAAAGGCTAGAATATATGTGAAAAATTCCCCAAGTTCCTCATTATCTTAACATTCATTTGACACTTAGCTTTAAATAGAAAAAAGGGCGATTGTCTTCTCCAAAGGCAAAATTAGGGTTTTTCAAATTCCAACTCTAATTCCAAAGAGTTCTTCAAGGTTTCCATATACAGGTATGTGAGGTTTCATCAATGGGTTTCCTTCCACGCATTGAGTCCCTAACATTTCTAAATTTCTCAAATTATATTCACCCTTCAAAGTTAAGGTTCCATGAAAAGTATAAGTTCCCTAAATTTATCAGTATATTTTTGTAACTAAACCATGATTATATGTTCCTTATGGGTATGAGAATCTTTCCATATTTAGAATTATGAAATCTCAGTATATTTATTAATTGTTGATTTTTGGGTTAGAATTATGAAATTCAATATCATGATTAGTTTTTACTATTGCCATATGTAGTTGCATCCTTCAAAGCTAGTGGGTAATGAACACCTAATACCTAGAAATTCATTAATACACTTGTGAATGCCGTGACTTCTATTTATATGTTATGGAGTACTTTTAGATTATGGATTTATTATCAATTTTAAAAATATTATTATTATTAAGCATTTTCAGTTAGCAATGTCATTTATTTAGGAGTGGGAATTAAATCCGATCAAATGCAGGGATATAGTCTCACTAGTCTGTTAGTTTAAGACCATTAGTACAAGACCCTAAGTTCCAAAACTGTGATGCCACCGTAGGTTATAAATGGACACCCGTCAGACTAGGATTAACACCTTACTCCTTTCGAACATCAGTTTAGTAGATCTATATCAGTCAATGTTCGTACCTTTGGTAAGGTATTGAACACCTATAATACCCCAAGTTCTGGACACTGAATTTTTCTTGTATTTGAGTACACTGCCAAGACTATGACTCAGGTGACGAGTCTCAGTCATTCTTTACGAATCGTAGGGTAGGACTCATAGTCCCACCAATTTTTCTGTCTTGCTCATGACTAGACCCCATGAGTCATAGGGCACAGTGAGGGACTCGTGAACATAGCAATGAAGGTGTCCAAAGTTTTTGCCTTGATCGCGACTCCTCTTCATAGGTCGTAGGGTTAGATCACAAGTCGTAAAGAGGGACTCGTGACCACAATAGTTTGGTTTCCCTGAGTTACTTCCCAAATCATTAGTCAAGGCAATAAATCAAAACTAGTCATTATGAATCGTCACCTAACCTATAATGACTGACGACAGTCTTTTTGCATTTTAATTAAAGGTACTTTGGTCATTTCCACTCTTCACACTTACAACCATGACTTAAAAACACTTTTAGATCTCATTAACATCTATAAACAAATCATAACGCCACTCTCTCTTCTCTAAATCCCCAATCAAGAAAAAAGTTAGGGTTTACAAGAAATTAAATCTCTGGGCTTAGAACATCGAATTACTTTTAAATTCTTGTGTATTTCAGGCAAGTCTCTTCTCTTTAACTTGATTTTCATAAAAGCATGTGTGTTCACTTGTTATCTATGCGATTTTGATGTTGGCTTGAAATTAGGTTGAGGGTTCTTGGATGGTCATTACTTGTGCTGGATTTCCATGGTTTAAATACATTGTTTATCCTTTATTAGATAAATTTTATAACTAATTGGGTTCATGGGTATGGTGGATGGAATGGGGATCGTAAATTCCCTCAAATTTTTAGATTTTGTTTTGAAATTGGTATTAACCTCAATCCAGTTTGGTAATTTGGTTTTGAAATGTGGATATATGTATGAATTTAAATTAGCCTTGGAACCTGATGTGCAAGCCTTCTGTTAGCACCGTTGCCAGGGAATACGATTTCAGATTGAGTATATCTGTGATAATTAACTCATAGTAAGTTTCCTGGTTTTACTTTTATTTTTTTTATCTCTGCATGGTAGTTAGCGTGTATGCCAAGTACACGGAGTTCAAGTGAACCGTTTTACCACTACATCTTGAACCTTAGTTGATCGGTAGAATGAAAGACCCACAAAAAGCAGGATGACTAGCCGCCATGGCTAGGTCTCAGTTAAATCAACAGAATGTAGATAACCTAGGTCGGGAACCAAATTCGGATGAAGAGGAACTGGGAGATGATGATCTATTGGGACCGGGAAATTGTAGGCGCGCATAAGATAAACAGAGATCTCCCATTCAGAGCGAGGTGGGATCTCAAACCTGTGTAGTATGATATTAGTGATGATAAGGAAGGAATGGATGGAGGAGGTGAAACTGGAGCTATTATTCCTCCTTCTTTGTCACCCGGAGCTAAGTTCCATATTAAAAGCACGATGATTCAAATCCTCCATCTTAAGGGCTTATTTGGTGGACTCCAGGGAGATAATCCCAACATTCATTTAGTGAATTTTGTCACTATTTTCAAGTCTTTTGATAACCCTAGAGTAGGATAGAATGTCATCCTCCTGTGCTTATTTCCATTGTCTCTGTCTGGGGAGGCAACATTGTGACTAAATGACCTGACACCCATTTTTATAACCAACTGGAGGCAGTTGAAAGAGGCTTTCCTAGAAAGGTTTTTTCCCCCTTCCAGAAGGGTACAACTAAGGGATAAGATCAGCAACTTTAGGCAGCTCCCAAATGAAGCCCTCCATAAGACATGAGAGAGGTTAAAAAAAAGCAGATGCAGTGCCCGAACCATAATATAACGGATATTCATTTGATGGAGACTCTTTATTGGGTGTTGAACTCTATTACAAAGACAGTTGTTGACAATGCTGCAGGGAGATCATTCGTGGATCTCACTTTTCAAGGGGCTTCTGAGATGCTTGATCGAACAACCAAACAAAGTAAATCTTGGCATACTAGTGAATCTATGGTAGCAAGACCTACTCTTTCTATTGGTATGACTCCTAATCAACGTAGAAAGAAGGAGGAGCGGGATCAGGATATGGCGCACTTGAAAATGCAGATGGACTTGTTGACTAAGCATTTATTATCTGCAAAGATAGTGAAAATAAAAGCCATCAAGTCCCAAGGACAACTTGATTCTGATTCTGAAGAGAAAGCGAACTATCTTAATAACCTGAGGGATTCCCGATGTAGTAGACAAGGAAATCAAGGTTACACTTATCAGGATAAATCGAGTTATAGAGATCGTGACCAAGGGACTTCGAAGAATAAGACTGTTAGGAGAGGAATTTATGTGCCTCCTGGTATCGAGACAATGCTGCTACTTGATATGCCCAAATTACACCTCTCTTATGAGAGACTAAGCGGTCGTTGTCAAATATATAACGCAACTAGGTTGGGGTCGAATCCCACAGGGAATATGATGCTAATTAAGTTGTGTGCAGATTAGTTGACTTTTAATCATTCGTTTCCGTAAAATAAATAGAGAGATTTGATTCAGTTCACAAATTAATGGTTTCAGTTTAACAAGATGAAATATGTGTAGTAGTATTCGAATTTAGACAAATAGCAAGCTAGGGTTATGTCCACCTTGTAGTTTTCAATACTTTCTAACTATGGGCTTTACGAATTCATATATGCATCATGCTTACAGAGAAGCGTATTGTATTTAATAACATAATCCTAGTGTTTCTTAACCATCAAGGACTAATTTGCTTTAGTTCTCTCGAATCAAAAGCGTTTACCAAAAACAATGTGAAATCTCCACGTAGTTAATCCTGCTAAGGCATTAACTTATGAAATAGGGGTTGGTAATCCTATTTTCTTGTCACTACTCCCTTTTTCGAACATCAACCTTTCTTTCGAACAAGTTGAATTTTAAGGCATATCCTCTATGTTTGCAACCACGAGAATTCAAGATAAGCGAAGAGAGTATGATATAAACAAATCAATGCATAATGAATTCAAAACCCAAAGTGATAGATTGTATGCTACAAGGCTTCCATAACCTAAACTAATAAACTTTGATACTCATGAATAAAATGAAAATCATAATATAAATATTCATCATACCAAAAACTAGAAGAAGATCTTGGTGTTCGAAGAGGGAAAACAAGAGAAAAATATTTTTTCTCTCTCCTCAAGATAGGACGCCATTTTTAATAATCCTTTCTCTCATAATTGCCTTATAAGTCCCTGACTAATTATAAATGACAAACTAGTCTTGGACATAGTTTCTAGGCACCACATTTGGTCCATATTATTACTCTTTCTTTTGTCATATGCCATTTGTATTCCATAGTCTCATTATGTCTTCATCTACCTCATTAATAGCTGAAATTATGCTAATCACATTGGTTAGCTCGATGACATAGAAGTAGAGTAAAAACATAAGAAACTAGGCATTTTGTTCTCTAAACTTAGCTAAAACATAGATAAGTTATGGTGCTTAGGAGTATAAATACACCCAAGATCACCACCCTACACTTAAAGCTTTGTTCGTCCTTGAACAACATATCTATTTATGCATACTACACAAGCATTAGCACCCACAAAGAAAGACAAGATGCTCAAATAGGCTCACACAACAATTATAAACAAGAAGTAAATTCAGCAATCATTACTAGAGACAACCTACCCTCAAGAATAGACTCATTAAGTTGGTATTTCATGAATAACATTTAAGCAAAGAAATCATATAAATTACCAAATATTCATCAACCTTGTGCCCTCACAACAAGAAAGTTACCCATAATCACTCTGAATTAGGATCAAATAGGTGTTTTACGGGTTATAATACAGGCTAAAGGATGGGTAGGAACTATTTTGGCCAGAAATAGTCACTATTTTTCCTAAGCGCTTTAATACACTACATTATGCAATTAAGACCGATCTCTAACAACCAACTTCCACTTATGCTATCTTCACAGATTTGGTTTTCACCCCAACTCAGTTAAGCTCAATTAATAACACTATTGTGGGAGTATGCAACCCTTTCAAATGTATATATATATATATATTACACCCTTTTCACATTACGCACCCTTATAATAGCCACCCTCAACTTAAGAGATTTGCCTTAGTTGAGGTGCACAATGTCCAAGAAGGACCAGGGCCAAAACAGGTCCATTGAAACATGTCCAGGATAAAATTTGGAACTTTTTTTTTTACAATTTTCACTACTCCCAACTACATCAATTTCACATGCCAATAACTAGACTTTGGGTCATCAATTTCACCTTTTTCCTCTAATTGTCAAACTCCTAACTAAAATTGATTTTACATTAAAGTGCTTAGGAGCTTTTGGAACAAATTACGGTCTATTAAGAAACGGATTAGGCTAAATATGAGGCTAACAAAAGAACAAGCTAAAGGCTCAAAGGGGCTAGCTAAGATAATGTACAAAGGTAGGTCAAAAGAAGGTATGAACAATGGCTATCAAAGAAATGCCTAAATCATCTCCCAAACTCACAATCTTTATTTTACTTTGCACACACACCAGGCAAGTTCTAGCATCAATTGTAATAAGGAATATACAATAGTCTTACACACTCATGGAACATGGTCAACTCAATTAAGAGCACTATAGATTCTCGACCCAACATTTACATGAATTCAAATAAAACCAACAATCTCAACAAGAGTCACAACTAGAGCCTAGGTGTTTCAAATATAATAATCCATCACATACTTATGTTATAATGTCATGTGATCCACAAGAACAGTTATATGTAATTAAATGACTAATTTTCTCTTAAGACGGTCGTCATCCATCCATCATCGAGAAAAACACCTAATTATGACTAAATAGAATAAACATCTAACAAGAAAAAAAATAAACAAAATAACTAATCCTATCACAGAAGAATGCTAAGGAGAAGGTACAAGGAAAATGTACTATTTTCTTACAAAACAAGTAGCTAAGTAACCATCCACCCCACACTTAGGCTAAGCACTGTCCCAAGTACAAATAACAAGGTAAAGAACCTGGCTAGTAATACTCCTCATCCTTATTAGGAGTCCTGCCACCTGCGTTGAGATCATTATCAAAGCCACTTTTCCTGTGTTTATCATATCATCCACATCAGCCACACATAATGAAACTAACTATAATTAAGATGAGGGTGGTGAAGTCACCACCCCCCACACTAAATTTGTTACTATCAACCAATTAAGTATTGTTGCCGGGTACTGAGACTTCACCAACATACACTATGACATGGTGCATCAACATTAGTTACAATACAATTCACTCACTTTAATTCCCCCAATTCTATTTCAATGAAGCACTTTTTTAACAAAATCATGCCCTACATTGTCAACCATATCAAAATATACAAAACACCATCACTTTCACAACATCACCATGGCAAGAATTTAATTCGTAATCCTTAAGAAATCAATTAGCTATAACATAGAGTCACAATAACTAAGGATTAAGAAAGTAAAACTTACCTTAAAGATGGAAGATTAGTGAAGGACAAAGGGAATGGTGAGAGCTCAATATTGTATGGCTTAAGGGTAAAATAAGGATGAATTTGAGCATTCAGGGTGTGAAGTCTATTTAAAGAATAAAAATCTAGGTCGGGTTGACCTAAGTTAAAGTTGTATATTAAGCTAACATTAGAGAGGTGTGCGGCGCACAACTTATCGCACAACATTAAGTGTGTGTTGCATTAGGCAGCACACACTTAAGACAGTGAGCATATGAGTTATGGTGTGCGATGCACATGTTATCGCACAACTGAAGGTATGTGACGCACAAGTTATCGGACAAGTTACATTATGCGGCGCATATGGTATCGCATAGTTGAGGCAGTGAGCATGTGCAGAGTATTAGGCAGCGCACATATTATCGCACACCTTAAAGTATGCGGCGCACATTGTATTGCATAGTTGAGACAATGAACATGTGCGGAGACTTATTCAACATATAAGTTATCGCACACTTTGAGGTTTGCAGCGCACATGTTTTTGCATAACTTAAGGTGTGTGGCACACATCATGCCACCCATTTTTGTCTATGTGAAGCAATGTGTTTAGGAAAACTTGTGAAACATGTTTAGGCAATGCCTTTATCATGATCTATGCAAACTTGGACGTCATGCACCCCATTCTCCATATAAATCCTTAAGAAAGGTCTGTACCGCAAAGGTTTCTCCCCTGTACTCCCATTGAGGTCAGTGGTGGGCTTTGGGGTCGGCCTTGTCAGCCCAATCCCTACGCTACGACCACAAAACTCATTGAAAGTCACTAAATAAAGTTATACCTCAAAACTTTTTGGGTCGAATTAACATAATTCGAGGCACGACTCTAATGTGAATCATACTTGAGCCTTACATATTTGACCACTCCAACTTACCTGTAATATTCCCATCACTCCTAAACTTACCATCGTTAACATAGCTCAATTCCAAATCAAATTTGGTACTAATCTCCTTCTTAGTACCTCATGCACCTACACTTAATCAAAAGCAACAAAAATGATTAGAAGGATGGGTTTCCTCCCACCAAGCGTCGTAGTTTCGATCGTGGCTTGACTCTTGTTTTTGTATTTTTGTTTAACATGATAAAATAAAAATAAAATCATGGGCTGCCTTTCATACAGTGCCTGATTTAACATCGCGGCATGACTCGATTATATTAACCACTCAGACTTCGTCAAGATATATCGATGATACCATTTGTACCTTATTTGTTGGATCAAGATAATGCTTTATTCCTAGTCCAACCACTTTGAAATCACTCACATCCTTGCTTGCAAGTTCAACCAAACTAGCTATTGTCTCTATAACAGACTTATTCTTAACTGGTGCATCTTGATCATCTTCATAGAATACATCAACAATCAAGAAGACACTCATCTCCTTTTGTTGTTTCATAGACCGATATACATCAAAACTATCTTCTTTCTTGTTGAGCCTAAATTTTAGCTCATTCAGCTCTATGTCAACTAACACTCTTCCAATTGCTAATAACGGCCTACCAGAAATTATGGATACTTCAAAGTCTACTTCGTAATCAAGAATTACAAAGTTGGCAGGAAATATAAAATCTGCAACTTTTACAAGTACATCATGTAGAATCCCAATTGGCCTTTTTACCAATCTATCCTCCATTAAAAGCCACATATTGGTGGGTGTAGAATCTCCCAACCCCAATTTCTTAAAAACTGTCAATGGCATAAGATTTATACTTTCCCCAAGATCACAAAGGGCCTTTTCAAACATTAACAATCCAATCGTACATGGAACAGTAAATGCTCCCGGATCAACTTTCTTCTGGAAAATAGATCTTGTAGCAATAGCACTACAATGATGAATATTGTCTAACATTTCATAGATCAAAATCCTTTTCTTCATCAACAGGTCTTTCATAAACTTAGCATATCCGGGCATCTATTTTAGTGCTTCAACTAAGGGCTCATTGACTATCAACTGCTTCAACATAGCCATGAATTTACTAAACTTACCATCATATTCTTTCTTCTTTAATAGTTATGGAAATAGGGTTGGTGGCCTTGGGATTTCAGTTGGAGCAACTTTTACCTCCTTTCTTATGTCTTGCTCTACATCACTAACATGTTTTGACTTAGGTGGTTGTTCCACTTCCGCACTCTTTTTTTTCAATCTTCCCAACTCCACAGGTAACACTGAATATTCACCAACCATCTCCCAATTTATTTCGACCGCATCAATATGAGAGGATGATCCTAATCTTGGACTAGACAATATCTTACCACTCCTAGTGGTAATGGCCATACACGATCCATAAATCCTTGGATTTTGAACTGTATCACTCGGTAGAGTCCTATTTTGTCTTTGGTTGAATACTGCGGATAATTGGCTCATCCGCTGCTCTAGTTGTTTAATAGCAATTTAGTGTGATTTTAATAGTTGACTCATGGAAGATATGTCACTCTTCATAGTATTCACCCCAGAATTGGTCACCTCAACTCCCTTTAATAGTTTCTCCATCATATCCTCCATGGATATTTTTCCTGAACTGGTGGTAGAATTATCATGGCTTCCAGGAGGTACATACAATCCACTCATGTCACTTTTATTCTTCCAATATCCTTGATGGTTCCCACCTTGGTTTCCTTGACCACCGGTCCGAAAACCCCCCTGGTTATGCAAGTAGTTAACCTCTTCCTTAGTGTTTGATTCAAATCCCTTAACATGGGACCCCACAGCTTTTACCTTTTCTGTATTCCCTAATAGCAAATATTTCATAAGAAAATCCATCTGGTTTTTCATGTGAGCCATATCCTAATCACGCTCCTTTTCTCTCTTACGCTACTCTGCTGATATTACACTAGACCTAGTATTGCTTGCTACTATAGAATCTCTGGTATGCCAAGCTCTACTTGTCTTAGTCATTATTTCTAACATATTTGCAGCCTCAGTAAAGGTGAGCTCCATAAAAGCTCCTCCTGTAACATTATCCACTATTGACTTTGTAAGTGAGTTCAAAGTTGTGTAGAATATTTCCATCAAGTGTTCATCAGTCATCTTATGGTTTGGGCATTGAGTCAACTTCTTTTAAAATCTTTCCCAAGTATCATGCAAAGCTTCATTAACCAATCTCCTAAAGTTGCTGATCTCATCCCTCAACTGTAACATTTTGGAGGGTGGAAAGAACCTTTCTAGGAAAGATCTTTTGAATTGCCTCCAGTTTGTTATACAATCAGGAGTTAGCTCATTCAACCACAAAGTTGCCTCTCCAGACAGAGATAGTGGGAACAATCTTAAATGAATAGCATTTTGTCCCACTACAGGATTATCAAATGACTTACAAATACTGATGAAATTCACTAAATATAGATTTGGATCATCATCAAGTAATCCACAAAAGAGTCCTTTCAGATTCAGTAGCTAGATCATAGTACTAGTGATGTTCTATTTCACCCCAGGAGCTAGTAGTGGTAGAACGATTGCCCCTGTAGATCCATTTCCATCTAAATCATCCTTATCGTTGTCAATATCAAATTATACAGCTTGGCAGTCTGGTCTTCCTCTGAATGGACGATTTTTATTTACAAGAGCAACTACCCCTACTGCGCCTCTCCTATTAGTCGGGTCAATTATATCATCCTCTCTTAGGTCCTGTTCATCTAGATTAGGTACCCGACCAGGGTTATCTGCATTCTATAGATTTAATTGAGTATTAGCTAAAGCAGCTAATCTTTCAGCTTCATGTTGGTTAGCTATTCTTTTAATGAGATGTGGTTCAAGATTAAAGGGTAATAATGGTTCTCCTGAACTTCTGCTTTGTGGCACAAACAACAATAAGACTGTAACAAACAAAAACAAAAAATAAACTTAAAATCAAGAAACTTGACTAATAGTCAATTAACACACATAATATCAATCGACAACTGTATTCCCCGGAAACAGTGCCAAAATTTAATATGCCTAAGTTACACCTCTCCTACGAGAGAGTAACCGGTCGCTGTCAAATCTATAACCCAACTAGGTTGGGGTCGAATCCCACAGGGAATATAGTGCTAATTAAGTTGTGTGTACATTAGTTGACTTTTAATCATTTGTTTCCATAAAATAAATAGGGGTATTTGATTCAGTTCACAAATTAATGGTTTCGGTTTAACAAGATGAAATATATGTAGTAGTATTCGAATTCAGAGAAAAAGCAAGCTAGGGTTATGTCTACCTTATAGTTTTAATACTTTCTAACTATGGGCTTTACGAATTCATACATGCATCGTGTTTACAGAGAAGCGTATTGTATTTAATAAAATAATCCTAGTATTTCTCAACCATCAAGGACTAATTCACTTTAGTTCTTCCGAATCAAAAGCGTTTACCAAAAACAATACGAAATCTCCAAGTAGTTAATCCTGCTAAGGCATTAACTTATGAAATAGGGGTTGGTAATCCTATTTTCTTGTCACTACTCTCTTTTCCGAACTTCAACTTTTCTTTCGAACACGTTGCATTTTAAGGCATATCCTCTATGTTTGCAACTACGAGAATTCAAGATAAGCGAAGAGAGTATAATATAAACAAATCAATGCATAATGAATTCAAAACCCAAAGTGATAGATTGTATGCTACAAGGCATCCATAACCCTAACTAATAAACTTAGATACTCATGAATAAAACAAAAATCGTAATAGAAATATTCATCATACCAAAATCTAAAAGAAGATCTTGGTGTTCGAATAGGGAAAACAAGTGAAAAATATTTTTTCTCTCTCTCCTCAAGCTAGGACGCCACTCTCCCTCTTTAAAAATAATACAGAATAATTTAATTGATGACTAAAAATTCAGAATTAAGCCTTTTAATAATCTTTTCTCTCATAATTGCCTTCTAAGTCCCTGACTAATTATAAATGCAAACTAGTCTTGGACATAGTTTCTAGGCGCCACATTTGGTCCAGACTATTACTCTCTCTTGTGTCATATGCCATCCATATTTCATAGTCCTATTTTGTCTTCATCTACCTCATGAGTACCTGAAATGATGCTAATCACATCGGTTAGCTCAATTACATAGAAGTAGAGTAAAAACATAAGAAACTAGGCATTTTATTCTCTAAACTTAGGTAAGACATGGATAAGTTATGGTTCTTAGGCGTATAAATACACCCAAGATCACTACTAGCTTAGGGAAAATATCCATGGAGAACATAATGGAGAGGTTGCTAAAAAGAGTGGAGGCCAGCAATGCAGGTGTAATAACAATGAAAAGTAACTTTTCTTCATTGAGTCAGTTGGAAAACCCACACTCAATTTCAATCAAACATTTGGAGCAGTAGATGAGCCAACTTTCAGTAGTATTGAATCAGAGAAAGAGCAGAACATTACCTAGTGACATAGTTTAGAATCCTCGCAATAATGGTACTTGTATGACAATTGCCACTCGGAGTGGTAAGATATTACTGAGCCCTTCCTTGGGGAAAACTGTGAGCCAATATATAGTTGGAGAAGATTGTGAGACGAAGAAAATCAATTTAATGGATTCTAAGAAGCTGGATGGCATTGATGTCCCTTTGAGTCATCAGCAGAGAAATGAGTTGGAAAAAAGAAAAGGCTCGGAAAAGGAAGTAGTGTTAAATTAGGCATTGCTTGGAAGGCAATCCTAAGCATTTTTTTTGTTTGTATTTGTATTATGTGATTGACATCAGATCTCTGCACCTATGGTGCCACAGGTATGTTTCTAACTCTCTTGTTTAGTTTGATGTATTGGGGACAATACATGATTTTAAGTTGAGGGTAAGACTGCTTGTGGGTGTTGATGTTCTCTTGGGGTTTTTGTTGTCGTGCCATTTTTCCCTAGAGTCTTGTTCCTAGTAGATTTGGTATGATTAGGTGTACAGAGTTTTATTTTGTGATGTGTTGCGGTTAATTGGGAGAAAAATAAGTATCTAGGCAGTTTACATATTTTTTAATTGATTTTTGCGAATGATAAATGCCTCTCCAATTGTCTATTTTGTAACTATGTGATGTGCATCTATATGCGACTACTATAAATATTTTTATTGCATTTCTATTAGGGACATGATAATTATTGTTAACAATTGCATGAACCGGATAGGTAGTAGCTTGTGGTGTACCTTTGTCCCATATGTTTGTGAGATACTACCTAGTTTCCGTTGTGTGTTAAATCCAGAACTTTCTCGATTGGTCTTGCCTTGGTTGTAGGAGAGTGGTTAGGAAAGGATCATAGGCCATAAAGTCCACTTTTAGCTTAAATGACCTTCCATGTTTTAATAATATCCCTTGATCTTGATTTTGAGCGTGAATGCCTATATATTGTTTTTGTTATACCTACCACCTTCCCACTTGTATCACAATAAACCTGTTTTGGCCCTGGTCCTCCTTGGGCATTGTGCACTTTGACTTAGGTAAATCGTCTAAGTTGAGGGTGGCTGTCATAGGGGTGCATGATGTAAAGTGAGATGAAGAAGGGTAAAATAAAATTAAAAAATGCAAGGCTGGGAATAGTAGAAAAAGAATAATAAAAGAGAAAATAAAAGACTAAAGGACCGCATCCACCTTGAATTTTCTTCAATAAAGAAATGGAGAAATAAGTTAAAGGTTGATAAGTGAAACCCCAAAAATAGTGTAGTGCCAAGGAGGCTTAGTCACTTTAAATATCCTTACGTATCATACCAGCTCCAAGCCTATATTACAAACTAAAGAAAACTCCTATAGTGATCCTAGCTTAACGGTCTGAAAGCCTCAGTGTTGAAAATAAGGGCAAGCTTATGGTATTTGGCATACATTAGCTGGAACTTTATTTTGAAAGTGAGTGTCTCTTGACAATCCCTGCATTTACGTACTTGCTTTCATATATGATCTATGAGGGAATTTTTTGTTGTAAGGGCACATCGGTTAGATTGCTAGCTGCTTACTTGTTTGGGTAGTGTAACTTGTACATATGCATGGTTATTATTGCTATTTGATGCCATATCTAGATTTCTTTGTGTCACATTGTTGATCATTGATATACACAGTTGGGTTTGAAGGTGATTGAAATTGGAGAGGGTAATTTGTTTTGAGAAAAAATTGATAATCGACTGCCATAGGTATTTTTGTTTCTCTTGATTAAACATCGTAGTATGGTGTTAATTAGTTGCTTGAGGCCAAGAAATTGTTTTAAAGTGAGGGTGTTGATGTGCTAGCCTTCTATTAGCACATTTAAGACTTTTAACTTGAAATAGTTGTAAGTTCTTAAGTAATTACTGTTGTTTTTTATTATATTTCATGTGATTTTGTAGGAAAGTCAAGATGCATGAACATATATGAAAGCTACGTTAGGAAGGATGATTTTTGGTGAAAGAGGAGAGAAATTAAGTTCTGGAGATTTCATCTGGCGACTTGGTCTGATAAGCTATCAGATCTGTTATAAGCTATCAGAACATATCATCATGTATAAGCAAAGAACAAGAAAGGTGAAGTATTTTTGATAATATTTTTTGATAAGTTATCAGATTTGTGAAAAGTTGTCACACATGTCGTCACACATGGGCAGAAGGTCTGAGGACATTTTCTAATAAGTTGTCATATTTGTTATAAGTCATCGCACATGTCGTCACACATGGGCAGAAGGTCTAAAGACATTTTTTGATAAGTTATCAGATTTGTGACAAGTCATTATACATGTTATCACTCATGGGCAGAAGGTCAGACGGCATTCTCAGAAAAGCTATCAGATATGTGATAAGCAATCAGATATGTCGTCCGCTAAAGGAGAAAAAAGCTGAATTTTAACTTTGATTTTTTCTTAAAGTATGAATTTAAATAGTAGCTTTTAGGGTTTCATGGAGTATCTGGAACTGATTCCAAAGTCTAATTTACTTCTTTTTTGGGTCTCTTAACTTTGAATTCAATTTTCAATTCTTTGATTGAGTTGTGGGATATTCTTCTTGAACTTGGAAGAGCATCAACCTCAGACTTTGTCTTTTGTAAGTTTAATTTCTCTGAATGATGAATACAATTATTGCCATCTCTTTTTTTCTCATGTGGAACTAAAACCTATAACTAGGGTTGTGGGATCTATGATTATTCCTCCATGGATTTAATAGTTGGTTAGGGTTTGATATATTGTGGGTACATCTTTATAATTCCTTTTTAATGATTGTTTTCTATTGGTTCCAAATAATAGATCTTCCCTTACGTTTTTATGCTCGAACGGAGAAATAAACTAAAGGTAGTGAATTATCAACGAGGATTTGGGAAGGTTAATTTTCTATCTAATGACTAATGTTGTAACAAAATTAATCAACTTGAGATAAAATCAGTATGAATAGAAGGTTTTCCTATGTTCGAGAGAATTAGGGAGAATTACATCTAGGTAGGTTGAGAAACATTTAGATGGACAGTCGATACTGATAATTTGGTGTTTCCCACAAGTCATGAGAATCCAGCACTACAACTATTATTCAATGAGGGGTTAGTAATCATAGTGATCACAACCCTAGTTTCTCTCTATCATTTATTTGAACCATTGAAATTTTAGCTTTGAGTTCTACAGCAAGTCGAAACTTTAATCATTATTTGATTAATAAAACCCCTAATTAAAGGAAACCATTATCTATCAGTCATTTTAATCACAAATAGACTTGATTGACACCTTATTCCCTATGGGATTTGACCCCAACCTAGTTGGGTTATATATTTGACAACGACCGGCTACTCTCTCATAAGAGAGGTATAATTTGGACGTATCAGAAGATTTCATTACACAAAAGGTTAATGGAACATAACATAATTTTTAAAGTCCTTGGTGGCCATAGTTTGGTTATTAATTGGAACTTAGGAGTCAAATTGGCTAATTGGTAATGGCAAATAGATTAGCTTACAAGTACAATATAATTGTTATGATGATACCAATGGTAAATGTCTTAATAATTGACTCCTCAATTAACAGATGAGTGCATGTGCTAAATAGGTTTAGTTTAGGCTTAAAGGGGGTTGTGTATGTCACCGTAAAAGTACAGGCCCCGAGAGGGCCAATACCGAAAACCATATTTACCATCGTTGGGGTCTTGGTGACCATATGCATAGTTCACACAGTATAAACATATATTTTAGGATGGTTGGAGACTTGGTATCTCTAGCCCATCCTCAAATTTCCTCGATTCGTGTGGCTACACAGTCTGGGGCCCTTTCAGCAGGGCAAACTGAACCCATATTACACGTGGGTGCCCTTATGATGGTTAGAGCTACACAGTTTAGGTTAATGGTTTTATACTCTCATGTTCATGGACTTTTTCCCTATCCCAACATTTTATATATATATATATATATATATGTGTGTGTGTGTGTGTGTGTATGTGCATGTGTGTTCCTGAATATGTACATGTGGTCTTGATTTGATGTCAACAGGGCATTATTTTATCCTCTTCTTAAGTGACATGCTAGTGCTCACCCCACTAACTATGCCCAAACGCTGAATTATTTTATGATGTATGATCCTAGGGGTTTTCTGTTGCCGTATGCAGTGTTAGGTGATTAGGTTTATCGGTTGGTCTTATTTGAGGGGTGAGCCTCCATCTTTTTGAAGGGGTCATTTTTTTAGTTTTATTATGTTTCTTTCGGACCTTATTTTGGATTCTTTGGGTCATGGTCAGGGGCATGTACCGACCAATTTGGTATTCTTGTATTATAGAGGCTTTTATGGACAATTATGGGATTGGTTATTATTATGACTCTTAGATTACACTTGAGTTGTCTTCTATATATTGTTGTGGTTTGGCTGTCTTCTAATGTTTAATATGGATATTGTGCTCTTGATGGTTGGCTAAGAGGGGGGGTAGTCTCTGGTCCATGGTGGGCTTGAGATACCCTTCATTACTAAGACATGGTTTGGGTTATGACGAGCTTGGTGTCAAAGGACGATTCGACGTCTTTAAGTTTCCACAAATTTGTGTCAAGTAAAGTCCTTTTAATAGGTATGTAGCATGCCACACTAATAAGAGGGAGGCTACAAGGCATTTAGGAATGTTTCCCTTTCTTGTATTCTATATCGGGCTATAGAGTCTAGTGTCATTAGACTTTTCTAACTCTTAGTTTTCTCATATTTTATATCATACCTCCTCAAAGATCTGATGTTCATAGAAATTCTGTCGGAACCTCTATTCTACCTTAGGGCAATTTGTAGGGGACTAGCCCTATTTATGAAGTGCAAACCCAGTTTAGGGTCTTTTCTCTTAATTTTTCCCGTCACCTGAGGTTCCACCAATCCCCATCAGTCCTTCTCCAATTTGTAACACTCATGCTAAGACACATCAAGGATATATCTCAAATACAAAGTTTCATTGATCTATTCATCTGCTTACTCAATTGCTGGCCTCTTACTTACGACATTTTGGTCATGTTTCTACTGTGGTGAATTCATTTGAGGTCACTCGGTGTTGGCCAATTTATGAGGTTAAATCCCCCAACCTTTACTAGCTCTAAGTTTGAGGAGGATCCTTAGGGGTTTATTAACTAGATGGAGAAGATCTTTTGGGTGATGTTTGCTACTAATTCTGAGGGTGTCGAGTTTGTTACATATCATTTAAAATATATGTAAAATAACTTGTATAAAGAGTGGGAGCAGTTAAGATGTGATAATGTATAAGGAGTTTCTGGTGTTTCCCTTGATCATTTCTATCCTTAGAAGTTAAGAAAGGCTAAGGCCAATGAGTTTGTGAACATGAGGCAAGGTACGATGTCTATAAATGAGTATGACCTGAAGTTCCATTAGTTGTCTTGTTATTCTTCGGAGTTGGTGTCTAGTATAAGGTCTAGAATAAGTAAGTTTGCTTCTAGTTTGGCCCGTGAATTGGTATTGGAATGAAAGGTTGTGATGTTGAATTATGATATGGATGTATCTACATTTATGGTTTATATGCAATAGGTTGAGGATGAAAAAAAATGTGGGTGGAAATGAGAGAGAGAAAAAACAAAAAGTTCAGGTATTTAGAGCAGGGTGCTAATCAGTAGAATACTGGGAGATATGGTAGGCATTGGATTAAGAAGAAGATTTATAGGAGCTCATATTTGTCTGCGAGTGCTCCGTATCCTAAGCTTTTTGGTGATCATTGCTTTGATAGCAGTGGTCCTAAGGCATAGGGTGCCTAGTCTCAAGATAGTGGAGCTCAATCCACCCAACCTTATCCTTCTTGTCGCTTTTGTGGGAAGCTTGACCGTGGTTATTGTGATGAGGGAAGTAACTTATACATTAATTATGATCAGTCTGGACACAAGCAAAGGAACTGTCCTCTAACTAACATAGTCACTTGGGTAAATAAGGTTTTGGTTGCTACTTCTTCGGCTCCATCACCAAAGGGTGAAGCCTCAGGTACTAGCACTAGCTGGAATTGACTCTACACTCTTGCTACATATCAGGAATCCAAGGCCTCTCATGATGTTGTTACTAGTATGTTGTAGCTTTTCTATCATGATGTTTATTATTTTCTTGATCTGGGTCTACCCTTTCCTATGTTACCTCTTATGTGGTTGTGCATTTTAATTTTGGCCCCAAAAATACTTTTGACCCTTATCTATGTCTACTCTGGTGGGTTATTCTTTTATTGCTAGAAAGGTCTACAAGGGTAGTATGGTGTCTATTATTTATAAGAAGACATTAGTGGATCTGATAAAGCTAGACATAGTGGATTTACTATTATCTTGGGGATGGATTGACTTTATTTGTGCTATGCTTTGCTAGATTGTAGGTCCTATATTATCAGTTTCCAACACCCTAATGAGTTGGTAATTGAGTAGGAGGGAAGTTCTTTAGTGTCCAGAGAGAGTTTTATTTCTTACCTTAGAACCCGAAAGTTGATTTTTGAATGGTATTTGTATCACCTAGTTTGGGTTAAAGATTCTAATTCTAAGGGTCCCTTTTTCCAATATTTCCCTATGTTTAATGAGCTTCTTGAGGTCTTTCCTAATGATTTTCTTGCAATTACTCTCGATAGGGAGATAGATTTTAGGATTGATTTTCTACCAGATACCCATCCTATTTGTATTCCTCTTTATAAGATGGCTCTAGCTGAATTAAAGAAGCTTAAGTAGATATTAAAGGACCTCATTAATAAGGGTGTTATTCGTCCTAGCATTTCTTCGTGAGTTGATCCTATACTTTTCATTTGAAAAAATGGGTCTCTTCGGATTTGTATGGATTATTGCTAACTGGATAAGGTTATAGTGAAGAATAAACATCCTTTTTCTAAGGATTGATAACCTTTTTTACCAGCTTCAGTGTGCAAGGTGTTTCTCTACGATTGACCACCGTTCGAGTAATCATCAATTGAAAATTAGGGATGTTGATATTCCTAAGACTGCTTTTTAGACTGGTGTGGTCATTTTAAGTTTTTAGTTATGTCTTTTGGATTGACTAACGCTTCAATGGCATTCTTAGACCTTTTGAACTGGGCGTTTAGGAAGTTTTTGGATTTATTTGTGATAGTGTTCATTGATAACATTTTGGTGTATTCTAAGTGTAAGAAGGATTATACCAATCACCTCCAAATTGTGTTGTAGACACTTAAGGATTAGCAGTTGTATGCAAAATCTTCCAAATGTGAGATTTGGCTTAATATGGTGACATTTATTGGTCGTGTTGTTTCTAGTGAAAGGATTAAGGTGGATCCATAGAAAGTTGAGGCAATTAAGAGGTGCCCTAGATCCACGGCTCAAACTGGCATTAGGATCTTCTTGGGCTTGACAAGATATTACAGGAGTTTTATGGAGAGTTTCTCATCTATTATTGCTCCGCTGATAAATCTAACTCAAGAAAATGTAGGTTATTGTGGTATGATGTTTGGGAGGTTAGTTTTGAGAATTTGAAAGAGAACTTGACTTCTGTGCCAATTTTGACCCTCCCCGAGGGTGCTGATAGGTTTGTTGTGTACTGTGATGCATCCCGCATAGGAATGGGTTGTGTTTTTATATAGCATCGTACAGTTGTGGCTTATTCTTCCAGACATCTTAAGGTTCATATGAGGAATTATCTGAAGCATGACCTAGAATTATTGTCTATGGTTTTTACTTTAAAGATTTGGCAACATTATTTGTATGGAGTGCACGTAGATATACATTCTAATCGTAAGATCTTGCGGTATGTGTTTACTGAGAATGAAATTAATCTCAAGCAGAGGTGGAGGCTCGAATCGCTTAAAGATTACAACATAAGTCTTCACTATCACCCAGTAAAGTTAATGTGATTTTCGATGCTCTTAGTAGGTTATTTATGAGACTCTTATCTCATGTGGATAAAGAGAAAAGAGTATTGTTGAAGGATATTCACTGGCTAGCTAACTTGGGAGTTCATCTTTTGGACTCTGAGGATGGAGAAGTGATTATTCAAAAAGTGGTTAAAACATCTTTTAGCATTGAGGTGAAAGAGAAATAGACTTTGGATCCTAAACTTATGCAAATAAAGAATTATGTAGGTCAACAAAATATTATGGACATTGAGATTAGTGGTGATGGCATGTTGAGGTATCAAGGTAGGTAGTATGTTCCTGATATTAATGGGATGTGAGAAACGATATTGACTAAGTCTCAATAGGTGAGGTATACAGTTCATCAAGGTTCAACTAAAATGTATCATTACTTGAAGGAAATCTATTGGTGAAATAATATGAAAAGAGATGTGGAGGAATTTGTTACCAAGTGTATGGTTTGTCAGTAAGTCAAGGTTAAACATTTGATGGTAGGTGGAATGTCTTAAGAGATAGAGTTTCCTATGTAGCAGTGGGAGATGATCAGTATGAATTTCATTACACGTCTTTTGTGGTCTCGCAACAAATATGATTCAATTTGGGTCATGGTGGATAGGATAACTAAGTCTGCTCAATTCTTGTTTGTGAGGACTACCTACTCTGGAGAGGCTAATGCTAAGTTGTTTATTCAGAAGATTATCAATAGGCAAGGTGCGTCGGTTTCCATTATTTAATATTGAGGTACACAATTGTTTTCTCATTTCTAGCGTTCTTTTTAGAAAAGTTTGGGTACGCAGGTGAACCTTAGCACCTCTTTCCAACCTCAAGTAGATGTACAACTGGAGCGGACTATTCAGTTGGAGTATATGCTAAGGGCCTGTATGATTGATTTTGGAGGTAGTTGGGTGGATCACTTTCCTCTTATTGGGTGTGCATATAATAATAGTTATCACTCTAGCATTGGAATGGCTCCATTTTAGTATCTTTAGGGTAGGAGGTTTAGGTCTCCTATTGGGTAGTTTAAGTTTGGTGAGACTAGGTTATTAGGTCCAGACTTGCTTCACAAATCCATGGAGAAGGAGAAGGAGATTAGAGAAAGGCTTAAGACCGCTCAAAGTTGCAGAAAGTCTTATGCGAATGTGAAGCGAAGGGAATTGGATTTTGTTGTTAATGATTAACTGTTCTTGATGGTTTCTCCAATGATATGAGTCATGAGGTTTGGGAAGAAAGGAAAGTTCAGTCCTCATTATGTCCCATATTAGATTTTGAGAAGGATTGGTAAATGTCTCTTATGAGTTAGATTTGCCTGCGATTTTGGGCTCTATTCATCTTGTTATCCATGTATCTATGCTTAAGAAGTATGTGGGTGATCCTTCTTTGGTTGAGCCTATTAAGAATGTTATTGTTTTAGATTCCTCTTCTTATGAGGAAGTCTCAATTGAGATATTTCATAGGTAAGTCCTTACATTAAGGACTAAGGATGTGGCTTCGGTAAAAGTGCTTTGGAGTAGTCAAAAGCTGGAAGGAGGTATATGGGAAGATGAGGAAGATATGAGGGCCAAGTACCCATTTTTGTTCCCGGCATTAGATGAAAATGTTTGAGGTATGGGTTCTTTCTTATTCTTATTGCTTTCGGCAATTTATTCATGGTTTTTTATCGTATAAAGGGGTGCCCTAACTTATATTTTGGGGACAAATGATCCTAAGAGGGGATAATGTAATACCCCAGGTTCTAGACCTTAAATTATCCTTGTGATTGAGTATACTGTCAGGACTATGACCAAGGTGACGAGTCGTAGTCATTCCTTACTAGTCATAGGGTGGGACTCATTGTCCCACTAGCGAGATGGCCTAATGTTTCTATCTTGTTCATGAATAGACCCCACGAGTAATAGGGTGAGGTCAAGAGTCGTTGAGAGGGACTCATGACCATAGCAGGGAAGGTGTCTAAAGTTTCTGCCGTGACCACGACTCCTCTTCATGGGTCATAGGGTCAGATCACTAGTTGTAAAGAGGAACTTGTGATCACAACAATATGGTTGCCCTGAGTTGCTGCCTAGACCACAATTCCAGGAAATGACTTATAACCAGTCATCACCTGACCCGTAATAACTTGCAACAGTTTTTCTACATTGTAATTAAGAGAACTTTGGTCATTTTTCCCTCTTTAGACTTACAACCCATGACTTAAAAACACTTCTAGGGTCTTATTGACATCCATAAACAAGTCAAAACACTACTCTCTCTTTTCTAAATACCTAATTAAGAGCAATGCTAGGGTTTACAAGGAATTTAACCTTAGGGCTCAGAACTTCAGATTACTCTTAAATTCTTATGTATTTTAGGCATCTCTCATCCTTAAATTAACTTTCATAAAACAATGTGTGTTCAATTTATATCCATGTTATTTTAATGTTGGGTTTGAACTTGGGTTGAGGGTTCATGGATAATTATTACTCGAATTGAATTTCTATGGTTTAAATGCATTGTTTATGCTTTATTTGGTTAACTTTGGAACTAATTGGAAGCATAGGCATTGTGGACGGAATGGGGGTCGTGGATTCCCCAAAATTGATGGATTTTGGTTTTTAATTGGTTTTAACCTCAACCCACTTTTGTAATTTGGTTTTGAAAGATAGACATATACATGAATTTAGCTAGACATATACATGAATTTAACTTACTCTTGGAACCCTGCATTACATTAAAGGTTAATGGAATATAAAATGGTTTTGAAAGGCCTTGGTGTCTATGGTTTATTTATAAATTAGAACTTGGGAGTCAGATTGTCTAATTGATTTTGAAATTGCATAAATGGATTAACGCGAACCAAACCAGGGCCTTTTTGTAATGGGCAATCCCAAGCTCAACAAGGACTAGGAACTACCTTAGTTTCCTAACCCAACCACCAAACGCATACCGTGAGTCGGCTGAAATCCGAACATATAACAAGATAGCGTATCCAACCATGTGGTGACTTTGGGATAAGTTTGTATCCGAGACCAACCAAACCAAGTCCAACTACCTAATAACCTACCAAACCAATGCAGAAACCATAAACAAATACCATTATAATAAGCGAATGTATGAATATATATTAAACATAACCAATCCATTCCATAGCCAAGTCCACAGTTGTCCATACAAAGCCTCTAGACCAACCAAAGAGTACCTAGCCGGGACATGCCCCCGACCATATCCTAAAACCAAAGCCTATGAAAGACAAGATATATGTAAAGTAACCCATGACATGAAATAGATGTCTTCCAAACTATGGAAGCTCACCACTTCAATCCAAAATCGACTGTCCCTGAATCCGATCACTAGGCTGGAGAAGTAGAATGGTCGGTCCCTACATAGCGTGGGTATACAGCCACCCGAAGATGGGTTAGTAGGTGAAAACTAGCATGCACTCAAAATAAGGATAAAATAATTTCATTTACAATCCAAGTAAAATGATCCATATGCCCACAACCATACATATATATATATATAACCACGCCAGAAAAAGGAACCGGGCTTAGTACGCCTCTAAAACCTTACTTGCATTGTGTAGCTTTTCCGTTCTAAACCACCCAGGGGCTATATGGGTTCAAATCCCCTACAGAAAGGGACCCAATGTGTAAAGCCACATGACCAGGGCAGAAAACCTGGGATGACTAGTACATCCCCCAAATATAATGTGTGACATCATGCACACGGTCACCAAGACCAACATCACATCATAAAATATGAGCTTCCAATTTTGGTCCCTCCGGGACCTCCACCTTCCACTACTTTGCTACATATACTACCATTATTACCTAATTAAAACCATTACCAAGCAACCAATCAATCCATTTACCATTTATTAACCAAGGCCAATTAGTGGTGGTATCGTCATGCCAACCATACTTGCAAGTACTATCCATAGCCAACCATATATAGGTTTAAGGGATCTTCCAAGTACCCTTCCATTTACCATATCAAACCACTTGGGGGATTCCATGTACCCTACAAGCATAACTATTTACATATCCTCCAAGGCTATACTATTTAATCCTTCCTAACAATGTACACTATTTATACCATTAAAAAACATTTCCAAACCATTTTATACCATGCCAACCATTTAAAGCATTTATATCATTTAAAGCATGAAAAGCCATCCAAATCCATTTTAGGTTCCATTACTGTAATACCTCATACGTTCCTAATTCAGCTCAGCCCCTAGTACATGTACTAGAGGCTTAGAAACTAAAAATTTGGCTAAGTGGTGAAGGCTTAATTTTAATTTTTTTGGCCTCTTGACTTCGTTGATTTTTAAAGTGACCTTGGTGACCCAGAGACATAAGATTTTGAGTTGATTCATGTTCAGGGGTGTAAGTAGTATGTCTCGGTTAATTTTTGAATTTTTTTGGACTAGGTTTTGACCAGGTTTAAATTTCTCGAACAACATCTCACTTGGATTAGCCCGCGTCGCAGTGAGTATAGAGATGGAGAGGTAACTGCGTCATGGTGAAGGACAAAACAACAATTTTCAGTTTCTAGTGACTCACCACAATTGCACCAAGTCGCGGTGAGTATAGCGATAAGGGAGCCACCGACGTCGTGGGGAAGCCTGAAACGACATTCCAGTTATGAATTTTATATTCTGAAGGGTAGTCTCATCTTTCCCCCTCACTTTAACACGGGATTTAGCTCTCAAAATAGAATCTTTGCCTCATAATTCATATTTCACTCAAAATTCAAAGCAATCTCTCTCAAGAAAAAACCTCATCCCTTTCAACATTCAAGATCAATTCAAAAGAAATCCACCAAGAACCTTCACAAATTTTTCAATTAAGGTATGTTAGATGTTCATCCATGGGAATTTTTCATCCATGGAGTCCAAGAATAAATTTTTCAAGTTTAAAGATTTGATATTTACATGTATTTATGAATTATATCCATGAACTTCCATGAATTTTGACAATATACCATGTTTACATATGTTTTTCGTAGGACTTAGTTCTTGACGTGTTTGAAGGATGATAATTTCATGTTAATTCCTTAACCCATGATTTTTGTATTGGATTTATATTACACTCACATGTTTTTAATATCACCATGCTTTAACTCTATGACCCCCCGTGTGTTTGATGATATGCCTCATAGATGAATTTTTAACAATGACTATTTATGATGTCCTTCAAGTTGTATTATGGTTTTAAATACTCTCATGTGCTCTTATTGATAATGCTATCGAGTGCTGGGGGTTATGAATACCCGAAAACTTAGCTATTTATTTAGTTTCAATGTTTTCAAAATAGTTTTGTATACATATTGGAGAATTATTAGTTTCGTCAGTATATATGTCATCAAGCACAGTTTGGTTGGGAGTAGAATTTAGCAACGAGCGAACCCAGGGATGGGGGCTCACCTGCCAGTTGAGGGTGTGACCTTTAATAATAGTCCCTGTGTTTCAGAACTACGGAGCCAGCATAGGTTTGAGATGTTAACCTTCCAGTTGAGGATTGACACATATCTCTCCAAAGCACCTGCCAGAAGAGGGTGATTCTTTAGTTCTTCGGGACTTCACTTTAGTAGATCCACATAGTCAGTGTTAGTACCCATGGCGCGGTACTAAGACCCTTCCAATTAGGGTTACAAGTTAGACCCCAAATAGCTTATTTTGGGGCATGTCGGTTAGATGATAGCTCCTACAGTTTCAGTCCAGTATTTAGTCTAGTACTCAGTCTCAGGCTCACTTGACCATGGCATATAATCATTTGTTGTATAGTATCAGTATTTCAGTATTTCAATAAATAGACTATCCCAGTGTCATGTCATATGCTTTGTCATGTATTCTTAGATTTTACAACTTTTATGCATACTATACATCAGTCATCTCATGCCATACATATAGTCAGTTATTATTTATGCACATGAGCCCATGCATATCAGCCTAACCTCATTTAGCATACCAGTATATTCAAAGTACTAACCGCATACTCGTTTCTTGTACTATGATGTCTCATATCATAGGTTTGGATGCTTAGGTTTTTTACCGCACCTTGACCTCACCAGCGCATCAGCGGTAGCAGCAGTGGTGAGTCCTCATGTTCCGATGACCTTTTATGTCTATTTCAGTTCAGTTAAATAGTCAGTCGAAGTTAGTTGGGGACTTGTCCCATCAACACCACAGTCAGTCAGTCAGAGGCTTTCGGACACTTTCAATCAGTTATTTAGTTATTAGTTGTATTGACAGTCTTACAGTATTTTTTTCAGACAGACGTTTTCAGTATTTCTATTCAGTGTTTTTTTTCATATTTAAAACCCTATGGCATTTACAGTTAAATTTCGCATATGTTCTCTGTTATTTTATTCAGTGATCATAGCAGGTACCAACATAGGTTCACTTATGGTCATTCGGGATTGTAGGCACCATATGGCATCTAGGGTGTACTCTAGAGGCGTTAGAATTATCAAACCAAACCATGCTAGAGTTCCATTGAAAGTTCAACCATAGAGTGAAAACATTCTTTGAGACATTTTATCAAACATGTTGAGGGCATTCCTTTAGCAAGACCAAAACCAATGCATAAACCACCATAATTATGGTTACTCAAGACCCATTTGTTAATCCATATCCAACCCATAACCATATATGCAAACTATTACTAAAAATATGTATAAATATAGTTTAAACCAATACCAAACCATATGCATCAAGACCCTCAACATATATTTCAAAAACCACCATTCATGATCCACAAATCAATGTTTAAAACACAATAGGCCATCTTTGGTAAAGGTACTTTGGAGGAATTAAAAGGTATAATAGGCCACACGGGAATCGAAAATTGATATCAAAGACAAGTACCCATTTTTGTTTCCAGTATTAGATGAAAGTTATTATGGTATGAGTTATATTTCCCCTCTCGTTACATTTTGAATTTGTCCTTGAAATCTAACGTATTCTTTCTATTATCATGCTAAGAATGTCCTAACTTTATATCCGGGGATGAATAATCCCAAAAAGGGGGATGTAAGACCCTAAAAATTTGTGACCAATTTATTTTAGACCATCAAGTGGTAATTTTTTACTTGAATCATGATGACGGATGTTAACAAGATATTTTGAGAGACTTTTAGTATTTTTTAAAAGCATTCGGGGTCATTATGGGACCCCAAACTAGTGATCCTTTGTAATAAAAGCATGTTACGCTGCGTATACCCCTCGATTAGGGCGTTTCATGCTACATACATCCCTTAATAAGGGCGTGTCGCGCTGCCTATGCCCCGCAATAAGGGCGTGCCATACTGCTAGGCAAAATTCTCCTAGTTTTATTTATTTAGTTGTAGTGGGGGATTTTTAGTCCTTAACCCTACTAAATTACTTAACAACAGCTTTTATCCTTATTACCTATCAATTATGAACTATTTTTTATTATTTTTCTCCTAACCAACTCCCAAGTCAAGAGATTCAAGGATTTTCACAAGAATTTCATTCTCCGAGCCCTAAACTCCAAATTCTCTCCAAATCCTTCCAAATTTTAGGTATGTTGTACACTCTCTATTTTAATTATTATAATATTGTATCAAATTACTTGGTATTTTCTTGTTTCTTGGGGGTTTAACTCAAACTAAGGTTGATGGTTTTTGGTGTTATGCTCTTGAATTATTTAATTCTTATTTTAAATGGTTTATTTATGTTTTAAATAATGAATTGTGAATTGAATTTGTGCATTGTGATTATGGTAGAGTTTGGTAATTTGGTTTTCACAAAGTTGATAAATTTTGGTGTTATAATGACATGAACCTTAACCCACATTATAATTAGGAGTTTCTTAGGTCTAGCTGGCTATTACCAATATTTTGTTGAGGGGTTTTCATCTATTTCTCCCCCATGTCTATATTGACTCAAAAGAAAGTTTAGTTTTAGTGGTCAGATTCTTGTGAGAATAGTTTTCAGGAGTTGAAGGCTCGACTCACTTCAGCCCTAGTCTTAGCGTTACTTGATCGTATAGATGGATTTGTTGTCTACTGTGATGCTTCTAGAGTTGGTCTTGGTTGTGTTTTTATGCAGAGGGTTAAGGTCATAGCCTATGCCTCTAGATAGCTTAAGCCTGACAAAAAGAACTATCCTACCCATGATCTTGAGTTAGTTGTTGTTGTGTTTGCTTTGAAATTCTGGAGGCACTATCGTTATGTGGTGCATGTCAATGTGTTCATGGACTACAAAAGCTTGAAATATCTATTTTTGCAGAGGGGGTTAAATCTTCATTAGAGGAGGTGGTTAGAATTGCTTAAAGATTATGATATAAGTTTTTTGTATCATCTGGGCAAGGCCAATATTGTGGTAGATACCCTTAGTAGACTGTCTATGGGTAGTGTTGCTAATGTGGAGAGTGATAGGAAAGAATAAGTTTGGGAAGTTCATCAGTTGGCTAGATTAGGTGTGTGGTTAGTTGAATCAAATGATGGAAATGTTTGGGTCTAGAGTAGTTCTGAATCTTATTTAGTTTCTAAAGTAAAGGAGAAGCAAGATAAGGACAATAGTTTGGTGAAGTGGAAGGAGTCAGTCAGATATAAAAAGGTAAAGGTTTTCTCCCAGTAGGGAGATGGTCTATTGATATACCATAATAGACTGTATGTGTCATGTGTTGATAGTTTGAAGTAGCGGATTATGGCAGAAGTGCATGGTGCGTGTTACTCCATTCACCAAGGTGCTACTAAGATGTACCGAGGTTTGCGGGAAGTCTTTTGGTGGAATGGTATGAAGAAAGATATTGCAGAATTTTTGGCCAAGTATGCTACTTGTTAATAGGTTAAGGTAGAGCACCAAAGGCCTGGTGGCACACTGCAGGAGTTTAGTATTCCCACTTGGAAGTGGGAAGAGGTGAACATAGACTTTGTGGCAGGATTACCTCATTCGCATCATCAGCATGATTCGATTTGGGTTATTGTAGACAGTTGACCAAATCAGTCCAGTTCTTGCTAGTTCACACATCCTACTCAGTAGAATATTATGCTAACATGTATATTAGATAGTTAGTTAGATTGTATGGAGTTCCATTATCCATCATTTTGGATAGGTGTACTTAGTTTACCTCTCACTTTTGGAAAGCCTTTCAGAAGGGTTATCTTAGTTTAGCTTTTCATCCTCAGACTGATGGTCAAGATAAGAGGACCATTCAAACCCTAGAGGATATGTTGAGGGCATGCTTTATGAACTTCAAGGGTAGTTGGGATGATTATTTTCCATTGTTGGAATTTTCCTACAATAATAGTTACCATTCTAGTATTCAGATGGCCCTATTTGAGGCTCTTTATGGGAGGATATTTAGGTGACCTATTGGATGGTAAGGCTACTCTTATTAGTCCAGACATGGTTTCTGAAGCCATGGAGAAAGTCTAGTTGATTTGATAAAGGTTGCAGAAAACTCAGAGTCATCAAACATCTTATGACGATATGAGGAGAAGGGATCTTGAGTTTGAAGTTGATGACTTGGAATCTTAGTCCCCGATATGCTAGACCTTACAGAATATTGAGTCGTGTTCAGAAGGTTTCTTATGAACTTGAATTTTCTTTAGATTTGTCTTTCATTTAACCAGTGTTACAAGTATCCTTACTCAAGAACTATATGGGTGACCAAACTATTATAGTCCTTCTAGAAAGCATGAAAATTCTATTGATATGCTCCCTGGAGAGAGATGTGTGCACCATCTTCATCCTATTAGGAGTATGATTGTTCTGTATGTAGTGGCCAAAATGTACATTAAAGTGATTTACTAAATGCCCCCTCTCCCTATTTTTCTAACCTAAATTCTAGTTTTTTTTTATGATTTTGATAGGTCTTTTGGTCAAGAAAAGAAAGAACGAAGCACCGGAAAGAGTGGAATTGAAGCTATGCTTTAATTAATGTTGGATCATATGGACACAACAAGTGATATCATATATGATATAATTCAAGACATTAGGGCATTTAACAAGGAAAGAGAAAGGATATGGGAGATAGATATTGAGGTCAATTATCCAAAGCACTCTTCTACATTATGTTTAGATGATATCTTGCCTGTGGAATTATTTAGACTAATCAAAGAGTGTGAATTTGAGAATCAAGAATCCTATACTGATGATGAGCTTGATGTTGATCAACCCTTAGAGATTTCCCAACCAACTGAACCAACCTTGAGGGATGATGCCAAGATTAAGGAAATGGTACTAAAGGCAAAAGAAGAAATCAAGAACAATCCTTGTGAAGACTCTAGTCTATTTCGGGGTAAAGATACTAATAGGGATGCTACTCTGGAAGTAAGAGTTAGTCCTCATTCAAGCCACTTTTCAACATTATGCCTGGTGGATGTGATGAAAGTCGAATCACCCAAGAAAATAATGAATTTTGAAAATGAGGAGGAAAATTCTTACATTTTGGAGTTTATCCTTCCAAAATGGTATACCACAACCCCAATCATAAAATCCAAGAAGCCTAAAGATCGATGTCCATTTAGTGGCTTCTTAAGATCCTCATTGCTTTTGAATGAGCCCACACGAAAGTTTGACGCAAAATTGGGCAAGTGGTTGAAGTCTTTGAAGTGGCGTGGTAGAACATTCCTTATCACTCCCTCACCTTTGCCTAACAGAACTAAAGGAATTAAAGATCAAAATATGGCCCAACAATTCAAATAATCTAAGTAGAGAGATAAAGGATGACTGAATGATGTCATGCCACGATACTAAATTAGGCGCTTCTTGGGAGGCAACCCAAGGTATTATGTTGTTTGTATTTGTATTATGTGATTGACATCAAATCTTTGCACCTGTGGTGCCACGGGTATGTTTATAAATCTCTTGTTTTGGTTTGACGCATTGGGGACATTGCATGAACTTATGTTAAGGGTGGGGCTACTTATGGGTGTTGATGTGCTCTTGGGGTTTTTCTTGCCGTACCTATTTTACCCGGAGTCTTTTTCCTAGTAGAGCCGGCATGTTTAGGCATATTGTGTTTGTTTTGTGATGTGTTGTGATTAATTGGGGAAAAAACAAGTACCTTAGGCAGTTAACATATTTTTGTTGATTTTTGAACACCTCTCTAATGGTCTATTTTATAACTGTGTGATATGCGTTTATGTTTGACCACTGTGTATCTTGTTATGGCATTAGTACTAGTGACATAATACACACTGCTAAACAATTGCATGAACCGAATGGGTAGTAGCTTGTGATGTACCTTTGTGCCATATGTGTGTGAGATACAACCTAGTTCCTGTTGTGTGTTAAATCTAGAACTTTCTCGGTTGGTCTTGCCTTGGTTATAGGATAGTGGTTAGGAAAGGATCATAGGTCGTTGTTGATATTAGCCTACTTTTAGCCTAAATGACCTTCCTTGTATTCATAATATCCCTTGATCTCTGTTTTGAGCCTAAATAGCCTATTTCTTTTTATCAAATCTATCACCATCCCATGTATATCATAATGAACCTATTTTGGCCCTGGTCCTTCTTGGACACTCTTTACCTTGACTTAGGCAAATGGCCTAAGTTGAGGGTGGATAACATAGGGGTGTGTGATGTAAAATGAGTATGAAGAAAGGTAGAATAAAAGATAGGTGCAGTGAAAAATAACAATAAAGGAAAAGTTGTGAAACAAAAAAAAGTGATTATAGAAAAGACCGCACCCATCCTGAATATATGTAATCAAGAAAAGAGAATAATAGAAAAAGGTTAATAAGTGAGACCCCAAAAGCTAGTTCAGTGTCAAGGAGGCTTAGTCAGTTTAAATATCATCAAGTACCATACCATCCCTTAGCCTACATTACAAGCCAAAGAGAAGACCTATAGTGATCCTAGCTGACCTGTCTAAGAATCTTGGTAATGAAAATAATGGCAGGTCTATGGTACTTGGCATACATTGATTGGAACTTCATTCTGAGAGAGAGTGTCTTTTTATTGCCCCCATGGTTACATATATGATTGCTAATATGAGAAAAGTGGGATTTTTTTATTGTGAGGTCACACCAGATATGTTGCTAGTTGCTAACTTATTATGATAGTGTACTACTATTCTATGCATGGTTGTTTTAGTTGAATTAATGACATATCTTGATTCCTATGTGTTGCATTGTTGTTCTTCAATAATATACACAGTTGTTCTTGAAGTGACTGGCCTTGGAGATAGTGAAGATGTTTTGAGATAATATGGATGATTGACTATCGAATGTACTTTGTATCCTGTTGGTTTTGTTTGAGTTGCTTGAGGACAAGAAATTGTTTTAAGTTGAGGGTATTGATGTGTGAGCAGATACAAACATATTTGAGGCTTTTAACTAAGAATAATTACAAGGTCTTAAGCAACTTTTGTCATTTTTGATTATTTTATCCTTGATTTTGCAGTAGAAGCCAAGATGCAAGAGAACCAACAGGGATGGGAGCAAAAGAGTTGAAATCTGAAGCAAATAGAAGAAAAGTGTGGCTAATGACATTCCTGATAAGTTGTCAGCATTGTGATAAGTTATCAAATATACCGTCGGCCTTAGACAGGGAATGGACCTCAGCTGAAAGTTGTGATGACATTTCATGATAAGCCGTCAAGAAGCTGATAGGTCATCAAAATTGTCGTCGGTCTAAGGCAGAACATGGGAGCTGAGGTAGATAAATGACAACATTCATGATAAGTCATCAAACATCTAATAGTCCATCATAGTTCGTCATCAGCCTAAGGCAGCGAATGCCAAAATCAAAGGGGAGCTAACGATATTTGTGATAAGTCGCCAGCCTCCTGATAAGACATCACGAATGACGTCACCTGTCCAAGAAATTGCTGCACTCTATGATTTTGCTAGGGTGAACTATTTAAATCATTTTTTAGGGTTTTATAAGGAGTTCCGAACATCTTTTGGAGACACGTATTTTGTTAGTTTTCTCTCTAGTTTCTTAGCTTGAAAAACAATTAACTTTGAAGAGATTTCCTTCAATACTTTGGGGATTCCTATTGTGATATAATCTGAGAATCACTATTTATTATTCATCTTGTGGTACGTTTATCTTTCAAATTATGAATTCATCTAGTTTTTTTGATCATTACATCATGAGTGGAGAAACCTCTCTAACCCGAATTATGGGATCTATGGGTTAAGTTTTGGTAAGATGCTAAGTGTTTAAGATTCAAAAGGTAATAGGACTCCTCGAAAAAATCAAGATTTAATAATTATCTATTAGTTGCAAATAATAGATAGCATCTGCTTTAATTTTCTTGAAATATGAAATCAAATATAGTAGGAAGTGAATTATTTACAGGGACTGGGAAGCACTAAAAACTTCCATTTAATAATTGATGTTGTAACAAGGTTGGTTAACCTGAGGTAAATTCTGGTCAGTGAATATAAATTCCCTAACTCCGAGGGGATTAGGTAATTAAATGCTTAAGTAGGTCGAGAGACATTTAGGCATAACTTTGATAAAGATAATCTGTTGTCTTACCTACTGTGAGAATCTTGTATCATTATTTGCATCTGTCAAGTACCAAAACCCCTAGTGAACATAATTCTTGTTTTTCCATAAACTCTTGATTACAAACATCGAAGCTAAAGTGACCAACAACTATTTGTTAATCTCCAAAAACCCCATTTTATCTTTTCGTATCATCTGTTTAAATTTAACTTATAGCTTTAGTTTCAAACTAATTTAATCACCACTCACATTGTTCCCTGTGGGATTCGACCCCAACTTAGTTGGGTTATATATTGACGACGATCGTTTACATTCTCACATGAGAGGTGTAGTTTAAGAGTTATTAGTTGCCACTTAGGAAGCGGAAGCAAAAATGCACACGAAGTACCCTCACCTCTTCTCTACAAACTCAGACTTGGATCAAGGTAATAGTTTTTCATAGATTGTCTCTTTTCTAGTATCGGTCCAGCTATATAACTATTTCATGTCCTTTCATGTATTCGCAGATTAGTTCAGTCACTCATTATGTTTTAGATTCAGTCATGCAGTTATGCTTGCTGTTGTGCATAGCAGCATATGATCTCAGTTCATTTTATCTTCAGTTTAACTTGTTGCATTCGAGGAAGAATGTTCCCAAGTAGGAGAATTGTAATACCCCGAACGTTCCTAGTTCAGCTCAGTCCGTAGTACTTTCTTAAGGCAATTAGAACCTGAAAATATAACTAAGTGTTGAGGGAATTAGTCACTTTTTGACTCCCTTTAACTTCGAGGATTTTAAAAATGGCCTTCCCAACCTCGATATGTAAGTTTTTGAGTTGTTTCATGTTCGTAGGTGTAAGTAGCATGTCTCGGGTGAGTTTCAAATTGTTTGGACAGGGAATGGACCCCATTTGAATTTCCAAAATAACACCCCATTGTGATTTCACTTCGTCGTAGTGGCTATAACAATGGCTACCTTGGCGCATCGTGATGAAGTGTAAAACAGCAATTGTCAGTTTCTAATGACTCACCATAATTGCACCATACTGCGGTGAGTATAGCCATGAGGGAGTCACCACATCGTAGTGAACCTTTAAACGATATTCCAGTTACGAATCTTAATTTCTAGGGGCAGTTTAATCTTTGTCCACTCCCCAAATTGTGAAAAAAAAAGATTTAACCCTATTCTAAGCAGAATATACTCATTATTCACTAAAATTTCTCTTCAAGAAACCCTAAGTCTTCAACTTTAACTCCATGAAATTCAAAGATTCACCCTTCCTTTTTCAAGATAACTAAGAATTCTAGATTTCGGGTTCAAGAAGCTTCAAAAATATCGTTAGAATTCAAATTTCAAGCTTCTACATTCAGTTAATCAAATAAGGTATATGGGGTTATGAACAAGGATACTTCTTTGATCCTTGTGCCTAAAACTAGTTTTTAATGTTTAATTTACTTGAAATTGTATGATTTGCAGTCTAGGGTTCATACCCAATTATCACTGTTTGAATATTATGATGTTACAAGTGATTTAAAGGTTGAATTGCATGTATACTTTGACATCTTTATACGTGTGACTTGATTTTATGGATTGAGGATTAAATTTCATTATCTTGATAAGAATTGTTAAAGAATTTTAGGATTATTATTATTTAGCATGAACTTTGTGATAATTTTACATGAGTTTCAAGAATGGTTTTGAAGCCCCAAGTTAAAATCTTGATATTTCAAGAAATATGATGTTTAAGCATCCTATGATTAGTTTATATTCAAATTTTAAACAAGATTTGGTCTTTTGATCCTCAGCTAAGATATGGAATCTACTTTACAGTTTTGATTATAGTTTTGATTATAGTTTAAAGTAAATAGATGCATAACTAGTTTTTCATTGTAAACCCTTAAGCTAGTTTTAATGTGGATTTCCTACAGAATGAACATACAGATTAAAGGGAGTAGTATTCAGCACCGAATGGGATATGTCTTAGTTTACATGCCCCAGAACTACGAGCCAATGTAGGTTCAGATTATCAGATTATTCCCATTTATATAGATGCAGATATAGATTGTGATCCCTTAGCTTAGGTTATACTCCTTGGCAAGAGTATGACACCTCTCTCCAACTTGAGGATTTTCCCTAAGGTGAACTAGATATTAGACTCCATGATAGCTCACATGGTGTATGTCGGTTAGAAGAATCTCCCTAACAAAAAAAATTACAGAAAAGCTTTTATAAACTAAATGTAAAGGCTCACAAATTTACTCAGATATCGTCTTACTTAGAACATCAGTTATAGAATTTCAGCTTTTAGTTTTCACACGATAAAGGTGAGTCCTTTATACACTTAGCTTGCATAAGTTGGAAATAGATTACAATTACAGCCTTTCAAACTAAGTGTCATGGCTTGCTAGATTTGTACTGTACACTTTACTATTCATGATTTATGATTTTTTAGCTTTTAGTTATTCAAGCTCATGTGAGCCATTTACAATTAGCATGCATTCTTTTATGATTTTATATATACATTGAGATATTGTTTTACTTATGCAGTCACCCCCACATGCTCAGTATATTCTAAAAGTACTGATCCACATATATGTCTGTGTGCTACATTATTTAATAATGTAGGTACAGGTGCTCAGTTCCAGCAACGTGATTGACCGCGAGAATCTCTATATACATCCTAATAATTGGTGAGTCCTCATAGTTTGGAGACCCATTTATTCTGATTCGCAGCTTTGTAGAGTAGATTATTCAGTTATCTTCAGTCAGTTTGAGTCAACTGGGGATCTTTTCCAGCGGCTCTCTAGTTAGTAGGGTTAGAGGCTTGACCAACTATTAGATACATTTTAGTTTTATAGTTTTGGTTGTTCAGATTTCCTAGTTAAGTACTTTCAGACATTGTGTTCATTTAAAATCAGTCCAGTTCAGATAGTATTTCAGTATTTTAGTATTTAGCATACTTATATCTCCTTTACTTTGAGTTTTCAGAATGAGTAACAAGCTTATAGGGTTAGCTCGGGACTACTTGTAATTCGGAGCACCGTGAGTCATCTTGGGACCTATTTTTGAGGCGTTACACTCTCTTATTATTTTTGTTGGCTTCCACTGTTTATTATTATTGATGTGATCTTAAGGTAAGATTAAGGGGGTCATCTCTAACCTTGGTTAGTTTGGGATGTCTGTCATAGTCAGGCCCTAGTTCGAGTGGTGATAGTAGCTTGTTGGTATCATTATTATTTTAGAGATCATGTTTGAAGAAAAGTTTTAGTGAAATGTATTTTTTTCTATTTCCTTTTATAGATCCCAAATTTAATAGGACTATGTGTTTTGCATTATCTTCATATAAAGTCGCGGATTGTTTTTCACATTTTAAACCATATTTTTTCAACTAGGATGTATCATTAACCTCAATCACACACATTATCAGCTTGCTTTATGCTGCTTTTGTCTCAACATGATTTGATGAAATGGCTACTTTTTTCATTTTTCTCATTTTTCATCTTGTCTCTTGAGAGTTAAATCCTAAAATAGTGTGGGAGCTTAAAAGTAAAGTCTGTGCGAGTTTGGGAAGCTAGATTAACACCTATTTCTTGGTTTTATTACAAATTTAAGATAAGAATTCACCCTTTTCTTGGTAATTTCTTAATTAATTTCTCAAAACCCCAAAAATCTTAGGGCTTGATTTTAAAACCCATTGTCACTCCTTTTCACTTGAATAATATTTTTATCTTATAATTACTAGTTTTTCATCAATTTAACCCTTAAAACATAGATTCTTGATTTTAACCCGTATTTTAAAGATTTTACCTGGTAAACCTCAAAAATAATTTTTCTTCAATTTGAACCTCGTTTTTACTTTATTTAACTTCGGTTTTTAGATGTAGGTTCCTAAAAATAGGGATAATATATTTTTGAAGTAAAGTTTCAATTTTTCCCTTCTTTTTTCAAAAATCCATTTCGAGGGTCCGTTTTTATCCCGAACTAAAAGTAGTCAATATGGGTGGTGTTAGTTTTGTTTTGATGCATATATTTCATATATGATATTTTTAGTGGAGTTCGAGGTTTGTCGTGAAAAGTAAGGTCATGGATTTGAAGCGTAGCGAACCAGTTTCAGCATTTGAGGTAGGTTATGGATTAACTCTTTCAGACTAGGTTGGATAGTAAATGATGATACAAAATGCATGTTAAGGGTGAGAACTAATCATGAAAAATGACTATTTATGTGTTGTGCTCGTGTGGGGGCTTATATGTGATGTAATTATTAAAATTGAGTTATTATGTGATATGTGTTACCGTGTGGGACCCAATGTGATATTAATAGCCTTGAATACATGTGAATAATTATATTGTGTTGTTAAGATGCTTAATATGGTACCATTGGTGTTAATATGGTACCATTGGTGTATTGTGATTATATTCATACTTTATTAGCATATGAGACATGCGAAAATTCGTGGATGAAACTGAAATAATGAGTGGATATTGGCTCACATGGTTGTGGAAATATATCATTGTAGTTGGTTATGAAAATACTCACTATGATCGGTTGTGATCATTACATCCTCATATCATACTCATTCATAAAATATTTGTACCACCATGGCAACATCTAAGAAACACTGGCAACACCTTTTTGAAACTCTCCCCAAGAGATATGCCAGGAGAAGATATTGTAACACCTTATAAAATCATTTCTAATGGATATGCTGAAAAGGAGATATAAGATATGTGGATTGTATACAGGATAACGAACCCCCGTGGATCCTGCGTTGGGAGGCTTGCCTCCGTAGGTGTATACAGGGATTATGTGACAATCCCGGAGGTTGTGCAACGACCTCATGCATCATCATCATCAGCAGCAGCATCATCATATATATTTCACTTACTTTATTGTGTTTATATTGTGTTGTATTGTCATATTGACATGTCATCTATGTAATTGTCTTTTCTTTTTTTACTTGTATTTGTTGATCTTGTATATGCATTGTATTTGTTGATCTTGTATATGCATATTTCCTCTTGCTCTACTTATATGTGATATAATGCATACTTGTGTTCTATCTTGGTGTGATATTATAATATATATGATATATTAGAAATGTTAGTGCAAGCGGTGTGGGATACCATTATGGGACTTTTTTTGATTGCAGGTGACGTGCCCTTAGTGTATATTTTGTATGATTTATTAACTACTTTTCTTCGTCCACCTATGATACCTACTGAGTATAAGTGGACCATACTAATGCCTATTACTCCCTTTCAGTGCAGGTTCTAGCTCGAGTGTGCCTCAGTTTGCTTAACTCGAGTGATTATTGTTGCTTCGAAGGTAGGGGTTAGACAGACATTCATGCGTGTGAAGTTCACCTCTATCTTTCTATAGTAGTTATGTCTTTATTAGTATTTAGAGACAAATATTATTTATTTGTGGTTATTTTTCTAATGTATTTGACTCTTGGATTGTATTAGTAGTTCTTACACTATTGACACCTAGTTTTGAGAATGATTGGTATTTTGGAATTGTTCTTTTCATATTGTTATAATTACTTAGATGATTTGGCTTCTTTCTAGAAGTCTTACCTTGGGATATTTCTATCTTTTTCTCTTTTTATATCAGTTTGGATGATAGGTTTACTTGTCACGGTATGCCACAACAAGTATCATCATGACCTTCATTTTTAGATCGTGACATCATGTAACTCAACTTGATGTAATTGAATTGAGCAGTGATGATGTAGACGCTGATGACTAACAATATGAAAGTCATCTTTCTTTTGCTGATGTGAATCTTGAATTCGTAGTTTGGCTTAAAGCTTTTTTATATTGCAACTTGTTGAAATCTATCAGATCTTTCAGTCAAATTGCGACATCAGGTCAACCTTAGCCAACTAATTACCATATTATTGGTCCTAGACCTCTGCATCATCTCCACTCAATTCAATTACCTCAGGTAGAACTAACTGACCAGTACTTATTGAGTAATGAATTTTCTCTATAGGCCTCGACCTATATTCTCCACTTCTTTTAACTTCTACAAAAATTATAGCATCTCTTTGTCTTGAATCATGTCTGCATGTTAATCTGTGATGTATTAGACACATAATATTTTCAGATACCAATTAGAGGATCATGCATAAACCTACTTGTTTATTGAGTTATTAAAAATATGAGTCGTGTCAGCACAGGCCCAACAGATATTACCTTTTCTTTTCTAATTTATGTGATATAGATAGAGTCAACAAAATCTTTTTAATATATTTTATAAATATTCTAAGTTGTCAGTAATGGTGATTTATATGCCTATATGCCTCTACCTATCAACGACTACGAAATCCCTCAAAGCATGTTTGTCCTTTTTAATGGCCTAGTGAAATAGCATATCATGATCCTGCAAGTCTCCTATGTGACCTCTCTTGGCCCCAACTACTAGGACCCCATCATCATTTTTTGTGTAGAAATCAATCTACCTCAGTGCACGTGGAGGTGATATACTGACCACTGGGTATAAATGAGGGAGTGGTTGCTACACAGATATGTATAAGAGAGCACACCTTTGCTCGTAGTACAGAAAAATCCTCCCTTATCTGGGTTAGATTCGATGCATCTGTCTCTATGAATCGGGTTGTCACTTCTCTGTCAAACTCATCAAGACATACCTGTAAGTCAACATATAACTCAGATAGTGCAACTCTCTGTGCAGCCTCCCATCGGGCCTCTACCTACTCAAATCTAGTCTGAACCCCTAATCCCATATGCTCGTAGAGGGAAGTCATTTTGGTTTCAAAAATCCTCACCCAAGCATTCGTGAACCTATGGTTGTCTACTAAGATCTAGAAAAACTCTCTAGAGATAGTGATCATACCTGTAGCAGGAGCTATAGTGGATGGGAGAGCAATTTCTAAAGATACAACAATCGGTTTTGAGGTCGAAGTCGAGGCTGATAAAGAAGTAGCTAGTGTTCCCTTGCCATGTATACTCAAATCTAGAGCCTCACTCTACTCACTATCTCCATATCAACATAAATACCCACATCTTCTCCATGTGTATCAACAGGCTCTGTGGAAATTATTGATCCCTCGGTCTGGGCCCTAGGTATTGTGGCTTGCTTTGTAGTTCACCTGGGAAGTCTTGAGTATTCCAGACCCTTCATTCTCTTTATCTGTGTAGAAGCTATAGCACGTACCCTCTCATCTAAGCCCGGTATCTTAGGTACACCAGCCTTATCGTATAGTCTCTAATCATAAAATGGAATGGTAGATTAGTTAATTCCCTAAATGCTCTATCATGGATCTCATACCAGAGGATAGTTGTAAAATAAATAGAATATACGGCCATCATATAAACAAATAGGGTTGCTCCCTCCCAAGTCAACAAATTATTCAAAGTAGTGGGTAACAGTCGGTATCTGATCAGCAACCACCAAAATATGGCCTCAATTGTAAAAAGGCAATTCTTGATCACACCATAACCCTCAATCCATGGGGTCGCATAACCTAAACATAAAATATAGTTGGCTATCCACCTAGCCATCTCAATCTTCTCTCATCTATGCTCATCCTTCTGCATGATGTGTTGATCACGTGTGACTCTCAATCTATAGTTGCACTCAGCTGTTGATGTATGAGTAATATAATCAAGACCAAAATTGATCTGACGGATAGTCTCTGCTAAAATATCAACTCTGACCCCTCTCACTATAGTATGATCAAGCTGAGGCTACTCCATGAATTTCACCAGACCTGGATCTCTATGCATAGGAAGTAGAAAAAACCCATAACTATAACTGAATTAATGGACAAAAGCCAATACATGTGTAATGACTCAAGACTACCCCCTAGTTTTCACACGGTGCTTACGGTCCTGAGGGACTACAAGTTAACCTATGAGTTGGTACCTACTGTGAGCACTGAATAATAACAACATAAATACAAAAAACTACTAACATTACCATAAGGTTTTAATAATTGAATTCAATACTGGAATATAAATCTATAGAAAATAACTATCCACATCGGATAAAATACTGAGAAACTAAAATGTTAATTGGAAATCTTAATACTGAATAACTGACTCAAATGTTTGAAAAGCCTCTAAGACTGACTGACTGAGATTTGATGGGACAGGCCCCCAACTAACTCTACTAACTACTGAGATAAAGACATGATGTAATATATTCTTTCCTCGGATGATGAGGACTCACCACTGCTACTATACTGATAATGATCTGAGCGACTAAGTATGATGCAAGAACTGAGCGTCAGCACCTATGATATGATACATCATAACAAAAAAGAAAGGTATGCGATCAGTACTTTAAATGTACTAGTATGCAAAATGAGGTAGGCTGATATGCATGGTTTTATGAATATGAATAATAATTACTAATTGATTATACATGTAAAACATAGGGTACAGAGTAGAGAACATGAAATCTATAGGTACTGAAAATATGTGAAGCATATAAATACTAAAAATACATGAAAATCTATAGACACTGAGGATGCATGACCAAGCATATAATAAGAACTGAGTAAAGTCTATAAATGAAAATACTGAAAGGACTGATATCTATATTCTTTGGCCAAACAACACTAACACTGAATAACTGAACAGGGACTGTGACTGAGACTGTGGGAGGTATCATATAACCAACATGCCCCAATATGTGCTAATCGAAGTCTAGCCTATAAGCCTAGTTGGATGGGTGTTAATATCATTCCACGGGTACTAACATTGGTTGTGTGGATCCACTAAACTGATATAATGTCCAAAGGACTAAGGGTGTCAATCTTGAACTAACGGGTGACCCCTACAAGATAGTCAAGCCTAATCTGATGGGTGACTACTCATATCCTACGCTGGCTACGTAATTATGGAGTATAGGTACTACTACTAACGACTCTGACGATCTGACGAGGAAGTCGTTAGTCCTACACTCGCTCGGTGCTAAATCCTACTCCCAACTGAAAGACCCTAAGATACTAGACTATTCTGAGTTTAATGACTAATATCAGACTATTCTGATAAAGCTCATAGAATAATCTAAAGAATATTCTATAGAGTATTGAGACTAGACTAAATAAATAGCAATGTTTTTCAAGCATTCAACACCCCCAGGACTTAAAACAACAATACTGAAAACACACTAAATCTTAGGGGACAAAGTATGAAGGTTTTTATTAAATCAATCACTCTTGTTGGCATTTTATCAAACACTTGCAGTTCATGGTTCAAAAAAATCATATGAATGTCCTAAAATATATAGAAATAGCATGAATCTGACATAATAGAGTTAAATCATGGTTTTGCCTAATAAATAATAATATTATAACATGGAGGATTGAATAATAACAATACTTCCATGGTAACATGGTATAAAATCATAGATCATGGAGATTCATGGGTGAAATCACAATTTAAAATATAATAACTTGAAAAGATCACAATTTTATAATTTTAAAGGGGTTTCTTGGACTCCATGGATGAAACGGATCCATAGATGAACATCTAACATACCTGGGATAATGAATTTCTTGAAGTTTTGGGTGGGTTTTTGAGGATTTTCCTTGAATTTAAGAGATACGGTTTCTCGTTCTTGACAATGGCATCGTTGTGTGATGAATTGAAATAATGATGACTACTTAGGGTGTTTAGGGGTTAAATTTCGTGTTTTGGGTTAATTATGGCCGTGGAAAAAGACCCAAATACCCCTAAATAAATTTTAAAACGTAAGTTGAAAACTGAAGATCCCAATTTTTACACTTGGAATGATGTGCCACTATTGTGCCAAACTACTAGAAAAGGGATAATTAGGTCCTGGACAAACACCGCGATGTGGAGCTATCACGTTAATCCTTTGAATTGCCAATTTAGCCACCTCTGCGATGTGCCAACATCGCGAAGGCCTACTGGAAATTGCCAAATAGGTAATTGGCATACTCCACAATGCGCCATGATTGCAGAGTCATACTGGAAATCGACAATTGTCATTTAGTATGCCTACACTACGTGTTAAGGGTTAAAATGATAGTGTTTAATGACTGAAACTTTAAATCTCCGTAACTTCTTAGTCGATAAGGCAAATTTTATATTATTGGAAAGCTAGCTCAATTTCCTATGCAATGGCAGGCTCTAAACTAAAAAATAATGAGTGTTTCAAAAATTTTATTTATGAATACTCATGTATTGGAACTTAGATTATGCTAGGGAAATACAGGGTGTTACAACAAGAGAATCCTTAGATCAAAATATGCTTTTAAATATTAAAAGTGTGTAACTCCTACTAGAAAAACACATAACGGGTATTTATAGTACATGATGAAACCCTTCAACGAAATCCCAAATAAAATAGTAGAAAATAGGGTCGGTGGTTACTTATGGTCTGCACTTGTGCCCTGACCCTAGGCGCAGGTAGCACTTGTAGCCTGTAGGGTGGGCGCAAGTAGTGGGAGTAAGTGTTAGGACCTAAAAATCCTAGAGGTTAGCTCTCGAGATTTTGGACTTTTGGTACTTTCTTTTTCCACTAGCGGTCCATAAGTTCTACTTATAGTCCACATGTTAACTTAGTAAGGGCCAAGAGTCATCTTTTCGTCTTTTATTCAGTTCCCAAACATGCTTTGGTCACGAACAACCTGAAAAGTGTCTCGGACATACATAATTTCTCTAATAATTTGCCAAAAACACTTTTTTCATCTTTTTCATGAACTTAGCATCTAAAACATGATTCCCTACAAACATACCCAAAATACATCATATCTAACAAAGCATCCTCAAAAACTTTCATATTTTCCTTATTTTAATCTTTGATAGTGCTATATTTCTATAGCACATCAATGGTGATCCTCTATCTTTTGAAAGTCTTGATTATTTCACTGGTCTTTCCATATTATCCTAGCATTTCTTTGGGATTCTTTCTATCATATTCGGGGGCATGTCCTGGCTTAGTTGGTATTTCTGATTTAGAGGGTTTTGTGGATAGTATTGGTATATCATGGATGTCTAGTTTGACTCTTACCTTTAGTTTGCATTCATATATCCTTACTACTTTTTTGGTTGGCTTCCAATATATTCATTTATTGTGCTCTGGACGTTAGGCTAAGGAGGTAGTCTCTATCTCATGGTGGGCTTGAGATACCCATGACAACTAAGCCTTGGTACAGATCATGTTAAGCTTAGTATCAGAGCATGGATTAGGGTCACTGGGTGTCCACAAAGCTGTGTCGAGTAGAATCCCTTTTATGGGTATGTAGTGCACAAAATGTATAATGGGGAGGCTCTGAGGTTTTTAGGAATGTTTTTCTTTCTTTTTTTCTATTTTAGGATATAAAATCTACTTATTATAAAACCTCTTTAACTCCTAGCTTACTCATATTTTAGATCATACCTCTTTAAAGATTTGATGATCATTGAAAATTTGTTGGAATCTCTGTCCTACCTGAGGAAAATGTGGAGGGAAATCATACTATTTATGAAGTGTAGACTAGATCTAGGGTTTCTTCTCCTAATTGTACTGCTCTATGTGGGGTTTGACCAATCCCTACTAGTCCTTCTTGGGCTCTTCGGGCTGGTGATACCCATGCTCAATTACCTTGGGAAGATATTTCTAATGGGATTTTCATCAATTGATTCATATACTTTCTAAGTTAGTGGAATCTCTAACTCGCCATCTTGGTCATCCTGGTCATGTTTTTTGTTCATCTAATGTTTCTCAAGTTGGCTAGTTTATGAGGTTAAATGCCCTAAACTTTATAGGCTCTAAGGTTGAGGAGTATCCTTAGGGGTTTATTGATGAGATAAAGAAGATTTTCTAGGTTATGCATGCCATTGATTATGAGGTTTTAGAGTTTACTGCATATACGTTAACGGATGTCGCTTAATAGTGGTATGACGAGTGAGAAGGGTTGAGAAATGTTGATGCTCAACTCCTGGTGTGGGATGAGTTTTCAACTTCTTTTCTTGATTGTTTCTTCCCTCAAGAGTTGAGAAAAGCAAAAGTTAAGGAGTTTGTGAACTTGAAGGAAGGATGATTGTTAATGAGTAAGCATAAAAATTTCATCAGTTATCTCATTACGCTCCAGAGTTGGTCTCTAATATGAGATCCCTAATAAGGAAGTTTACTTTTAGTTTGTCCCATGAATTGATGTTAGGCTTCTATGCTGAATAATTATATGGAGATCTCTAGATTGGTGGTTTATATGCAGTAGGTGAATAATAAAAAGAAGAAGTTGGTAGATATGGGAGATAAAAAGAATAAGAAGTTTTAATATTCAAAGAAGGTTGGGAATCAGTAGAACGGTGGGAGAGATTGCAGACAATGGACTAAGAAGAAGAATTACAGAAATTCTTATTCAAAATCTAGTACTTCATATCCTAAGTCATTAGGTGATCATCATTTTCAGGCTAATAGTGGTCCTAAGGCACGAGGTGCCTAGTCTTAGGGTAGTGGAGCTCAGTCAGCTTCACCTTATCCTCCTTTCTATTTTTATGGGTAGCTTCACTGTGGGTGTCATGATGAGGGAAGGAACTTGTGTTTTAATTATGGTCAGCCCTGGCATATACAACAGAATTGTCCTATAGCTAAGGTTGCCACTGAAGATAATAAGGTCTTGGTTGCCACTTCTTTGGCTCCAGCACCTATGGGCCCCACTTCAGGTATATGCAATGGTCATAATTGCCTCAATACACTTGCAACTTGCCAGTAATTCAAGGTATCCCTAAATGTTATTACTATTATGTTATAGATCTTCTCCCGTGATGTCTATTTTTTTCTTGATCCATGTTCTACCCTAGCTTATGTGACCCTTTTAATGGCGTTTGCTTTGGTTTTTGTACTGAAAATATTTTTAACCCCTTTTCTGTGTCTACTCGGATTAGTGACTCTATAGTTGCTAGAAAAATGTATAGGGGTTGTGTGATGTCCATCTTTCATAGGGAGACATTAGTGGATTAATAAAACTTGATATGGTTGATTTGGATGTTATCTTGGGGATGTATTGGCCCTATTCAAACTATGCCTCTTTGGACTATAGGACTCAAAAGGTCTATTTTGATTATCCTAAGAACCGATGATTGAATAGGAGGAGAGTTCCTTAGTGCCTATAGGGATGTTTATTTCCTATCTTAGAGATCAAAATTTGATATCTAAGGGGTGTACATACCATCTAGTTTGGGTTAAGGATTTTGACTCTGAGAGTCCCTCTTTGCAATTTATCCCTGTGGTTAATGAGTTTCCTGAAGTTTTCCTCAATGATCTTCCTGGAATTCCTCCCAATAGAGAAATAGACTTTGGGATTGATCTTTTACCAGATACCTATCCCATTTTCATTCCTCCTTATAGAATTTCTCTAGCTAAATTAAAAGAGTTGAAGGAGTAAGTAGTAAATGGATCTTCTTGATAAGGGTTTCATTTTCCCTAACGTATGCCTGTAGATTGCTTCTATACTTTTTATGCAAAAAAGTATAGGTATCTTTGGTTGTGTATAGACTATTGTCAGTTGAATAAGGTATAGTTAAGTACCTTTTCCATAAAATTGATGACCTTTTCGATCAGCTTTAGGGTGCTGGATATTTCTCTAATTTGTTTGGTCTATCATCAGTTCAAAATTAGGGAGTTTGAAATTCCCAAAACTACTTTTCAAACCCGGTGTAGCCATTGTGAGTTTTTGGTTATGCTATTTGGGTTGACTAATTCTCTGGCTGCTTTCATGGATCTTATGAATTGAGTGTTTAGATAGTTCTTAGATCTGTTTATTACAGTCTTCATTGATGACATTTTTGTGTACTCTAGAGGTGAGGAGGATCGTGACAATTACCTCCAAGTTGTATTGCAAACTCTTAAGGACTAAAAATTATATGCAAAGTTTTCCAAGTGTAAATTTTGGCTAAGTGTTGTGACCTTTATTAGGTATTTTTTTCTAGTGAGGGGATAAAGGTGGATCCATAAAAAGTTGAGGCATTTAAAAAATAGCCTAGACCTAAGAGTTCAACTAATATTAGGAGCTTTTTAGAATTTGCTAGGTATTATAAGAGGTTTGTGAAGAGTTTCTTATCTATTGCTACTCCAATTATAAATTTGACTCAGAAAAAGGTAAAGTGTTTATGGTGCGACACTTGCAAGGGTATTCTTGAGAGATTGAAGAATAAGTTAACGTCTTCTCTAATTTTGACCCTACCTTTGGATACCAATGGGTTTGTTGTCTGTTATGATGCATCACGTATAGGAATGGCTTATGTCTTAATGCAGAATAGTAAGGTTGTAGCCTATGCTTCAAGGCAACTTAAGGTTCATGAGAGGAATTACCCAACCCACGATCTAGATTTGGCATTTGTGATCCTTACTTTGAAGATTTGGCATGATTATTTGTCTGGGGTGCATGTGGATATTTATTCAGACCATAAGAGCTTGTAGTATATGTTTATATAGGAGGAATTAAATCTAAGGCAGAGGCGGTGTCTTGAATTACTTAAGAATTATGACACGAGTTTGCACTACTAGGTTGTCCATGGGGAATCTATCCGATGTTGATAAAAAAAAAAAGAGGATTGGTAAAAGATATTCATAGGTTAGCTAACCTGGGAGTTTATCTCTTGGACTCTGAGAATAGAGGTGTGATTGTTCAGGAAGTGGTTAAGTCATCTCTTAGTGTTGAGGTAAAGGAGAAGTATGCTTTGGATCCTATACTTATGCAAATTAAGGATGGTGTGGATCAGGAAAAGGTTATGGCTTTTGATAATAGTGGAGATAGTATCTTGAGTTATCAAGGAAGAATGTGTGTTCCTAATATAGATGGGCTACGGGAAAGGATATTGATTAAAGCTTATGAGTCCAGCTATGCAGTTCATCCATGTTTGACCAAGATGTATCATGACTTGAAGGAGATTTACCGATGGAATAACATGAAGATAGATGTGGTGAATTTTGTGGCAAAGTGTATGGTTTGTCAGCAAGACAATGTTGAATATTTAAGGACTGGTGGTTTATCTCAAGAGATAAAATTTCCCATATGGAAGTGGAAGATGGTTAATAAGGACTTTGTAATGGGTCTTCCACGATCTCAGAATCAGTATGATTCTACTTGGGTTATTATGGATAGGATGACTATGTCTGCTTACTTCTCGCCTATGAGGACTAACTATTTAGGACATAATTATGTTAATTTGTTTATTTAGGAGATAGTTAATTTACATGTAGCACCAGTGTCGATTATTTTAGATCGATGTACACAATTCTCTCCTTACTTTTGGCGATCTTTTCAAAAAGGTTTGGGTACGTGGGTGAACCTTAGCACCTCCTCCCACCATCAGACGGATGGATAAGTGGAGCATACTATTTAGACTTGGGAGGCTATGCTAAGGACCTGTATGATTGATTTTATAGTTAGTTGGGTTTACCACTTGCCTCTTATTGAGTTTGCTTACAACAAATATTACCATTCTAGCATTTCGATGGCTCCTTCTGAGGGTCTTTAAGGTTGAAGGTATAGGTATCCTATTAGGTGGTTTGAGGTAGGTGAGACTAGGTTGTTTGTCCCTGACGTGGTTCACCAATCCATAGAAAAAGTGAAAGTGATTAGAGCAAGACATAAGACTGCTAAAAGTCGCCAAAAGACTTATGCAGATGTGAGGTGAATGGAGTTAGAATTTAAAGTTAATGATTGGGTATTCTTGAAGGTTTCTTCTATGAAAGGAGTTATGAGGTAGAGTAAGAAGGGAAATATCAGGCCCCGATACATTAGTACATAAAAAATTTGAGGAGAAATAGGAATATTTCTTATGAGTTAGATCTACCCGTGAGTTTGGCTTCGATTCATGTTATTTTCTCTGTGTCTAGGCTGAACAATGTGTGTATGATCCTTCTTTGATAATCCTTATTGAGGATGTTAGTGTTGCAGATTTATTGTCATATGAGAAAGTCCCGATGGAGATATTGGATAGGCAAGTTTGTATATTGAGAACAAAGTATGTAGCTTCAGTGAAGGTTCCTTAGAGAAATCAAAAGGTGGAAGAAGCTACGTGAGAAGCTGAGGAAAAGATAAAAGCCAAGTACCCGTTCTTATTCCCCACGTTGGATGAAAGTGCTTGAGGTATGAGTTTTATTTTCCTCTTGTCACATTTAAGATTTGTCATTTGGTTCTGATGTATTCTTGCTATCATCGTGCTAAAAATGTCCTAACTTGTTATTCGAGGATAAATGATCCTAATGGGGGGATAATGTAAGACCTTGCAAAATTTTTACCATTTTATTTTTTACCCTCCCAAGTGAGTTATGCAAATTTTTAACTTGAATCATCGTCAGGGGTGTTTAGAAAAAGTTTTAGAATTCGCAGAAAGGGTTTGAGGATGTTTTAGGATCCCAAGGAAGAAAGCCTCCACAAGAAAGGCCTGGCACAGAGACTAACCTCCGCGATAAGATCTTGCCACACTCCTATATTAATTTCGTGCAGTTTTTTTCCCTTGGGATGAGGGGATTTTGGTCTTTTTACCCCTTGTATGACTTTTCAACACTTATTGGACCCTTTTCCTTCAGTTTTCAAAGATCAAACTTCACTTTTTTCTTGTTTAACTCCCAACACAGGAAAGCTTAAGGGTTTTAAAGTGAATTTACCATCCAAGATCCAAACTTTGAATTATCTTCAAATTGTTCTATATTTGAGGCATGTTTCTCATCCCTAATTTGTATTTTTACATATGGTAATTGTTTAATCAGTATTCAAGTGTTTCAATTGATGGGTTTGAAAAAATGTTGAGGTTTTTTTATTGTTATTACTTCAAATGCTTTTTCCATATTTTAAATTGATTATTCATGTTTTACTTAATGATTTTTTGGACTGAATTGGTGCATTATGGTATTATTTGGAATGGGTAACATGGGCTTCCCCAAGTTGGATGAATTTTGGCTTGGTAATGGAATTAACCTCAATCCACCTTATAAATTGGTTTGGAATGTGAATATTTGCATGGTTTAACTTGCCCTTTGAAATTATTGCATTGCACAAAAGGATAAACGGATAAAATACTTTTTAAAGGCCTAGGTGGCCATGGTTTTGGATTTTAAATGGGACTTGGGAGTCTAATGATTACATGGATTGATTTGGCATAATTATATTAGCTTACAAGCATACTAGTATGACGATACCATGTTGGCAAATACCTTAATGAAAGACTCCTTAGTTAATAGTAGGGTTTATGTGTAAACTATTTTAATTTGGGCTTAAAGGAAATTTTGTTTCTTACCACTAAGGTGTAGGTCCTGGAGGGAACCAACACTAGAAACCATGTTTGCCGGCATTAGGATCTATACGACCATGTGTTCTTGGTGCACACCTTATATATTTTTTGATGGCTATGTGTAAGACCCTTAAAATTTTCGTCATTTAATTTTTGACCCTTCTATGTTCGAAACATCAATTTTTACTTGGATTGTAATTAGGTATCTTATTAGGGTGTCTCAAAAGAGTTCAGAATTTTTGAATAAGGTTTGAGGTCATTTTGGATTTCTGAAGCGGTAAGCCTCCGCATTTCACCATGTCATGGAGGCTACCCTACGCAATATTAGAGTGGCATGGAGTCATTATGCCTCTGATTACTATGTCATATAGGATAGTCTCTGCGATGAGCAGCATGGCATGGAGGATAATCTCTGCAATAAGCAGCATGACATACTGATGTCTAAAATTCATTCAGTTTTGGTCTATTTCACTTGCGATGAGGGGTTTTGGGGTCTTTTATCCCATGTAGGACCCATAACTTAACCTAAGTTTAATTTATTTAGTTTTAAGAGATCCAAACCCTCATATTTAACTCTCAAACTCAAAACCCAAGAAAATTTTAAGGCTTTCACTATCCAGTCATTTATTGGGCCCCAATCTCCAAATTACTTTCAAATTCTTTTTTATCTAAGGCATGTTACTCTTCCCCAAATCTTATTTTATCAAAAGAATGAGTTTATAATCGTATCTCTATCATTTTATTGATGATTTTGAATATTGGTTGAGGGCTTTTCAAACATTATTGATGCAATTATTTTCCCATACTTTATATGGAATTATTTATGCTTTAAATATGGTTATGAACTTGTGGGGTGCATGGGTGTGGTGAATAAACTTGGGGTTCATGGTTTTCCCAAATAGGTGGATTTTGATAAATGAATTGATAATAACCTCAAACCAATCTTGTGAAATTGGCTTAGACTATAAGTGTATTCATATTGAACTACTTTTAGAACCATTGTAAAGCATAAAAGGCATTTGAAACAAGAATTGGTTTTGATCGAACAGTGGGGGCTGTGGATTTCCAAGTATAACTGAATTATTGAACCTAGAGGGTCATGAATTCCTCCATGTGCGGGAAAATTTATATGACATAATAATATTACCTTACAAGTGAAGTTGGTATGATGATACCAATGGTATGACTTAATGTATGAATTGGTTCAGGGAATGTGTGAAAAATATTTTAATTGGGTTTAAAGGGAGTTTTATAGCTAGTCCATGAAGATGGATGTTCGAGGGACCAAAACTATAAAGTGTGTTTATTTGTGTGGAGGTCTAAATGGTCGGGTGTTCGAGTAGCCCTTGCTTATGAATGGGTGTTCGAGTCACCCTTTTTCAAATGACCGGGTGTTCATGTCACCCTTAAAATATGCCAGGTGGCTTGAGTCCCCCATGGTGCATATGTGCTTATGATTATTCTCTGGTTCGTGCGGCTATACGTACTGGGGCCCATTCATAAGGGGGAGTTAAACCCATATATCTAGTGGATGCTTTATTATGACGGTTAAGATACACAGTCCAGGCTAATGTTTAAAGTTCCCTACAATCATCTCCGGACATTGTACCCCCACACGATGTTGGAATCAGAGAACTTTTGCATTTTGCATATTAATTAGGTGATTTTTGGACTAATCGTGAGTGTATTTAAAGTGGAGAACTCCATACTTTGGAAGACCCGCATTTCATATTTTGGTTTCATTATGGCATAGACTATGTTATTGATTTTTTAGGCTATCTTTAGGGGGTATACCTTCACTTAGATTGATTTTTGTTGTTTTAAAGGCTTTGTGGATAACTGTAGATTAGAATGTCTATTTGGAAATCCTATAACCTTGATATGGTTTCTCTATTTTATATAAATTCATTTGGATTACTTTCGTTGTTATATAGGTGTTGTGTTCTATTGACTAGGCAAAGGGGGTGGTCTCCAGTCCACGGTGGACTTGAGATACCCATTATGGCCAGGCCCTGGTTTGGGTTGTGAAAATCTTGGAATTAGAGCATGGTTTAGAGTAATTGGGTATACAAAAACCAGTTTCAAGTAGAGTCTCTTTTATGGGAGTGTATAACGCCATACTTAATGTTTCCTTTTCTTGTCGTTCTATTTTTGGGCTTTAACGTCTAAGGCCTTAAATCTCCTTTAATTCTCGTTTGTTCATATTTTAGATTATGCCTCAAAAAGATCTGATACTCATAGAAACTCTTTTGTCCTTCCTGAGGACAATATGGATGGAAATCGTCCTACTTTATAGGGTACATACCTAATTTAGGGCCCCTCCTTTTGATTGCCCTTATGGAGTTCCACCGGTCCCTAGTGATACTTCTCCAGTTGGTGACGCTCATGCTTAATCACCTCAGGGAGATATTTCTAATGCCGAATTTTATCATTTTAATCATATGTTGATCTAGTTAGTGATATCTTAGACATGCCAATCAGATCCAGTTGGCGCTGCGGTGAGTTCTTATAAGTTCACTAGAGTAGGCCGGTTCATGAGGCTAAGTCCCCCTACTTTTACTAGCTCTAAAGATAAGAAAGATCCTTAAAGGTTCATAGATGATATGGAAAAGATCTTCTGAGTTATGCATGGTACTGAGGTAGAGGGTGTGGAATTCACTCCTTATCAATTGAAAGATATAGCCTATTAGTGGTATGAGGAATGGGACCAGTTGAGAGGGGATGACACTGAGTAGTAGATGTAGAATGACTTTTTGAATGCCTTTATTGATCGCTTCCTTACTTTGGAGTCAAGGGAAGCAAAGGCCAAGGAGTTTGTTAACTTAAAGCAAGACAGAATGACTGTGTAGGAGTATACCTTTAAATTTCATTAGTTGTCTTGCTATGCTCCTGATTTAGTTCCTAGCATGAGGGCTAGGATGAGGAATTTTGCTTCTTGTTCATCCCGACACTTGGTGTAAAAGTGTAAGGCTGCCTTTTTGAATAAGGATATGGAAATTTCTAGACTTGCGGTGTACATACAATAGGTTGAGGAGTAAAATAAAGAAGAAAGCAGATATGGTAGACTGGCAAAGAAAGAAATTTCAATATTTGAATAGACTGGGGGTCTTCAAAATAGTGGTAGAGATGGCAGACAACGGTCTAAGAAGAAATAAGGGAATTCTGGTGTATATTCAATAGATTGTGCCCCATATCCAAAGCAGTCCAATGATCATCGTTTCCAAGACAGTAATGGTCTTAAGGCACATGATACCCAACCTCAGTCTATGGAGCATAGTCAACCCCATCTTATCCCTCTTATTATTTTTCTGTGAAGATACATCATGGAGTTTGTGATTAGGGGTGGAATAAGTATTTTAAGTGAGGCTAGCCTTGTCATATACGATGGGGTTGTCCTTTAAAAGCTGCTTTTGGGGATAAAAAGGTTTTAGTTGCCACTTTATCAGCTCATACACCAAAGGGTGGTACTTCTGGCTCCGATACTTACTGGTATTGTCTGTATGCTCTTGTTACTAGGCAGGAATCTAAGGCATCTCCTAACATTGTCACTGGTAGGTTGTAGCTCTTCTCTCATGATGTGTATTGTTTACTTGATCCGGTGTCTACTCTTTCTTATGTGACACCTTATATGTATGATTATATTGGCTTTGGCCCTGAGTATATTTTGGATCCATTTTTTGTATCTATTCTTGTGGGTGATTCATTGGTTGCTAGAAGAGTTTGTAGGGGTTGTGTTCTATCTATCTTTGGTATAGAGATATTGTTAGATTTGATAGAGCTGGGTATAATGGATTTTGATGTAATCCTGGGGATGAATTGTCTCCATTCGATCTATGCCATTCTAGATTGTCGGACCCGTAAGGTCATTTTCAAATTTTCTAATGAGCCAATTATAGAATGGGAAGAAAGCTCCCTAGTGCCTAAGGAAAGATGTATTTCTTATCTTAGAGCCCAGAAGTTGATTTTCAAAGGGTTTGTATATCATCTAGTTTGGGTTAAGGATTCTAATTTTGAGGATTCTAATTTTGAGGATCCTTCTCTGCTATCTGTCCATGTGGTCTGCGAGTTTATCAAAGTATTCCCTAATGATCTTTCTGGTATTTCTCTAGATAGAAAAATAGACTTTGGGATTGATCTTCTATAGAATACCTACCTTATCTTTATTTCTCCCTATAGAATGGCTCTGGCTGAGTTGAAGGAGCTTAAGGAGCAGTTGAAATATCTTCTTTATAAAGGTTTTATTCGCCCTAGTATTTCTTCATAGGGTTCCCCTGTCTTTTTCGTGCATAAGAAGGATGGTTCCCTTCGAATGTGTAGACATTATAGTCTTCTGAATAAGGTGACTGTGAAGAATATGTATCCTCCTATTAGAATTGATAATTTTTTTACTAGCTTTAGGGTGCTAAGTCCTTTTCTAAGATTGATCTTTGATCGAGTTATCATCATTTAAAGATTAGGGAGGTGGATATCCCTAAGACTATTTTTCATACCAGGTATGGTCACTATAATTTTTTGGTGATTTCCTCTGGTTTGACTAATTCTTCGATGACATTCATGCATCTTATGAATTGGGTTTTTAAGCAATTCATGGATTTATTTATGATTGTATTTATAGATGACATCTTGGTATATTCCAAGAGTGAGGACGATTATTCTAATCACCTTCGAGTAGTGTTGCAGATTCTAAAGGATCAGTGGTTGTATGCAAAATTTTCTAAGTATGAGTTCCTGTTGAGTACTGTAACCTTCTTTTGTCATGTTATTTTTAGTTAGGGAATCATGATGGATCCACATAAGGTTGAATCGGTTAAGAAATGGCCTAGAACTATGACTCTAATCAATATTTAGAGCTTTTTGGGTTTATCTAATTACTGTAGAAGGTTTGTAGAGAGTTTCTCTTGATTACTACTCCATTGACTATGTTGACTCTGGAAAAGGTTAAGTTTCTACGGTCCGATTCTTGTGAGGGTAGTTTTGAGAATTTGAAGAATAAGTTGAATTTTGCTTCGATTTTGACCCTACCCAAGGGTAGTGATGGTTTTGTTTTTTATTGCAAGGTATCCGTGTGGGACTGCATTGTGTGTTGATGCAACATGGAAAATTTATAGCTTATGCTTCTAGATAGTTGAAGGTGCATGAGAAGAATTACTTGATGCACGACTTGGAATTATTTTTTATGGTTTTTGCCTTAAAGATTTGGCATCATTATTTGTGTGGGGTTCACGTGAATGTCTTTTTAGGCCATCAGAGCCTACAGTATGTGTTCATTAAAAAGGTTGAATCTCAGGCAAAGGAGATGGCTTGAGTTTCTTAATGACTATGACATAAGTATCCATTATCATCCAGGTAAACCTAACGTGGTTGTTGATGCTATTATCAGGTTTTCTATAAGAAGATTATCTCATATGGATGAGGCTTGGTAAAGGATATTAATAAGTTAGCTAATATTGGAGTTCGTCTTCTAGATTCCAAGGATGAAGGTGTGTTTGTTCAAGAGGTGGTGAAATTATCTCTTAGTGCTGAAGTAAAGGAGAATCAGTTTTGGACCCTATCTTGATGTAGATTAAGGATGATGTGGGCCAGGAAAAAGTTATGGCATTTGAGATTGGTGATGATGGTATGTTGAGATACAAAGGTAGATTATGTGTTGCTGATATTGATGAGTTGCGAGAAAGGATCTTGACGGAGGCTAATCAGTCGAGATATACGGTACATCCTAGTTCGATAAAGATGTACCATGATTTAAATGAGATATATTAGTGTAATAACATAAAGAGAGACGTGGCCAAGTTTGTGGCTAAGTGAATTGTTTGTCACGAAATAAAGGTGGATCACTTGAGGCCCGATGGATTATCTCAAGGGATTGAGTTGCTTGTGTGGAAATGGGAGGTGATTAATATGGATTTTGATACTAGTTTTCCACTTTCTCGAAATCAGTTCGATTCAAATTTGGGTCATCGTGGATAGGATGACTAATTCGGTTAACTTCTTGCTTGTGAGGACTAGCTATTGTAGAAAGGATTATTCTAAGCTTTTCATTCAGGAGATCATGAAGTTGCATGGTGCTCCTGTTTCCTTAATTCTAGATAGAGGTACAGAGCTTTTATCTCACGTTTGGTATTCCTTTCAAAGAAATTTGGGAACTAAGGTGAACCTTAGCATTACTTTCCACACTCAGATGGATACATAAGTAGAGAGGACTATTCAGACTTTGAAAGATATGCTAAGGGCTTATGCGATTGACTTTGGTGGTAGTTGGTTTGATCATCTGCCTCTCATTGAGTTTGCTTATAATAACAGCTATCATTTTAATATTCAGATACCTTCATTAAAGTCTCTTTATGGTAGGTGATGTCATTCTTCTATTGGGTGGTTCAAAGTTGGGCAAACCAGATTATTTCAACCTGACATAGTTCATCAGTCCATAGAGAAGGTGAAGGTGATTAGAGATAGGATTAAAACCACCCAAATTCACCAAAAGTCCTATGCAGATGTGAGGCAAACGGAATTGGAGTTTAATGTTGGCGATTGGTATTCTTAAAGGTTTCTACCATGAAGGTAGTGATGAAATGTGGAAAGATAAGGAAACATAGTCCCCGTTATGTTGGCTTGTATTTAATTTTGAGGAGAGTGGACAATGTTGCATATGAGTTGGATTTTCCTTCTAGTTTAGGTTCCATTTATCCAGTTTTTCATCTTTTGATGTTGAAGAAATGCATGGGGTGACCTTTCTTTAGTAGTTCTTTTAAGACTGTTGGTATATCAGATTATTTGTCTTAGGAGAAAGTCCCGGTTGATATTTTCTATAGGCAAATCCATCGTTTGAGGACCAAGGATGTGGCTTCAGCGAAAGTCCTTTAGAGGAACCAAAAGGTGGAAGAAGCTACTTAGGAAGTGGAGGAGGGTATGAAGGCTAAGTACACATTCTTGTTCCATGTGTTAGACAAAGGTTCTTAAGGTATGCATTTCATTTTCCTCTTGTTACTTTCTGAGTTTGTCATTTGATTCTAGTGTATTCTTGCTATTCTCATGCTAGAAGTATCCTAACTCATCATTCGGGGACAAATTATCCCGAGGAAAATGTAAGACTCTTAAAAAAAATTTCATTTCATTTTTAACCCTCACGTGTTAAAAACTTTGATCTTTTACTTAAATTGTGTTTAGGTATGTTAATAGGGTGTATCGAAACAATTTTGGATTTTTTTGATAAGGTCCAGGGTCATTTGGAATTTTTGAGGCAACAAACCTCCGCATTTTCACCGTGTCACAGAGGTCACCCTCCGAGATATTGGTACGGCATAAAGGCTGTGTGCCCTCACGATATCATCGTTTAACACAAGACAGTCTCTGCGATGAGTAGTGTGACACAAAGGATAATCTCTACAATAAGCAGCGTCCTACGCCGAGGTGTAAAGCTAATGTAGTTTTAGTTTGTTTCACTTGGCATGAGGGATTTTGGGGTCTTTAATCCCAAGGCAACCATAAACATAAACTAAGTTTCATTCTTTCAATTTTAAAAGATCCAAACCCCCCAATTTCACTCTCTAACTCAAAACTAAGAAAAGCTTAAGGATTTTACTATCCAGTCATCTTCTGGGTCCCAAGAAAAGCATGAGTTTATAATTGTATCCATGTGATTTTATTGATGAATTGGAATTTGGGTTGAGAGATTTTAAAACATTGTTGATACAATCATTTTTCCCTTGGTTTATATGGAATTATCCATGCTTTATGGATGGTTTTGAACTTGTGGGGTGCATAGGCATGGTTAATAAACAAGGGGGACATGTTTTTCCCCAATTACCTAGATTTTGGTAAACGAATTAATGATGATGGCCTCAACTCAATCTTGTGAAAGTGGCTTTGAATATGAGTAAATGTACATTGAACTACTCTTGGAACCATTGTAAAGCATAAAAGGCGTTTGAAATACGAATTGATTTTAATTAAACCTTGGGGTTTTGGATTCTCTCGTATGAATGAATAATTTAATCTAAGGGGTCATTAAGTCCCCCATGTGATCGAAAATTAATATGTCATGATAATATTAGCTTTCAAGTGAAGTTGGTATGACAATACCAATGGTATGCCTTAATGTATGACTTGGTTCAGTGAATGTGATGTGCAAAAACTGTTTTAATTATTCTTAAAGGGGGTTTTGTAGCTTTTTCATGAAGGTGGACGTCCCAAGGTACTAATACAAGAAACCTCATTTATCGGTATAAGGGTCTAAATGGCCGGGTATTCGAGTCACCCTTACATATGGCTGGGTGTTTGAGTCCCTCTTTTGTTAAATGCTTGGCATTCATGTCACCCTTGATATATGCTGGGTGGTTTAAGTCTCCCATGGTGTATATATGCTTATGATTATTCTCTAGTTCATATGGCTACACGCGCTGGGGGATTTTTAGTAGGGGCAGCTTAACCAATATAGCCTATGGGTGCCTTATTATGATGGTTAAGCTACACAGTCTAGGCTAATATTTAAAGTTCTTGCTAATCCTTGTTCCATAACCTTGCATGTTATATATACATATATATATATATATGCATATGATTGCAGGCATTGGATTTGAATGATTTTGAAATGTTGATATGTGCATTATTTTATTCCTTTCCTGAATTAATGCTAGCACTCAACCCACTAACCATCTCTGGATGATGTATCCCCACATTATACAGGAATAGGAGACACTTTTGCTTTTTCTGCATAGTGATTAGGTGATTTCTGGAATGATTGTGAATCGACTTGAAGTGGCAAGCTTTCATACTTTAAAAGACCCTCATTTTATCTTTTGGTTACATTATGTCATAGACTATGCTATTGATTCTTTGGCTATCATTGGGGGTATGTTCCAACTTAGATTGATTTGGTTTTGTTTAGAGGCTTTGTGGATAACTATGGATTGAGATGTCTGTTTGGAAATCTTAGAACCTTGATATGGTTTCTTTGTTTTATATAAATTCATTTAGATTGCATACATTGTTATATAAGTGTTTTGTTCTATTGACTAGGACAAGAGTGTAGGCTCCAGTCCAAGGCGAACTTGAGATACTCGTCATGGTCAGTCCCTGGTTTTGGTAAAAACACTATCACCCAGGTTTCTTTATCCTTTCCTTGTAATTCCTTGGTACGTGCAGTTAACACACACTAGGGCCCTTCCATCAGGGGGAGATGGACCCATATAGTCCATAGGTGCCTTTAGGACAGAGCAAGCTACACAATTTAGTCTGATGGTTTAAACTCTCATGTTAATGGACCCTTATCCCTATCCCAAAATTATATATATGTATGTAAATGTTATGCATGTGGTTTTGACTGGATTTTAATAATGGCATTTTTTTATCCCTTTCTCCTGAGTTACATGCTAGTGCTCGCCCTACTAATTGTCCTTGGACAGTACATTATTTCATGATGTAGGGTCCAAGGGATTTTTTTCTACCCCTATGCAGTGTTAGGTGATTTGATACGTCTGTTGAGCTGTTGTGAAGTGGTGAGCCCCAATCTTTTGAAAGGCCCAGTTATTTCACTGGTCTTTCTTTTTTATTCTAGCATTTCTTTTGAATTCCGTATGTCATAGTTACGGGCATGTCCTGAATTAGTTGGTATTTCTGATATAGAGGATTTTGTGGATAGTATTGGGATATCATGGATGTCTTGTTTGAATCTTACCTTTCATTTGGATTCATATATATTTACTACTATTTTGGTTGGCTTCTAATGTATTTATTTCTTGTGCTCGGGAGGTTATGCTAAGGGGGTGGTCTCCAGTCCATGGCAGTCTTGAGATACCTGTTACAACTAGGCCCTAATTTGGGTTGTTGCATTGTTGAGGTAATTATTATCCTAGCATTTCTTTTGGATTCTTTCTGATATAGTCAGGGGCATGTCCCGACTTAGTAGGTATTTTTTATTTAGAGGCTTTTGTAAAGAGTATTGGGATATCATGGATGTCTTGTTTGACTCCTACCTTTCATTTGGATTCATATATCTTTACTACTATTTTTGTTGGCTTCCGTTGTATTCATTTATTATGCTTTGGAGGTTCGTCTAAGGAGGTGGTCTCTAGCCCACGGCAGTCTTGAGATACCCATTACAACTAGGCCCTAGTTTGGGTCGTTGCATTGTTGAGTAACGAAATTCCCTCCAAAGGCCTCGACCTGCATTTCTCCACTTCTTTCAACTCCTACAAAATAACATTTCTTCATTTTTGAATCAGGTCTTCAGGTCGAGCTGTGTTGAATCAGACACGAAATATTTCAGACACCAATTAGAGGACTGTGTATAAACCTACTTGTTTATTGAGCTACTAGATTCATGATACCGTGTCAGCATGGGCCCAACAGATGTTACTTTTATAATCTAATATATGTGACATAGATGGAATAAACAAAATCTTTTAATATATTTTTAAAATATTTAAATTGTCAATAATTGTAACGCCCCAAATCTAGTACCCGGAACGCTACACAGTTCTCATGACCCCGAAGGACCACAAGCTAACCCATGATGGATATATGTACCTGTATACTGCATAACATACTGAGTAATGCAGAAACATAAACTGAAAGGCCATAAGGTTCACATAAATGAAGTAAAACATAACATCTAAATGGGGTATGAAATACCCAAAATAACTGAAATAACTGTCTGAACATAATAGTCTGGAAAGCCTCTAACGGACTGAACTGTCTGAGTAAGGAGTTGATGGGACATGTCCCCAACTAACTCCAACTAATAAACTAATTAATGAGATATAGATAAATAATCATGTGCTCAAAGGATGAGGACTCATGGCTAACTCTGACTACTAATATATGGAATCTATTGATGCTCTGGAGCTTATGTCTCTAAACCTATGGTATAAGACACCATAGTACAAATGTGTTTGTACTTTGAATGTACTGGTATACATTTGAGGTAGGTTGAATGCATGGGATTCATATGCATGAACAAGACTAGCTAACTGACTAATATGAACGTGAGAATACATGCATGCATACATAGTAACTATATCTTAAATCATGATAACATGAGTTTACTGATAACTAACATGACTAATGACTGAATTCTGCTAACTGATAACATGAGTGACTATATCTTACATCCTGAATCTGATAGAACTAACTGAGTTTCGTACTGTATCTGAGTTGACTGTATCTAACAGTCCTGAATTCTAAAGAACTATCTGAGTTATTTTACTGAGACTGATACTGAAACTGTGGGAGGTAGTCATCTAACCGACATTCCCCAAATAATGAATTATAGCTGAATTGGGGTCCAATATGTTCCCTGATTGGAGGGTGTAAATACCGCACCACTAGTAAGGACAACATGTGAGTGACCCTAATATAACAGGTAACTCTAGTGAGAACAGTTGGAACCCTCATATAGCAGGTTGAGCCACCTCATGTACCCTCATATAGTAGGATATGGTATCTCAACCTATGAAGGCTACATAGTTCTGGAACGCAAGGTTTGCTTCTAAGAATTACACCCTCATATAACAGGTGAGTTCCCATCCTCGGGTTCACTCGGTGCTAATTTTTACTCCCATCAGAATTGATACTGAACATGATTTACTGAACATGGACTGAGTTACTAAATTTCATTGACTGACGGAATACTACTGATATCTGACAGCTGACTGAGTTCATGAGATCATGGAGATTTCCTGAGTCATAAGACTATCTGAAGTCTAAGGATCATAGCTTGACTGAGAGTATCGTGAAAACATAACATGGCTCTAGGCACATAACTAATATTTTGGGTACAAGTATCCCCAGGACTCGATGGAAAGAAACAGACAAATCATGACTTTCTTAAATACACAAATAACATCATAATCCATAATACATTTATTGAAGCATTTCATCAAACATGTGATCTGCATAAACTTATACATACATGGTAATTTCATGATATCATGCTAGTTGGGCATTTTCCTTCATCTAGGCATTTAATCAAACACATGGTAGGCATAGTATGTGTAAACAACATTATAAAACAATTAACATCATGATTCAATTCTAATTTCATCATTCAAGGATTTAGGCATATGTTAGCATGAATCTATATCTATACTAATCAAACCCACATATAATTTATCACCAAATCATCGAATAGAATTCAATTACTCATTATCAACATGAACAAGAGCGACCCAATCATGAAAATTCATAAAGGAAATCCATAAAACTTAAACTTAAAAAAGGGATTCTTGGGCTTCATGGATGAAAAGAGTCCATGAATGAACACTATGCATACCTGGGTTGAGTTTTCTTGAAGTTCTTGAACTTGAAGAATTTTGAATCTCTTAGTTCTTGAAGAATATTTGGATTTTTTTCTTAGAGATTAATGTTAGAGAGAAAATCCTAATTTTTTTGTTGTACAAGAATAATAAATTTTTGAGCTTTGGTCGGATATAATTGGGTATATAAACGGGTGGTAAAAGACCAAAAACCCTTAAAAATGACTTTAAAATCACTGAACGAAACCTGTAATGGCTCGTACGATGGTCCATCATAGGGTCAACAGTCCGTCGTTACGACCATCGCACATGGACCAGAATAGGGTATCACTGCCTAAGTAGCGATGGCTTGGGCGATGGTCCTTCGTAAGTTCGACGGTCCATCAACCTATCCATCACATCTTATCTAGAAGGTTGCCTCACTGCATTAGCTGCGTTGGTTAAGGCGATGGTCCATCATAGGTCGATGGTCCGTCAACCTGGCTGTCGCAGTTGGGCGATTCTGATTGCTTTGAGTAAAACATCCATAAATTTTTACTCCAATATTGGATTTCGATGAAATTGGTATAGTTGGAAAGATAATTCAATTTCCAACATGAATAAAAATGAAAATCTTAAAATTACCATGTGTACAAAAATGGATTTGTATTTCAAACCAAGTTCTAGCATCCTTGAGATAATTTCAATCTAGGAAAAAGGAATGGGTATTACTATATCTCTCCCTTGAGAACATTCATCATCGAATGAGACTGAGAGTAAGGAGAAGAACTTAAACTGGCGTACATACTGAACATGAATAACTGGAACATGATCTTATGACTAACATGACTGATAAGTGAAACATAACGTACTGAACATGCATATCTGATTCATGCATAACTGATTCATGAATGCATGACTGAGTGTTCTAAGGAACTAAGTTTTCTCATAATGAGAGTACATGTCTAATGCATAATTACATAACAGTGTTGATACATGAATGCATGACTGAATATGTAATGGCACTTGATACTAAGTTTGTGATGAACACTGAACATGAAACTAAGTAAGCTTAAGGAAAACTATTACCTTGAGCTTAATCTGAGTTGGTGGAGAAGGGGTGAGGATACTTAAAATACATGTATGCTTTTGCTTCCAAAGTATCTCTCTCGACGAACTAATTTCGCTAAAGAACTTTAACTAGAGGGACTTCTTTGTTCTTCAGCCTGATAGTCAAGGATTTTTACTGGAATCTCTTCATAAGAGAGGCTATTCTGAACATCTATGCTCTGAATAGGGACTACAACTGTTGGTTCACCGATGCACTTCTTGAGCAAAGAATTATGTAAGACTGGATGAACTGTGGCTAGATTTGAAGGCAATTCGAGCTCATAAGCTACCTTGCCAAAGCGACTGAGAATCTTGAAGGGACCAACATATCGGGGACTGAGCTTTCCCTTCTTGACGAATCTCTTCACTCCCTTCATGGTAGAAATCTTTAGATAGACATAGTCACCAATCTTGAACTCAAGGTCCTTTCAACAGACATCTGCAGAAGACTTCTTTCAGCTCTAAGGAACCCCAAGTATTTCTCTCACCAACTGAACTTTTTCTAAGGCGTCGAATAGCAAGTCAGGCCCTATGACTAAGGCCTCACTAACTTCAAACCAACCAATTGGAGATCTATATCTCCAACTGTAGAGAGCTTCGAATGGAGCCATCTTAATACTTGAATGATAGGTATTGTTGTATACATACTCAATCAAAGTCAAGTGGTCATCCCAACTACCCTTGAAATCAATTGCATACGCCCTTAGAATATCTTCTAAAGTCTAAATGGTCCTCTCTGCTTGACCATCTATCTGAGGATGACTAAATGAACTTGTGTACCAAGACCCTTTTGGAATGCTTTCTTAGAATAAGAGATAAACTGGGCAACTCTATCTGAGATAATAGATAGTGGAACATCGTTCAATCTGACCAACTCCCTAATGTAGAGTTTGGCATAATCCTCGGCTAAATAAGAGGTATGGACTGGAAGAAAATGGGCTGATTTTGTCATTATGTCTACGATGATCCAAATTGAATCATGCTGATAATGAGTTCGAAGCAAACCCATCACGAAGTCCATGTTTACTTATTCCCACTTCCAAGTAGGAATAATAAACTCCTGCATAGGACCACTAGGCTTCTGATGCTCTATCTTAACCTGCTGACATGTAGAGCACTTAGCCTCAAACGCTACAATATCTCTCTTTAAACCACTCCACCAATAGATCTTCCACAAGTCGCGGTACATCTTTATGGCCTCTAGATGAATAGAGTAGCATGTACCATGTTCTTCTGCAAGAATTCACTACCTTAAGTCATCTACACCTGGAACACAGAGATGACCCTGACAGCGCAGAACACTATCTCCCCCTTGGGAGAAAACCTCTATTTTTTATTTCGAATTGACTCTTTCAACTTGACAAGGCTGGAATCTCTATCTTGCTTTCCTTTCACCTCAGAAACTAGAGATAATTCTTAACGACTATGAACCCATATATCGCCCTCTGATGAATCGACTAATTCAAGGCCTACACTTGTAAGATGATGGAGTTCTTGAGCTAACTTCTTCTTGCTATCCTCAACAAGAGCAACAGTACCTATGGATAGTCTACTAAGAGTGTCAGCTACTACATTGGCCTTGCCCAAATGATAAAGGACACTCATGTCATAATCTTTCAAGAGCTCTAACCACCTTTTCTGATAAAAATTGAGATCTTTCTGAGAAAATACATACTGAAGACTCTTATGATCTGTGATCATATCTACATGAACACCGTATAGGTAATGTCTCTAAATCTTTAAGTCAAATACTATGGCTGCTAATTCAAGAAAATGAGTAGGGTAATTCTTCTCATGGGTCATAAGTTGTGTGGAGGCGTAGGCTATGACCTTACCATGATGCATGAGGAAATAACCTAAACCCACTCTGGATGTATCACAATACACTAAGAACCTATCTAATCCATCTGGTAACGCTAGAATAGGAGCTGAGGTGAGTCGAGTCTTTAAATCCTGAAAACTCTTCTTGCAAAGGTCTGACCATTAGAACTTGACTTTCTTATGAGTCAATATGGACATAGGGGATGCAATATAAGAAAATCCCTCAATGAACCGCCTGTAATATCCAACCAGTCCGAAGAAACTCCTAATATCTGATGGAGAGGCAGGGCAAGGCCAATTTCTTACTGCTTCGGACTTTTAAGGATCTACTCTAATTTCATCACTGGAAATGATATGACCAAGAAATGCTACTGACCCTAGCTAAAACTCACACTTACTAAATTTGGCGAATAGCTGATGCTTTTTGAGAGTCTGAAGTATTGTTCTAAGATGGTCTGCATGATCTCGCTCACTGCAGGAATACACCAGAATATCATCTATGAAGATAATGATGAACATGTCCAAGTACTTCTTGAACACATGGTTCATCAAGTCCATGAATGCGGCTGGGGCATTGGTAAGACCAAATAACATAACTAAGAATTTGAAGTGACCATACCGAGTATGAAAAGTTATTTTCATAATGTCACATTCTCTGACTCTGAGCTGATGATAGTCGGATCTGAGGTCCATCTTGGAGAAATAGGAGCAACTTGAAGTTGGTCAAACAAGTCATCGATTCTGGGAAAAGGATAATTGTTCTTGACCGTGACATTATTGAGTTGACAATAATCAATGCACATTCAGAGAGAACCATCTTTCTTATGCACGAATAATACTGGAGCATGCCACGGGGACACACTGGTTCTGATGAATCCCTTTTCTATGAGATCCTTCAACTGCTCTTTCACTTCTCTGAGTTCTGCTAGTGCGATTCTATATGGCAAAATAGATATAGGCTAAGTATTTGAAAGAAGATCAATGTCGAAGTCTATTTCCCTTACGGAAGGAATTCCTGGAAGATCTTTGGGAAAGACATCTGAATATTTGTTCACGACTGGGACTGATTCCATACTAGGAGTTTTTAAAATAGTGTCCTTAACATGAATAAGATAATAGACACATCCTTTAGATTTTATTTTTTAGGCCCGAAGGTAGGAAATAAGCTGACCATTGAAAGCAGATACACTACCCTTCAGCTCTAGGATGGGTTCATTCAGAAACTAGAACTGGACTATTCTATTTCTGCAGTCGACTGTGGCATAGCAGGAATGAAGCCAACCCATGCCGAGAATGATATCAAAATCAGTCATCTCTAATTCGACTAAGTCTGCTGAAGTGAATTTCTAAGATATCATAACCTGGTAGTTCCTGTATACCCATCGGGCTATGATGGTTTTACCCACTAGGGTAGAAACAAGAAAGGGCTCTGCTACAATTTCAAGACTGACTCCTAAATCAACTGCTATATAGGGAGTAACAAAAGACAAAGAAGCACCTGGATCTAAGAAAGAGTAAACATGCTCATGAAATATTTGTAACATACCAGTAACCAAATCTATAGAATTTTACTTATCTTGTAAGGACTAAAGATCATAGAGACGATTTGGGTGTTGCCCACTAGTAGCACTAGAGGTGGCACTCTGCTAATTTGGGCGATTGGACTGATCTAAGGAATGGTTCTATTGACCCTGAGGACCTGGATGAGGACAGTCTCTAAATCTATGTCCTGGCTTGCCACATTCAAAGTAAATACCACTGCCAGCTCTGCAAATACCCTGATAGTGCTTGCCATAAGTCTAGCAAAGAGGATAGGCGTGGGCACTGCTAACACTGCCCTGGGACTTAGAGCCTGGCGCTCTATCTTTTCTACCCTCTCTGATTTTAAGAACTGGAGAACTGGCTGAAGAAGGAGATGGAACTGATGACTTAGGACTAAACTGAGAAAGATTTCCTCCTTCTAACTTAGGCTGAGAAAAGTTAAAACTACTAGACCTTGCTCTTTAATTCTGCCTCTCCCTCATCCTAACCTTCTGCTCCTCTATCTTCTGGGCATAGGTTATGACCCTGGCTAAAGTCATGTATTTATTCAGCATGGTAGAACTGCACTCATTAACCACGCTATTGTTCACCCCTAAAACAAACTTACTCATCCCTGCCCTGCTAACTGCAACCATATGAGGGATATATCTGGCTAATTGATTAAACTTAAGAAAATAATCTTTCACTATCATATTTCCCTACCTAAGGTTACTGAATTCTAGCACCTTATCTTCTTTAAGATCTAGGGGAAAGAATCTATCAAGAAACACTGAAGAAAACTCCTCCCACTTAACTGATCCTACATTATCTGCCCTCTCTGACTTTTACTTTTTGAACCAAGTATGAGCCATATCCTGCAACTTATATACAGCTAGCTCATCACTCTTATTATACATAACTTTGATTATGTTTGTAACCTTCTACAACTAATCAAACAGTTCTTAAGGGTCCTCGTCTGTCTTATACCCAAGAAAGGATAGAGGAAAGCCTCTAACTAACTGAACTGACTGAGTAAGGAGTTGATAGGACATGTCCCCAACTAACTCCAACAAATAAACTAATTAATGAGATAATAGAAAAATAATCATGTCCTAGAAGAATGAGAACTCACTGCTAACTCTGACTACTGATATCTGGAATCTATTGATGCTCTGGAGTTTGTGTCTCCAAACCTATGGTATAAGACACCATAGCGCAAATGTGTCAGCACTTTGAATGTACTGGTATGCATGTGAGGTAGGCTGAATGCGTGGGATTCATATGCGTTAACAATACTAGCTAACTGACTAATATAAACATGAGAATACATGTATGCATACGCAGTAACTATATCTAAAATTGTGATAACATGAGTTTATTGATAACTAACATGACTAATGACTGATAACTGATAACATGAGTGACTATATTTGACATTCCTGAATCTGATAGAGCTAGTTGAGTTCATACTGTATCTCAGTTGACTGTATCTAACAATCCGAAATTTTGAAGAACTATCTATGTTCTTTTACTGAGACAGATACTGAGACTGTGGGAGGTAGTCATCTAACCGACATGCCTAAAATGACTCATTATAGCTAAATTGGAGTCCAATCTACGCCCTGATTGGTAGGGTTTCAATACCATTACAATGGTTAGTACAACATATGAGTGACTCTAATATAACAGGTAACTCTAGTGAGTACGGTGGGAACCCTCATATAGTAGGTTAAGCCACCACATCTACCCTCATGTAGTAGGTTATGATGTCTCAACCTATGTTGGCAACATAGTTCTGGAATGCAAAGATTGCTTCTAAGAAACACATCCTCATATAACAGGTGAATTCCCTTCCTTGCGTTCACTCGGTTCTAATTTCTACTCCCATTTGAATAGACACTGAACATGATTTACTAAACTAAACATGGACTGACTTTTTGAATTCTGTTGACTGACAAAATACTACTGATATCTAACAACTGACTGAGTTTATGAGATCATGGAGATTTCTTGAGTCATAAGATAGTCTGAAGTTTATGAATCATAGCGTGACTGAGAGTATTGTGAAAACATGACATAGCTCTAGGCACACAGCTAATATTTATGGTATAATTTCCCCCAGGAGTCGATGGAAAGAAACTAACAAAGCATAACTTTCTTGAATACGTGACTAATATCATAATCCATAATACATTTATTGAAGCATTTCATCAAACATATGATCTGCATAAACTTGTACATATATGGGACTTTTATAATATCATGCTAGTTGGGCATTTTCTTTCATCTAAGCATTTAATCAAACACAAGATAGGTATAGTATGTGTAAACAACATTATACAACAATTAACATCATGACTCAATTCTAATTTCATCATTCAAGGGTTTAGGCATAGGTTAGCATGAATCTATATCTATACTAATCAAACCCATATATAATTTATTACCCAATCATGGAATAGAATTCAATTACTCATTATCAACATGAACAAGAGTAGGCCAATCATGAAAATTCATAAAGGAAATCCATAAAACTTGAACTTAGAAAAGGGGTTCTTAGGCTTCATGGATGAAAGGAGTCCATGAATAAGCACTATGCATACCTGGGTTGAGTTTTCTTGAAGTTCTTTAACTTGAAGAATTTGAATCTCTTAGTTATTGAAGAAGATTTGGATTTTGTTCTTGGATATTAACGTTAGAGAGAAAACCCTAATATTTTTGTTGTAGAAGAATAACAAATTTTTGAGCTTTGGTTGGATATAATTGGGTATATAAACGGGTGGTAGAAGACCAAAAACTCCTAAAATGACTTTAAAATCACTGAACGAAACTTGCAACGGCTCGTGCGATGGTCAGTCGCTGGCTCGACGGTCCGTCATTCTAACCGTAGCACGTGGACCAGAATAGGGTCTCACTGCCTAGGTAGCAACGTTTTGGGAGACAGTCCATCGCACGTTCAATGGTTCGTCAACCTATCTGTCGCACCTTATCCGAAAGGTTGCCTCACTTTCTTGGCTGCAATGGTAAATGCAAAGGTCCGTCGCTAGGTTGACGGTCCGTCAACTTGGCCGTCGCACTTGGGCGATTCGGATAGCTCTGAGTAAAATGTTCATAACTTTTTTCTCCAATGCCGGATTTGGATAAAATTGGTATCATTGGAAAGCTAATTCAATTTACCACATGAATAAAAGGAAAAATATTAAAAATACCACGTGTACAAAAATAGATTTGTATTTCAAAGAAAGTTCTAACATCCTTGAGATGATTTCAAGCTAGGAAAAAGGTACGGGTATTACAATAATGAAATACGCTAAAGGTCTTTTTCTTATTATTTTAACAAGTCAAATACACTTTCTTCTCTCTTAAATCCCTAAGTCAAGAACAAAGCTAGGATTTCTAAGGATTAAGCACCTAGGGTTCAACGTGTGGTTTCATATCTAAAATTCTTAGTGTTTTCAGGCATGTATCTCTTTCATAACTTGGCTTTTAAATAAGAACATGTGTTTACTCATTATCCATATGATTTAAATTGTGGGTTTTGAATGATGAGTTGAGGGTTTTGAATGATTGTTACTTGGTTAGTTTTCGCATGGTTTTGAAATTGTTATTCATACTTCATCTTATGGTTTTGAACTAAATCTGTGCATGGGCACGGTGAATAGGTAGGGGGTCGTGTCATTTTCAAAATTTTATGGATTTTGGTTTGGAATTGGTATTAACCTCAACCCACATTATAAATTTGGTTTTGGAACATGGGAATATGATGATTTAACCCACTTTTTTAACTTGTGCATTGCATAAAAGGTTAATGGAATATAAATAATTTTGGAAAGGCCTCGGTGGCCAAGGACTATTTTAAAATTGGAAATTTGGAGTATAATTGGCCAATTGGTTTAGAAATGGCATAATGGAATTGACTTCCAAGTTCAAGTAGTGTGACTATACCAATCGGTAATTTCCTAAATGGATGACTCCTTGGTTAAATAGATTGGTTATGTGCAAATGTTTTTATTTTGTCATAAAGAGGGTTGTGCAGCTCACCATAAAGGTACAGGTCCCGGGGTGACCAATACTGAAAATCACATTTTCCGGTGTGGGTTCTAGGTGATCGTGTGCATAGTTCAAAGTTTATATATATATACGTTGGATTGGCTGGGGTCGAGGCATTTCCTAACCTTTCCTTGGATTTCTCCGATTAATGCAACTACACACATTGCACCCTTTCAGGAGGGGGAACTGAACTCATATAGCCCTTGGGTGCCCTTACGACGGATAGAGATACACAGTCCAGGTTAATGGTTTTAAATATCATTCTTAAACCCTTGTCCCTATCCTGGCATTCTATATACATAAATATATATATATATATATATATAGGGAAAAGTCATTGTTTTCATCCTAAACTATACCCAAAAATTCAAAGATGCACCTAAACTATTAAAATGGCCTCATACACACCAAACTGCTTAAAAATGAATTTTTTTTACCCCCTAAATCTGACGTGGAAAAATATAACTATTTAAATAAAATAAAATGCATCTAAACATAAATTTAATGCACAAATAAAAATTAAAAAATTTCCTCCCCCACACCCAAATAACGCAATTACAGCCTCCACCCCTGTAAAATTTGTTCTTTCACAAAAATTCCAATATCACATCTAAAAATGTTAAGTCCGCCATTCGATACAATGAAAAACTCAAAATTCTTGCAAATAGTCAACTGCTACAAACAACAATCAAGTTTTCAACCCAACTTAAATAAAAATAAAAAAGAAAATAGTAATTGAATGAGAAGAGCCAATAAAAAAAAGTGCATAGTAAGTTCAAAAACACTATTCCAGAAGTCGACAACACATAAGCAGAGTTGAGAAAAACTACAATATCAAATGTGGAACAAATTGGGCGTTGATTGACTTAGAAATACAAAATTGAAAATACCCATTTTTTACTATATTCTATTAACCCCAGGTAACATAGGACTTTACAATCACAAGAAAGCAAAAAATTTCAATATAAATCTCTTCAAAAAGAAAAAGTTAGCCATAAGTTCAGTAACAAAAAACAAGTAGATATGAAAGACCCAAAAAAAAACTAACTAGATTAACAATCAAACACCCAAAAAAACACCCAAAAAAAACCTAACTAGATTTTCCACACAACCATTCAAATATCTCAACTTTCTGAAAGACTTTCCACGAACATCATATCTTCGGGGAGGCATGATCTTAAATGCGAACATACAAAATTAGAGAAGATTTTAACATCTTAGACTCTACATCCAAAAAATAGAACACAGGGTAGGGAAACATTCCTAAATGCCTTGTAGCCTCTCCCTTATAGGTGTGGCACACTACACACCCATAAAAGAGACTCTACTTGACACAGCTTTGTGGACACCCAATTAACCATGAACCTAGGGCTTTGATAAAAACTTTATCACAACCCGAACCAGGGCCTAGATATGACGGGTATCTCAATCCCACCGAGGACCAGAGACCACCCCCTTTACCTAGTCAACAGAATATAATACATCTAGCAGGGTAGGAATTTCGAACATAAAATAAGATAAAATAATTAATAACTCAAGGGAATCTGAGAATGTTAACAATAATACCCTAATACACAATAATCCATAAAACCTTTATCCAAAACAAATATCAATCTAAGTCAGGATATGCCCTAGATAATAGCCATAAAAAAGGATAACAACCAAACTGTCTATGGCATAACTAGACCAAGAAGCAACAAGCCTTACGAAAGAAGGAGGCTCACCACTTCAAGCTGACTCACAAACTTCTCTAAGATTACCTATCACCATGAAAAAAAAGTAGAAGTGCCTTCAAACCCTACATCGTGTGGGGATAAATCATTCGAGGATGGTTAATGGGGTAAGAAGTAGCATGTAACTCAGGGATGAGATAAAAGAATGCCCATATCACATCTAATTCAAAATAATGTGAACATTATCATATACGTACATAAATAATATGTCAGGGTATGGAACAAGGCTTAGAATGATAATAAAATATTATCTTGAACTATGTAGCTCAACCATCAGAAACAGAAACCCGCAGGCTATGTAGGTTTAGCTTTTCCTACTGAAAAGGCCCTAGTGCGTGTCAATCACGGGATAAGAGGTTTCAAGGAAAACCAAGGAATTCCCTGACCCCACGTCAATCCTAGATATAAATATATCAATATCATGAACCATACACATAGTCATTATGACCTACCCTCATATCAAAAAATGTGAGCTTTTAATATTAGTCCTTCGGGACTCACACCTTCAAGACTAAGCTACATACCCCCTGCCCTCCATTAAGCCTAATTAAAATAAGTTTCACATAATTCATTCATTAACCAAGGAATTATACATTAAGGCACACCATATATATCGCCAAACCATTTTACTTGCAAACTCATAATTATGCCATTAAAATTCTATTAACTTGGGGGAATGGCTTGACCCCCTTTGTTCATTAAATCCAGTTGGAGGGATGCCTCGACCTCCTTTAGTTTATCAAATTAAATTTTGGGAATGTCTCAACCCTCTTTGTTCATTAAATCAAAACATAGACAACAAGTCCTTCAAAATTCATATTCATTGTTTAACCATTTATGCAATGCAATGGTATAGGTGAGTAAGTCCAACCAAGTGATAATTCCACAATTCAAAGCCATTTACACAAGTGGATTGAGGGAACACAATAATTTAAAACCAATTCCAAGTTCAAAACAATTTTTGGGAGAATGCCTCAACCCCCACTCCAATTCTCATAACCATGCACCCCATTAGTTTCAAAATCATTCAATTCAAAGCATGAACAAATCATAAAAATCATGGGAAAGAAATTCAAGGATCAATCATTCCAAAACCCTCAACCTATATCAAAACCCACATTCAAATCCATATAAATAAATCATTTAAAACAAATGCTTTTCATAAACTATGATTTGGGAAAGAGAAACATGCTTGAAAGTATCATAACTATGGAGAGAAATCACCCTTGGGAGCTCTAATTGACCAACCTTGAGAAACCCTAGTTTGTTATTGCTTTAGAGAATTAAGAGAGTGTAGGAGTGTATTTGATGTGATAAAGAATGAGAAATAACCTATTCTTCATGTTTTATAGACGTGGGTCTTGGTAGGAAATGAGGAAATAACCAAAATACCATTAATAAAAGACAGAGAATTTGTCGCCCAGTCGCTACAGGTCACATGAAGACTCGTAATAACTGTCTACGAGTTATCCCATAGACTCATAGTTTGTACAGTATCATGAGTCATACATACTGGTCTAACTATGAATCTTACCCTATAACTCGTACTCAAACCTTATGACTCATATGGTCTAGTTGCTGTCAACGTAAAAACGTTTGGGCACCACACTAGTTATGCTATGAAAAGCACTATATAACTCATTTAGATACTTGGCGACTAATTTAGTCTAGTCATACTCAGAACAAAAACCCTGGTCAACCTCACTAGTCAATATATGATTTGCGGTCCTACGACCCGCATGGTGATCTCATGACTTATAAGGTAAGTTGTAGGTCGGGTAGTGAACTTAAAACTCAAGAAATTTTTCAAAGACCAAAATTTGGGGTGCTATATTCTCCACCCCTCCCCCACCCCACCCTCCCCCACCCTCCCCCCCACCCTGAGGATTATTCATCCCTAAATAATGAAGCAAGGCATCTATTAGCATGATTTATCATAGAACGCAACCATAATTTCCTTTAACAACAAAAACAAAGATATTAAGGAATACATATGCCTTAAGTATGATTATCCAAAGCGAGAAACAAGAATGGATATTTGGACTTCATGTCCTCTTCAACTTTCTAAGTAGCTTCTTCAACTTTATGATTTATCCATACAACCTTTACTGAATCCACATCTTTAGTTTTCAAATAACGAGCTTACCTATCTATAATCTCAACCAGGACTTTCTCATAAGACATGGAATCCAAAATACCAACACTCTAAAAAGGAAATATCAACGAAGGATCACTCACATACTTTTTTAACATTGAAACATGTAACACTGAATGGATAGAACCCAAACTCAAAGAAAGTTCCAACTTATAAGCCACATTGACCACTCACTTCACAATACAATATGGACCAATATAATGGGGACTGATCTTTCTTTTCTTTCCAAACTGCATCACTCCCTTCATGGGAGACACCTTCAAGAACACCAAATCATCTACATCAAAATCCAAGTCCCTTTTCCTCAAATCTGCATAGGACTTTTAGCGGTCTTAAGTCTATCCCGAATCACCTTAACCTTTTCCATGGCTTGGTAAACTAAGTTATGAAAGAATAACCTAGCCTCGCTGACTTTAAATAACCCAATAGGAAACCTACACCTTCTACCATACAAGGCCTTGAACGGAGCTATCTGAATACTTGAGTGATAGCTATTATCTCCAATCTCAAAAGCCAAGACTTTCTATTGACCAACATCATCCTTAATCTGCATCAAAATAGGATCTAAAACCTGTTTCTCCTTCACCACAACACCAAGAAATGACTATACCACCTCTAGAAAAATCACACCACAATCTTTAGAGACTAAGAGACAAACTCTAATATTAGTCAAATGGTGAACATCCTTTACTAAACATCGTTTTTCCTTATCAACATGAGATAAGATCCTAAAGGTCAACCTACTAGGAGCATTAGCAGCCATGTTATATTTACTTGGATTATAGTGGAGACTCATGTCATAGTTTTTAAGCAATTCGAGCCATCTCTTTTGCCTGAGATTTAACTCCTTATCGATAAACACATATTGCACGCTCTTATGGTCTAAATATATATCAACATGAACCCTATAAAAGTAATGGAACCAAATGTTCAAAGAAAAAACCACCTCCAACATGTCTATGTCATGAGTCAAATAGTTCTTTTTATGCACCTTATGCTTCCTAGAAGTATATGCCATAACCTTGCCATGTTACATCAACACACAACATAGTCCCACACAAGATGCATCATAATAAACAACAAAGGCATCAATACTCTCGAATAGGGTCAAAATTAGAGTTGAAGTCAACTTATCCTTCAAATTCTCAAAGCTTCCTGCCCTCACAAGCATCGGACCATAGAAACTTCACCTTGTTCTGATTAAACTTAGAAAATAAAGCAGTGATCGAAAAGAAACTCTCTACAAACCTCTTGTTATACATAACTAAACCTAAGAATCTCCAAATATCAACTGGAGTCACAGGTCTAGGCCAATTCTTGGATCCACCAGAATCCTCTGACTAGAGATAATATGACCAAGGAATTCCATAATCCTCAACCAGAACTCATACTTCTAAAACTTAGCATAAAAACACTGATCCTTAAAAGTCTGTAACACTCTTTGGAGGTGATTGGCATGATCTTCCTTACTTTTCCAATACACCAAGATGTCATAAATAAACACAATGATGAATAAGTCTAAAAATTAATTAAATACTCAGTTCATAAAATCCATAAATGTCGTTAGGGCATTAGTCAATCCAAAAGATATGACCAAGAACTCATAATGAAAACATCAGGTACAAAAAGCGATCTTTAGGATATCCACCTCCCTAAGAAGAGGATACTTATTCTTCACTATCATCTTATTCAACTGGTGGTAATCTATATATATTCAAAGAAACATATGCTTCTTATACACTAAGAGAGAAGCATCCCATGGGGAAATGCTAGTATAAATAAAAACCTTATCAAGAAGATCTTTAAACTAATCCTTAAGTTATTTCAACTTAGGTGGAGTCATTATATAAGAAGGGATAGAGATAGAATAGGTATCTAGTAGAAGGTTAATCCCAAAGTGTATTTCTCTATTGGGAGAAATACCAAGAATATCATTGGGATACATTTCAGGAAATTCATTGACTATAGGGACAGATTGCAAAGACGAACCCAATGAGTTAAAATCTTTATCCTAAATTAGGTGATATAGACACCCCTTAGAAAATAATTTCCAAACTCTTAAATAAGAAATGAACCTTCCTATAGGTACTAGGAAACTCCCTTACCACTTAATCATTGGTTCATTCAAAAATTAGAAACTAAACTATCAGGTTCTATAATCAAGAGACACATAGCATGAATGGAGTCAATCCATCCCTAAGATAACATTAAATTATAACATGTCCAACTCTATTAGATCTACTAGTCATTATTAAAGTAAAAAAATTTGGGCACCACACTGGTTAGGCTACGAAAAGAACTATATGATTTATTTAGAGTCTTGATAACTCATTGAGTAAAGTTGTACTCAGAACAGATACCTTGGGCAACCACACTAGTCACCCTATAATTTGAAGTCTACAACCTATATGGTAATCTCATGACTCATAAGGTAAGTTGTAGGTTAGGATATGATCTAAAAACATATGGAACTTTCCAAGGACCAAAATTTAGAGTGTTACACACAGGGTGCCTAGTCTCAGGCTAGTAGAGCTCAATCAGTGACACCATATCCTCTTTGTAGATGTTACGGTCAGCTTCAACATGGTTATTATAATGAGGAGAGGAACTTCTTCTTTAATTATGGTCAACTAGTCATATTCAAAGGAATTATCCCTTAGGTAAGATTTCTATGGGTGATAATAAGGTTTCGGTTGCTACATCTTTGACTCATGCAACAAAAGTTTCCACTTTAGGTACCGATACTGGCTAAAATTATCTCTATGCTCTTGCTACTCATCAGGAATTTGAGGCATCTCCTAATGTTATTACTAGTACGTTAAAGATTTTATCTCATGATGTATATTGTTTGCTTGATCCAGGGTTTACCCTTTCTTATATGACCTCTTATGTGGATGTGCATTTTGGTTTTAGTTTTTAAACTATTTCCAAGACTTTCTCTATGTCTACTTAGTGGTTAATTCTATTATGGCGAGGAAGGTCTACAGGGGTTGTGTAATATTTATCTTCCATAAGGAGATATTGATAGATTTGATAGAGTTAGACATGGTAGATTTTGATGTTATCATAGGGATGGATTGGATCCACTCGTGCTATGCTTTTTGGATTGTAGGACCCGTATGGTCAGCTTCTAATTTCCTAATGAATCGCTACTAGAATGGGAGGGGAGTTCCTTGGTACCAATGGGGAAGTTTATCTCTTATTTTAGAGCCTAAAAGTTCATTTCCAAGGGGTGGGTTTGGGTTGAGGATTCTAGTTTTGAGGGTCCTTTTTTGCAATTTGTTCCTATGGTTAATGAATTTTGTAAGGTCTTTTCTGATAATCATCCTAGAATTCTTCCTGATAAAGAGATAGATTTTGGGATTGATCTTCTACTGAATCTCATCCTATTTATATTTTTCTCTTTAGAATGGCTTCGATTGAGCTAAAGAAGTTAAAGGAATAGTTAAATGATCTTTTGGATAAAGGCTATATTCATCCCAGTATTTCTCTGTTGGGTGCTCATGTGCTTTTTGTGCATAAGAATAATAGGTCTCTTTGGATGTGTATAGATTATCATTAGTTTAATAAGGTTATGGTGAAGAATAAGTATCCTCTTCCTAGGATAAATGATCTCTTTAACCAGATTTAGGGTGCTAGATGTTTCTCTAAGATTGATCTTAATTTGCGTTATCATCAATTGAAGATTAGGGAGGAGGATCTCCCTAAGACTATTTTACGAACCTATTATGGCTATTAGGAGTTTTTGGTTATGTCATTTGTGTTGACTAATTCCTTAGTGGATTTTGTGGATATTATATATTAGGTTTTCAAGCAGTTTATGGATTTGTTTATTATTGTCTTCATTGATAATATTTTGGTGCATTCTATGAGTGAGGAGGATCATGCCAATCACCTCTAGATTATGTTACAGACTCTTAAAGATCAACAGTTGTATGCGAAGTTTTCTAAGTGTAAATTTAGGCTAAGTGTTGTGACCTTTCTTGGATATATCATTTCTAGTAAAGAGATCATAGTGGATCCACAAAGAGTTAAGGCAGTAAAGAGGTGGCCTAGACCCATGACTACAATCGGTATTCAGAGCCTCTTAGGTTTGGCTGGGTATTATAGGAGGGTTGTGGAGAGTTACTCTTCTATTGCTTCTCTATTAATGAAGTTGACTCAAAAAAAGGTCAAGTTCTTGTGATTAATGCTTGTGAGGGTAGTTTTAAGAAGTTGAAGGATAAATTGATATCTACTCTGATTTTGACCCTGTTTGAGAGTACGATGGGTTTAGTTATGTATTATAATGAGTCTAGTGTGGGATTGTTTATCTCTTAATGCAACATGATAAGGTTGTGGATTATGCCTCTAGGCAACTTAATGTTCATGAAAAGAATTACCTGACTCATGATTTGTAGCTAGTAGTTTGGTCTTTACTTTGATGATTTAGCAACATTATTTGTATGGAGTGTATATGGATATCTTTTCTGACCATAAAAGCTAGCAATAATTGTTTACTCAAAAGGAATTGAATCTCAAGTAGAGGCAGTGGCTTGAGTTGCTTAAGGACTATCACATGAGTCCTTATTTGAACCCAAGTAAAGTTAATGTGGTTGTTGATTCTCTTAGCAGGTTTTTCATGGGAAGCTTATCTCATGTGGATGATGAGAAATAAATATTAGTGGAGGATATTCACCGGTTGGATAACCTAAGAGTTCATCTTTTAGATTCTGAGGATGGAGGGATTATTGTTCAAGAGATGGTGAATTCATCTCTTGGTGCATAGGTGAAGGAAAAGTAGGTTTGGGATCCCATTCTATTACAGATAAAGGCTCGTGTAGGTCAGTAGAAGGTTATAGATTTTGAGATTGGTGGTGATAATATCTTGAGGTATCAAGGTAGGTTATGCATTCCTAATGTTGATGGGCAGCAAGAGAGGATTTTGACTAAGGCTCATAAGTCTAGATATATTGATCATTCAGGTTTGACAAAGATGTACCAAGATTTGAAAGAAATCTATTGGTGGAATAACATGAAGCGGGATATGGAAAATTTTATTGCCAAATGTATGGTTTGCCAGCAAGTTAAGGTTGAGCACTTGAGGCCTTCTGGCATGTCTCAAGAGATAGAATTACCCATGTGAAAGTGGGAGATGATAAATATGGATTTTATTACCGGCCTTCCATGGAGAATAACTACTTTGGAGAGTACTATGATAAGATTTTTATCAAAGAGTTAGTCAGATTGCACGGTACGCCATTGTCCATTATTTTAGATTAAGGTATACAATTTTCATCATATTTTTTGCATTTTTTTCAAAAATGTTTGGGTATGTAGGTGAGCCTTAGCATCGCTTTCCACCTTCAAATGGACGAATAAGAGAAAAGGACTATTCAAACTTTTGAAGATATGCTAAGGGCTTCTATGATTGAATTTAAGGGAAGTTGGGTAGATCACTTACCTTTTATCGAGTTTTTGTATAATAAAAGTTATCATTCAGGTATTCAGATGGCTCTTTTTGAGGGTCTCTATGGTGGGAGGTATAGGTCTCATGTTGGGTGGTTTGAGGTTTATACGACTAGGTTGTTTGGTCCTGGCTTGGCTCACCAAGCCATAGAGAAGGTGAAGGTGATTAGGGATAGGCTTAAGACTGCCCAGAGTTACCAATAGTCCTCTATGGATGTGAGGTAAAGAGAATTGAAATTTTATAAAGGTGATTTGGTGTTCTTAAAAGTTTCTCCTATGAAAAGAGTTATGTGGTTTGGGAAGAAGTGAAAACTCAGTCCTCATTATGTTGGTCCCTATCTAATTTTGAGAAGTATCGGTAATATTGCTTATGAATTGTATTTTCATACGATTTTGAGTTATATTCATCCGGTATTCCATGTATCGATTTCAAAAAAGTATGTAGGGGATCCTTCTTTGATTGTTCTTTTGGAAGATGCTAGTATCTTTAATTCCTTGTCTTATGATAAAGGCTTGATTGAGATTTTGGATAGGCAAGTTTGTTGGTGGAGGACTATGGATGTGGCTTTGGTGAATGTTCTTTGAAAGAATAGGTTTAGGAAAATACTTGGGAAGCAGAGGATGACATGAAGTCTAAGTACCCATTTTGGTTCCCTGAGTTAAATTATCCCACTTAAGGTAAGTGTTTCTCTTATTCTTATCACTTTCAAATTTATCCTTGGGTTATGGTTGCATTTCATGTTGTATTAGTGCCAATGGATCCCTTAACTCCACATTCAGTGATGAATGATCTTGAGAGGGGGTTAATGTAATACCCCAAGTGTTGCCCTTTGAAAAAATTTTGGGTTCGGTTGTCACTATCCAGGGTACAACTCAGGTGACGAGTCGTGAATACTCCTCATGAGTCATATGGTGCCAGTCGTAGAATTAATAGATAGGTTACCCAATGTTTCTGCCCATATCATAATTAAACCCTCACGAGTCATGGACACTCAATAAGAGTAGTAAGGTGGGACTCATAGTCGCACTAGTGAGATGGCACTTGGTTATTATCTTGGTCACGACTAGATTATCACGAGTCATAAGGTCTGGTCAAGAGTCATAGAGTGAGACTTATGACCATACCAGGAAAGGTGCCCAAACTTTTTATTCTAGCTACAAGTCCAAGCAATGATTTGTATCTAGTCATTACGAGTCGTTACCCGACCCATAGCGACTAGGAGTTATTTTCCTACACGTTTATTTAAAAGCACTTTGGTTATTTCCCACTCTTTGAAATTATAAGTTGTGATAATGAAATTCCCTAAGTGTCCTTTTCTCATTATTAATAAAAGAATATGTTTACTTTTTATCCATGTAATTTTAAATTATGGTTTTGAATGATGGGTTGAGGGTTTTGAATTATTGTTTCTTAGTTTTTTTTCCTATGATTTTGGAATTGTTATTCATGTTTTACCTTATGGTTTTGAACTAAATTTGTGCATGGATATGGTGAATGGGAAGAGGGTCATGGCATTCTCCTAATTTTATGGAATTTGGTTTGGAATTGGTATTAACCTCAACCCACCTTATGAATTTGGTTTTGGAACATGGAAATCTGTATGATTTAACCCACTTTTGAAACTAGTGCATTGCATAAAAGGTTAATGGAATATAAATGGTTTTGGAAAGGCCTCAGTGTCCATGAACTGGTTTTAAATTGGAAATTTGGAGTCTAATTGGCTAATTGGTTCGGAATGGCATAATGGAATTGACTTGCAAGTTCAATTAGTATGACGATACCTATTAGCAATTGCCTAAATGGATGAATCCTTGGTTAAATGGATGGGTTATGAGCAAATGCTTTAATTTGGGCTTAAAGGGGAGCTATGTAACTCACCGTGAAGGTAGAGATCCTGAGGGGACCAATACTGGAAACCACTTTTGTCTGAACGGGGGTCTTGGTGACCGTGTTTATTGTGCACACTTTATATATATAATTTGTATTGGCTATGGTCGAGGCATTCCTTGGACTATCCTTGGATTTCTCCTGTTCCTGCGGCTACATGTATTGGGGCCTTTCAGGTGGGGGAGCTGAACCCATATAGCCCGTGGGTGTCTTTATAACAAGGAGAGCTATACAATCCAAGTTAATATTTTTAAATCTCATACTCAAACCCTTGTCCCTATCCTTTTATTCTATATATATGTATATCCATATATGTGAACATGTACATTGAAATTGGGTTTCTTTTGGAAAATGGAATTATTTTATCCCTTTTTTTATTTACATACTAGCGCTCACACTACTAACAATCCTAGGATGCTAAATCCTTTCATGATGTAGGGTCCAAAGATATTTTTTTACCCTAATGCAGCATTAGGTGGATTAGCACGTTTGTTGAGTTGCTATGAAGTGGTGAGCCTCCATCCCTCAGAAGGCCTTATCATTTTATTATTCTTGTATGATTGATTTAGTACTTATGGATCCTTTTTAGCTATTTTCAGGGGCATGTCCTGACCTAGTTGATACTCGGCTTTGTTAGAGTCTTTTGTGGACAAAGTATGGGAATGGTTAATATTTTGACTCTTAGTTCCTTTGTGTTATCTATTCATCATGCTATTATGTTTTGGTTATCTTCCGTTGTTATCTTGAGTATGCTTGATTGAACTGGCTATGGGGGTGGTCTACGGTCCTTGATGGTATTGAGATATTGATCACGACTAGGCCCCTATTTGGGTTATGACATATACATTCATAAGATACTAGTACCATTGAGAAATACTATTTTTGAAAGAAAATAAGTCACTTTTATAAGAATTATCATTGTGAAAATTAGTTGGAGAGGTGAGTTGTTATAGAGATATGAGATACAATATATGGATTGTAAACCCCTCCCCCCTTCTTGGGTCTTACCTAGGAGCTGTGAGCTCAGTGGGTGTATACAGGAAGTCATATGATGCCTTTCACCATTCAAATCATCCACATTGCATTGCATGTAATTTGTATATGTATCTTTCATGAATTCTTGAGTTTTCTTGATTTGTGTTTAGTTTCAGTATAATCTTGCATGATTTATTTTTAGAAAGGCAAGAGTTTTTTAAGTGTGCATAATTCTTCATGTAGTAAAATAACTGAGTTAAAATCATTAAAATCATACAAAAATAACTTTGAATAGAAACCATAATAATAAAATAACATGAGGGAATTAACATTCAAGAATTTGGCGTGATTGGATGTGAACCCCTAGATCATGAGTTCATAAAAATAATAATTTAAAATAAGCTTTATGGACAAAGTGGTGTGAAAGGAATCCCTTATTAACTATCCACATCCATGATTACCGAAGATTCTTGAGCTAAAGTTTTGAAAATTTGAGCTTGAAGATGAAGTACCCTAATTTCTTGCTTTGGGAGAAAAAGGTTACTTGTTATTCACAATTCTCTAAGTATTTTCATCTATTTTAAAGTAAATGAGGGACTAGGAGTATTTTGGGTTTTACATTCATCCTTAGGATACCTTAAACAACATATCTTAGGTGGTTAAAACATGAAAAAAAAAAACTAAAATATCCCTTTAAGAATGATGCTGAAAAATCAGGTTTCAGGCATCGGATAGACCATCCCCATCGTGGTTTCTTTCCATGATTGTGAGATCTAATCATGCGTTCTGTGTGCCCTTTTCAAGTCTCTAGACTTCATCAAATGAGCCAATCCAAAAAATCATAGGCTCTACTAATGATCGTGCGATCCGGTCGTCGTATGATCGTCAAATCCTATAATTTGAAAGTGTTTCACTTAAATGGCCAATTTTTTTTTCCAAAAGTGAATTAATAAGTATGTGATGCATTGAAAATAAGACTCAAAAAATTTCATTGGTGGATCTTGAGCTCCAAAACTCCTCATAATCTAAGATTTATACTACTTTGAAATTGACTATAGATAGATTTTATACAAGAATTCAATCAGTAAGAAAGTTTTCGACTTGGCTATGAGATGGGAGTTATCAGTGACCTTAATTTATGTTTAAATCACTTTTAGTATTATCAAATCACTAAGTTTAGTTCAATGTATGCTTGAAGATTGGTTCTAATGTTAGCTTCAATTTTTGGGGTGTTACATTATTAGTATTATATTATTAGGTTCCATAATTGGCCTTCACAGTCCTAGGGTTTTATTTTTACATATGGTAGAGATAAGAAGGATGTAAAGGAAATAGGAAAAAATTTTAGGTATCAAGAGATCTTATGAAGCATCAAAGTTATATGAGTGTTTGCTTCTTCATGAGCATTGAGCAACTTCTAGGTGAGGTCCCTAACCTGGTCCCTCAAAATGACTGCTTAAGCCTTTATCTTCTCATTTTCATCCTTAAGCTCCTCTAGGGACATTGATTTAAACTTGTTCCCTCTTAGGTTGTTTTTAGTTAAGCTTTGATGGTCACAATCTTAGTATCATGATGAGAAAGAACAATATTCAAGTGTTTCAATTCTAAAGAGGTTCTCTTTTATGCTATGATAGGATCAGAAACCATTGATATAAAATCAACTCTTCCATCCCATTTAATACACTCATATTCGCCCATAGTGGTCTTTATGAAAATCTATATCTTGATCACCAAGATATTATTCCTAGGATGAGCACCAAAGTACTCAAACACCTCAGTCAACAAGATCCTATATACCAATCCATGATTTTCATCACTCTCGCTGACTATCTGCTTCATGAGTTCAAACATAATGGCAATGAGACTAATTGGATGTAGGGTGACAAAGGCTTCCATGAGAAAAAAATCAAAGATTGATGTAATGGTGAATTTCTTGCTATAATGAAGGAGTACTTTGTTCACCAGTCCGAGCATCAACAAAAATTCCCCCTTCATATTCTTTTTGCAAAGTCTTTTACAGTTCAAATTCTTGGTTTTCCCAATCTCATTTAGAAAGTAATTTGATGGTAACTTATCTTGCATGGATTTCATCCCCTCTGTAGGGACTTATAGAGTCTCACCAAGAATATGCGCTCTCAATATCATATCAACCCCATTTAAAGAGGTGGTTAGAGTTTTATCATTTTCATAAATCACCATTTCTATATAGAAATCAACCATTTTTTTCAAATAGTTATGGAATATGAAGTTCCAATAGATGACTCCATTATTGAGTCTGAACTTTGTCAACAAATTCCTGCATCCCTGAGAGGTTGTTGATTTCAAAATCAAACACCCTTTCCACCAACACAATTTGATTTCTCAGCTGAGCTTGCACTTCTTTATAGGTAAATTACTTATTAGTGTCTCATTCTTAGATAACTTAGAAAAGGCATTAGGTCTATCGACCTCTACTCTAATTCATCTCTTATTGATTTTGATCCCAGAGCGTTCTCTTTCTTTAGTTGAGAAACTTTCTTCAAAATCTCTTTGTCACGACTATCTTGTATTCCTCTAACCACACCATCATCAACTTCATTCTTATTCTCCTTTTCTATACACAGAATAACCATTTGTTCTGGTAGATCTTCCTCTTACTCTATTAAGTCTTTCTTTAGTTTCCTATTCTTATGGGTTTGATTATGATTCTTTTTTTGTGTATCTTCCATTATTTTTATCCAAATAATTTAATTGACAGGTACCTTTTGTGGTTCCTTTGGTGTCTAGCAAGTTACTATCAAAAAATTGTTTCCCTGAGTATTCAAATCCAATTTTTTTATTATCAGCAGATTCACCCACTCCCAGCTATGTTCTCTAGGATCCTCCAATGGTTTGTTAGCAGTTTCCTTATCGTTATCAAAAGTCACACTCCCAACAACACCTTCTTCTATATTTGAGGTTGGTACTACCATTGAGGCATTATTTGCCTATAACTTTTGACTCCTTCATGAAGCTTTCAGCCTCGACTGTGTTGCTTGAGAGGTTGTTAAAAGAAATGGTGGTGTTTTAATTGTTTGAAACAATGAAGATTAAGAGGAACAAATATAAAGTAAGGTTTCTTTAAGTCTTAGATTGATATTGAAATAAGGGGATTAAAATAGACAAGAAATTTTGTGGATAGAATATAAGAAGGAATCAAGCAATTTGTCACATTGGGGAAGTATGATGATGATTGAGAAACCCCTTAATGTGATGTCATTACTATTAGGTGGGAGAAAGAGACACCATGTGGCAATTCTTTATAATAGACATTTTAATATGTACAGCCAATAATACTAACTTTAGAGGGATCATCTCCCTTCTCAAAATTATTGAAGTTACTCTGATTTATACTAATATTCTCCAACCATTGAGTTAGCTCCTCTCACTATACGTGTATATCTGCAAAGATATAAAGCCGAGTTAGACAAAAGTTAAAGCACACTTTCTTGGATAAATGTTGTTTAATCCTAGTCAAAGAGGAGGAATTACGGTGATGTAAGGATCTGATCCCTATGAATTGTTTAATTAATTCATTTCTTTAATAGTTATTCTCCAAAGCTTCTATCAAAACTATACTTCTCTTTTTATTCTTCCAATGGAATCCTTATACCTTTTGGGATTCCATGAGTGAGAGATATTTTGTACACTTACTTCAGGATTCATAAGCAGTCACATTTCATCTTTTCAATTCTGAAAGACTACAAAATCTTACCCTATTTGCAAAGAATCACTTGTTAGATTTGGGAAATCATATCAATTGGGGTCGCCTAAAAGTTGAGAAGGGATAATAAGGTCTCTTTTATCCAAGAGGGATATAAAAATTTCCTTTTCTTGGGGGAGCTTGTCCTTTTCTTGCTAATTGATCAAGCTCTTAAGCATCTTCCCTACTCTTAACAAAAACTTGATTCTTCTTATGGACTAAGATCTTGCATGACATGAATCCTTGTAGTGGTTGTTTTTTCCAAAGCGAGTGCCTAGCCGGTTGTCAATACTGAAAACATACTTACTTCAGGAATCGTAAGACGCACTAGCCTTCTTCTTTTTAAACCTAATGCCTTTATAAAAATTTGATCCCATACTATTGAATTGAGAAAGAAGTTCAGATGATCTGATCCAATAAAGATACTTTTAAAGCTCATTTTTAACCTTGTTTAGGTCCATCTCCAGTTGTACATTCTTTTAAGAAAAGCACCTAGGTCCAACTTACACTTGTTTGGCTTTTCATCAATCTCAACTTGTAGGCTACTACCTTCTCCTTTTATCTTTGGACCATTGTGAGCATAATCCCTCAATCATTTATCCAATTCTTTAATTTTAGCTTAAGAAATAACCTTTTTTCTAGCTTAAAGATCTTATTTAACTAGTTGAATTCCTTTGCTTCAGCTTCAACAACAACTTCAGTCAAAGACTTTTTCTCTTTGATCAAACCATAATAAGCATCAATCAAGGCACCATCTAAGGACCTGAGCTCCTTTTTAGAGTACTTACAAATTTTCTACTTAACATAAAGTAAGATCATCCTATATTTATGATCTTCTTCAAAATCAGCAATTAGTCCAAATAGAGAGTCAAAAGATTTAATCTTTATATTTAACTACTTCTTCAAGCTTTGGTGGAGTTGTCATGATTCAGGAGGCTTCTTAGGTGTTAACCTTTAGTAAGGACCTACTCTGATACAAATTGTTAACTTAAGATGGATTCTCCACCAATCTAGAGATCAAGTCCTTCTACTATTCACCGCTGCTAATTCAAAGTACAAACAACAAGCAATAACAATAAGCAAAAAAAATAAATGCACACATGATATTTACATCGAAACCTCCTTGCTCAGGGGAGTAAAACCATGACCTACCTCACAAGATTTTTCACCAATACAAATCCACCAAAAGAATAGCAATGTAAGATTGTAGGCTCATTCTTGTAATCTAAGGTTAACTCCTTAAACCTACACCCTTGAACTAGTAAAACACTGAGCCACTACTCAATACTCCTACTGTAACCTACTGTCAATAGTACCTCATTAACTGTAAGACCCCGTAAGGTCCTTGCTCAACTCAAGTTACTAGCGTATATTAAAGTGGTCCAAGACTTAGAAAATTTCTCAAAGTGTTGGGACTTAGTCATTTCTAAAGCTCCTAAACTTCAATGATTTTATTTTCGACCTTACCAACCATGGAACATTAATTTTTAAGTTGATTCACGATCAGGGTTAATAATAGTACATCTCGAGTAAGTTTCAAAGTTTTCAATTAAGCAAAGACCATGTTTGGAAGTGCAAAATAGTAGCCTCACCGGTATAATCCCGCGGTGCACCTGGTAGTGCACCACAGTAGAGCCCATGGCACCCGCTCCAGTGCTCCACACCAGAGCCCACAGTGCCCGCTCCATCGCATGCCCCTATTTTTGCAGCTTCTGTTTTTGTTTTTCCAAAGGTATTTGGGTTTTTTACCTTCACTCAAATTGTTCCATAACACAAGATTAAGGGTCCCAAAAGGTATAATTGATCATTATTTTCACAAATTCTCTCAAAATAAAGTAATCCTCTCAAAAGAACAAACCCTGGTCTCTTCAAAAATTCAAGTTCAAGCTTTAAAAAGGCAACCAAGAACTTTCCTCATTCATTAATTAAGGTATGTGGGGTTATGAACAAGGGCTTTCTTTCACCCTTATGCCCAAATTGCATGATTTTAAGATTTTATTTACTTGTTTTTAACAAGGATTTATAGTCAAGTTTCTATATTCTTGAAGCATGTGATTTTCATGAAATTTAAAGCTTTTAGTATATCAAAAAGTGCTTATATTTATTATTTTCACTTACATGATTTATATTATGAATAAGATTGCACTATCTTGACTTATTATTGTTGAAGTATTTCAAGAATCATATCTAGCATAAAGTTTTGTTATGAATTGGCATGAGTTTAAAGCATGGGTTTTAAGCCCTAAGTTTAAGCATTGAAATATCAAGAAGATTATGTTTGTAAGCATTCTATTACAAACTTACATTCAGATTAAAATCAAGAATTGTTCTTTGATCCTCAGCTAAGACATGAAATCCACAATTGTTATTTTAAAGATAGCTTACAGTAAAGAGAAGCATAACTGGTTTTCATTATAAATCCATATGCTAGTTTTAAGGTGGATTTCCAATAGTGTGAGCACTAAGTAATAAAGAAGTAGTATTTAGCACCAAGTTGGGTATGTGTTCGATTTCACGTGCCCCAAAACCATGAGAAAACATAGGTTCAGCTTATTCCCAATATGTATGAAGTTACAGATAGTGATCGCCTTAGATTAGGTCCTATTTTAGATGGCAACGGTAGGACGTCTTTCCCCAACATGAGCTTTTCCCTACGTGGTAAGATGTTGGTCCCCAAAGTAGCTCACATGATTTATGTCGGTTAGAAGAACCTCCCTAAAGATAAGTAAAAGTAAAACTTTTAAAAACTAAGTGTCATGGCTCATAATGTTTATACTTATGCTTCAATACTCATGTCTATGATTTTATAGCTTTTGTTTTATTTAAGCTTAGAGTGAGTCATTTACACTTAGCATGTACTCTTTACAACTTTATATGACTATTGAATGGTTTTTTTACTTATTCATTCACCCCCACATACGCAATACATACCGGAAGTACTGATCCATATATATTTTTATGTGCTACATTGTCTTATAATGTAGGTCCCGGTGCTCAGTTCCATCAGGGTGATTAATTACGAGCATCTCCACCTACATACCGATTTTGGTGAGTCCTCATAGTTTGAAGACCCATTTTATTAGGATTTGATATTGATGAAGTGACTTAGTCATTTAGTTTCAGTTTAGTTCAGGTCAGCTGGGGCTAGTCCCAGTGGCTTTCTATTTAGAAGCAGAGACTTGTCCAGCTGTTTTCTATTTTGAAATCAAAGTGTTGGTTTTAAGATTTCAAAGTTTAAGACTTTTAGTTAAGACATTAATTCTGTATTTCAAGATTTCATATATCAATTTATCTTTATTATGGGTTCAAAAGTTGTTCGAAGGCATAAAGGGTTAGCTTGGGACTATATGTAGTCTTGAGCACCGTGTGACTTCTAGGTTACATTTCTAGGGCGTTACATTGACACAATTTGGATAACCTTTAACAACCTCTAGCTGACAACCATCAGGCTAACTCTTTCCTACTCTACCAACTACTTATAGCAGATACACTCAAAAAGACGAGTACAAAATAATTACACCTACACAAGCTTCATGAATAAAGAGTAGGGTTACAGTTTAGCATGAAATAAAAAAACTCAACAACAAGAGATTTAGAATATATTTAATTGGTTCAAGCAGGTCCCTTGTTGTTGAGGTTTTGTCATTGAAAATAGTTGGAGTTTTTGCTAGAAGAATAATTTTTTGAGTATGCAAAAATTAGGTTTTTCCTCTTGTCCCATTTTCTCATATATGTGAGGCCAAAATCTTATATGAATATTATTGGCTGAGGAATAAAAGCATTGTATCTATCCTGATACAATGTTTCCAAACATTTATAAGTGTTGCCAAACAACTGCATAAAAATTTTACTTTATAGTTGTAGAGTTGACCACTTACTCATGCCTTTCAGGTACCAAGTCACCTTTTGAATTTTGTCAATCATCAAAATCAAATTTTTCATGTATTATTTCAGTACTTCCATATCAATTCCTCAGTACTTCCATGTCAGTTCCTTCTGTCACCGGTATTCAAATCAATACCAGATCCACTATTAGTTTTTCAATCAACAAAATCAAGATTGTATTAGATGTTATCTTCAAAGCAAATGATTGTCTTAGTATTATGTTTAAGGATTGTAAATTCACTATAATTAGTAAATTTCTTAAAACAAGACCCCTAATTGACACCATCAGATCTATCTTTGCTAAGAAAATTTTGGCAAAAAAGATAAGGTGTGTATGATTATCATATTATTTTTATATATTTGGGTAATGAAGATGATTTCAAAATGGATTACTTTAAAACAGTTATCAAAATAGGTGGCTTTGTTTTGTAGCTCCAACCTTGGATCCCTAATTTCAAATCAAAAAAGTATGAGAAAGGAGAAGCCAATAATGTAGAATAAATGAATAAAGTGTTATCCCAAGATAAGGATAAGTCCCCTCAAAACAATATGTAGAAGGGACATTTAGCTAAAAATGACAAGAAGAAGGGGGGAAATGTGGAGAAGGAAAACAAATAAGGAATATCAAAAGATGAAAATAAAAAGAAAGGAGTTTAGGGAGTTGAAGGTTAAAAACATTACTAGATTCCAGGTTACTATTTAACAAAACAATAGCAAAGAATGAATTTGTCCCAACTCGAACAAAGGTCTAGCATGGATGGGCATCTTAAGCCCACCGTGGGATAGAGACCATCCCCTAGCCTAACCTCCAGAGCATAATTAAATAAAGAGTATAAGTCAACAAAAATAATGGAAGGTATATATAAACTAAAAGAAATATTGAAGAGTCAAAGTAAAATATGAACATCATCCCAAATCCTGTCCATAAAGCCTCTAACCAAGAATACTAGACTAAGTCAAGACATGCCCCTGAATATTACAAAGAAAATCCAAAAGTAATATAAAATAACAAAAATTGATGAAATGACCCAGCCTTTCAAAGGATGGAGGCTCAACACTTCACAACATATTCACAGGAGTACTAAATCACCTAACATTTCACAACATCAATACAAAACCATCAGACCCTACATTATGAAATGATGCAGCATCCAGGGATGATCAGTGAGGAGAGCACTAGCATGTAAGTCAACGAAAAGGGGTAAAATAATGCCATTACCAAAAATGAGTCAAAATCAAATGCATAACGTCTATATACATACATAGGATGTTAGGATAGGTACAAGGTCCATGAATATGAGAGTTCAAAAATATTATCTTGAATGTGTAGCTTATTACATCCTAAAGGTACCTAGGTTTTATATAGGTTCGGCTTTCTCTGTTGAAAGGGCCCCATTAGGTGTTAGATGCACAAACTGAGGAAATCTAAGAAAGGAATAAAGCCACCAAGGCGTTAACCATTCCAAATAATATAATGTCTATCCAGACACATAGTCATATAGACTCCCCACGCCAGCAAACATGGATTCCAGTCTTGGTCCCCCTGGGACCGCCACCTTCACGGTTAGCTACACAATTCCCTTTAAGCCAAAATTAAAATAATTTGCACATAAATCCATCCATTAAACTAAGGATTCTTTATTAACGCATTCACCACCATGGTTTGCCATACCAATTATGCTTCCAAGCTTATATAATTATGCCAAAAATGATTCATGTAACTATTAGTCTCTCAAATTCCATTTAAATCCAAAATTGTGGCCACCATGGCTTTTCAAAACAATTTATACCCATGTATTCATTATTACAATGCAATAGTTTCAAAGGGAAAGTTAAACCATGCAAGTAACCACATTCAAAATCAATTTATAAAGCGGGTTGAGGTTAATGCCTATTCCAAGCCAAAAACCCATCAATTTGGAAAAACCAATAATCTCATTCCAATCTCGATAATAATACACCCATTTAGTCATCAAAACCATTAATCAAGGCATGAATAACTCATTCAAACCATGAAAATACAATCCAAGTAATAACAATAAAAACCCTAACCCAATTTTAAATTCAACAATTAAATCACATGATTCTTGAATCAATTTATGCCATAATGTAAAATACAAGTTTAGGGGTGAGAGACATGCCTAAAATATATGAGAAACTGAAAAGAATCCAAAGTTTGAGCTTTATTGTTGAATTTCCTTACAAAACCCTAGTTTCTCTTGCCTTAGGAGTTAAAGAGGAAAGAAGTGATGTTTTGATTTGATAACTATGACAAAAGGGCCATGAGGTGTTTTAAGTCATGAGGGAATAACAAATGCCAAAAGGACCCAAAAAAAAATGTGCAAGAATTTTTGCGTCAGTCATCATGAGTTGGGTAATGACTCGTGAGGTCTGACCATGAGTCATTACCAGGACACAATACCTGGAGATCAAAATCCTGGTCCTTCACAATTATAACAGTGAGTCCCTCATCATGAGTCATTGTCTGACACAATGACTTGATACAAAGAGTCATGATCAGGGACTATATGCATGGGCAACCTTTTATTGTGACAACGAGTCACTCCTAACGACTCGTTATGTCTCATAATGAGTCAAACCCTGAACTCATTGTCAGGGAACCAAACTTGGACTACCTCACTGCCTGGAAATGATTCAAACGTAATGACTTATTACATATGATAATGACTCATCACTTGAGTCATTGTCATGGAATTTTCAACTTTACTTCAGAAATTGGCCAATTTAGTAGTTATATCCTGGAGGGCCTAGAGTCCAAAAAATTGAGGTATTACAAAATTGGTAACACATTGGATGACAATATAGAAGTATAGCTTCCCAGTGATAGAAACAAAGAAGTGAAGGTTAAGAGAAAAGTGAACAAAAAAGCAAGTTTTCACGACCCTTGACTATACCTTAGTCGTAACACAGTGCTTGGAACCATAAGTGATCCCAAGCTAACCCATGTACTGGGATACTGCTTGAGCAACTGATTTAAATTTAAACAAAAAAACAAATTTACTGAGTGGAAATATGATCATGAGAAAGTCTGAATTAATGTAATACTGATAAAGTTTACAACATGATAAAACTAAAGAAAGAACTTGAATGACATGAATTACTCAGACTGGCCATCTATGAATCCTCTACTATACTATCTATATATAACTGGGGCATGCCTCCTACTACCACTAATCAATACATATGAATAATAAAAATATAACACATGAACTGTAATGGATTGGAGTTCCTGAAATAAGAGAACTCATCATCTGCTGATTGAAAGATTTGAACTATCTGACCCTGGTGTGTGGACTACTTCTAATACCTACATTATGAAACAATGTAGCCACACATAATTATATGTGGTTAGTACTTTTAGAATGTACTGAGTAAATGGGGATGAATGCAACAAGTAAAATTGAATAGGTGCATAACTTAAAACATGCATGTTAAGTGCTTATAGACTGACCAAGAGATTGAAATCGACTGAAAAGCTAAAGTATCTTAAAACATGAGTAACAAACATAATCTGATAAGCTGGTGAATCACTACATTTAGTTTCTTAAATCATTACTTTTGTAGAATAAGTAGAACTAAAGTTGGGAAGTGGTAAAATATGATTACAGTATGTAAATCTCATGTAAAGCTGAACATGCTGTAAAACTGAACTGAGGATAATTTATGAATATTGAACATGAAAACATGAAAATGTAAAATTAAGAATGACAGACCAAGCATAAAAATATACAAAAATAATCCTCAATCTAAAGGACTGATATTTGAATAACTGAATAGCTGCTATCATTATACTTGGTCATGCAAACCTGAACTAACATACTCTGAATACTAAACTGAGACTGTGGGAGTTGACTACAACTGTCATGCCTCAATATAAGCTATCGGGGTACAACTTGTAACCCTATTTGGAAGAGTGTTTGTACCTTGCCAAGGTACCAATACATGACTGAGGATGTGGATCTAAAGCTTGATATCCCAAAGGACAAGGGTGTCACGCCTAACTGATGGGGGATCCCTCAAAATCTATAATGGTGCCATAGGTCTAGAACTTAGGGACTGCTAATAACAACTCATGTCTAACTAACAGGGAAGCTATCATCCCTGCGTTCACTCGGTGCTAAGTGTTACTACTAACTGAATGACATTGATGTTATTATTCGTTTAGCATGATATGGTACTATACTGATAAGTGCTCAGCATGAACATGGTAATCTGAATGTGATAATGAAATCATGGTCTAACTGACTTGTTACATGGAAACAACATATGTAAAATGCATAGGTATCGGGTGTTCATAACCCGCCAGTACTGAATGATCACAAAAATACAATAACCATTCTTAAAATAGTAGTATAAAATCATAGTTCGAAGCCCCACAAAATAAAACATTTCAATAATTGAGTTAAATACATGTACTTGAACATGAGGATGAGTTAAACTTAAGAAAACAACATATTTACATGATTTAATTCATAACTTGTAGATTTGACATGGAATCACTTGAATTGAACATGAGTAATTGAAATTTGAGGCATAAAATAAACTAGTTTACATGGGAACAGATGTTTACATGGCTTGAATTCAAATTTCTAAGAAGATGGATTAAATTCATGATTTATATGGATAATTTCATAAAAGAAGATTAAAAATCCATACTTGAATAAGAAGAAAATTTTGGGACTCAATGGGTGGAAGGAACCAATTAATGAATACCCCCACATACCTAACTTTCTTTATTTCTTGATGAAAGCTTGAAATTGGAACTTGAATTCTTGAGTTCTTTGTGAAGAAAGATTGAACTTCTTGTTCTTGGGAAGAAACCCTAATTTCTTTTCTCTTAAGAGTGGAGAGGAGAGTAAACATTGAAAACTAACTAATGATAAGAAACAATCGTGTATAGGGTGATTTAAGTCGTGGGGAATAGAGCTTAAGGTGAGGAAAGGACCTAAATACCCCTAGGTAAACTAAATAAAAGTTGCAGGATTTTTAAATTGATGACTTAGTTGATAGCTTATCAACTGGTTGATGGCTTATCAACTTAGTCATCACCTTGTTGCTGGATTTGATCACATTTTGTTTAAGGCTGAAGACGAGGTTGATAGCTCATCACTTAGTTGATTTCTCACCTTGTTGACAGACAGACACTTTGAAGTAAAATGAGCATAACTTTCTACTCCGATATCAGATTAAGGTGAAACCAAATGCGTTGGAAAGATGATTCAAAGATATTTCATTTGATATATAGTAAGACACCTGAATCGTTATATTCTAGGAGATATGCTCATTTAAATTGGACCATAGTGGGAGAATCCATTAAAACGTTCTTGATAGAAAAGCCCTCAACTCGTCTTTGCTCAAAGTGATTCCTCTGAACATGATTCACATAGAAATCTCTTTATACACAAGGTAAATGACCATAAAGCATATATTCATATCCAAATCTTTTGATGATATTTTACACACATAGGAACGATGGTTCATAGTCTTGCCCGAAAACACGGGGTGTTACATTGTCTCCCCCTTGGAATCATTCATCCTCAAATGATAGATAGGAACTTTTTGAAGTCATAGAAGTATGGAATAATGTACACATGTAATGAAGGATATAGATGAGCTGAAACATTATAAATTTTATCATGAAACTGATGTCTGAGCTGACTTGACTTTGTTGACGATAAGGAGCTGATTCATGCTGAGAGTTTAGAACTCACTTGAAATGTTCATGATACAATCATACATATAGAATTGAGAAGTGACAACTGATGTAATAAAATTCCAAGATTACTAAGGATAGATAGGGTATGTAACTTCTCATTAGGGATTATCCCTCAACAAAGCACGTATAGGAATCCAAGGAAAAGGGCTTCATGGCAACGCCAAGTACATTATGTAATCACGAATCATGAGATAACGAGACTTAGGTCGTACAAGGGGTGTTACAATATTTGAGCTAGAATACTTGGAAAACTGAGATCATGCACTAAACACTTATGAACTGAATCATGACTACATAGATGATTCTGAAACATGATGCATGGACTGAATTGAATTCACAACTTACATGTATGTGAACAAATTACCTCATGTAATAGCCATATTAATGAAACTTTGGAAAGTAAAAATAGATAAAAAGATGGAAAACCATAGGAACTGGACTGTCTGACTGCTAAACTAAATTGCTGGCTATACAGACTGAATTATACTGAAAGCTTTTACTCCACTGGAGCATTTATTCAACACTCTTTGTAAGAAGCTCTAATAACATTAGGGAGCAAATAATTCTACGCATGATCTGAGTATGATATTTGAATAAGGACTCGTAACATGGCTACAATTTTGTAACATGAAACATAGACCTTAGGTAATGCAACTGCTATTTTCAAGTATAGACATACTTCTAAAATACTCCCTCAACTATACGTTTCCCCTTCAATACTGAACTTCACTTGAGGACGCTTATAATCTTCAAATGGGCATTGATAACTCTATCTACTAAAGTCTGAGTTGAGGTGAATTCTCTTACTATATTCAAGCTTACTCAAAATTACAAAGTGCAACATATAACACTGTAATACTAGTCTAAACCATGAATTTGATACCCCATGTGTGTTTCACATCTTTCATCTCAAGAAGAATTCCTCTTACCACTTCAATAACTAAATTCAAAGTCTTACTAGGAATTTACTAGCACAATGCATTTATCCACATATATACAAACACGACTTCAAGCCTATCATTATAACCACATGTAAGCTTCTGGTCAACCAAACCACCTAGGAACCTTTACCACACCCTCAAATATCTCTTGGATATAACAACTCCCATGCATTATCCCCAATAAAACACACATAGAATTCTCAGCTAACCATGGCATATATCAAAAGCTTTACCTCAATCTTTATTCAACCTTATAGCATTATATAAAACAAGCATATAACAATCTTTCCTAAACAATAAATATTTACTCTCTCCTATCGAAACCATAGATCATAAATTTTTCATCACCACTATCTTAATATTAAGAAGAGGTCACTAAAAGGTCAGAACATAAGGACCAAAAATATGAAAGAATAACTTTGACACTTCATTGAGGCCTAAGGAATAGATTTTCAAAGGCATTAATTCATTAATGAGATCTAAATTAAGGACATACATAATATAATCTAAATTTCACTAGTCATATAGGAGTGTATCATGAGTACCTGGAATTGGGCATACTGTAAAGCATGAGTCATGAGCTACATGAGCTGAGTTTAGAGTTAATAATTTCATGGAATATGACTTGTACTACTAAGTGAACTAGAACTCCTTATACTAGGAGCGAGGAATGCATATGATCCTATATAAGTGTATGAACATGAACTATGATTATGGAGCTGACGTGTAAGGAATGAGTAGATGTCATGATGACTGAAGTACAAAAATTTAAACTGAAATAAGAATGGGCTAGGCATCTTCCTCCCCTTACTGATTTCTACAATACACTAATCACTACTAGAAACTGAGAGACTAATTTGGTTTCTTGTTCTATGATCTCCCCCTTAGCTTTAAGCCATAATTCTAAGTCTGTGAACTCCTTTAATAAACTCTAAACTGAATTACAACTACTCTACTCTGGATTTTGAGATATAATGATACACATAAATAATAAACTCACCCTGAAACACTATATCTTAAAGTGTAAAATCCGCTGCAAGTACTTTCTTCTGGAATAAAACTCTTAACTTTCTATAGCCCCAATAGTCATCATAGAATAACATAGATACTAACTAACTTAAAATTTTTAGTAGTATCACCATACCCTGAGTTCACACCATCTAGAATTTCAACTCTTCTTTCTATTAGCTCAATCATCCAAGATTCAAACTCAGATTCTAACACTTAACATAGATATTCCCAATATTTTAATAAACTATACTTACTTTATTGTTGAACACTCCTTTAAAATATACTATCTTTAACTTTCTTAAGATTCACCAATCATCATCACATACTGTAACACCCCAAAAATGAGTCCCAAAATATAACACGGTGCTCCCAACTTCAAGTAGAACCGAGAATACACTGAAAGCCTGTTACTCATTTTGACACTCACGTAAAGAAAATATAAGCATGCAGAATATGAAAGTACTAAAATACTATGTGAACTTGACTAAGTTTAACTGAACATAATGTCTGAAATTACTTAACTAGGAAATCTACACGACCAACATTGTAAGATTGAAATGTATCTAATAGTCGGACAAGCCTCTAACACTATTAACTAAAGAGTTGTTGGGACCCAGATGATTCAAACTGACCGAAAATAATTGAACAAAATACTCTATAAAACTAGAAATATGAATAATTGGGTCCCCAAACTATGAGGACTTACCAACTGTCAGGATGTAGATAGAGATGCTCGCGGTCAATCATGCTACTGGAACTGAGCACCTTAACCTACAATATTAAACAATGTAGCACATAGACGTATATGTGGATCAGTACTTTTGGAATGTACTAAGCATGTGGGGGTGAATGCATAAGTAAAACAATACCTCAACATTCATATAAACTCATAAAGGAATACATGCTAAGTGTAAATGGCTCACATTGGCTGGAATAACTGAAAGCTAAAAATCATAAATCATGAATAATAAAGCATATTGTATAAATCTCGTGAGCCATGATGCTTAGTTCTAAAAACTGTACTTGTTATCTATTTTCAAATTATGCGATCTGAGTGAAGAAAGAACTCACCTTTATCATATGAAAATTAAAAGCTAAAATTCTATAATGGATGTTTTAAGTAAGACAATATCTGAATAAATTTGTGAGCCTTTAAACTTAATTTCTAAAAGCTTTTCCATTATTCTTTTTTGTTAGAGAGGTTCTTCTAACCGATATAAACTATGTGAGCTGTCATAGTGTCCAACGTCTAGTTCCCGTAAGGAAAAATCTCACATTGGGGAGAGGTGTCATACTCTTGCCAAGGAGTATAACCTGAGCTAAGTGATCACAATCTGTATCTGTCATCCATATACATGGGAAGGATCAAAATATATACCTATGTTGGCTCGTAGTTTTGGGGTATGTGAACTTGGAAACATACCCAACTCAGTGCTAAATACTACTCCCCTTTCCTTTATATTCTCATTCTATAGGAAATCCACTTTAAGACTTACATAAGGGTTTACAATGAAAACCAGTTATGCACCTGTTACTTTAAACTATATTGAAAATAGTTGTGTGGATTTCATATCTTAGTAGAGGATCAAAAGATCAAATCTTGTTCAAAATTTGAATATAAACTAGTTTTAGGATGCTAAAAAGCATAATCTTTTTAAAACATCAATATTCATACCTAGGGCTTAAAATGCATGCTTTAAACTCATATCAAAACATCACAAAGTTCATGCTCAATAAAAAAATCTTGAAATTCTTTAATAGTTCTAGTCAAAATAATGAAATTTAATTCTCAATCTGTAAGATCATTCCACACACATAAAGTTGTGGAAGGAAACATGCAACTCAATATTTAAATCACTTGTAACATCAACATCTTTGAACAATGATAATTGGATATGAATCCTAAACTGAAATTCATATAACTTCATGTAAAATTCAACTCTAAAACTAGTTTTGGGCACAAGGATGAAACGAGTATCCTTGTTCATAGTCCCACATATCTTATTTGATTATTTAAATGCAAAAGTTTAAACTTTGAATTCCTAACGTTGTTCTTGAAGCTTCTTCTTGAATTTCTTAAACTCAAAAACTTGAATTCTTAGTTATCTTGAAAAAGGAAGGTGAAACCTTGGATTTCTTGGACTCAATCTTGAAGCTTTAGGATTTTCTTGGAGAGAAATTTAGGGAATAAAGAGTGTAATATGCTTAGAATAAGGTTAAATTGTCTATTTTCATGAATTAGGGCCAGAGTAATTGACTTAAATGGCCTTCTAAAATTTAAAATCGTGACTGGAGTCCAATTTTGCACCTCAGTGCAACACAGTGCTATCCCGTTGTATCACTAAAAATGGATGAGTGCTAATTTGCAATCCACCGCAATACGGTTCCTGTTACACCGTGATTTCTAATGCGACTCAAGCTAATTGTGGTGAGATACAGAAAAGGACGATTGTAATTTAGGGGCTCACCGCAATGCGGTGTAATCGCAGTAAGCTACTGCCTCACACAAAAAATGTCATAACTTCTCACCTGTGTATCGAATTAGGGAGAAATTGGTATCATCAGAAAGCTGACCCAATTATCTATAATTTGGTGAGTCTTGAGCTGAAAAATTCTACATACATCAATAGTTATACACTTTCAAAGTTGACCCTTGTAGAATCGAACACCAAACTTTGGATGAATCTAAGGATCTTGGCTCAACTATACTCTAAGTGATTTCTATGAACATTTTTCACCTACTAAACACTTCTCACTCTAGAAGCTAAACTGAACTAGGAAAAGTATGGGGTATTACAATATCTCCCCCTTGGGAATATTCATCCTCGAATGAGACTAATTAAGCTGATAATTTTAAGGAACTGAAGCTATATACTGACGGCATTACTAAAAACATAACAGGATGGTTGAATCTAGATCATGTTGAATGACTGAACTAATTTATGAAAGCATGCAATGACATGAATATAATCACATGGAGGGAACTAAGACTGGAAAAGAACTAAGCTAAAGAAGACTGTTACTTTAGGCTGAGTCTGAGTTTGTAGAAAAGAGATGAGGATACATGTTTCGCATGTCTACTTCTGTTTCCCAAGTGACACCCTCAACAGACTGATTTCTCCAAAGAACTTTGACCAAGGGAACTTCTTTACTCCTTAGTCTTCGGATCTGATGGTCGAGAATCTCAACTGGAAGTTCTTCATATAGAAGGATATCCTGAATATCTATGCTCTCTATAGGGACTATAATAGCTGAATCACCCATACACTTCTTTAATAAGGATAAATAGAACACTGGGTCAATGGAAGACAAATCTGCAGGCAATTCGAGTTCATATGTAACCTTTCCAATAGGACTCAATATTCTGTAAGGCCCAACATATCGGGGACTAAGCTTCCCCTTTATGCCAAATCTCTTCACCCCCTTCATGGGTAAAACTTTCAGATAAACTAAGTCATTGACTTCAAACTCAAGATCTCTCTTCCATACATTTGAATAAGATTTCTGACGACTTTGAGCTGCCTTCAATCTCTCTCAAATCAACTAGACTTTCTCCATAGATTCAAACACCATATTTGGCCAGATCAAAGCGGTCTCACTCACTTTAAACCAACCGACTGGTGACCTATATCTCCTCCCATTAAGATCCTCAAATAGGGCCATCTGAATACTAGAATGGTAACTATTATTGTAGGCAAACTCAATCAATGAAAAATGGTCATCCCACCTACCCTTGAAGTCCATAACGTATGCCCTCAACATATCCTCTAGGGTATGAATAGTCCTCTCTGCCTGACTATCTGTCTGATGATGAAAAGCTGAACTGAGATCAACCTGGGTACCAAGACCTTTCTAAAAGGCTTTCCAAAGTACCCTTATCTGAAATAGTGAATAAAAGAACTCCGTGAAATCTGACCAACTCTCTAATATACAGCTTAGCATAATCTTTGGCTAAGTAGGATGTGTGAAATGGCAAGAATTGGGCTGATCTGGTCAACCTATCTATAATAATCCAAATTGAATCATGCTGACGGCACAAATAGGGTAATCCTATCACAAAGTCCATGTTCACCTCTCCCCACTTCCAAGTGGAAATACTAAACTCTTGCAATGTACCACTAGGTATTTGGTGCTCTACCTTAACATATTGGCAAGTAGCATATTTGGCCACAAATTTTGCAATATCTTTCTTCATACCACTCCACCAATAGACTTCCCATAAATTGCGGTACATCTTGGTAGCTCCAGGATGAATGGAGTAATACACACCATATACTTCTGCCATAAATTACTAACTCAAATCATCAACGTACAGCATAGATAATCTACTCTGGTATCTCATCTCACCATCTCCCCCTTGGGAGAAATCCTCAACCTTTTGGTCTTTAACTGACCCCTTCAGCTTGACCAAACTAGAGTCCTTAACTTACTTCTTTTTTACTTCAAAAACTAGAGAAGATTATGAACTACTCTAAACCCAAATATTCCCCTCATCTAAATCAACCAACCTCACACCTAATCTAGCTAACCGGTGAACTTCTCGAACTATTTCTCTCTTATCATCTTTAACATGGGAAACACTACCCATAGAAAGTCTACTAAGGGCATCTTCCAAAATATTGGCCTTTCCTAGATGATACAAAACACTCATATCATAATCTTTTAATAATTCTAACCACCTTCTCTGATGAAGATTTAACTCCCTCTGAGTTATAGACGTATTACAAGCTTTTGTGATCTGTGAACATATCAACATGCACCCCATAAAGATAGTGTCTCCTGATTTTCAATGCAAACACAATAGCACTATCTCAAGATCATAGGTAGGGTAGTTCTTTTTGTGAAGCTTAAGCTGTCTAGAGGTATAAGCTATAACCTTAACCCTCTACAATAAACATAACTCAAACCAACTCTAGAAGTATCACAATAGACAACGAATCCATTTATACCATCAGGTAGTGCTAAAACTAGGGTTGAAGTGAGTCGATCCTTTAACTCCTGAATACTCTTCTCACAAGTATATGGCCACTGAAACTTAACTTTATTTTGGGTCAATCTAGACATGGGGGATGCAATAGACGAAAACCCCTCAAAAAAACATCGGCAATAGCCAGTTAAACCTAAGAAACTCCTAATATCTAATGGAGAGATAGGTCTAGGCCAATTTCTCACTGCTTTGGTCTTTTAGGTATCAACTCTAATGCCATCACCAAAAATAATATGATTGATAAAAGCTACTGATCTTAGCCAAAATTCACATTTGCTGATTTTGATGAACAACTAGTGATCACTAAGAGTTTACTGCATGATTCTAAGATGATCTGCATGGTCATCCTTGCTATGGGAATAGAGAAGTGCAAAATCGGGATTGTCTATTTCTAGTTGCGCAATGCGATAGCACCGCGTCATTCCAAGGTGAAAAAATAGGTTTTCTAGTCTGAGTTTTAAATTTCCAAGGGTAGTTTGGTCTTTTTCTAAGCCCCCAAATTGTGTTAAACAAAGTATTTAACCTATTATATTGATTTTTATCAAATTGCTCTACAAGAAAACCCTAGGTTTCAACATCTAACTTCACAAAAGTCCAAAATTCACCATTTCCTTTTCCATGATAATTCAAAATTCAAGGTTCCCAATTCAATAACTTTTAAGGATTCTTGAATTGAGGTATGTTAAATCTTCATCCATGGGTTCTTTCCACCCATGGAGTTCGAGAACCCAATCTCAATCTTGAAGTCATGATTATTACAAATTATTGTAATTTTAACCATGAATCCCCATGAATTTTGATTCTATACCATGTTTACATGTAATTGTTGTTGTTATTAATCGCCACACGTTTGAATGATGTTGTTCGCTAAATTAAACTTTAATTGGTGATTTCAGTAAGGAAATAATTCTATTATTACAAGTTTTAAAAATATTCCCATGCTTAGTTTAAACCATGAACTACAAGTGTTTGATGAAATGCCTACATGAATGAGTTTTAAATAAATTCTTACTTATCATGTTCTCAAAGTTTTACTACAATCTTGCTATTATTGTTATCGAGCCCTGGGTTTGAATACCCAAAATTTTGCTGCTTACCTAGTTTTCAATATTTATACATTGTTACAGAATAGTTACGAGTCCTATCTTTTCAGTCAGTATTTTAAATAGTTAAGCATAGTCAGTCCAATATTCTAGGTCTTTTAGTTGGGAGTAGGATTTAGCACCGAGCAAATGCAGGGATGACGATTTCCCCGTCAGTTAGGCAAAGTTGTTATTAGTAGTCTTTGCATTCCAGAACTATGTAGCCAGCGTAATATAAGAAGTCACCAATCAGTTTAGGCTTGACTCCACACAGGTGTCACCCGTCATTTTAGGCTTGACATCCTGGTTGTTTAGTTGCTTAGTGAATCAACACAGCCATGTGTTAGTACTCATGGCACGGTACTGACACCCTTCTAACTGGGGTCACAGGTTGGACCACAATTAGTTCATTGGGGCATGTCGGTTAGATAATAGCTCCCACAGTCTCAGCCAGTATTTAGTATACTTCAGTTTAGGTTTGCATTAACCATAGCATATAGAGATCAGTTATTCATTTATTAGATTTCAGTATTTCAGTTTACAGACTATTTCATAATCATATTATATGCTTGGTCATGCATTCTTAGATTTTATAATTTTCATACATTCTCAGATTTTGCAGCTTTCACGCATTTATATTCAGTAATCTCATGCTAACCAGCCATTCTTTACTTCATACATGTTCACTCAGTTTTCTCATGTTATTCAGCCAATTATTACTTCATGTTCAATTATCCCATGTTATTCATTCATTCAGTTAGTATTCATGCACATGAACCATGCATATTAGCCTAACCTTATTTAGAATACCAGTACATTCAAAGCACTGATCGCATACCCATTTCTTGTGGTATGATGTTTAATATCAAAGGTTCGGATGCTCAGTTCCCTGATTGCGCATAGACATATCAGATTATCAGTTATAGCAGTGGTGAATCCTCATACTTCGGGGACATGGTTTATTTATATCAGTTTTCCTTATCAGTTCAGTATTTTCTACTCAGTCGGAGTTATTTGGGGGTTTGTCCTGTCAGCTCCACCATCATTCCGTAGAGGCTTTTCAGACTAATACAAATAGTTTTTAGTTTTCGTCATTATTATTAGTCATTTTATCAGTGTTGTCAGTACTGTTTTACAGACATTATAAGATCTATTTTTGAAAACCTTATGGTAATTTTTAGATAAATTTAGCATATGATCTTATAATATCAGTTATACTCAGTGCTCAATACAGGTACCACCAGTATGGGTTAGCATGTGGTCCTTCAGGGTTATAGGCACTGTGTGGCACCCAGGGTGTACTCTCAAGGCGTTATAAATGGAAACTAAGAAGGTCTTAGGGATTTTCTCTGGACTTTCCCCAAAATTCACTGTAATTAATAGGGTTACATAATAGAAATTCGACTCGGGTTCAACAATACATAAACATCAAGATGAAAGACAAGAAGCATACCAGTAACAACATCTGGCAAACTCTCCTGTTCCTGGTGGGATAGTAAAGCATAGAACCTATTCTAGCGCTGACCGCCACCAATACTGGATGATTCACCCTGAAGAGGGACTGGGCGACCTAGAGAAGTTGGTATACTAGTAGACCTAGTGTGGGGACAAACATCCCTGCTTCCCTTTTTAGCATGCGGACACTCTTTGATTTTATGACCCAACTTACCACATCCATAACAACCTTTCTATCCTACCAATCCCTCACCAAGATGATTCTTAACACACTTAACACATAAAGGATAACTAGGTTTTCTACCCATAATACTCTGAGACTTGGCCATAGAAGTTCTACCCCATGGCTCCTTCCTGGTTTTGGGTATGGGAGCATTAGCTAAAGATTGCGCTGGCATAGATGAGCAACCCTAAAATTGCAAACAATTTCCCCCTCCAGACCTTGTCTAGCCATAGTCAAACTGTCGAGTTTTAGCCTTCTTATTTTCCCTCTCTCTCCCCTTTAACTTTTCTACCTCAATCTCTTGAGCATGAATCATCATCCTATAAAGATCCATATTCCTAATAAGCATGACAATCCTACACTCCTTGACCACCAAACTAGATACTCTAGTAACAAACTTACTCATACCCGACCTAGGGTCAGCCATCATGTCAGGGGCATACTTAGACAACTGATTGAACTTAAGGTAGTACTCCTTCACTAACATCAAGCCCTACCTCAGGTTCATGAACTCCTCTACCTTAGCTTCTCTTAACTCATGCGGAAAGAACCTATCTAGAAATACATCCTGAAATACCTGCCAACTCATAAGAGCTGGATTATTACCTCAACCACTCTTCAACATTACCACATAATCATACACCACATCCTTCAACCTATAAGATACCAACTCTACACTCTCCTTCTCATAAACATGCATAATTTGGGTGATCTTTCTCACCTCATCTAAGTAAAACTATGGGTCCTCACCTACTTTTAATCCAAAGAACTCAGGCTGATTCATTATCATCAGTCACAAATTTTCGCTCCATCTAAATCACTATTCTCCTGAAGTGGGATTGCAGCCTTATGGTTGCCCTGAATATTGGTAGTCATAGATTGGGCCAACGCATGAAAGGAAGCCCGAAATTCAGCATCGGATACATTCTCATTAAGAGGATCAGCAGGTTGGGGTGGCTAGTTATTATTTCTGTTTGTATTTGCTCGTCAAGAAGGCATATTCTATCATGTAAGAGCACTAGTTAAAAGAATATAGAGACACTATAAGCACAATAGATCATGAAAGAAAAGGATAATTTCCTAAATCATTCTATAGCCTCTTGCTTATAAATATGGCATGCTTCATACCCATGATCAAGACTCTATGTAACGCAGTTTGTCTGACTCCCTAGGACTCTATAAACCTTAGGCTTTGATACCAAGTTTTTAATGCCTGAAAAATGAGTCCCAAAATATCACATAGTGCTCCAAACTAGAAGTAATCCTGAGCTAACCTTGAAAGCCTATTACTCATTCTGAAACTCAAGTAAAGAAAATATAGGCACGCGGAACATGATAGTACTGAAATACTGTCTGAACTGGATTGATTTTAACTGAACATAATGTCTGAAAGTACTTAAATAGGAAATCTTAACAACCAACATTGTAAGACCTAAATGAATCTAATAGTCGGATAAGCCTCTAACACTACTAACTAGAGAGTCGCTGGGACAGACCCCTAGCTGACTCAAACTGAATAAAAACAACTGAACAAAATACTCTATAAAACTAAAAATCTTAATAACTGGGTCCCCATACTATGAAGACTCACCAACTGTCAAAATATAGATAGATATGCTCGCAGTCAATAACATTGCAGGAACTGAGCACCTGAACCTACATTATTAAACAATGTGGCACATAGATGTATATGTGGATCAGTAGTTTTGGAATGTACTGAGCATGTAGGGGTGAATACATAAGTATAACAATATCTCAACATTCATTTAAACTCATAAAGAAATGCATGCTAAGTGTAAATGGCCCATATTGGCTTGAATAACTGAAAGCAAAAAATCATAAATCATGAATAATAAAGCATATTGTATAAATCTCGTAAGCCATGACGCTTAGTTCTAAAAGTTGTACTTGTATTCTATTTTCAAATTATGCAATCTGGGTGAAGAAAGAACTCACATTTATCATCTCACATTTATCATATGAAAACTAAAAGCTGAAATTCTGTAACTAGTGTTTTAAGTAAGACAATATCTGAATAAATTTGTGGCCTTTAAACTTAATTTCTAAAAGCTTTTCCATTATTCTTTTCTGTTAGGGAGGTTCTTCTAACCGATATAAACTATGTGAGCTGTCATAGTGTCCAACGTCTAGTTCCCGTAAGGAAAAATCTCACATTGGGGAGAGGTGTCATACTCTTGCCAAGGAGTATAACCTGAGCTAAGTGATCACAATCTATATCTGTCATCCATATACATGGGAAGGATCAAAATCTATACCTATGTTGGCTCGTAGTTTTGGGGTATGTGAACTTGGAAACATACCCAACTCAGTGCTAAATACTACTCCCCTTTCCTTTATATGCTCATTCTATAGGAAATCCACTTTAAGACTAACATAAGGGTTTACAATAAAAACCAGTCATGCACCTGTTACTTTAAACTGTAATGAAAATAACTGTGTGGATTCTATATCTTAGCTAAGGATTAAAAGATCAAATCTTGTTCAAATCTGAATATAAACTAGTTTTAGGATGCTTAAAAGCATAATATTCTTGAAATATCAATGCTCATACCTAGGGATTAAAACCCATTCTTTAAACTCATATCAAATCATCATAAAGTTCATGCTCAATAATAAAATCTTGAAATTCTTCAATAATTCTAGTCAAAATAATTAAATTCAATTCTCAATCCGTAAAATCATTCCACACGCATAAACATATGAAAGGAAACATGCAATTCAACATTTAAATCACTTATAACATCAACATCTTTGAACTATGATAATTAGGTATGACCCCTAAATTGAAATTCATATAATTTTATGTAAAATTCAACTCTAAAACTAGTTTTGGGCACAAGGATGAAAGAAGTATCCATGTTCATAACCCCACATAACTTATTTGATTATTTGAATGCAAAAGCTTGAACTTTGAATTTCTAATGATGTTCTTGAAGTTTTTTCTTCAAGTTAATGAACCTGGAAACTTGAATTCTTAGTTACCTTAAAGAAGGAATGTTGAATTCTTGGTTATCTTATAGAAGGAATGATGAAACCTTGGATTTCTTGGACTCAAGATTGAAGCTTTAGGGTTTTCTTGGAGTTAAATTTGGTGAATAAAGAGTGAAATACGCTTAGAATAAGGTTAAATCATTTGTTTTCATGGATTAGGGCTAGAGTGATTGACTTAAATTCCTTTCTGAAATTTAAAATCACTACTAGAGTATGATTTTGTACCTCGGTGCGATGCGATACTATAGCGTTGCATCACTGTGAATAGACGAGTGAGAATTTGGACTCCACCGCGATGAGGTGTTATCGTGTTGCGTCACTGGAAATGGACGAGTGTAAATTTGCACTCTACCGCAACACAATTCCTATTTCACCGCAGTTTTTAACGCCACACTGGCCAATTGCGGTGAGCTACTGGAAAGGACGATTATGATTTAGGGGCTCACCATGATGCAGTGTAATTGCGGTAATCTACTTCCTTACACAAAAAATGTCATAACTTCTTACCTGGGTATCGAATTAGGACGAAAGTGGAATCTTTGGAAAGATGACTTAATTATCTACAATTTGGTAAGTCTTGAGCTGGAAAATTCTACATACATCAATAGTTATATACTTTCAAAGTTGACACTTATAGAATCTAACACCAAACTTTAGACGACTCTAAGGTTCTTGGCTCAAATAGACTCTAACTGATTTCTACGAACATTCTTGACCTACTAAACACTTCATACACTAGAAGCTGAACTGAACTAGGAAAAGTATAGGGTATTACACATACTTACACCCTTATCGACACATACTTTTCACACTAAACACATAATCTGCATCTTTTCCTTCATAGCCTACTAATATCACATCCCTAAACTTATACTTTTCCCTAAACCATGAGAATTGCCACTACACCACAATACCCAACATCACAACCTATAACCCATAACTTAGTTGGTAAGAACATCATATACTACATTACTAACCTCTTTCATACTTATCAACTCAAGGGTACTATCTAAGCACACATATTATAAGAAATAAGAAATACTACAATATCATATCACCTTAGGCATACCTCTAAATCACACCCATGCCATCATACTTAATTTTGAATAAACAAACTTATATTATTGCATACACTATTTCAACCCTACTAATTCACCTTTCACACAACTATCCCCATGGATACAAAATCTACTAAGTCTATATAAATATTATCCCCATATTACTGCTTTTAAACTTCTAGGTTCATGTTTCTAACTCTAGGTCATCTGCTTTTATAGGATTCTGATAAGGGATCTGAGGGAACATCTGACTTTGGATTAGTGTATGATTTTCATGAAAATGAAAAAAAATCTTTCAAACTTTGGGACTTAAATTCACTGATGGGATCCTTTTTAAGCCCACGTATAATCTCGTAGTTGTCTGTGGGGACTGTCTGAGAAAACTCTATCTGTAGCAATTTAAGCTTGAATGTTTCTGTTACGTTGAAAATAAGGTAGAGTTGACATGAACGAAGTAACTTAAGAATCTTCATAAGTTTCTTAGAGAACATCTCTACTACACGATCTAAGTTATGAAAGAAGGGAAATATTTCGTAAATACCCTGTAGCCTCTCGAAGAAAAGTACAGTCGTCTTCATACTGTTCTGCAAGACTCTACTAGACACGACTTCATAGACACCCTAGGACACTTGAACGTTGTGCTCTGATACCAAGGTTTTCATGACCTAAGACTCTTTCCTAGTTATATCACAGTGCTTATAACCATAAGTGATACTAAGCTAACCCATGTATTAGCATACTACTTGACCAACTGATTTAAATTTTATAAAAAACTAAATTTACTAGGCGGAAACATGATCATTATAAAGTCTAAATTAATGTAATACTGATAAAGTCTACAACATGATAAAACTGAAGAAAGAACTTTAATTACATGAATGACTCTGACTAACCATCTATGAAGCCTCTACTATACTTACTATAGATAGATGATACATGGCCCCAACTACCACTAATCAATACATATGAATAATCAAAATACAAAATATAAACTGCAATGGACTGGAGTTCCCGAAATAGGAGAACTCATCACCTACTAGCTGAAAGCTGATAACTGTCTGACCCTGGTGTGTGGACTAATTCTGGTACCTACATTATGAAACAATGTAGCCACACAAAAGTATATGTGGTCAGTACATATGGAATGTACTGAGTAAGTAGGTTTTAATGCAACAAGTAAAACTGAATAGATACATAACTTAAAACATGCATGCTAAGTGAAAGTAGACTCACCAAGAGACTGAAATCAACTGAAAGCTGAAGTATCTTAAGACATGAGTAAAAAACATAATCTGATAAGCTGGTGAATCACTATACTTAGTTTCTTAAATCTTTACTTTTGTAGAACAATTAAAACTGAACTCGGGAAGTGATAAAACATGAATAATATATGTAAATCTCATGTAAAGTTGAACATGCTGTAAAACTGAACTGAGAATCATGTATGGTCACTGAGCATGAAAAGATGAACATGACAAATGGAGAATGAAAGACCAGGCATAAACTTGTACTAAAATAATCTGTAATCTGAAGGATTGTATCTGAATAACTAAATAACTGATATTTATATATTTGGTCATGCAACTGAATAACTGATATATGTATACATGGTCATGCAAACCTTAATTGACATACTTTAAATACTGAACTGGGACTTTGGTAGATGACTACAACTGATATGCCCCAATCTAAGTTATCGGGGTCCAACTTGTAACCCTAGTTGGAAGGGTGTTGGAACCTTAACAGGGGTACCAATACATGACTGATGATGTGGATCCACAAGACTGATGTCCCAAAGGATGAGGGTGTTATGCCTAACTAACGGAGGACCCCTTATAATCCATAGTGGCACTTTAGGTATGGAACTTAGGGACTGCTACTAAGGACTCATGCCTAACTGACGGGGGAGTCTACATCTCTTCGTTTACTTGGTGCTTAGTGTTACTCCCAACTGAATGACACTAGTGTTATTATTTATTTAGCATGATATGGTACTGTAGTGATAAGTGCTCAGCATGAACATGGTAATCTAAATGTGATAATGAAATCATGGTTTGTTTAACTTGTTACTTGGAAACAACATATGTAGAAGACATATGTATTGGGTGCTCTTAACCCACCATCACTAAATGATCACAAACGCTTAAAATAGTAGTATAAAATCATAGTTCAAAGACCCAAGACATAAGAAATTTCAATAATTGAGTGAAATACGTGAACTTGAACATGAGGATCAGTTAAACATGAGATAACAACATATTCACGTGATTTAATTCATAACTTGAAGATATGACATGGAATAACTTGAATCGAACATAAGTAATTGAAATTTGATGCATAAAATAAACTAGTTTACATGGGAACACATGTTTACATGGCTTGAATTCAAATTTCTAAGAAGACATGGATTAAATTCATGATGTACATGGATAATTTTATAAAAGAAGATTGGAAATCCATACTTGAATAAAAAGAAAATTTTGGGACTCAATGGGTGAAATGAACCCATTGATGAATACCCCACATACCTGAATTTCTTGATTTCTTGTTGAAAGCTTGAAATTGGAACTTGAATTCTTGAGTTCTTAGAGAAGAAATCTTGAATTTTCTTATTCTTGGGAAGAAACCCTAATTTCTTTTCTCTTGAGAGTGGAGAAGAGAGTAAATATTGAAAACCAACCAATGATGTGAAACTAACGTGTATAGGCTGATTTAAGTCATGGGGAGTGAGGTTTGAGGTGAGGAAAATACCAAATACCCCTAGGGAAACTAAAGAAAAACATTTCAGGATTTTTCAGTTGATGACTTAGTTGATAGCTTATCAACTAGTTGATGGCTTATCAACTTAGTCATCAACATATAGATGGACTTGGACACTTGTTGATTAAGGTTGATGATGAGAGTGATAGCTCGTCACTTAGTTAATGGCTTATCACCTCAAGTCATCACCTTGTAGTTGTATCAGTTAAGGTTGACGATGAGGTTGATAGCTTGTCACTTAGTTGACGGCTTATCGCCTCAAGTCGTCACCTTGTATCTAGATTTTTTCACATTCTATTTAAGGCTGACAACGAGGTTGATACTCATCACTTAGTTGACTGCTTATCACCTTAAGTTGTCACCTTGTTCACAGATGGACATTCTGAAGTAAGATGAGCATAACTTTTTACTCCGACATCGAATGAAGGTGAAACCAGATGTTTTGGAAAGAAGACTTGAAGATCTTTTATTTGATATATTGTAATACACCTGAATCATTATATTCTAGGGGAAACACCCATTTAAAGTTGATCCTACTTGGAGAATCCGTTTAAACTCTATCGATAGAAAAGTCCTCAACTCGTCTTTGCTCTAAGTTCTTCCTATGACCATGATTCGCATCGAAAATACTTTATACATAAGGTAAATGATCATGACATATATATTCATATCCAAATCTTTTGATGAGAGCTTACACGTAGAAACGATGGTTCATAGTCTTGCCCGAAAATACGGGGTGTTACACAAGTAAAATTGAGGAAAGAAAAAACTTTAAAAAGCACTGCAAAAGTCCATCAAATAACCTCTAACCTTGAGAAACTTGGTGAAACACAACCTCAAAAAGAAAAAGAATACTACAGAAGAAGAGTAGATCAGGCAGTTAAAGAGGACAAGACAAAACCACCTCTGAAAATGATTCAAAGCAATTAACTTGACAGAGAGAAAAAGGTCATTCAACAAAATCAACTAGGTGATGTCGGGAGAAATATTTCATCCAATTCAACACAATCAAATTTGACACTACTATCAAAGGAATGGACATGAAGACCCATAGAATTACTATTCTAACATTGAGAGTGAGAGATTGAAATGTAACACTGCTCAAAAACTAATAAAAGCTTTTGGCCCTCATCACAAGAATTAAAAGGAAGGTTTGCCACCAAAAGACAAATAAAACTAGGAATTTTTCTATTAGGAACTATCTATTAGTAGAATCATGGAGAGAAAAAGTAATATGAGATTGTCCCAAACTGGTTTTATGATGTGTTATTATCTGAAACATTAGGGAGGATAAATAAAAAAAATTATTTGAAAGATTAATCCAACTAGCGAATACATACAAGGGGCAATTTTTTTTTTATTCAAGAGGTATTTGTGAATGCTAACAAACTAGAGAAATTAAATCCAAAAGAGATTGGCTTTGAACATATCATAACCGACAAAAATGAAAATAAATGATGCTTTTGAAGAGACTCTTGATAACAACTCATTGAGTATCATAATTTTTTGAATTTATGGACTCTCCAACCTAATTTTGAGAGAGTGATTATAGAGGTATGGTACCAGTATTATGAGTTCTATAAAGAGTTAAACTTATAGGTTAAAATTTGTATAGGAGATACACATGGACAAGTTAAGACCTATGAGCAGCTTGTCAATGAGTATGAGTTGTTAATGAACAGAAAATTGAAAAAGTTGGTGTTACATACACAATAATGCTCAAGCTTAAGTATGCCTTTTAAAATATGCTTCTTAACTTATAGAATGTTCAAATAGAAACTTCCTTTTAATGACATAATTACTCTAGTGAATATCAACTCATAAAATAATTGTTTATGCTGTAGGAATGTACAAAATGATAAAATGTATCACATTTTAGGAGAAAGTGAAAACACAAGGCAACTTTGGAGCACCCTAGGAAATCCTCTGAAAATCCATCACACTGATCAACCTATGGCCTAAATTTTTAATACATGGTGGTGCATAAAATCAGTCAATACTATTCATAAACTAATATTAAAGATCACCGCCACAATTGTTTGTTGGGAGTGGTATGCTTGCAAGTACGAAGGGCAGAGATATTTCCATAGGAACAAGATTTGTTGTAAAGCAACTGGGAATATCAAAGTGGTTTAGACGAACTCTTAACAACTTCCATGGAACCACCCACTAGCTAGATTATTCTGTCGAAGTTGGAAGTCTCAGGCCAGTACAAAGGATAAGACAAGTCACATGACAAATGCCTTGTGTAAGACCTTTATAAATCAACTCTGATGATAGCTGCATTCGTGAAAATGAGAAAACTGATATTGGTGAATAGTTAGGAATAGTCATCAAGACTTAATCATAGATTTCTATATTCGTATCGATTCCAATAGTAGAAACATAGTTGAGGACACTACTGCCTAGTTTGACGTAAAATGGTGTTATCAATCCGGGTACACCAATTGGACTCTGTAACTCGACTTTATGGCCCAAGTTAACACGATCAACCACTATAGGGTGATCAATATGAAGCTTAAGCCGATGGTAGACTCTATCAAAATCATCGAAAATGGAATATGAATGCAAGTTCAACACTACTGTAAAGAAGCAAACCAAGTTGAAGATTTTTTAGCAAAATTGGCTTCCTACTCAAACTAAACTCTTATCACCCATTCATTAAACCGCCTTCCTAGATATGCTAAAGGATCTTTCTTGCAAGATAAATGGCAACTGTCAAGTTTTAGGGGCAAATATAATAGTGCCAATTTCTTTGTAAGTTAGTTTGGTTTTGGCTTCTTTTAGAAGGCACTAACAGTTTTTTAAGCCCTTGTTTTTTGTAGGTGATGATATAGGCTTTGTGTTGTATTGAGGTCTGGCCTAACTCCCTTCTGATGCTTTTATGCAAATGCAACACAACTTAAAATCTGTGGATAATTGGATTCAAAAAAAGACCTACTTTTTTATGCACCAGACATCATCCACCGGATGACATAATTCATGAGGTCAAGAGGGAGAATAAGATGGCATCCTAGTTTAAATATTAAAATGAAAACACCAGTAAAACAACAATAATAAATTAGTACTCTTTTTATTAGGTTATAATATGTAAACTCTTGATAAAAAAAATTCTACTTATAATTTTAATAAATTTAAATAAAAATCTATAATAAGATATAAAATTATTTAAACTGTATTTAAAATATCAATGTTAATAAATAAATACTAGATATAATGTAAAAAGGTATTATACAGATGGATAATTAAAACTGTTGACTATAAAATAGATCCAGGTTAATAAATAAGTACTAGATATAATGTCAAAGGGTATTAGGGCAAATGGGCAATTTTCATAAATCCCACTAATTTACTCCTTAATTATTTCTCTTTCGACTTTTTTCAATATCAAATTTTAATTATTCATATATGTAACTGAATGTTGATATACATAAACATCTTATATATCAGAACTAACTTCCTTAACGATATTTAAGGAAATAACACATCTTTCTTTAATGTAGAATATAATTAAATCCATATTTATTAATGTGTGATTAATGAATCTTTTAAATTCAATAATCGCTTTTCAATTTTAAAATTTTAAAACACCAAATCAATTAGTACAATAAAAAATCATTTCGGATCATTCAAGCTCTATTTTTTCAAGATATTCTTTTTAAAATTTCTTAATCTATGTTTTTTATCAAATTTTATAAGATGAACATTGAAATTCTCTTGCGGCATTCCGGTGTATTTCATCCCCTATAATAATATATACTGCAAACCAATATTAGTTTAACATGGAACAAACTTAAACAAATTTTTTCAATACTGATAATACAAATGAGCAATGGCTAACATTCTTCCATATACATAAGTGTGCTATATATATTGGTTGAAATAACATGGCTCACTAGGTCTAACAGAGTCCTGTACATAACTATGCTATGTATATGTTATGTAAATACAGATGCACAATTATTTATGTATTTCATATACATAATATAGTTATGTTTATGAGTTAAAATAAAATAACTCAGCAGTTTATATGACATACATATACATGACTCTGTTATGTACTCCCTTCGTTTCAAAAAGAATGACCTACTTTCCTTTTTAGTCCGTTTCAAAAAGAATGACTCATTTCCCTTTTTATCAACTTTTTAATTTTAACTTTCCACATGACATGTTTAAGACCACGAGATTGAAGAAAATTTTGGTACATTTGACATATCTTTAATTTAACATCACAAGATTCAAAAGTTTCTTTATTTTCTAAAACTCTGTGTCAAGTCAAACTAGGTCTTTTTTTTTTAAACGGGGGGAGTATATGATTTAAAATAAAACAACTCAAAAGTTGTATAGCATACATATATATTACTCTGTTATGTAGATTGTTTTGAAATAAAACAATCCACCAATGTCTATGTCAAACATATACATAGCATAATTATGTATATGTGTAACATAAAGCTCTCAGTAATGTCAAATGTCATGCATATACATACCTGTGCTATGTATCAAATTATAAATAATAAAATATCTTCACTATTTAAACCACCCATATACATAATATATGAGTTGAAAAGATAACTTATTCTGATACGTGATTTCACTTATTTGTAGTATATACACTTCTCCATATTTTTGTTGTCGTAACCACAACTTTGCAATCAAGCCTTAAGAAGAAAACGGAAATTTGTTCAAGGTTTCATAGTTTCTTGTTAATGAAATTTTTTAGGTTGAATTGAAGTAAAAGAGAAAAATTGGGGAAAGGGAGAGATAAAGCGAGCAGAGGTGGTGGTCCAGGGAAGAAAATGGAAATTTGTTAAAGGGTTTCGTAGTTTCATATTAATGGAGATTTCAAGGTTGAATTGAATTGAAGTAAAAGGAAAAAGTTGGGAAAGGGAGAAATAAAGCGAAGTTGAGAAATTTGTTAGTTGGGAAAAGTTGGGAAAAGTTGATGTTGATCGGAAAAGTCGATCAAACCCATTAGATTAATTGCTACCACAGGCAATCCATTTTTCTCAGCAAATTCCTATGCAGCTTCTCAGCAAGTCTTAATAAAAACCCAAAAGAAATTTAGGTTGTAGATTTAAATAATTTTTCCTAATTAAAATTTTTAATTATAAAATAGACATTGCATAAGATAAAGAGAGAGGGGGAATGAAAAATATCTATTATTCAAATTTGATAAAGGAACTTAACTTTTAAAACAAAGTCAGAGGGTGTAAATATCACGACACAAAACTCGATCATGATTGCACCTATCATTCCCACTGTGGTAGATAAGTCAATCCAACATTCAACATAAATAAAGACATGATAAATTGAATAGGGGAGATAAACATAGAGATACTAGTAAAACTCCCCTTAAAAAAAAAACATCCAAAGAACTAGACCTCATATAGTACAAGTCTCTAGAGAAAATTAAAACAAAGGTGTCATTTAATTCTTGAATGAAGGATTGGTGACATTGACCAACTTAAAGGATCAAACATAATTAGGAAACTTGATTAAGTTAATTGTAGACTTGATTAATATATTCAAAACTTTCTAATCTTTTCAAAAATATAAATCAACCCACACCCCTCTCCTTTTCAAATAAACCATCTCTCTTCTCTCAAGAGGGAGACAGTCTCTCTCAACTCTCTCCCAACCAACAGTTCTATAAAATTTCTTCTTTTAATTTTTGGCGACTTTAAGCTCCAATGACAAATAGCTGGGCGAGTTCCTTTTTGACTTTCAACCGTCAATCGATGTGACAAGCAGTGTTTTCCAGCGACAACAACTTTGAGTTCTTCATCGTCCCATTTCTTCTTTCACTTTGAGTTCTTCATCGTCCCATTTATTCTTTCACAGGTAAAAAACTATGTCTTTTCAGTTATGAAGAAATAAAGGAACTTGAGCCAACTTCTCTTCCAGTATTAGTTAACAATTTCAACAGATGAACTATCTAATGCAACAGATAAAATATTTGATGCAACAGATGAACCATCTGATGCAAAAGATAAAATATCTGTTGCAATAGATGAAATATCTGATGCAACAAATTCGACATCTGATGCAACAAATTAAATATCTGACGCAATAGATGCAAATTTGATGCAGCATATGAAAATCCAATGCAACAATATAATAGATCATTCATTTATTGCGAAAGATGACTCTTCTGTTTAGAAGAAATCTAAATAATATCGATCCAACAGATAACTTATTTTTCAACAGATGAGTGATCTATTTCAATAGATGAGTGATCTGTTTCAAGAGATGAGTGTTCTGTTTTAATAGATGAGTGATCTATTTTTATTATTTATAATGGATTACTCATCCGCTGCAACAGGTTGGTTATAGTTTGCAACAGATAACCTACCTAGTGCAATAAATGAGTGATATATTTTTATTGTTTCCAACGGATTAATTATCCACTACAATAAGTTGGCTATAGGTTGTAACAAATAACCTACCTGGTGCAACAGATAAGTGATCTATTTTTATTATTTTCAATGGATTACTCATCCGCTACAACAGGTTGATTATAGGTTGTAATAGATAACCTACTTGGTGCAATAGATGAGTCATCTATTTTTATTGTTTCCAATGGATTACTCATCTACTGTAATAAGTTGGTTATAGGTTGCAACAGATAACCTACCTGGTACAACAGAAGAGTGATCTATTTTTATTTTTTCCAACGAATTAGTCATTCACTGCAACAAGTTGGTTATTGATTGCCACAGATAACCTACTTGGTGAAACAGATGAGTGATCTATTTTTATTGTTTCTAATATATTACTCATCTGCTATAATAGATTGGTTATAAGTTGCAACAGATAACCTACCTGGTGCAATAGATGAGTGATCTATTTTTATTATTTTCAACAGATTTTTCATCCGCTGCAATAGGTTGGTTATAATTTACAAAAGATCATCTACCTGGTACAACAGATGAGTGATCAATTTTTATTGTTTCCAACAGATTACTCATACCTTACAACAGGTTGGTTATAAGCTACAGTCGATATCCTATCTAGTGTAATAAATGTGTGGTCTATTCTTATTGTTTCCAACAGATTACTCATTCACTGCAATTGGTTGGTTATATGCTGTAATAGATAACTTACCTGGTGCAATGGATGAGTAATTTATTTTTATTATTTCCAGTGGATTACTCATCTCTTGCAATAGGTTGGTTATATGATGCATCAGATAACCTACCTGGTGCAACAGATAAGTGATCTCTTTTATTGTTTCCAATGGATTACTCATCCATTGCAATAGGTTGATTATATGTTGTAACATATATCCTACCTGGTGAAATAGATGTGTGGCCTATTTTTATTATTTCTAATAGATTGCTCATCTGCTGCAACAGGTTTGTTATATGTTGTAACAGATATCCTACATGATGCAATAGATATGTGATCTGTTCGAACTGCTATTTTCCTATTTTATATGTTTGATTTACTATTATATTTCTTTAACGATGCATTAATAAATTATAATCTATTTTATGTTCCTGTTAATTTTAGATAATATGGCTTTCAAAGAAAAGAAACTGAATGAAGTCCAAGTAAAGTAGCTAGGCTACATCCACCACTCTATGAGCTTTCTTTACAAGCGTTATCTCAATCAGGAGTAGAAGATGATGAACATGGGGGGAGGAATGTTTCAAAAGGGAAGATGCAAATGCTAATAGCCCTTACATTGAAGAGTTAGTCAAAAACTTCAGCATTGATTGTTATCCTATAAGAATGCAGTGTGATGGTGCCACAGATTTAATGAGTAATTTCGTGGTTAAGTCAGCCATGGAAAAATCTTTTGATCCCTTCATAAAAATACTTTGAGAAAAAAAAATTGGATGCTTATTTCAGGGACATCTACTTTGGGTAATATCTTGATTTGTCGGAGAATAACAATGCTCATTTCCAAATAAAAATCGTATATGATCTTCTCAAGCGTAGGATTATGTATGAAAATAAAGATAAGATGGATGAGCTGTGAATAAATTACTATTGCATGTCTGTTTGTTTTGGTTGGAAGGAGTTTGCCATAGTTACTAGATTAAAATATTATCCTCTTTTTTCTTCTCAAGTTATACCTATTCTAACCTAAAAATAGCACCCCGCACACTCAAAAAAGGCAAAGGCAAGTCGAGTGATCGTGATGACCTAGTGTCCTTTGTTGGTCCAAGCTTCAAAACCACAAATTTGATAGAAGCGTTGAAAGGTAAAAGATTTTCAAAGAATCACAAGCAATCATTGTTCTTGGTTTGGTTTGTACATAATGTTCTTTTGGCGAAAGACGTTAACAACAACATACCGCTTGGTTTGATAAAACTCTCCAAGGATCTTGAGGAATTTAACAACTATCCTTGGGGTTATGAAAGCTTCAAAATAATTGTCAAATATTTGTTGACTCCGTTAACGCCAAGGACAGTCAACTTATATGGCTTTCCATGGGCTTTCATGATAAATATTTATTTTATTATGATGTAATCATTTTTTTATTCAATAATGCTTTTGATTTATTGGCGTTATTTTATAGGCTTGGGAATTTGAAGCTATTTCTTATTTGAGACAACAAGTGAAATACCAGGAAGATATTTTTTGTCCAAGATTCCTGAGATGGTTGTTGGCTAAAACTGATAAAAATGTAAAATTTCTTGATCTCTTCAACCCCTTGAAGAAAGCAGTAAGTCTAATTCTAATTAATCTTTTATTTTATTTAATGATTTTTAAAATGATTTCATCATCATTCTAATATATGTACTGATTTATTTATGTTGTCCATCCATAGGCTGTTCCAACCAATTGAGAGTTGAAGATGCCATTTTTTCTTACTTTACGATCTATGCAGAAGATGTCATTTTTTCTTACTTTACGATCTGTGCAAACTTTATCAGACCCTAAACTCATTGATAGAATAAAGAAGGAATTGTTTGGGGCAAAAACCATCACAAGAAAAATAATTTTGAAGGGTGGACTTGTTGTTATTGATGATGGTAGTGGTAGTGGTACTCCTCTTACAGTTTTTGAAACAACAAACCATTATGATTATGATCATACTGGTTATACAAATTTTGCCACTTCTAGCAAATGTTCTACATGCAAATGTCATGATTACAAGGAAAAACATAATGGAGTGATTAATGCTATTAATACATTAACTGCTTCTGTAAAGGAAATAACATCTAAGAGGAGTGTCATTCCATCTAACAGAATTTCATATCCATACACTCCACAAGAGATTAAGGTGGCTAAGAGAAGAAGGAAAGAAATTTCCAAGGAATTATCAAGAATTGAAAAAAGCAAAATTGTAACTCCTCTGTCTTTGTCTTGTACTTTTGATCAATGTATAAGGGCCACAGGAGAGCAGTATGAGCTAAGCAAGGTGAATGTATATCATTTATTCCAACAAACAAATAGACACATATCTATTTCAATAGATTATACATCTACTAAAAATTATCAAAAAGATATATCCAATTATTACAACTGTCGTATAAACCATTGCATCAATTGTGTTATCTATTGCAACATATGTCCATCTATTTCAGCAAATCAAATAGGTCTTAGTACTATTTTAATTTATACCAACAGATGAGTCATATGTTATAACAAATGGGTCATTTGTTCGAAATTATCACAAAACTCTATTTTACTTATTCGAGTTCGTCCCAACAGGTGATCCATCTGATGCAACAGATAGATAATCTATTGTATATCTATGATTAGCATTGACAATTCTGGCTTTCCAAGTGGATGTCATAGTAGAAGCTACTACTAAATAATATAATATAACAGTTGATAATCCATCAACTGCTTCTATAGAAGAAGAAAAAGTGGAGCCTGTTAGTTCGGGAGAACAGAAGAATTACCCGTTTGAAGGGTTCAACATCTCAGATGAGGCTCTAAAAAAACTAATAAAGTTGATCAACGAATATTTAGAATGGATTATCGATGGGTTGTTAAAGCATCACGCCGGCAGGTGCAGACATCTTTTTTAAAGATATTGATTTATACAATTCTTGTTGTAAAAACATGACATTAACACATATAAATCATATAGAAAACAAAATGACGAACACTACAAAGTGAACAAATTGAGTCTTGGTTTTGATATGTTCGACTTTGTTGTTTCATATCCCAGAATAAAGGATTGGTTCTATTTGATGTCACAGCCCCAAACTTGCTAGAATGATGAGGTTTAAATGCCATATATATTACTATTAATTAAAACTTTATTTAATTGCATTTGTGTATTAATTTTACTGTCACGTAATTTAAAATGTTTGATAATATGTGCAACACATTGATGTCATTTTTTACTACCTCCGAAATAAGGTCAAGTTGCAAACACAAGAACAATACAGATAACGGATAGATAATTATTTGTACAAAGTTTACATCAATAATTCCTGCAATAAGTTTTGTCAACAACAGACAGAAGTTTCCCAAAATGAGAAATGCTTAATCAACATTATCAAAGGTTTTAGCATTCTAGCTGGCTTACCTTAGCATTTGGTCGATGAAGTGTACATCCTAATCAATTGTGGTGATGAATTCCATTGGGTGTTGTCTGTCGTTGTTCTAAAAGAGAGGCGCATCCGAGGTTATGACTCGATGACATGAAGCATATATTTTGGGCCGTCTTTTGAGAAACAAAAGTTGGCCAAAATATTGTCTACTTACCTTGATATGAGTGGATTTTTGGACCAAAAAGTTCATACTAATTGGTCGATGATTGAAGCATATCGGGATAAAATGGGTAATCCATTTGATGTAGAATATGCTGAAGGAATTGCTCAACAACCCATTAGTATCCTATAAGTATCATGATTTAGTTTCATTTTATAAATTTCACAACTCTTACATGAACTGCAAGATATGAATTATCTATTTTTTTTAAAACACAGGGATTGCAGTCTTTTTATTGCCACTTACACTGAGTATTTGAGAGATGGATTATAAGTACCAAATAATGAATATGATTCCGGATTAATCCACAAAAGATATGCTTCTCTTTTATGGAAATATGGAGAAGCGAAGCTCAAAAATTGTACGCAAGCGACATTAATGATCCACAACAACCAAAGCCAAATTTCATAGCACTGAATGAAGAACAACTTGTCCATATTGAGTAGATCTTTATAGCTTGATTCTGTCAAACTAATAACATCTCCTTAGTAATTATTAGCACCAAAGATTAAATTATTAATTTATTTACAGAGTTGATCATTTGTACCCATAATGATTTTTTTATATTTCATTTATTTGTTAAGTTATTTCATATTATTTCTGAAGGTTTCGATTTATTTTATGTTGTCTATGAATATAGTTTAATCCTTAGTTTTGAACTTATTAATTGAAATGGAATACTAGATTAAAATATTGCAACAGATAATACATTTGTTGCAACAGATGACATATCTTTTGGAATTATCAAACAGATTTAGACATATATTGCAATATGTAGGTCATTTATTGGAAATTATTAAACAGGTCTTCTATTGCGACAGATACTGAGAAATATCTGCATAATGCGACAAATAACCAACATATTGCAATAGATAATCAATTTATCACAATAGATATACTATCTATTACAATAGATAGACAATTTGTTGCATTACAAAAAAATCAACTTTCATCAAACATAAAAAAAATTGTTATGGTGTTTGTCTATGTACATCTTCTTCTTTATACATAGACTCCAAGCATTTAGTTTGTACCCCATAAGCCCAGACTTCTTGCATCTTTTCCATAATGGTGTCGCACAGACCGAACATTTCTTTGTCGGTCAGCAAATATTCGATGTACGCAAATGCGTACGGCCCACACACAGCATCGGTTTTATTTTTTTGAAGGTCCATGCCCTTGTTTCGAACTTCAAAATTCCATGCTTTCTTCATCAAGACTTCCAAGTAAATGATCCATCAGTTTACTCTGTGTCAACAAGCTGGGGAGAATCTCCATCAAGACTTTCATAACTACAAGAGATATCTTTCCCTTGATCCAGCTCTTGTCGTGTGGATATGGCCTTTTCACTCTAACATAGTTAATCATAGCTTCCTCCCATTTGAATGTAGAACTAACAATCAAATCTCGAGCCACTGAGAGTTTCAGCTATATCCTTGAGATCATTATACGTATTCTTGAAATTATTGTAGAAGTTGAAGTCTATTATCCTATCAGTAGCAGCATAAGCATCCGGTTACGCTAATTGCCTTCCCCTCATGAGGCAGAGAATTTCATCAACATATTGTGATATAAGAAGATAATTTTTAAATAGGTTAGTAATTGTAAAGAAGAAAAACATAATGGAAAGATGCAACGGATGGTTCATCTGTTGTAGGGGGTTTTCTGAATTTATTTACAAATTACCCAACAAAAGCAACTTATGTGTAACAACCCAAAATTACCTCCTGGGATGTCACACGGTGCTTAAGACTACAAGTAGCCCCAAGATGAAATAATTCAAACACTAGCATAGTCATATCATATGAAGGGAGCTACAAAGAAAATACTCGGTCCAAACGACAACAATACTGGAATTCTCAACACAATCACAATCTAACAACTAGTCTGACAAAGCCTCTACTAATCAATGAACTAGAGAGTCATTGGGACAGGTCCCCAACTGACTCGAAATAAACTAAAAGTAATAACATAGTCTCTCAAATGTTGAAATATCTGACGATAGGTCCTCGAACCATAAGGACTCACCACTGTAGGAATATAGAAAGAGGTACTCAAAAGTCACTGACGTGGCTGGGACTGAGCACCTAAATCTAAATTATAACACAATGTAGCACATAGACGTATATGTGGATAAACACTTGGGAATGTACTGAGTACGTGGGGGTGCATGCATTTATATAAAAACAACATCAATACTCTTTAATCAAATCATGCATACAATAAGTAATGACTCACATTGCTTGAATAACTATAAAATGTAAAGCACATGAATCATGTAGAATAGAGCATGTAACATAAATCTCATGAGTCATCATAGTTTAACTTTCAAATCGGTAATCTTCTCTTATTCTCATTACCCATAGGCTAAAGGAAACTTTAAACAATACTTTCAACTCATTTATATATCTCATGGAGGGTAAAACTTCTTTAATGCTCAAGAACTCATAACTCTTTTGAACTCAAGTACTTGGAATTCAGAATTATATAACTTTGAAACATACTTGAAGGCATTTCATTCACTTTAGGAAAATATCTTGTTTCAAGATTTAGAGAAATCATTATATCTCAATGGAAAGATACTCTAGTTTAGGGAAATAACTTATCTCAAAGCTTTATCAATGGAAAATACTTTAGTCTTAGGGAGCAAATCTACAACTTTACTATTAGGAAAATAACTTGTATCAAGGGAGGTTCTCTTAACCAACATAAACCATGTAAGCTACATGGAGTCCAACATTTTGTCCTCCTAAGGAAGAGACCCCACATTGGGGAGGAGTGTCATACTCTTGCCAGGGAGTATAACCTCAATTCAGTGATCAGTTATCTCGGCCTTGGGCCCAATATCTCAGCCTTAGGCCCAAAATCTCAAACCTATGGTGGCACATAGTTCTGGGGTAAGAAACCGTAGTAACCTACCCAACTCGGTGCTAAATACTACTCCTTTTAGTTTATCTCGCACATCTCATGGAAAACCACTTTAAAATAGTCTCATGGTTCATCAAGTACCCAACAATCAAATATGTAATCTCATGTAGTAAGTGGATTTCAAAACTCCATGACCATTAGGTCAAAACATTTCTCAATAATCTCAGAATACTCGAATCATGGGTGCTTATAGCACAAGAGTTTATAAAATTGCAAATCTCAAGTAGAGCTCCATAACCCATAATTCAATCTCAAGTTAAAACTCATCAAAAGCATAATAGATAACATATAGATTCATAACTCATGTAAAAATCTGGAAATTTTAGTAATTTGTCTCAAAATTTCAACATACTCATATACTTCAATATCTCAAACATTTCAACTATTAATTTCTCAAGGATTAAAATCATGGAGTATAGACCCAGCTGCAATTTCTCAAGAAAACATATGAAAATCATGCCATTAGACTCTCCATTCATGGAAAACATCAAAATATTGCAATCAATAATAATGGGTGAAAAACCCTAATTCAAATTTATGTAAAATCTCATAGATTGCAAAAAAATCATAGTTTAAATAACTCTTTGAGCATAAGGATGAAAGGATTACCCTTGTCCAAGGCCCACATACCTTGGATTATAAAATTGGATGAACGAGCTTGCTCTAAACTCTTCTTCTTACTCTTGAGAGAGGGTTCTTGCAACCTTTGAACTTGGGGAACTCAAATCTTAACTTAATTTGTAGAATACATGGTGAGTTCTTGGATTTCTTGGAGAAGGGTTTTAGATTTTCTCTTGAGGAAAAAACCATAGCCTTTGGATATTTTGGGAGATAATGAGGCTATCAGGTTAGTTTGGAATATATCTGAAGGTTGAAAGGGAAAGACCCAAAAACCCCTTTTAAAAAGGACTTAAAAATACTGAACAGGGGCTGCAACGGTCCGTCGCTAGCCTGACGGTCAGTTGGGTCGTCCGTCGCACTCTAGTCAAAAAAAGAACATACTACCTTGATGTGACGGTCAAAGAAACGGTCTGTCGCTTAGCCTGACGGTCCATCGGATCATTCGTCGTACATTGTTCAGAATAAGGTCACACTGCCTGAGCGTGATGGTCCATCACAGCCTTGACAATCTTTCATTTTTGTCGGTGCACTTATGATAGAAAAGGGAGTTACTACCTTGGTTGTGACAGCCCGAGCGACGATCCATCGCAGACTCGACAGTCCGTCGGATTATCCGTCGCACCTGGCCAGTTCCAACAACTCTCAGTAAAATGACCATAACTTCTCACCTCGATACTGGATTTGTACGAAATTGGTATTGGAAAGCTAATTCAATCTTCTACATGACAAAAATTCAAAATTAAGAAAATTCTATATGGTTTAAACACCAATCACTTGGGAAGTCACTTCTCAATCTTTTAGGGCCAAAATTACACTTCACTTGGCACGCTATAAGGCTCAGACTACGAGGAAACTTTGCGGGGTCTTACAATATCTCCCCCTTGGAAACATTCATCCTCAAATGTTGCTAGTTAGACTAGGAACATAGGAAAATAGAGTACACATAGCTAAAACAAGTTGCTAAAATGGGCTCAAAATCTCTCTAAACTCTTGAACGCCTCGAAAATTGCAAGAACTCATGCAAGAATAGATACATATAGCTGAAATTTAGATTAGAAGAGTTGAATTAAGGAAGAATAATACCTTCAGATTGATCTAAACTCGCGGAAAAGAGGTGCGGATACTTGACTCGCATGTCTACTTCTACCTCCCAAGTAGCACCCTCAACTGATTAGTTCTGCCACAAAACTTTGACTAAGGGAACCCCTTTGTTCCTCAATCTACGGATCAAAAAATCTAGGATCACAATAGGAATCTCATCGAATGAAAGACTGTTCTGAATATCATCACTCTCTGAGGAATCTACTATAACAGAATCACCAATATGCTCTTTAAACATGGACATATGAAAAATAGGATGAGCTGCTGACAACTTTACAGGCAACTCAACCTCATAGGCTACTTTACCAACACGGCTCAAGACTCTATACGGGTCAACATAACGGGGTCAATAAATTATTATATGCCACATTACAAAAAAATACTTCAACGAATAACCCATCAGTTGGAACAGATAGGGAATCTATTTGGAAACCTATTTAATATCTCCCAACAGATGTTCCACCTGTTGTAATAGATAGACCACCACCAATTCCACCAAGACCACCAACAATGACACCAAGACCACCAACAATGACACCAAGACTACCTATACCACTACCAAAAGCACCAAGACCACGCCCAAGACCACCACCACCACCACCAAGACCACCAATGTTACCAATACCCTCATCAAGCCCACTAAGACTGCCAACACCACCACTAATGCCACCAATACCAACACCAAGACCATCGACACCACCACCAAGATCACCAAGACCACAAATACAATACTACCAATGATACAACAAATACCATCTAACAAAACCACGACAGTCAATAAAATACTGCGACAAAAACTAGGGTTTTCTCGGGTTCTTTCTACTTTTTAGCCTCAAAACATAAAATTCATACCCCATTCTAGAAGGTAATACAACGAAAAATTTTCTTTTTAATAATTATCTAAAACGCCCTAATTTTTAGAATAACGAATAAATGTAGAACTCTTCTCAAACTCTGTTACCTGTGAAGATAGAGAAAATGATGGATACAAGCAAGAATAAAGTCAAAAATAACAACTATGTGGTCAAAAATGGAAAGAAAATCAATTTGTTTTGAAGGTTTGAGCAATAGGCTGAGTAGTTTTGTCTATATTATAGAGAGAGAAAGGAAAAAGCAAGAACTCAAGATTTGAAATGATGAAATATTTTTTCCGCAAATGGATGATTTGTATTGGGTTGATTTGTATTTTTTGGAAAAGAATGATAAGTTTTGAAATAGTTAATTTGGTCCGAATTGATGTTAATTATTTTTTAAAATCAATTTCAAAGAAATCTGTTGCGACAGATGACTGAGCTGTTGGAAATGTTCAAATAGATATTGATATCTATTGCAACAGATGACATATTTGTTTGAAAATATTTTTTCAAATTTTAAAGCAATCTTCTGTTCGAAAGAATAAAGATAAAATACTACTAAGGCGGTAAAAAATATTTCTTGGATAACTCAATTTTGCAAAATAGATACATTAAAAGCATTTTTAGGTTTTTTGACACAAGTCTTGAAAAATTAAGTATTTAGACACTAGGTTGACATCATCACTTGTTATATACAACCTTACCACGCACATAGTTTATTGTGATATATTATGTGTTAAGTCTATTGGAATTATTCTTTATATACCACATAGTTTATTATCGATTCTATTTCAAGTCTATTAAAAATTCTAATTATTCAAACGAACAGATGAACAATCGAGCATTTATGAAACATCAAAAAAGCGATTGTATATTCAGTCACACCCTATGTCGATTGGGTATACGCTATCTCCTCGAATTCCACCGATACACACATCTAGTTACAACTGATCGGGATGACCAAAGGCTTCTATTTTGGTCTATATAAACAATCATCAACTATACACAATATTCATCTTCTTCAACCCAAAACAATCAATAAATATGACCAGATGTCGAACATTCCACTCAGACCACGAAGGAGGGTTCATTTACAGCGTAGCCATGACATTCTTCTCCTCTGAAATAACCTAGACTATCTCTTCTACGGTCTGGGTCAGGAAAGGGAGCACCTCCACCATGAACTCCAGCGCATCACCCAACTTTTATAAGCGATCATGGAGAGGCTGAACATGCATCTTGAGGAGTTCATCACACACACACACACCCACTGTCCCCTTTATTTAGGTTTTAATTTTTATTATAGTTGTAGTTGTAAGTTCATTGCAAAGAAGCTTTCATGGATAGAAATTTGTTAGATTAAAGCTTCTTTATTTTGCTCTTTTTGCTTGCATTTTTCTGTAAATATGGTGTTAAACCATAGATGCAATGAACTTATGAAATGAGTGTTTGAAATTTTACTGTAATGCCCTTTCTATTTGTCTCTACATTAATTATACAGTTTTGTTCTTGGTTGAAATTTTGCAATTTTCCCTGTTAGAAGATTAATGAAATAGTATTAATGAAATAGTTGTAAGGCATTAAAATTAATGATCTATCATATATATATACGAATTCATATATGCTAATGGATAATTAATATGGTCTATCAACGTTTGTGTCGATTTCTACAAAATTAATTACATGACCGATATAGTATATGATTGACCGAGATCAATAACTACACATGACTATCGACGTAATTGATGGATTCAATTATGTAGGTTCATGAAATATAAATTCATACTACTCGACCTCTTTCATAGACTATAAATATAATCAATACCTTCTCATGCATTGGGTAGATGCTAAACCGTATAGATCCACACTCGGTCAATGCTAAGGTATATACGGATTGGTGCAATGGTCAAAAAAATATTAGTACATGGTCAAATATATAAATAATAAAATAATTAAAAGTGATTTGAGGGTCATATATTGTGCCCATTGTAAATCATAGACTTAAAGTATTGTCAATAATATACCGCATTGGTTTATTGCTCTTAGTAGTATATTTGAAAAAAAAATTAATAAAATAATAAATAATTAGATTTTATACAATTTAAGGAGATTGAACAAGTCATGTGATCATATAAGAGTCCACCTAAATTAGAGAAGTTGATCAAAGATGTGTGCGGATGGGTAGTGTATGAACAAATGAATTCCTCACAACATACTTGTGCTTTGATAAACATTGCCCGAAGGATGTTGGTTGTTCAACCACAAGTCATCACCTCACACATCTTTGATCACCACTTTTAATTTACGTGGACTCTCATACGATCACATGACTTGTTTAGGCTCATTTAATTGCATAAAATTTAATTATATATTATTTTATTAATTAAATCATCCTTTTCAAACTATGTGTGTGTCATGGTCTATGAATATGTATCCTCGTCTAGTGCATTTATTAATGAAGTAGGTTGTAGTTTATGCTAGACTATGCTTGGTTATTTACTCGACCTGATATAATCTAGAATTGAATGGGAACTACTTACACAATTAAATAACTAGACGAGGATATTTATTTATAGACCATGACTAGCTCATATTTTGAAAAGGATTATTTAATTAATAAAATAATAGAAAATTAGATTTTATGCAATGAAATAAGCCTAAACAAGTCATGTGATCGTATGAGAGTCCACGTAAATTGAATGTGGTGATCAAAGATGTATGAGGTGATCACTTGTGGTTGAACAAATGATGAGTTGTGGTTGAACAAATGAATTCCCCACAACATACTTGTGCTTTCGGTAAACATTACCTTGAGGATGTTGGTTGTACAATCACTACCCATTGTCACACATCTTTGATTACCTTCTACAATTTATGTGGACAATTATACGATCACATGACTTGTTTAAACTTATTTGATTGCATAAAATTTAATTATTTATTATTTTATTAGTTAATTATTCTTGTTTTCCCTAATATGCTACTAAGGGAAATAAACCAATACGTTATATTATTGACAAGGCTTTGTGTCTATGATTTACACTGGACACAATTGATGGACCTCTTAAACCATGATAGTTACTGAATTGGTGACACAATGCAACATATAACAAAAAACTTGTTTGTCGTTATTGTAAATATATGATTTATTCAATCAATCGTGCGTTCAATCTAAAAATTATACAGAACAACTTCAATAATATTTGCCATCGACCTCTATAAATTAGGACAATAGCTGAACTGGTAACACAATGCAATCAACTATTTAATATAACAAGATAATGAAATAACTGAACATAATTTCATCAGTAAATGTCATCATTGACATTCAAAATATATGTAATTGAATTATCCATAAAAAAAATCATTAAAAACAACAAATCATTAAGAAAATTGTTTGTTCCAAACCACCGAACTACATGTTACCATCATTAAGTTCCTTAACAATGCCCATCAAATCCACTTCATTTTCTTTATGATTTTTCTCCTCTTCTTCTACTTCTTTATTTTCTTCTTCTAAAAATTCTTTAATATTTTCGTCCTCCTTTTTAGCCACTCCTTCTTCATCAACTGTCTTCTTATTTTTCTCTTCTTCTTCTATTTTCTTCTCATTTTCTGCTTCTTCTTCAATTGTCCTCTCCTTATCTTTATCTTCTTTTTCTCCTTCTTTCGCATATTGTTTATCTGTTGTCTTCTCCTTTTTCATTTATTCTTCTTTCTTCTCTTCTTCAGCTTTTTCATCTCTGCAGCAATGTCAGTCACTACGACTGCAAGTTCTTTAAGGTTTACTTAATGTCATCTACAAGGGGGACTGTCGAGGTGCACTACATTGTTTTGAAAAGATTACAAAAATTATGCAAGAAAATTAAATTGGAAGAACAAAAAATAAATTAGTTTACCTTCATCTTGTTACTTCTTCTTATTCTTCTCGATTATTCTCAATCTATCATCTCTAAAAAATAAAGCAATATCCAGAACACTTCTCTCGAGCACAGCAATACTCTTATGCAGGTCATCATCATTAGAAGCGTCAAGTGTAGTTTTAAGTCCACTTGAACCAGCATGATCACAAGCACGTGCTGAACTTGGAACATAATTGTGACCACCCAAATCTTTGTCTTCATCCGTGACCTCCGCTGATGAAGTCAGGACAATTACGCCTTTAAGATGTGCCTTCAAGGCATTGATGGACATATCCTTAACTTCGTTCGTGTATGGCTTAAATATTTTCATGTATCTCTAATCTATCTGACGGACAGTAGGGGTAAGGTATGGGTGCACAATCTATAATAAATAAATATAAATTACACGACATTGACAAATATAATAATATTATTATCATATTATAATAAGTATAATTTTACATTTGTGCTATTTTCTTTGTACTTAAATGGGTCACCTTCTATTATGTTGTCACACTTCGATGTGTGTCATCTAAGAAGATGGAGAATGGGCAAAGGAGAATCCAATGACTTACCGGCATACCTTTCCAAATGAGGAAAGGCCTCATATATCCAAACCTTCAATCAATAGAAGCATAATTAAATCTATGTATTATTACATAAATAGGTGTATTACCCCAAACTTTCTTTAAGTCAAATCTAGTCTCCAAAAGAGTTAGTGATGACTTCTTAAATTATTAATGTTTAAATCAGATAGAATTTTCCTAATTTTGACTTTTCATCATGTGGAAAATTGAATTATCTTTCTGACGATACCAATTTCATCCAAATCCGATATCGGAGTAAAAATTTATGGACATTTTATAGAGACCTGTCAGAACTGCCCAAAAGTGACGGTCAGGCCAACGGACCGTCGAGACAGCGATGGACCATCGCCTAAGCTGTCACGACTAAGGCAGTAAACCTGACTTCTGGTCAAGTACGATGGTTAGGACCGACGGACTATTGAACTAGCGATGGACCGTCACCCAAACGGTCGCAGACAAGGTAGAAAGTTAGGTTCTGGCCAAGTACGACGGGATGGACCGACGGACCGTCTCACTAGCGATGGACCATCGCCCAAACCGTCTCCACTTCCGATCAGCAATTTTAATCCATTTTTAATAGGGTATTTGGATTTTTTTTCCACCCATTTTAACCCCTAATTATACCATACCAGAGCTCATAACTTCTTTATTCATCCACAACACCAAATTAGGGTTTCTCTCAAAGATCAATCTCCAAGAACAAGAAACCCTAGGTGTTTAATCCCAAGTCAAGAATTCAAGCTTTCCTCCACCAATCTGCAAGAAATCATCCACCCCAGGTATGTAAAGCATTGATTCATGGATTTCTTTCTCCCATGAAGCTCAAGAATCCCATTTTTAACTCATGAATTATGATTTCCATGTGGTGGGTTGATTTTAATTATGTTGATGGGGTTGTATGAATCCCAAGTTGGAGTCTTTATGTGCTTTTCATGAAATTATGCTAGCACGTGGGTTGGAAACTTTTAAATTGAGTTGATTAAAGTAACCATGATGTATGAACTAGTGTATAAGCCTAAGCCTAAGGTTATGCATGCAATGTGTTTGATAAAATGTCCAAGAGAACAAGAATCAGGCTTTAGGACTCAATTATGACCAAATTAATGAACCCATGCTTTACCCATATGTTCAAAATGACTTCCATGTTATTGTTATGCATTGAAATTATTTGATGGATTGATCATGAGATTAGCCCTATGAAATTATGTCATGTTTATATGCATTTCTATTCATGTATCAAACCATGATAATCAAGTGCCTCATGAAATTTCCCAATTATTATATTATGGATTATTGATTATGGTCGTGAGTCCAAGAAGTGTTATGTCTTGTCAGTTTTAGGCTATCGAGTCCTGGGAGTACTTGTACACAATAATTTAACAGTGTGTCTAGAGCCAATGTCAGGTTTTAAGATACTCTCGATCAATCCATGCTCAATAGAATTCAGTTAGAATCATGACTCAGGAAAACTCAGAAATCCCAGTAATGTCAGAAATCTCAGTAACTCAGTAATCTCAGTAGTATTTCATCAGCCAACAGAACTCACTGAGCCCAGTCCAATTCAGTTCAGTTAATAATTTTTCAGTTTCTATTCAGATGGGAATAGGTATTAGCACCGAGTGAACCCAAGGATGATGGCACACACTGACAGTTAAGGGTGCGATCCTTAGAAGCAATTCTTGTGTTCTAGAACTATGTAGCCAGCGTAGGTTGAGATATCAACACTGATAGATAAGGGTTTATGAGGTGGATTAACTCTATCAGATGAGGGTCCCACCATTCTATTTGGGGACACTATCAGATGAGGGTCACCCACAGCTTGTCCTTACTAGTGGCGCAGTATTGACACCCTTCTAATTGGGGTTACAGATTGGACCCCAACTCAGCTATAATTGCATACTTGGGGCATGTCGGTTAGATGCCTACTTCACACAGTTACAGTCTTAGTCTCAATCTTAGTAATAGAACTCACATATTTCTACAGAAAATAGGACTGTCAGACATAGTTATTTAGATAATAGTATATCAGTTATACGAAACTTATGTTATCAGTATTCAAATTAAGTGATGTCATGATCTCAGTCATAGTTCACATATTCATGCATGTATTCCCACGTTCATGTTATTTAGTCAGTTAGTAGTGTTCATGCATATAAACCCCTTGCATTCAGCCTACCTTACTTACATACTAGTACATTCAATCGTACTGACGCATTTGTGCTATAGTGTTTTATACCATAAGTTCAGAAGCACGAGCTCCAGAGCATCCTTAGTAGATCAAAAATTCAGCAGCCAGACTAGCAGTAAGTCCTCTTTATTCTATAATAGCATAATTATTTTATTACATTATTATTTTAGTAGTTCGAAGTTAGTTGGGGACATGTCCCATCAACTCTACAGTCTTTAGACAGTTTAGAGGCTTTCAGACTAGCATGTTTAGACAGTTATTTCAGTTTTGGTATGGTGATATTATATTATTTAGATGTTATGTGTTATCAGATATTTGAACCTTATGGCTTTTCAGTCTTTTATTCAGCATTTATACAGTATGTTATGTAGTTCTCAGTACAGATATCAGTCATGGGTTAGTTTGTGGTCCTTCGGGGTCATAAGCATCGTATGGCATTCTAGGTACTAGATTTGAGGCATTACAATATGTAAGTCTATAATAAATAAATAATATGGTAGATTATAAGTACCAGAACCACCAAGGAAAAGCCATATAATGGTATGATGCATTATTCCTCTTCACAAATGATTCTTTCTACTTGGTTAAATCAATCTTCTTTTTTAAATAGCTCAATGTTAGCCCAAATTACTCTTTTCACCGTGGATACACCCCGAAGAAATCTAAATAAACCACCATATTCATGTGGTATAAATCCACCTTCTTTGATGATTCCTTTTCCCTCAGCATTGAGTACACAAACCAAACCAAAGCGCACTTCAAAAGATAGCCCAAAGGATAGCCTATCAAATCCTTTGAAGGTTGGTTGAACAAGATGCATTGAACAGCGCCCGAGAAAGTTAGTTGTTCAATTGTTGGCACCACTTCTTGAGTGTGAATAAAGACGTTGACCTAAAACAAACATAGAGACCCTCAATATATCACTTAAGCCTTTTGAAGAAAGTGTTGTGGAAGCCTTCTGAAGGCTTTTTACAATGCCACGACTTGGAAGAAAATATTTCTCCCTCATTGATGAGCTCACTAAACACAAAGAACTCTATACTAACCTCAAAGAAGGAAATGACAAACTTGAATCTCGAATCAGTAAATTGGAGGCAAGCTTGAAAATTATCAGGATTCATATTCTACAGCAACCATCTAATCTTCTCAAAGAAATGTTGAAAACATCCTAAGGCAAGAAAACATAATAAATTATATCCATATTGATAAGGAAGTAATGATACTCAATCTATCTTTCAATCTTGTTTTTGGTTCCTATCAGGTCAATAGTAGTGGACCTAATCAGAACCACAAGCAAGAAGGCATGGGATGCTATTTAAAATTTAGAAATTTCTTCCTTCGCTTAGATTGCTTATTTTAAATGCAGTTGTTATTGGGCCAAGTTTTCTTTACTTAAAGTATATTATTTCGATCCTCGATCCCCATAAAGCTGCTTTCTTAGTGTTCTACTATTTTCTATGTAGGTGATCATTCTGACCATGCTACCTAGTCACAGCTCCCCAGCAAAGTGCCCAACTGCAATAATTTTCTTTGAGAGAGACAACAGATGGATTTTCAGTACTGGATACACTTTTATATTTACACTTGATTTAGATTTATTGCGTCCTATTCTGCATCATCGGCCAAATTTGCTAGAATTTCCTTTCTACCTTATGTTTTCCTCTTCAATTAGCTCTTAGATGATATAGTCTTTCATTAACTCCCATTTTTCCTTGCAATTATTCTCCTACGGCTCCTTCTAGCGTATAATCATCTTCTCGAACAACCATTTCATATAAATTTGGGAGAGGGGAATTTCTATTGGTATTCCATTCTTGTTTAATACAGTGCGATGCTTCAAAGGCATTCTCAAAGTCTAATGTACACTAAAAGTTAAATCCAATCGCTATTGGATCTTTACAATGACACTAAACATTAATCTCTTTTCAAAACTTGACACGCATAAACATGATCAACAACCATCATTAATTCATAACAGTGTATCGACACCATCTTTATGGGCCCCTCGACCTCATCAATTCGAACCTATCAAACTAAAATTGTACAATGCAGGATCTTGTTTAAATTATCAATGCCTAATCAGTTAAAATTTACATTTCCAAAATCATTGTACTTTATATGTATTATCCCAATGACCTTAGCAGTAATACATTTCTCCCACACATGAAAGTGGATCCATATGTTGCAAAAATTGTCAATATGTTGTAAATTATCAAACATATAGAATATATTTTGCAACAAATTATCCATCTATTAGATTTATTTTAAAGCAATTTTGTTTTCTTTTTGAACACAACAAAAGATAAAATATTGTATTTAGATCCATTTTTTTAATTTACATATTTGAAAGTCAGCAGTTTTATTTAATTAAGGAATATAATTATTAAAAAAGAGGTGAACAGTCATGGCTTTTTGACTAACCCATTCGAATTCAATCCTTTATAAATAGGTCTCTCCTTACTCGTTCATGCTACTCCACTTCTAGATATAGATGATCCAGATTTGTACAAGGTGGGTTCATCTTGAGTCCTTGCAGAAACTTTCAAGGAAGATTTATAAACTCCAGAGGGAGTTGGGCGACTTCAATACAAGGTTGAGGAGGGCCCTGCTGCTGCTAGATAACGATTGGCCGATTGTCAACAACAACAACAACAACAATAACAATAATAATAATAATAATAATAATAAGATTATGTTTTTATTTTAGCATATGTATTTTCTTTTTTAATATAAGATCTACCCAAGGGTATGTTTTTTTTATTCTATATATTTGTATAAAATGAATTCAAAAATCTATGTTTGGTCAAGTTTTGATTTTTAATTCTAATTTAATATTTAATTTTCATTATTTCTATTCCTTATTCTCAATATGTCGATGGTTGGGGGTAGGGATTGAGCGTTTGTGGCAATGGCTAAACCATATGTTACAGTAGATGGTTAATCTGTTGTGACAGATAGATCATATGTTGCAATACGCAGTTATTAATAAAAAAGGGTTATTGTTATTGAGAAGCTGAAAAGTTATGACTTTTCAATTATTTAATATAAAAATGATTCGTAAATAAAAAATAAGAAAATAAATGATAAACACAATTTATAATTGTAAAAGAACGGTTATTTAATTTTAATAACTACTCGTGACTTTTCATCATTTTTGTTTTTAAATATATTTTTTTAATTTAATTATTTATTATTTAATAAAAAGTTACAACATTGGATTAATTAAGGTATATAATGATTGTTAAAGAAAAGGTGAACAGTCATGACGTTTTGTCTAACACATTCAAAATAATAGATGAATCAAATTCCCCATATGTTGCGACTGATGAATCAGCTGTTAGAAGAAATCAAAAAAGCTCCTAAAATAGATGGTCGATTTGTGCATTAGATGGTATATCTATTGCCAATGATGGGTTATCTGATGCAATAGATATACAATTTGTTGCCACAACTCAATAAAAATGGTTATTATTTTATTAAAAAATGGTTATTGAAAAGGTGAGAAGTCTTCAATTTTTTAATTGAGAAAAAAGTTATTTAAATTTAAGAAATAATTAATAATAATAAGGTGAAAAGTCATGACTTGTCACAACAATAAAAACTCACCAGCTTGATTTAATTAAGACATTTCTTTTCAAAGAAAACCATAAGGAAATAAATGATAAACACAATTTATAATCAGAAAAAAATGGTTATTTAATTTGAATAATTGATGTTAATATTAAATAGGCGACAAGTAGTGACTTTTCGCCATTTTTGTTTTTAAATTTGTTTTTTAATTTATATGATAAAAAGTTCACCAAATTTGGATTAATCATATGATGATTATTAAAAAATATAGATTATATATTACAACAGATAGATTATTTGATGCAACAGATTGTCCATTTGTTTGAAATACTCTGTGATTTTTCTAGCTTAAACTCACCCCAAAAATGTTAAGGATTAGCTCTTAGAATGAATGATATTTATTTTGTGTGGAATTATGTAGATTTTAACTTTCCATGATGTAGAAAATTGAATAAGCTTTCCAATGATATAAAATTCGCCCAAATCCGATAACCGGGTAAGAAGTTATGGCTATTTTAAGTTCCAGTCACAAAACACCATCATTTGAATCATTAGCGTGTTGCAGAGTAGTGTTAATTCCTAATTATCATTTTCTAGTGGCCTTCCGCAATATTGCCGCATCACAGAGAGGGCTAATTTGTCGTTTGTCAATTTCCAGAGGTCTAGCGCGGTGATGGCGCATCACGCCATGTGCCAAAATGGCATTCCAAAGGGGCACCGCGATGGCTTCGCATGGCAGAGTCTGCCCAGTTCCCTTTTTTCAATTTCCAGTGAGCCACTGTGATAGTGGCACGTCGCGATGGCCACCCAGTTCGCAAAATATTACATTTTTCAGTTTTATTTGGGAGTTTACATAGGGCATTTTATTCATTCTTCCAGCCCCTAGTCCGTCTTAAACAATGGATTAAACCCCTCCAAATCACTTTACATTCAATATTCATGAAATTTCTCTCAAACAAAGCCCTAGCTCATCAATCTTTCTCCCCAACCAACTCAAATTCCTCCATTAATATTCCAAGAAACTCAAGATTTGGAATCCCTAAATCAAGAACTCCAAGAATTCATCTCCAAAGCATCAATAAAAATCCAAAATTCAAGTACTAACAACTAGATCATCAATTAAGGTATGTGGGATTTGAACAAGGATAATCCTTTCATCCTTGCTCCCAAAACTTTGTTTTAATTACAAACTTTTTGAATTATATAAGATTTTCCATGAATTTCAAGTTTGGGTTTATACCCATTACCATTATTTGTAAGATTATGAGATTTTCCATGATTTAGAAGTTGAATTATATGATTATATTTATGTTTCCATGTATATTGCTGAAATTTCTAGATTTTGAGTTGATTTATCAATAATCATATTATCAAGCATGAACATTTTGATCATTTAACGTAAGGTTGATGCATGGGTTATTTATCCCAAGATTGAGTATGGTTACTTCAAGAAAGATTGATGTTTTAAGCATCTTGTGAAAATATTATTTTCAAATTTTCGGAAAAACTTTGATCTTTGATCATCAGTTTAACTATGGAATCCACTTTACAGAATTTAAATCAACTTTATTTATAGATTTAAAAAGATAAATGCATATTTGGTTTAAGATAAACCCTTATGCTAGTTTGAAAAGTGGATTTCCAACAGAATGAGAATATCAAATAATAAGGGAGTAGTATTTAGCACCGAACGAAAAGTGCGGGTTTAGCGCATCCTACTTCCAAAGAACTATGTAGCCAACGTAGGTACAAATTATCAGATTATTTTCATTTCTATATGGATAATATATGTAACTTTTAATCAATCACATGGGTAAGTTATACTCACTGACAAGAGTATGACGCCTCTTCCCAACGTGAGGTTTCTTCCTTAAGACGATGAGACGTTGGACTTCATGTTAGCTTACATGGTTTATGTCGGTTAGGAGAACCTCCCTTCAGATAAACTAATTTCTTTAAAACCCTAAAGATGAAGTATTTTCCAGATTTCAGAAACTAAGTGTAAAGGCTCACAAACTTATTCAGACATTATTTTACTTGAGATTACAGTTACAGAATTACAATTCTTAGTTCTCAGACATAAAAGATGAGCCCTTTTTCACTTAGCCTATATGGCTTGAGAATAAGAACAGAATACAGATTTTAGAAATAAGTGTAATGGCTCACAATATTTAGTTTACATGTTTTCTTATTAATGGTTTGACTTTCAATTTTTAGATTACTCAAGCTTACGTGAATCATTTATATTTAGCATGCATAATGTTTTCTATAAACTGTGATGATATTGTTTACTTATTGCATGCACCCTTATATACTCAGTACATCATCAAACTAATGATATACATATATGTCTATGTTCTATAGTGTCTCATAATATAGGTTCAGGTGCTCAATCTCAACAGCGACAGTGATTTTGAGCATCTCATCTACATCCCTGCAGTTGGTGAGTCCTCATAGTTCGGGGACTTAGCTATTCATGTTTCAGATTATTAGTAGATGTTACTTTATTTATTTCAAATAGTTTGAGTCAGCTGAGGCCTGTCCCAGTGATTCTCTGACTCAATTAGTAGAGGTTTATCGAACTACCACATTCAGTCTTAGATCTTAGTTGTCGTATTCAGACTTGTAAGTATTTGATTAATCAGATTTATAAGATTAGTACCTTCAGATATATTTAGATTATTTAGATAGTTTTTTGCATTTTATCGTGATTTTATACTTATATTTCCCCCATATTGAGATTCAGATGTTTGTAGTTCAGAGCAGCGTGTGACATTTCGAGAACTAGATTTCAGGGCGTTACAAACTTGGTATCAGAGCCAGGTTTAGAGAGTCCTAGGGAGTCAAAAAGGTCGCATTACATAGAGTCTTGATCGTCGGTATGAAGTACGCCACATCTATGAGCAAGAGTCTATGAAGCATTTTAGGAAACCATCTCTTCTTTCATAATCCATCGTGCTTACAGCTATCTTTATCTACTATTAACTCATGCTATTTTATGACAGAATATGCCTTATCGCAGAGCTAATGCCTATAGAAATTATAACCATCCACCTCAGCCCACAGATACTTTAATTGATAATATGTCACATGTAAAGTTTTGGGCTGCCTTTCAAGCGCTAGCCCAAGCGGTGACAAAAAATATTTAGGGTAACCATCAGGATGCAGCCCCACCTTAGTAAGATGGGGACATAGCCGCATCTAGAATTTTAGACTTTATAAGAATGAACCCGCCAGAATTCTTTGAGTCAAAGGTAGGTGAGGACCTAAAGCTTTATCTAGATAAGGTAAAGAAGATCACCTGAATTATGCATGTTTCTAAATAAGAGAGTGTATAATTAGTATCCTATAGATTGAAGGATGTTTCTTATGATTGGGTAGTGTTGCGAAAGAAGAGTAGAGGGGAGAATGCAGCTCTCATGACTTGGCAGATATTTCAGAATGCATTCTTAGACAAGTTTTTCCCACTTGAGATGAGGGAAGCTAAGATAGAAGAGTTTATAAACTTGAGGCAGGGCTCAATGATAGTGAAGGATTATTTTCTTAATTTCAATCAGCTGCCTAAGTATGCCCCTGATTAGATGGCTGACTCTAGATCAAACATGAGTAAGTTTGTGATCGGTGTGTTTGGGTTGGTGGTTAAGAAGTGTAGAACTGCTATGCTCAATAGATTCATAGATCTTTCTAGATTGATGATGCATGCTCAGCAGATTAAGGTAGAAAATATGAAGGAAAGAGAGAGAATAAATAAGAGGGCTAGAACAGGGCAGTTTGATCATGGTCAAAATAGGTCTAGAGGAGGAAATCATTCATAGTTTCAGAATCATTCATCTATGTTTGGACATTCTTCATCCAGTGCGCCGACACCCAAAAATAGGCATGAACAGTGGGGTAAGTCTTCTATGTCCAGATCTCAGAGTAGTATGGATGGTAGGCACAGTTATCCTCAGTGTGCTAAGTGTGGTAAGAATCATCCTGGTGAGTGTTTGGATAGTCAAAAAGGTTGTTTTGGGTGTGTAAAGTTGGGCCAGAACATTTGATATTATCTACATACTAGACAGGGAAAAAGGGATGCACGTCCCCAGACTCAGGCTAATAGTGTACCAGCTCCTTTAGGTCGCCCATCTTCTCCTCAAGGTGCATCATCTAATACTGCTGGTGGTCAACACCAGAACCAATTTTATACTTTACCCTCATGCTAGGAGTAGGAAAATTCACCTGATGTTGTTACTGGTATGCTTCATGTCTTTCATTTTGAGGTTTATGTGTTGTTAGACCTTGGGTCAAGTTTCTCTTATATGACCCCTTCACATACCATAAATTTTGAGTTAAGTTTCGAAAAGATCCCTGAGCCTTTACTGATTTCTACTCCAGTAGGTGAGTCAGTTGTTACTAAGCGAGTCCACAAAAAGTGCCCTATCATTGTTCTTTATAGAGTTATGTTAGCAGACTTGATAGAGTTAGACATGGTTGATTTTGATCTTATTCTTGGTATAGATTGGATCCATTCCCATTATGCTTCTATAGATTATCGCACCCGAGTGGTGAAGTTTTAGTTTCCAGATGAGCCAGTCTTTGAGTGGTCAGGTAAGTCATGGTCTCCCAAGAGTCATTTCACATCTTATCTTAAAACCAGAAAGTTGATTTCCAAAGGTTGCATCTATCATCTAGTTTGAATTAAAGACACTAAGTCTAAGACTCCAATAGTTCAGTGTCAGTCGATGTAGTAAATAAGTTTCCTGATGTTTCCCAAAAGATCTCCCAGGGGTACCTCCTTATATGGAAATAGAAATCGGTATTGACCTTCTCCCAGATACTCAGCCTATTTCTATCCCTCCAAATCGTATGGCTCCCACAAGCTTAAGGAGTTGAAGGAGAAACTCAAAGATCTTCTAGATAAGGGTTTCATAAGGCCTAGTATATCTCCATGGGGTGCTCTTGTCCTATTTGTGCGAAAGAAAGATGGTTCTTTGTGAATGTGCATTGACTATCGTCAGCTAAATAAGGTCACAGTTAAGAACAAATATACTCTTCCTAGAATTGATAATTTATTTTACCAACTTCAAGGTGCAAGTTATTTCTCAAAAATAGACCTTAGGTCTGGCTATCACAGCTTAAAGTTAGGGAATGTGATATTTCAAAGACTACTTTTAGAACCTGCTATGGTAATTTTGAGTTTCTGGTCATGTCTTTCGGGCTAACCAATGCTCCAGCAGCTTTCATAGACCTCATGAATCAAGTGTTCAAGCAGTATCTAGATATATTTGTCATAGTTTTCATAGATGATATCCTCATATACTCCCGTAGTGAGGATGACCATACAAACCATTTTAGAATTGTCTTGTAAACTCTTAGAGATCATCAATTGTTTGCCAAATTAAGCAAGTGTGAATTTTGGATAAGGTCAGTAGCCTTTTTTATCATATTATTTCCACCGATAGCATTAGAGTGGATCCCCAAAAGATAGAAGTTGTAAGGAATTGGCCTAAACCTATCTTCTATCTGATATCAGGAGTTTTTTGGGTCTAGCTGGCTATATCCGATGTTTGGTTGAAGGTTTTTCATCTATTGCATCTCCTATATCTAGATTGACCCAAAAGAAAGTTAATTTCCTGTGATCAAATTCCTGCGAGAAAAGTTTTCAGGAGCTAAAGACTCGACTTACTTCAGCCCTAGTGTTAGCATTACCTGATGGTACCAATGGTTTTGTGGTGTATTGTGATGCCTCTAGAGTTGGTTTGGGTTGTTTGTTGATGCCGAAAGGTAAGGTCATAGCCTATGCCTCCAGACCGTTAAAGCCTCATGAAAAGAATTTTCCAACCCATGATCTAGAATTAGCTGTAGTGGTATTTGCTCTGAAAATATGGAGACACTATCTGTATGGTATTGGTGTTTATGTTGATCTATTCACATACCATAAAAGCTTGCAATATGTGTTTACTCAAAAGGAGTTGAATCTCCATCAGAGAAGGTGGTTAGAATTGTTAAAGAATTATGACATGAATGTGTTGTACCATCCGGGCAAGGCCAATGTAGTGACAGACACCCTTAGTAGATTATCTATGGGCAGTGTTGCTCATGTGGAGAATGATAAAAAAACTTTAGCTCGAGAAGTTCATTGTTTAGCTAGATTGGGTGTTAGGTTAGTTGATTCAGCTGAAGGTAATGTTTGGGTTCAGAGTAGTTCTGAATCTTCCTTAGTTTCAGAAGTAAAGCAGAAGCAAGATATGGATTCTAGTATGGTCAAACTAAAGGAGTCAGTTAATGACCAAAAGGTAGAGATTTTCTCCCAAGGGGAAGATGGTGTGTTAATATACAAAAGTAGATTATGTGTGCCTTTTGTTGATGATTTGAGGTAGATAATTATGGCAGAAGCACATGGTGCACGTTATTCTATTCACCCAGGTGCTACCAAGATGTACCGCGGTTTGCGGGAAATCTACTAGTAGAATAGTATGAAGAGAGATATAGCAGAGTTCGTAGCTAAGTGTGCAACTTGTCAATAGGTTAAGGTAGATCACCATAGACCTGATGGTACATTACAAGAGTTTGGTATCCCCACTCAGAAGTCAGAAGAGGTGAATATGGATTTTGTGTATTTGAAGATTTCACCCATAAAAGGGGTGAAGAGATTTGACAAAAAGGGGAAGCTTAGTCCCCGGTATGTTGGCCCCTATAGAATTCTGAGTCATGTTGGGAAAGTAGCTTATGAGGTTGAGTTGACCACAGACAAGTTAGCAATTTACCCTGTATTCCACGTCTCTATGATTAAGAAATGCATCGGTGACTTCACCGTTGTAGTTCCTTTAGAAAGCCCAAATATTCAGAACAGTCTTTCATTCGAAGAGATTCCAGTTGAGATTTTAGATTACCAAATTCGTAGACTAAGGAAAAAATAAGTTCACTTGGTCAAAGTTCTTTGGCAAAATAAGTCTGTTAAGGGCGCTACTTGGGAAGCAGAAGCAGATATGCTAGCCAAGTACCCTCACCTTTTCTCTGCAAACTCAAATCAAGCTGAAGGTAATACTCTTCCTTAATCTAGTTTCTTCTCTAATTAGGTATTCAGCAATATAGATGTCCTCATGAAAGTTCATGCACCCTCAGAATTTCTCAGAAGCTCAGAATGATTTTGATTCAGTTGCTTAGTTCATTTTAGTTGTGCATGCTATCTTATATTCTCATATTTCTTAGAAATTCCAACTTAACTAGTAACATTTAAGGACGAATGTTTCCAAGGGGGGAGATATTGTAATACCCCGTGATTTTCCTAGCTTAGACTCACCCCAAAAATGTCAAGGATTAGCTCTTAGAATGAATGATGTTTATTTTGTGTGGAATTCTATATACTTGAATTTTCCATAACATAGGAAATTAAATAAGTTTTCCAACAATATAAAATGTGCCTAAATCCAAAAACCGGGTAAGAAGTTAAGGCTATTTTAAGTTCCAGTTACAAAATACCGTCATTTGGACCATTAGCACATTATGGAGCAGTATTAATTCCTAATTGTTATTTTCTAGTGGACCTCCATGATATTGGCACATCGTGAAGAGGGACAATTTCTTGTTTGTCAATTTCCAGAGGTCCAACGCGATAATGGCGGGTCGCGCCATGTGCCAAAATGGCATTCCAAAGGGGCACCGTGATAGCTCCACGTCGCGGAGTCTGCCCAGTTCCCATTTGTTGATTTCCAGTGAGCCATCACGATAGTGGCGTGTGTTGGTGGCCACCCAGTTCGCAAAATGTTGCATTTTTTAGTTTCTTTTGGGAGTTTAAAGAGGGTATTTTGGTCATTCTCCCAGCCCTTATTCCGTCTTAAACATTGAATAAAACCCCTACATAGCATTTTACATTCAATTTTCATCAAATTTCTCTCAAACAAAACCCTAGCTCATCAAGCTTTCTCCATAAGCAACTCAAATTCCTCCATTAATCTTCCAATGAAACTCAAGATTTGGAATCCCCAAGTCAAGAACTCCAAGAATTCAACTCCAAAGCATCAATAGAGATCCAAGATTCAAGTATTAACAACTAGATCATCAATTAAGGTATGTGGGGTTTGAACAAGGATAATCCTTTCATCCTTGTGCCCAAAACTTTATTTTGATTACAAACTTTCTGAATTATATATGATTTTCCATGAATTTCAAGTTAGGGTTTATACCCATTATCATTATTTGTAAGATTATGAGATTTTCCATGATTTTGTAGTTGAATTACATGATTATGTTTATGTTTCCAAGTATATTGCTGAAATTTCCAGATTTTGAGTTGATTTATCAATAATCATATTATCAAGCACGAACATTTTGATGATTTAACCTAAAATTGATGCATGGGTTATTTATACCAAGATTGAATATGGTTACTTCAAGAAAGATTGGTGCTTTAAGCATCTTGTTAAAATATTATTTTCAAATTTTCAGAAAAACTTTGATCTTTGATCATCATTTTAATTATGAAATCCACTTTACAGAATTTAGATCAACTTTATTTATAGATTTAAAAAGATAAATGCATATTTGGTTTAAGATAAACCCTTATGCTAGTTTTAAAAGTGGATTTTCAATAGAATGAGCGTAGCAAATAATAAGGAAGTAGTATTTAGCACTGAGCGAGAAGTGTGGGTTTATCGCATCCTACTTGCACATAACTACGTAGCCAACGTAGGTACAGATTATCAGATTATTTCCATTTCTATATGGATGACAGTTTTAGCTTGTGATTGATCACGTGGGTAGGTTATACTCCATGGCAAGAGTATTGATGCCTCTCCCCAATGTGAGGTTTCTTCCTTAGGAGGACGAGACGTTGGACTCCATGTTAGCTTACATGGTTTATGTCGGTTAGGAGAACCTCCCTTCAGATAAACTAATTTCTTTAAAGCCCTAAGATGAAGTATTTTCCAAATTTCAGAAACTAAGTGTAAAGGCTCACAAACTTATTCAAACATTATTTTACTTAAGATTTCAGTTACAGAATTATAGTTTTTATTTCTTAGAAATAAAAGGTGAGCCCTTTTTCAATTAGCCTATATGGTTTGAGAATAAGAACAGAATACAAATTTCAGAACAAAGTGTAATGGCTCACAAGATTTAGATTACATGTTTTCTTATTAATAGTTTGACTTTTAATTTTCAAATTACTCAAGCTTACATGAGTTGTTTATATTTAGCATGCATGATGTTTTCTATAAACTGTGATGGTATTGTTTACTTATTGCATGAACCCCCATATACTCAGTACATCATCAAAGTACTGATCCACATATACGTCTACATCCCTGTAGTTGGTGAGTCCTCATAGTTCGGGGACTTAGCTATTCATGTTTCAATTTATTAGTAGATGTACTTTATTTATTTTAGATAGTTTGAGTCAGCTGAGGCCTATCCTAGTGACTCTCTAGACTCAGTTAATAGAGGCTTATCAGAATACTAGATTCAGTCTTAGATCTCAGTTATCGTATTCAGACTTGTTAGTATTTGTTTAATCAGATTGATGAGATTAGTACCTTCAGATATATTTAGATTATTCAGATAGTTTTCCTCATTTTATCATGATTTTATACTTATATTTCCCCCATGTTGAGATTCAAACATGTTAAAAGGTAGTCAGGGTTAGCTTAGGACTACTATTAGTTCGGAGCACCGTGTGGCATGTCCGGAACTAGATTTTGGGGCGTTACATTATTGAAACAGATGGTATATTTATTGTCGGGAACTACTTGTTGCCAAAACTCAATAAAAATGGCTATGGAAAAGAACTAATTAATAATAATAAGCTAAAAGGTCATGATTTATCACAATAATCAAAAAGTTAGTCAACAGCTTGATTTAATTAAGTCATAACTTTTCACTGTAATCAAAATGTCACCAGTTTGTATGTAATTAATAAATGGAGGTGAACAGTCGAGCCTTTTTTCCTAACTCATTCAAATTCAATTCTCTATAAATAGGTCTCTCCTTACTCGTTCATTCTACTACGCTCTAGATATTTTTTGCATCTTGCCTTTCATTTTACACCTTTAATCACTTTTTTTATCTTCCCTGACTTAGGTAAGTTTTTTTCTTGCTTTTGGTGTAAATATACTCAATTGGTAGTATATGTTATATTACATTCAGATTCTTTTCTTTACTTTTATTTTTATGTTTTTGTCAATTCATTCATATTCTGGATATGGCTGATCCAGTGTGGGACGTTGCTATTTTACAAGACACCGTGCGAAAACTTCAAACGCAGGTTCATGATCTATAATGGGAGTTGTCTGCCATGAGAGCAAAGATGCTCCGGGAGATCCGAAGGCTGAGGAGGGTACTGTTGCTACCGGCTGAAGATTGGTCGGCTAGCAATAATGATGATAATAATAATTAGATTATTTTTTCTCTTAGCCTATATATTTTTATTTGTTTTTGTTTAATAAAATATTTATGTTTGGTCAATTTTGATGTTTTAATTCTTACTTAATTTTCTTTCTGTCTATTTCTTCTTCTAGACAAACATGTCGACGATTAAGGAATAATTTGAATCCAGTAGCAATAGTAAGAGTTGAAATATATGGGTTATCTGTTGGGTTTGTGGCAGGAGTTGAATTGTGTTGTTCCAAATAGATTACTCATCTATTGCAATAGAATAATTATCTGTTGCAACAGAAGATTTCTCATCTGTTGGAACAGAATAATTATATGTTGCAATAGATAACTTGTCTATTGTAATAGATTACCCATCTATTTGATTCATGTTACGAGCACTATAGAACCATAAACATGAATCCAACATAAGAGTTTTCTGTTGCAAAAAAATATTTATGTATTGCAATAGACTGAGTTTTGTTTAAATTGTGGTTTCTTATATTGTATTCATGAACAGGTTCTATCCATTGTTGAAAAAATAGCAATAACAGTATACCTAGATGACAAATTCAACTAAAAGTCATAATTTTACTTACCAAAGTCACATATGAAGTAATGTCAAAGTTGAAAGTGATGTAAGAAACAAAATTTCACGTAAAAAATTTGTCAAGTAGCAGCAATAGCAGTAAAAACAACAACAATGGTCGAAAAGAAGAAGATGAAGATGATAATGAAGTAGAAGATGATGATAGTGAAGCAGAAGATAATGAATAAAGTAGCAGCAACAATGAACAACAAAAATTATGAAGAGAGAGAAAACAATAATGGATGAGAAGAGAGAGAAATGCGTCTTTTCCCCTTATTTCTCATTATATTAACTAACATTTGGATCAAAGTGTAAATTTATAAACTTGTGGGTTATTTTCAAATTTTTCCAACCTTTTTAATCCATAATAAAGAAATTGCCACCTCCACTCAATTATTAAGCCTTGAGTCACCTACACCTCATTTTCAAACTCTTTTGTCACTTTTAGCTAAAATCCCCAAGTCTCTAAGAGTATCAATAAAAAAATTTAAAAGTATGAAATATTCCAAATACGAAAAAATAATTTGAATGAAAGATATAATAGATCTGGGGTCTTTGAGAGAAATCAGCATATACCTCTGTGTAACGACCCACCCGATCGTTTCTAAAATTTTCTCATCTTCTTTATTTTAGTCCTTTTCATGGTTGGTGTACGTGAATTATGACTCACGGGATGAGTAGTATCAATTCTTGAAGTGTTTGGAAGTTTTGGGTATTTTAAATAATTATTTAATTAATAAATTAGTGGGTCAAAATAAGAATTTATTTATGTGGTTAATATAAGCATGAAATTAAGTGGTTAGGGTTTACCATTTATAATATTAATATCATCAGATATTAGGGTAAAGGGGAGGCACGAGAGTTACAGATTTCTCATTGCAGCTTTGACGGGTGGGAATCTATATCTCTCTAGCACTATTTCAAGTAAGTGAGTAGTTCTCTACTACTAATTCCCTGGATGTTGCATTCTTATATGATGAGAAAATGTTTCTTGATCCTTCTAGATTTGTGAATAGAATGTGAGATTGTATATTGTATGTGCATTAGATTTGTATAACAGTAAAAGGCTTCTCTAGAATGCTTATACTTTTACCTCATCCCCATAATTTTCTACCTCAAAAATTTTGATACTATGGTTTCCAAGTATGTAAATTTATATTCAAAACATTGCGAATTGAGCAAAATTGATGTTGTTGTAAAGAATTAGCATCAATTGGCACCATTACAGAGGGTTAATGTTAATTATATGTTATAGATTATGTGAATAACCTACAGTACCACTAAGTTGTAATTGTTTGATGCTTAGAGTTAATTAATTAACTTGTAATGAATAAGTTTTCCTTAGTAATGACAAAAAGAAGAAAAGATGTTATGAATGAGAGTTTGACGGCAGTGACGTTAATTAGGCCACTGGGCAGCCACTATTTCAATGGTTCACTTCAATTTTAAAGTGAACCCTAATGTAACTAAAAATAATTATAGTAGTAGGGTTTTCATTAGATTCGTACTCTTATAGATATTATATTTTTGAACAAATTTTGATCATTTGGAGACCTTACGGAAGGGAAAGACCCTTGCAAATTAGCTTGCATTTGGATTCTTTGGTTGAGGTAGGTTACAGTTTAATTAGAGTTTAGACTCGACTTAATTATGTGTATGCTCCTAAATTGGATACTTGTTGATTGGTATTCGGACATGCTTGAAATTGTTGATGTTTGGATTGTTGATGTGTGTATAAATGATTATTGAAAATTTACTTGATGAAATTATCTTATGACTTTAAGTGAACTTGTAAACTTGGTAAATTGTGTTGTATGTTGTGAGGTTGTGTAAATTTGATATTGATATTACATATATATGTTGGATCGGGTACCACGCCGGTACGGATATGTATATGTTGGAACAGGTACCACACCAGTACGGATTTGTATATGTTGGATTGAGTACCACGCCAGTATGGATATGTATATGTTGGATCGGGTACTATGCCGGTACGGATATGTATATGTTGGATCAGGTACCACGCCGGTACAGATATGTATATGTTGGATCAGGTACCACACCGATATGGATATGTATATATTGGATCGGGTACCAATCCGATATGGATATGTATAGGTTGGATCGGGTACCACGCTGGTACGATACATGAACATACATTGTTTCCTACAGGTCATGACTATTTGAGAAAAAATAAGTCCCATAGCATGTGTGTACATATTTGTGTTGATTATGTGGATGTTTACAGTATAATTGATACTCTTGATGGTTATGTGGCTTGTTTGTGAGCACTATTAACCTGTTATTATTGTATTATTGACTCATTGGGAATTTGTTATGTGATGATGTTTGTTTACTTGTTATTTGATTTATGTTCTGTACATGTTATTAAGTTGAGTTGGTTTATGATACCTGCCAGTACATAGTAGTTTGTACTGATACTACCCTGTACTCTTCTTTTGTTGAGTGCAAAAAGTGTTCCAGAGGCTCAGACATGACCTTACCTCTAGAGTTTGACGGCAGATCTTGATCCAAGGGTGAGCACTCCATCTCCGGGTTGCCATGGATCATCTTATTTATTATTGTCCATCTTTCAGGCAATGAAACATTCCTTATTTAATTTATTATTGATATCTCTTTAGACATAATTTTTGTTAGTAGTTCTTGTACAATGACTTTCGGATCTTGGAAATTTTAGTAAGTAGCTGGTGGATTTTGCATAATTAATAATTAGTCATGAATTATTGTTATTATGTTGATTTTATGATAATATCATCTTAATATTGACTAAGTGTTTGGGTAATGGTTCGATTTAGATGGTCCTCCCACAAGAAGATTAGTGTGGGTGTCACTCATGACCATTTGGGTCGTGACACTCTGAATCTCAAAAAGTAATCCTAAGCATGATCTACGAATGAGCAACCGAAAATTACCGGATCAGAACTTGCACATAAAGTGAAGAAAAATAAATAGGCATGCGTAATAATCTTGTAGAGATACCAAAATATTTTTTGGTTCAAGTATTGTGAAAGAAAAAATGATTTCGATCAAAACGAAAAAAGAAAAGAAAATTGTTATAAATGATAAAGCAAAAGGAAGAAAGTTGTAGAGAAATGTGGAGAGAAAAGAGAAAACTTCTTAATTTCTTTAAGAGATGACATACAATGAATAAGAATTTATTTTTTTTATAGGGAACGTTAACTTGGCCCTAAAGTAACTAACCCTAAATTTTCTCCAAAAAAAAAAATAGACATCATGATAATATAAATATATCTCCTTTTGATGTCTATTTGATAGATAATGTATCTCGTTGAAACTTTACTAGCAAAAATCTAATGATGAAAATTACAGTGAAGGAAAAATAATACAAATATCTAATAATACACATTTTGACTGCCTCAGTTAAAAATAGTACAAGAAAATCAATTAGACAAAATCTTGTAAAAGAGATTACAACACATACTAACTCTTTTTGATCAAAATGTCAACTCAAAACTTGAATCTTCACATCTCAATCTTGTGTACCATCTTCTCAAAAGTTGTAGTTGGTAAAGACTTGATGAATAAATCAGTTATATTATTATTTGAATGAATTTGTCGCACGTTGATATTCATTATTCTTTTGAAAATCATGTGTGAATAAAAATTTTGATAAAATATATTCATTTTATCTCTTTTTATGAATCTTGTCTTTAATTGGACTATGCTTATCACATTCTTTTCATATAAGAACTTTGATGACCTTTTATATTTTAAAACATATTTTTCTCGACTAGAATATATCATTAACCTCAGTCACTCACATTCTCAGCTTGCTTCATATAGCTTTTACTCAACATGATTTGATGAAATGGCCACAATATGTAGACTACTTTGTATAGTCAACAAATTCTCAAAAAGAATTTTCTACTTATAATATTAATGAAAATCTATAATAGGAGATAAAATTATTTAACTACGTAAAATATCAGAGTTAAAAAATAAAATAGTATATATAATATAAAATGCTATTACATGGATGGATACTGAAAATGTTAAAAGTCAAATAGATATTGCATAATATTAAAAAGGAGGGGGAATATCTACTGTTCTAAATTCAGACAAAATATTGATTTTAAAATTAAAGTTAGAGCATATAAATGATTTTCACCTATAAATAATTTGAGATAAGGCACAAATACTCCCTAAATTATTCCCAAAATTATTATGACACATATAAACTTTATAGAGGTCCTATTATTCCCTCACTCCCCCCATCCCCCCCACCCCCCGCATAAACTGACCTTTATAGTACTTTTGTGTGTTGGGTTATTAAGAGGTGTGAATGAAAAATGAAAAGGTGGTATTTCTTTTTTAAAAGACACAAAAAGAAAAGAGCAATTTGAATAGGAACCTTTTCGGATTGAATGGTTATGACCTTTCCAATGGTTGTGACTTTTTTGAAAAGTTGCACCTTTTTTTAATAGTTCCACCCGTATGAAGGGATGCACCTTTCTGAACCATTGCTTCTCTTCATTAATAAACACCTTGATGGCTATAAATACCTAAATTTTTCCTCAAGTAAATATAATTTTTAGGGTTGAAAAACATTCTTCTTCATAAAAACTCTCTTGTGATCATCAAACTATTGAGTGCATACTAAGTTTTTGAAAGTTGGAGGTACTGCTACTTTCAGAAAGTGAACCATTTTATCCTGAGAGAAAAGATTCCATAATCTTGGGTACTTGAGGGGAATAAATTCCTTAAGGACACACCGTGATGTCGGTGGACTTCACTCTTAAATTTCTGCTTCATATTCATTTCTTAATAGTTGATAAACATCTCATTTGATAGTTTATTTGATTATTCATTTGAACTTGTGTTTGGAGGTGTTGAACTTCATTGTAGTTCTTGAAAACTTATTCTTGAACTTAGTTTGAAGTTTACATAGAAAAGATACAGATTTTGTACCCGCTGGAACAACAATCTTAAGGAATTTATACTAATCTATATTGTTTGGTTTTATTATTTTTCAGTAAATAGTTTCAACTTCATATTGATAGTTCTTCAAATGTTTGAACTTGTGTTTGAAGTTCTTGAAACTTTATTTTGATAGTTCATAAGTTGGTTGAACTTGTGTTGAAGTTCTTAACATTTGGTTTTGCTATTTTTCAGAAAAATAGTGTGAACTTCATTTTGTTGATGTTCATAAGTTTTTTGAACTTACTGTTAAAAGTTCAAAATTATAAATATGGAGTTTAAACTTCATTTGATTATTCATATGTTAATTTGAACATGTGTTTGAAGTTATTATTGGAAAATACAGATTTTACCAAATCCGAGAAAAACAACAATTTAAGGAAATTATAAAAACATTTATTTATTGTGATTGTTTGATGAAACAAAAAATATATCTTCACTTATAAATCAAGTATTTGGTCAATCTGTATCGGGTATGATTTGATAGAAACTAAACTCTTTTGATTTCTACTCCCTCGGTTAGAAGAATATAAAAACTTCATCAAGAAATCAGTGTGAAAATTCGGTTCGAAGAATATAAAAACTTCAACGATTCATTACAATCTCTGTATTGGTTTCTAAACCTGTGAGGGTTCACTCCGTTTGAATTTGATTATGATTTGAAGTCATAAAAATTCATCATGTTTCATATTTCATTCGGCTAATAATTTGAAGATATAAAAACTTCATCATTGACTAGAAACAAGTTGGCTAAAGATTAAAGTCTTTATTGTTATTATTCTGAAATACTAAAGAGTATGTCAAAGATTGACAGAAAAATAACGAATTAAATTGAACAACAAATTAATTTGATTGTAAATGGTGTTGCCCCAACGGCAACCAATGTTGCATCATTAAATCGTTCAGGTATTGCTCTAGCAATGAAAAAAGCAAAGAAATAAAAAAAATGGTGTGAACATTAAAGGATGGTGGCAAATGATGTCATTTTGGCTGGTCAAACTTGAAATGCAAATTTTTACAAGTATAGATCCTCATATTCTAAAAAAAATAATGATTGAAAAATTAATTGTCTGATTTAAAAGATCTTGTGAGTCTTTCAAGATAGACGAGGATAATAAGTTGAATGAAAAATCATCAATGATGGTTGCAAATTCTGTTAAGGATGATGCTCCAAATAATAAGAAGATGAAGTTTTCTGGACAAGAGAAAGAGCAGAATAAGAAAATGTTCAAAGTCAATTGCTACATTTGTAGTGATGTTGGTCACAAAGCTATAAATAGTCAAGTTCTATATAAGAACAAGAAAAGAGATTAGATAAACATGTTGGAAACAACTAGAAAGATTGAAAATTTATTTGATATGATCACTGAAAGATATCTAGTTGGATATCCAAATGAATGGTGGTTTAATTTAGGAGCCACTACACATGTTTGAGCGGACAAAGAAACTTTTGCTATTTATGATCTCATTGGTCCCTAAGAAGTGATTTTCATGGGAAATAATGCAACAACCAAGGTTGAAAAAAGCAAGAAAATATTCTCAAAAGTGACTTTCGACAAGGTGTTGACTCTCAATAATGTTCTCCATGTTTCTATTATTAGGAAGAACTTAGTGTCGACAACACTTATTGTTAATGATGAGCTTAAGTGTCTGTTTATTTCGGATAAAGCTATAATAAGAAAGAATGAAGCATATATAGGAAAGGGTTACCTTAATAAGGGCCTTTTCAAACTTTATGTAATGGTTGTTGAAATGAAGAAAGATAAGGCTTCTTCTTACTTCATAGATTTAAATAATTTGTGGCATAGTTGTTTAGGACATGTCAAGTATAAAACCATGCAAAAATTGACTAGTTTGAAAGAGTTCCATAATTTTGAGTACAATAAATCAAAGTGTCAAATATGTGTAAAATCTAAGTATGCTAAGCATTCATATAAGTCTGTTAAAGGGAAATTCAGTCCCTTAGACTTAATCCATACAGACATTTATGATATGAAGTCAACACCTCCTCGTGGTGGAAAAAAATATTTTATAACTTTTATTGACGATTACACTATGTATTGTTATGTCTATTTGCTGAATAGTAAGGAAGAAGCAATAAACGCATTTAGGTAATATAAAACAAAAGTTGAAAATCAGTTAGAGAAAAGAATCAAAAGGAGAAGAAGTGATAGGGGTGGAGACTATGAATATCCTTTTATGGAGATATGTGTATAAAATGGAATTATCCATCAAACTATTGTCCCGTATTCACCTCAATTGAATAGAATTGCACAATTGCACAAAAAATCGAACAATAGGAAAAATGATGAATGTCTTACTTATAAGTTCAGGTTTACCACAAAACTTGTGGGGGGAAGCTATTTTTATAGCTAACCAAATACTCAATAGAGTGCCCCATAGTAAGACACTATCAATTCATATGAAAAGAAAAAGAAAAGGAAGGAAATCCAACTTGAAATATTTCAAAGTGTGGGGGTGTCTAGCAAAAGTCCAAGTTCCTATGCCTAAAAGGGTGAAGCTAAGACCTAAGACTGTGGACTGTGTGTCTATAGGATATGTTAAAATTAGTAAAGAATGTTGGTTTTTGGTTCATAAATTCAAACATCTGGATATTAATGAAAATACGGTAACTGAATCACATAATGTTGATTTCTTTGAACACATTTATCCGTATAGAACTAGGCATGCACAATCTAGTGAAGGGTCTAAATGACCTCAAGATGAACCAAGTGAGAATGTACATAATGATGAGAATCCAAGATGTAGTACACATCAAAGAACGTCAACTTCGTTTGGATCGAATTTTGTAATATTTCTCCTAGAAAATGAGCCTCAAACATTTAAAGAAGTGATGTCGTGTTTAGACTCATCCTTTTGAAAAGAGGTAGTCAAATAGTGAGATTGATTCAATATTGAGCAACCATACTTAGAAGTAGGTTAATATTCCTCCAGGAAATAAACCTTTAGCTTCTAAATGGATCTTCAAAAGGAAAATAAAAGTGAATGGTACTATTGAAAAATACAAGGTAAGACTTTTAGTAAAAGGCTTTAAACAGAAGAAAGGTCTTGATTATTTTGATACATACTCACTTGTAACAAGGATAACGTTAATTTGGATGTTATTTGCATTGACGGTGGTATATGGTCTTGAAATTCATCAAATGGATGTGAAAACAATATTTCTAAATGGAGAATTAGAGGAAGAAATTTACATGAAACAATCCGAGGGTTTTATGGTTCCTGGTAAATAAAAAAAGGTGTGCAAATTGGTTAAGTCACTTTATAGACTTAAACAAGCACCCAAACAGTGGCATGCAAAGTTTGACTAAATCATGTTGGCAAATGGGTTTAAGATAAACGAATGTGATAAATATGCTTACATTAATGACACTCCAAGTCACAAGGTCATTGTTTGTTTGTATGTGAATGATATGTTGATCATTAGTAGAGACATTTCTGACATTAATATTATGAAACGAATGCTTGAGAGAAAGTTTGATATGAAAGACCTTGGATTTGCGAATGTGATTTTAGGAATAAGAATCCATAAAACTCCACAGAGGTTAGCATTGTCATAGTCTAATTACATTGAAAAGGTACTCAACAAGTTCAAGTATTTGAATTTCGGTATTACCAAGACTCCATTAGATGTGAGCTTTGCACTTCAAAAGAATGAAGGTGAAAGTGACTCACAGTTGGACTACGCAAGAGTGTTGTAATGTTTAATGTATATCATGAGTTGTACACGGTCAGACATAGTATGTGCTATTAGTAAATTGAGTCGGCACACGAGTAATCCTAGTAAAATTCATTGGATGGCAATGAAAAGAGTTTAGGGGTATCTTAAATACACTCAAGACTATACTTTTTATTATAATAAATATCCAGCAATAATTGAAGGATATAATGATGCAAATTGGATCACCAAATCGAATAAAGTAAAATACACAAGTAGATATGTATTTACTTTAGGTGGAAGAGCAATCTCTTGGAAATCATCCAAACAGACATATATTTCCCGCTATACAATAGAATCTGAATTTATCGAATTAGACAAAGTTAGTGAAGAATTTGAATGGCTCCAAAATTTCTTAGAAGATATTCCTTATTGGTGCAAACTATTGGCATCAGTATGTATACACTGTGATAGCCAAATGGCTACAAGTAGGGCAGTAAGCATGATGTATAATGGTAAATCTTATCATATAAGATGGAGACATAACACCGTTAGAGAACTACTTAGTGTAATTATCATTGTTGACTATGGATAGTCAAAGGATAATGTGTCGGATCCACTTACAAAAGACCTATCTAGAGAGGGAGTTGAGATACCATCGAAGGAAATGGGTTTATGACCTAGGACAAGTCAGCATAGCGGTAACTCTACCTAGCAAACTAGAGATCTTAAGAGCTAGGTTCAAGGAGATCAAACAAAGTTGTGACTGACAGTTCAACATTGTCAATATACTCAAACCATTCTCATAAAGTAGACAATATTTAGGAAACAAGGATAAGTCTTATGGTGTAAAGCTTTTAAATGGTTATCTAAATTTGGCAGATTTGACCAAATAATTGAATCAATAGGATTGAACGTTTAAAAATCACCTATGTGAGGGTAAAGTGAAAGCCGCTTAAAGGAGAATGTTAGTAAAGGCCTATTCTCTACACTCTCATGAAATCATGATGTGTTCATGGAAGAAACGAACAAAACTATGAGAACCATAAAAGGTAAAAGGCTGGTTGTGTGACTTACGTTGTCTAGATGTATATTAAAGTTCGACGGTTTAAAGATATCAAATCTACAGATTGACTGAGTGCATCGATGCATGTTCACTATGGAAATTGTAAAAGAAAACTCACTTATCTAGATGCAATCAGTCTTTGCTTGTTAATCACATAATTATCCATAAATTTTTTATAAGATAGCCATTTCTCATTCATGTGGGGGATTGTTGGGTTATTAAGAGGTGTGAATGAAAAATAAAAATGTGGTGTTTTATTTTTTGGAGACACACAAAAAGAAAGGAGCAACTTGAATAGTCACCTTTTTGTATTGAATGGTTATGACCTTTCTAATGGTTATGACTTTTCCGAAGAGTTGCACCCTTATGAAGGGGTGCACCTTTCTGAACCACTGCTTCTCTTCATGAAGCAACACCTTGATGGCTATAAATACCTAAATTTTCCTCAGGTATAGATAATATTTAGGTTTGAAAAACATTCTTCTTCTTCTTAAAAACTCTCTTATGATCATCAAATTGTTGAGTGCGTTCGAAGTTTCTGAAAGTTTGAGGTACCGCTACTTTCAAAAAGTGAACCATTTTATCCTGGAAGGAAAGATTCTATATACTCGAATACTTGAGGAGAATAAATTTCTTAAGGACACACCATGAATTCGGTGGACTTAGTTCTTAAATTTCTGCTTCATATTCATTTCTTAATAGTTGATAAATACTTCATTTGATAGTTCATTTGATTATTCATTTGAATTTGTGTTTGAAGGTGTTGAACTTCATTGTAATTCTTGAAAACCTAGTCTTGGACTTAGTTTGAAGTTTGTATAGAAAACATACAGATTTTGTACCCGCCGGAACAACATTGTGCTCCTTCTGTGCTAACATGGTCACAACTAAATTTTACCGAGATCCTATCCCCCCCCCCCCCCCAAAAAAAAACTTTATTTTTTTGTATTTTTATGCTTATTTTGTGTTGACATGGATGTCATATCACCATAAGAGGAGTAAACAAAATACTGGTACTTGGTAGCTACATCAGCAAAAAGGAGTATAAAAATACAAAATAAAAAAGTTTAAGGGGGTAATAGGATTCTCGTAAAATTTAGGTGTGTCATTACAACTTCGAATATAATTTAAGATGTAACTTGTATCTTATCTCAAATAATTATGGTGATTTACTTAAGTTAAAGTCGGTTAAATTTATACAGAAGTAATTAATTTAGTAATGAGATTGATCTAATCTTGAAAAGAAAAAATAGAAAATCATAATAAATAAGACAATTAAACAATATAAAAATAGATTGTGGATGTGATTGAATTTTTACCTATAAAAGGAGAAGTTTCTCTTTCGTCCAACTCATCTTAGTTAGCAATTTCTCATAACAACACGACTTCCTCAATCCTTCTTCTTTTTATTGTATTTCTTCTCCAATTCTTTTTCCTTGAAATTTAAGTAGCAGAATTATATTGAATAAAAAATTAGGAAGAGTCATATTTCAAGTTTGTACATGAATCTATCGGATAATCTTTTTCGTCATCAAAATTATTTTTATCTCTTTCTTTTGAATGATGCATGGGGTGAGGTGTCTGATAGATTCACGCACAAACTCATAATATGTCTTTTCAAATTATTATGCTTAATTTACTTTTTATCCGTTCCTTCAATTCACCCATATATAGAAAAAACTGAAAAAAATGGAAAAAAATTAGAGATAATGCATTAAAATCCCCCTAAATTTGTCACTCCAACTTACTTTAACACTGAAACTCAACACGCATAAACGAATTAATTTAAACCCTAAATCTGACGTGGATTTTTTAAAAAAAGAAAAGGGAAAAAATAAGTGATTTAATTTTATAAAAAAAAAATGATCCCACTTTTGTATAGTATATATATCCAAATCACACCCTTTCTTCTCCTATATATCCAAATTACACCCTTACTTATCCTATATATCCAAATCACACCCTTTCTTCTCCAATGTCACCCATCCTTCACCCTCACCCCACACCCCCGCACCCCTGCACCCCATTCTTTTATTTTTTTTCTTACAGCTCCACGTCTACCCCCACCCCGCACCCCTTTCTTTTATTTTTTTTCTTACACCTTCACCCCTACCCCAAGCCACCTCGCCCAATCTCCTTTCTCCTTCTTCAAACCCACCATCTTCAGTTTTATTATATTTCATCAATTTTATAAGAAAAAAATGTGTATAAAATATTTGGTTGTTGATGCAAGTTTTGATTTGAATAAACAAACAATTTTGGATGTTTGGTTTGGATGCAAGCTTTAATTTGAATTGGCAACTTGATCTTTATGGATTACGAAATTCGTAATCCATAAAGATAAATTTGAATGTTTGGTTTAATTCATAAATTTGAATTTCATACCTAAATTTGGATGTTTGGTTTGAATTTCATAAGCTTTATTTCATAATTCATCTTTATGAATTTTGGGGTGGGGTGCGGACTGCTAGGGGCGGGGGTGGGGATGGAAGAAGAATGGGGGTGGTGGGGCTTGAAGAAGAAAGGGAAAGGGGCGGGATGGGCGGAGGGAGGGGGAGAGGGGGAGGGAGAGGTTTTTTCTTTTCTTTTTTTAATATTGTATTATAAATAAATTAGTGGGATCACTTTTTTAAAATAAATTTTGATGTGGCGCAAGAGTGGTGTTGTATTTTTAAGGTGGTATATAATCACTTCAAAAAGATTGAAGGGGGTAAATAATTA